>ML058433.1:2603965-3992370 GCA_003013855.2 Liriodendron chinense
TTCTTTTGGCCACTCATGGCCACTTGTTGTCAGAGATCTCTGCACTGAGACATCATTATGAGATGATTCGATGAGATTGTCGATTGATCACAGGGCATGTGATGAGGAGACAGCGGTCTGGAACCTCGAGAGAGATGAGGTGTATTACCTGTGCATGGAGGTGAGCAGGTTGAGAGCAAGATTATTTCATCATGATTCTGAGAACTTACCTGACTTGGCTTTTGAGGAGGAGGGTAGGGATTGATCCTCTTCTTTTGAGGGTTGTATCGGTTGTCTGTACGTTCCCTTTTTGCATGGTGCATGACTGGCTATGATGCATTTTTTTTTGTAAAGAATGATATGATACATGTAAAGGAAATGCGATGCATTAATGAAAAGAAACTTTTTAAGAATTTCTTTATGCCATGATTTGTCTGTGAGTATGTGTCCAAATTTTGTGCTGGGATGTAAGAATTAGAACTGAGGCTCAACCAGTGCCTTGACTGATGTTTCGAGGTTGACTTCTGGGGGATCCCTTTCGCTCCTTGGAGTGTAGGCATTTGAAACCTTTGCTTTCTGAGAATTTTATCAGAGTTTGTAGAGTCTCTGTCCTTGACTATACTTCTTCTTGTTCTTGTCTTGGGACTACCTGAGCTGATCTGGACTATCTTGCCTCTTGGTACTTGCACTTTTCCTTTTCCTTTTTCTCTTTAGCGCCTTTTCGAGTTTTCACCACAGTCGTCTTTTTTGTCGTTTTTACCCAGAGCATGTTTTCACCAGTCCCGGGTATTTGATCTTGCCTGCCCCTTAACAGCTATATTAGTTTTACCCTCGGTGCCCTTTCAGATTTTAACCAAGTCCGCTATGTGCCCACTATTTTTACTCAGAGTGCCCTTTCGATTTTTCACTCCATCCTCTTTGTTTAGGCACACATCTTTTTTTCTTTTTCTTTTTTTGGATAAATGCAGCGGCCAGAGGTCGGGAATCCGTCATTGTCGGCCGATGGTTGCCTTTCAGCCCTTATCTTGAGTTACAATGGTAGAGCTGTCGGTCTTAGTTGTAGACCTTTTTGAGGTGGATGGATGTTCGCTTGCCTCAAGTGCAAGGCTGCGATGTAGTAATAATTCTCATAAGACCAAGGTCGATCCACAGGGAAAGAGGTAAACAATTCCAACTACTCTAATAACTTGAATCTAAGAAGATTTTAGAAAAATAGTTTTAAGAATTAAATAGGAAATCTGAGATTTGGGAAGAACTAGAGCATCAATGATTCACTTGTAGCGGTCCAATGCCATCCATTCATCCAAGCACAACACAATTAGAATCAAAGTTCTATCTCTCATCTAATTGGAGGATATAACATTTAAGCACAAACAGTCCCACTTAAATCTGAAAATCAAATTTCTAGTTCTAATGAAGCACATAGAACTCAAACTTGTAGCCTTCGAAGTAACAGTCATGCCAAGAGACTATGGCATACTCTAGGGTTACTACAATTTGAATCTAAACAAACCATCATGGCAATCTCAGAGAATTGCAAGAAACTCATGTCCGAGTACACAAACTCTCATAATTCATCTAAAAATCCAAGTTTTATTCAAACTAGAAGTTTAAATTCCAAAATTAAGAAAATAGTACTTGCATAAACAAATTAAAGCATTAAAACTACTACAAATTTCACCTCTAGCTCTAGCTAATAGGTTAACTAAGAAAAAACACATTAAAACTAGAACTAGAACTAAGAAAAGAAAGAAAAACTAGATATAAGAGGCTAAGAAGCATCCTAGTACTTGAACTCCTTGCTTCCCACATCCTTGATTGCCTTGGAATAAAAGAGAGCATCTCCTTTTATAGTACATCAAGAGTACAACAATATAACAGATTTTGTTTTGCTTCGTACGGTTTAACCAATGATCGGATTGCCTTCAAATTTGATTTGTAGCTTTCCTGGAACTTGATCTTCCCCTAGATGGTTTAGATTTCCAAGATTATCTTCTAAATGGCCCACCAATTAGATCAGCGACCGCCTCTCAAAATCGCCCAATTTGGGTACCTCCAGAACCAGTCATCTTACTTTCAACGCTACAGAGTGTACAAAGGTCGGCTTGATCTCAAATTTGGAACATTAATAGAAACTGTTATAGCCGAAAAGCGGTGTCGAAGATATCAAAGACTCAAGACCCGTGAGTGCCTTTTTTATGGTGTTTAACCTGTGAGCCCTTATGGTCGAGGCCCGCATATCGTAAAAGTACGGTATACACTCCCGAACATGCGAGCTGGCTTGGTTGCTGGTCATCGGATGAAGGTATTTTCATAATTCGTCTGTCTTTACTCCTTGGTCCCGCATGCGAGCAGCTCGACTCGTGGTCGTTGAAAGGGATCGTATATCTAAATGCGAGTAGCCCACTTTAAGGATGTTAAGCGAGGTTACCTTCGAAGCGAATAATTGCTACCTTTCAGCATCAGTCTGTACAGATCAACTTTGGTTCATCCATATCTATAACTCTGAGCATCTCCATCAAGAGACGTAATCAGTTAGACGTCCAAGGTTGTTAGGTCATCCCTTTATCTAAGGATTAACAAGATAAACACCTTATCCCCTAAAATCAGTAGTGATCTTAACGGCTTGCGTCATGGATTGGATCACCTAGATCTATATAAATAGATAGCCCCATAAATGATAAAGGTACACAATCTCTATGATCATATCCCGCTTTTCACTTTACAACCATGTCCGGTCTGACTTAAGCTTCGGAGGGCCAACGGCTAGACGCCGGCCACTCGTAGTTTTCTCTTTTATTCTTTCAGGTTTGGAGGGAAGCTTGCTGAAGGAAGGTAAACGTCTGGAGGATCTCGTTACCAAATTCAACGTAAACAGATTGGCGCCATCTGTGGGAAACGCTTTCAGAATAAGCCATTCTCATCGTTGATCGTTATCTCCCACTATGCCTCCCAAAAAGACGGTTCATCCTTTCACTTCAAGACAGACTTTACCTCCGCCTGACATCACTGAACCAGTGTCTAATCTCCCTCAGACTGCTTCGACGGGCATGCCTCTGGGAGAGTCTAACTTGTTGTCACAAAACCCATTTTACGATGTATCCGGCAGTCAAGACGACATTATGCATTTCCTCGGAAACACACTTCTTACTCTCAAAGCTGGGCTTCAAACCTTATCTAATCGGTTTGATCAGCACTTTCTGAAACCACAATAACAACCTCCAGAAGGGCCGTCGATGTGACCTGTACCAGTAGCTTCCAGACATTCTGCAGGCGAGCCACAAACCCAACCAAATCCTCCTTCAAATCGAATGCCACTCGGCAATCAAGTCCCAGTACCTCCTCCACAATCTATACGTTTCAGTACCTCCCGGCAGCAACAATTTCAGGGGTCTGCCATCGAAACTTCAAGCTATACCTTACCATGGGAAGGGGATCTCAAGAGAATCGAGGATCGGTTCGAAGATATGGAATAGCGATATTGGTCTAATCTCCCACCTATTGCTCTTGCATCAATCCATCGATCTGAATCATCCTTCACCCGCGAGGTTATAGAGGCTCCCTTGCCTAAGAAATACCGAACGCCTATCATCGCCCCTATACAGGCACCGATGATCCTCTCGAACATCTGAAGACGTATAAGTCTCTTATGGAGCTGGAGGGACATGGTTCAGAAATTATGTGTAGGGCTTTCTCCTTAACTCTAAAGGATGTAGCACGTATATGGTTTTAAGGCCTAAAACCTCGGTCTATCGGATCCTTCTCTCAATTATCGGAGCTCTTCCTCTCTCAATTCATGGGGAGCATCCGTACCAAAAAGCCGACATCTCATTTAATGGATCTAAAGCAGCAGCATGGGGAGACAATTAAGGAGTTTACAGTTCGGTTCACTACAGAAGCCATCCAAACTGAAGGTTATACCGAAGATAAAGGCCTCACCACCCTTATAGCCGGAATTACAAGCGAAAAATTCCGGTTCGCCCTGGACAAGAACCCTCCTAAAACTATGACGGAATTTCAAGCAAATGCTAAAAAATACATCAATGCAGAAGAAGTCGCTTTGGCACGTCACGGTATACAGGGCAAGAAGCGTAAGTCTGAGGAGATCTCTCTTCCTGATAAGAAATATCGGCGCAATCAACGAGATCGTTCCCCAAAGAAGCCCTACTCTGGTAAATATCATAAATATACACCTCTTAACCAATCTCCTGAGAAAGTATTAATGGAGATCAAGCACAAACCGTATGTGAAGTGGCCTTCAAAGATCAAGTCTGATCCTGAAAAAAGAGACAAGAGAAAGTTCTGCTATTTCTACAAAGATCATGGGCACAACACCCAAGATTGTATATCATTATAAGATCACATTGAAGCCCTGATTCGAAAGGGTCATCTCCGAGATTACGTGGCGCGACAGGGTTGGTCGCCTAAGAGAGCGGAAGCCCCATCACAAATGTTGGAACTAGAGAACGAACGTTCTCTGGAATGGTGTTTTGTGTGGCTCTGGAGTTCTGAGTAATAGAACATTCTAGACAATCACAAGCATTCACAAAGATACACAAAAGAGATATCGCAAAGGGAATTTATTCCAAGATTCTAGATCTTGTACATTCCAGGGTGATATTGGTCACGAGCCCTTAATTACATTAATGGATGATCCCCTTGATTAAAAGGCAAAAGAAATGATGCGCTCTAAATAAGTTAAATAAAGCAAATGAGAAAGCATAATGTAATGAAACAATCACAAACAACAAAAGATTTTTACTGGAAACCTTGGGGAGAAAACCACGGCACAAAGCGACAAATCCACTATGAATGATAATTACAATAGATGGAGTATTTAGAAAGAAAGCACGATAGATCAGCAAGTGAATAGATCTCAGGGATATGGTCTTTGAGTTGGTCGTATAGACCATGTTGTTTTGTATGACTGAACCATCCTTTATTAGTCAGATGTCTATGTCCTGTGCCCTTTGGCGGGTCCGGGCAGAGACGTCAGGTTTTTACTGAGCCGTGCATCGCTGAGTAACACCTACCATGGGCTAGCAGCTGTAATACACCCACTGCGACTGTTGGACAGGCGACACTCGAATGCACCGATGATCCGCAGTCATTTACCTACAGCCCAACCACGGATCCTTTGGAGGGTAGGGCATTGAGCATTGTGTTGTGCAGTTCATAGCAATGTTTTGTAGGTTAGAACTCTTTGATCATGGTTTATTGTGGTAACCATAATCCCGTTTGTCTAGCTTTCGACCCAAATCGGATCACATCTTTACAGTAGATATAAATGATGACATATTTGCATAGTTCTAGATGCTGGCGGCTTCTTTCTGAGAAGTTACTTCATTCATCGCGTCGAATCGGGTCGCATCTTGGAGATGCACAATTCTGTTCATTTAGAGTTCCCGGAATGCCCGTTTGACTACTCCATTGCGTCCGGAGAGCTCGAAATACCCAAAATAGGCTCAAACGGTCCTCGAAAACACTTAGAATCGAGTCCGGTACACCTGGAAACATGTTTTGCAATTGGCTGATTTTTTGGGTGCGTGGGACTTAATAAACGGGTGCGTGGGGCTCAACGCACCTGTAAATTAAGTGCCGGATTTTGATGAATTTACGGATGCGTGGGGCCTGATTTACAGCTGCGTGGGACCGAATATGCAAATCTGAATTTCGTCGATTTTATGGACGCGTGGGACCATTATTTGGGTGCGTGGGAGTCCGTTTGTCTTGTTTTATTTGCGTCGAATTAACGGACGCGTAGGGCAGAATTTATGGGTGCGTGGGGCTATTTTCAGGGTGCGTGGCCACACTTATTATTTTTTAGAATTCAGACCTGCAGTGGAGTCGGTGATCGGGAAGGGTATCCCGGTGGTCGGAGAAAGTATTCCGGCGAGGGTTTTTTGGGTTTCCGGCGGGCGGCAGCGCTCTCTCTCTCTCGGAATACTCTCTAATGAAGCGTCGGAGGGGTATTTATAGTCGAAGTCAGCCAATAGGAAGCTGCCACGTGTCACGCATCCTTAAAATACTCTCCACGCACCTGTAAATTCATGTGCGGAGGTCCGACGCACCCAGAAACATGTTCTGAAAACAGTCGCAGTGGGTGTATTACAGCGGTATCTAGTGCCCATGGTAGGTGGTTACTCAGCGATGCACGGCTCGATTAAAAACCTTGACTGTCTCTCGACCTGGACCAACCTGAAAGGGCACAGGACATAGACATTCGGCTTGTATAAAATGATGGCTCAGTCCATAACAAAACTACACTGGTCTCTATGACCACAAACTCAAAGACCATAGTCCCTGATGACTTAGTCACCTGCTCGATCTATCTGGCCCTCTTCTTAAATACTCCATCTATTGTACAATTATCATTCATAGTGGAGTTTTGTCGCTTTGTGCCGTGGTTTTCTCCCACAAGAGTTTTCATGTAAAATCTGTGTTCTCTGTGGTGTGCATGATTTACATTTATGCTTTCTCATTTGCTTTATTTAACTTATCTACGACGCGCGCATACATTTGCTTTTGCCTTTTAATCAAGGGAGATCATCCATTGATGTAACTAAGGGCTCGTGACCAATATCACATCCTGGAATGTACAAGATCTTAGAATCTTTGGAATAAAATTCACTTTGCGATACCTCTTCTTGTGTGTACTATGTGAATGCTTGTGATTGTCTACGAATGTCTCAATACTCAGAACCCCAGAACAACAAAATATAAGAAAATTACCTTGCGCATTTTCTAGTTTTAACAGTAGGCACATATTCATCATAGAAATTACCAGAGATAGAAAGGCGTTCTATGCGATAAAGATCCCGAAGTGTAATGCTAACTTCGCTAAGTGGGAGATGGAAAGAATTGGTGGTTGGACACCAGAAATTAAGAAAATCCTTTAGCACAGTGACATCTCGGTGAAAATATTCCGAAGTTACCTTGATGGCATCCAAAAGGCTGATGTCAGTAAGTGTGGCGTGGTGAGTCCCCAGGATTGTTTTAGCCCAACAAGAGTAGAAATCTCACTCCTTGAGCATGCCGCGAGTATGAAATTCTTTTTTGCCCCACAATGAAGAGATGTCCTAAGTACAAAAGCATTGCCACAACGTCTCAAAGAAATTCTTGGGATAATGCTCATGTGGATCATAACAAGGCATAAGAAACTTCATAGGGAGTATCTTTCCCACCTTTTATCTTGAACCATTCTAAAAAAAGTATGCCTTCTCAGATTTTTTGCTCCTGTGATACCCAGTGCAACGCTACAAGAATTCTGTTGCGAATCATCTTATTTTTAGGTTCGCTTTGAGAAATAGACAAATGACCATGAATGTTCATCGAAAGGGCCACTATTTTGTCTTTATAAGGATTGTTAAACTTGATAACGTCTTGAATGACTCATACACCATTTTAAGAGTTTGGAGGACGTTTCATGTTATGCTTCTTAATCTTGTCTTACAAGATTTCTTCTTTGCTACGTCACCTATTTGGCTTCATGCGTGCTGGTGGAGTTTCTTCTCTGGGTGGAGGCCTGATTGTGTCAGTACGAAGGTAGGTGATGAGTAGTCTTCAGCCAATCTTCCCACTCGTCCTTCATACATTCCTTGGGAGGTCTCTCCACTTCTCCCTTGATGATGGCTTGAGTGATGAGAGCGATAAGTCACTTATTTTGTACGAGAAGTCTAAGACTTGAGGAGGTGGGACTCTGAAGAGGGCATGGTTTATTGCTGATGGCTTAACACGCTTAGCCGATCGCTCTGCTGGATTTCAAGATTGAGATGAATGACAGGGTGAACTAGATGTTTGAGCCTGACTCTGCGTTTGGCGCGCAAGAGTCGAAGGGGTTCCTAGAGTCTTTTTCTGTCTGGCAATTGCGATCTGCAAGAAGGGATATGAGAAAGAAAAAAAGAGTTAGAAAAATTCATAGGGTGAATTAAGCTTTGAAGAATGAAAAGAATACGACTTAGAAAATTGACTGACCTGTTGAAAGAAAAAAACACTTAGCATGGAAAAAGAACAGAGGTTGTGTGGAAAAAGGTGTTTGTGCAATTTCACAGGATGTTTTGCGCGAGTTTTGACCCTTGCGTGGGTTTCGCCGAAGCGAGCAGTCGATTGTGCGGTCGCACAAACTCAAAAGAACGGGATTGGGGGGAGGTTTGAATGTTGATGGAGTAAAGAATGAAAAACTAAGGCTGATATTTATAAGTGCGGTTGACCCGATTAGCCCTTTGCGCGGGACCCGATCATGTAAAGACAAATAATCACGCAAAGCTAAATTTGGCGTGAATCCAAAGGGAAGTTGTATTGATAAACCGAAATTATTTTAAGGAATATCGATCCTACTTTGATAAGGAAAAGAAAGTACATCATTAAAGCGGATCGAGGGGGCATCTGTTGGGATAAAGAAAAAAACTATAAGTAAAAAGATTGGGTTTGCGCAGTCGCGCAATGATCACAACGTGCATTGCGCGATCGCGCAAAAAAAAGACCATCTGAAGAATGGAGGCATGAGAGTGAACATTAGGGAAAGAAGTTGGTCGGAGTGAGCGCGATCGCATAAAAGGCTACCAAGACATGCTTTTGTGCACCCACATAAAGCCATGAATCTCCACGAAATTTCATCTTCACACGTGCGGTGGCCTATAAATACCCCGTTAACCCTTTCATTTGGTATCGTATAAGTTCAAGACTTGCTTGGAGAGCTCCCTGTCAAAAAAAAAAGTATTGAAGGATAAACTGTACAAAGTGTTCAGCAAACCTCACAAAGTGTTCAGCAACCCGTAAAAAGTGGTTTTGGCGAAAAGTGTCATCCTGAAGCAATTTGCGAGTTTCCAAAGACTTGCACAAACCCTTCACTTCAGTGGAACGCCAGCAATAGCCGAAATGCTACTGAAATTTACTTTTAATATCATATTATACATAAGAATACATCTTATTTTAGAATAAAGGGATGTAACAATTGAATGTAAAAGAACATTTATTCATATTAATGAATTGATTGATGATGAATGTCTTTCAAGTAATTTCTTCTTGTTAGTTATTAGAATGAAAATGACCTAACCAATGAAATCACATTTTGTGTTTAACAAATAGCATAATCAATTCATGTCCATATCAATACAAAGCATCCATAATTTCTTCTTATTCTGATGAAGGCACCCTAACTAAATGAAACGGTGAGCCCACCACTCTTATTAGTCACTAGTCATCAGAGTTTATCGAGCCACCTGTGAGATGGTGAGCATACCACTCTCACATGCTCTAAAAGAAACCTAACTAATGAAACGGGAGTATCATGTCACTTTTATTAGATAGTGTATAATTAGAGAAACTAGAGTAGCCTATTACTTTCTCTATTGTAACACCTAGAGGGGTTGATAATGAATGCATGAGATTAATCTAATCATTTAATTAATCTTATTTATATCCATCCAATTTAGTAATGCCCACACTCTCCAAGTTACCTCCACATTCCATCCTCATGGTCTATCACGCCTTAAGATAGTCATTATCCTTCAAATGACACCATTCATGGAGGGACAATCATACCTTAACCATGATGCTACTCATGAATCTAACCATTCATTATCCTCACATAAATCCATAATTAATGATAATCTAACCACTTAGATTTTCCATGATTCACATCAATCCAACACACATGGATTCTCCATAACCAATTATCAATACAAACCACATGGGTTTTCCATAATAATATCCATAACCATAATCATAACCATAATCATTATGTTTCCATCAATCGTGGAAGGGATGGTTCCTTGAGATGTGGCATTTCAATAATACATGTGATTCATCACAACCATCATATGAGAAGCAGGTATCCATTATCATGGGTTTCTTATCATGAAACACCTATATCTTCAACATAGATTCATCTTCCACAGGGAACTATTCTCAAATCCATGTTCATATGTTCACACACATATAATCCTCATAATTTACCAAAAAAAAAGTGCAGTAACATACCGTTTCGTAAACATCGTGATAATTAACCATCAAACAACCTACAAACATTTTACAAAGTAGACCAATACATACTACAATATATGGGGTTCATATATGCTAGGACAGTGGGCGCCCTTAGTAGATTTGGCAAGTTAACTTGCCTCAATGGGTTAGCTTGCTAATCTACACGTTCCCACGTCATTCATCGTTGTAGAACATTGTTCTCATCATAATAATACAACACATGCACGTACTATGTGGTTTCCAATATCATATCAACACAATTCATGAACCCTTCTACATGTAGTTTGGTTTTAGACCTAGCCTTGTTCAAATTCAATCTCAAACAATACTATTTATGTAATTGATCATCCATCACGTAGTTCACAGCATATAATCATCACAAAATAGAAATTAAACATAGGGTTTATAGATCTAAACAAACAATAAACAATCTTGGAAAACAATGCATAATTTAAAAGAAAAACATGTTGTTATTGAAGAAAAGCATGAAGGGATTCCTCACCTTGGCCTAATTGCAAATCTAGTTCGATCTAGAAGGGAGGAGGGTTGTCCACACATCTTAGGGCTGGTGGAAAGGTCACACATCCAAAGTCGAGAAGGGAAAAACGCCAAAAGGTGAATGGCTAGGGGTGGGCATCCATTCTCTCTCTCTCTCTCTCTCTCTCTCTCTCTCTCTCTCTCTCTCTCTCTCTCTCTCTCTCTATCTATCTATCTATCTATCTATCTATCTATCTAGGTTAAGCGTGTGAGGGCTGGTGTATTTTCACTAGAATTTTAGGTTTGGGGGGAAGAAATAGGCCTAAGGAGAGAGAATGCACATAACACAATAGTGCAGTAGGGAGGTTTGGATGTCCACACAAGTGGGAGGTAGGGATGGTCCATTTTGTGATCAAGGAATGATATAACATAAAGTCCACTCCGATATTCAGTTTTGGGATGAAAAATAGAGTCGGGATATGTAATTTTCTAGGTGGTCCACCACTCACAATGGGTGATCTTGAAAGGGCTTGATGGATGGTCATGGTGCATTGATCGGATCCACAACTTTACCAAAACTTGTAGTCTTATGGGATCATCCATCTTCCAAATTTTTATCCTTAACGGACGATGGGAACATATTTAACTTGGGGCCCACTCAACTGAAAATTGCTCCCAACTTAATTAATTTGAATTTAACTTAAATTTGGGGATAGTTTCTTATTTTGCGCATAATACAACTTGGATGATAAAATTTCTTAATTGGTTCATGATCTTTGAGATCTAAGACATTCATCAGATAGAGAATAATTGACTACGAATAGTGGTTAAATTTCCCCTCACGATAGCCACCAAAATCAAGGGTTTAGAGTATGTTTTGTTAGATGGGCCACTTTTACTATGATCTAATATGTATGGTACATTTATGATAGATAGGCATGAGATAAAATCTCAGGTTGAACAGATCATGGGAACCATGTGATCTACAAATCAAAGGTCTAGGCTAATGACATTTTCATAATTATTTCATATCTGAGAGTTTTGAGAAATTTAATAGTTCTATATGGATTTAGGAATGTTTCTAAAAAAATCTTACAAAAGGAACCTCATCCAAATCATTATGGATAAAGAGCTATTCATGAAATAAGTTAAAATGCATGTTAGCAAAGAAAAAATATATATAACAAATAGCATATTGAACTTAAGCTAAAACGGTAACATCCAAGATGTTACATTATGGGCTTGACTTGGTCAAGGCCCACCACATAAAGTGGTGGTGGTGTGGAAAGTAAAGTCAATGTCTACACCTTTGATCTTAGTCAACATTCCCTTTAAATGTCTTGTGTGTGCATGTGTATACAATGCATATATTCTCACTCACAAGAGCTTGCACATGTATGAACATGTTCGGGTGCAAAAGTGTGGTCACGCATGCACAAGTAGGTGGGACACATACATGTAGCTCCAGCCGAGCTTGGAAAAAATTCCAATTTATTACAAGTTTATTGCACCTGTTCCTCGCTATTTTAAAGCGAGCGATATATTTATCATCCATTTCTCCCAGCAATTGCCTTAAACGAGATAAATCAACTATGAATACCTCTGGCTCAGTTATGAAGAACTATGCGTGGAACTTCTTTTCTATTTCTAACCATGTATTAATAGAATTAGGTGGTAGAATAATGTACTGCGTGAAGGCCGTTTCGATCAAAGAATTTCTAAAAAGCCAGAGATTTAGAAAATCTTGGTTCGAAACTTCACCACATTGAATGATGAAGCAATCGATATGCTCAATGGTCAATTGACCACATTCTCTTGAGAATAGGGTGAACTCAAGAGGATGGGAACCTCTCAGCAACTCATAATACTATTTTAGCCATTCTGGATGGGGCTTCCTATAAGTTGTCTATTTATATGACGACCTTGTTGATGGCCAACAACTTCTTGAATTAAATTGATTAACTCATCTTAGCCCATTTGAGGGACATGATTAATGCTTGATGTTCCTGAATGGTCAAGTTAACCATCAGAGGAACCAAGTTGACCGTAGGAGGAACCAAAGGCGCAGGAGGTTACACCCTTAAGCTATTCGGCTCCTAGGACGTATTACCCCCCAAGGGCTTCATGGTTTGGTGCCTCTTGGTCATATTGATCGTATAGGCAACCATTGCAATAATTTATTCTTATGCCGTCCGGGGGTAGTTGTATATTTCAACCAAATTGATATTGGTCGAACCGATTAACCCTCGGTTGAGGAGGTATCGGCTGATCTTAATGAGGATTCGACGAGGAAAGATCTATATTAACATGTCGGCCATTTAGAAACATTTCAAACAAAAGGCTCGTAATCATATTAAGGTTCTCGCCTTGAAGCCTTGTGCTTACTTAGTTTGGATCTGCACTTGTTTGGATAACTACTGCAGGCTAGCTTGTATGTTGTACAAAGCGCCTGTAACGCTCTCGTATGTATTGTTGAATGAAGATAAGCTGACTTTTAATGGAACTAGCTCTGGTAAGCTAGGGAGTTGAGGTCCAACTTTCACAAGAATTTTTTCCTATAAGTCCGACATCTCCTAGCCTTTGGGATTAGTAAAAAGCCTTATAGACCTACTCATCACTGCACATGGATCCATGCACAGTCATTTATGACCAAGCCTTTTATAGCTTTATTCGAATCAAACGCTTATGACTTCGAAAGCTAAGATAAACAAAGAGACTGTAGAAGGTCATTTATGACCAAGAATTGAAGCAATTCGGCCTTCTATTCAACCACATGTATATGCAATAAGGTGTTTACAAAGGGAGGGTTTGTTCTTCTAATGAGTTCTTTTTTTCCTTTTAGCCGAAATGACTTTTTCTTACCGTGATAGCAGAGATAATCCGATTTACACAATGTGAGAGTAGAAAGAACTCAATTGCATTAATTGAAATGAAAGTAAAAACTTACAAAATTATCCCTCAGTGATTCAACGTCTGTAATGTAGATGGTGAGGTCCAAGATCTAAGTATTCCTTACTTCGACGACTCAAATGTAGACAAAAGGAATTACACTACTAAAAAGAAAAGAAAAGTTCTTCCTTATAATCTAGCACTTGGTGTAGATTGAAGGAAATTACACTTTCTAGTCTAGGTTGGTCTAGCATAGCGGCGTTGACAAATGACATTACACTACTCTTATGCTAAGCCGGTCCAATGTAGCATCGTAGAAGGGTTATCTATGTTAAGATAAACTAAGATAAAAGATAATAAAAAAAAAAAAGACAGCATTATGTTGTAGATTTGATTTAATGTGTTGGGTTGATGATGGCTTAGAGCTCCTCAGTCTTCCTCTTATTTATAGAATTCTAAGATGGTAACATGAAGAGATCTTCATAGCCACTTATCATGTTTATTGTTATGAAAATTATCATATAGACACAAAGATAGTAGTAGCCTATCAGACGACACCATGTATGTTAGTTGTTCGCCATGGGTTGGTCATTTGGTTGCGTGCACATTCTACCCTATTACATGGATGAGAGTTTCTCCTGCATTACCACATATTAGTGATAGTCGATCTTCTCCGCACGAATGTGAATAATGCGTCGTGGAATTAGGCCAACTTAGCAAAGTAATATCTCAGTTCCTCAAATATTTTCAGCCATAGAGACCATGCAAAATGTCATGGTATGTTGATCGAACTTGTCTTTTGGTGTGACTATGTTTCAGTCGATACCCAACTTCGATCATGAGGCCACCACAGTGGTTAGCTAAGTCTACCACATGCATGGGATACATGATTGTAGCTAAATGGGCTTACCCTTCTTAGATAGTCATGATTTTATGGATCCTTAGGTTGTCAGAGTAAATGAAGAAATCATCCTTCCATTTCTTAATGTTGATTGCACTGCGACCGTACATCATCTCAGATGTGGCCATATGTCATGTAAAAAGAAAGGCACATCACTTTGACAAGATATGCAAAGGTGTTTCTCAGGATAGAAGTAAACTTGGGGATATTCCGCGGTAAAATCGTTTGTTATTTTCCAAATTGTAGGCAGGCCAGTTACAGGCGAATGCAGCAATGCAAAAGGAAATGCCCAAAATAACGACCGTGCAATCCAGCAGACTAATAAGGAGGTCACCGCAGTCAATGTTGCTTTGCCAGAAAACCCAGCCAAACATGCATAAAGAAACGGGCAGTTAAAAGAATTGAGAACCATCCATGTTATTCATTCAAGCAAGTTTTCCATTTTTAGAAGCACTCACCACGTGAGTGCTTCTGATCCTCAACGATGTGATTAGCTGTTGAATATAGGATTTTATGGGACTAGCATTCCACTCGATGGCTCCACTTGGAAAAAAAAAAGTTTAATAATCATAATTCTGAGTCGTATGTTTAGCCCGACCTTAGTAGCCAACCCTGGCCATAGCCATAGCCATAGCCGTTGCCTAGCCTCGGCACTACTTAGGCTAAAATGGCCCAGCCCTGGCCGTGGTGATCGAACCCATAATGATTGCCTGCCTCTAAACTACACACGAATGAGAAGAGCTCTCTCAAGTATCATTAGAGCGTCTATCATTTTGTATGTATAATGGTGTGGCCCAGGTCAACGACGCTATTCATCATCATTGACCAGGGTACAACTCCTCAGCCTGGCTCCTGGCCCTCAAGCCAAGTTTAGGGGCCCAAACCCCGGACCAACAAAGCCCAAGATGACTCCCATGACCATCCAGCCCATAATGAAAATATCCCAGCATTTTTTTTTTATTATTATTATTTTAATCAAGGTGTGGAGAAGAGGCAGAGGAACATTGACCACATACCAAATGAGTGGATATGGTTTATTCAAGGACCTTATATATATATATTGCATAATAATCCAATTCAAGCCCATCTCTCCTTCCTCCGTCTCACATCCCTACACCGAAAACCCTTTTTTTTTTTTTTTACCATCCCTTCTTCCCTCTTCAGATCTCAACTCCTCCATCCCAACCCAACTTCTCATGGCAACCATCACAAACTTCTTGTCAACACCTTTCCCTCTTCCAAAACTCTACAAATTCAAACACCCTTCCTATCCTCTCTCCTTCACCAAGCCACCTAGACGTCCTGCCCCAAAAATCAAAACAACCGGGACCCACTTCTCTCCGACTGCTTCTGCAGCCGCCAGTGGAACTAAAAAGAAGAAGGTCGAGAGCGATGAGAGAGTCCAACAAGTCCACAGCATCGAAGAGTTTGACAATGCCTTGCGAATGGCCAATAACAAGCTCGTAGTGGTTGAGTACGCCGCAAGCCACAGCTACCACAGCCGCAAGATCTATCCCTTTATGGTCGACCTGAGCCGCACATGCAGTGATGTGGAGTTCCTCCTAGTCATGGGCGATGAGTCCGAGAAGACCAAGGAGCTGTGCACAAGGGAGAAAATCGACAAGGTCCCTCACTTCAGCTTCTACAAGGGCATGGAGAAAATTCACGAGGAGGAAGGGATCGGGCCGGACGAACTGATGGGGGACGTCTTGTACTACGGGGACAACCACTCAGAAGTGGTGCAACTGCATTGTCGTGAGGATGTGGAGAAGCTGATGGAAGAGCACAAGGTAGACAAGAAGCTGATAGTACTCGACGTGGGGCTGAAGCACTGCGGGCCATGCGTGAAGGTGTATCCAACAGTGCTGAAGCTGTCGAGGCAGATGAGGGACACAGTGGTGTTTGCTAGGATGAACGGAGACGAGAATGATAGCTGCATGCAGTTCTTGAAGGACATGGACGTGGTGGAAGTGCCTACTTTCTTGTTCATAAGAGATGGGGAGATCTGTGGACGGTATGTAGGGTCGGGTAAAGGAGAGCTTATTGGAGAGATCCTTAGATACCAAGGAGTACGAGTAACTTAGAAAAAAAATATAATAATAAAATATAAAAAATATAAAAAAAATAATCCTTGAATATTTCCTTAAAAAGCTCGGCTGATAAATTTAGGGTAGTTTGGGGATTTTCAGTTCGTGGTCCAAATCAAATCATTGTTGTGACGGCCAACATCCAAACCGTACTACAGTACAATTTCACGAGCCGACCATTGTATGATGGATACATGAGAGCTAAACAGGAGAACAATTTATTTAGTATGGTGTAACTTGTTTTTTCTTTTTTTCTTATTATATGCTCTACATGGTGAAATAATTTCCTATAATTTGAATTATGTGCTACTTAATATGGTGTCCGCTCTTTTTTAATTTGACACGTGCGGTTGCCTATAACAAAGGTCACCCTGTGTGCAACTGTATGGCTACGATTTGATTAAATGTGTAATTTTTCTTTTTTTCTTTCTTTTTTTCAGTAGATGGGCCTCTTATGGCTACACACTTTCGTGGGTGGGTTGCAAGGATTCATGCATAGTTGTAAGACTCACTGACTTGATCAAATCAACATGAGTCAGTTGCCTTGTTAAATAGGTTTGAGAATTGGAACTAGCATGAAACCAACCTCTAAAAGTGGTGCTAATACCCCTCAACAATCAAGCTACATATGACTCAGTTAGTTGGCTTTCATTCTTATTTTACAATACTTGTAGCAAACTTAACCTTTTTAAATGAGCTTACAACTATGTGCAATAAAGCTCATTTACATGGCACAAATGTGCCAGCATTTCATGATATGTCCAAGATCCAATCCACCCATCAGAATGACACCACTATATCTTTGCCTTAGCCTAAGAATCAGATCCCCTGGTTAGATGGGCCATAGTTAGCAAAATAAATGTATTGTTATGAAAAGCTTGGCTGAATTTTTCTAACCCATCCATCTATATCTAAAATTGGAGCCCACATGCTAAGTGGACCAGATTTATTCTTAGGAAAACATGTACAAGTTAGACCAACCTGATTGATGGCTTGGATCTCGCACCTATGTATGTGCCATGCTGGTTCATATGTGGCATGTACATGAGCCTTATTGCACGCTGGCGTGCACTTACCAAATCTCATCATTATTATTATTATTATTATTGCTGCTGCTGCTGCTACTATTGCTGCTGTTGTTAAACATTTCAAATGGAGTGGGGTCTATGTGCGTCGAGTGTTAGGGCCTAGCTTGGAGTCCCATTGGATTCTCTTTAGTCTTAAGAAGCATGACTCCCCAAGTTGTAGGAGCATCCTGTGAAAGAGCTGCGGAAAAGCTCCAACACATAAAAACTCTGCAGAGGATCTTAGCAGCAAGCAAGAGGGGGCGGCTCAGGTGGGCCCCACCATGTGCATGCGACATCCACGCCAATGGCCCAAAAATCAGGTGCAAGTGAGTACCTTACAAACTGTGGCATTTACGGTACTCCAAGAAATGTGGTACCACAAATCTTCATTAGCTATGGTAGCCGTCTGCTTCATTCTTTCCTAAATGACTTGAGAGATTCCATGGAGGAATAATATGTTGTAACCCACTAAACATATATGCAATTGACTTTAAAAATAAAAAATAAAAAAAAGGAGAAAGAAAGTCGCTAACCCAATTTTCAATAAACAAGATTATATTGGGTTTTTAGGGCACACACATCCAACATGGGATGTCTCCTCAAAGGTTGTTCTTTGTAAAAGCTTGATGACTGATGTTATGGGCCTAAATGTAGATGGTCATGAACATAGGAAACATCCTAATCATCTAAAAAATAGGTACAGATGGTTAAGACAAATTACCACGATGGTCTTCATCCAAACAGAAGAAATATTACAAAGGTAAGCTCTTGCAAACTGAGTTTTTGGTGCATACAGCTGCATTTGGTTGGGCCAAATATTATGAAATTCTACTATACTGATACAACCAAACACAGTCTAGGCCATCATCCTATCATTGTATCATGGACCCCACTTGTACAAACTGAAAACAGAAACATTATTACACTACAGTCCTTGGACCTAGTATTTGGCTAGTATCTATAGAGGAATCAAAACTGATTAGGCCTTAATAACCAAGAACAGAGAAAGCACTGTGTAGCTGTGTACTCTCCCTCTTGAACTGGAAACAGGGCATAGGCATCGTTAATGCAGCACGCATGTGCCAGATCTTGGACATTCATCAGGTGCCACCAACATGTAAAAAAAAAAACCTAGTCCTGGCCCAAAAGGCTGCACATACATTTGTTGAACATATTGGTCAATTTCTTTTAACTGTCCATTTATTTTGGCGCATGCACGGCACCTGATTGGCAATTGGCAAAGATGGCCTACCTATGTTGAGCTGAATCTGCAAGTGGGAGCAGCTTGGAACATGCCTATGTTTGCCATGTTTCCATGAGCTCTCTCACGAGTTCGCTTCACATCCGCCTGTGTAATGGATCCCATCCACTTGCAACATAACAGCTGTTATTAGGGTTGCCAATCAGCAGGGCAGAAAGGCCTAGCCCCCCTAAATACAACCCAATGGCTAGGTGCAGGCTGGGCCTGGCCCAAGCCAATGATGAATGACACAGCCCAGCCCAGCCCAGCCTCGCCCAGCCCCCAAGACATGAGCCATGTTTCACACGTGTGAGATCCAGAGTCTATCTGTCAATCTTAAGGGTCCTGCCATGTAGATGCCATGGCCGAAAAGTCAAGGCTTGTCCACTCAAATGGCAGGCCTCTGTTAGAAACAAATGAACTACTAAAAAGCTTCCTTTGCCGTCCACCTGTTTTATGAACTCTGTGAATGGGCTTGAGTTTTTTGGCAACGCCCTCTGTACGGGGACCCACCAGAGGACAGCTATCCAAATGGACCCACCTTTTTATTCTCTTTACTAATGATGCATGCATTTCCCAACATTCTAAGCTAAAATTTATGAAATGTCTCTATTCAAAGACCTTGTAACCGTGGGAGCTTTTCACGTTTGTGGAAATAAAAGAAGTAACTACGAAAATGAATCAATTTCCTACCGCTTCCCTAGTTTGTGAAAGGCATGAAGATGAAGTAAATCAATTTTCTTTTCACAGATTTCCTCTACAAAGGACCACTTCCATTTCCTCTCTAGGAAGAAACCATTTTCTTTTACAATGTTTTCCTCAACTGTGGCGTTTCTCTCTCTCTTTCTTTCTTTCCTTCTTCGCTTTTTTTTTTTTTTTTTCTGAGAAAAGAAATGACAGTTTCTTTATTAGAGAGAGGAGCCCGAGGCTCAAATTTGAAAAATTTACAATCTAGCTAGGATTGATCCATCATTTGGGTCAAAATCCTCTAAACAAGAAATCCACCCAATTACATTCATTTTTGCCCTTTTGAATACTTCCCTTTCGATTCGCTTGAGTCTTCAAATCGTTGTGCATTCCTTTCCTTCCAAATAGTCCATAATGCTGCCATCATCATTAGCTTCTGCCACTTTGCCTCTTTTTCCCCATGCCACCACTAGACCATGCTAAAAGGAAGTTGATATCAAACATGGCATCACCTATGATGACCCAAAAAGTGCAAGAAATCCTTCCCACACCTTCGAAGCAAAGGAGCAATGGATGAATAAGTGTCAACCATCTCTGCCCCTTTCATAAATAACGCGCAACAATTAGGAATGATTATCACCCTTTTTCTGAAGATTTTCAATGGTTAGTTTCTTGTTTCTCTTTCCACCAGCCATATGAACACTGCCCACTTTTTTTTTCTTTCTTTTTTTTTTCTTTTTTATGAGCACTCTGCTAGATCCATATAAACACCAATCTTCCACCCTCCTCACTCAAGATAGGCTAGCGAGTCATAGAAGGAGCAAACTGTGAAGACTCTCGGTCTCTCCAATGCCCACACCATTGTGTCTTTTGCACCCAGATGCCATTTGAGACAATAGAGCCTATGTAGGAGCCACGAATATTCCTCCGCCTCCACATCTGACAAATTTCTATGGCACCGCAAGATCCACAACACAGAGCCTCCTAAAAAGGATATGCAAGTGGCTATTGTCGCTTCAAGGTCTTTAGTTACTCTTGGCTATTAATGGAAATTCCATGATATGAGGATACTTGCCTATCTAGATATCCTTCCAAAATCGGATCATACTCCCATCTCCCCACGTGAAGTGGATGCCTGCCTTGAACTTGTCAATCACAGGCGAGATTCCCTTCCACACCCCCATGTCTTGTAGAACGATGACCTTTTAACCCACCATCCTGAACACCATACTTGCTAGCGACTACTTTTCACCATAAACTTCCTTCCTTTCGAATCACCATAGCCATTTGCAAAGGAGGGTTCATTTATATGCAGCCATTATCATTAGCTTCTGCCACTTTGCCTCTTTTTCCCCATGCCACCACTAGACCATGCTAAAAGGAAGTTGATATCAAACATGGCATCACCGATGATGACCCAAAAAGTGCAAGAAATCCTGCCCACACCTTCAAAGCGAAGGAGCAATGGATGAATAAGTGTCAACCATCTCTGCCCCTTTCATAAATAACGCGCAACAATTAGGAATGATTATCACCCTTTTTCTAAAGATTTTCAATGGTTAGTTTCTTGTTTCTTTCCACCAACCATATGAACACTGCCCACTTTTTCTTTTAATTTTTTTATATGAACACTGCTAGACCCATATATAAACACCAATCTTCCACCCTCCTCACTCAAGATAGGCTAAAGATAGGCTAGCGAGTCATAGAGGAGCAAACTATGAAGACTCTCAATCTCTTCAATGCCCACACCGTTGTGTCTTTTGCACCCGGATGCCATTTGGGACAATAGAGCCTATGTAGGAGCCACGAATATTCCTCCGCCTCCACATCCGATAAATTTCTATGGCACCATGAGATCCACAACACGGAGCCTCCTAAAAAGGATATGCAAGTGGCTATTGTCGCTTCAAGGTCTTTAGTTACTCCTGGCTATTAATGGAAATTCCATGATATGAGGATACTTGCCTATCTAGATATCCTTCCAAAATCAGATCCTACTCCCATCTCCCCATGTGAAGCGGATGCCTGCCTTGAACTTGTCAATCACAGGCGAGATTCCCTTCCACACCCCCATGTCTTGTAGAACGATGACCTTTTAACCCACCATCCTGAAGACCATACTTGCTAGCTACTACTTTTCAGCATAAACTTCCTTCCTTTTGAATCGCCATATCCATTTGCAGAGGAGGGTTCCACCCCTTTCCTCATGTGACCTGCACACCTTATCCCATTGCAAAAGGTGGAATTTGTGCTTTGTCTTTTTCCTTGCCATAGAAAATTCCTTCTTAACCAATCCAGCCTTTCAATCAACGAGACTGGGCACTTGAATACTGGCATGTAGTAGTACACAGGTAAGTTAGACATTGTTGCTTTTATCAAAGACAACCTCCCCCAAAAAGACAGGTGACTTCCTTTCCATATCAAGAACTCTCTCTAGCTTTTTGATGATCATCTCCATAATGCTTTGTCGGTTAACCCACACACAAGGGAAGACATAGGTATGTGGATGGGAGAGAACTGGCTTCGCACCCGAAGATTCTTGCCAGGATCTCTAATTCATCAATTGTAGTGTGCACAATGAACAACTCGCTTTTTGTGATGTTAACCTTAACGCCTGAGACCACCACGAAACATCTCACTAGCTTCTTCAAATTATCCACCATGTCAGAGTTTGCCTCACAAAATATTAGTGTCATTCGTGAAGTAATCCTCATCTACTATTTGGAAAAGAGTGTATACTCTATGAATCCCTTGTATTTACCATTAAGTCAACTTAAATATATGAAATATTAAGGAGTCTTGGCAAGCTAAGTCAGTTTTGTTGCAAAGAGTTTTTCAGGTTTTTCTAAGTTTCTTCAAATCGACCAACTCTATGAAATCAAGTTTTTATGAGACTTCACAAAATCTGATTGAATCGAGTTGGACCAACTCCACCGAATCATAGTTCTAAAAATTAGTGACTCTACTTGAAACCCGACCAAGTAAACTCAACTCAGCCAGAAAAAGAACAGAGCCAAATTACTATGAACCTCGCTGGCATGCCCGACTCAGTTCAGACTTGACATGACTCGTCAAGTCAGCTTGCCTACTACTTGGTCAAATCAATGTGACTCGGCATACTTGAGCCAAGTCCGTCACCAAGTTTATTCCTTTTTAAAAAATAAAAAATTGAAGTGGTTGGTGGGAATTTGAACTCATAATCTCAAACAGTGAGGACAAAAATGTCTATGAGGACGCCAAGCAACACCATTGTCATTTCACCTATTTTAATGCTCAGAATTTTCTAAGTATATTTTATTAGTGAAATATTATTCCGAGTTTAATTATTAAATATCGAGTCAACCTTGTTGTAGACAAATTTGGCTTTAAAGAGAAGTGAGGAATCGCGGTCGCATCTCCTAAATGCGACCAGCCCGGCTCGTGCTCGACGAAAGGGGTCGCATCTCCAAAATGCGACCAGCCCGGCTCGTGCTCGACGAAAGGGGTCGCATATCAAAAATGCGACCAGCCCGGCCTGTGCTCGACGAAAGCGGTCGCATCTCCAAAATGCGACCAGCCCGGCTCGTGCTCGACGAAAGGGGTCGCAATCTCCAAAATGCGACCAGCCCGGCTCGTGCTCGACGAAAGCGGTCGCATCTCCAAAATGCGACCAGCCCGGCTCGTGCTCGACGAAAGGGGTCGCATATCAAAAATGCGACCAGCTCGGCTCGTGATCGTCGAAGGGGTCGCACCCAGAATGCAAGCACTCTTGATATGAACAGCTCCCGACATATGAGCGGTCGTGGTTTCTGGTCTCGGGCATGGATGGCCCTCATCTCATAGTACCAGCAGCCCGTATAGGCCAATTTTGGTTTATATCTATTCATAGTTCTGAATATCTCGAGACGTAATCAGCTAGACGTCTAGAATGTTTTGACTACTTCCTTATCCAAGGATTAACAAGATAAGCTTCTTATCCCATGAAATCAATACTAATCTTAACAGCTTGCGTAGCAGGTTGGATCATTTTTATCTGTATAAATAGATGACTCTATTGATGATAAAGGTACACAATACTCAAATCTCTTGACCCCCATCCTTTATTTGTTCTCTTTTCAACCTCACCCTATCTAACTTAAGCATCGGAGGGCCAACGGCTGGACGCCGGCCACCCTTAAGTACTTTCTGTCTCCTTTCAGGTCCAAGGAGGAAATCACTTGGAGAGAAGGTGAACATCCAAAGGACCCTGTTACAAAATTCGACGTAAACAGTTTGGCGCCGTCTGTGGGAACGATTTGATCATCACAGTCAATCGTTCTTACCACTGATCAAAATCCTTCCACCATGCCTCCTAAAAAGACTTCATCCTTCCACATCAAGGCAGACATTACCTCCGCCTGACGTTACGGAATCAATGCCTGTTCCTCAAACCACTTCAATAAACATCCCTCAAGGAGCTCCAAACGTGCCATCAACGAACCCGTTATTTGAGGTTTCCGGAAGTCAAGAAGACGTCATGCGTTTCCTCGGAAATACCCTAATAACCCTCAACGCCGGAGTTCAAGCCCTGTCTAATCGGCTTGATCAACATTTCCTGGAGCCGCAGAGACAACCTTCCGAAGGGCTGCCACCGCAACCCATACCAGTGGCTTCCAGACGTTCTGTGGACGAGCCACAAGTCCAACCAAATCATCCTCCATCAAATCGAACGCCGCCTGGCAACCAACCCCCTGTGCTACCTCCACATTCCATACATTCTAGTGCTTCTCGTCAACATCAATCTCAGGGGTCCACAATCGAAACGTCAGGTTATACTTTACCATCGGAAGGAGACCTCAAGAGAATCTATGATCGTTTTGATGTCATGGAGCAGCGATATCAGGCAAATCGACCATCAGCTGTGGTGGCGTCGATACATCGATCCGAGTCTCCTTTCACCAGCGAGGTCATGGGAGCACCTTTACCTAGAAAATATCATACACCTGTCATCACTCCATATACAGGTATAGGAGATCCTCTCGAACACTTGGAAACTTATAGGTCTCTTATGGAGCTGGAGGGACATGGGTCGGAAATCATGTGTAGAGCTTTTTCCCTAACCTTAAAGGAAGCAGCTCGTACGTGGTTCCGAGGGCTGAAGCCTCGATTTATCGGCTCTTTTTTCACAGTTATCGGAGCTTTTCCTTTCTCAATTCATGGGAAGCATCCGCACCAAGAAGCCAGCGTCCCACCTAATGGATTTGAAACAGCAGCATGGGGAGACGATAAAGGAGTTCACAGTACGGTTCACTGCCGAAGCCGTCCAAACTGAAGGATATACCGAAGAAAAAGGCCTCACCGCCCTTAGAGCCGGAATTACGAGCGAAAAATTCAGATTTGCCTTAGATAAAAACCCTCCAAAAACCATGGCAGAATTCCAAGCTAAAGCTCAAAAGTACATCAATGCAGAAGAAGTTGCTCTGGCATGTCATGGTATACAGGGTGAGAAGCGCAAGCCAGAGGAAATCTCGCCCCCAGATAAAAAAATATCGACGTGATCGACGAGACCGCTCTCCCAAGAAGCCTTATTCTGGTAAATATCATAACTACACTCCTCTCAACCGATCCCATGAAAAGGTGTTAATGGAGATTAAACATAAACCATATGTAAAATGGCCGGCCAAGATCAAATCTGATCCTGAAAAGAGAGATAAGGGCAAGTTTTGTTACTTCCACAAAGATCATGGGCATAGAACCCAAGACTGCATATCTCTGCGAGATCATATCGAAGCTCTCATTCGAAAGGGCCATCTCCAAGATTATGTTGCTCGTCAAGGTCGATCACCAGAAAGGGCAAAAGTCTCACCCCACCAGAAGAAGTCGCCTCACCATCATACTTCACAAGAAGACCTTGAACCTACTAGCGAAATTCGCACCATCGTCGGGGGACCAGCTTGCGGTGGCGATTCTCAAGCTGCAAGAAAAGCATACACTCGTAAGGCGTCCAAGAAGCCCGAGCATATCTACTGGCTGGAACAGACGCCCAACGCGTCAAAAACCAGTCATCCTCCAATTTCCTTCTCTCTCGAAGATGCAGAGGGAATTCACTTCCCTCACGAAGACTCCATCGTAGTCGCACTAAAGGTATCAAACTATTTGACTCATCGTATTATGGTGGATACAGGTAGCTCTGCTGATATTCTATACCTGGAGGCTTTCAACAAAATGGCACTTGCCAGAAGCCTAATCAAGCCAGTCTCAACTCCCCTCATCGGCTTCGGTGGCTAAGTGGTGACACCTGAAGGAAGCATTGACCTTCCAGTCACCTTTGGAGAGAGTCCAGCGAAGACGACTGTCTTCATAAATTTCCTCGTGGTGGACTGAAGATCAGCATACAACGCCATTTTGGGGTGGCCATCTCTTAATAAGGTTGGGGCAGCTTTACATCCTTTGTATTTGTGCATCAAATTTCCTACCCCGAATGGTGTTGGGGTTGTACGAGGAAACCAAAAAGAGGCCCGGTCTTTTTATGAGATAGCCCTACAAGATCGAAGGAAAGCACAAGCGACACCGGTTATGATGGTAGCACAAGGTTCATCCAACTCCCCAGCAGATACCTCGTTGGACCCGAGAGAGGATGCTCTCCAATTAGGAACTCCCGGGGAAGAGACAGTAGCGATTCCTTTAAATGAAGATGACCCATCCAAAGTTGTTTGTGTGGGATCCTCTTTGAGGAATGTCTTTCGAGCAGATTTGATTTGCCTCCTCACTGAATATCAAGATGTGTTTGCCTGGTCTCACCAAGACATGCCTGGCATTGATCCTAGTGTCATCGCACACCGTCTGAACATCGACCCGAAATATAAACCCGTCCACCAGCACCGACGTGCCTTCACTGCAGAAAGGCAAATGGCGATTAAGGCTGAAGTCGAGAAGCTGCTTACGGTCAATTTCATAAAAGAAGTTGACTACCCAGAATGGGTCGCGAATGTAGTTCTCGTTCGCAAATCTAATGGCAAATGGAGAATGTGTGTCAATTATTCGGATTTGAACAAAGCGTGCCCCAAAGATAGCTTCTCGACCCTCACGAATCGACCAGTTGGTTGATTCGACAGCTGGGCATACTCTGCTTAGTTTTATGGACGCTTATTCTGGTTATAACCAGATTATAATGCATCCTCCCGATAGCCAACATACTGCCCTCATCACTGACCGAGGTCTATATTGCTACCAGGTAATGCCGTTTGGTCTTAAAAATGCAGGGGCCACCTATCAGCGTCTTGTCAATAAGATATTCACCGCGCAAATTGGCAGGAATATGGAAGTCTATGTTGATAACATGCTCGTAAAAAGTGTCGTAGAAGACGATCATCTTTCAGATCTTCGAGAAGCTTTCGACCTGATGAGGAAATATCAGATGAAGCTAAACCCAGAAAAATGTGCGTTCGGTGTGTCTGCTGGAAAATTTCTTGGATTTATGGTCGGCCAGCGAGGAATTGAGGCAAATCCTGAAAAAATAAAAGCATTGATAGAGATGAAATCCCCAACCACTCTTAAGGACGTCCAATGTCTGGTTGGTCGCATTGCATCGCTAAATAGGTTCATCTCACGGGCATCTGATAAATGCCTACCCTTCTTCAAGCTCCTCCGTGCCACAGCCAAATCTGATTGGGAGTGGACACCACAGTGCGAAAAAGCTTTTCAACAACTGAAGCAATATATGAGCACACCCCCTGTTTTATCTAAACTTGTGGCGCACGAGCAACTCATCCTTTATTTATCTGTGTCCTCCACGGCCGTTAGCGCCGCTTTAATAAGAGAAGTTTCCGGGATACAAAAGCCCGTTTATTATATCAGTCGAGCAATGGTGGACGCTGAAACTCGATATTTTCTGATATGGAGAAACTAGCCCTTGCTTTAGTCACGGCAGCCCTAAAACTGCGACCATACTTTCAAGCCCACGCTATTTTAGTACCAACAAATCATCCGCTACGACAAGTCCTTCAAAAACCTGAGGCTTCCGGACGATTAACTAAATGGGCGGTTGAGATCAGTGAGCATGACATATCGTTCTACCCCAGGACCGCAATCAAGGGCTAGGCCGTAGCTGACCTCATCGCCGAATTCACACTCCTCTTCCGATGATAATGCCGCGATCAGTGACCAGCCCTCCTGGTCACTCTTCGCGGACGGGTCTTCAAGGGACACCGGCAGTGGAGCGGGCCTGATTTTAGTCGCCCCAGACGGGTCGCATTTCCAATACACTTTACGTTTTGATTCTCGCATCTCGAACAATGAAGCAGAATATGAGGCCTTAATCGTTGGTCTCGAACTAGCAAACGTCCTCTCAATTCAGAATTTACTCATTCACAGTGATTCTCAACTCATAGTTAATCAGGTACTCGGTGAATTCGAAGCAAAAGAAGAAAGGATGGCCTTATACAAATCTCGAGTGCTCATCCTGCTCGCAAAGCTAAAGAATTATGAAATAATCCACATCCCTCGCGAGAAGAATAAACTCGCTGATTCTTTGGCAAAACTCGCCTTTGCACCAGAATCTGAGTTATCACATTCAATTCCCATCGAGCACCTTCAGAACTCGAGTATCGACCAAGCAACTCTCGAGCAGGTGATTGCGGTACATCCGTCTCCATGTTGGATGGACCCCATACTCCTTTATCTCAGAGACGGATACCTCCCAGACGATACGAAAGCCGCCCGACAAATACGTCATCGAGCCGCCAGGTATACCTTACAAGATGGAATATTGTTATGTAAGAGTTTTTCCTTGCCCTATTTAAGGTGTCTTCACCCAGAAGAAGCACATCGTGTTTTAGATGAAGTACACCAGGGGGCATGTGGTAACCACCCAAGGGGGCGAGCCTTAGCGTATAAGGCGATGAGGCAAGGATACTATTGGCCCACTATGAAGGCAGACGCAATTGAATTCTCTAAAAAATGTGACAAGTGCCAGCGATACTCTCCTATACCTCATGTACCGTCCGAGCAAATGACTCCAATTGATAGCCCTTGGCCCTTCGCTCAATGGGGGGTCGATATCATCGGGCCCTTACCTACTGGAAAAGGACAAAATAGGTTCGCGATAGTGGGGGTCGATTACTTCACCAAATGGGCCGAGGCGGAGCCACTAGCCAGAATTACTGAGAAACAGACCACTAAGTTCGTATGGAGAAACATCATATGCCGTTATGGACTCCCTCATACTATAATCTCCGACAATGGAAAGCAATTCGACAACGCCGCTTTCGATGAATTTTGCGAAACATGGAAGATACGCAATATCCGCACTTCTCCCTATCATCCTCAGGCAAATGGGCAAGTTGAAGCAGTGAATAAAATCATCAAGCATCATTTGAAGACCAAGCTCGGTGAGTGTAAAGGCATGTGGCCAGAACTCCTGCCAGAAGTCTTATAGGGCGTATAAGACTACGACTCGCACGTCTACAGGCGAAACTCCCTTCTCCTTGGCATTCAGTACTGACGCGGTAGTACCAGTTGAAATTCAAGTACCCTCGTATCGGATCGAGCAATATGATCCCACTTGTAATCAGGAAAGTCTTCGACTTCACCTCGATCTCTTGGAAGAACGGAGAATTGCCTCCCAGATGCGAGCAGCAGCGTATCAGCAGCGCATTGCTCGCTACCGTAACGCTAAAGTTCAGCCTAGAGCTTTCCAACTCGGCAATTTAGTCCTCAGACAGAACCTCGGAGCTCCTACTCATTCGTTTGATCCGAATTGGGAAGGTCCGTATCGAGTCATCAAAATTGTGCGACCCGGTACTTATTATCTTGAAGACATGCAGGGAAGACCCGTACGTCGCCCTTGGCATGTGGAACACTTGTTACGGTACTTCCCTTAATTCGATGTAATTCCGAACGACATTCCGAATGAATAAGAATTAAAATCATTCCTTTTGGTCGCTACTCCATTTAATTGGACTCGAATATCCCCGAAGAGAATACATACATTCTCTTGGCCAATTGCCTACCCTTGGTAGGGTTAAGATCATTCTTGTTGGTTGCTTCTCCATTTTATGGATAAAAAATAGCCCTGAAGAGAACATACATGTTCTCTTGACCAATCTTCTACCCTTGGTGGAATCAAAACCTCAATCGATAGACCAGTCTATCTCAACGCGGACATGGTCATACGACCCCCGGATTGAGTCTAATTCACTTTTTCATGAGTTAGTTATGCGAGCAGTCAGTATACGATCAAAACAAGATAGAAAAGAAAAGATGGAGGACTACCTCTGCGAAGAGGTTTGCACCGGAAGCAAAGGAGAAGAAGAAAGAAGAATACCCTGCAGCCGAAAATTCGAAAATGAAGGAAATTCTGCAGGATCTGATATTTATACGCAATCATTTCGTTTGATTTGGTTGACACGCGGCAGCCTCTCATCCGGCACGACAGACGAACGGGCACAAGCATTAAATACGGAGACACGTGGCGACCGACGCCTCATTTCTTGAGGCAGGAAAAGCTGCGTAAAAGCTGGCCATCATAAATGCAGAATCATGTTAAATGAATCATACGCGATTCTCTCCCAGCAGTCAGCTACGCATACAAACAAAACCCTTGGCATAGTTCCTCAACGCCAAGGGTTTGGGGGGCACTTGTTGTAGACAAATTTGGCTTTAAAGAGAAGTGAGGAATCGCGGTCGCATCTCCAAAATGCGACCAGCCCGGCTCGTGCTCGACGAAAGGGGTCGCATCTCCAAAATGCGACCAGCCCGGCTCGTGCTCGACGAAAGTAGTCGCATCTCCAAAATGCGACCAGCCCGGCTCGTGCTCGACGAAAGGGGTCGCATATAAAAAATGCGACCAGCTCGGCTCGTGATCATCGAAGGGGTCGCACCCAGAATGCGAGCACTCTTGATATGAACAACTCCCGACATATGAGCGGTCGTGGTTTCTGGTCTCGGGCATGGATGGCCCTCATCTTATAGTACCAACAGCCCGTATAGGCCAATTTTGGTTTATATCTATTCATAGTTCCGAATATCCAGAGGCGTAATCAGCTAGACGTTTAGAATGTTTTGACTACTTCCTTATCCAAGGATTAACAAGATAAGCTTCTTATCCCATGAAATCAGTACTAATCTTAACAGCTTGCGTAGCAAGTTGGATCATTTAGATCTGTATAAATAGATGACTCTATTGATGATAAAGGTACACAATACTCAATCTCTTGACCCCCGTCCTTTATTTGTTCTCTTTTCAACCTCACCCTATCTAACTTAAGCATCGGAGGGCCAACGGCTGGACGCCGGCCACCCTTAAGTACTTTCTGTCTCCTTTCAGGTCCAAGGAGGAAATCGCTTGGAGAGAAGGTGAACATCCGGAGGACCCTGTTACAAAATTCGACGTAAACAAACCTGAACCTGATTGGATATCGAGTCCAGTCAAGTTTTTGAGTTTTTAACTATTGGCTGAGCCAAGTCCAGCTTGTTTGAGTTTTAAAACCGTAATTGTAATTGCAGCTAAGAATTCATCTAGCAGGTTCTAACTTGTATGGATTGTTCCTGAAATCCACAATAGTAAGACAATCCTACAAGCATTGGACTGTTGCCTTCTGAAAATAAGCCATTGATTAAACCTCTCTGGTATCATTAAAGGCCATCTGATTGACTGATACAATCAAGTGGTGTTAATTTTATAGCACAGCTGATCCAAGGTAGAGCCCAGCAGAGGAACATTTTGATGAATTCCATATGTAAAAAAAAGGAGCACTGTTTACCAAAGAAAAAGTGACTACCATCAGGTCCCTTAACCTTGGAAAACAATGAACTGAAAAGAGCATTTTGCAAGAAACAGATTGATGAATGTCCTGAAGAATGAAAAAATAAAATAAGCAGATGAAGACAGATTTACCATTACATTCTTCGCGTGTTGAATGCCATCCAAATGTATCTAAACAGTGGCAGATGTCATTAGACGAGTTACCTGGGGTTTGACAGTGAAAGGTCGGTGTATTTTGTACAATCAAAGGGTCCTATCTCTTGAGCATTACGTTTCACCTGTAGATTGCAAACAGTATCCATGTCACAAAAGAAAAAATGGGTAGGGTGATATGTCACAAAAGAAAAAACTGACAGGGTGGTTTATGGTGCACCACCAAATTGAACCGCACTCGCTAGTCTTTATAATGTGATAATAACCAAATTGTAGTTTCTGGCCATTTTATTCCGACTGACAGAATGAGCCCCAAAGTTCAACAACATCAGTTTCAAATTTGACTTGAAAGGAGAGCCACTTCCTCACTCCTTACACTAGAAAACATCATTGCATTTTTACCTTCTGTTTTATTAAATGGAGTGTTTGCAATTTCATTTACCTGTGTATTGTATCCGGAGGCAGCAAAAGAATCCGATGCAGAATTCACACGCATAAAGATGAAAGAAAATGCCCATAATTGTAGAATTGGCTTTTATTATGTGTGACCAATGCTTAAGTCATCCTCGCATGGATGCTTAGGATACAAACTTAATAGATGGCAATACTGAGATTAAAAATAAAAGAAAAGAAAATGCATTGCATGTTGTAATAAGAGAGATATCTGAGTAATCACAGATTTGTTACTATTGTTTCACAGAAGGTTAGCTCAAAGAAGTGTATGAGAAACAGCTTTAGTGAGGCTTTTCATCAATAAGTTTATACAAGGGATTTTCTGTTCACCTAAGAGAGGTATTTGATTCTTTCTAGAATCAGGCATTGCACACAGTTGAATCTAAAAGTGACAGTTTCATAAATAAATAAAAAACCAATTTGTGAATCAAGACTGCTTTGAATATTCTATTAGAGAAATGTTATTATGCAACCACATCATAGTTTTGTGCAGGTGCCTTCTCAAAGTATGAGTGGAAAACACGACTAGCATACAGGACTGGTGCTATGTTCAGCCAACGCATTGATGAGTTTTAGGCCAAACAGTGTTTGGACTAGGCTGATCCTCCAATTATGAATTTTGATGTAACAGAAGGATATGAAATGTGGGCAATATTTGAGAAAGGAACGATTTCCTGCTGGGACTTCTAACAAGTTGAAGTAAAAGAAGGTCGGATGTCGGTCCATGTAATGTGTCAAATAAGATCAACTACAGCACATACAGGACAAACTGCCAAGCAACATAACTACAAGGATGTCTACAATGTCAAAGATTTAACGCCTTAAGAGGCCCAGGACTCGCTGATTAGAGACGAGGACATGAATGCGAAGAACTTGAGATTGAGTTATCTCTAAGCCGGCATGAATGATGAGGCTGAAATTGCTGAAGATCAAATTGTGGCCATGGTGGGTGACTATTTAGAGCAATTGGAGATGACCAAATAACATTGTTGTTGATAGTCCTTCCTATTGTACTAGGACAAAATCCATATTCATTGTACATTGTATTTGGACATTGTTCACATTTTCTCATTTGCAGTTATAACCCTTTTGTATCGCAAAAGTCAAGGCCATAGCACAATATTCATGAGGTGCGTAGCTTTCATGGCTTAGTCACCTTTTATAGGCGGTTTATTAGGGGGTTTAGTTCCATCATGGCTCCCATTACTAATTGCATAAAGAAAGGGGAGTTCCAATGGACCAAAGCAGCCTCTAGGGCATTCAAGGAGACTAAAGTCAAGATGACTGAAGCTCCTGTCATGCGACTTCCGGATTTTTCTAAGGTTTTTGAGGTTGCATGTGATGCGTCTAGCGTAAGTATAGGTGGAGTGCTTAGTGAGGAAGGGCGCACCCTGTCGCTTTCTTTAGCGAGAAGTTCAATGAAGCGAAACAAAAGTATTCTACCTATGACAAGGAATTCTATGCGGTAGTGCAATCTTTGAGCCATTGATAACATTATTTGTTACCGCGGGAGTTCATCTTATTCTCTAACCATGAGGCTTTGCACTATCTCAACTTCCAAAAGAAGTTGAACCCGAGGCATGCCAAATAGGTTCAATTTCTTCAAGAGTACACTTTGGTGTTGAAGTACAAGGCTGTTGTTGAGAATAAACCTGTCGATGTGTTGAGTCGTAGGGTTGTGTTACTCCAATCCATGAGCGTAGAAGTCACTGGGTTTGAGCAATTAAAGGAAGATTATCCTAGTTGCCCAAATTTTGGAGAGGTGTACGTGTTGTTGTTAGGTGGTCTGTCTAGGGATAATACTGAGTCTGTTTTGGTCAGTGAATTTTTGTTTAAAGGCGATAGATTTTGTATACCCCGTACGTCCCTCCATGACTTTCTCGTCTGGGAGCTTCATGCTAGAGGGATCACTGGTCATTTTGGGCGTAACAAGACTTGCCCTTGTGGAGGAGTGTTTCTATTGGCCAAGTCTAAAGCGAAACATGGCTAACATCGTAGGCAAATGTAAGACTAGTCGGATGGCAAAGCAGAGGAAGCAGAACGTCGGTTTATATACTCCTTTGCCAAGACCCCACGCCCAATGGGTTGATATCAGCATGGATTCCGTGCTTGGGCTACCCAAGACGATCAAAAAGCACGATTCCATCTTTGTGATAGTAGACCATTTTTCGACAATGGCCCACTTCCTCCCCTTTTCTAAAACGTCGGATGCCACTAATGTGGCTAAGATTTTCTTTGAGGAGGTAGTTCGTCTGCATGGCTTGCCGAAGTCCATCGTGTCGATAGAGTATGCGCTTTATGAGTTATTTTTGGAAAACTCTATTGCACATTATAGAAACAAAGTCGCAGTTTTTTTCGGCATGCCATTCATAGACTGATGGTCAAACAGAAGTTGTCAATTGTAGTTTAGGGAATCTACTAAGATGTCTGGTGGGAGACAATATTAGGACCTGGGATGCGGTTTTGCCCGTAGCCGAGTTTGCATACAATAATTCAATCAACAGGTCCATAGGAATGAGTCCATTCGAGATAGTATTTGGGTCCGAGCCTAAAACGCCTATAGATCTCATTCCCATGTCTGTTTCACGTAGGCCATCTGAGTCCGCAGAAGCATTTGCTCGGCATATTCATGACTTGCATAATGAGATCAAGAGGCGCATTAATGCCAGTAATCAGCATTATTAACTCTCTACAAATTCACATCGTGGGTTTAAGGAATTTCAGGTGGGCGACTACGTCATGGTCCGCATTAAGCCCAAATGATTCCCACAGGGAACCGTGAGGAAATTACATGCCCGTAGTGTAGGTCCATATAAAATCTTGACAAGACTGGGCCCTAATGCGTATGCGGTGGATCTTCCATCTAACATAGGCATTAGTGTTACATTCAATGTGGAGGATCTTGTGCCTTGTGACAAACCCACACCTCCATCTTCTAGCCCTCCTACAGACATTTTCCCTACCCCAGATAATGGTGTACCTGACCCCGACCCCAGCCCCAGCCCATGGCCTTTGCAAGACCCTACTCCATACCCATTGCGTTCTCTTCCATCACTACCTGGACAGAAAGAAGAGATCAAGGATATTCTGGATCATCAAGCGGTTTCTACCCGCCATGGAAGATATCAGAAACACCTCGTGAAGTGGAAGAATAGGCTAGAGTCAGATAACACTTAGATTGCAAAGGCAGAGTTCCAACGCATTGATCACGACCTCCTCGAGCACTGCCACAACTTTATTTGGCTAGTGGCGAATTCTTCTCAGTCGAGGATAGTTGATGAGAACATCAGAGGACTTACTCGAGTGTACCAGAGGCGAAGGCAACTACCTCCATCAGCACAATTTTCTTCAAGGATGGTTGACAATTTCCAGATGGGGCTCGCGATGCCACTTTGAAGACCCCACATGCATTGGACCTCCATCAGGAAAACCTCACACTGGGATGATGCATGCGGGTTGCTTTTTACGAGTTTTTATCCATAGGTTTTCAGTTTTTGGTCCATCGGACCATTGGATCATCTTGATCGGGCCATCAAACCATCAGATCTTCCAGATCTAAGCCCCTTGGATTCTAATTTTTCTTTTATTTTATTTTATTCATGTTATTTCTAGGACATTATGGATGGTTTAGATTATTTTTAGGTGCCTTGGATATTTAGTTTTTAGTTTGGCCCATTGAACTTTAAGTGAGGGCATAGTTGTAATTATTGAAAAGTTTTATTATAAAAGCCCGGGGGGGCATCCAACCTCACTTGGATTATTGAGCAAAAGAAAAAAAAAGGGGGGGGGGGGGGGGGGGGGGCTGCTCCATTCTTCTTTATGGTTTGTTAGAAAACATTCCCTTCCAATCAAATTGTGTGGAAGGGTAGAGCATAGCTTGGTAGTGGATTTCTCCAAGGATATTGTCTCTTCTCTTCTTTTCCATTCTAGGTATTCATCTTCACTTTTCCCTTCTTCTTCTTCCTTTTTTTTACAAACATTAAACCTAGAGTCCCTCACTCCATCCTGTCTTTTATCACCAACCCATCAAAACCCCAACCTCTCTCTCCTTCCCACATGTCCCACGCATGCACGCACATCCGCACGTGTGTCCGTACGGGTTGACGTGTGCAACCCCATCCTCCTTTCCCTTTTGTTTTCCTCATTAAAACTCTAAAACTCCTTTGTTAACCCTAACCTAAAATACCCAAAACCCCAATTCCAAAATCCAAACCCCTTTAGGAAAAATCTGGTTTGAGAAAACCCTTTACCCCAATCTGAATTTTAGTGGCACCATTATTACTCACGTGGATGTGACATTACCTATGCTAGATTGAAACTTCTATCTTCCAAGTGGGCCACTCTTTAGATATTTCATATTTTCGTGCACTGTTTGTGAATTGCCTAGGATTATCTAGTTGTTAATCAGATTTTCTTATTTTATGATGTGGATTTGCTTGAATTTATTTGTTGATTACCTAGTTAGTGTGTATTTTGATCTCACCTCATTCATCCTACATCACATTAGTAATGTGCTAGCATGTAAATGGGTAGCATTAATGTGTGTGGGCTTAGCGAGCACCTATATTTTTTTGTCAAATCCAGGCACGGTGACTCATATGAACTGCTTGGATCTTAGCAAATATAAATTTTGTGAAATCAAGGCACAGTGACTCATAAGGACTGCTTGAATCTTTAGTGAATATGTAACATTGGTACATGTGCTAGCATGTTGATGGGCAGCATTATACATGGGTCAGCTTAGCAAATCTATAAAGCATTGTGATTCTTTGATACATCAGCAGTTGAAGAGCATAAGAGGCACAAGTATGCACTGAAGAATAGTACAGTTCTCACACTTCTTTTGAATCCAACAGTCTAAATAGTTTCTTGTTGTAGATGGGGCATATCCAGTAAATCTAGTGGATTGGATGATCCTAGCTTCTAATTAATGGGGATGGAATTTGGAAGGTTGATTATTTAGTGATAGCCATCCACAAGATGTCCATCAATCAGCCAGCTTGATGTTCTGGGCTTATGACCCATCTACACTAGGCCAACATTTTGGATGCTTTGGATTTGGATTGAGGTACATAAACGCTACGTGCACAACCTATGTACGTGTGGATATCATGCCCTACCAAAAGAGGAAATCTACCCATGGCGACATGTGTGCCAACTTCGCACTTGTGTTCAAGATACGGACAGACCCCATCCCATAAATCAGGCTAATCCACTCATCAGGTGCACTACACTTGTCTAAGTAGAATGGGTGGTTAGAAAAAAGTTTTAACAAATTCTTACATTCAACGTGCACATGTGAAACGATTGAAAGATGGACACAGATTTTGTGACGGGGCATGTTCACATTGAGCCACACCCAATGTTCTAAATATCAACGATATCGACCGATATATCCCATGATATATCTTGAATCCCACTTGTGCAATACAAAATGCACAGGTAGTGCCGATATATCCCACATGTTCGATTCAGTGAGCATTTTCAAATTCCAATCCCTTTTTTGGTGAAATTATGTTAAATTAGTGTCAAATGGTAACAAATCCATTCGTTCTTCATGTATTGTATGAAAAATCATGGAGTTAGAGCTTTGATTTCGAAATCCATTGGTTCTTCATGTTCTCCATGTTTTCATTTTCGAAATTTTCCTTCAACTAGTTGTCAATTGAGACAAATTCTGAAGTATTTAGGAGTATTTGATGCAATGATCATCACATACACTTTATTTCGAAATTTGAGTGTAGGTGGTTCGATTTGGTGAAAATTCAAATTTTCCCCAATTTCTTCCAAATTGCTTGCAATATTGCACTCCAAACATGAAATCAAGCATGTATGAGGGCTGATCTACTGATTTATTAAGTCCTTATCAATTTTTGAAAAATAAAAATCATTTTTAGTTAAAAATTAATAAAATATTATTTTTTTCGAAATTCCCCTTCAACCAGCTATCAATGGAGACCAATTTCGAAGTATTTAGAAGTGTTTGATGAAATGATCATCACATACACTCTAAATGTTATGCATTCAATTTGAATATAGTTGCGTTAGTTCAATTAGACAACGCATAGCTTAGGACCCTATACAAAGGAAACCTATTATGTGCATTTCTTTTTTGAGTTGTGATTTAAAAGTGTGTATTAAGGTCTTTTTTAACAATTCCTGAAGTTTCATTAAAAAATTCAACCATTTCCCCAATGTTTCCTCATGTTTCCCAAAAATTGCAATAAATTACCCGTTACAAATAATATATCCCATGTGATAACCGATATGTATCTGTATCCCCAGTGTTCGAAATATCGGTATCGCATCCTTGGGATACAGAAACGTATCGGTTATCGCATGAGATATATTGATTGTATCACGTAATGTATCGTTCTTGTTGTAAACATGGGAAAACATTTGGAAATTGATCAAATTTTTCAATGAAACTTCAGTGACTATTAAAAAAGACATGAACACACACTTAAGTGCACATAATAGGTTTTGTTTATATGGGGTCCTAATCTATGCATTGTCTAACTGAATTGATGCAAGTATGTTAAAATCATTTCATATAATTTATAAATGTAAGAAGACATGTGGAAATACAAGCAATACATTTAAAAGCAAAAGAAGAATCACTAGATCAGGTTCTGTACATGTTTGATTTTATGCTTGAACACAAAGATTGCAACTGATTTGCGAGAAATTGGGAAATTTTTTATTTTTTCAATTTTCTTAAACTCATCTCATCTCCTCCAAATCTCAAAATCGAAGCTCCCAATCCATGTTTTTTTTTCGTGCAAAACATAAAAATCATAGATTTTTAACAATTTAACACTGATTTAACATTATTCATAGAAAAAAAAAAAAAAGATAAAAAATCAAAAATGCTCACCATATCGAACATGCGGGATATATCGCACTACTTGTGCGTTTCGTATCACACAGGTGGGATACAAGATATATCGTGGGATATATCGGCCAATATTGTCGATATTTAAAACATTGCGTATCCCAAGGGTGCGATACGTAACACGATAATGATATTTCAAACATTGGCCACACCTAGTACATGGGCCGAATGTCGCATGCATACCAAGTTGGCGTGTGTGCAGAGATTCATGCCTGATAATTTGAGGGAGGACTTCTGTCATGAACACATGGCATTATTTTATTAGGTGGGTGGGCTCCACGTTTTCTTATTAAGAGAGCTTATCATTCTCTTTTTTTTTCCATTTGGGGCCAGTTAGTACCGAAAGTTGTTGGGCTTTTGGTCCCAACTTTCTAATATTTTATTAGGGGTTTAGGTGGCCAACATAGTTTCCCTTCTTAAAATTCATGCATATTCCATACTTTATGTAATCAAGACCCTTAATTATGAACCACTAACTCAATTAGATTAAATGAACTAGACACCCATCCAAGATGGGGCGTCTACAGAGAAATTGCCAAAACAAGCATCTAGAAGCCAACCCGTGACGACAAATTTTTAAAGAAGAATAAAGAAAAAAGGACTTGCAGAGTCGATATAAATTCATCTTAAAATTTGAGTCTTACTAAACCTCCACATTTAGTTTTCCAGCGTGTCATGGTAGAAATGCTTATTTTTAGTGGCATCATGGTCCAGCTGAAACGGATGCTTTTTCATCATAACCTTGTCCAAAATATTTGGGATCAGCTTTATGAATCCTATTTTGCTAGTCAACCCATCTTTCCAGTTTCCACCCCAACAAGGTTACATACTGTAATGCTTTGCTTCCAAGAAACACCCTACCGCAAACGATATTCAAAACAGGAAAAATGTGCCTTGACTGTTAAAGGTTTGACACCTGATTGTGCAGCTAACATCAATCCTCCTTTATTGGGCTTCAAACAATAAAGGAATGATTTATCCTTCAGATTTTCATTTGAAAGAACATCATCATCATCGCCATCATCCAGCCTTATCCCAATTAATTGGGATCAACTACATGAATCATGTTCTGCCACTCCACTCTACAAAGGGCTAGACCTCAATTAGACCATAGGTCATCAAGTCTTTTATTACTACCTCCATCCACATCCTTTTGGGCCTTCCCCTTGCCCTTTTAGAGCCTTCAACTTGTACCAACTCACTCCAAACCAGCATGGTTCTTGGTCTTCGTTGCACATGACCAAACCATTTGACTACTTTCCCTCATCTTATTAATTATTAGGTGCTATTCCTAAGTTCCCTCAAATGCATACATTTATAATTCTATCCTCCTCATCTTGCCACTCATCCATCTCAACATCCTCATTTCAGTTATACTCATCCTATGAACGTTTTGTTCCTTAACTACCCAACATTGTCCAATAAAGCATGGCTGGTCTTTATAGCTACCCTATGAAATTTCCAGTTCAATTTGAGTGGTATGCGACAATCATATAAAACTCTAAAGGCACATCCCCATTTCTTCCACCAGCTTGAATTCTACGGGCAACATCCTTCTCAATCTCTCCACTCCCATGAATTATTGACCCAAGGGATTGAAAGTTGTCATTTTGGGGAGTGTTAACAGAATCGTATGATTCACAATATGAATCATATGATTCATATTGTATTGTGTGAGTGTACACCCGAATCGCAGATGATTCATATTGTATCGTAAGAGTGTGCACCCAAATCGCAGATGATTCAAATTGTATCATATGAGTGTTTACTCAAATCGCAGATCTTAAATAATCGTATGAATCATATCGAATCGAATCATAAGATAATCATAGATTGCACAAATGGGCCCAAAAATTACTTTAAAAACATTTTTTTACTTTTTATTCAATCTTTTCTTCTTTCTTTTCACCCTTTTGCTTAAAATACATGAAAAGGCAGTCCCCTATTGCAAATATTCTCATTGTCTTTTGTGGGAGAGAAGGAGAGACAAAAGAGGATATTTGGATTTTAATATTCAAAAACCCAAAACAATGAAATCAAGACATTTTTTTATTCACTCAATGAAATCGAATGCCATTTTTTCTAACATGATTCTACACTCACGAAAGGTACAAAAGAACAAAATTATTAAAGGACTCTTGTATGCTTTTTAAGGAAAATATTTTGAAAGACAACAAAAGAAAGTAAAGGAAAGAGACGAGAATCCTTAACTATCATGGTATGTATACCTTGTACATGTACTCAATTGATAATATCATGATATGTATTACTTGTTTTGGTACATGATGGAAAATGAATGATTGATGAGTTTTTAATCTTTTCTAATTGCATTTTTTTTAGAAATTTTTTTATACTTCATAAGAAACCAGGGGAAAAAAAAAAAAAAACTTACGATTTATAATACAATTTGTGATTCGATACAATTCAACCCCTATTACGATTTGTGATACGATAACTTGGGAAACTTCTCGATCAGCAATCTTAACTCATTCTTCATTTTCACTCCTATTGTTACTAAAATCGCACTCCTTATACTCTGTTCAGTCCGACTAATTTTAAATCTTTTAGATTCTAAAGCATCCCTCCATAAATCTAGCTTTATGTTTACGCCCTCACTCATCTTGCCAATCAAAACCAGTCATCTGCAAACAACATACACCATTGGATTTCTTCCTACAAATGCCTTGTTAACTCGTCCACAACCAATGCAAAAAGGTATGGGCTCAACGCCAACCATTGGTGCAAGCCTACAATAATTGGAATGGGAACTCACTTGTCTCTCAACCAGTGGTCCTTAACATTTGTTACCTCTCCCTCATACATATCCTTAATCATGTCAATAAATCCTCTTGGAACTCCATTCTTTCCCAACACCCACCAAATTAACTCTCTAGGGACCCTATCTTATGCTTTCTCTAAGTTAGTAAAGACCATGTGGAGATCCTCCTCTCTCTATGTGTCTCTATCAGTAGTCTGAGTAGGAAAAATAGCTTCTGAGGTGACCTCCCAGGCATGAAACCAAACCAATTTTTTGATACATTCATCGCATTCCTTAGTCTTCGCTCAATCACTCTCTCCCAAAGTTTCTTAGTCTACGCTAAAGAACAGTCAAAGAAATATCTACAATGATCATTTAAAGTTTGACTAGGAGTTTAGGAATAGTTATTTTATCATTTTACTCTATAGTAGCATCTTAGTGCTATTTTATTACTATTATTATTATTATTTTAGCATCTTAGCACTATACTATAAAGCATTGTAACCGATAGTATTTTGCATATGGTCTTTGATCGTATATGGCATTTGGTTAATATTGATTGTTATTTTTTAGCAAATTTTATTGCTTATTGAGTTTTTCTCATTTTCATCCTTTATTCTATGAACACATGCATCTTCACATCATCTCATTTTTTGACACTTGATGAAGCTTTTTTTCTGAAAGGTAAAGAAGCTTTATTGAACAAGAAAAACTAAAAAACATCAAACAAGACCTACCAAGAAATGATTTTGAGAGGGCCTCTCTTCACTTCCTCTTTAGCAAGTGAATTGGCAATCTCATTGGCCTCTATCGTAATAATTTGAGAAAACAACCCTCTTGCTGGCCAAAAGGGATCTAGTTTCAAAAATGCAAAAAGCATCATGCCATGGCCCCTCAACACTCAAAGAGGCTCACTTGATGAAGACTGAGAATATCATGGCGGCACTGCTCACCATAGTTCACTGCAAGTACTAACATACGATATAATGAAAGAAAGTGCACCATACCGGAGACCATGGACCAGGTTCTGGAATAGATTTGTCTGGTGGAGAGTTTTGCACTGCACCCGTTTTCAGTGATAGAATGTCCTATTGAAAACTTTGCATTAGAGATATGACATGAACTAGCTGAAAGTACAAATAAGACAACAATGATAGGTTAAAGTACTTTCTGTGCTGCAAAAGCTCCAGTTTTGAAATGTCAGACAAATCCATATTGTCAATCTTGCAAAATTTAAAAATTCATCGAAAACTTATGTTGAATTTAGTACAGGGTTAGCATGATATTTGAGTTAACATGTGAATCTCATAGAAACAAGGTAGATGCGAGTTAACAAAACACATGCACTGGGACACTCACCCTAATGGATTGGTTATACCTACTGTCGTGCAACCTTTAGCAATAAGTGTCCCGAAAAATAAACAAGTTCCAGTAGATGAGCATTTATAGTTAGAAGTATTGACACATGCGGATTTCACAACGCCAGAATGAAAAGTTGCTGGATTATCTAGTGGGCATCATGCCCATGGCTCTAAGTATCATAAAAATCATGAAGCCCAAAATATATTCACCTGAGATTTGGGGACCCTCAAATTCACAATAAATAGACCAACAAAAGCACCGACTCAGCTAAATATGCACCAATTCAGCCACTATGGGAACTGAAACTCCTTTTTCACTTCTTTACAAGTTTTAGTTTTAATACTTGGGGGCAGGAAATTTAGGGGCTTTCGACTATCCTCTTCAAGATTTCAAGCAATAAATATGCAAATTGAAGTCAATTTTGTCATATTGAAGGCAAAAAAAAAAATTTGTGAAAATCTTCGCAAGAGGCACACCATGGACAAAAACATAAAGGCACTCAAGTTGTATCAGTTTCAGTCAGACAAGAAGAGTCACAAGGCCGAAACCATGTCTACCAACCCTACCCCTGACTCTAACCAACTCATCCAGAATCAGAATGAGCCGCAACATGTCGGCTCAGTTACATCCGAGTTTGCGCAAGTAGCGATGAAGTGAGGCTAGTCCAACAGCTATATAAACATTTTGGTTTTGTTTATAAGATCCATTTTATCATTTCTCTTTGATTTTACGCTTGTAGAAGAGAGGCTTTCCAATTCATGTTATGTACTTCAACAAAACTGTTGAACATGTTTGTCCATGTGGCAACCCCAAGTGGGTGCATGTGGCACGCATGTAAGGGAATAGAAAGAGAGGGGGAAGTTGCTTTGCACCACCTCCCATCCACTCCCCTTTTATCTCAGAGAGAGAGAGAGAGACGTTCGTGGTGCAACAACAGCAGGAAGGGAGAGAGAAAAGAGAGAAGGAAAGAGAGGGAAGAGTGAGTGAGTGAGAGAGAGAGAGAGAGAGAGAGAGAGAGAGAAGATAGATAAAAGAGAGTAGGAAGAGAAGGAAAGAGAGAGGGAAGAGAGAGAGGAGAGGAGAGAGGGAGTGTGTGCATAGTAGTAAAAAGATTAATGAAGAGCTGTGCTCACACTCGTGCTTGATCGAGGTCACACATATACTGGCCAATCATCGTCGTTGCCGGATGAGGTAAGTGAATAGGGCCATCTTCTCATTGTGTAGCTGACTCGAGCAGACCACCGAATTTCGTGTTTCCGCAACCCGATTCGATCGTTGTGTGATCATGGCATTTGATCCATAATAACCCAAATGTAATGCGGCACATTGTCCACATGCGCCCCACATTGGCATTAAGGCATTGATCGACATGATTTGGACGAGAGGAAATGGCGAAAAATAATTTTGATGTGACTCATTATTGCCCCACAACCACACAGGAATATGCAGCAGGCGATATATTTATAATCATTGTGACATTCATATGTCATTGCACAACATTGGCCCACGGTGATGTAACACTTTTACATTGTAAAATATATGAATTTATTGTGCACTACAAGTGCATTGGACATGGCCTATTGATTTTAAAAACCTTATTGTCAATGTCACCTGACTATTGCCATTAAGGGATTCCTTTATTGTCCCTTCGACTTTGATTGCTTCTACTATGCCCAATCGCATAAGTGGAACTTTTGAGCAATCTAGGATGGACAATGACTGTTTTATTGTCGTATCATTTGTTTTAAGTGATGCCAATTTGAACCACTAGATGATTGGGCACGAATAAAATTAAAATAAACTGTCTCAGATTTGTTTCCCAATTGACTAATATAGGCCCTTTCTCACTTGATGTAGTGACAAGTAATAGCATCCAAATTAATCGTTGCCGATATCTTGAAAGCAGAAACATTTGATGGGAACAACATTAACGACTGGCGCATGTCTATTAGGATTTTGTTGGATGAAGAAAATGTGTTATACACACAATAAAACTGTTAGAAGAAAACTGGAGATAGAAAACAAGAATGTTCCAATAAGTAGTCTAAAACTTGCACAACAAAATCCCAAAAAAATTGAAGAAAAGTAATAAAACTATTAAAAATATCATTCTTAGCTCCACATAAAAAACCGACCCCTAAATACGAAATTTATGAGACGGCCAAGGAAATGGTGGATACGTTGATTGAGTCTTACGATAAAATATCAAATGCCAAGATCAGAACGATGCAGATGGAATTTGATGCACATAGAATGCCAATAGGATGCTCCATTAAGGACCATATCAGGAAGATGAAATAGATGATGATATATTTGCAAAATATAGGTTGTTTTGACAAAAAAATCAGAAAATTATATCAATGTTTCGATCTCTACCAGATTATTGGATTCACATGAAAGACATCCTGAATCATAATATGGCAATCAAGACATTTAAAGACTTTAACTCATCACCTAAAACATGGAGTTAAAGGCCATCCAATCTAGAATTAAAGTGGTTTTTACTACTAAAAGCCAGAAAAAGAGATACTTTGTCAAAGAGAAGGTTTAGAAGAACGAGTAGAGAGAATACTCCTAATAATTAGGTCAATCCACCATATCATCCACCCATTCCTCCATGTTTCCATCCATATCCACCCCGTTATCTATTCCACCCTGACACCACCCATGTCCACATTAAAATTAACTCCATTCATGTAGATATCAACCCATGAAATCTCCACAACCACAACAACCACATGCAATGTATATTGAACCTATGCAACTAAAGAAAGATAATAAGGAAAGAGCCAAAGCAGAGGGCGATGGTTCCTACTTTGTGTGTGGAAAACAAGGCCATTGGGCCAGGACTTGCCCCGTACATAAAACGGTAAAATTTTCCTCCATCGATTACTTGTGTTTTGCACAAACTGTTGATAGTTGATCCAAAATTTAATGAATAGACTGTGGATTTGGAGAAGGTTATATGAACTTAGACTCCCATAACTAGTAAGGAAATGCCTGGCCAACAAAAAAGTGAGAACATTGTATGTCAATATTATGAGAGTGTGAGTGGTAGTAAGCACATAATAAAGCGCAACTTTTGTAAGTTCATAAATAACTGGTGGAATCACACAGCTTAAACAACATTTGGCACATCGAAAGGACCAGGTCACGAGGTGTAACCAGGTGCCAAAAGAGAGAATGATAATGATGCAACAAAATTTGGAAGAGTCGATGGGGAAACGAGTTGTCGTGCAGAAGAAGAGGCATGAAGTTCTAGAAGCGGCCCAACAAGAGGTGTTTGGTCCTAGTTATATGGGTGCTGATGATAAGAATTGAGGAAAATGATGAATCTGGTGAAGATTTAGATCGAGAGGTGACGATGACTAGCAAAAAGAGTGTGAACTGCTTAAGACGATGAATAGCAAAAACAAGCGTCAACACATGTTTGGGGGGAGAGGGTCTGTATATAAAGGGGGCAATGGGACCAGGACTAGGAGTGTGAGTGCAACTGCGTGGAGGTAGGTTTGGTGGTTACAGCGTGTCTTTGGCATTCGATGGGAGACTCTGTGGATGTGGAGTTCGAGAGACATTCATGTGATCCAATTCTATTTAGAAAGGAGTCAACAAAACAGAAGAAGATTAAACAAATGTGTACTACAATTGCTGTTGAGAAGCTGGGTAGAGCAGCAACTAAGCTATTCATACATGCCAACATACCCTCAAATGTGGCCAAGTCCAAGTACTGACAAGTGGTCAAAGACGCAACAACAGAACTAGGCAAAGGAATTAAGGCACCCATGGCTAGGGAACTTAAGGAAAACAGACATATGCAGAGTATGCTAATGTGAAGGCATATGGTGCTACTTTTAGACCAATGTGACAGAACAGAGGATACATGATGATGTGTGATGTCGTGTTGTCATGTACGATTGGATATTATGCGATTGCGCAATGGCATACTTGCATATGCGACCATGTCTTATGTCATGTGAAGAATACGTTATTGCATATGGCATTATACCATGAGTATGCAATCGCATATGGCATAATCGCATACTCATTGCATAATGGCATATGTGACTCCAACAATAAAAAATCTGACCATTGAACTTTTTTTATCATTATTATTTTGACAAGCCTCTCATAATCTCTACCATTCTCTTATAACTCTCTCGCGTCTCATAATCTCTACCATTCTCTCTCTCTCTCTCTCTCTCTCTCTCTCTCTCTCTCTCTCTCTCTCTCTCTCTCATTCTCATTTTCATTTTCCCTCATTCTCTTTCTCACTCTCTCATTCTTTCTTTCTCAAATCAATATATTGCTAATTTGCTAATCATTTTTAATTTTTAAGTTTGATTGTATATGTATTTGTGTATTGTTTGTTTATTCTCTTTTTCAAGTTTAATTTTTTTACAAGAGTTCATGACGAGCATTCAAGATTCAAGACAAGAGACGAGTTAACTAAATTCAAGTTTCATTCTTTGTTTCTCTTTTTTTTCAAGAATTCAAGATTCAATACTCATCGAGACTTAAGAGACGAGTTCAACGATTCAAGACTTCTTTTTTTTCTCTCTAGTCTCTCATCTCACTCTTTCTCCCCCTTACAAGTGTAACTATAGTACTCTCTCTCTCTCTCTCTCCCTCTTACAACTTTGTGTAACACCATAGTGAGACTCTCTCTCTCTCTCTCTCTCTCTCTCTCTCTCTCTCTCTCTCTCTCTCTCAGTTTCTAGTGTAGTACTTAGAATAGAAGTAGAGTAGTAGTATTTACTATTTAGTATTTACTTATAATACAACTTATTTAGTTCTTCGATTACAATGTAGTATTTAGTATTTCCTTAGTCGACTTAACATCAACTCTCATTCATCATGTCTTCTCAATCTTCTTTTTTGAGACCCAAGTCTAACTCAGGTTGGAAATATTGGCACTATCATAGTACTACCGAAAATTCTTTTACAGTATGTGATCTATGCGGGTTTGTAATTTCCATTGGCATTGGTTGGAACATGCAGCACTTTGCACACACACCGGGATCAAATGCAAGAGCATGTCCCAATGTTACTCTAGAGATCCAAAAGGAAATTATGCGATACATGGAGAAGAATTCTCAAAACAAGCATGACATTACAATTATCTAAGAAATTTTAAGAAACAAGAAGCATACGAGGACATTGATGTTGTAGATTTGGATGCTACTACACCACATGTCCACAGGGCGATCTAGACCACTGGCACCCAAAAAAGCCCGTGAGCATGGGCCAATGGATAGGCAATGTAGACTACATCACAAAGATGTGGTTGACCAAAGGGATAAGGACAAAGGACTCACACAAACCGCTTTGGAAAATCGCAACAAGTAAAAAAAAAAAAAACCATCATTCAATATATCGCTAAGTGGTTATACCAAACCAGTGTTACTTTCGATGCTATAAAATTGAAGAGCTACAAGGTTATGGTGGAAACGATAGGTCAATTTGGACCTAGATTGAAACCCCCTTCGTATCATGAGGTGATGGAAAGCTACCTCAAAATGGAGGTTTGATTTAAGAGAAACTATATCACTGAATACAAAGAAGCATGGAAAATCAATGGTTGTATGATGATGGCCGAAAGATCCAGTCGAACACTTATTAACTTTCTTGTAAACTGTCCAACTGGGACTATTTTTTAAGTCCGTAAATGCATCGACCCATTCCCACACCCTGACTATTTGTTTAAATTGCTTGATAGTGTAGCTAAGGAAATAGAAGAAGATAATGTTGTCCAAGTTATCACAGACAATGCAACCTCCTATATAGCCGTCGATCGCCTTTTGGAGAAAAGACACCATTTATTTTGAACTCCATGCGCAGCACATTGGATAAATCTAATGTTAGAAGATATAGTAGGTTGTATCTTAAAATAATTGCCAGGGCTAGACAAATCATGATATTTATGCACAAACAAGCCCCTTTTCTCCATCACATGAGAAGGCACAATAGATGTAATTTGTTTCGTTCAGCCATCACCCAATTCGCAACAACCTTATTAATACTACAAAGGTTGCATTCAAAGAAATCTGAACTTAGAATCTTTGAAACATTGATCGATTGCAATAATGGGCCTTAGTCAAAGAAAACCAAAGGGAAGGTAGTTTAACAAACCATCCTCTAACAATTGTTTTAGACATAGGTGCTAAAGAGATGTTGGAACCCTTAGTGTGTTGTGATTGGTGGAATGTGATGAAAAGCCACCCATGCACTACATCTACAATATGATGGAGAGGGTTAGAAACAAAATCATGGACCACTTCAATTATAAAGAGTGTGATTACAGGCCTATCTTGGATATTATAGATAAGAGATGGGGCAGCTAGATGCTATCTCCATTGTATTCGACTGCATATATCCTTAATTCGGCCATATTCTTTGCTTCCGCCGATCGGACTGCGGCATCAGTGACGCATGTGGTTGGCTTTCTTGACGTTTTGAAGAGAATGGTTCCAAACAAAGAAGAGTAGGATATGATTTCTCAAGAGCTAGACTTGTACATGAAGAGTGAAGGGATATTCTCAAGAGACATAGTCGTCAGGCATAAAAGTATGAAATTGTCAAGTATGAAGTATAAATGTTAGTGAGTTGGTCTAACTTACAAATAATTTCTTACAATGTTAAAAAAAATAAAAATAAAAACAAATCTTAAACCGTTATTTACACAGCTAACTAATTGTCTATGTATGGGGTAGACCCAAATAGGAAGGATCCAGTGGTACAAAAGTTTGTCTAAGAATATTTAGCTTAAGCTACCATTTCAAACAAGAGTGCAATTGTCTTCTTGTCCATCTCTTTGCTAAAATCTTGTGGGCTCTTTTAGGTTCATTTTCTGGTTCGCATCAAATTGGTATCAGAGCAAATTACTCCCACACCTAGTTCGCATCTATGGCAGCTCGAGGAAGAGGTTGTGCTGAGGACAAAATGTAATTCTTGAAGAAATGGAGGCTTTGAGAAGGTGAGTTGAGGAGCTCGAGCAAGAGCTAAAACGTAGAGATCAATCGAACCATGGTTCTAAACCAAAGCCCTATCATCCCACATTCTATTTCTTATTTTTTTTCGCCCGGTCAAACCACCCTCATCAACCACCTTCATCAACTCTACATCCCTAATTCCCTAAATCTGAATTTTATTGGTACCATTTTTTCTTTATGTGGATGTGGTATATTACCTATGCTAGATTGGAAGTCCTTACTTCCAAGGGGCCATTTTTGTGATTTCTTTATAACTTTATACACCACACATGCGATTAGCCTAGGCCACTTCATAATTGAATCTGATTTTTTTTTATCTTCCATGTGGATGTGCTTGAGTTTGCGTGATGATTATCTGAATTAATGTGGAACTTGATTTCGCCTCATTCATCCTAGGCAATGTTGTTAAAATCGTACAATTTACGATTCAAATCGTACAATTTGAATCCTATCGTATGGTCATACGCTTTGAATCGTATCGTATGGTCATGAATCGTACCATTAAATCATAATTTGAAAAAAATCATACAATTTGATTCTGAATCGTACGATTCAGCTCGAATAGTGCGATTCGAAAATCAACGTAAAAAGTCGACTGTTTTTTATTTTCTTCATTTTTTATCATGTGACCCTCAAGCAACAGGAAAAAAAAAAAAAAAAAAAAAAAAAAGAAGCTTACCTAACGTCCTCCTCTTCTTCTTCTTCTTCTTTGCTGTTGAGGCAACTACGGCAGCGGCCGCACCTCCTCCTCCTCCTCCTCCTCCTCTCTCTCTCTCTCTCTCTCTCTCTCTCTCTCTTCTCTTGAAAAGAGCAACAACAGAGATGTAGCTGTTTCATAGCCAAGTCTCGATTTTTTCTTCTTCTTTTTTAATACTTTAGAGCATATGATGCTCCATGCGCTTGCACCCGTGGGGCCCACCTTGATGTATGTTTTGTATATCCATGTCGTCCATTAGTTTTTTCAACTCATAAAATGAAGGGAATCCAAATTGAAGTGGACCACATTATAGGGATTGAATTCCCACCGTTAAAAGCTTCTTGGGACCACAACTTTGGGTCAAGCTATTATTTGTGTTTTCCCTTTCATCCAGGTCTACGTGACCTTATCAACTGGTTGAATTGCAAATAAACATTACAGTGAGCCCTACGAACTTTAAATGGAGGCGTTCAACGATCACTTTTTTTCCTGTGGTGTGGTGCACCTAAGATTTGCATCTACTTCATTTTTTTGGACCGTGCCCTAAAAGGAGCTGGCAAAACAGATGGACGGCATGGATATACAATATGTATGTGGGTGGGCCCCACGGTCAAGGCTCACCCACGCACCAATTGCTAATGACGCTGCCAATAGTAGCAACTGCTACTGGACAGTGTTCTATGGGGCCATCATGATGTATGCATTTTATCCACGTCGTCCATCCATTTTGCCAAATCATTTTATGGCATGAACACAAAAATGAGGCAGATCCAAATCTCGGGTGGACCACACCACATGAAACAGTGGTGACTGGACGTCCACCATTAAAACCTTTTTTAGGGCCACCAAAGTTTTGGATCAAACTAATATCTGTATTTACCCTTCGTCCCATTGAAAACAATGGTGTGGTCCACCTAAGATTTGAATTTGCCTAATGGATTTACAACAAATGCATTGAGGTGGGCCCCACATTTAAGGGGTACTCACTTCTGGTCCACCTGAGATTTAGATCTACCTAAATTTTTGGACCATGTCTTAAAATGAGTTGGCAAAACAAATCGACGGCATGCATATACAAATACATTGAGGTGGCCCACCTGGCCCACTAGTGGTCCACCTGAGATCTACACCTACCTCATTTTTTTTTCATGCCCTTAAATGAGAATGGATGGACAAAATGGATATATAATACATAATCGAGTGTGCCCATGTGCCCTAAAAATTTATACACAAGGTATATATCAATTCAAAATTAACCAATTCCATTTTCACATATTCATGACAAAATGGATGATTGATATGTTTTTTTTATTTATATACGATTTTTATATTTTTTTATGGCATGTTTTATGAACATCTGAAAAAATCTTACAATTTACAATATGATACAATTCAGACCCCGTTACGATTTACGATACGATAACAATTATGACAACATTGATCCTAGGCTATGTCATGCACGTCCAATGTTATCAAATCGTAAATCGTATCATAAATCGTTTTCTTGTTTGAATTGTATCGTATCGTAAATCGTAAGATTTTTTCAGATTTTCATAAAAGTATCATAAAAAATACAAAACAATTATACATAGATAAGAAAAATTAAAAAACATATCAATCATCCATTTTCTCATGAATATGCTAAAAACACAATTTAACCATAACATTAATGTAGTATCAATTGTATGTATAAATTATAATGTATGATGTATAACATATCTATGTATAAATTTATTATTGCGTTGTAATTATTTAAAAAGTAACCCTAAAAAAGATTTGTAAAGAGTCATTAAATTTTTTGTTTTGTACCTTTCTTGAGTGTAGAATCCTGTTAAAAAAATGACATTTGATTCCATTGTGAATCAAAAGATATCTTAATTTCTTTATTTTGGGTTTTTCAATATCAAAATCCCCAAAAGAAAAAATAGGATATTTTTAATGGTAGAGAGCTGTCAAATCATTAGACCTATTTGCATGAATACGCATTAAAAAGATGATATGATCATATCGCTATGTCTGTGGAGTCCAAGTGAAACCCTGAATTATCAATCCACTCATAAGTCGACATAACTATCATGAATATTTTACCGGTCTTTGTTGTTTTAGCTTAATTTTGATATATTAGAATTTATGAATGATTTAGATTTAAAGAAAACTCCACCGTTCAAAATACGAACTTTTTATGAAATGTCAAAAATTCACAATTTTTACTTGGAATGGAAAATTGAAATCTTTATTATTAGGAATTTGATTTTTTAGTATTTTTTATTGAATCCAAATGGGGGGGTACTTCCTTATTTACATAAATAACTTAAAGTATATAGTGCAGGTGTGTAGTGCAGTGCAGGCAGGAATACAAGTGAGGAATACAATGCAGGTGTGGAGTGCAGGCAAAATTCCAAAATTATCTTACGATATATACGATAATCGTACAATTATTTAAGATTTGCGATTTGGGTGTACGATAAGATATGAATCGTACGATTCATATCGTAAATCGTACGATTTTGATAACATTGAGCACGTTCTACATCAAATTTGGTATCAGAGACTAGGTCTAACATAGGTTTAATTTCTTGCATATTACGTGTTCGATAAAATCCCTACATGAATAATAGTATTGCATATGCTTGAATTTGCGTGCCAATTTTATTTTCTGCGCAAACAATTTCTGTGAAAACTGATTTTTTGTGCCATCAGTTGTGCGCAAATCTGATTTTCAACCATCTAAATTTCAGCACGCTGATTTTGTGCGCAAATCTGATTCTCAGCCTTCTGATTTCCAACCATCTGAATTTCAGCAATCTAATTTTCAGCATGCTGATTTTTGTGCGCAAATCTGATTTTCTGCCATCTGAATTTCAGCAATCTGATTTTTAGCAAGCTGTTTCTTTTGTGCGCACATCTGAAGTTGCGCCACAGAAATCTCATTTCATGTGGCATATTTGGGTTTGATGCATGTAGTTGATTTTGCATATAGGTTTCAAGGTGTCCCGTATCGGTTTCGGTGGGCGTAACGGTGCCCACCGTTTCCGATACGGATACGGGCCGTATCGGCCGATACGGCCCCCGTAACGGTCAACTTTTTTTTTTTTGCCAAAAAATTTTAAAAAAATATGGATTAAATCCAGAAAATTCCAAACATCCCAAATATGCATTCATTTATAATTTTGAACATGTTTATGGTGGTGAAGCGGTCTACTCTTTGGTGAAAAAGCTGTATCGGGCTGTCTGGTGAATTTATGAAGCTAATAACCTGGAATTAACTGCAGAACTTATAAATTCAAATTTCTAACTGTCTAATACCAATAATATGTATATTAGAATAAATGTAACATCAAAGTATTTCAATTTTCACATGTACTATTATTTTTTTATAATTTACTTTATATTATTTACAATTTATTTACATACCTGAGGAGTGAGGAGTGAGGACTTGCAAAAAATAATGTATTAAGACTTCTCTTATCTTGAATCTATGACCGACTCTTGTCCTGCCAATTGAACATTCTAAAGTAGAAAAAAAAATTAGTAATACCTGATATACTCCCCTGCAAGCATGTTGATTAAAGATTACTTGACTGGTTGTCACTTGTCAGGGGAGTTATTTTAAACACAAGTTCAACAATGTAAAGTGTGTGTTTTTTTTGTGAATGTATGACCATGTGGGTAATGGAAAAGACTCACCAAATCGGAACTCACCACCAAAATGAAAACCTGCTTTGTTGTGGTTGCTCAACCTCCACGTCGTCGTCGTCGTCATCATCATCGGGTTGTTGCAGTCTTGTTGTTGCATATCCATAATATTCAGTGCCAGAGGGAAAGATCAGGTCAACGAAACCTGATGATGACTGATCCTGACTAGGCAAAGATTCTGACCCTGAGTGAGGATATCTACTAGTGCCCGTCGAATAGCCGTGCCCATACTGGTACTCGTATTCAGGGCCAGGCTGTTGAGATTGAGATGAATAACTTGGATTTGGTTCATATGGTATATGTGGAACAGCGTCAGGAGGACTACTCCAACATGAAAGTGGCGGAACAGGTTCCCTATAATCCCATTGGTTGTAAGAATACCCATAATTCCTCGGATCATAGCCATACGCATGCTGATGTTCCAGATCTGTCGGTGTAGATTGCGGTGCAGGAGCAGGACCTGTAGGTGCAGGACCTGCAGGTGCACTACTGGAGCCAGGCTCTTGCTGGCTGTATCGTGACTCAGTACACTCATAAGTTCGACCCCCTCGGCCCCGCCTGCTTCGTCGAAGTTCATCAGCCTCGCGATCCGTAGACGGCTGTATGGTATCAGTAGCCCTGGTGGGTTGAGCAATGCCAGAAGTGGGAGGACCAGCATTAGGTGCATCATCATCATCATCATCATCATCATCTGTTTCAGTATCGCTAGAGCTCGCACTCTTCTGCTGAGTTTGCATGAAATCCGCCCCCCTTTCTGGGTCCAACACAAATGCACGACTCTCTTGCTGTGCCCTGCGTATTTCTGGGTCTTCAACTTCTATTTCTTCACTATCATCTTCTATTTCTTTTTCCCTTACTTCCAACCAAGGTAGAAGTGGGTCATCCTCATCATAAATATTTTCCAAGTTTATTGGACAATAATCCCCATCACCGGCATTACTGATATGCCTCCTTGAATGCATGCGCATTCTTAGCCTCATGTTGTAATGCATAAAGACAAGTCTATCTAACGTCCTAGTCTGAATTCTATTTCTATTCTTCGTATGAATAAGTGAAAAACAACTCCAATTTCTTTCGCAACTAGAGGAAGACGTTGTTTGGCTCAAAATCCTTACTGCAATTTTTTGGAGAGCCGATGTAGTCTCTCCGAAATTTATCCACCAGTCGGCGGGGTGCAACTTAAGTACTGCATGTTGTGCAAGAGTATCTCCAAAGCTACCCTGGCGAGTTCCAAATATATCCAATTCATTCAAAGCCTTTATTTGTACATCTAAGTCAGGCTCTAATCTCTTTATCACGTTCTTTAATCCAATACGAATCTCATCATCCATAACAAATGATTGGGCATATCTATACCTAGGATTTAGGTAATAACCTGCTGCATGAATATCGTGGTGGAGCTGCTTTGTCCATCTTTTGTCGATCAAATTCCAGTAAGCTCGCCAGCTTGAACAATCACGTTTAATTGCCAACTTCGCTTTATCCATGGCGTCGTAGAGGAAGCCCATCGTAGGTGCTTCATCGGTTTCAACAAGACGAAGTACCCTCATCAGTGGTTCCATCACCTTTAAAATTTTCTTAACCCTCTTCCAATATTTGTTGTCGCTTATGGTGTTTACAACATCAACCGGCGTCCCTGATGTCTTCTTCCCATATTTTGTGTTGAGCCATTGTTGGGAAGCAAACATTTCACTCAACTCTCCCCTATGCTGATACAAACTCTCTAAAGCTATAAAGTTTGTTGCAAATCTAGTCGCCGCTGGCCTAAGCAACTCTCGTCCCTTCGTGAACTTCCTCATTATTGCAACTAGGTGATTATGGTTGTAAATAAATGTTGTCACTTCTTTTGCTTTTTCAACCATTTCTTTGACATTCTTTCTCTTTCCAATATCTTCCACTATAAGATCAATACAATGTGCAGCACACGGTGACCAAAATATATGTGTTCTCTTTAGCATCAACAAATTTCCTGCAGACTTATATGTTGCTTCATTATCTGTCACAATCTGCACCACATTCTCCTCCCCAATCTCATCCACTACTTTATCCATCAAGCTAAAAATATATTCAGCATTTTTTATTTCATCCGAGGCATCAATTGACTTGTGGTACACTGTTCCCAAGTGGCAATACACCATGAAATTGATCATGCTGCGTCTTGTTGGGCCAGTCCAACCATCACACATGATCGTGCATCCTCTGGCTTGCCATATGGGTTTAAAGGTATTTACGTATGCCTTTGTATCTGCATACTCTGCGTCTGTCCATTTTTCCCTAATCTCCTTGGCTGTGGGAGCTTTAATTCCTTCACCTGCTTCTGCTGCTGCATCAATTACCACCTGCCAATATGGAGAGTTTGCCGCATTAGGGGGTATGTTGGCATGTATAAATAACTTTGCTGCTGCCCTACCCAGTTTCTCAACAGAAGTTCTACTCCACATTTGTTTTATCTTCTTTTGTTTACTAGATTCTTTACTAAAGAGGATCGGATCAACAGAGGGTCTCCTAGGCACATCTTCTTCTTCCACATCTACATCTATAGGATGACGAGCTACATGTGAAGATGTGCCCCGCCGGCTGCTAAACATACGCCTTAATCCACCAAACATACTCCCTCCAACCCCAGCTGTACTTCCCGTTGGGGCTGCAGTTGTACTCCCCTGGCCACTCCCACTCCCACTCGCACTTGAACCAAACGTGCGTCGACGTTCTTCCTCTTCACGAGCATAGCGCACGCTTTCTCTCCTAGCTATAGTCATTTCTCGATCAGAATCTTCCTCAGAATCAATGATGTCTTCGCCACGAACGCCCATATATTCTGGACCAAACACCTCTTGTCGGGCCGCATCAAGGATATCATCTTTCTTTTTCTGCACAGCAGCTCGTTTCCCCTTTGACTCTTCTAAATTGGCTTACATCAGTATCATTATCTCTTTGGGAACTTTGGTGCATCCTGCAACTTGACCCTTTCGATGTGCCAAATGTTGTTTAAGTCGCGTAATTCCACCATTTATTACTCTATCACAATAGTTGCATTTTATTTGGTGCCTTCCACCACATACCCTCTGACAATGTTCCCATCCAATATCCTTATTTGCAGTTCCAGTCCTAGACGTTTTTTAATTAGAGATGGCTTATGTGATGTGGCTATGTCACTTAGATACTGAGTCTAAGAGTGAAATACTTAGATTTTAAAATTTATAAATGTAATTGTAAATCTTAAATACAGATAATGAAATCAAGTACTAACTACTAAATTCAAATACTAAAGTAACTAAACCCTATGGGCTACAGCCTACAAAGTACAACTACGAAGCTCCAAAGTCCAAAACGGCAAAACCTGTCGAAAAAATAAAAATATAAACATACATTAGTCATTACTCATTAATCTGTAAATATGATTCTCCATGTTTTTGAAAAAAAATGATTTTCTCTAATTTTTAAAATTATTCCGAAATTTAAACAAATACAAAAAAAATAACAAACCATATGCATAATCTGTAAAATGCACATGATTATGTTCTATTATAAGTAACACATGTTATCCAACCTTTAAACTAGAATTTTTTTTTGAAAATATTAATTTTCCCTAATTTTTAAAATTATTCCGAAATTAAAAAAATACAAAAAAATTAGCAAACCATGTGCATAATCTGTAAAATGCACACGATTATGTTCTATTATAAGTAACACATGTCATCCAACCTTTAAATCAGAATTTTTTTTTGAAAATATTAATTTTCCCTAATTTTTAAAATTATTCCGAAATTATAAAAATACAAAAAAAATAGCAAACCATGTGCATAATCTGTAAAATGCACATGATTATGTTATATTATAAATTTATAAGTGACACATGTCATCCAACCTTTACATCAGAATTTTTTTTGAAAATATTAATTTTCTCTAATTTTTAAAATTATTCCGAAATTAAAAAAATACAAAAAAAATAGCAAACCATGTGCATAATCTGTAAAATGCACACGGTTATGTTCTATTATAAGTAACACATGTCATCCAACCTTTAAATCAGAATTTTTTTTTGAAAATATTAATTTTCCCTAATTTTTAAAATTATTCCGAAATTATAAAAATACAAAAAAAAATAGCAAACCATGTGCATAATCTGTAAAATGCACATGATTATGTTATATTATAAATTTATAAATGACACATGTCATCCAACCTTTACATCAGAATTTTTTTTTGAAAATATTAATTTTCCCTAATTTTTAAAATTATTCCGAAATTAAAAACATACAAAAAAAATAGCAAACCATGTGCATGATCCGTAAAATGCACATGATTATGTTCTATTATAAGTAACACATATTATCCAACCTTTAAACCAGAATTTTTTTTTGAAAAAAATGATTTTTCCTAATTTTTAAATTTATTCCGAAATTATTCCGAAATTAAAAAAAATACAAAAAAAATAGCAAATCATGTGCATAATCTGTAAAATGCACATGATTGTGTCCTACTATAAGTAACACATGTTATCCAACCATTAAACCAGAAAAAAAAAAAAAAAAAAAAACATGATTTTTACTAATTTTTAATATTAATCCGAAAATAGACAGAAATTAAAAAAAATATAAAAAAAAATATAAAAATCAGTTGCATAATCTTGAAATACACATTTTAACATTTTACAATGGCTACAACATCATATCAAGGTGGAAAAAAAGTGATTAGAGGAAGAAAAATGTATAAATACCTATTTTCGGATTTCTTCGAAAAATGGCCCACGGAGCTTCGATTCATCCAAATCGTAGAAATTTGTCGTTTTAATTCTCCAAAATAGACTAATTGTGGTCGTTTTTAGCAAAAGAACAGATTAGAAAAGAAATGGGGGAAGAAAAGTGGGAAGAAAATGCAAAACAGCAAGTATTTATAAAAAAAAAAAAAAAAAAAAAGTGACCGTTTTTTTACCGTTACGGGGGCCGTAACGGCCGTTTTGGGCCGTACCGGCCGTTACGGCCCCGTAAAGGACCGGTACGGTCCAAATTTCTGGGGTCCCCGATTTGGACCCCGTATCGCGTAACGGTACCGGCCGTTTCCGGTACGTATCGGCCGGTACGGTTACGTATCGGCCGGTACGGCACACCTTGATAGGTTTGCATCTAAAGTTTTACATGATTAGCCTTGTTTGAGCATAGGTTAGTGTTCCCATTGCATGCTTAGATTAGTATCGCTTTGAGCATCGTCAAATCTAAATTTTTTTTTAGAGTCACATTTAAGAGGCATCAAATCTGAATTTTACATTGCACTCATCATATAGTTCATATAGAGTCTAGGATCCATATTGTTACATCTACAAGAGCCTTATCTATATTTTCATTATCATTGCACCTAAAGTTTAGTTGTCGAGTCTCCTCGTAATGAATGGAGTATAGGCGTTCAAGATACTCAGGGCCGTTAAGTGTTGTCTTGTAGCCCTCAAGACCAATAGAAAGCCGAACTCCGACGATTTGGCATATTTTAGTGGTCACATAGACCCACAGTGATGCAAGGGCATGCGATGAACTAATCCTAGATGCATGTATATTCAGTTGGAAGATATTCAAATAATAACATTATGAAACTAACTACTTTCAATCAGAAGAAACTAACAAATCTCAACACAGAGATGAAATCCGTCAGTTCGGATCATGCTCCTTAGCATAAAACCACGTAAAATCGTAAAACATAGAGGATCTAAGGATATGAGGATATCCCAGATCTAGCATAGACCAGTCCACAGTCAAGTTTGGATCCGGTTCTCATGGCTAGGCATCCCTATTTTCAATCGTACCAAAGGAGGGGGGGGGAATTCAGAAAAGGTCTGAAGATGTCGAAAAACAATAGGTTCTCATGAAGCACGAATTATGAATCAAAAGAATCTTACCTTTCCTCGCACCTTGAAGAAATAGAGAACAGAAAACGGGAACTCCTGGAGTGGAATCCTCAACACCCAAGGGCCAATCCTGAAACCCTAATCTCTTAAACAAAGAGGGAGAAGCACACGAATTTCTATTCATTCAATAATCTCGAAATAGGGTTTCTCACAGTATATATAAGCTACGAAAATAAAAAGTGCACTAAAGTGCCTGAAAACAAAAAAAATAACATAAAAATGCTTAAACTAAATAAAGATACTAAAATGCCTAGAAACAAGAAAATAAACAGAAAAGCGCCTAAAAGTAAATCCGCTCCACGGTCCAGCGGTCATGATGCTCCTGCAGCTCGTGTACTCGTAACACGTCAAAAAATGGGTTCAATGGGCCCAGCATCCATCCACATCAGCTCATCTGCTCCAACACTCGATCTGCGATGTCGCCTCCTCTGGTACACTCTAAAGGGTGCACCACTGATGTCCGCATCACACAGACATTCATTGATTGGCTTGAAGACTTGGAGTATATTTTTTACTGGTATGATATGTCAAACAATTGTCGAGTGAGTTTCACCAAGTTGAAATTGGTGGGCCAAGCCAAGTTGTTTTGGACAGATTTGGAGTGAAGAATTGAGTAGAAGGTGGAGCTCTGATCTCATAGTGGAACGAGATGAAAGAGCGTTTAATAGAGAAGTATCTTCCCATCTCTTACCGCTAGAAGCCCTTAGCTCATGAAAGAGTTGTCCCACCTTCCCGTCCAAAAAGAGAACCCGTATAGCCACCTTCTTGTAAAGTGGTCCAATCTGTCACTAAGGGAATATCAGCTTCTGAGCAACTTAAAGGGTTTTTACCTCCAATTACATTTCCCTAAGAGCGAGATAATGTCTTGATGAATGGCAAGTTGAAAGGATCTAAACAGATTGTTTATGAAGAGGAAGAGTACGTGCCTGAAATCGATAGTGATGAAGAAAAAAAAATTGAGACATCACTAACCATTGTTGAACATAAAGGAGTGAGTGCTAGTGATGAAGAGGTCGAAGAAATTGAGGCCGCACCACTTCCAATTGTCATGTGTGACCTGAATGATGTGGAGTCCCAATCAAGTCTCTTACCATAGTGAATGCGAATGGGTTTGAAAAAGAGACTAGTGTGGATACGATGGTGGACACCCGCATGACTAGTGATGTGGACTTGGAAAGGACTTGTGATACCACACCAAATAACTTATGGGATGAACTTCCACCCAAGCGGGACGTTCAATACAGTATCGATCTTGTCCCTTGGTCAACTTTATCGACATTTCCCCTCTACCAAGTGAACCCCATGGAGTATGCAGAAATGCAAAGGCAATTTGATAAGCTTCTTAGGAAAGAGTTCACTCAGGAGAGTTTGAGTTGGAGTTTTATTCCGTGTGCCGTGCCCGCCCTTTTCACTTCCAAGTACGATGGCACGTGGTGCACGTGTGGGCACATTCTGGTCATCCACAAAATCTCAGTCAAGAGTCAGTTCACTTTACGACGTATTCAAGACATGATGGATGTGATGTCCAGAGCCCCCCTATCCCGCATCTTGATGACATGTTAGACGTAATGGCCAATGCCAAGATCTGCACAAGACTTGGCATCAAAAGTGTGTGTTCTCAGGTATTGGGATACCTGAACATTATCCTTGTTTATAACATTTATAATGAGCAATACCTCTATCAGTTAGAGAAAGTTTGTGGGATACTAAAGTATGAGAAATTATGTGTCAGTGTCACCCACAAGAAGTGTTCTTTTGTTCTAATCTCCCAAGTTCTAGATAATAGAGTTATTTATTTTAAGTCCATTGCTTTACCGAAGTGTTTTATAGTTTCATTCATGTCCGTTTCACATAGGCCATCTGAGTACACAGAAGCATTTGCACGGCATATTCATGACTTATATAGTGAGATCAAGAGGCGCATTAATGCCAGTAATCAATGTTGTTAAATCGTAAATCATATCGTAAATCGTTTTCTTGTCTAAATCGTATCGTATCGTAAATCGTAAGATTTTTTCAGATTTTCATAAAAATATCATAAAAAATACAAAACAATTATACAAAGATAAGAAAATTTTAAAAACATATCAATCATCCATTTTCTCATGAATATGCTAAAAACACAATTTAACCATGACATTAATGTAGTATCAATTGTATGTATAAATTATAATGTATGATGTATAACATATCTATGTATAAATGTATTATTGTGTTGTAATCATTTAAAAAGTAACCTTAAAAAAGATTTGCGAAGAGTCATTAAAATTTTTGTTTTGTACCTTTCTTGAGTGTAGAATCATGTTAGAAAAAATGACATTTGATTCCATTGTGAATCAAAAGATATCTTGATTTCTTTATTTTGGGTTTTTAATATCAAAATCCCCAAAAGAAAAAATAGGATATTTTTAATGGTAGAGAGCTATCAAATCATATAGACCTATTTGCATGAATACACATTAAAAAGATGATATGATCACATCGTTATGTCTGTAAAGTCTAAGTAAAACCTTGAATTATCAATCCACTCATAAATCGACATAACTGTCGTGAATCTTTTACCGGTCTTTGCTGTTTTAGCCTAATTTTGATATATTAGAATTTATGAATGGTTTAGATTTAAAGAAAACCCCACCGTTCAAAAGAAGAACTTTTTATTGAAGGTAAAAAATTCACTATTTGTACTTGGAATGGAAATTGAAATCTTTATTATTAGGAATTTGATTTTTTAGTATTTTTTATTGAATCCAAATGGCCCCGTACTTATTTACATAAATAACTTAAAGTAAATGGAAACATAAATTAAAATATGGCATTTACTTAAATGTTTTTATGTAAATAAGGTACATAGTGCAGGTGTGCAGTGCAAGCAGGAATAGAGGTGAGGAATACAGTGCAAGTGTGCAATGCAGGCAGAATTACAAAACTATCTTACAATTCATACGATTCGATACGATTATCGTACGATTCGATATGATTCATACGATTATTTAACATTTGCGATTTGGGTGTACGATTCATATCGTACACCCAAACGATACGATATGAATCGTATATGAATCATACGATTCATATCGTAAATCGTACGATTTTGATAACACTGCCAGTAATCAATATTATAAGTTCTCTGCAGATTCACATCGTAGGTTTAACGAATTTCAAGTGGGCGATTATGTCATGGTCCACATTAGGCCCGAATGATTCCCACAGGGAAACGTATGGACATTACATGCTCGGAGTGCAGGTCCATATAAAGTTTTGACAAGGGTGGGCGTGGGCCCTAATGCTTATGTGTTGGATCTTCCATCTGACATGGGCATTAGTGCCACATTCAACGTGGAGGACCTTGTGCCTTGTGCCGGACCTACATCTTTATACGTGGAGGACCTTGTGCCTTGTGCCGGACCTACATCTTTATCATCTAGCCCTCCTGCAGACCTTTCTCCTACCCTAGATGATGATGTTCTTGATCCTGACACTAACCTATGACCTTTGCCAAACCTGACTTATCACCCATTGCCTTCTCTTCCATCTTTACCTAGACGAAAATAAGAGATTGAGGATGTTCTGGACCACCAAGCGGTTTCCACCCACCATTGAAGATATCAGAAATACCTCGTGAAGCGGAAGAACAGGTCGGCTTCAGACAGTACTTGGATCACCGATGCAAAGTTTCGGCGCATAGACCCCGATCTCCTCGAGCGCTACCATAGTTTTATTTCGCCAATAGCGAATTCTTCTCAGCCGGAGAGAGTTGATGGAGACATCAGAGGATTCACATGAGTTTCCAAAGACGGAGACGACCATCATCTTCCTCGAAACTTTCCCTTTGGATGGATGGAGACTTCCAGGTGGGGCCCATTGGGCCGATTTGAAGACACCACATGCATTGGGCGTGCATCAGGAAGACCCCACACTGGGATGATGCATGTGGGTTTCTTGTTAGGAGTTTTTAGCCATATGTTTCAGTTTTTGAGTCATCTGACCGTTAGATCGTGTTAGTCGGGCCATCGGGCCACTAAATCATCCGGATTCGGGCCCCTTGGACCCTAGCTTTTCTTTGCTTATGTTTTTAGTTATTTTTAGGTGTTATTGGACAGTTTAGATCATTTTCTTTGTGTTTGGAACATTGATTTTGAGTTTAGCCCACTTTACTTAAGTGAAGGGCATAGTCGTAATTTTGAACAAAATTTAATATAAAAGCATTAGGGGGGACATCCAGCCCTAATGCCCATTGTGTTAAAGAAAAAAAAAATGAGAAAGAAGCAAGCTTCTTCTTAGAGAGGGTTCCTTCTCTATTTTTCCTTCAGAGTTTGTGTGGAAACCCTCTCTTCCAATCAAAGTGTGGAAGGGTATATCAAAGCTTGGTGGTGAGTTCCTCCAGATCTTCTACACATTCTTCCTTCAAGGTATCCATCTTTCCTTCCTCTTCCTTCATCCACGACTCCTCTAAACCAAAGCCCTCTCATCCCACATTCTGTTTCTGATTTTTTTCACCCCATCAACCCTAAATCATTAATTCCCTAAATCTGAATTTAATTGGTACTCTTCTTTCCTTATGTGGATGTGGTATATTACCTATGCTAGATTGAAAGTCCTTACTTCCAAAGGGTCATTTTTGTGATTTCTTTATAACTTTATGCACCACACATGCGATTAGCCTAGGCCACTTCATAATTGAATCTGAATTTTTTTTTATCTTGCATGTGGATGTGCTTGAGTTTGCGTGATGATTATTTGAATTAATGTGGAACTTGATCTCACCTCATTCATCCTAGGCTATGTCACGCACGTCCTACATCAGCTTGCACCAAGCTTGGGCTGTATTTATGTACAGTCATAACTTGCTGGTGTATTTGATGAGTAATCATACAGAAAATCATGAAGTGTGTCAACTGAGGATCACCCGATTTACCATGATTTCCATCTCATTGGAGAGCATGTGCTGACAGAAATTGGACCTTACGTAGATGCTTACATCTATAGATTTGAGCACAGGAAAGCAAGCAACAGAATAACACACTGAGAAAAACTTTTGGATGAAGGCCAAGGAAATAGCTGACACAACTTTAAAGCGCTCCAACTAGTAGATGGATATTCAAAAGCAACAATGGGTTACAATGGGTTCTTATCAAAGGATAAAATCAGCATATGAGGTACCATATCATCCATGATTGATAACATACATTCTGAATACTTGTCTCCCTCAAATATGAGATTTTAATAGGTGAATTGGACAGCTATTGGTGTAAATCGTCCGTATCATTGGGCAACAATACCGATACATATCGGGCAATACATGTCTGTTTTGAATGTTACTTTAAACCTTCTTATAGTATGCAATGGATCAAGTGAAACTAGCGATAAAAAATAGAAAGTGGTAGAGGATATAAGAAATACTAAAGGATTATAGGTAAGAGGTGGAATAAGCAACTTCATCGTATTCATGTCGCAAGCAATTATTATGTTCTTTCTTACAAATTTTGCCAATATAGTACCAACTTTACCCATCCCGAAGTGATCCAAGGATTAAAGAATAACACCTTCTTGATCTAATTTTAGTAGTACATAAGCAATCGAATAGTGGGTTAAATCATTCTTTGCCTCTCTCATATCCTTCCTTTTCAAGTAATCGCCACATAAATCGATCTGTCCCTACAAAATTTACCACCATCTAATCAGTTCTACCATTGGGTGGTGACCACCAACCTCTATTTTTTTTTCTTTTCTTTTTTAAATAAAACACTCTCTCTTTTGAAACAAAAGAAATTTAATTCAGTTTACCCCAATGCTTTCAATGTCAATACTATTAGCCAATACATCCCACGATATATCTTGTATCCCACCTGTGTGATACGAATTACACAGGTAGTGCCGATATATCTCACATGTTCGATCCAGTGAGCATTTTCGATTTTTTATCCTTTTTTATTGTAAATCATGTTAAATCAGTGTCAAATGGTTACAAATCCATGATTCTTCATGTTTTGCATGAAAATCATTGATTTGGAGGTTCAAGTTCGAGGGAGGAGATGGGCTAAGTTGCAGAAAATTGGAAAAAAATGAAATTTCACAATTGAAATCGCAAATCAGTTGCAATCTTTGTGTTCAAACACAAAATCAAACATGCATGTAACCTGATTTAGTGATTCTTGGTAATTTAGAATTTTTTTTGAAAAACAAAATTATTTTAATTAAAAATGTTAAGAATTTTTTTTTCGAAATTCCACTCCTATTGGCAGTCAATTGACCCCTATTTCATAGTATTCAGGAGTGTTTGATGGAATCATAATCACATGCACTCTAATTTTGGGATTTTGGGAAAGATGGGCTGATTTGCGGAAAATAGAGGAAAATTCAAAATTTCCCCAAATTTTCTCAAATCAGAGAGGATGACTACCAGCGTTATGTTAAAGAGTATTTCATTCTTCACTAGTATCGTTCTACAATGACCTATTGTCAGTTTGTGAAGCAGCAATACTATGCCCAGCCCTGTCGAGATGGAGACGATGATTTTGAGCCACCATGAGCTCATGTGGGTTTGAGCCACTGCCACACACATTATTCATAGGTATATTTCTAGTTTTCTAGTTCTTCTTTTGCTTTTGAATGTATTGCTTGTGTTCCCATACATAGTCTTCTAACAATTATAAATTATATGAATATACTTGCATCAGTTCAGTCAGATAGCGCATAGAATAGGATCCCATATAAGGACTATTATGTGCACTTGTTTTTTGTGATGTTTTGATTTCTTGGAGTGTATTGATTTCTTTTTTAACAATCCCTGAAGTTTTATTGAAAAAATTGCAAATTTCCCAATGGTTCCCCATGTTTCCCAACAACAGTGATACGTTACACAATACAATCGATATATCCCATGTGATGGGTGTGATACATTACGCGATAACAATACAGAAAACATTGGTTTACCCACAATTTTTTCTTTTTTTTTTCGTTTTTTCCTATATTTAGAAATATGGAGTTTTGAATGTTGAATCAATTATACAAGTTTCTGTCAGGAGTTAAAAACAGAATTTTGCTAACTACAGACGCAAACTACAGACGCAAATATACCAGATAACCCAAATTCTTTTCGTCATATGTTAATCAGTCGTCTGAATTTTGTGTGATTCCATGGGTTTAATAGTTTATTAACTAATTTCCATGGATTTGGGTTTATTGGCTAATTAATAGCCTATAATGCTCTAAAATTTAGTTTTACTTCTATTTCAATATATTATGAGTTTTCATGACAGATCCCTAGATCATGACAAGTAACTTTTTACATATCAGTTATATGATTCATCTTAGTATCACTGATGACCATGGTCTATTGTGCAGACTCGTACAGTTACACCTAGAACTGTATCCCGGTACATGTATCTCTTGAGTTCCCTTCCTACTCAAATAAACATGATTCATGTGTTTTAACTGATTTATAAATTATTAAATACCTCTATAGTCTACTACTAAAGTAAGTAAAGCCACTGAAAAAATTAAAACTCAGAATTCAACACCAGACACAGATACGATGCTCATACCACAGGGGGGACAGTTACATGTATAAAAATATACTAAAATAAATAAATAAATATATATATATATATATATATATATCAAACATGTACGTTTGATTGCTTCTAGGTTGTCACATACCTATTAGACTTTTTTACTCAAAAAGAATTTAGGATGATACAGCCAATACAGGCAAAGATATGGCTGATATGCACTGATCGGTAGCATTTTTTAAGCTGGCTAATACTAATTGGGGCACGGATGCAGATATTAGAATGTTGGTCACATGCAATGTGTGGGCAGATAGATCTCTTCTTAACTTTCTTTCTTTTTTTTCTAATGTATCAACCTTTCATGTATTTATTGTAAATAATGAAGATTTTGAACAATATAGATATGAATCATATGACAAAAAGACTGCTAAGAAAGTAGTGAGGCTAAACAGAAGGCTTATGTTGATCTTTACAATAGATTGGGGACGAGAAGCTGAGCAAGAAGTCTTCAAATTGAAAAAATGAGAGAGGAAGGATAGGGACCTAGATCATGTTAGATGCATTAAAAGTGAAAACCAGCGGATACCAATAAAGGACAATAAGATCAATAAATGGTGGAGAAGTTATTTTCAAACTTGTTAAATGATAACCCTTCTGAAAGCATAGGGATAAGACAAACCATAAACTCAGATGACGTTGGGCACCAGAGATACTTTCGTAGGATTAGGATATCTTAAGTGAAAGAGGCTTTGAGAAAGATAAAAAAAAAAAAACAGGAAAGGCCCTTGGACCATATGGTATAACAATAGAGGTTTGGAGCTGTATGGGAGATACTATGTTATTTTGGTTGACAAAGTTGTTCAACAAGATTGTAAGATTGAAGAAAATGCCAGATGAATGAAGGAAAAGTATCATGGTTCCTATTTATAAGAACAAAGGAGACATACAGAGCTGCAATAACTATCATGGGATTAAGTTTGTTAATCATACTATGAAACTTTGGAAGAAAGTGACTTGGCAAATATATCAGAAAATTAGTTAGGTTTCATGCCTAGGAGGTTTATGACAGAAGCTATTTTCCTACTTAGGCAATTAATGGAGAAATATAGGGAGAGGAGAAAGGATCTGGTCTTTATTGACTTGGAGAAGCATATGATAGTTAATTTGATGGGTGTTGGCAAAGAAAGAAGTCTCAAGCGGATATAGTGACATGATTAAGGATTTATATATATATATAGCGGTAAGCCGGTAACAAATGTAAGGACCACTAGTGGACAGATAAGAGAGTTCCGAATTACTGTAGGCTTACACCAAGGGTCGCCATTGACTTTGTACCTTCTCACATTGATTATGGACAAGTTAACAAAGCATTTGCATGAAGAGATCCTGTGGTATATGTTGTTTGCAGATAACATAGTTTTGATTGACAAGATGATGGAGGGCATAAATACAAAGCTAGATTTATGGATGGATACTTTGGAATCCAAAGAATTTAAATTTAGTCCGACTAAAACAGAGTATATGGAGTGCAATTTTAGTAGCAATAGGAGTGAAAACAAGAATTAGTTAAGATTGTTGACCTAGAAGTTTCCCAGAATGACCGCTTTTGATACCTTGGATCAAAAATTCATGAAAGTGGAGAGATTGAGAAGGATGTTGCCATAGAATTAAAGATGGGTGGAAAAAATGAAGATGTGCCTCGTAAGTTTTATATGATTGTTGTGTGCCCCTCAAACTGAAAGGAAAACTTTATATGATAGCTATAAGAGCAGCTATGCATTATGGGATAGAATGTTAGATAGTTAAGACATGTTTGGTTAGAAATAAATACCAGAAGATGGTAGCAAAAGCATAATGATGGTTTTTTCTCACTGTTTGGAAGAGTGCTAGAATTCCACCTCGAAAACTGTGCAAAACTCAAACCTCTTTCCAAGCCAAAACTCTGTGGGCCCCACCATAATGTATGTGTTATATCCATACCATCCATTCATTTTTTTCTTATAACAATTAGGGCATGAGCCCAAAAATGAGGCAAATCCAAACCTCAAATGGATCACACCACACAAAACAGTGAGTTCAACGGTGGCGTCATTATTGCCACTGCTTCCTATGGTATGGTCCACTTGAGCTTTGGATCTGCCCCATTTTTGGGTTCATTCCCTAAAATGATCTGGCAAAACAAATGGATGGCGTGGATAAAACACATACATCATGGTAGGGCCCATAAAGTTTTGCCATGTAGACACGACACCGATGACACAATTCAAGACTCCTTTTAGACACCATACCAACCTAGGAAATACCCAAAGTATGTAATTATTACTTATTTAAATTTGACTATATGTAATCTCGACCAATCCAACAGGCCCTTAAGGAACAACATTTTCATGGGATGTGTAGCAGAAATGAGGATGTTGAGATGGATGAGTGGAAACATGAGGAAGGATAGCATTTGAAACGAATGATTGTGAGGGAAATTTGGTCATGTGCACTGGAGACCAAGAACTGCGCCGATTATGAGTGCGTAGGTACAAATCGAAGGCCCTAAAAGGGCGAAGGCAAGGCCTAAAAGGGCGTAGATAGAGGTAGTAAGAAAAGACTTGATGATATGTGGTCTAACTGAAGGTTTGGGCCGTTTGGCCCTTGATAGGGTGGAATGGCGAGACAAGATTCATGGAGCCTTTCCAATTGATTGGGAAAAGTTTTAGACGATGATGATGATGCTTTTATGCATCAACCTTTTATTAGTTTTGTTATTTATAAGGAATTTTACAAAATATTACCTCACTAATATGGTATTTACATCCTGATACCTTTTTAAATTATGTTTTCATTAAGATGCCTCATTAATCAAGTTATTATCAAAGGGGTACCTTCCATTAGTTTTTCTTAACTTCCGTCATCATTTTTTCTCAAATGATAGAAATGCCCACCTATTAATGAGGATGTGTAAGAAAATTAAAAAGGTTGCTAGGTCTAATTATCATTAATGAGGTGTGATCATTAAAAAATTCTAAAAGAAGAAAAAAATCCTACAGTTTTTCTTGACACATATTGTATAGGGACATGGCTACTTGTTGGTGCTATGTGGGTCCCATCATGGTGTATATGTTTTATCCACACCGTCCATCCATTTTTCAAGATCATTTTATGACATGAGCCCAAAACTAAGGCAGATACAAATCTCAAGTGGACCACAACATAGGAAACAGGGGTGATTAAATGCCCACCATTAAAAACTAACTAGGGCCCACCATAATGTTTGTATTCCATCCAACTTGTTGATTAGGTCACACAGACCTAGATGAAGGGAAAACACAAGTATAGCTTCATCCAAAACTTTTGTGGCCCCCTAAGAAGTTTTTAATGGTGGGCGTTGAATCACCACTGTTTTTATAGTGTGGTCCACCTGATATTTGGATTTCCTTCATTTTCGACTCATGCCATAAGATGATCTAGAAATAGATAGACTGCAAGGATAAAACACATACATCATGGTAGGGCCCACAGAGCATCGTATGCAAAGTGCATCCTAGGTAAAGGCTCCATTGTCGCTAGAGGTCATAGGTTTTTGGATGACGTACGGCCTCACCCAACACAGCTCCTTGATGTATGTATTGCATATCCATGCCGTCCATCCATTTGGCCAGTTCCTTTTAGGGCATGAACCAAGAAATTAAGCAGACCCAAATATCAAGTGGACCATACCATGCAAAACAGTGCACCATTGAACCCATCATTAAAACCTTCAGAAGGCCCACCATAATGTTTATTTGCCATCCAACCTGTTGACAAGGACACAAACCTGAACGAAGAGAAAAAAAAACAAATATCATCTTGATCCAAAACTTTTGTAGCCCACAAGAAGATTTTAATGGTGGACATTCAATCACCACTATGTCATGTGCTGCGGTCCACCTGAGATTTGGATCGGGATCATTTTTAGGCTCATTCCCTAAAATGATCTGGCAAATTTGATGGAAGGCATGGATTAAACACATACATCATGGTGGGGCCCTATCAACCGGTCACATGGAAAATAAACATTACAATGGGCCCTAGGAAGTTTTTAATGGTGGATGTTCAATCAATCATGTTTTCTTGTGATGTGTGGGTTTTATCCACGTTGTTCATCCCTTTTTTTTCATATCATTTTACGATACGATCCCAAAAATGACGCAAATCCATGCCTCAAGTAGACACCACAGTGGGGATTGAATGCGCACCATTAAAAAATTCTTGGGGGCCACAGAAATTTTGGATAAGTTAAAATTTGCGGTTACCATTCATCCAGGTCTATCTAACCTCACTAACAAGTTGAATGATCCGTAAACAAAAGAGTGGGCCCTACGAAGGTTTCAATGGTGGGCATCATTATCACCGCGTCTTCCTGTGTTAGTCCATTTGCAACTTAGATTTGCCTCAATTTTGGGATCAGCCCCTAAAATGACTTGAAAAAATGGATGAATGGCATGGTAAACCCATATATCATAGTGGGCCTCACAGAGACCCTACCTAGACCGATTTCCATCCAGGCGGGGGTGGACACAATCTGCTTTGGCATCTGTCGGACAAGGGTTTCTTGTGAAATTCTTACGTTGGGATGCTAGGTGGGGCCCACCGTGATGTTTTGTAGAAATCCACCCCGACCATCTGTTTTGTGAGTTCATTTTAGGACATGCAACAAAAAACGAGGATCCAAAACTCAAGTGGGCCACACGAGAGGGAAAATTGGAGAAAGAAATGTATATGGTTGCAACCTTCTTGGGCCCCACCTTGATGTTTATATGCTATCCAAACTGTTTATAAGGCTCATTGCCACGGGGATGAAGTGAAAATACAGAACAGTTAGCCTAATACAAAACTTTTGTGGCCATACGAATGTTTCAATGGTGGTCATTGAATCCCCACTGTTACCTCTCGTGTGGGCCACTTGAGTTTTAGATACTCTTCATTATTTGTTGTGTCCTAAAATGAGCTAACAAAACGTATGGATGGGATAGATTTCTCCCAAACATCACTGTGGGCCCCACCTAGCATCCCAGCGCACATCCTGCGAAAGCTGAAATCCGCATCCACATCCGTGTTGGGTGAGGACAAGGCATATTTAATCTGGAAATCTCTTACCTCCAGCAAGCCTTTACTTGGGATACCATTTGCATATGGTGGCCTCACCATGATGTGTATGTTTTATCCACGCTGTCCATCCAATTTTCTAGATCATCGTATAAGGCAAGGGCTCCAACCCGCCGGTTTAGCTCGCTCCACCTTGTCCTGCTTACAAAGACGACAAGTTCTCACATACCCTTCTATTCCTCCATCTTTGGCCAGTAGTAACCTCGTGCTATAAGGGCCAGTGTCCTCCGTGGGTGACCAGCCGCATGAGTTGGGCGCTTTAACCATTCAGCCATGGATGCTTAACAGGGATCATCGTACATCGTGAATAACCAAATTCCAATTGAAATGAAATCTTTAGGAGGAATCAATGAAACGACATCAATTCAAATCCTGGATCTTCGAATTGAGAGAGATCAAGAATTCTCACTATTTCTTAGATTCATGGACCAAATTCGATTCAGTGGGATCTTTCACTCACATTTTTTTCCACCAAGAACGTTTTATGAAACTCTTTGACCCCCGAATTTGGAGTATCCTACTTTCACGTGATTCGAATTTTTCTTTTCTACTGACTTTTTCAGTTAAGATTTGACAGGCTTTGTGGACGTCTCTTTGATTGAAAAACATTAGTCGAACATGACGCATATCCAAATCTCAAGTGAACCACACCATAAGAAACAATGGTGATTCAACGCCCACCATAAAAAATAAAAAATAAAAAAAATAAAAAAAAACTTCTTGGGGCCACTAAAGTTTTGGATGAAGTTGTACCTGTTTTTCCCTTCATCCAGTCTGTGTGGCCTAATCAACGGGTTGGATGGAAAATAAACATTACGATGGGCCCTAGTTCATTTTTAACTGTGGGCATTGATCACCATTGTTTCCTATAGTGTGGTCCACCTAAGATTTGTATCTGCCTCATTTATGGACTCATGCCCTAAAATGATCTCAAAAAATGTATAGACGCCGTGGATAAAACACATACATTGTGATGAGACCTATATATTACCATCTGGTAGCCATGTCCCTATGCAATCTGCATGAGAAAAAATTTAGGATTTTTTTCTTTGTCTAGAATTAAACCTCATTAATGATAATTAACTCTAGCAACATTTTTAATTTTCTTAGGCAACCTCATGATATGTGGGCCTTTTTGTCATTTTAAGAAAAATTACGACGGAAGTTAAGAAAAGCTAACGGAAGGTACCTCTTTGACAATAGCTTAATTAATGAGGTATCTTAATGAAAACATAATTTAAAAAGGTACCAGGATGTAAATACCATATTAATGAGGTACTATTTTGTAAAATTCCCTTATTTATATTTTTCAATCCATAATAACAAAAAAATACTTGATTTTTAATTGAAATTTTGAATATACTAATACCTTAATTCATTAAATATCATAATAGTTCAAGCGATAGTTCATAGAAGTATTTAAATAATGATTTCTATCAATTGATATCAAAATATTCTGAAATGGAATTTGATTTATTCATTTGTTGGTAAATTTCGTGTTCGTTTTATCATATTTAAACCAGATGCATGATTTGACTGAACAGGTCAAATGAACTACTGAAAAAACATTATTATTTTGTTACATTCCTGCCCAGCTAAAATATGGAAAATTTTATCTGCTTATTGTAATGAACCGATAGAAAAAATAAAAATAAAATACAAAAGCGCCCTATCTGGTTATGAGTCTTGTGACAATCAAGTTACCTCTCCAGCGGCCACACGAGCAGACAACCATTCATTTGAGAATGGTGCATGATCCTTCTTTGAATAATCTACAAGACCTTTCCTTCTGCCACCATAAATGAAATTATACACAAGCCTATCTGACCTTTGCAGAAACGTCAGGTAGTTTAAGAACCTGAATACTTACGTTGGCATTGTTGCAACCTCGTCTTTTGTGGGAATCATGTCATTGTCTAGCTGGAATCCACCATCATCTGGTTGCTTACCATATCCAGAAAGAGCATTTCGTGTTTCCTTGGGCAAAAGATCACTCATGAGTCCATTGTCATCACCTACCAAGATGCTTTGTTGCAACTGTGATACTGCCTGATATGGTGAATGTATTTCTTCAGATGAAGAAGCAACTGACCCGAAATGTCTAGTGATTCCAGCACCTGCCGCATGTTCTTTGCTCGACCTCAAAGTTGATTGAGCTTCCACAGAAGTACTTTGGTGGATATTGTTAATGGTGGTATTGGACATGAAATCATTGCTCTCTTGTGGCTGGTCACTGTTTGTAGGCCTATGATATTTGCCAAAGAAAGTCTCAGACACAGCAGCTTCCGCATGTCGATGGTTAATATCACTATTCACTCCAGAAATCCCTAGCTTTATTTGTTTTGGACTACTTAATTGAGATGGGTAAGGATTTAACAATTCAAATTTGCGAGAATCTCTGTTTAGTGGAATATCATTACTCTCAAAACCATTAGATCGCTGCAATTGTTCAGAACATCCACTTTCTAATGTGACATCACTCATCCTCAATTTCCCATTTTCCTGTTGAGAAATTTTCTTAATTTCACCAGGTTCAGGCATTCTTAAATCTTGTTTCCAAGTCTGCTCCTCAATACTGTCACTGACTCCAGAGCAATCACCGTGCAACAGCTCCTGACTATTTGTTTTGTAATAAGAATCCTTCACCCTCTTCCTCTCCACCTCTTTTGGTTCCAAGGTTGGTTTCTGTGTCGGATGCAAAGCCAGAGTTTCAATGGAAGGAATCAAACCCTTCAATCTAGAAACAGGTTGTGTGACAGGGGTTGCAGCCCCAATAGTTCCAGTGATTGCAGTGCATGAGCCCATTTTAGGTGGTCTCCCGGTCGTTGCATATGGAAGATTCAACTCACCAATGTGGTTCATATTATCAGGTTTCCCCAGAGTACGATTACAAGACCCTGAAAGATCACATGGTTGAGTCATTTTCTGTGATGGGATGGTCCTAGGAGCAGTAAATTTTGCCTGCAAGAGTCTCAGTTGGACCAAAAATTATGTAAATGAGAAAACCATCAAAAGTACATCTTGCATGCAGAAGTCCACAGAAATGATGTGCGTATGAAGGAATCTAAAACGGGTGTCCACAGAATTTACTTGCATTAACATACCTGACAAAAGTATCCTAGCGATGGTGAAGGCATCCGTAAACCTGATGGTTTTGGATGATATTTTGCAGATAGATTAGTTCCAAAGTTGAAACAATCATATCGTGGGAGTGAAACTTCAGCTTTACTAGAGTCAGCATGACCAGCTGATGCATGCATGTCAGCAGCCACAAGTATAGGATCTGGAACCACCTTCAAATCCACTGTACCTTTGCCAACTTCTTGAGTCCAAAGACTGGCTGATAGGGGCATTTTGGAAGACTGATTGGCCTGCTCAATTAGAGAGAAGTTAGTATAGATAGAAGAGAAGTTCTTCAGCTAATACAAAAGGAAATTGAAGGATGATGGTAAATCACTTCATCAGTTTAGTTCCACTGACTTCCACACAATCATTGGCATTTTGTTTTAAATAAAACTATCATTTAAGCATCTCAGTAGTCAGTTCTCACCACATGTTTCCCAGAGCAGGTTTCAAGAGATTTAGCTGATGACGTGATGCAAATAGCAGCTTTCTTTGCATTTCCAGAGGAATGCTTTAGATTCTTCTCAGCATTAACTGCTAAAAATTGCATATTAGTCTTACGAAATATGTATGATTAAATATAATGAAAAATTACCATACAGTTTGCTTATCCAAACTGTTGGACAGGTACCACTATGGAGGGGAAATCCCCTAGAAACCTCAGATTAAAATTTTCCAGCCATTGATGTGTCCATTCTTCCACTGAATGTGGACAATTGATGTATCTTTTCTCTTATTCGTCTCTTTGTTAGCCACAAATCAGAAGGTTGGAATCCTCCAATATGAGAGATTTCTAAGCGTTTCTCATGCAATGAGAGTATGCTAGTATTGGCGGTTTGGATCACCAAACAATAGGCCCCACATTTATAGAAACCTGAACATTAGCTGTTGATCAGGACTTTATAGTTGTAATTTAATGCATCAGTATGATACAGATATATGAAGCATTACATTATGAAACAAAACCTCTTAAAGATGACAGTTAGTTGAGAAAGCAAACCTGGTAGACCGTTTTGATAACAATTCGAGCGATTAACAGCCGGGGTAGCATTCTTGGGAAGCAAAGGAAGAAGAGAAGAATCTATTTTCGGAACGGGGAGCTTTGGTACTTTGCACATTACATTTTTCTCATGTCTTGCATTTGTATGAGTAAGCCTCTTTTGTGTAAAATAAAGAGTTAAAGATACTGCTCTACATTATTCTTTGAGCTGATGTAAATAAAATTAAAAAGTACCTTCCCAACCATATTGATATCATCAAATTTCATAATACGGTAAACACTAAAGAAAAGGATATGAGTATGAAGCTGATGATCCTGGACAACCCCCACCCTGTGCCACGCTTTTGTTGATGCCTTTGGCTAGGTGAACCTTTCTTGAAGACTGAAAAGGGCATTTTAAACACTGTAAAATAAGTAATGCAATAAATGACACGTTGCCTTCAATTTATCAGCATAAAGGGTTGGGGAGAACTTCAAAGAACTGAGTATCAGAAAGGACCTATCGCACTTTTCATTTATCAAAGAAAACAATTGCTAAACAGAGAAAATGCACTTTCAAACTTTAGAGAACTGACCCTTGATTGTGGAGGATCTTCCTGAGTTGAAGATTGTGATGTGGAGGATAAGCCCCCAAGCTTTTGGTCTTTGTTTTGAGAACTCACAGGCAATTCTTTGAATAAATTTTCTTCAAGAGCTTGCAAATCAGATGTATCATGAAAGCTAGAACCAACCACAACTGAGACTTCTCCTTCATTGTTCCCAGAAAGGAAATTTTTGCTCAACCCACTGAAAGACCCGCTCAAAATGGATAATTCTTGTGGATTCAAAACACCTGATAAGGATGCAATGATATTCAAATCATAGAAATCAATCACATGTACCAATTTTTTATTGAAAGAATGGAAAAGCAAAAACAAAAATTCAAAATACCTTCTTCAGTAAAGAAAGACTGATTCCATGCCAAGCTTTTCCTTAAGTTACATCCTGCAGCCTTTTTTCTCTTCCTTGTTTGAACTGGCTCTTCAGGGAAGGTCCGCATTCCTAAAATTTTCTCCAACACCATGCCAAGATTCTCCTTGCCTTCAACATTTTTAGGTGATGTAAAATAAGTTTTCTACCCATCAGGATCATTCAAAACCTATGCTATTTGAATGCATCTTCTTAAATGTTGAACACGAAAACATTAACATCTACCAAATCATGTAATTCATTCAGAAAAGATGTACATATAAAAAAGCTACATTGAACGAAGATCCATGCTCAAATCTAAAACAACACAAGCAACAAAACCAAGGCCCAATAATTATACAAATTGTGTTTGGCCTCCAAAGGAATGATATACTATAGTGCATATGTGATCTCATCCATCCATATCGCGCATTCATATGGAAGTGCCCAAATATACACCGTGGATGACCATAACTGTCTAGGGCTGTCAATGGGCGGGCCTGGGGTCGGCTTCAGCCCAGATTTTGAACTATTCAGGCCTAGCCAGTGGGCTGGGCCTATTCAAGTTCTTTATTTTGCTTGAACTAGGCCCAACCCATGACAAACGTCTCACTGTTGAATTGGGGAGCCTGTGTAGGGATTTTGTGAAAGACTGAAGCAGAACTGTTAGAAATACCCATATTTTAATTTATTTATTTTTGTCCTTAGATTATATCCCATCTAGATGAAATGAGATTTCCTAGATCTAAAAGGAACAGTAAGGAATATACCTGCGATCAGATTCTCTGAACAATGCAGATCTAATGCCATTCCTCCTCAGATGTCCCTGATATATCTCCAGCGAAGGGAATGTCAAAGAGTCTTCTCCAAATCAGGCTATATGGTTGTGATCGGAGAGGAAAGTAGGAGAGCCATCCACAAGGTAGACCACATGAATGGGATGTATGGATGAAGGGAGATGTAATGAAAGGAGATGAGAAGAGATTCATCCTCCTCTTTTCTTCACATTTTTCTCTCTCTAGCTTAGATGTCCAGAGGGGCCCGCCTGATTCTCCGTACCTCTTTTCCTTAGGATAGGATCTTTAAATAGGAGTTGGGATTTGTAATACCCCGTGCATTTTAAGGGTGTAGATTAGTTCTTTCATTTCATTGTTGTGTATTTGTTTAGTTTTCCTTATCATAGTTATTAATTATGAGAAAATTGGTGTGTACACTTGCATGTACATGCACTTATGCACTAAAGTTGCTTTTATCCATTCATCTACGAACCTACATTTCTCTAATCATCAAATCGATCGTAGAGATACCTAGTTAGCCATAGATTTAGCTATCTGAACGTTCATGTCCTCATCAGACCACTCTAGCCATAGATTTAGCTATCTTAACATTCATGTCGTCATCGGACCACTCTATGATAGCAGTCCCACCTTAGGACCATTGGATTTACACAAATCCTTGTCCATCCAAGGATGTGAACCGACCACTTTGTTTCCTAAACGTATATGAACCCTTCCCATCATTGCTTTTGCATTCCAAGGGACCCTTAAGTGTAAACTATTAACCTAGAAAATCTAAGGGCTTACACATCCACACACTTAGACCATGCTTAAAAACATGCTTCTACATGCCCGATCGTGACGAAATCTTAACCAAGAGTCACTTGATTTATTTGAATCGTACACCTTTGATCTCCACACTTAGATCTTACCATCCGATCGTCCGTTGCAATTTTTCAACATATCTCTTAAATGGGCCATCCGATCATCGAACGAAAATTACCAATATGATTCCCTCATTTTCCCTATCAATCTTACCAGTTTACTTCTTAAATTAGACCGCATTTGGACATGTTTCTCATTTTCCCTATTAATCTTACCAGTTTACTTCTTGAATTAGACCGCATTTGGACATGTTTCCGGGACCACCAGGTCTTAGAAAAGCTCAAGGAAAATTCCACCAGTTTAGTGATTTCCAAAAACCCCATACATGCACCCATACCCTTCATCCTTAGTTCATCACCGTAGATCTCTCAATGTGGCGATCCACTCGAATAACCAACCACACACCAACCTTCCGACCAATCCTAGTATCCTATGGTTCACTTTATTTTCGTCCTTGAGTTCATCCAACTGTCCATGATGCACATGTATGGTATCATATAATTAGCTTGTCCAATATGATTTCAACAGTATGTTAGTTAGTATATGTAGTGTACTTCTAGTTTACAAGTTTGGTATATGTAGTGTACTTCTAGTTTACAGGTTTGGTTTGAAGAGGAACCATCCATTCATCGTGTGGGACCCATGTAGAGGTTAGAGAGATTTCTAAATGAAAGATTTTCCTATCAAGGATGTAATGCGTGAAGATATTGAACGTTTCCTAACCGTTCGTCAAATTGTTCATAGTGGCCGATTTCTACCCGAATCTAAACCGCACATTAGAATCATGTCAAAGGCACAACCACACCATACGGACCAGCTATCTAATCACCCAATCGTACTTCAAATACACTTCAACCATCCGTTGAAAATCACACAAACGGACCACCCGATCGTCATTCAAAACCACTCACTAGGACCCCTGGACCACGTGTCACATGTACGGTGCTTGCCACCAAACCCAGCCCCATTCCCACATGTGTGTTGGAGTGTTAAGTCCCTTGATATACATTGATACACCATCATTTAAAGGCTCGAGCTCTTAGATCAAGTGGTGATTTGACATAGTATCACTGAGGAAGGTCAAGTGTTCGAATCTTGGGAGCAGCAAATATGCCTCAATTAATATATTGTCCCACGGGGGGCAAGCCCGGCCTATTTTATGGTATGAGTGTCCCTCCACCCTTGCCCAGTATGTTGAGTGTTGGAGTATTGAAGTCCTTTGATATACATTGATACACCATCCTCTAACAACTCGAGCTTTTAGACCAAGTGGAGATTTGATAGTGTGGACCTACACCCATATCAGCTCCCTGTATGAAAAACAGTTCCAGTTTTGGTTACAGCGTCTAACCAAAGTTGAAAACAGTGTTTCCATTTTTCTTTGATTTTTTATTTTTTTCTTGATTTTCTTTCGTACACCAACCTGGCAACCGGAGGACATTATGGGCCCCTTCCCCCACACGTATGCAAAGCATGTGTGAAGGGAAGGGGGTGCAACGTTGGAGTGCTGCTATTATAAACATGTAACGCTGTTGCATTTCAACGTTAGGAAAAAAAAAAACTTACAGACAGCGGCGTGCGCACCAACAACTTACTGGACGTGAGAGAGAGAGAGAGAGAGAGAGAGAGAGAGAGAGAGAGAGAGAGAGAGAGAGGCAGTCCAGTGGTGATGGATGTTGAAAGAAGAAGAAGAGACAAAAAAAAAAAAAAAATCTTTTTAGAATTTTGATCCATGTGATTGGATTCTTAATAGATTCCTTAGTTTTATTTTTTCCCTTATTATTTATTTTATAATGATTTATTTCCAGGATGTGTAACACGCGTAGTTGTAACATCTTAATTGTATTCGTCATGGTATTTTATTTATTTTTTTCCTTATTTAAACATCATGTATATTCATAGAAGTAATGATAATCTATTTGTCGCAACGTTAAGAACTATAGATTTATGTATGAGATCAAGTTTCATAACAGTCCGTCTAATCTCGATGAATACGTGTGTGAACGTTGGAGTTCGGGAATTCACTGATCTTTGGGTCATTGCCTAACCTTATGAAAGAAATCATTATTTGAAATTTATGTGACATTAACTCAGCAATTAATCATAAAAAATCGAGTCATAAAATGGGAACGACCCGGATTCCTCCATTGCATTGTTATACACTAAGGAATCTATATTGTTATACAACTTAGATATTTCTTTTGAACCTAGTATGTATTTTCTGAAAAATTCAACAAGGTGTATGATGAAATATATCCAAATGTTTCCGTTGGATTTCTATGAGAATTGTGATTATTGTTTGCATGTGGAAGGTTGATTCATACATACATTGTGGGAAAATATATGCATTATGGAAGGTTTTATTGAAAGCTATATATGGAAAGTGATGGTGAAAAGTTCGCATTGAAATGTTCATGTTAGAAAGTTCATGTATAGAAACATCTATTTATGGAAAGTTCGATAGTCAAAAGTTACTTTCTAGAGAAATACTTTTAGAAAGTTTCTATATGGAATTATGGAGAACTCGATCATGGGTTTCCGGAACACCAACAAAGAGTATAGGGCGATACAGTCCCTCGAGTTGAAAACCCCAGAAAACAACATAGAAGGGCGTTTAAGACCCTTAGGTTAAAACGACCTTAAACACCAATTGGATCCTCTTGGCCTACCTTGGCCCAGGTGTAATGAAAGTGTGTCACTTACACAAGAACAGTAGGTAGTTTTTGTCCAACTAAGTTGATCGTGTCCCTCACTGTGGTCCACGTGAATGAGCATGATGAGAACCGCAAAAGGCCACAATTTGGACAGGTGTTGTATTGGCGAAGGATTATAGCCTACTGGTGAAAAAAAAAGCCCTGATGTTGTCGATGATCCGTACTTGTGGGTGATGGTGCATCCCTTGTACACTGGATTTATGCATTGTTGGCTTAACATCATGATTAATATTATATCCTAATTCATCCTAGCAAGCATTCATGTTTCCAAAAGGTTATTACCGTTCATTTTGATTTTAAATGCTAATTTCACGAAAACTGTTAAATTTGTAAGCCTACCTTATGTGGAAAGGTGCCATACTTGGCATTCACCATTTTTTTAATGTTATAATTGCACAATTGTTATATTTAGAAGCTTGTTGTATTGAAGAATTTCTATATTTGAAAACCTGCTATTTTGGGAATTTGTCTATTTTTGGAAAATATTTATTTTTGGAAATTGGTAAGGATCTTCCTCATTGGGCTTCACAGCTCACCCACTATTGCGAAATTTAGTTTCAGGATTTGAAGTGGAGTAGGACAATCAAGAGGAGAATTATCTAGAAGATTGACTTAGTTTATCTTTTAATATTTGCTTTAGATTATATGATTAAGTACTTAAAAGCTTTTATAATAAGACCTTGTATAGTGGGCCTAGAGAGTAGTTGGATTTTATTTGGAGTTATAGTTGATGATTCTCTATTTTAGTTTGTGGACATATAGCAATTGATGATTGATTGGAGATTATTTCTTATAGTAGTTGATGATTGATTGGAGATTATTTCTTATACTTGTATGTGAATTGGAATAAATTATGAGTGTGGAATGAGAATGATGCATAACATATATATCTCACACCCTAGAACTTGAGGCCAGGATCATTATACTCGGGTGCCAAATTTTGAGGCGTATCAGGATTTATCTTTAAATAAGAGTTAAGGTTTCTTTGGGAGAACCACTTTTGGTGTTCCAAATCCCCAAGGACTTCAGTATGCCCTACATCATCAAAAGCCAGTAAACCCGCCAATCTCATGCACCTAAACTGACCCAAATCCTTCCACCATCCATGGTGACTCTTGGCTCAAGATCCCATGCAGCCCATAAGGTGAACCACTAAAAGATCTAGTGGTTAAACTTCCATCAAGCTAGATAACTTTAACAAGGGGCAGGAGGTCACCAGGATATCCACAAAAGGGACGGCCATTAATTGGCATTAGTTGGACCACTGAGCCACCAAAACCCCATTGAGATCCATTTTGCTTATAACGTTGAGCTTGAAACCTATATTCTTTCAAAGCAGTCTCAAGTGCAATCCAAAAGCCTAGGGACATGATTTTCCATGGAAACACTTTAGATGGCCCAAATCACCCATGTCCCATGAGTTCTCTTGATAAGAGGAAATTATATCAAGGGCAAAAAAATGAAAAGGAGAGGAAAAGGAGCAATGAAAAAGGGAAGAAATAAAAGAGATTTTGCGAGAAAAATCTGAAGTAGAAATGCAGAAATCTCAAAGAGTAGACTCACAATCTCATTTTCTTTGAGCCATGATATCCTTCCTTCATATAGTCATGGTCCCCAAGCCCCATATCGTCCCAAAGAAAAAGTCCTCCCAAATGTCCAACAATGGTCAAAAGACCCGTGTGAAGGTTGCTTGTGGCTTAAAATAGTCAAATAAAGGCAAGGAGGACCATCCAATTCAACATCTGGCAGTTTGTGATTCATGATTCATGTCAAGAGAAGAAAATAAAAATATTAAAATAAAGTTGTACATAAGCAAAAAAGGGCGGGGCAAAAACCAGAAAGGGCTCCCTGAATAAAAACTAGGTGAATAGCGAACCTGGTAAAAACCTGAATAGGCGCCAAGAGTAAAAATGGCCAATGCTGCCAAGGGGCAAGCAAGACCAAAATCCTAACGACATTATGAAAACCCGAAAAAGGGCACTGCAGGCAAAAATAAGGAAAATTCCGAGTGCAGAGAAAACTCGTAAGAGCACCACAAGTAAAAATGGAAGAGGATGAAAAGGAGAGGGAGAAAGAAGGAACAGATAATTGAGAATCCATCATCCTGCAGTGGCTTGTTGCACTTCAAGCTGGCATCGATTCAGCAAGGGGCAGGGTGAGGCAATCTGTAACGCCGCATGAAATCACCCTTTCTGAAACCCCGAACATGCACTCGGGCTACGTCATGCACACGTCACATTAGGCTGATTAATTAACTGCCCTTGACCATAAAAGAAACATAATATCATTGAGATAAGCATAGATGCACTCGTAATAGGCCCTTGTACCACCCATCTTAAGGCCAATAAATCTAAAACTTAGGAGGAATGACCCTCTCACCGGGCTTGACGACCTCGGACGAATGTCATTGGGAAGTCAGCGCCTGAAATTGCATAATTGTAAGAACCGGCTAGAGCACTTGTAAGTGCCAAGTCCTCCCAAGTAGAAACTAACCTGAGCAATCATTACCACCCACAACTTTTTCTAGGTGGGCCACTAGGACCCTTGCATGGCTATGTAATGTATAACCTAGGCTCTAAACATAACATCAAACCCGTCCTCAAAGCCACAGCCCCGATCGATGATCGGCGACCGTTGAACGAACTTTTCCTCATATCCGATAAACGCCGCATCCGAAATGCATGAAATCATAACCGTAGGAAGATCACGCCTTGGGGAAGCTATCTCATGGGTTAGATTAGTCCAGGTGGGCCAAGTGGGCCCCACACAACTAAAACAGCCCACTACATGGCTATTAAGTTAAGAGGTAGTAAGCCAGGGCCATTTTTCCCAATCTAGCACTATATAAAGCCACCTATCTCAGCCATAACTCCCTTTCCACTTCAGATTTCTGTTGAGAGAGAGAGAGAGAGAGAAAGAGAGAGAGCAATGGAGGTAGGGGGTGCACCTTGCATGCCACCCCGCTAGCTTCCGGCCAGTCCTACGACACCATAGCCGTTGTCTCTTGCGATAGCACTCCTCCAATTGCTGTCAGAGTTTAGCAAGAAAACAATCCCCTAGAATCTAGCCATGGCTATTAAGTTTTTCCCTAAATTGCTAACATGCAAGCTCAATTCTTGTAGGAATACCCAAACCACTCCAAGGAACTAAGGTGCAGACCATTATCTCTAGGTTTTCGAGGATCCAAATGTAGTTTAGTTAACGCTTCGATTTGTTGAAATCATATGCCTAGATCGATGTTGGAATGCCTTGTCATGCCTATTTGTTGACTTATGTGCTGAATATTGCTTACTTGAACCTTTTATGACATCATATGTGCCTAGAATGATTTGCATGCTCCCTTCTATGTTGCATGATTACAATGATGCTATGCTGAAGTGTTTTTCCTATGATATGAGATGCTAATTGAGGTTGCATGCCTTGGAAGTTGGAATTTATGATGACTTTATGTGATTATTGTTCTTGATGTGTTGAATGTGTATGCTATGTGCTTTGAGCCTGCTCTACTGCAAATATATGTTGCTTTTATTCATAAAGATCTACCTTGCATGTTTGTTTAATTCAGCAAATAGATGAGAATTGGGGCGGCCGATTGAGGTTGGCTGCCATTGGGCTAGAAAGGTTGATCCAAGATAGAAGGCGAGTGACCGGCTGTGGTTTGAGGACCAAACAGGCCATGTGTGCCTAAGGCAGGCCTTCCCGTTCTTCTCCTCAATCGAAGGTACCGACTCGACGCTGGATTGGACGTGTTAGGTGACCTGTTGCTATTCTATTCGAATCCAAGTACCAGCGTTACCACTAGGTAGGCCCACTTGTAATCGCACGGCGAATCGATCCCCAAGTCTCATAGGCCGGGCATGGTGGTATGGGGCCTATGCCCGAGCTGTCAGCCTACGCTGGGGTGACGACCCTCCCCGTAGTGTCCACTGATCACCTATGGACGTGACAAGCCTTCCACCTGACTATGGGAAGGGGTGACGAGCCCTTTTCCTGCCTGAGTTGGGCATGGCTGACGAGTCACAGCCACATCGAGCTCTCAGGCAAACAACCTGAGCATGGATTGAGGGGTTGCTAGCGATGATAGGCGTTCGCCGAACAGGGAGCCATATTGACCCGGTTTGGCCGGGTGATAGAATGCGGGTACGGTGACTTCGCCAAGCGGCTGGATGCTTAAATGGAATAATTAACAACTTCGTTAATCATGCATGGTTCGGCATGGCATGCATCGGGTGCAGGTGATGGGGTGGTGCCTCATTCACTGACGGCTCGGGTCTGTGCGTTTGATGTGGTGGTACCAGTCACTATCGGTTGTGACCAAAATGATGATCGGGCATGCATTTGCACTTCATGCATTCATGCATTAAGACTATAAGATGTGGTTCTATGCTTATGCCTATGTTTGTTATGTGTGTATGTTTAACTCATTAGTCATTACCTACATTGGACTGTATTTGTGCCATGAGTAACTTAGGGAAATGGAACCACTGAGTTAATCACTCACTCCCACTCTAGGACGGTGTTTTAAAACGCCAACCAGACGACACGTGTGACACAGTCACGCAGGTACCCCCGAGGCAGACGCGTTAGTGGGGTTTGAGGATGTCGAGGCAAGCGAGGACTCGTACTTCCAGTTCGCGGACGATCAAGCCTAGAGGAGAGTCATGGCATATTTTGAGAGTTGGGCGCCTTGGTGGCGACCCCAACTAGCGTAGTGATGTATCTTTTGGACTTGGGTTTATGAGGACTCTAAGGGGCCCCTTAAGTATGCCGATATGGAGGTATATTTTGGATTTATTCACTTCTCCTACTGTTTGGATGGTCTATTTACATGTTTAGTTGATTTTCTGTTGGGATTACTTTAATCTAATTTGATTATGCTTTTCATGATTCCATGCATTGCATTATGTGGAACCCAAGATACCGAGGACGAGTTTGTCCGCGGCCCCTGGCATCCAGGGCACCACACAGTCCCAAGCTAATGGGTTTTAACTGACTTTGCCATTCGCGAGGCAAGGTTGTGCTTCAAACATTCTATAATTTTCAAATGGTCGTAGTCAACATTTAAGAAACTCTAAAAGAAGGAAAGCGATTTCATTTAAGCTGTCACTCAAAAACAATTGAAAACAACATGAGTGTCCAAAAATTGGAAAAGGCTAAGTGCATTTCTTTTTGTTTCTTTTATATATCTATTCGTGTCTCTTTCTTTCTTTTTACATAAAAGGAAAAAAGGGAAAAAAAAAATCGTTTCAAGGCTCCTTAGCTCAATTAGGTTTTTCTACTAGTCCATCTATCTCCTTGGCATGTGCTTCATTAACTCCTGTCAATCGTGTACTTCTTCTTGTCTTTCCTTGTAAAACCCCTCGAGGTAGATGTTCATGTCCACATGCCAAGAGTTTATGATCTTGAGCTGGGTGAGTTCGCTGTTGGGAGAGTCTCTAGTTCGATTGGTTGAACAATATGTTATTCAAGGTTGCGGTTTTGCCAAGTGAGCTTGATGACTTCTTAAGCAAATTCATTATTTGAGCTTTCTAAAGCAACGAAGGCCACATCATTTTCGTGAGCAATGATCTTCCACGTGACCAACTCCTCATCTTCTACTCCACTTCTTTCAATAACATGTCTTGCACATTGCTTGCCAGGCTAGAATGTTTAATTGGCTTGAATATTCGGTGGAGTGCCATATGCATGGACCTCACTAGCATGGGGATTCTGAGCCGTTCTCACAAAGAAAGAAAAACAAGAAAAATAGCGGAAGAAGTGAGAAAAGAAAGAAGAGAAATGAGAGAGCACAAGAAAGAGAATTTGGGAGGAAAAGAGGAAAAAAAAAAAAAGGAAAAGAGACTAAGAGAGAAATCAAGAATGAGGGGGGGGGGTTTATAAGAGAAAAAAGTGAGAAAGGCATCCATCTTGCGATCCAAATTTCACTAAGTAGGGACGGGGATCTAAGATCTCCAATCATCTTTTTTACGGAAGAGTGTCAATGTTCTTCCTTCCCCACTCACAGTTCCAATGCCCACAGTTAATCTGTGGTTCTTTTATTGCTTTCTTTATTTTTCATTATTTCCATTTATTGCACTACTACATCCTCCTCATACACCCCTATTGTGCATTAGCTCCTCCTTTTATTTACTTTATTGTCAAGCACAACTCTAGAACTTGAATCCCAAAAATCTTGAATCCCACGAAGTAGAGATTGTACATTTGTATAGGCAAAGAAGGGTACCTAACATCTTCCTTCTCTGTCACTAAGGCCCTTACTCAAAATCTAAAGTTGCAAACCTATGTAGTAGTCACTCAAAACCATTCTAAGGTGTTATTGACCCATGGCTCATTGTGGCCCTACTATATCTAGTTGAGTGTAGATTTCAAGAATATTGGCTAGTGGCGACTCCAAAACGCATTATCTCTAGATCACCTGCCACCAACACAAGCAACCAAAACGCATATTCACATAATGGTGACTCCACTGGGGATTCCAGCCACTAGTCAAGCCTGACTAGAAATGTGGGATTTTAAAAATGGTTGGATTCTTCAGTTCTAGACAGTTTACTTTTTCCACACTTTACTTTAAGCGGCTTTACTTTCTGCACTTTCTTTATTTTGTTGTATCTTTATAAACCATGAGCAACAATCACCATTAGCATTCTTGCATAACTCGAGCACTCAGCCAATAGGAATCTATCAGACTCGTAAGGAGCACCTCTACAATCTTACCGTCGAGAATGCTCCCAAAAGGTTTCACCCAAGTACATAATAAAGATTGGTCCATCTAGGCCAGAAGGCATATCACTTAGGGAACCTATGAAAATTGGGAACCTTAGTCGCAAGCCATGTTTTAAATATCGACGATATCGGCCAATATATCCCACGATATATCTTGTATTGCATCCCACCTATGTGATACGAAACGCACAGGTAGTGCCAATATATTCCGCATATTCGATCCGGTGAGCATTTTCAATTTCCGATCCCTTTTTTTGTTGAAGTTATGTTAAATCGGTGTTGAATGGTTACAAATCCATTGATTCTTCATGTTTTACACAAAAAAATCATGGAGCTGGAGCTTTGATTTTGATATCCATTGGTTCTTCATGTTCTCCATGTTTTTTTTTTTAACTTTCCTTCAACCAGTTGTCAATTGAGACTAATTTCAAAGTATTTAGGAGTATTTGATGAAATGAACATCACATACACTCTAATTTTGAAATTTGAGTGTAGGTGATTTGATTTGGGGAAAATTGGGAAAAATTCGAGATTTCCCTAATTTCTACCAAATTGCTTGCAATGTTGCACTCCGAACATAAAATCAAGCATGTATGAGGGGTGATCTACTGATTTGTTAAGTCCTTTGTCATTTTTTGGAAAATAAAAATCATTTTTTAATTAAAAATAAATTAAATATTTTTTTTCAAAAATTTCCTTCAACCAGTTGTCAATTGAGACCAAATTCGAAGTATGCAGGAGTATTTGATGAAATGATCATTGCATACACTTTAAATGCTACGCATTCAATTTGAATATAGTTGCATTAGTTCAGTTAGACAACGCGTAGCTGAGGACCCTGTACAAAAGAAACTTATTATGTGCACTTCTTTTTTTATATGTTATGATTGAAAAGTGTATTAAGGTCTTTTTTAACAATCCCTGAAGTTCATTGAAAAAATCAACCATTTTCCCAATGTTTCCCCATGTTTCCCAAAAAGTGCAATAAATTACCTGATAAAAACGATATATCCTGTGCGATAAACAATACGTATCTATATCCCAAGGGTGCGATACGTAACGCGATACCGATATTTCAAACACTAATCGCAAGCATACACTTGCTCGCTCCTGTTATCTCCATTGTAATCAAAAATCCAAAATAAAAAAAAGAATATATATATATATATATATTGCAAAATCCAAAAAATATATAACATAACAAAAGCCACACACACACACACACACACACACACACACACACACACACACACACACACACAGTGAGAGCCCCCATCACCATCATTGGGCTCAGAAGCAACCTAGACACCAAAAGTTTACAAAAACCCACAATCATCGTCACCTGCAGTCCAATCATTTCATTCCAAGAGGACATGGTCGCACCCTCATTGGCCCCTGAGCCGCCTACACATGTGGCTGATGAAACTTCGTCAACTCCCATGGCTAACATGCCCCCTAGCGCCTCTACTTATAATTAGGACTTTCATAACCTTTGAGAACTAAAGCAGGAAAATGATCTGAAATAATTGAAACTACCATCTTCATGTAAAGTGGGTCACATGAACTCCTAGAAGTCCACCACGATCCATCAATTGTCTCTAATTAGTTAAGCAGTTGTGTGAAAAGAAATTGTGGATATAGAAGTAAAAGACCAATTGAATAATTGGAGGATGGTAACATTTTGCAGCAAGCTGGTGTTAAGAATTTTGGGTGATGAGGGTTGCCCCCATGATGGAGGTGCAATAGCTCATCATTAAGTGTTGGTGATCTAGCATTCCATGGGCATATGGTATCAGTAGGGTCCCATTTAGATGAGAGAGGGAACCTAAAGAGAGCTTTCTCTGGGCTAGTTAACAATAGGGAGCACTCAAGGAAATTATGCATTTGCGAGAGGTTTTGAATATTGCAATTGGGGATCATATCAATCAAGCCAAAAACGATGTGATACAGGGCATATCTAGCCCAAGGTATCCCAAAACGGATATGTATCGGAAACGGTCCATCCCGTTACGCCATACGGGGTAAAAAACGGTGACCCCTAAAAAAATGCATCGTAACGGCCATACGCCCCCCGTAACGGTCACCCGTAACGGTTAGAAAACAACTCTTTTTTTTTTTTGCCTTTTAAATTTGATCTTTTTTTGTTTTTGTCACACTTTTCTTCTCCAATTTTTTTCATACTCTATTCTTTTGCTAACAACGACCACTCTTAGTCTATTCTGGAGGATTAAAACCACCAATTTCTACAATTGGATGAATCGAAACTCCATGGGCCATTTTCTGAAGAAATCCGAAAATAGGTATTTATACCTTTTTCTTTCTCTAATCACTGTTTTTTCACCTTGATATGATATTCTAACCATTGTAAAATATTAAAATGTTCATTTCAAGATTATGCAACTGATTTTTATATTTTTTTAATTTCGAACTATTTTCAGAATAATATTAAAAATTAAGAAAAATCATGTTTTTTTTTTTTTTGCTTTTTCTGGTTTAATGGTTGGATAACATGTGTTACTTATAGTAGAACACAATCATGTGCATTTTACAGATTATGCACATGATTTGCTATTTTTTTTGTATTTTTTTAAATTCTGGTTTAAAGGTTGGATAACATGTGTTACTTATAGTAGAACACATTCATGTGCATTTTACAGATTATGCACATGATTTGCTATTTCTTTTTTTTGTACTTTTTTTAATTTCGGAATAATTTTAAAAATTAGGGAAAATCATTTTTTTTTAAATTCTGGTTTAAAGGTTGGATAACATGTGTTACTTATAGTCGAACACAATCATGTGCATTTTACACATTATGCACATGATTTGATATTTTTTTGTATTTTTTTAATTTCAGATTAATTTCAGAATAATTTTAAAAATTAAGGAAAATCATTTTTTTCAAAAACATTTTCTCGTTTAAAGGCTGGATAACATGTATTACTTATAGTAGAACACAATCATGTGCATTTTACAAATTATGCACATGATTTGCTTCTTCCTTTTTTTCTATTTTTTTTATTTCGGATTAATTTCAAAATAATTTTAAAAATTAGGGAAAATCATTTTTTTCAAAAACATTTTCTGGTTTTAAGGTTGGATAACATGTATTACTTATGGTAGAACACAATCATGTGCATTTTACACATTATGCACAGGATTTGCTATTTTTTTTATTTGATTATATTTATAGATTAATGAATAATATATGTTTATATTTTATTTTTATTTTTTTGACAGGTTTTGCCGTTTTGGAACTTCATAGTCGTAGTCGTAGCCCGTAGGGTTTAGTTAGCATTTGAAGTTAGTACTTGATTTCATTAGCTGTTATTTAATATTTACAATTACATTTATAAGTTTCGAAATCTAAGTAATTCACTCTCGACTCAGACTCAGTATCTAACATAGGCCATCTCTAATTAAAAAATGTCCGAGTCTAGCCATCAAGGAACTGGAAGTGGAACTGCAATTGAGGATATTGGATGAGAACATTGTTAAAGGGTAGGTGGTGGAAGGCACCAAATAAAATGCAACTATTGTGATAAAGTAATGAGTGGTGGAATTACGCGACTTAAACAACATTTGGCACATCGAAAGGGTCAAGTTGCGGGATGCACCAAAGTTCCCAAAGAGATAATAACCATGTGCAAGCCAATTAAGATGAATCAAAGGGGAAACGAGTTATTGTGCAGAAAAAGAAAGATGATATCCTGGATGCGGCCCGATAGGAGGTGTTTGGTCCGGAATATATGGGCGTTCGTGGCGAAGATATCATTGATTCTGAGGAAGATTCTTAACAAGAAATGAGCGTTCCTGGCGAAGATATCATTGATTCTGAGGAAGATTCTTAACGAGAAATGACTATAGCTAGGAGAGAACATGCGCTATGCTCGTGAAGAAGAAGAACGTCGATGCGTGTTTGGTTCAAGTGCGAGTGGGAGTGGGAGTGACCAGGGGAGTACAACTGCAGCCCCAACGGGAGGTGCAACTGGGGTTGGAGGGGGTAGGTTTGGTGGATTAAGACGTACGTTTAGCAACCGACGAGAGACATCTTCACCTACAACTCCTATAGATGTAGATGCGGAAGAAGTAGATGTGCTTAGGAGACCCTTTGTTGATCCGATCCTCTTTAGGAAAGAATCAAGTAAGAAAAGAAGATGAAACAAATGTGGAGTAGAACTTCTGTTAAGAAACTGGGTAGGGCAGCAGCAAAGTTATTTATACATGCCAATATACCCCCTAATGCGGCCAATTCTTTATATTGGCAGGTGGTAATTGATGCAGCAGCAGAAGCAGACGAAGGAATTAAAGCTCCCACAGACAAGGAGATTAGGGGAAAATGGACAGACGCATAGTATTCGGATACAAAGGCATACGTAAGTACCTTTAGACCCATATGGCAAGCAAGAAAATGCACGATCATGTGTGATGGTTGAACTGGCCCAACAAGACGCGGCATGATCAACTTCATGGTGTATTGTCACTTGGGAACAGTGTGCCATAAGTCAATTTATACCTCAAATGAAATTAAAAAAAAATGCTAAATATATTTTTAGCCTGATGGGTAAAATAGTGGATGAGATTGGGGAGGAGAATGTGGTGCAGATTGTGACAGATAATGAAGCAACATATGAGTCTGTAAGGAAATATGTTGATGCTAAAGAAACCACATCTATTTTGGTCACCGTGTGTTGACATTATATTGATCTTATATTGGAGGATACTGAAAAGAGAAAGAATGTCAAAGAAATGGTTGAAAAAGTGAAAGAAGTGACAACATTTATTTACAACCATAATCACGTAGTCGCAATAATGAGGAAGTTCACGAAGGGACAAGAGTTGCTTAGACCAGCGGTGACTAGATTTGCAACTAATTTTATAGCTTTAGAGAGTTTGTATCAGTATAGGGGAGAGTTGAGTGAAATGTTTGCTTCCCAACAATGGCTCTCAACACAAAACATGAGAAGAAGACATCAAGGACGCCAGTTGATGTTGTAAACACCATAAGAGACAACAAATATTGGAAGAAGGTTAAGAAAATTTTAAAGGTAATGGAACCACTAATGAGGGTACTTCGTCTTGTTGAAACCGATGAAGCACCTACGATGGGCTTCCTCTACGATGCCATGGATAAGGCAAAGTTAGCAATTTAACGTGATTGTTCAGGCTGGCAATCTTACTGGAAATTGATCGATGAAAGATGGACAGAGCAGCTCCACCACGATATTCATGCAGCAGATTATTACTTAAATCCTAGGTATAGATATGCCCAATCATTTGTTATGGATGATGAGATTCGTATTGGATAAAAGAATGTGATAAAGAGATTAGAGCCTGACTTCGATGCACAAATAAGGGCTTTGAAAGAATTAGATGTATTTGGAAGTAGTCAGGGTAGCTTTGCCGATGCTCTTGCACAACATGCAGTATCTAGGTTGTAACCCGCCGAATGGTGGATAAATTTCAGAGAGACTACACCGGCTCTCCAAAAATTTGCAGTAAGGATTTTGAGCCAGACAACGTCTTCCTCTAATTGTAAAAGAAATTGGAGTTGTTTTGTACCTATTCATACGAAGAATAGAAATAGATTGCAGACTAGGACATTAGATAGACTCGTCTTTATGCATTACAACATGAGGCTAAGAATGCGCATGCGCGCCAACAATGCCGGTGATGTGGATTATTGTCCAATAAACTTGGACAATATTTATGATGAGAAAGACCCACTTCCACCTTGGTTGGAAACAAGGGAACAAGAAATAGAAGAGGATAGTGAAGAAATAAAAGTTAAAGACCAATAAATACACAAGGCTCAACAAGAGAGTCATGCATTTGTGTTGGACCCAGAAAGGGGGGCGGATTTCATGCAAAGTCAGCGGAAGAGTGCGAGCTCTAGCGATACTGAAACAGATGATGATGATGATGATGATGATGATGATGCACCTAATGTTGGTCCCACTTCTGGCATTGCTCAACCCACCAGGGCCACTGATACCACCATACAGCCGTCTACGGATCGCGAGGCTGATAAGCATCGACGAAGTAGGCAAGGCCGGAGGGGTCGAACTTATGAGTGTATTGAGTCACGATGCAGCCAACAGGAGGAGCCTGGCCCTAGTAGTGCACCTGCAGGTCCTGCACCGCGATCAACACCGACAGATCTGGAACATTAGCATGTGTATGGCTATGATCCGAGGAATTATGTGTATTCTTACAGCCAATGGGATTATAGAGAACCTGTTCCGCCACTTTTATGTTGGAGTAGTCCTCACGTTGAACCAAATAAACCAAATCCAAGTTATTCATCTCAATCTCAACAGCCTAAATACGAGTACCAGTATGGGCACGGCTATTCGATGGGCACTAGTGGATATCCTTACTTGGGGTCAGAATCTTGCCTAGTCAGGATCAAGCATCATCAGGTTTCATTGACCTGGTCTTTCCCTCCAGCATTAGATATTATGGATATGCAACAGCTATTCCATAACTGCAACAACCCGATGATAATGACGAGGACGTGGAGGTTGAGCAACCACAACAAAGCAGATTTTCATTTTGGTGGTGAGTTCGGTCTGGTGAGTGGTGAGTCTTTTCCATTACCCACACAGTCACACATTCACCAAGAAAACACACACTTTACATTGTTGAACTTGTGTTTAAAATAACTCCCCTGACAAATGACAACCAGTCAAGTAATCTTTAATCAACGTGCTTGCATGGGAGTATATCAGGTGCTACTATTTTTTTTTTCTACTCTAGAATGACAAATTGGCAGGACAAGAATCATAGATTCAAGATAGGAGAAGTCTTATACATTATTTTTTGCAAGTCCTCAGTCCTCATTCCTCAATCCTCACTCCTCAGGTATGTAAATAATATAAAGTAAATTATAAAAAATAATAGTACATGTGAAAATTAAAATACTTTGAAGTTACATTTATTCTAATATACCTATTATTGGCATTAAACAGTTAGAAATTTGAATTTATAAGTTTTGCAGTTAATTCCAGGTTGTCGGCTTCATAAATTCATTAGACAGCCCGATACAACTTTTTCACAAAAGAGTGAACCGCTTCACCACCATAAACATGTTCAAAATTATAAATGAATGCATATTTGGGATATTTGGAATTTTCTGGATTTAATCCGCATTTGTTTAGATTTTTTGGCCAAAAAAATTTTTCAACTGTTGCGGGGGAGCGTATCGACCGATACGGCCCGTATCCGTATCGGTAACGGTGGGCACCATTACGCCCACCGATACCGCTATGGGACACCTTGATCTAGCCATACCGACCATGTACCGGATGACATGGGCCCATATTCACCTTTCTTTCCCAAAAGATTTTGAAAAATTATTGTGAAAATAAAAGAAACAAAATGTAAAACACTAGAATTAATCTTTTTTTAACATGTAGTCTATGGTGAATTAGACCATTCTTTAGTAGGAATGTTGTCCGTCGGCTTGACTTGCTCAAAGTTAACCATGGATTCCAAAGCCAAAACACCAAAATATAAATAAAATCAAAGAATATTAAATGAATTTGAAAAATGTCAACCTAAACATTAATTATTAACAAAAGAAATAAATTTATTTGTAATTCCTATGAAAGAGATCAAAATAAGTTCGTTCTTTTAATTTTCTTAATCATCTATAAGAATCGGGTTTCTCATTTTCTTGAAGCTTCCTTCGCTCGTACTCCTCCATTATGATCCTTGCCCTTTCCACCTCCTCCGAGGAAATGTTATCAATATCATCAGGCAACTTTCGAAGACGACAAACGTATTCCTTATCCTAGATGGTCAGTATCTCAACAGAGTGAGCTATCTAAGCACAGTAAGCAATAAATCATGTGCTTCCATGACCTATGCATGATACAGGTATCATTTCACAGAATAATCACAAGATAACTAATTCAAAGAAACAATTAGGCCAATTGCATGAATTTTCACCATAGCCTCAGTACAGCTATCCATTTGAACCACTAAGACCCAGTCTATTTCAACTTGGCCTGCCAACACCCACCTGGCTTGCATAGGCTGAGCCCTATCTCGTGTGAAGGTCTACACACCAGGCGTAAAAGCCTCGCGTGTTAATCAATCCTCCCATTGTCGGCAAACACCCGGCCTCATTCAATGGGTAACCATTACAAACCAATTTGACTCCTTCCCTGCCTAATCCTCAACTCGAGGCAAAGAGGCCCTATTGGTACCAACTAGGGTTGGGGACTCACACCCTAGGACCTCTCCTCCAATCTATTTACGAGATATTGTCTAGTGTTCACAGCCAGGGAATGCTACTTTCCAATCCTTTCTCATTTCTCAAATTAATGCATGGGATGTATTTTAATTGAGAAAGGACATGATAATTGTTTATAATTGTAAAGTAATGACGAGCATACGCAAGACATCATCCATATAAGTAATTACTTCTTTTATGACGTCAGGGTGTCCCCGCCCCATTTTGAGGCAAGACTATTCCCTGTGGATGCACGCAATCACCCGCAAACCGTGTGCATCGGGTAATCCCGGGGAGGGGAATCAAACTCGCATTTGTGGAGAGCACACTCACGATGCTTTTCGTTCGCCCAAATCCCATGAAGGTTGTTGACGTCAGATTCTGGTAACAGGTTCCCTCCGATTATATGCCCTTCTCTAAGTGAGCTCCCCTCCAAACCTGAAAACCAAAGAAGAAAACTAAGGGTGGCCGGCACTTGGCCGTTGGCCCTCCGAAGCTTAAGTCAGAAGTGGTTTGATCGTAAGATGAAGTGTGATACGTAAGCTTAGAGATTGTGTACCTTTATCATCTGGAACAATCTATTTATACAGATCTGGGTGATCCATCCTATTACGCAAGCTGTTAAGATTACTGTTGATTTCAGGGGATAAAGGGATGGCCTAACCACTCTAGATGTCCATCTGATTACATCTCTTGATGATGGATATCCCCCATGGTTCGGAGCTATGAATAGAGACAAGCCAAAATCGATCTATACGGGCTGCCGGTACTATAAGACGACGAATGCTTGGGCTCGAAGATGGCCTTGTTTAACGAGTTTCGGAGATGGCCTCGTTTATTGACCACGAGCCGAGCTGCTCGCATTCAGAGATGGCCTCGTTTAACAACCACGAGCCGAGCTGCTTGCATTCGGAGATGGCCTCGTTTAACAACCACGAGTCAAGCTGCTCGCATTCGGAGATGGCCTCGTTTAACGACCACAAGCCGAGCTGCTCGCATGTGTATAGGTGGTCGGAGGTCTGAGATGGTATACGAGGTATAAGCGGGGAGGCTCGCTAATTAGATATTCCGGTCGCGACTTTTATAGAAAGGCGCTTGCTGATCGCATATTGCTTATACTCCTTTAACGACCAACTTTATTCTACAACAAATGCCCCCCCAATCCTTAGCGTTGAGGAACTACGCAAAGGATTTTGTCTATATATGTAACCGCCTATTAGAGGAGAAGCCATACATGACCGATCCTGCATTTTTGAGTGCCAGCTTTCCGCAGCTTTTCAGCTAAGAGAGATGAAGCGACGCTCGCCACGTGTTTTGGGATTTAATGCTCATGCCCGTTCGACTGTCATGCCAAAGGAAGGGTCGTCGCGTGTCACCCAAATTCGGACGAAGTGATTACCTATAAATATCGGAGTCCGCTGAGGTTGCTTCATTTCGAAGTTCTGCTGGAGAATATCAGAAACCCTTCTTTTCTTCTCCTATATTCGGCGTGACCTCTCTGCAGAAGTATTTTTTCTTCTTTTCCCTCTTTTCTTTTATCTTTTTGCTATGGCGGAGAACTCCAACAAGGAAGTCGTTCCTTTAGGAAATGACACTCCAGATTCATCTGAATCGAATAACGCCAGTGCCAGCGAGAAGGTATTCTGCCTCTGGTTACCCATCAATAATGACGGAGGAACAGCTTTCAAGCTTGCGGGAGAGGTACCGGATTCCTGACTCCGTCATTCTCAGGCTGCCCGAGAGAGGAGAAACCGCCGATTTTCCACCACCGGGTTGTGTTGCCATATATGAATATTCTTTCCGGCTTGGTGTACGCCTCCCCATCCCATCCCTTCATCCGAAGTGTTCTCCGTGTCTATAAAAATTGCCCCCGGCCAACTCATAGTAAATGGCTGGAGGGTAGTCTTGAGTGCTTATGTCCTCTGGAGGCAGGCGGGAAATGGGGACCTGACTGCTGATGAATTTCTGAGAATGTACCAATTGAAAAAAGCCACATCCAGTGAGGGTTGGTACTATCTCTGCTTCTGGCACCGGGATAACTTTATTATGGAGAATCCTACTTCAAATTATCCCGGGTGTACGAGGAAATGGTTTTACGCCTCCGGTAATTGGGAGTCCGATGTGGGATCCAACCCCAGATGCCAGAACGTCAGCCGTTTCTTTTGCGAAGGTGGGTTGAGTTTTACTCCTCCGTTCAACGATAAGTTGAATTTGGTCTCTGTTACTAACTAACCTCATCTTATTTATGTCTTGCACCCATTCCTGTTGGGAAAAAACCTAGCTTGCGAGGGGGACTTAACGAAAAACTCGTCAAAATCTACAAGCTTTCAGAAGACGTCCGAAACGTCAACGTCACCCTATCTCTTCCCTGTCTTTCTGTTGCTGGTCTTATCCCCCAGAAGGGAACGATGGCGAATATAGGAGACAAGAGGGGAGCATTGGAAGTACTGCCCTGTCTGAAGGGCACTACTTCGAAGAGGCAGAAGAAAACAGTGGCTGGTCCTTCCAGCACGCCTATGCGACCAAACAAGCCTACTCGCGGCTCGCAGCAGCATAGTGCCCCCCAAGCGGAAGCGGCTGCGACCCCTCCGCCTGGTCCCCACGACCAGCCGATAATCGATATTGTAGATAACTCGCCAAGAGGCGATGAAGCAGGGCCGAGTCACCCTTCGAGTGAGGGGGGTTGCAAGCCCACTGCAGCTCGCGAGTCGGCTCCTACTCTGGAGCCTTCTGCTACTCACAAGACGAATACTTCTGAAATGGTCGTAGCTCAACCCTTGGGAACTGGAGTCTACGCCATTCCTGCTCACTTGCATCCAATATGCAAGTTTATTTTTTAAAACATTACCCCTAGCTCCTTTGGGGCTCTCCCGGAGCCCAGTCCAGAGAGTCTCTCCACAGACGTCGGAGTGAGACTAATCCAGGTAAACATTGTTATTTCCGTTGATGTTTTTTCGAAGAACTCATATCTTGAACAACAATCCTCTTTGTTCTTTGAGCAGGGTTTGGATCTCACGCTGCGGACGAGGCGTGACATCGATACTGCTCGCCGCATCATCGATGAAGGAGAGAAGAAAAGACTGGCGATGGAAGGCGAGATCCTAGGGAGGGATCATTTAATAAAGTCCCATGAAGCACTGATCGCCAAGTTAAATGAGAAGATCTTCATCGCCAAGATCTAAGCACTGACTGATCGATATCAGTCATTGGATCTTAATTTTGCGAGACTCTCGGAGGTGCATGTGAAGAGCGAGAAGGAGAATGAGATCTTCCGTCAAGACAAGATCTCTCTCAAGGAGCAGCTTAGAGATTGTAAAACGCGCATCGGGGATGCCAAAAAGACCCTTGCCCAGCTAAAGGATGATTCCATTCATTGGGATGAGGAGAGGACGGCCTATGTCAAAATGGTAGCCGAAGAAGGCCTCGCGCTCTTTTAGAATTCCGGACTTCTCAACTCTACAAGGACGAACGATATGAAGCATACGTCGCTGGTCGCGATTTCGCGGTCAGAGTTATGCAACAGATTTCTCCATCATTCAACATGGAGGAATTTGATAGAATTGCCTTCGAGGTCGTTGCTAGAGAGAGAGCCGCGGCCGAGAATGAGGTCACGGAGGCTATGGAAACTATGCGAGCCCCTGAAGCGGGACCTGAGGCAGAAAGCCGAGAAGCTCCTCCGGACGAAGAATGAGTGATTTCGAGTTGCTTCCCTTCTCCTCCTTTAATTTGAAACAAGTGTATCTTCTCCCTTTTTGTAATCCAAATGATCATTAAATGAAAAAAGGTGTTCTGTTTGCCTCTTTTGTTGACGCGCAAGAATTAGTAACTGTTTAAATGCTTCACTTAACTCATGAAAATGAATTAGGCTCAATTAGGGGGGTCTGAGTAACCACGTCCGCTTAGAGATAGGTTGACCTATCAATTGAGTCTTTAGCTCTGCCGAGAGCAGAAGATTTGGTCAAGAGAATGTTCATATTCTCTTCAGGGCTATTCAGGTCCAGCAAGTGGAGTAGAGACCAGGTTTATGGATCAACCGATCATTCGAAAAAAAAAAAAAAAAAGAGAGAGAGAATATATCTTTATTCGAATATGATTTGGAATTTACATCGGTTTATGGGAAGTATCGGAGTAGATGCTCTACATTGCAAGGGCGACGTAGGGGTCTTCCTCGCATATCTTCAAGATAATAAGTGCCTGGTCGAACAATCTTGACAACCCGATATGGGCCTTCCCAATTAGGATCAAGCGGCCGAACAGTCGTTCCGATATTCTGCCTAAGCACCAAATCGTCAAGCTGAAAAGCTCGGGCTTTAACCTTCGAATTATGATAGCGAGCTATTCATTGTTGGCAGGTTGTTGCTCGAATGCGAGCTATATCTCTTTTCTCTTCTAGAAGATCAAGGTGAAGTTTTAAACCTTCCTTATTACGAACTGCTTCATAATTTTATACTCGATGAGTTGGTATCTCAACTTCTACAGGGACCACTGCTTCAGTTCCGAATGCTAATGAGAAAGGTGTTTCTCCTGTTGAATTGCGAGTTGTAGTCTTGTAAGCCCATAGAACTTCCGGTAGGAGTTTTGGCCACATACCCTTACACCCATCGAGTTTGGTCTTCAAATGCTATTTAATAATTTTGTTAACCACCTCTACTTGACCATTAGCTTGAGGATGATACGGCGAAGTCCGAATATTGCGTATTTTCCATTTTTCACAAAACTCGGAGAATGCAGCATTATCGAACTGTTTACCATTGTCAGAAATTATGGTATGGGAAAGTCTGTAGCGGCATATAATGTTTCGCCATATGAATTTACTAGTTTGTTTTTCGGTGATGGTAGTTAAAGGCTCCACTTCCACCCATTTGGTGAAATAATCAACAGCTATGATTGCGAACCTGTTCTGACCTTTTCCAGTGGAAAGTGGTCCAATTATATCGACTCCCCATTGAGCAAAAGACCAGGGGCCATTCATCGGCATCATTCGTTCGGACGGTAAATGAGGGACTGAAGAGTAAAGCTGACACTTGTCGCATTTCTTAGAAAATTTGATGGCGTCGGCTTTCATAGTGGGCCAATAGTATCATTGTCTCATTGCTTTGTATGCTAGAGACCGTCCCTTCGGATGATTACCACATGCTCCCTGATGTATCTCTCCTAGAACACGATGCGCTTCTTCTAGATGTAGACACCTTAAATATGGTAAAGCAAAACTCTTATGCAATAATATATCATTTTGTAGAATATACCTGGCAGTGCGGTAGCGAATCTATCATGCAGATTTATTATCTTCAGGGAGTTGCCCACTTTTAAGGTAAAGGACAATAGGATCCATCCAACACGAAGATAGTTGTAACGCAGCAACTAGCTTCGGAGTTGTTCAATCGATACTCGGAGCAGGAAAGTGCTCGATGGGCACTGCTCGCATTAAATCGGACTCTTGAGCGGATGCTAATTTGGCGAGAGAGTCTGCAAGCTTGTTTTCCTCGCGAGTGACGTGAATTATCTCGTATTTACTTAGTTTAGCGAGCAGAATGAGTACCCGTGACTTGTATAGAGCCATTCGCTCTTCTTTCGCTTCGAATTCATCGAGTACTTGATTTACAACCAGCTGGGAGTCGCTATGAATGAGCAGATGTGTTATCTTAAGTATATTAACTATTTTGAGGCCAACGATTAAAGCTTCATATTCTGCTTCATTATTAGAGGCATGAAAGTCGAAACGTAATGCATACTGGAATTCTGACCCATCAGGAGCTATCAGGATCAAACTGGCTCCGCTTCCAAAGGAGCACGATGATCCATCTATGTATAATGACCAGGTTGGCTGCTCGCTGGTCGTTGATTTATTACTGGAGATAGGAGCAGCGGGGGTCGAATATGTAAATTCGGCGATGAAATCGGCCATGGCTTGTGCTTTTATTGCGGTTCGTGAGCAAAAGGTGATATCATGCTCCCCAAGCTCAATCGCCCATTTAGTTAATCATCTGGACACTTCGGGCCTTTGAAGGACTTTGCTTTAAAGGATGATCCGTATGAATCATTATAGGATGGGCTTGAAAATAAGGCCGTAGTTTTCAACCCGCAGTCACTAAGGCTAGTGCAAGTTTTTCCATGTCGGAGTATCGAGTTTTAGCATTTACCATTGCTCGGTTAATATAATAAACGGGCCTCTGTATCCCAGAATCTTCTCTTATTAAGGTGGCGCTAACGGCAGTAAAGATACAAATAAATAAAGAAAAAGCTGCTCATGAGGTACAGGCTTAGATAACATCGGATGAGTGCTCAGATACTGCTTCAGTTGTTGAAATGCCTCCTCACATTGTTGAGTCCATACCCAGTTGGTTTTTGCAGTCGTGCATAGGAGCTTAAAAAAGGGGAGGCACTTGTCAGAAGCATGCGAGATAAACCTGTTTAATGATGCAGTTCGACCAGCTAACCGTTGAACCTCTTTAAGAGTAGACGGAGATTGCATTTCAATCAAGGCCCTAATATTCTCGGGGTTTGCTTCAATCCCTCGCTGACCAACCATGAACCCAAGGAATTTTCCAGCTGAAACTCCAAAAGCGCATTTTTCTGGATTTAACTTCATCTGATATTTTCTCATCAGATCGAAAGCTTCCCAAAGATCTGCGAGGTAATCACTAGGCACGACACTTTTTACGAGTATGTCATCGACGTAGACTTCCATATTCCTACCGATTTGCGCCGCAAACATCTTATTGACCAGGCGCTGGTAGGTGGCTCACGCATTCTTTAGACGGAAAGGCATTACCTTATAACAATATAGACCATGATCAGTAATAAAAGCAGTATTTTGACGATCAGACGGATGCATCATGATCTGATTATAACCAGAATAAGCATCCATAAAGCTGAGAAAGGCGTGTCCCGCAGTCGAATCAACCAGTTGGTCGATGCGGGGAGTAGGGAAACTATCCTTCGGACACGCCTTGTTTAGGTCGGAGTAATCCACACACATCCTCCACTTATTGTTTGCTTTGCGCACAAGAACGACGTTCGCAACCCACTCTGGGTCATCGACCTTAGCTTTAATCACCATCTGCCTTTCAGCAGTGAACGCTCGTCGGCGCTGATGGATGGGCTTAAACTTTGAGTCTACATTCAGGCAATGAACTGCAATGTTGGGGTCAATAATCACCATCTGCCTTTCAGCAGTGAACGCTCGTCGGCGCTGATGGATGGGCTTAAACTTTGAGTCTACATTCAGGCAATGAACTGCAATGTTGGGGTCAATACCCAGCATATCTTTATGAGACCAGGCAAATACGTCTTGGAATTCGACTAAGAAGTTGGTCAGATGGATTCGGAAAACAAAGTTCAGAGAGGATCCGATATAGACCTTTTAGAAGGATCGTCATTAGATAATTGAATTTCGATTGTTTCTTCTCCGGGTGCTCCCGCCTGGTACGTATTTTCCCTTGGGTCTAAGTTTCTTGTTGTAGGAGAATTTGCTGTATCTCCCAAAATCATCATTATGGGAGCTGCCTTGATACCTTTCCGTTCTTGTACTACAATTTCATAACATGCTCGAGCTTCCTTTTAATTTCCTCGAACTATTCCCACGCCGCCCAGGGTGGGGAATTTGATGCACAAGTACAGGGGTTGCAGAGCCGCTCCGATCTTGGTGAGAGAGGGTCGGCCCAAAATAGCATTGTAAGCCGATTTTCGATCGATCACAAGAAAATTAATAATAACAATTACTTTGGCTAAAGATTCTCCGAATGTGACGGGAAGGCTGATACTTCCCTCCGGCGTTACTACTTCACCCCCAAAACCGACAAGGGGAGTGGACACGGGTTTGAGCAAGTTTCTAGCGAGAGCCATCTTGTTGAAAGCTTCAAGATAAAGGATATTTGCAGAACTGCCTGTATCCAGCATAATGCGATGAGTTAAATAATTCGATACCTTAACGCCACGATAATGGAATCCTCATGAGGGAAATGGAGTCCTTCAGCATCTGCTTGAGAAAAAGAAATTTGCTAATGGCTTAAGTTTGTCAGGCTAGAGGACTTCTCCGCCCAATAAACGTGTTGGGGCTTCTGACTCGCCCTCCGAGCGTATGCTTTCCTTGAGGCCCGTGAATCTCCTCCACAAGCCGGGCCACCTGCAATAGTTCGGATTTCACCTGCTGGTTCAGTATCCTCTTGTGAAGGACGACGTTGTGGTGACTTCCTTCTCTGGTTTTGGTGGTCATGACGTGCTGACGTATCAGATTGTTTGGGCAAACGATCCTGTCGTGCGACATAATCTCGGAGATGTCCTTTTCGAATAAGGGCTTCAATCTGGTCTTTGAGAGATATACAATCTTGAGTGTTATGCCCGTGATCTTTGTGGAAGTAGCAGAACTTCCTTTTGTCTCTTTTTTCAGGATCCGACTTTATCCTTAGGGGCCATTTAACGTATGACTTGTGTTTGATCTCCATCAATACCTTTTCGGGAGATTGATTGAGAGGTGTATAATTACGATATTTCCCGGGATAAGACCTCCTTGGAGAATGATCACGTCGATATTTCTTGTCTGTTGGAGAAACATCTTCAGCTTTTTGCTTTTTTCCTTGGACACCATGGCGAGCTAAGGCCACTTCTTTAGCATTGATATATTTTTTAGCCTTGGCTTGGAATTCGATCATCGTTTTGGGAGGGTTTTTATCCAAGGCGAATCGAAATCTTTCGCTCGTAATGCCTGCTATAAGGGCAGTGAGCCCCTTATCTTCTGTATAACCTTCGATTTGGACTGCTTCCGCCATGAATCGAACGGTGAATTCTTTGATCGTCTCTCCGTGCTGCTGCTGCTTCAAATCTGATAGGTGAGATGCAGGTTTTTTGAGATGGATGCTCCCCATATACTAGGAAAGAAAGAGATCTGATAACTAAGAGGACTCGACAGATCGGGGCTTTAGACCACGAAACCAAGTACGTGCTGTGTCTTTTAGGGTTAAAGAGAAAGCCCTGCACATAATTTCGGAGCTATACCCTTCCAACTCCGTAAGGGATCTATACGTTTCCAGATGCTCAAGGGACAATATATATGGAACAATATTAGGTGTCCGATATTTTTTAGGCAGAGGAGCCTCCATCACTTCGCGAGTAAAAGGGGGGTCTGACCGTCGGATCACCAGAGTGGATGTTAGGAGATTAGACTGATATCGTTGTTCGATATGATCGAAGCGATCCGTGAGTTTCCTGAGGTCCCCTTCCCAAGAAAGAGTATAATTGGATATCTCGTCATCGAGTTGTTCTTCAGGCTGCCGTTGTCGGGAAGCGCTAGAGCGAATGGATTGTGGACGCTGATTAGAAACTTGATTGCCACGAGGGATATGGTTTGAAGGAGGATTGACATGAGCTTATGGTTGATCTAGAGAGTGTCTCGAAGCTACAGGTGCAGTATTAGTGGCGGTCCTTCTGAAGGTTGCTGTGATTCGGGGAAATGTTGATCAAATCGATTGGATAGGGTTTGAACCCCAGCTTTAAGGGTAAGGAGTGTTTCCCCGATGAAGCGCATTACCCCATCGTGACCACCGGAAATTTCTTGGAATGGGTTTTGCACGGGTTGGCTAGACTCCGCCGGAGGAATCCCTGTCAAAACAGCCTGAGGAAGGTTAGGAGCTGACTTAGGGATGCCTGGCAGGGGTAACGTCTGCCTTGAAGTGGAGGGATGAGTCGTCTTTTTAGGAGGCATAGTGGGAGGATACAATCGGTGATGAGAACAAATTGAATACTTTCCCACAGACAGCGCCAATCTGTTGACGTCAGATTCTGGTAACAGGTTCCCTCCGATTATACGCCCTTCTCGAAGTGAGCTCCCTTCCAAACCTGAAAACCAAAGAAGAAAACTAAGGGTAGCCGGCGCTTGGCCGTTGGCCCTCCGAAGCTTGAGTCAGAGGTGGTTTGATCGTAAGATGAAGTATGAAACGTAAGCTTAGAGATTGTGTACCTTTATCATCTGGAACAATCTATTTATACAGATCTGGGTGATCCATCCTATTACGCAAGTTGTTAAGATTACTGCTGATTTCAAGGGATAAGGGGATGGCCTAACCACTCTAGATGTCCATCTGATTATGTCTCTTGATGGATATCCCCCATGGTTCGGAGCTATGAATAGAGACAAGCCAAAATCGATCTATACGGGCTGCTGGTACTATAAGACGACGAATGCTTGGGCTCAGAGGTGGCCTCGTTTAATGAGTTTCGAAGATGGCCTCATTTATCGACCACGAGCCGAGCTGCTCGCATTCGAAGATGGCCTCGTTTAACGACCACGAGCCGAGCTGCTCGCATTCGGAGATGGCCTCGTTTAACGACCATGAGCCGAGCTACTCGCATGTATATAGGTGGTCGGAGGTCTGAGATGGTATACGAGGTATATGAGCGGGGACGCTCGCGAATCAGGTATTCTGGTCACGACTTTTATAGAAAGGCGCTTGCTGATCGCATATTGTTTATACTCCTTCGACAACCAACTTTATTCTACAACAAAGGTACCTATACAAGTAATTACTTACCCAAATTGAATAATTAATGTGCGAATAATGTTTCTTCTTCACATTCAGTTGGTGACGTGACTGACGTCTTAACAAGGTTTCTTCAAATGGCTTTTTAGTCCAGCATGCCCTCCTCTTAGCCATGCGAGAAAATTAACGGTTTTGCTAATACACAGAATGCAGAATTAATATTCTAATTTGTTACTTAAATTTTTCCATTTATTCCTTTATTGCATAACCATCATCTATCTATATTTTTGGAAAATTATCTCCAAAATCACCAAATTTACCAATTTCTATTTCACATCAAGGTCTAATGGCTCAAATGAGTTAATTTTGAAGCATGAGGGTCAGTAATCCAAATTCAGGAATTAATGGCCAAAAACTTAATAATTTCCCATTCTTAACAAATTCCACTAAATGAGGTATTATATTGGTTCACGTGGCCGCTTGCCCTTTGAAACCTCAATTCTAATAGTATATTTTTCCAATGGGCTGAAGCAGGGTCTACATACTTGTTTATTAGTCTCATACGTTATGAAGACCTAAGAATTTACTCTTTCTAAAAAGATGACTAAACATGCCACATATGCATACATATACAGTGGGCCCATTTTTCATAACGAAGAGTAACTCACTGTTAGATAGTTTATTCGTCCACTATGTCTATCATTTGTTACATTATTAGGTCCCACAAATTCATATGTACATATTTATAAGCATCCCAATCCCATACAGGCACGAGCACACATTTCTTAAAATATATTGGAACGTGGCCCATTTGAGTGCTCAAAACTTTCAAGTGAGATCAACTTCTACTACAAAGGGTTTACCATATACATTAAAATGAAAATCAGCAACACATCAAGTGAGGCCCACCTTTCCAAACTTTTCTCTTTCTTTCTAGTAGAAGGCTAACAAAGACCGTCCATGTCTGGGGCCCACCTAACTGCCCATAGTGGGCAGCATGTGGAGCCCACCAGACTGCCCAACGTGGGCAACGTGTTGGGTCCACCACTCTGGCCACATGGACAGCATGTGGGGCCCACACGGCTGTCTGCATGGGCAGTGTGTGTGGCCAACACAGTTGTCCCAAGGGCAGCATGTGGAGTCCACACAGGTTGCCTAAGTGGCAGCACTGTGGGATCTGCCTGATGTGTGGTTTAAGATTTCCCATCACATGTCTTTTATACTTAATGTACATAATAAATAGACCAAATGGAAAAGAAAGAAGTTGAAAATAGCTACTCACTAGAAAGTGTGTACGTTGGTCTCTCTCTCTCTCTTAGCTAAGGGGGGTGCGCGCGCGCGCGCGGGGGAGGGAGGGGGAAGAACTGATGAACTTGCCACATCAAAGCCATGCATGGTCTACATGCTCCAAAAGTGTAGATTTGTCGGGCATAATTTGTTATATATGGGGGTTAGGGCACTTTTTAAGGAAAACTATTAAACTACTTATCTCATCCATTAATCTTAGCAAATTTCTCACAAAAGTAGATGGGGTCCAATGGTGTATCCTTAACCATACACGCTCAAAACGAATTGTGGCCACCCAAGTGGTCATCTCAACCATAAGCATCAAGGTACATAGCCTCTGGTGCATGATAGAAGGTTTGGATCATACATAGGAATCAGGCCAAGATCAATAACAAGCAATTAGTACTTCTAATCCAAAGATTTTCGTGATCAGATACCAATTTCGCAGTAGTTTAATAAAATAAACAAAGATCAATGGATGAATCAAAGGATCAAAGACTCATCTTCCATGATCTAGAAGATATGTCCGTCGGATTACGTTTTTAATGGTTCATTTGATGATCTGACGGTTAATTTTGGGTTTAGATGGCCCAAATAAAATATCCAAGGGGTCGATCGAAGATCCAACAATCACATTGTCTTAGATTTAGAATAGATGGCTTGGATCGAAGATGCAAGGCGTGGATCTTCGACACAACAGTGGGATCGCCCCAGGTTGAAGATCAAAGGCGCAGATAAAAAATTCAACGGTCGAATCGTCCCAAATTTCAAAAAAAAAAAAATTGTTCCCTAAAATTGGTGATGTATTACAATCGAACACAAGTCGAGCATGATTAGGTAGGGCACTATAGTGAAATAAAACAAAAGAAAGATAAAAAAAATTGGAAAAAATAAAAGAAGTGATGGTTTACCCTTTTTTCCAAATTTTTTATTTTCCAAAATGGTCCATTCCACTTCTATTTGTACTGGCTCTCACTCGATGCACTACTTCACAATCATATAACCATGGATGACCCAATACTATACGACATGCATCCATTTATGCTACATCATAGCAAACCTCATCCTTTATGCCGTTTCCTAATTAACAAGGATATAAGGCATCTAGCTCTACAAGACTTCTATGCCTTTCTTAAACCACTGAATTTGGAATAGCCATGGATGACGTTGTTTCTTTGGCTGCAATTTATCTACCATCTCCTTCGACACAAAATTCTCATTGTTCTCTCATCAATTAAGATGGTGTAGATCTACCCATTTGATGTAGAAATTGCAAAAAAAATGTTATGACACAACCACCTATCTTCATTCTTTTATTGCAAAAAAAAAAAAAAATGCATTGAAGAAAAAGAAGCTCCAACCAACAGCAAAAAGATTGGAAAATCATCCCAACTCAAAAGCCAAAGAAACAAAAGAGATACAAAGACAAGCTGAAAAAAATAAGAAGCCACAACAAAGGCAAAGAAACACCATGACAAGATATTTGTGGTCTCCAATGAAGCTTCCACCAAACGAACTAATGGCATTTTAAATAGCACAGCATCTGTTCCTTGGAGGTTTGCCCAAGAATCATCCTCACACCAATTCCCCATATTTCCTTAGCATGATAGTTCTCCGCAAAGTGTTTGGCTCTTCATCAAACCTCAAACACCACTTGACTAAACCCTTTTTTCTCTCACCTTGCCCAGAAGGACAAACCAACAACATTCTTCTTTAATTTATGAGCACCCTACCAATTCAGTAAATGAAACTTATGGACCTCTCTATTCCCTTCCCATAAGAAGTCACTATGCAATTCGAGGATAGCCAGAGCCAACTAGATAAGCACAATCCTACCCCTAAAGACACGTAGGAGTTTTTTCCATCCCGCTAGTCTCTTTTCAATCTTCTCAAAATCCAAATCCCAAAATTATTGAGCCGAGGGATTACCTACAAGAGGCCAATTATATGGTTGAGAGACTTAACTTTTCTACATCCTATGCGGACACAAGGCGTTGAGTAATAGCTTTAGAAATCTTCACTCCTGTCATAGAGCTTTTTTTCCATTCAAGCAGAGAGCATAAGTTGCCTCAAAGCATTCAAGGACACCTTTAAGCCATTCACTTGCTCAAGGGAAGCACCATAGATAACAAGGGCATCATGCAAAATGAATGTCAAAATTGATATCTCAGGAGATTCAACATACTCGTTGATCAACCACAAGTTGGAAGCTTTTATGTGAGGTAAACACAGACTTTAACAACAATAGGAAACAAAGAATGGGGTATAAATGGTCACCGTGTCTAGCATGTCTTGAGCCCTAGAAAACCCAATCAAAGATCCATTGAATAAGATCAAGGAGGCTGAAACACACCCTCAATCCACTTTATCCACTCAAGCATAAAACCCATCCTAGATAGTGAATAATAAAGGAAATTCTAACCCATATTACAAACAATACCTGCTGTTAAGATCAAAAACTGGTTATGAATAATAGGTTGTGGATAAAAAGGATTCTCCTCCTTGTAGTGAACAATCCTCTGAAGACAGCCTCCTCTACTTCACCTAAAAATCATAGACGAAATTAAGGGTGGCCGGCGCTTGGTAGTTAGACCTCTGATGCTTAAGTCATTAATGAGCTTTTGGCAAAGATGAAGTGTGAAACGTGTTAAGATGTTGCGTACCTTCATCGTAAATAGAAAACCCTATTTATCAAGATTCTACTGGAATAGTTTGTTACGTAGATGGTTAAGATTTTCCTGATTCCAAGGGATAAGATGTTATCTTATCGAAACCTAGACAGGTTAGAAATCTAGATAATCACATTTGAAGGATATAGATCCCTTTATTCCTATGTTGACAAAACAGCCGTATATAAACAGATCAGAGCGGATCTGTAATTTGGGCCAACTCCTGAACTATCTAAACTGCTGGGAATACTACTCAGGATATATTCTTGATGATTGATTAGTGACCAGGCTTGCTCGATAGTCGAGTAGTTGATCAGTGATCCGATCTACTCAAATAGTCTCAAGGAATCAAAGTGCGTCCATTCTTGTTCACTGAATAATCTCTCGTGCTGATAAGCTCGCAGGTCCTAGTTTCAGGACAAAGGCACTCGCATGTTACACGTTAACCAAGTGAGACTGCTCAGCAACGTTTCTTGTTTACTTATAAGAGCTACAAACTTCGACCAACTTTATTTTATAACAGATGCCCCGCAAGTCTCTTACTTAGAGCATCTAAGGGACTTGTGTTTTTTTCGTATTCTACATGTAACCGCCTGACACGTTTTTCGAAGAAGAATCGCCGTATATGATTGACATCTGCATTTAATGAGTGCCAGCTTTTCGGCCGAGGAGAGTGAAGCGGCGTTCGCCACGTGTTCGGAATTTAATGCATGTGCTCGTTCGGCTGTCATGCCAAATGAGGGGACGCAGCGTGTCACTCAAATCGCTGAAGAGAATGATTGCATATATATACTCGTATGTCTGGTGCTTTTTTCGTTATTCAGCTTGGGATTTTCTTTCTTTAGGTGGAAGTTTTCTCATTCTTCTTCCATTCCTTCCTTCTGGCGAGACCTCTCATCTGAGGTATTTCCTATCACTCTTTCTTCCATTTTCTTTCCTTCAAGTTTTCTATCTTTTCAATGGCGCGAGGATCTGATAGCGAAGCAGTCCCATTAGGGGAAGTTACTCCAGATTCTTCTTCCTCGAATGGCGCACAAGTACCGGTTGGGAGGTACTCTACGTCTAGATATCCCTCTCAAATAAGGGAAGAGGAGTTAGAGGCAATCCGAGTGAAATATCGAGTCCCAGATTCAATAAGATTTCAATTACCTCAGGAGGGCAAAACTGTTGATTCTCCTCCGTCAGAGTGCATTGCTATTTACAAGTATTTCTTTGAACTTCGCGTGCGTCTTCCCCTTCACCCATTTATTCAAGATGTGCTTCACATCTATAAGATAGCTCCTGGACAACTCATAGTTAACGGATGGAGGGTAGTAATAAGTGCCTATATTCCTTGGAGGGTAGTAATAAGTGCCTATATTCCTTGGAAACAAGCTGGAAACGATGAACTTTCTGCTGATGAGTTCTTGAAGATGTTCCAAATGAAAAAAACTCCCTCCAGTGAAGGCTGGTACTACCTTACGTATTGGCACCGGGAGAACTTTGTTCTTGAGAAACCTTCTTCCAATTATCCCTGATGGAAGAGACAATGGTTTTATGCCTCTGGAAATTGGGAATCTAATGAGGGTTCAACTCTTGGAGAACATAATGTTAGTCTTTTTTTTTTTTTTTTGTGAAGGTTGGTAAATTCCTGCTTCTATATGAATGTCGTTACGATTTTTCCCTTTTAACTTACTGATTATGTTGTAGGCATTCCGGTCAGGAGGAAACCTAGCTTAAGAGGAGGGATCAACAAGAAGATTGTTGAAGTCTACAGGCTGTCAAGGGACACACAAGACATCAGATCGACCCTAAAACCTTCGAATCTTGCTGAGTCCGATCTCATTTCTGGAGAAGAGATCATGACTGACGAGAGGGGGCAGAAGAGGGGATGCCTTCCTCCTTTGAAAGGCTCTGCTCCAAAGCGGCAAAAGAAGACAGCGGCTGGACCACCTCAACCAGCAAGGCAAGAGAATGAGGATGCTCAGAGCTCTCAGAGAAATTCACCGAGCCATCCTTCTGAGCCTCCCTCTGTTCCAACCCAATGTACAAAATATCGGTATCGCACCATGTATTGCACCCTTGGGATATTGATACGTATCGAGTATCGCATGGGATATATCGTTTGTATCGGGTAATGTATCGCACTTTTTGGGAAACATGGGGAAACATTGAGTTATTGATTGAATTTTTTAATGAAACTTCGGGGATTGTTATTTTATACCTTCATACATACTTGTAAATCATAAAATCTCAAAAAATAGCTTAATATAATAGATTTCCTTTGTAAAGGGTCCGAAACTATGCGCTAGTTAACTGAACTAGTGCAAGTATATTCAAATTCAATGCATAATATTTTCACCTGCTTATGTCAAGTGGACCACACCACAAAAGGCAGTGGGGACAATGATTTTCACTGTTAAAACATTCCTAGGGCCCACCATGATGTTTATTTGACATCCAAACTGTTCATAAGGTCACACGGACCTAGATGAAGGGTAAAAACAAATATCAGATTCATCCAAAACTTTTGTGACCATCAAGAAGGTTTCAATGGTAGATGTTCAATCTCCCACTGCATTCTGCAGTGCGGTCCACTTGATCATTGGATCTGTCTTTTTTTTGGGTTAAACCCTTATAACGATGTCGCCAAATGGAAGGACGGTTTGGATATACCATGAACCTCATGGTGGGGCCCATAGAAATTGGTGACGTCAATACACCAGGGAGCTCTGGTGTGCGGTGCACCAGCTAATCCGCTCCCGTTTACCCCGGATCCACCGAGGTGGGTGGGACCCCTTGCCGTGGGGCCATTGTGATGTATGTGACTACATCCATGCCATCCATCCGTATTGAAAGTTCATTTTAGGGCATGATCCAAAAAATAAATCAGTTCCAAATCCCAGATGGGCCATAGTACAGGAAACAGTGTTGATTTACCATTAAAAACTTCCTCTCGGCCACAAAATCTTTAGATCAAGATGATATTTTTGTGGTCTCTTCATCTAGACGTTTGTGACCTTATTAACAGGTTGGATGGAAAATAATGGCAAATAAAAATTCCAGTGAAATCCATGAAGTTTTCAATGGTATATATTCAATCACAATTGTTACTATGGTGTGGTCCACCTAAGATTCGAGTCAGTTTCATTTTTTGTGCCACACCCTAAAATGATCTTTCAAAATGGTTGGATGGTGTGGATTTAAGACATATACATTACTGTGAACCCCACCGTCGAGGGTCCCACCCACGTTGGTGGATCCGGGGTCTCACCTAATCCGCTCCCGTTTCACACAGGGGCGCAACTTGGGTAAGACCCAGAAGCAGCAATGTGGGTGGGACCTTAGCCGTAGGAGCCCACCTCTCTGTATGAATTGTATATCCATGCTGTTCATCTTCTTTTACAGCTTATTTTATGCCATGGTACCAAAAATAAAGCAGACCCAAATTTTGGGTGGACCACACCAAGAGAAACACTGGTCAATGACCATTGAAAATCTTCTGTGGGCTAGAAAAGTTTTCTATCGACCTGATATTTGTTTTTTCCTTTCATCCCTGTCTACGTGACCTTATCAACAGATTGGTTGGTTAATAAACATTACGGTAGACTCTAGGAAGTTTTTAATGGTAAGCGTTCAATGAACGCTGCTTCCTGTTGTGTGGTCCACCTAAAATGTGCATGTGCTTCATTTTTGGGACTACATCCTAAAATAATATGAAGAAACATGTGGACGGTATGGATATACAATTAATATCGTCCATGTGGGCCATACGGTAGGGGTAACACCCACTAAGTTGTTACCGGTGTAACACCTAATTCCCGCCCTTCACATGCGGATCCATGTTCTGTGCTGGGAACCTAGGTAGGGCCCACTGTGATGTTTTTATGAAATCCATCCCGTCCATCCGCTTTGTGAAATCATTTTAGGATATCATACCAAAAATTAGCCGAATCCAAGACTCAAGTGGGCCAAAAATGAGGATTGAATGTACGCAATTGAAATATTCGTGGGGCCACATAAGTTTTAAATAAGGCTAATATTTGCGTTTTCAGTTCATCCCAGTAGGAATGACATTATGAACGGTATTGATGGCATATAAACATCACTGTTGATGCTAAAAAATGGTCAACAGACGAGATGGGAGGTCCTCCAATCTGGACGGTTGGATGGAATTGAACTTCTCCCGGGGAGCGGTCTGGATTGAAGATTTCTTAGATCCTGCGAAACATGCAAGAAAGATAAAGGGGGTAGCTGGGGTTCAGCCATTAGCCCTCCGATGCCTAAGTCAGTTGGATCTTGAAAAATTGAATATCTCCCTTTAGATCAGTTTTAGTCTCGTACCTTGATAATGAAGAGAACGTATTCATTTATAGACTTAGGTTGTAAAGCTATCTTCCTTTTGGGGAGACGTGATTCTCGTGGGTTGCCAACTGGGCTTCCGAGATCTTAGGATTTTCCGGTAACAAACGAGGATCTCGATCCCTATTCACTGGGACTGGCGATCCTTCCTCCTGACATCACGGCGTGGGCCTACGATCACGGGTTTTGCAATTCAGCTCGTTCGAGGTCAGCCCCTAGAACTTTTGCTGAGACGATCTTTATCATATCGGATCAAACCGACCAGCTTTTATCAAGTCGGCCTGACCCGACCTGTATTCGGAGTCTGAAGCGGTCGGCTCGACCTTTCCAGGTCGGTACAATCTTCACTTTTCAGGTCGGCTCTTTACCCACAACAATCACTATGGACCCAGGGAAGTTTCAACGGTGAGAATTTTCCTACCCACCTTTCATTTAGTGCGGCCCACTTGAGTCTTGGATCCAGTTCATTTTTGGTATAATGTCCTAAAATGATCGCACAAAGAGCATGGACAGGTTGGATTTCTTAAAAACATCAAGGTGGGCCCTACCTAAGTTGCCAGCGCAAGAACTTCGTGCGCAAGGCTTTCGTTGGGAAGCTGTGTCCGTTAAAAGAGGGGTCGAAACCCTTTCTTTTTCACCAGAGGGGGTTCCACCGTTCGGGAAACCCTAAAACCCCCGCTAAATCTCGCCCACGACTCTGCTCACTCCGGATTTTTTGGAATTTTTTGAGATTTTTGCACTCACCTACCACCGACGCACCTCTTCGATTCGAATGGCCACCAAATGTTGCTTCTGGTCAAGGAAATCTCCTCTACAAGTACCGAAATCCACCCTTGAAAGTTTCTCTTTTTTTTTGTATTTTTTTCTGATTTACGCTGTCCGACATCCCCATTTTGGTAGTTAGCTATAGTAGCCTCATGAACGAATAGGTGTCGCACAGCCATGTATCGTGAAAGAACATGTAAATATCATTGATATCGCACGATATTTAGCGATATTTATTGAAATATCGTTCGATACCAAGGAGTCGGCCAAATTTTTTATTTTCTTTGTCTCTTCCTACGTGTTTCGTATCGTCGGACTGCGATACCGAAAATATCGGCCGATATTATCGATATTGCGAACATTGTTCCAACCGATACTGCTGTAGTAGCGGCTTCTGTTCCGGTTGTTCCTCCATGGGAGCAACTGATTGTCGATCTTACTGATGCTCCTACGAGGGAGCACAGATCAGAACCTAATCCTCCATCGCAATGAGAAGGTCGCGAGTCTGCTCCTGCTCACGATTCCACTCCTACTCGCGAGAGATCTGCTCACTCGGAAGCTGTTGGAAGAGAGCTAGTCGTAGCTCAGCCTTCTGGAGTGGGAACCAATTTACAAATTTCTTTTTTATTATGTCACTCCTTAATCCCTTGGTCCCCTTCCTGAGCCTAGCCCTGAAGATCTCACCCTGAACGCTGGAATGAAAACTGCTCAAGTGAGAAAATTCGCAGCATTACATGTATCCGAGTAAACTTTTCACCCCTCAAATAACTTTTATCTTTTATATTTGCATAGTACTTGGACCTTATTGTAAGAACGAGCGTGATATTATGTCTGCCCGTCGAGTGATAAAAGAAGGGGAGGACAATATAAAGCTTCTAGAGCAAGCGATCCAGGGGAGAGATAATATTATGAAGGCTCGCGAAGCCTTGATTGAGAAGGCCAATGAGGAGAAGAAAATCCTCATAACAAAAATTCAAGTGTTAACTGAACGATATCAAAAGCTGGATCAAGAGCATGCTCGCCTTGGCGAGATGAAGGAGAAGATCGCAAGAGAGCGAAATCTTCCGTCAAGATAAGATAACAATAGAGCAAAAGAACGCTGATCTAGGGTCACGGCTCGAAGAATCCAGAAAGGATTTGGAGAAAGAAAGAGCGGCTCTTTTGGCGTTGACCATAGAGAAAGAAAATTGGGAGAAGGAGAGAACAGCTTTGCTCGCAATGGTTGCAGAAGAGGGTCCACGCGTCGTCCAAGAATTCCACACTTCGTAGCTTTACAAAGAAGAATGTTATGAATCCTATGACGCTGGTCGCGACTTTCCTTTAAAAGTCGTTCAACTGATGGCCCCAGAGCTCGACTTGGGGAGCTTTGAGAGCGTTACAAACAAGGTCATAGCAGAAGAAAGAGAAGCAAGAGAAGCTGCTGCTCGTAAAGTTACTATGGTAACGGAGGCCACTGAAGCTACTGGAGTTCCTGAGGCCAGACCTGAAGCTGAGAGTCGAGCTCCTCCAACAATGGAAGATACGCTAGAACTAGCGACCAAAAATTAATCTTTATATGTCTTGAACATTTTTCCCTTCTTTTTCTTTTTATTTGAATCATTTTGGAAATTTGAACTTTTCTATGTTTAATTGCTAGTTGAATCAAAGCTTGTTCTGATTTCTTTATAATTGTTCAATCCATGAAAATGAATTGTGCTCAATCTGGGAGGCTTAGGTAGCTACGTCCACATAGAGATAGATTAATTTATCGACTGAGTCTTTGGTGCCAAGCAGAAGTCTTAGTTAAAAGAATGTTTAGTATTGTCTTCAGCATTATTCAGGTCCTTAAACAGGAGTAGCAACTAAGTTGTGAAAATTTTTAGTCGATAGACTAGAATGAAATTTGCTTTATTTGGAAATAATTCACATGTCTAATACATGAATATTTATGGATAATAACGAAGTAAATGTTCCGCGTGCCAAGGGCGACGTAAGGCTCTTCCTCGCATGTCTTCCAAATAATAAGTACCTGGTCGAACGACTTTAACAAGCCGATAAGGGCCTTCCCAATTAGGATCTAATGACTGAATAGTTAATCCAATGTTCTGTCTGAACACTAAGTCACCAACCTGAAAGGTTCTAAACTTGACCTTTGAATTGTGATATCGAATCTATCCTCTGTTGGTTGGCAGCTGCTCGAAGTCGAGATGCGTCCCTTCTTTCTTCTAAGAGATCCAGGTGGAATCTCAAAGATTCTTCATTTTCTCTTGGATCATAATGATCTACGCGATAAGTAGGTATTTCGACTTCGACTAGGACGACCGCTTCCGTGCCAAATGCAAGGGAGAAAGGTGTTTCTCCTGTCGAAGAGCGAGTTATTGTCCTATAAGCCCACAAAACTTCTGGCAAACATTCTGGCCATACGCCCTTGCACTCTTCAAGCTTGGTCTTCAAATGATGTTTGATAATTTTATTAACTTCTTCCACATGCCCATTAGCTTGAGGATGATAAGGGGACGTGAATACATTGCGTATCTTCCATTTTTTGCAAAAATTTGTGAATACTACATTGTCAAATTGTCTCCCATTATCAGTAACTATAGTATGAGAAAGCCCATAGCGACATATGATGTTTCTCCATATGAACTTGGTAGTCTGCTTCTCAGTAATAGTGGTCAGAGCTTCTACCTCAACCCACTTGGTAAAGTAATCAACAACCACAATTGTGAATCTGTTCTGGCCTTTTCCTTTAGGTAACGGACCGATTATATCGACCCCCCATTGAGCGAAAGGCCATAGGCCATCCATAAGCATCATTTATTCAAGTGGTAAGTGAGGTACTGGAGAATAGCGTTAACACTTATCACATTTCTTTGAGAATTCAATGGCTTCTGCTTTCATAGTGGGCCAGTAATAACCCTGTCTCATGGCTTTGTAAGCCATTGATCGTCCTTTGGGGTGATTGTCGCATGCTCCCTAATGTATTTCTCAAGCACGCGTTTAACTTCTTCTGGATGAAGGCACCTCAAATATGGTAACATGTAACTTCTTCTCAATAGCACCCTATCTTGAAGAGTATATCTGGTAGCACGATATCGAATCTGCCAGGCTAATTTCTTATCTACTGGGAGTTCTCCATCTAGGAGGAAATGGATAATGGGATCCATCCAACATGGAGACAGTTGTGCCATGGAAACCTGCTCGTTTATTACCTGGTCGATGCTCGGTGCTAAGAGATACTCAACAGGCACGGTCCGAACTAGATCGCCTTCGGAAGCTAATGCTAATTTCGCAAAGGAGTCGGCTAGCTTATTTTCTACTCGAGGGATGTGAATAAGCTTATACCTGTCGATATTGGCAAGCAGCTCCAATACCCTGGACTTGTAAATAGTCATTCTTTCTTCCTTTGCTTCGAATTCACAACAAGCTACGAGTCGATATGAACGATCAAGTTCTTGATTGCGAGCATATTAGCTAATTGAAGACCAACGATCAGAGCTTCGTACTCTACTTTATTATTTGAGGCATGAAACTCGAATCATAAAGCACATTCAAACTGTGATCCATCTGGGGCAATGAGTATTAACCCTGCTCCAATTCCAGTCGAACAAGATGATCCATCCACATAGAGTGACCAAGATGGTCGTTCGCACGTTTGAGGTTTAATTTGAGAAGGTTTGATTGAAGGAGTTGCTGCCTCGATATGAGCGGGAGTAGGATAAGTGAACTCGGCGATGAAATCAGCGACAGCTTGTCCTTTCACAGCAGTTCGTGAGCAAAAAGTAATTTCATGTTCGCTAAGTTCAATCGACCATTTGGTTAATCGCCCGGACACTTCAAGTTTCTGGAGAATGTCTTAGTGGTTGATCCGTAGGGACCATTATGGGATGTGCCTAAAAGTAAGGCCGTAGTTTTCATGCTGCAACCACCAAGGCCAAGGCGAGCTTTTCGATTTCTGGGTATCTAGTTTCAGCATCCACCATTGCACGACTAATATAATAAACGGGTTTCTATACCCCAAAATCTTCTCTTACTAAAGCAGCGCTAACTGCCATAGGAAATACAGCTAGATAAAGAAAAAGTTGCTCATGCGGCATTGGCTTTGACAAGATAGGTGGTGCACCCATATATTGCTTTAGCAGTTGGAATGCTTCCTCACATTGTTGAGTCCATGCCCAATTGGATTTTGTAGTTGCTCGCAATAACTTGAAGAAAGGAAGACATTTTTCGGACGCACGAGAGATAAAACGATTTAAGGATGCAATATGGCCAGTCAAGCGTTGAACTTCTTTCACTGTGGAGGGTGACTGCATCTCTATCAGGGCTTTTACTTTTCTCTGGGTTAGCCTCAATGTCGCGTTGACTAACCATAAAACCAAGGAATTTTGCAGAAACTCCAAATGCACACTTCTTTGGATTCAGCTTTATTTGATATTTTCACATAAGGTTGAAGGCTTCTCGAAGGTCGGTGAGATGATCTTCTGCTTTGATGCTCTTGACGAGCATATCATCAACATATACCTCCAATATGTGCAACAAACATCTTGTTGACTAAACGTTGGTAAGTAGCTCCAGCATTCTTAAGACCAAATGGCATCACTTTATAACAGTATAACCCGCGATCCGTGATAAACGTTGTCTTCTCCCTATCAGGTAGATGCATCATGATCTGGTTATAACCAGAGTAAGCATCCATGAAACTGAGTAAAGCATGTCTAGCTGTGGAGTCGACTAGTTGATCGTTACGAGGCGTTGGAAAACTATCCTTTGAGAATGCTTTGTTCAGATCAGTATAGTCCACGCACATCCTCCATTTGCCGTTTATTTTGCGAACAAGGACGGCGTTTGCGACCCAATTAGGATAATCAACTTCTTCGTTGAATCGACATCCAACAATTTGTCGACTTCTGCTTTAATTACCATCTGTCTTTTGGCCGTGAATGCGCGCCAACGCTGATGGACAGGCTTGAATTTAGGGTCTACTTTCAATCGATGAACAGTGACTTCGGGGTTGATGCCTGACATGTCTTTGTGCGACCAGGCGAAGACGTCTTGGTATTCGACCAGAAAGCTTGTCAAACAAGCTTGGAAGGTTGGGTTTAGAGATGACCCAATATGGACTTCTTTAGTTGAATCCATGCTAGATAATCGGACCTTGATGGTTTCCTCTCCTGGAGTTCCTGCTGAGGCGTACCCTCTCTTGGGTCTAATATTGTAAAGATTGATGAGTTTGTTGAATCTTCTACAATTGACATAATAGTTGCGGCTTGGGCGCTTTTACGATCTTGCACTACTAGTTCATAGCATGCTCGAGCTTCTTTTTTATTCCCTCTGACTACTCCAACGTCATTCGGAGTGGGGAATTTGATACATAAATAGAGGGGATGTAAAGCCGCTCCTAACTTAGTGAGCGATGGACGGCCTAAGATGGCATTATATACGGATCTTCGATTCACTACAAGAAAATTGATGAAAATAGTGACCTTGGTGGGGTCTTCACCGAAGGTGACAGGGAGGTCAATACTTCCTTCTAGTATAACCACCTCGCCTCCGAAACCGATGAGAGGCGTGGAAATTGGCTTGAGCAAGTTTTTAGCGAGAGCCATTTTATCGTAAGCTTCTAGATAAAGCACATCTGCAGAGCTACCTGTATCCAACATAATTCGATGAGTTAGATAATTGGTTACCTTTAATGATACTACGATGGAATCTTCGTGGGGGGAGTGAATCCCTTCAACATCTTTCTCGAAGAAAGAGATTGGCCGATGACTTGATTTTGATGAGCTCGACGATTTCTCCATCCAATAAACGTGTTGAGGTTTTTGCTGTGCTCTGCGGATGTAGGCTTTCCTTGCAGCTTGGGAATCGCCTCCACAGGCTGGACCTCCAACAATGGTTTGGATTTCACCTGCTGGTTCTGCGTCTTCTTGTGAAGGTCGACGTTGTGGTGACCTTTCCCTTCGAGATTGACTTTAACGGCGCGTCGACGTGCCAGTTTTTTTAGGTGAATGGTCTTGTTGTGTGACGTAATCACGAAGATGCCCCCAGCAAATTCGTGCCTCTATTTGGTCTTTGAGGGCTATGCAATCTTGAGTATTGTGCCCGTGATCTTTGTGAAAGTAGCAAAACTTACTTTTGTTTCTTTTATCCGGATCCGATTTGATTCTTGGGGGCCACTTGACATAAGACTTGTTTTTAATTTCCATTAGCACCTTCTCTGGAGATCGGTTGAGGGGAGTGTAATTATGATATCTCCCTGCATATGGCTTCCTAGGTGAGCGATCACGTCGATACTTTTTGTCAGAAGAAGATGCTTCTTCGAATTTGCGTTTCTTTCCACTGCCATCGTGACGAGCTGGGGCCACCTCTTCAGCGTTAATATATTTTTAGGCCTTAGCTTGAAATTCGGCCATCGTCTTCGGAGGGTTTTTATCAAGGGCGAATTGGAATCTTTCGCTCATGATTCCTGCGATCAAAGCAGTGAGGCCTTTATCCTCAGTATAACCCTCTATTTGGACAGCTTCGGCTGTGAATCGGACTGTGAATCCTTTGATAGTTTCATTTTAACGCTGTTTTAGATCTGATAGATGAGATGTTAGTTTCTACATACGAATACTTCCCATAAATTGGGAAAGGAAAAGCTTTGATAATTGTGAAAAGGATTCTATTGATCGGGGCTTTAGGCCACGGAACCACGTTCATGCAGCATCCTTGAGGGTTAGAGAGAAGGCTCTGCACATGATCTCCGAGCTATACCCTTCTAACTCCATGAGAGACCTGAAGGTTTCTAGATGCTCCAGGGGATCACCGATGCCAGTAAATGGGACCATACTGGGAGTTCGATATTTCTTGGGTAAAGGAGCCTCCATAACTCGACGGGTGAAGGGTGGTTCTGCTCGATGGATCGACGTGAGAGTCGTCGTTGGAAGATTAGATTGGTATCGTTGTTCAATGTGAGTGAAGCGATCTTCAAGTTTTTTTAGATCTCCTTCCCATGGCAGGGTGTAACAGGAGGTTTCAGTGTTAAGTTCCTCCAGTCGACATCGCCTAGATTCACTAGAACGAATGGTTTGAGGACGTTGCATCAGAGCCTGAGTATTATGAACCGCACGATCGGAAGGAGGATTATGTTGCCCTTGACATTCGTCTGGCGAATGTCTGGAAGCTGCAGGTTGCGATGGTGGACCCTCCTGGGCCTGTTGTTGTGGAGGAAAGCATTGATCGAATCGGTTTAAGAGGCGCTGGAATCCAATGTGGAGGGTAAGGAGAGTATCTTCCAAATAACACATAGCGCCATCCATGCCACCAGAGGCTTGTTGGAATGGATTTTGGGTTACAAGAGCTGACGGATTAGGCAATAATGGGGGAATTCCTGGTGCAGGTTGAAGAGGATTTGGATTATCTTCAGGAGCCTCAACAGGAGGTTGCATCTGCCTTGAAGTGGATGGGTGGTTAGTTTTCTTTGGAGGCATGGTGGAGAATAGGAGATACAGTGAGAACGATTCAGACGTCGAAAGTTCCCACAGACGGCGCCAATCTGTTAACGTCAAAAATTGGTTATGAATAACAGGTTGTGGATAAAAAGGATTCTCCTTGTAGTGAACAATCCTCCAAAGATAGCCTCCTCTACTTCACCTGAAAATCACAAACGAAATTAAGGGTGGCTGGCGCTTGGCCGTTAGCCCTCTGATGCTTAAGTCAATAATGAGCTTTTGGCAAAGATGAAGTGTGAAAAGTGTTAAGATGTTGCGTACCTTCATCGTAAATAGAAAACCCTATTTATCAAGATTCTACTGGAGTAGTTTATTACGTAGATGGTTAAGATTTTCCTAATTCCAAGGAATAAGATGTTATCTTATCGAAACCTAGACAGATTAGAAATCTAGAAATCATGTTTGAAGGATATAGATCCCTTTATTCCTATATAGACGAAACAGCCGTGTATAAACATATCAGAGTGGATCTGTAATTTGGGCCAACTCCTGAACTATCTAAACTGCTGGGAATACTGCTCAAGATATATTCTTGATGATTGATTAGCGACCAGGTTTGGTCAATAGTCGAGTAGTTGATCAGCGATCAGATCTACTCGAATAGTCTCAAGGAATCGAAGTGCGTAAATTCTTGTTCACTGAATAATCTCTTGTGCTGATAAGCTCGCAGGTCCTAGTTTCAGGACAAAGGCGCTCGCATGTTACACATTAACCAAGTGAGACTGCTCAGCGAGGTTTCTTGTTTACTTATAAGAGCTACAGACTTTGACCAACTTTATTCTATAACACCTGCTTCTCCATATTTTCTTCTCAAAGGATGCATTTATTTGCGATCAAAATACCATCCACAATCAATCCATTGTTGACAAACGCACCTTGAGTTAAAGAGAAGATCTGACTCATAACCAATGTTCGCAGTATCGGTAACAGTGTTACATATCGCACCCTTGGGATACATATACGTATCAGTTATCACTTGTATCAAGTAATTTAGCGCACTTTTTGGGAAATATGGGTAAACATTGGGAAATTACTTGAATTTTTCAATGAAACTTCAGGGATTATTAAAAAAATACCTAAATACACACTTATAAATCATAACATCTCAAAAAAATGCACATAATAGGTTTCCTTTATATAGGGTCCAAAGCTATGCGTTGTCTGACTGAACTAATGCAACTATATTCAAATTGAATTCATAACATTTATAAATGTAAGAAGACATGTATGAAAACACAACTAATTCATTCAAAAGCAAAAGAAGTAGAAATTGAGAAGCATACCTATGAATGATGTGACTGGCTGACAAGCAATTTGGGAGGAATTGGAAAATTTTCGAATTTCTCCCAATTTCCCCCAAATTGGGCTACCCACACTCAAATCTGGAAATGAGAATGTATGTGATGATGAATTCATCAAAGACTCCTAAATAATTTGAAATTGCACTCAATTGGTCACTAGTTGAAGGAAAATTTTGAAAAAAAAATAACATTTTAATATTTTTTATTATTTTTAATTAAAAATATTTTTTTCCAAAATTTGAAAGAAAAAAAAAAAAAAAGTTAACAAATCAGTTGATCAAGCCTCATACATGCTTGATTTCATGTCTTGGGTGCAACATTGTAAACAATTTGGGAGAATTTGGGGAAATTTTAAATTTTCCCCAAATCAGGCCACCTACACTAAAATTCGAAATCAAAGGTTAAAATCCTTGATTTTTCATGTAAAACATGAAGAATCAAGGATTTTTTATGATTTCACACTCATTTTATATGTAAACAAAAAAATAAAGGATCAAAATGAAAAATTACTCACCGAATGAGAAACAGCCTCAAATGCAAAAAAATGTTGAGTCTAATTTCGAATGAGTTTTTCTCCCAAATCCAAGTAAAGGATGGACCGAAATCCACTCACTAACAAGTTTGAAGAGAGATATCTGAAGAAAAATGGGAAAAATTGGTTTTTGGGTTTTTAGGGTTTGGGGAAGGGCAGCATGCGTTTCCTGTGAAGTAGATATCGTCGATACTTTGTAAAAACCTTTACAAAAAAAAAAAAAAACATTGATATCGTCGATACTTTGCGATACTTTGCGATAAATTACGATATTATCACCGATATCCAAGAATCTGGACTTTCCAGCGTTACCCCCCATCGGTTTCGTATCGCTAACATGCAATATCGATAATATTGGCTGATATTATCAATATCGTAAACACTGTTCATAACCTCCCTTATGCACATAGAGACAGTCTTCACCAAGATCTTATACACATCTCCCACAAGAATGATCGACCTGAGATCTTTGGCTTCTAAGGCCTCCTAGATCTTGGGAATGAGAGTATTAAAGTGGATTTAAGGCTTGTATTAAGAATAACACTTTGATGAAACTCATTCATGAAGTAGGTAATGTGTTCTTTGACAAACTCCTTTTTTTAGGGGGGGGTTATGACAAACTCCTAATAGTCTAGGAAAAAAGCCATGTTGAAATCATTTTGGACCAGGGCTTTGTCTCTATGCATGATCCATACGGCCTTTTGAACTTCTTCCTCATCAAAATCTCTCAAACCAAGCAGCAGAATCTTGAGACAACTGCATAAACGGGATCTCAAGGATATGGTCTAAGGAACTCCTCTATCTATGATCCATACTACCTTTTGAACTTCTTCCCTATCAAAATCTCTCAAGCCAAGCAGCAGAATCTTAAGACATCTGCATAAACAGGATCTCAAGGAGATGGTCTGAGGAACTCCGCAGTGTCGAGCCAAGAGTAGAAATCAATAATCTTGTCTTTCATTTGGCTTGAATGTCAACCAACCTTCCTCGAATTTTAAGTTTGTGAGTGTAAAGTTGCTTCCTGCCATTAGCCATCCTAGTATTTCGTGTTTTTATCTGTCTCATTCAACCAAATCACCTCTGATTTTTTTTGTCTCCATGCAGCCTCCTTTCTCATTAGAATTGAGGGGTAATCAAATCTTCAGCTCCCTGTCTCTGTTTTCTCGCTCTCTTACCAAGGGTCAGACCTCTTCATATTTGTCCAACTCCTTGACCATATATCTAGGATCTCCCCCTCTAATACTTTCAGCACTGAATTGCAATTTGTTCTGACTACGCTGTATTCCTCCCACCATATCACAATCAGCTCCAAACCCCTTTTCTAAAATCAAAACGGACTGGGAACCAGGCCTACCACAATTCCAGAAAACTCCAGGCACATAGGCTCATGGTCTAGGAAGGAGAACTGAACCACTCCCATATAACATTTTCCATGCATATAGGCTCGGAGAATGAGAAACCTTTATTGTCAACACATCATTAGATGAGTAGGACTTTTTTACTATGGCCAGTTCAATGTTAGTCAGCTGAATGCAGAGTCCAGGCCCTAATAATTTATAATGATCACTTGAGAATATCAGATGCATCACCTGATGTCTTAGCACCATTCAAATTGAATCGGGCATACCATCAAAGGCATGAAGAGATCGCAAGTGCCAACAATCAAAAGAAAATGCTAGAAAAGAGAAGAAGGATCTTTCAAAATTGTATGGGATGCCAAAAATAACCATTCGTGGGATGAAGAGGTTGACATGAAATGTCTTTAGCCAATGAGGATGATAGATTATCTGAGGATGTGTAATTCAAGATCACAAAGATTTTGGAGTTGACTGGATTGGATAGTCCTACACAGGATACTTAAAGACTGTCAATTATTGTTCTTCAACTGGTCTTCCCTGTTTACATTTTTCAGGTGGATATAGCAACCCCATTTAGGTTGAATCGTTCCTTTCAACCAATTACTCAGACCTACTTACAAATTCGTAAAGCTCAATTTGGAATTAAACTCAAACAATATTCCAGGGGAAAACATTTTGAGATGAAAGACACTGCATTTTGAAAGCAGACCCAGGCAGGCTATCCCTTTTCTGTATAGTTGTCAATTCATTCCACTCATTTCATTCCGTGTTTTTTTTTTTTTTTTTTTTTTTTTTTTGGTTGGCAAGAATCTATCTCACCCCTATTTCAAGAGAAATTGTAATTCAAATCTAATCAAAAACATATGAAAATTTGAGCTCATAAAAGAGCAAACGAGAAATGCCAAGGCTAATCTTTCAATTAGGATTGGAATCTAAGTCATGGACAAGAGTGTATTAGAATAGAGTCATTCATCGACCGTTCCCAGACAAGACTCTATTAGATAAGAGTCGTTCATCAACCGTTCCCATCTGCACATGTGCCCAAGACAAAAACAAAAAAACAAAAAAAAAATGTAAATCCACTCATGAGAAAGGATGAATATTGTGCGTTCCGAGTATGGGAAGAACCCGCATGAGAAATGCTTACCCGGTTGAGAAATTTGACGGTGACGATCGTCGGGTGGTGGGGCCGGAGCATTTAGGTCTCAGGAATTTCAGAGGAGAAATGGAGAGGTCTAGATCTGGAGAGTTGTCAATGATCTGTTGCAACAAGAAACCACCTCATTCTTCTTTTTCTCCGCTGATTTCAAAGAGGGATATTTTCCCTCCTTTCCCGTTGCTCTCTTAGCGGCTGCTGCTTCCCTTTTGTTTTCTTTTGAAACTCGGATTTAGAAGGTTTGCTAGTTGCTACGGTACATTTCTATGCACTCTCGACGCGGATTTCATTCTAGGACTTTCGCAGGAAGCTAGGTGGGGCCCACCGTGATGTTGGTAAGAAATCCACCCCATCCATCCGTTTCTCCAGCTCCTTATAGGACATGCAACAAAAAAAAATGAGCCGGATCCAATATTCAAATGTGCCACACGAGAGCGAAAACTGGCAAAGAAATGCTTAAGAGTTGAACCCTTTCTAAGGCTCCACCTTAATGTTTATATGCCATCCAAACTGTTCATAAGGTCATTTCCACTCATATAAATTGAAAGAGTCCAGATACTCTGTTGGCTGCAAAACTGGAAATGCTTGTTTGGAGCCTTTTCATTGGTCCACATCACACTGCATGGTGTCAATGTGATCAGGTTACACTGAGGTGTGATCAAGTTGCAGTGAGGATGTGACTGGGTTGCAGACTATGTGCCGACGTTGACAAATAAAAAGCTCCAAGCAGGTTTTACTGCTTGGAGCCAACAGAAGATCCAGACTCAAACTGAAAACACGAAAAACTTTCCCAGAGATTGTTGTCTCGCGGTTTCAAATTCAGTCACATGATTAATATGGGAGTGTCAGAACTATGTGGCTCGATTCAAACCGAACAACAAAGACCCCAAACACCAAGATAAGTAAATATGTTAGCGTCGACAGTATATGATTGAGATCTGTGAAGACCAGCCGCATATTCAGTCACTTGCATAGTTGTGTAAAATAATCAAGCCATGATTGGAGGGGTTTAGAACAATCAGATGATGATTGGAGAGTGGGGTTTGTCCTCCAAAGATAGGTTACACATCTGCCTTCAGTATGAAAGGACTTTTTAATATAGATAAAACAAAAAGAAAATACTTACTGGTCGGTCATAAAGAACAACTGTTGAACACCTTTCTGGGCAAAGCACTTGATTATTCTATGTCCAGCGTATAAGCATAGACCCGAATTACAGCTACAGTCACCATCTACTGATTACGCTAAGGAACGTAAAGTTGCGATTTATACTAAGGAATGTAAAAGACAAATTATGCTAATTAAATAAAGTTGCCGATTACACTAAGAAATGTAAAAGATTTGATGCTAAGGAGCAATAATTTTGAAAGATAAATTTTGGTTTGATTGGTTGGTATGAGACCCCTTATTATGTCACTTTCCTCTATCATTTATGAGCCTCATGAAGCACATGATCTAAGGCTTATGGCGCTTAATTTGGTCACGATTTAGCCCTCTAAATCCTTCTTCTAAGCTTGCCACATGTCCTTGCAATCGCCTTATCAACTCGACCATGTTTGCTCGGCCACCCTTACTTCACGAATGTCATGGCATTGCCCGATTGTTGCCAGTTGTATTACCATAAAATCTGCTTAGGGTTTCTTCGCAGATCTTCACATATATTATGTAGTTCTCATGGAATCACACTTGTCCTCTTCGAATTAGCTCTCACAGGATCGGGCAAAAATAAGGTACAACATTGCCCCCCACATCACTTTACCTTCGGTAAAAGGTGAAAGCGACGAGTGACGCCTTATTAAATGCAGTCGTCCTTACGGCCACGTGTCGATGCCTCAGTGAGCATGCATCGTCGAGTCGACTTCGAATGATAGTCATGCCTTTTGCAGAATGACTCTCGTTGTGACGAGTGTCTCTGTGCCGAACCGAATGAGGAGTTATGATTACACTCTAATTAATGCACACGACCTCGACCAATAAAAATGCAATTTCACAATGTTTCCAAACTTCCCACACCTCTTCTTCCGCAAACTCTTCTCTGCTTAGCTTCCTTGTCTACTCCTCAGTTCGATCAGGATGTATTAGTAAAAACCCTGGATAATCTCTTTGAGAAATTTAGCCACAAATTCGTCTTCACAACTCAAATTGTCGATAAAACCTATTTCTATCTTGGTCCAACGTTCCTTCCTGAAGCAGTCCCGATAGATGTTCATTCACTGGATCATTTCTTCCCACTCTACCCAAGCGAGAACATGCTAATTCAATCCCTAACGATTCCAAACCCCTTGAATGCTCTAAAACCTCCACGAGCATGGCAAAAACCTTTACCCAAATAGTGTGATTAGTTTAATTGTATTGTCGAACAATATGAAACTTATTGGAGAGAAATCGGCACGTAACAAATGCATCAAACTATCAGCATATAATTATGCAACAGATCCCCCTCTTTTACCATGGCATCTACATTATGGAATACCTCAACTAACACTTTCTTCTTCGGTTGCGGTCCCACGAGCCCCACTGTCTTGGATATTTGCGCCTTTACTCATCTTTTACCATTTGGTAGAGCCATTTTCCTAAGTTTTGCAATGGATGAGCAAAGACATTTCACCATCAAAGTAAGCAAAGCATACTCTTACTTCATGGACTCGTATCAGAAGCATCAGGGTCCGATCGAGTATGAAGAACTCATAACCTTCTTGTTACTTTAGATTTGTCGTCACTTACTCTATGCCAGCGCTCTCCTTGTCACAAACAAATACATTCCTCTGGCTAAGGCACTCGCATAAGGTCATAAATTGGCCCTTGTACCCTTTGTACTTGGTCATCTATACCGAGGTATGTATGACTTAACCAACAAAGGCATTTTCAACAGCGGAGGGCCTTTATGGCTCGTCTAAATGTGGTTCTTTGAATATTTCCGTTCATCACTCATAACTCCTCCTCCCAATGACATTGTGTACATATCCTACGACCATCGTAATCTTCATGTTTCCAAAAATATCCATACATTCCCTACATATATGAATTCCCTTCTGTTAATCCCTTCTATTTCCTTTAACGACTGATAAAATCTATTGTTCTTTTAGTCCTTTCTATCTAAAAGAGTTCGATCTGGCCTGGTTCACGAGCAATTTTGATGACAATGACCATCAAATGTCTGCCTTGATGCTTAATGCTTGAGAAAGTTTCCTCATTGTTAGGGATCTTCCACATGGTGGCATAGTGGAAACCAACAAGAATGCCAAGGCCGGAAATAAACAACACTGTCTAAATTTACTTGCTCGATAATTCGGCCTCGTCCAATGTATTCCTTACCCATTCACTCAGAAAACTCTCAACCAACCCCCATATGCTCGACCTGTTGTTTATTAGGTCAAGTCTTACCACATCCTTGATTCGAATTTTGAGGAAGTCGGGGCGCTTTTTGAACTCTTTACATTTCCAAATCGTCCACAACTAATGGATTCCTTTTCCAAATGGTGGAAAGACTATTATAAAAAGCTGACCACAAAATCTTCTGTACTCATCACCGTGTAACTGTTCTCCTTAATAAACCTACCAGGAAAGAAGAAAACACCATTCGAGTTGACTGCAGCGCCTGCCGACGGGCGACTAGATCGTGAAAGTATCTACCGATCCTGCTGCAGAGGTTCGTCAAGCGGCCTTGGTAAACTGAATGAAAAAAGTCTAAAAGTAATTTAAGTATTGGATCCATTGTGTACTGAATTCTAAGTATTGATAGTTGCTGAAATGCATGTTTGGTAAACTATTCCTAAACATTGAAATTAAGTGCTGGATCTAAAAAAAAATTATTTGGTAAAAATGTCTGAAATTTGATAATTTTACCAAATTGCCCATGTCTTAATGTGATATAGAAAAATGGATGGACTGGGTGGATTTCTCAAAAATATCATAATAGGCCCCACCTAATTTTCCGAGGCACTAAGAGATCTTCCATATATATTTCCAACCATCAACATTGCCTCGAGAGCCTGACACTATTATTATATATATTTTTTATGAAATTTGCCCCACTCTGGGAAGTGATACTCCCTGGATTTTATTGCAAAAAAGTTTTTGGTAAAGAGAGTCCGACTTGCATGTACTTCCATTGGGGATACCTACAGTGTTTCGGCGAGTTGATTTTTATTAAAAATATGTAAACGATTTATCCATCCTCTTGCAGACGATGGCTACGATCGAGATCAGCATGATGGATGGATGGATTTGATGCGATGGATATATGGATTTGATGCGATGGATGAATGGATTTGGCTCATTATCTTGCAATCCAATGGTTACTATTGAGACCGTTACTTGGGGATGCACAAAATCTGACCTTTATTGCTTTTTAAGGCCTTACTCCTCTGGGGATTGGCTTCGAGGCGATTAGGACCGTTGGCGGTAATTTTAGTTGGCAGTTTTTAGTCAAGATCTTGATATGTGGTCGATCAAGTCCATCGTCCCAAGATACTATGAGGGGAATGAGAGGAGTTCAAGACTCCTGTTGAGAGTGTGACTACTTGGGGTCGCAACCCTGGAGTGCTCCATTAGGGATTGAAAATGTATTTTGTGAATTTTGGAAATGATTTTGGTCCATCAAATCGTGACTCGAACAGTCCCAGTTGATGCCAATTTTTATTCAAATATCATTTATATTTTTGAAGAGATTTGGATCATCAGATCACGACTCGAACGGTCATGATCGATGCTGGTTTTTATTTAAAATATTTTTGATATTTTTGAAGACGGACTATCGAATCATGACTCGAACGGTCGTGATCAATGCCTGTTTTTATTTGAAATGTTTTTTATATTTTTAAAATGATCCAAACCATCGGATCATGACTTGAATGGTCATGATCGATGGCGATTTTTATTGAAAATATTGTTTATATTTTTAAAAATGATTCAGACCATCGGATTAGGACTCGAACGGTAGTGATCGATGTCAATTTTTATTTGAAATATTTTTAATATTTTTTAAGATGATCCGGACCATTGGATCGCGACTCGAAAGGTCGTGATCGATGTCGGTTTTTGTTGGAACTATTTTTAATATTTTTTAAGATGATCTGGTCCATTAGATCGCGACTCAAATGATCACGATCAATGTCAATTTTTATTTTATTTTTTTATATTTTTGAAATTATTCGATCCATTGGATTGTGACTCAAATGGTTGTGATCGATGCCAGTTTTTATATTTTTAGAAATGATCCAGTCCATCAAATCATGACTTGAACTAACGTGATCGATGCCGATTTTTATTAAAAATATATTTTTATATTTTTTAAGATGATTCGAACCATCGAATCGTGACTCGAATGGTCGTGATCGATGCTGATTTTTATTTGAAATATTTTTAATATTTTTGAAGATGATCTGAACCATCGGATCACGACTCGATCAGTTGTGATCGATGTCGACTTTATTTGAAATATTTTTAAGATGATCCGTACCATTAGATCGTGACTCAAACGGTCGTGATCGATGCCGGTTTTTATTTGAAATATTTTTGAAGATGATCTGGACCATCGAATCGCGACTCGAATGATCGTGATCGAAGCCATTTTTATTTGAAATATTTTTTATATTTTTGAAGATAATCCAGACCATCAAATTGCGACTTGAACGATCGTGATTGATGTCGGTTTTATTTGAATTTTTTTTATATTTTTTGAAATGATCCAGACCATCGGATTGTAACTCGAACGGTCGTGATTGATGTCGATTTTTATTTGAATTATTTTTTATATTTTTTAAAATTTTAAAATTTTATGGAATTCTCTCTCTCCTCCTCTTCATCACCACCCCAATTTCTCCTCAATTTCTCATGATACGATTTTTTTATTGAATTTTGAATTTTCCCTCACTTTTCTCTCTTCTCTCTCTTCCATCACTTCATCTCTTACACAGGATGAGATTCCCTTGCAAATCTCTTCCCAAGGGAAGAGTGGAGGCCAAGTCTCATCAAGCTTTAAAGGACGGGTGACTCCCTTGGTGTCGCCTGCCTCTACTTTGCACCCTGAATTTTTCAGGGTGCTGGTTAATAAGGTGTCCCCCTTTTCCATATATATGCATGACATGGGGGCCTCTCTCCAACGTGCAATCTCCTTTAGCGCTCTCTCTCTCTCTCTCTCTCTCTCTCTCTCTCTCTCTCTCTCTCTCTCTCTCTGTTTTTCCTTTTTTCCTCCTTCAAGCTTGGAGGCTTTGGCATTCTTTGGACAACAAGGTTGGCCACTTTGATGTGGCAAGTGGTGAACTAATGAACTTTTCTTTCCTTTTTCTTCTTTTCTTTTTTTCATCTTCCTTCATTTCCATCCTTCTTATGCCTTTCATTTCTTCTTCTTGCAGGTACTATTCAAGTGTGGTGGTGGGCCCAAGTTGGTGGACATTCAAGTATTTTCTCAAGTATTCAAGGTGGTGCATGGAGTGGACCCTTCAAGATTTACATTTTCTTTCTTTTTTTTTTCTCTTTTTAATGCTCCCCTTCATATGTTCAAGTTTTATCTCTTGCATGTACATCAAGTGTGCATGGAAAAGATTTCACTTTTTCTTTTTATGGGAGTGGGGCTTACCATGTATGAAATGGACCCAAAGTAAAGTTTTGGACCTTGGTGCATTTGGATGGGTCCAAACTTCATTTTGACTCCCCACTTGTGCTTCTTTTCATGCTTTCTTTTTTCCCCTTTCTTTCTTCCCTTCATGCTTTATTTTTCTTTATTTTTCTTCCTTTTCATGTTTGGGCCTATGGAAGTAAGTGGGGCCCACCTCAAAATTTTGGACCTCCCATTCACTTAAAGTGGTCCCACTTTTCATACAAATCTATGTGGACAAGAGAAATTAGCCCATACACCATTGGTAGCTTTATGTTTCATGTAGGCTAGATTTCTTTGGTTGGGCCAATGTGAGTAAATGACCCATTCTCTTTACAATTCCTTAGTTTTTCTTATGAACTTTGAATGCTCTTTGGGTTTTTGGTTCCTTATGCAAGTGTGATTAGGCCCTCTTAATTTTGACAATTGGGTGGGCCTACATATGATTTTGGTAAGAGTGCTCCACCACTCTTTATACATGTGGGAACCTTCGTACTTTCTCTTCTTACCTTGGGATTTGTAAAGGGTTTTGGTCATTCACCCATTTTAAGGAACTTGGTGGGCCACAACATAATATTTTCTCAAAGTTGAGTGCCCCCATGTGCGAGAGATGGTGCACATGAGTTACCCATGTTGCTCCCAAGAATGGGTACTTTTGGTTTTTGTCTTCAAGTGGGTTGTGTGCATCCTCCCTAGCCCACTCAGGTGTGCATCCTTATGTGGCTTTGGTGGACCAATTCCTTAATCCATCTTGGTGTTCTCTTTTTCCACATGTATATGTAAGAAGTTGCCATCCTCGCATGAAATGAGCACAAGTCTTGGTGTTAATGAGGTAAATGGGCTATGCCTTGGCCATAGATGATTTCTTTGAGATGATCTTCCCATTCTATCTTTTTAGAGCATGGAATGTCGTCCTTTCAAGGTCCCATTTTCCAAATGTGCCACACTTATGAGTCCATCCTTAATGATGTGAACTTGTGGGATTTAACTCATCATGTGGCATCTTGACTTATGGCGTGGTTCACTTTTAAGAGAGGGTCCATCCATGCCTTGGGATTGTCCACTTTCACACTAAAGCACTCTTTTGGTAAATGGCCAATCTTGAGTGGGCCTTACTTTCTTCATCGGCTGCCCATTTTGCTTCATGGTGAAACATGGAATTGGATCTTTTGAATTTATTCCATGTGAATCTTTTCCCATGGTTCATCTTGGATATGAATTGCTTAAATGCTAAATGGGTAAGATGGGACACTTAACTCACCATGCTTGTAGGGAAAGATGGTGGATGGAACTGGAGGTCATGCAAATAGTCATACAAATAGGGTTTTGGAAGATGATCCAGCTTGTATCCCCCATCGTGGTAATCATATGTCTTCTTTAGCTAGGGAGAACCAACCTTTGCCCGGCCATGTCACATGCGATGTAGGACAAATGGTTCCACAAGCCTCAACTTCGTCTAGATGCCATCCTCACGGGCACCCCTTTTCTGAAATATCCACTTTGCGGTTTCACAAAAATGCAGCCAACCATATGCTTCTTGTGGCTTTGTGTGAGAGATGGAGGGAATGAAACTCACACTTTCAGCTTCCATGCAGTGAGTGGGGCATAACCCCATTAGAAGCATACATGCAATTAGGCCTACCCTTTCATGGATTGACAGTGCCCCATGCTGACTCTCTTGCCCCTGCGGGTGAGGAGGATTAGTTGCGTCTTCTTGGAGCGATCCCACCGACTGAGGAGTTCCAGCACAACCAAGTCAAACTCCGATGGCTTACAAACACTTTTGCCACGATTGTTCCATCCATGGATCGTATGGCCTTGTATAAAGCTCGGGCTTTGGTCACGTTTGCATTTGGCTCTTTCCTCTTTTGCCACGGTAATGAGAGGATGGATTCAAGGTTTCTCCATTTGACTGAGGATCTCTCATTGTCGTACAACTGGAATTCGGCCTTGCTGACCCGCATTTACCACGGTCTGGACGAGACTTCTCGAAAGAGCAAGTCTTTCACTGAATTTTGACCTTTAATGAAGGTGAGTCTCGAACCCTGCTTCCTTGCTGCTTTGCCAAATCACAAACCATTTATCCGACTTTTTCCTGTGATGCACAGACTTGCTTCTACAATTATTTCCCCCATCTCGCACCTGACTTGTGGGAAGAAGATCCTCCTTAGCTATTGTCGTTTCATGTACTGGCGCCGATGCAACCGTAAGCCTAGTCCGCTCATTTCTCGAGATAACTGGCGAGTAGATGTAGATGGCTTGACTGTTCAGGAAGCAAGTACCCCTTTTCCTTCGCATTTGATCTTCCTTTCTTAGTGCTTTAGTTGACAACTTGTTATCTTGACAGTTTAAATTTATGCCTTATGCGAGTACTCCCTGGTCCTATACCCCTAGGGAGTCGAGGCATCTTGCCTTCATATTCTCCACTCTAACGTCGAGTCATTCCAATGGTACCTGAGCGAGAGATTGCTTTGTCAGATTACTGGGTCGCTGGCGTTCCTTTTTCTCCACCTCCTCCACCAAAATAGATCCCTGCTGATGCGGTAGCAGATGCCTTGGTGGGTCAGCCAGGGTATAGGTTCGTGATGCCAGACCGAGATTATGACTCGTGCTATTTGGAGTTCGGCCAGGGGTCCATTCTTCCCAACCTTTATGGTCCAGATCGACGTCATCGCTATGCTGGAGATTCCATGATGGTCCCACTGATGGAGTGTCATCGTTGGGAGGAACAAGAGAAGGGTGATGATGATGATTATGTGAGCGATCTGTAGCAGTCCATGGCTTGATCCGTACCTTTTTATGTTGAATCCAGATCTTCTGTTGAAACCGAGCAGAGAACCTTTGCTTTGGCTGCTCCGATTGGTCCACCTCATCATGACTGTGTCAGAGCAGCTCAGCTCTGACACAGTCAGGCTGAGATGGACCAATTAGAGAAGTGACGAGCAAGGTTTCTCTGCTAGGTTTCAACAGAGGATTCGGACCCTTTTATGTTCTTCTTTTGAAGCTTGGTTGTATGGCCTGCATTTTATAAGGCCTTGATGTTTTATGTTTCTTGCCTTTTCTATGTACAAACCACCTTGAATTAATGAAATATGCTTTTGCTTCTTACATGAACCTGATGTAGAATGGGTCGCTGATTATTTCATGGCTCAGATGGAGCAAAAGAAGACCGGTCGGAGTTGAAAGTGATCCGGACCGTTAGGACCATAAACCGGCCATATCTCACAATCCGGAATGAGTTTCGGGGCATATAATGTAACACCCGTACCCTAATTAGCCCTCCGTACACCTCTTTTCCGAACTCGGCATACTCGGAACAGCTCAAACCGGTGAGTTTCGATCAGACACCCTATTTTAGTACCGCAACGACCCGAGACTTGTACTTCGACGACCGCGCGGACGCCACGACTCCAACGCCGCGTGGCACGCTCCGTTTCGATACTTAGTTTGAAAGATGCATACATGTGCGTAAATCAAGGCGGGCCAAGCTACACATGCATGGTGTGGGCCCCACTTGCACAAATCCCTAGGTTGTCCCATCAATCAATCAACATCCCATCAATCAATCAAGCATCAATCAATCAAGTGTTCCATCAAGTACATCCCTCTCTCTCCTCACAAGTCAACTAAGCCCATACCTAAGCCATCCACTCTCATAAATGCCCATCCCCTTGTTATCTTCATTTCCTTTTTCAAATACCACTTATGTCCCAAGCCCCTACCACTACAAGAAGGCCATACGTAGCCATTTTCATTTGAGAGAGAAAGGAGAGAGAAAGAGAAAGAGAAAGAAAGAGAGAGAGAAGAGACTAAGAAGAGAGAGATTAGAGGGAGGAACCAAGCTTGGAGGGCCCCAGCCATCATCCGGATCGTCCGATCGTCAACTCGACCCAATCCAACCGTCCAATTTCGAGTGAGTGCTAAGGGGGGACATGAACTCCCCCTTTTCCTTATTTTTTCCTTCATATGTTGGGCCCACAAGTGGGCTATGCTGTGAGACAGCGTGCCCCGCACGCTGCCACGGCATGGACCACCTTGGGTGGCCCACCATGATGCTTATTTTTCTATTCCACCCTCATTCTTTAGATCACAAAGATCTAGATGAAGGAAAATGCAAAAATCGTTTTGATCCAGAGTTTTGGGCCCACCTTGCGACGGAGAACTAGATGAATGGTTTGGATCGCCCACACGTAGGCCCCACATGATTTTAATATAAGAAAAACAAAAGGAAAAAAGAAGAAGAAAAAAAAAATATAGCAAGGCCGCTGGACAGCCAGCGTCCAGAGGACGCTGCTGCCCAGCAGCGCATGGGCGTAGCCCTTTTGGGCGTTGACCATGGGTCCCCACTCGTGGGACCCACCTTGATGCATGTATTCGATCCACGCCGTCCATCTATTTCTCCACCCCATTTTAGGGCTGGACACCAAAAATGAAGTAGATCCAGATCTCGGGTAGACCACACCATAGAAAAAAATGGAGATAATGATGTCCACTATTGAAACTTCCTTGGCCCACCGTGATGCTTCTGGACCAAATCACCTGCCTAATATTGGACTCATTAGGTCCCCAATGATATGGTAAACATGATGAATGGAGTGGATCACACTCATGCGGGCCCCACTTGATATAAACAAAGAGAAAAAAAAGAAAAAAAAAATGTTCGAGACGCTGGACGTTCACAACGTTAGAGACGCTGGAACAGTCCAGCGTCGTCAGAAGCCTGGACGCCGTGAGTGGGGTCCCCACTTGTGGGACCCACCTTGAGATGCTGTTATAGTGGTGTAGGATGTTACTTCTACCCACTTCGTGAAGTAATCAACAGCCACAAGTATATACTCATGACCATTTGAAGCTTTCAGGTTTACCTTCCCGATGATGTCAAGTCCCCACATAGAGAAAGGCCAGGGAGTGGTCAGGTTGTATAATTATGAGGTAGGGGGCATGAATTTGATTTGCATGTTCCTGGCACTTGAAGCATTTCCTGACATGCTGGCAGCAGTTTGTCTCTGTAGTGAGCCAATAGTAGCTCAGTCTGTCTCCATAGTGATCCATAAAATCTTTTTCTCCATCATGTGCCCATTCATGTGTGGGCCACAGACTCCTTCGTGTATCTCTTCCATGATCTTTGCATCTTCAGTTTCGTCGACGCATCAAAGGAGGACTTGGTTATAGGATCCCTTGTAGAGAACTTCACCACTGATTGTGAATTAACTTGCCAAATGCTGAATGGTTTGGCGGTTAATTGTCATAGTTGCTTTCGGGTCCTTCTGGATTTTCAGATATTATTTGATGTCAGCATACCAGGATTTGCTGCTAGCGGTGGCTTCGGCCTCTTTTATTTACTTGCAGAAGGCATGTTCATCTTAAATCTTAACTGTAAGCTCCCATTTAGAAGCTCCTTTCGGAATCTCAAGCATTGATGCTAGAGTGGCGAGAGCATCAACGAATTAATTCTTAGCTCGCGGCATGTGCGAGAAAGTGACTTCTCTGAATTTTTCAACCAGATTATCAAGATATACGTGATACGGTATCAGCTTCTCATCTTTGGTCTTCCATTCACCATTGGTCTGGTTGATGATAAGCTGCGAATCTTCAAATACTCATAACTTCTTGACCCCAAATATTATGGCTTCTTTTATAACAGTGATGCATGCTGAAATTGCATCACTTTGATTACACTTGAGACGCTATGCGAGCGGAAGCTATTAGTGCAGAGCAACTAGAATTATAGCTAAGTCCGGGAATTAGGACCTTTTTGAAATTCTTTTCGCCTACTTATGATATTTAACAATTCAAGTTAAGTAAGCAAGAACACTTCGGCTTCCAAGCTAAGTGGGTCCAATCACAAGACTAGCATATGATAAGCAATTTAAACAACCTAGTCTAAGCATGAATAAATTAACATATGATTAAACTAATCAAGCACCTAATCTATGCAACCTAAGTAAACTATATGGGAGTGGATCATATAAACTCAAGTCTACTCTAATTAGCGAACATACATCTTGTGTATGAATGAGCCTATCTAGTGCCTAGCATATATTCTAATTAAGCATTCATAATTAAACAATTAAACCACAATGCATAATAAGAAATGTACTTAAATACAATTCCAAACACAACGATGTATAGTGATTCGACTATGTGTCTACTCCACTCCCGGTTCAAGTGCTCACTCCTTGAGCACACTGATATTTACTAGAAAGTTTAAATCAGGTTCCTCCCAACTTAGGTGTTTTAACAAAATCCACCCTACTGAGGAGTTTAAAGGTTCCTCCCAACCTACACGTTTATATCCATGTTGGTGGCTCCCCTTGGAGACTTGTTTTAGGCCCGACAAACATGTCAAGGATAGCCAAACGAACTTGAAATTTAGGCTCAACAAACGAGTCAATGATCGACAAATGCCCCTAGACTTTTAAGCTCAATTAACAAGCCAATGATCAATAAACGAACCTAGATCGAGTTTGACAAACAAACTCTACACTCAAATCATCATTAGAAGAGAGTGGTTGGACTCTTACAAATTGACAACTCACTGGTCGGATTTAAGCCCTGTGAATATGCCGCTTTCAGTTGCTTGATCTCCGCTTTTCTGTGCTTCAATCAACACCCCTTGTGCTCCCACGATCATTGATGCTGCTGCTTTGCCAAGGCTTCAACTCTAAGATCAGATCCCTTACATGTGATGCTCCTTTAGAGATGCCCAAGGTGCCAGGAGGTGGTGAATCCTCTACAAATGGTTGAAAATTGGTTTCCTAGAGGAATACATCTATTTGGATTCCTAGGTGGTATTTAGACCAAGGTTCTACCTATGATCAAGGTGTCTAAACTCCTAGGAATCAAGAGAGAACAAGTCTATTATCATTTGAGCTTTAAATGCTCCAAGCTTGTGATGAATCACAAGGAGAATGTCTTGAATTGGTTAGAATTAGAGCTCCTAATGGTACGCAATAGTGGTGGCTTGTAAATCCTCAAAATCCCGCTCTAAATGCTTAAAAACGTCTTTCCTGCTTTTATAGAAAAATCTCTAACGGTTATAAAATGGGTAGAAAACGGACACTCTTATTGATCAGAATAACCATTCGATTAATCGAATTTATCTTCGATATATCAAAACCAGCAGTTCGATCGATCAAATTTTTTTTCAAATAGTTCAGCAAGTTGCTAGACATATTTTCGATGTATCGAATTGAGTTCTGATTGATCGAAACATCAATCTCAATATATCGAATTGACCAATTCGATTGATTGAAGAGTCTGTCCAGAGAGTTGGTAAGTTGTTAGACATATTTCGATATATCGAAATGGTCTTTTCTATCGATCGGAGTCCTATCGAATTTGGACTCTGATGTATCGAAGACCTATCGAAAACTGTTGTTTGGGCTGGTCTGTTTATAACAGCTTGCACCTCTTTTATTAGCCTAATTTATCATATTTTTCTATATGATCTAAGAATAATACAGATGACTAAGGGTTTTCCTAGTTGGTCCAAGTCATTTAGAGGTTTAGGGTGTTTTGGTTTAAAGGGTTGGGTCACCAAGGCATCTCATTTACCTGTTATTCTTCCTTGATGCTTGCTTGTCTACTTGAATCTTCAGTCTTCAACTTGACAAGGATCAACCAACATTACAGCACATGGACACACATGATTAACAAATAAGGTACACTAGTATGCCATAGAAAAGTGCACTAATAATCTCCTCCTTTGTCAATTACGTGACAAAAACCTAACCTAGACTGTGTCATGGTCCATACCAATGATACTACTAACATAAATACATTACATGTCAAAGGGAAATAAACATTATAACTTAATTACACTGTGACATGTAACTACTAGCACAGCTCCTCTTGATTGCTCCCCCATAACCTGTCAACCACTGCAATACAAAACACAAAAAACAATTTTGGAGGGACTTGATCTTTCTCCTCCTTTTTGTTAGCAATTGACAAACCAATCTCCCCTCTTAATGATACATCAATTAAGTTAAGGAATGAGATATTAGAATGTCGCAGTTATAACTATAAGCACATGCTAACTAAGGAGAGTATATGATGCATGAACATTAAATCATAGAGTTGAAATTACGCCTTTTAATCTAATACATTTGTAAAGGTGTGTGCTTGTGGAAGCTTTAGAGCAATTAGAATTATGGCTAAGTTTTTTTTTTTTTTTTTTTTTTTGGGGGGGGGGGGGGGGGGGGGGGGATTAGGACCTTTTAAAAATTCTTTTCGCCTACTTAATATTTTTAACAAATTAAATCAAGTAAGCAAGAACACTTAAGCTTCCAAGCCTAAGTGGGCCCAATCACAAGGCTAGCATATAATTAACAATTCAACAACCTAGCCTAAGCATGCATAGATAATCAAATGATTAAACAAATCAAGCTCCTAATATATGCAACCTATATAGACTTATGAGAATGGATCAATGAGCTCAAGTCTACACAACTTAGTGAAAGTACATCTTATGTGTGGATGTGCCTATCTAAAGTCTAACATACATTCCTATCAAGCATTCATAATTAAACACAATGCTAAAATAACAATGTGCTCAAATCAATCACAAACACAAGCATGTATAGTGGTTCGACTTCGGGTCTACTCCACTCCCGGTTCAAGTACTCAACCCCTTTGAGCACACTAGCATTCACTAGGGATTTTAAATCTGGTTCCTCTCAACCAAGCTGTTTTAACTCGGATCCACCAAACCGGGGAGTTTACAGGTTCCTCCCAACCTACACATACACACCCGTATTGGTGGCTCCCCTTGGAGACTTGTTTAGGCTCTACAACCAAGCCAAGGTCCTACAATCGAACCTCAATTTAGACTCCACTCATGAGTCAAGGTTCTTCAACCGAACCTCAATGGTTTTAGGCTCTACAACGGAGCTAAGGTTCTACAATCAAACCTAGCGTTTACTCCCACCGGAGGCTCCCCACTTGGAGACTAGATTCAACCCTACAACCGGGTCTAGGTCCTACAACCGAACTTATCGAGTTTGAAAACAAACTCTACACTCAATTTCCACCAGGAATAGAGTAAAAATGGACTCTTACAACTGACAACTTACTTGTCAGATTGAGCCCCTTTGTTGCGCCACTTTGGGTTGATCTCCGCTCTCTTGTGCTTCAATCATCTTCCCTTATACTCCCCCGATGTTGTTGCCGATGCTTTGCTAATGCTTCAGCTCCAACGATCAATCCCCTTGCATTTGCTCTTCTAGAGATGACTAAGCTGGATCGGAGGAGGTGAGTCCTCTACAAATGGTAGGAAATGAGTTTCCTAGAGGAATACACCTATTTGGACTCCTAGGTGGTGTTTAAACAAGGGATTTAACTATGATCAAGGTGTCTAAACTCCTAGAAATCAAGAGGGAACAAGTCCATTCTCATTTTGGTATTGAATGCCCCAAGCTTGTGATGAATCACAAGGAGAACGACTTGCAATGGGTTTGGAATAGAGCCTCTAATGGTCTTTAACAATGGTGGCTTCTATCTCCTCAAATCTCTTCTCTTGTGTCCAAAAACGAATCCCTCGCTTTTAAAGATTTTCTTCCAACAGTCAAATAACGGGCAGATTCGTTCATGGTCGAGCGCCCGGTCGACACATGGTCGGGCGCCCGAAATTCAGTCAAAAAATAGTCTAAGTCACTGGACAATTTTTGCACTGGTTGGGCACCCGGTGGACACATGGTCGAGGCGCCTAATGACCATTTGAATCTCAGGCCAACTCACTGGACGACTTTCTCATTTGTTGGGTGTTGAACCTCCAATTTATACATTTGTCAACCCATTACATCACATTATATGCATGGTTTGCATGCTTAAAAGACCCTTCTAATGCATGTTGTGTGAATGTAGGATTGAGAGAGAGACTTCACTCCATTGATGCTTAAAAGACACATTTAGGAGCCTTTGATGAAGACCCAAGGTGGGCCAAAGAAAGAAGAAAGCAAGGAGAGGAGAGAGAGGAAGAAAGAAAGAAAGAAATTGTAAAGAAATGAGGTACGACCGGTCATGACCGGTCGGCCAAGGGAGCCACGACCGGTCTTGACCGGTCAGCCACCCTCCTACCCCTCTGTATAGGTCACTGGACCAAGGACCAGTGTGGTCCGAACGGTCTAGATCGGTCGGCCAGCCATCTCGACCGGTGTAGACCGGTCGGCCAACAGGTAGCCAGTGTAATTTTTTAAAATTCAGCAACTTCTTCAGTAAGCTCTGATTTTTTAGGCGCAAGTGTGTAAGTATTGCGCAATTCTAGAAGATTCTGAGGTGCTAGGGCCTCTCTACTATAAAAGGACACCTAGGGGTGGATCTAAAGACATTATAGAAGGCTTGAAAAGTTGTGGGAGGTGAAGGAGATCGCTGTGGAGTGTCTGCAACTCCTCCAAACTCGATTTTTCTATGTTTTTCATTAGTTTCCTTTGAGTTTTAGTTTAACCTATTAATAGTTGGCTAAACCTCTTCGCTAGGGCTAAGAGGTGAAGCTTTTAGTTGTTTGCAATGTTCAATTCGAATTCGTTCAAGTAGTTTTGGGTTTTATGAAGAACACTTCTAGTTCTAGTTTGAAATAAAATTAGTATTTTTAGTTAATCTTCTATCTGTTGTGATTTCTCTTACATGGGATGTTTTGATTACTGAGATTGCTTAATGAGGTGTTGATTGATAGGATTTTGGGTTGTAGAGATCCTAGATTCATCATGATATGTTGGATGCTAGGGGATCTTACAACCTAAGTTTCCTAAGAGCTTATATAGAGCTAAACTAGAAGGGGTTCTTATCTTTTGATTTAATCTGAGATAGGTGTTTATGTATTGATTTTGGTTCAATAAAAGTTCAATTCATGCTGTAAGTCAAGTCTAGTGACAAGGCTTGAGGAAGAATCATGAATGTGATCTTGCTTGTTTTGTGAAGGATTGGGTTGTGTGATTGAATACACCTAATGCCTTAGTTGATTATGAGAGGACCATATCAGTGGATGATCCATTTATGTTAGATGTATTATGATGATTTGATTGCTCTATATTCCGATTGGATAGGGATAGAACTCCGATTCCAATTGTGTTATTGGCTTGAATGGTTTGAATTGTCATTGTGAATGATTATTAGTGGATCCTTAGCGCTCTAGTGTTTATTTCCCTGATTCAAGTATAAAATAGATAGTTTTATGTTCTTAATTTCCACCCATCCATACAAATTCGAATTTAGCCCATCCTAGTTTTAAAACTTAGAATTGTTACAACAATCCCTGAGGATCGACCTCGGTCTTACCGAGAATTATTACTACATCGCAGCCTTACACTTGAGGCGAGCGAACAAGTTTTTGGCACCGTTGCCGGGGATTAGGTTAACGGTTCTGAATTTTATAATTAGGGTATAGTTAGGTTAAATAGGTTAAGTTGGGATTCATTGTTTTAATAGGTTTTTGTTATAATTTTCTACTACTAACGGATTTTGTTTGTTTTGTAGGATTTTTCTTCTCGAACATAGTTCTTTCATCCGGTAACCCCGTTCTAACTTAGACTCATTTAATTTTTAGTTTTTGTTTTTGCTTTCAGATTTTATATTAGTTAGTTTTTTTTTGTGTTTTATGCCTCATTGGGAGCGTGATCATATATCGTGACTTCCAAGTTAGGGAGATTTAGTTGAAGGCCTAGTCTATCATGGACGAGTTAGAAAATGTCTAGGAAATCCTGAATCGTCTGAAATCATGGCTGAGAATGAACCACATAATGTTGAAGATGTTGAGCATGATGCAGCACCAATTAGGACGGAACGTAATGAGAATGAGGAACACTATGTTCCTCCGGTTAAAACATTGAGAGATTATCTAGAACCGGAGAGAACAACCACGTCCTCCTGCATTGTTTTTCCAAATAATGTAGGAAACGTGGACTTTAAACCGGGAATTATCAAGTTACTCCCGAAATTCCATGGACTTAACTCTAAAAGTCCATGTGCGCACCTTAATGAATTTGAGGAGATAGCCAACACATTTTAATTTAATGATGTCTCCCAAGATGTAATCAAATTGAAATTGTTCCCCTTCTCAGTAAAGGACAAAGACAAAGCATGGTTTTAATCACTTAAACCTAGAAGCATCGGGACATGGGCTGAAATGACTCGAGAGTTCCTTAAAAAGTACTTCCTAGTTCATAAAACCAATGCACTAAGACAAACTATCATGAACTTTTCACAAAAAGGAGATGAAACATTTTTTAAATGTTGGGAGAGGTTCAAGGATCTTTTATTAGAGTGCCCACACCATTGACTTTTTCTATGCCGGATTGAGTTCAAACATGCGCCAATTTGTCCAAATGATGTGCAATGGTGAGTTTTTGAATAAAGCACCCGATGATGCTTGGGATTACTTTGATATGCTAGCCGAGAATGCCCAATCTTGGGACATCTCTAATCTGACTAGTAATCCTAAGTTAACCCCAAGAGAGAAAGGAATACATGTATTGGATGGGGAGGATGATTTAAATTCAAAGGTAGCGGGTCTCACAAAGAAGGTTGAGGCCATAGAATTGAGGAGTGTTAACATGATAACCACTGGTGAAGCCGTTGAGAGTGTATGTGGTATTTGTGAGAGTGATGTTCACTTGACAAAAGATTGCCCAACAATCCCAGCGTTTCAAGATATCTTGCAAACTCAATCGAATGCTACAAATGCTTACCAACGCCCCTTTAGTGGACCAAATTCTAACTTGACTAGTCCTGAATGGCGGTGTAAACCAAATTTTAATGGGAGAAATGGACCCATGGTAAATACAAACAATGCGTCCCAAGGGCCTCCTCAAAAGAGCACTCTTGAGGATACATTGAACGCGTTCATGATTAGACAAACTCAGATAAATCAGTCCAACATGCAAGCCATGAATGAACTTAAAATTTTGGTTGAAAGAATTGAGACACACCTAGGAGTTAGGGAGAAAGGGACTGTTTTGACCCAATCTCATCCTAACCCTAAGGAACAATTGGAAACGAACACCAATTCTTTAACCCATCCTCATGTGGAACATGTTCAAGCCATCACCACTTTTAGAAGTGGAAAAATAATTAAAAAAATCTGAACCGGTGAAGGCCACAAAGCCTAATGACCCGGTTAATTCTAAGAGTGAAGGTGAATTGAACAATGCTTTACAAGATGAAGAGCCAGAGCGTGTGTATAAACCTGTGGCCCCATTCTCCCAACGTCTTGTCTCAACAAAAAGGCCAAGTGAAAATCCGGACATCCTAGAAGTCTTCCAACAAGTCAAACTCAACATTTCTTTTTGGATGCAATTAAGCAAATTCCTTCATATGTTAAATTTCTAAAGGATCTCTATGCCGTAAAGCGTAAGCAAAACATGCACAAGAGAGCATTTTTTATGGAACAAGTGAGTGTCATAATACAACATAACACTCCCCCCAAATTCAAAGATCTTGGAAGCCCTACAATCTCTTGCATGATAGGTAACTTCCGGATCAATAGAGCACTTCTCGATCTAGGGGCTAGTGTTAACTTGATTCCCTACTCGGTATATGAGCAACTTGGACTTGGTGAATTAAAACCCATTAAGATAACTTTACAACTTGCGGATCGCTCTGAGAGGAGTAATTGAGGATGTGTTAGTCCAAATCGATAAGTTCTACTACCCGGTAGACTTTATCGTTCTGGATACACAAGCGATTACAAATGCATGCACTTAAGTTCCTGTCATTCTAGGCCGACCATTCCTAGCAACCGCCAATGCTATAATCAATTGTAGGAATGGGGTTATGAAAATATCATTTGAAAATATGACTATGAAGCTGAATGTGTTTCACTTACACAAACAACAAGAGGATAAGGATGAGGATGAAGATGAGATCCACATGATTCATTTCATAGATATAATTGTGGATATTAATGGGGCCTTGGAAGAGCCAAAATTGGACAAATTGATTGACAAGACACTAATCGCTGAGTTGACTAATTTTGTTATGCAGGAACTTGATGGATTGGTGCTTGATTTGCTTATGGAGAGGCCAATTTCTGAAAGTGTAGTGGTTGAGGACGTATTCTAACCTACACAAGCGACCGAGAAGGATGAAGTTTCCTATACTCTAGAAGAGTGTTTGGCATATTTTGAGGATTGGGATGATCCTATGATCCGTGACATTATCAATACCTTAAAGGAAACTTCACTGGTGCCCATAAAGACTTCTTCAATAGTGTGTAAAACCGATTTATCAATAGTGGAGGCACCGGTAGAATCTAAAAATGTGGAGACCATAACGACTTGTGAAGAAGAATTCAAGTCTCCACATCTCTTTGGTTTATACAAACTGAAGAGCACCATCTCTGGGATGATCCTTATCTGAATAATTTTTTCTCATATAAGTTGGAAAGGAGATTCATATTTGATGAATTCCAACCGAAGAAATCTTCTTTTCCTAACACATGTAGTGATAACTTTGAGAAACCTGCTGAATTTTTTCAACAGGATTTTCAATGGATTAGAATGACAAATATCACTCATGTGTACTATGAAGCAGGATGGTGGATGGTATTACTGAAAAATCTTTTACTCCACCTACTAATTCTGTTAAATTCCATTCCTTTGGATGATCTTGTGTATCAAGATTAACCTCCTAGTCTGACGGAGGTAGAGAATAGTTCATTTATTTTAATTGTTTAGTTGTTTGGAGTTGCAAACTTCCATGATCGACTCTCTCAGGTACTCTCGTTCTCACTCTCCTTTATTTTATCATTGCTCTCATAATTTATGCTCATTGGATATCTTTTTACATTGAGGACAATGCAAGATTTGGTTGGGGGGTGAGATTCCTCGAATCTAGCAATTTGTGACATTTCGAGCAAGGTTTTTGTAGGAAATTTTTAATTTTTCTAAAATATCAAAACTCTTTTGCAAAACTTCGTTTCTATGCACTTGAGATGTCATGAGTATGAAAGGATGAAAGATGAGATGATATGATTTTGAAATCTCTAAATTAACTTAAACATGATAGTTTTACATGTGAATTCCCCTATTTATATGATCGATAGAACATTTGAACACTTTTGAGTCTAGTGCACATTATACGATTCTCATGATTTAAAGGGATTACTAGACTTGTAGATTGGTGAGACTGAAGATTTGAAGTGTTTAGGAACTAAGCCAGGGTACTTTGTCCATCCTTGTCCATGGGAAAATAACGAAAGATATGGATTTCTAAAAATCCTATCTAATGTGTATGAAGGGAAAGAAGGAAGGAAAACATGGGTATGATTGAGAATATGGTGGAAAATTCCGAAAAGGGGCTACCTATTACCAACCAGGGGATGGTCTACTCGTAACCAAAGCCGAAAAATGGATGTAGTGTGAAAGCCGTCGGAAGGATGGTAAGGCAAATTCCTGTCATAGGCAATTAATTAATCTATACACTCTTAGATCTTTGGTTTAGCTGATTTATAAAGAAAGTAATCATGGAAAGTCATGAGATGAACATGCACAATGCACACCAGACCATTCATGTTTAGATTTGTCTATTTGTCAATAAATCGATGGGGACTCTATGTGAACACTTATTATGTTTGAAAAATTGAGAATTTTAATCTCTAGTCATTTAGCTTTTCTGATTTTTGCACTTATATGTCTTAAAGTCTATAGAACCATAGTTTTCAAGAGAGAGTTGAGTTTTCGGAGAAAGCGATTGTTTCACGCATGTTTTGCTCGGGACTAGCAAAAAGCTAGTTGGGGGGTGTGTTGAACCTCCAATTTATATATTTGCCAACCCATTACATCACATTATATGCATGGTTTGCATGCTTAAATGGCCCTTCTAATGCATGTTGTGTGAATGTAGGATTGAGAGAGAGATTTCACTCCATTGATGCTTAAAAGACACATTTAGGAGCCTTTGATGAAGACCCAAGGTGGGACAAAGAAAGAAGAAAGTAAGGAGAGGAGAGAGAGGAAGAAAGAAATAAAGAAATTGTGAAGAAATGAGGTCCGATCGGTCGGCCAAGGGAACCACGACCGGTCTTGACATGTCGGCCACCCTCCTACCCCTCTGTATAGGTCACTGAACCAAGGACCAGTGTGGTCCGACCGGTCTAGACCGGTGGGCCAACAGGTCGGGCACCTCTCTGAACGCTCTGGACCTCTTCTAGACTGGTTGGCTAGCCATCTCGACTGGTCTAGACCGGTCGGCCAACAGGTAGCCAGTGTAATTTGCTGAAATTCAGCAACTTCTTCAGCAAGCTCCGATTTTTGAGGTGCAAGTGTGTAAGTATTGCGCAATTCTGGAAGATTCTAAGGCGGTAAGGCCTCTCTACTATAAAAGGACACCTAGGGGTGGATCTAAAGACATCATAGAAGGCTTGAAAAGTCGTGGGAGGTGAAGGAGATCGTTGTGGAGTGTCTGCAATTTATACAAACTCGATTTTTTTATGTTTTTCATTAGTTTCCTTTGAGTTTTAGTTTAACCTATTAATGGTTGGCTAAACCTCTTAGATAGGGCTAAGAGGTGAAGCTTTTAGTTATTTGCAATGTTTAATTCGAATTTGTTTAAGTAGTTTTGAGTTTTATGAAGAACACTTTTAGTTCTAGTTTGAAATAAAATTAGTATTTTTAGTTAATCTTCTATCTGTTGTGATTTCTTTTACATGGGATGTTTTGATTACTGAGATTGCTTAATGAGGTGTTGATTGATAGGATTTTGGGTTGTAGAGATCCTAGATTCATCATGATATGTTGGATGCTAGGAGATCTTACAAACTAAGTTTCCTAAGAGCTTATCTAGAACTAAACTAGAAGGGGTTCTTATCTTTTGATTTAATCTAAGATAGGTGTTTATGTATTGATTTTGGTTCAATAGAAGTTTAATTCATGCTTCTAAGTCAAGTCTAGTGACAAGGCTTGAAAAAGAATCATGAATGTGATCTTGCTTGTTTTGTGAAGGATTGGGTTGTGTGATTGAATACACCCAATGCCTTAGTTGATTATGAGAGGCACCATATCAGTGGATGATCCATTTATGTTAGATGCATTATGATGATTTGATTGCTCTATATTCTGATTGGATAGGGATAGAACTCCGATTCTAATTATGTTATTGGCTTGAATGGTTTGAATTGGCATTGTGAATGATTATTAGTGGATCCTTAGCACTCTAGTGTTTATTTTCCTGATTTAAGTATAAAATAGATAGTTTTATGTTCTTAATTTCCACCCATCGATACAAATCCGAATTTAGCCCATCTTAGTTCTAAGACTTAGAATTGTTACAACAATCCCTGATGATCGACCTCGGTCTTGTCGAGAATTATTACTACATCGCAGCCTTGCACTTAAGGCGAGCGACCATCGGGCGCCCGGTGGACACATGTTCAGGCGCTTGGTTAGGCATGTTTTTCTGCTGTTTTGTTGGTTGTGTTTTGCAGCAGAACATGCAATCTCTTAGCCATTCTTTTTGTGATCTTTGGAGACACCTAAGGCCAATCTAAGATGATTAAGGGTATACCTAATGGTCATGGTCATCTAGAGGTTATGGTTTTGGTTAGGTACAAGGTTAAGGCTCACCAAGGCATCTCTTTTATTTGTTTCTTCTTCCTTGATGCAACAGGTCCGTCTCGAGTCTTCGGTCTTCGTCTTCAGTAAGCTCAACTGACACTAAACTCACTGACCTATATAATTGACAAACAAGTGCACTAGTATGCCACAGAAAAGTGCACTAACAAGAGCATGCATGGAACATGATGAATAAGAAAATGTAACTATCTAAGCATAGTTGATCATGCATAATTGGTCATTCTAAGATAAACATTAAAGCAAATGACCAAAGTATAAATTAAGCATAAAATCTAGCAAGATTAGCTAATCTAAGCAGGGTGATAGTCTAGCATTAAAATTTACCAATCAAAGCATAAGATAAACTATCATTAGTGGCTAATGAGGCTTGAATCCTCTTATATGCCCCTAAGAACAAAATGAGGCTAAAATCCTCAGATTTTTCAATAGTATCCAGAATCAAAGAGGCTAAATTTCTCAAGTGCAACAATTAGCTCAAAATGAGGCTCATCCTTCAAATTTTATCTATTGAGCTCAAATTGACCTCCTAAGGTTACCTAACTTAGTTCACAACCTCTTTGGGTGTGATTTTCTAGGATCCAACATGTTGTTGGGAGAAAAATTTTCTATCCAAGATTCATCTCCCTTAGGTTCATCCCTAGTTGGAGATCTATGCTCGGTAGGGGATATGACAATAATTCCTAACCTAGTTATTGTTGCCCTCAACTAATCATATTACTTATGTTTCAAATGAGCTAACACCGATTCCCCTCTTGGGTAAACATGATGTTAGTGCTTCGGTATCGGATCTCACTCTAGATAGTTAAGTCCTTGAGGAGTAATCCACTCTGATACCAATTAAAATTGCGTCACTTTGATAACACTTGAGACGTCATGCAAGCGAAACCTATTGGTGTGGAGCAACTAGAATTACGGCTAAGTCTTAGTGGGGGGGGGGGGGGGATTAGGACTTTTTTGAAATTCTTTCACCTACTTATGATATTTAACAATTCAAGCTAAGTAAGCAATAACAAATTGGCTTTCAAGCCTAAGTGGGTCCAATCACAAGACTAGCATATGATAAGCAATTTAAACAACATAGTCTAAGCATGCATAGATTAACATATGATTAAACTAATCAAGCACTTAATCTATACAACCTAAGTAGACTATATGGGAGTGGATCATATAAGCTCAAGTCTACTCTAATTAATGAACATACATCTTGTGTGTGAATGAGCCTATCTAGTGCCTAGCATACATTCCAATTAAGCATTCATAATTAAATAATTAAACCACAATGTATAATAAGAAATGTGCTTAAATACAATCTCAAATAAAATGATGTATAGTGGTTCGACTATGTGTCTACTCCACTCCCGATTTAAGTACTCACACCTTGAGCACACCGGTATTTAATAGAAAATTTAAATCAGGTACCTCCCAACCTAGGTGTTTTAACTTGGATCTACCGGGGAGTTTACAACTTCCTCCCAACCTACACGTTTACACCTGTGTTAGTGGCTCCCCTTGGAGACTTGTTTTAGACTTGACAAACGTGTCAAGGATCGCCAAACGAACCTGGAATTTAGATTCAACAAACGAGCCAAGGATTAACAAACTCTCCTAGACTTTTAGGCTCAACTAATAAGCTAAGGATCGACAACGAACCTAGATCGAGTTTGACAAACAAACTCTACACTAAAATCTCCACGGGGAGAGAGTGGTTGGAATCTTACAAATTGACAACTCACTTGTCGGGTTTAAGCCCCGTTGATGAGCCGCTTTGGGTTGTTTGATCTTTGTCCGTGCTTCAATCAGCTCCCCTTATGCTCTCACAATCATTGATGTTGCCGCTTTGCCAAGGCTTAAGCTCAAAGATCAGCTCCCTTGCATGTGATGCTCCTTTGGAGATGCCCAAGGTACTAGGAACTGGTGAATCCTCTATAAATAGTTAAAAATGAGTTTCCTAGAGGAATACACCTATTTGGATTCTTAGGTGGTATTTAGACCAAGGTTCTACCTATGATTAAGGTGTCTAAACTCCTAGAAATCAAGAGAGAACAAGTCTATTCTTATTTGAGCTCTGAATGCTCCAACCTTATGATGAATCATAAGGGGAATGGCTTAAATGGGTTAAGATTAGAGCTCTTAATGGTATCTAATAGTGGTGACTTATAAATCCACAAAATCTCCCTTTAAATGCCAAAAAATATCTCTCCCCCTTTTATAAAAAAATCTCCAAAGGTCATAAAACGGGTAGAAAGTGACACTTTGATTGATTGGAATAGTCATTCAATTGATTGAAGTTATCTTCGATATATCAGAACACCAGTTCGATCGATCGAAAAATCTGTCCAGAGAGTTTAGCAAGTTGCTTAACATATTTCTGATGTATTGAATTGAGTTCTGATTGATTGAAACATCAATCTTGCTATATCGAATTGACCAATTCGATTGATCGAAGAGTGAAAGTGCTAAGCACAAAATGTGAGTGCTGACACGGTATAGTTGTTAAATTTCGTAGATAATAGTATAGTGCATGAGGTTATGTGAGCAAGCCAAGTTCTTTGAGAAGACAAGAGTCAACGACAACAAACATGTCATGATCAAGACTATCGACTCTACAGCAGAAGTTGCGGCAAAGCTTCGAAGATAAACCATATATGCCAAAGGTAATATTGACTATAGGGATGACCCTAGGTTAGGTGATTTCATATGACTTTTAAGTTAATCACTCTAATATCTTTTAAAGTCATATTTCAAGAAAATTTGGCTAGCCTAACCCTGTATTTGGTCAGCTCAAGAATCTTCAGCCAGCCTGGGAACTTCGGTCAAGTTTTCAGCAAGCGTAATTGAAAATTTTAGAAGATGTTTGATCAGCCCGACCCTGTGTTCGGCCAGCCAAACAAGCTTTGGTTAGCCCAAGGAAGTTCGGTCAAGTTTTCAGATTCGAAACTATTTTCTGGACCTGGAACTCGGGTCAGCCGAGGTTCACTCAGGTCAGCCGAATTTTGAACAAATTTTTATCCCGCGAAATCTGATAGCTGTTGGGATAAAACGGTTGAATCTTAGATCAGCTGAAGGCAAACTTAGGTCAGCCGAAGACCTAACTTTTTGGCTATAAATAGGCTTTCTTCTCTCTATTTTTCATTAAGAAAAAGCACGAAAATACTATCTATCTGGTGAAAAAGCCCTCCATTATAGTCTAGCTATCTGATCTTAATTCCTAATTTATTTTATAGTTATCTCAGTTCTCTCCTCATTTAATCTGATTGTGTAAAGAGAAGATCATTCTCATACTAGAGATAAGAGAACTGAAATTTCAGCTTTTAGGTAAACTCTTTTTAGAAATTCCTAGATCCATCTTGTTCAAGCTATATTGGTTTATTTTCTTCAAAGATCGGATCACTACACCATTGAAGCTTCATCTCTGCTAAGCTTCATCATCTTCTACAAGAAGAACGGTAATATCTTTCCATACTTTAGGTTTTGTTTGAGATAGCCCATGAAAATCTCAAATCAGGTTGTTAGTGATTAACCTGTGAAAATCATTTGATGTTTTATTGTGATAAGCCTGTGAAAATCACAATCTCTATATCAGGTTTTAAAGGTGAACCTGTGAAATCCTTTATATAGTGGAAAGTCAAAATTACAAGGAGTAGTAATTTTGGGAGTGAGTAGGTGCAAGTTGTTTTAGCACCGAACCACTATAACTCTCTATGTCGTAGTGATTGTTTAATCTTTTATCTTCTTATATGCCTGATTGTTTATGAAACCTTAAATCGTGACATAAGGTTATCCTACTTGGATTTCTAAGTGATATAAGGTTGTCCTACTTAGTTTACTAAGTGAAAGGTTGTACTACTTAATTTTTAAGTGAAATGTTGTCCTACGATTTAATCCAAGGTTTCAAATTACTCTCTAATTGATTATTTTCTTTCAGATTGGTTAGTTGCATATTTATTCTTGCTAATCTTGTGATTAATACTATGATTTATTTTAAGATTACAAGAAGCAGAATTGAATTGTGTTGTCCTATTCACCCCCCTTTAGGACATTTATAACTTTGTCTTTTTCAAAGAGTCTGTCCAGAGAGTTGGTAAGTTGCTGGACATATTTCGTTATATCGAAATGGTCTTTCCGATCGATTAGAGTCCTATTGAATTTGGACTCTAATGTATCGAAGACCTATCGAAAACTGTTGTTTAAGCTGGTTTATTTACAGCAGCTTGCACCTCTTTTGTTAGCCTAATTTATCATATTTTTCTATATGATCTAAGGCTAAAGAAGATGACTAAGGGTTTTCCTAGTTGGTCCAAGTTATCTAGAAGTTTAGGGTATTTTATTCAAAGGGTTAGGGTCACCAAGGCATCTCATTTACTTGTTCTTTTTCCTTGATGCTTGCTTGTCCACTTGAATCTTCAGTCTTCAGCTTGCCAAGGTGCAACCGACATTACAACATATGGACACATGTGATTAACAAATAAGGTGCATTAGTATGCCACAGAAAAGTGCACTAACACATGCTTCATACTCTGCCATATTGTTTGTGCACTCGAACGATATTCGCCTTAAGATAAGAATAGGGACATCGTCGGAAGAGTAGAAGATAGCTCCGATTCCACTTCCATCAACGACAGTTTTTCCTGTGTTTCATTGTTCTAGGGAATTTTGAGTATAGAGACATTCATAGACAATTATAAGCAATCACAAAGTGCATAAGAGAGAAGATATCGTAAGACGAATTTTATTCTAGAGATTCTGAGATCTTTTACATTCTAGGCTGTGAACTGGTCACGAACCCTTAATTACATCAATGGATGATCACCCTTGATTAGAAGGCAAAAGTAAATGAATGCATGCATCATAGATAACTTAAATAAAGCATCAAGAGAACATAAATGTAAATGAAACAAATCACAAACAACACAGATTTTTTTTCGTGGAAACCCTTACGGGAGAAAACCACGGTACAAAGCGACAAGATTCCACTATGAATGTAGTTATACAATGGGTGGAGTATTAGGGAGGAAGCCCGAATATATCGAGTAAGTAATTTAGATCGTCAGGGACTATGGTCTTAAGTTCACAGTCACAGGGACCAAGTTTCGGATTTCTTATGGACTAAGCCATCGTTTAGATCAGTTAAATGTACATCCCATGTTCTTTCGATTATTCCTAGTTGAGAAGCAAACCAGGATTTTAATTGAGTCATGTATCACAGTATCATTGACTTTTTTTGTCGATGAGTGACTTTCAGGATATATGCCACGATTCCCATGTAGTGCAACCAGTGTCACTGACTATTTTTGTTGGTGAGTGACTTTCAGGAAGACACGCTATGGATTTCATTTAGTGCAACCAGTGTCATTGACCATTTTTGTTGGTAAGTGACTTTTAGGAAGACATGCCATGGTTGCCGTGCGCGACACAGTGCTAGTATTCGTTACTGCAAATGGGTGACCAACGGAAGGCATATCACGGTTGCCATATGATATAATGTAGTGTCACTGAACGTTTCTGTCGGTGAGTGACTTTCAAGATACATCATAACTCCTAAATGGTACAATACAATATCACTGACCATTTCTGTCGATGAGTGACTTTCAGGAAGACGCATTATAGCTACCAAATGATAAGACATAGTGTCATTGACCTCTGTGGACGGGTTGGGTGACTACTTGAAGACACATTTATGGCTATCGAGTGGTACAACACAGTGTCACTGATCGTTTCTGTCGACGAGTGACTTTCAGGAAGACACATCACTATTACCTTAGCTTCTCAACTGACGGATCTCTCTTTGGATGGGACGTACATCAACTGGTCTTAGCGATGGTAGTTCATAATGAGGTATCTCAGATGTTTTGGAATTATTTGATTATGGCTTTTGATGATAACCATAGTCCTTTTGATTTAGTTTTGTATCTCAATTTGAGATGAATAAAATTCATGTAATGGATGCAAATGAACACAAAGTAAATAAACTTGATGCATGCTTGAGAGAGGATTGCATTTTTGCTTAATGTTTAGTGTATCAGAGGGGTTATGCATTTAATTTGGTTAATCTACTTTATGTATATCTTTATTTCAACCACATCATTGTTAATAATCGATATTTTGAACGATTAGGTTATTGGGAGGAGCTGTGTCGAGATATATTTCTTCAAGAAGTTTAAGTTTGATGGATTGGATTGGACATTTTTTATGCATATAAATGGCCAAGTATCAGGTTTGATAAGCACCCGTATATGCTAATTTATGATAAATAATGGGGATTAGTGCCCCACAAATGTTTAACTCAGCTGTTTCATAGCATGAGGACGTTAACTTTGCCTTCACTTCTTTGAGATTGCGATTAGTTTTACTTGGCATTAGCCGATTTTCGAACCAACAGGGCATTTCCTGGGGCTGAAAATGACTAAGTACTAGACCTGTTTACGGTCTGATCGGGGTATTGGTAAATACTGGTTGTGATCATCTTCGAACAGTGATAGATTGTGTCCAATAGGATCGCAATGATGCTAGATCTACTTTGGTGTCAGTGTGATCGCGTTTCGTTTCGCTCAACGTAAGTTGATTTTCGAGCCGACAGGGCACTTCCCAGGGCTGAAAATGACTAAGTATTAGGCCTGTTGACTGATTAATTAGGGTATTCGAGGGTCCTGAGATCAGATAACCTCGTTGCGGTGCATGATTATGGTGTATCATGTAATGGAGAAGAGAAGTCTCTTTCTCGGGGTCGGTCAAATTTTGCCCGGTTCTTCTTGATTTCGGCTGTTTCTAGCTCTTTCGGAAGGATTTTTGGAGTTGTAAAATTGACTAAGTGTTGGTCTTTTTTTTTTTTTATATATTAAATCATGGATTTGGGGCATTTATCATCGATCGTTGGAGAATTCGATCCGGGGGATGGATAGATCTTATTGATGTGCATCTAGGAGATGCGATTTGATCGGAAACCGATTTAGATCGAAGGCAGGCCACATCATGGACTGTCCCACCTCCCAACCAGTGTCCAGGCACATGGGGGAGGTGAGTGGGTGCATGTGGAGTGAAGAGTGGGTGCATGTGCCCTGGAGGTGGGCGCATATGCCCCCTCCCAGGCGCATGTGTCCTAAATTTGTGAAAGAGAGAGAAGGAAAAAGTGTCCCGGGCGCATGTCATTTTGCACATGCGCCTGGGCCTAGATGGTGGGTGCATGTGGCCATGAGACTTGATGTATTTCACATATTTTTTGGCCCAAAAGGATGGGCGCATGTCCCCCTTACACTTGGTGCAATCTGCGATTTTTCGAAGATCAGAAGTAGGCACATGTCCCTCTCCAGAGTGGTAAAATTCCACTACTTACTGAATTTTAGGATTTCTCTCCCCCCTGCACTTTGTTCCGATGGGAGAAATCCTTTTCCGGCGAGGGAAACTATTCGACGGTAGTGTATTTTTTGTTTCGATGGGAGAAATCCCTTTCCGGTGAAGGATTCCGGCGAGGGAGTCCTTTCCGATGAGGGCATCCAGCGAGGGATAATGGAGCGGGCACATGTTACCTCTTGCGTCGCTCTGAGGTCAGAAGGGGATGATGTCGATGGTTGTTATCAAGCGGACTTACTATTTATAGTAGTGTAATCGGGTTCGGGTTCGATCCGATGGGCATTTCTCGGTGCCTATGTTTCCGGGCGCATGTGCTGGGCGAAAGTGGTGAGTGTAAGGGTCCGGAAGCATGTCATTTCAGGCCGGGCGCATGTCACTTTCCGGTGAGTTTTTCAAGCAGTTTTCAGGAAGTTTCTAGATTATTTTGTATCGGGTGCATGTGGTTTTAGGCCGGGCTCATGTCCCTCTTGGAAAATTTCACTTCCACCACTAAGCCAAATTTCAGGTTCTGCACTCTACAAGAGAAAAACAACTCCTAGACTTTGATTTTTTCTGGATTTGGCTCCGATGGGAGACCTCCAGAGGACAGCTACCTTTTCAGGGACTGAAGTCATTGACGCTAAGCCACTTTTAAGTCATGATCGACCTACCGAATGAATGGAATGGGGTGTGGGGGTCCAGATGTTGTGAATTTTGGTTGTTCCTTCTTAATTTGGAGCCTCTAGGTCGGCTCTTCGTATAAGAACGTTACTCCAGGAAGCGTGTACATAGAAATATGCACTTAAAGGACTTCAAACTTGCTAGTTAAGGATTTTTGGGCATTCTGGATCATTTGACGATAGTACGGATGTCCAATTCTGCTTTAAAATGGTACCTGTAGGCTTTCGGACCCTTTCGGTTAGCTCCAAACAGGGGCGAAACGCATTTTAAGGTGCACAGGTAAAGATATGCGCCGTGTGACTTTAAAACTTACAGTTTAAGGGTTTTAAGGCATTTCAGATCATTTGGCGGTGATTCGCATGTCTGGTTTTGCTCCAAAATGTCATGTACGGGTTTTGGTCGCGACTGAGCGGGTTAGGGTTGCGTTGGCATTTTTTTTGGGTATTCTTGATCTCGAAACTTATCTAAATCATTGTAGTTGAACCGCTGGATGTTGTTTTATCGTGGGTGTGAATTTGAGCCCCAACTAGTGCCCCCCTAGTGTGCTGCGATGGATGCTTACGTCATGCAAGTGCAGTGCACCGGTTCCCTAGGCTCAAGTATAAATAGTTGACTCACTGAGTCATTTGTCATTTTCCAAGTCGAAGGAGCAAATTTCTTTGAGGTGAGGAAGCATTTCTTGGAGCCTTGAGCACATGTGGTCCCTCCGTGGGCGCATGTGGCCTCTGATGCCATTTGATGCATGGATCTTATCCCTCCTAGGCGCATGTTGAAATACTGCAGCGAGTGGGCTCATGTCCCGAGCGCATGTTACTCTGGACATGTGCCCAGAGCTATGCTCAGGACTTAGTTGTTTAAGGGATTAGGAAGATGGGCGCATGCTCCTTTAATTTATTGAGTGTGGGCGCATGTGCAAGGGCACGTGCACCTGGGGCTCTTCATTCCGATCTTGCATCTCCCTTCAACATGAAGTGGGCGCATGTGGGAGTGCAAATGCGCTTGGGGCAACTCCTAAAACTCCACTTTTTCCTTCTCTTACTGGATGGGCGCATATTAGAGGGAACATGCGCTTGGGGCTCCACCCTGGGCAATGTTATCCCACTACTTAGCCATTTTTTGGGATTTTGGCACTCCTTTTACCCTCGGTGAATAACTCATGCATTTGGCTCTGTTCTCAGTCGAATTCGATGCTATGCGTGGTCAAATCACTTAAGACTTGAACATGATTGGAATTCAGTGCCTCGGGCCCGTAATATGCTGCTTGTTTTGGCCTTCTACGGCTTGCAACTGTCTATTTTAGGTAGGTTTTGAATGTATCTGTCAGACTGCTCTCAAGTGTTTCGAATGTATGCAAGATCGTTGTGTGTGAACAATTGTGTACATCCGATGTTGGGATTGTTTCTTGTCTTTACCCAACGCTTGTGACCTGTGTGTGCTTATTTGTCGGATGCACGCTTGAATTCTGTTACTACCATGTTTTTGTGGGTCGTGATTTTGTACACGTGTTTATTGGTGTGATTTGTTTGTGTGTGCAATCCATGATTGGATTGTGTGATTTTTTTTTATGATGCGTACCTTATTGTGTTGCTTTGTTGCATGCAATGGAGCTTTCTCCTGATATTTCCTTGTTTGTGTGCCGCAGAAAATCATGTCAGAAATGATGAGATCTTCTGGTAAAGCTTCTGAGTCGTAAGTTTCTGGTCTCTCATCTCCGCAACATGGGAAGAAGAAGGTGGTTGAAGATACTGTCGATCCATCTACAACAAAGTGTCTTTTGCGCTTCTCTGCGACAGCCGATCCTGAAGTGAAAGATCTCTCTGGTTGGATTAAGCAGCTTCCCCATGAGGTGTTACTACGTATTTATGTGGCTAAAATCACGTCTGAGCCTCCGACGCAAGAGACTGAAGAAGAATGGTCCTCTTGGTATTGTCAGCTTATTGGTGCTCCGAGTGTCATCGAGGTAGGTCCTTCTAGTTTACCTGCCCAACATCCCGAGGATAATCAAGAAGTTCAGAAGAAGAAGAGACGAAATCGAGGTAAGAAACCGGTTGAGGCAGTCGGTCAGGAGGAGCAGTCGACACAGCTCATCGATATGAAGAATGATCGGATGAAGATTGGTTGGGATAGAAACCAAATCGTCACGATGTGCGGTTTCTTCATCGTGAACCCCTACAATGAGCGAGTCATTACAAATGAGAAATCTCTAATGAGGCATCGACCCCTCCCGAGCATCGAGCCATCCCACATTCAAGGCCCTTTTTAGTTCTACGGGGTTGGAAGGTGGATATTTGTTCCTGAGCAGTTGTTGACTACCTTATTAGTCGACGATGGGAAAGAACAGCGGGTAGGTCTCCTAAGAGAAATGGTCTTCATGTAATGGAGAAGAGAAGTCTCTCTCTCGAGGACTGTCAAATTCCGCCCGGTTCTTCTTGATTCGGCCGTTTCCAGCTCTTTCGGAGGGATTTCCGGAGTTGTAAAATTGACTAAGTGTTGGTCTTTTTTATTAAATCATGGATTTGTGCCATTTATCATTGACCGTTGGAGAATCCAATCCGGGGATGGATAGATCTCATCAATGTGCATCTAGGAGAGGCGATTTGATCGGAAACCAATTTAGATCGAAGGCTGGCTACATCATGGACTGTCCCACCTCCCAACCAGCGTCCAGGCGCATGGGGGAGGTGAGTGGGCACATGTGCCCTAGAGGTGGGTGAATGTGCCCTCTCCCGGGCACATGTGTCTCAAATTTGTGAAAGAGAGAGAAGGAAAAAGTGTCCCGGGCGCATGTCATTTTGCACATGTGCCTGGGCCTAGCTGGTGGGCGCATGTGGCCATGAGACTTGATGTATTTCGCATATTTTTCAGCCAAAAAGGATGGGCGCATGTCCCCCCTGCACTTGGTGTAATCTGCGATTTTCCAGTGAGCAGAAGTGGGTGCATGTCCCTCTGCAGAGTGGTAAAATTCCACTACTTAGTGAATTTTAGGATTTCTCTCCCCCTGCACTTTGTTCCGATGGGGGAAATCCTTTTCTGACGAGGGATACCGACGAGGGAAACTATTCGATGGTAGTGTATCTTTGGTTCCGATAGGAGAAATCCCTTTCTGACGAAGGATTCCGGCAAGGGATTCCTTTCCAACGAGGGATAACGGACAGGGCGCATGTTACCTCTTACATCGCTTTGAGGTTAGAAGGGGATGATGTCGATGGTTGTCATCAGGCAGGCTTACTATTTATAGTAGTGTAATCGGGTTCGGGTCCGATCCGATGGGCATTTCCCGACGCTTGTGTTTTCGGGATAATTTTCGGACGCATATGTTGGGCGAAAGTGGTGAGTGCAAGGGTCCAGAAGCATGTCATTTTAGGCCGAGCGCATGTCACTTTCCGGTGAGTTTTTCGGGCAGTTTTCAGGAAGTTTCTGGATCATTTTGTATCGGGCGAATGTGGTTTTAAGATGAGCGCATGTCCCTCTTGAAAAATTTCACTTCCCCAACTACTTAGCCAAATTTCAGGTTCTGCACTCTACAAGAGAAAAACAGCTCCCATACTTAGATTTTTTCAGGATTTGGCTCCGACGGGAGACCTCCAGAGGACATCTACCTTTTCAGGGACCGAAGTCACTGATGCCAAGCCACTTTTAAGTCGTGATCGACCTACAAAATGAATGGGATGGGGTGTGGGGGTCCAGATGTTGTGAATTTTAATAGTTCCTTCCTAATTTGGAGCCTCCAGGTCGGCTCTTCGTATAGGAACGTTGCTCCAGGAAGTGCGTACATAGAAATATGCACCGAACGGACTTCAAAATTGCTAGTTAAGGATTTTTGGGCATTTCAGATCATTTGGCGGTAGTACAGATGTCCAATTTTGCTTTAAAATGGTACTTGTAGGCTTTCAGACCCTTTCGGTTAGCTCTAGACAAGGTCGAAACACATTTCGAGGTGCGTAAGTAAAGATATGTGCCGTGTGACTTCGAAACTTACATTTTAAGGGTTTTAGGTCATTTCGGATCATTTGGCGGTAATTCGTATGTCTGTTTTCGCTCCGAAATATCATTTACAGGTTTTGGTTGTGACTACACGGGTTAGGGGTGCGCTGACATTTTTTGAGTATTCTCGATCTCGAAACTGATTTAAATCGTCGTAGTTGAACCACTGGATGTTGTTTTATCGTGGGTGTGAATTTGAGCCCCAAGTAGTGCCCTTGGATGGCTCACCGATTGATTCAAGGGTTAAGGGAATGGATGACTAATTAGGAACCCACACTCCTTCCCCTATAGAGGTGCTGGTTGATGGATTAGAATGATTGTCAGGTCTGGGCTAATGACCATGACCTATCTTGGGTCGAGTTCGGGATCTAAGTCATACTCAGTCCCTCTTGGATCACTTACCTTGTATTAAAGCTCGTATGGCTTCACGATCAAGCATTGACTTGGAATTTTGACATTGGACCAATCTAGGGCTGGTCATTTCCCTTTCTTGGTCCAATGTATGGGCCCCTTTATCCCTTGGTTGTTGGTTGATGGTGCTAACGTAGTTGGTGTTGCGGTGGTGTTTGCTCGCCTCAAGTGCAAGGCTTGCAATGTAGTAATAACTCGGTAAGACCGAGGTCGATCCACATGGAATTAAGGTAAACCAATTTAAACCATTTTAGCAACTTCAAGTTTTGCAATTTTGAAGTTTGATTTTAAAAACTAAGTAAAAATAGTAACTTTTGTAAAAATATGATAATTAATGGAACTAAGGCCTCAAGGATCCACTTGTAGTAGTCCCATGTGAATTCATTCATCTAAGCATAAACACAACTAGATTCCAAGTTCTATGTCTCGTCTAGTTGGAAGATAAAGCATTCAAACACAAACAATCCCTACTTAAGTCAGAAAATAACATTTTAGTTCTAATGAAGCATATAGAATTCAAACATGTAGTTTTCAAAGTAACAGCCATGCCAAGAGACTATGGCATGCTCTAGGGTTACTACAATTCGAATCTAATCAATCCAAACAAGGCAATCTCAGGGAATTGCAAGGAACTCGTGTCCGAAGCACTTGAACTCTCATAAAACATAAAAAATACTAACTTTATTTAAACTAGAACTTAAAAATCCAAATTTTAAGTAAAGTACTTGAATCAAAGGAATTGTACATGAGAACTAGCTACAAGCTTCACCTCTTAGCCTTAGCTAGGAGGTTCTAGCCGAGCATCATCATGTTACAACTAAAAGCAATAAAAAACTAAAGAAAAACATGAAAAATCGGGTTTGAGAGAATTGTAGACGCTCCACGACGATCCTCTTCACCTCCCACAAGTTCCCAAGCCTTTTATGATGCCTTAAGAATAAACCCTAGGTGTCCTTTTATAATGGAGAGGCTCCACAGACTCAGAAACTTCCAAAATCCACGTAGTACTTACGCAGCGCATGAAAATTTGAAGCTTTTAGAACAAGCTGCTGAAAAATCGCAACTTTGAACATGGCCGACCGGTCTTGATCGGTCGGACTTGCCTATTTTTAGTCCAGAGAGTGTAGAAGGGAGGGGCTGCTCATGTCGACCCGTCTTGACCGGTTGGACTTGTTTGGCCCTGGGTCCATCGTGAAATATAGAGGGCAGCAGTGGTGGCCGACCGGTCGTGGCCTCCTTGGCTGACCGGTTTTGATCAGTCAAGCCCATTGTGGCTCCCATTTTCCCTCTTTCTTTTTCTCTCTCCTCTCTTTGCTTCTTTCTTTCTTCTTTGGCCCACTTTTAATCTTCATTGAAAGACTTTAAAATATAGTCTTTAGTCATCAATTGGGTGAAGTCTATCTCTCATTCCTACAACCACAAAACATGCATTAGATAGGTCTTTTAAACATGCAAATCATGCGTAAAATGTGATGTAATGGGTTAGAATATGTATAAATTAGGAGCTCAACACACCCCTCAACCAGCATTTTGCTATTCCCGAGCAAAACATGCGTGAAACAATCCATTTATCTAAAAACTCAACTCTCTCTTGAAAACTATACTTCTATAAACTTTAAGACACACAAGTGCAAAATTTTGAAAAACTAAGTGATAAGAAATTAAAGTCCTAAGCTCTCCAAACATAATAAGTGTTCACATAGAATCCCCACCGATTTATTTACAAATAGAAGAATCCGAACATGTATGGTCTAGTGTGCATTGTGCATATTCATCTCATGAATTTCCAAGATTACCTTCTTCATAAATAAATGAAATAAGAGATCTAAAAGTGTACAGATCAACCAAATGCTTACGACAAGAATTTTCCTTACCGTTCCTTTGACGACTTTCACACTACTTCCCATTTCCAGCTTTGGTTACGGGTAGACCATCCCCTGGTTGGTAATAGGTAACCCTTTTCGAAATTTATCAACAAATATTCAATGAATAATCATACTTTTCCTTCAAAATTAGATAGGATTTTTAGAAATCCATATATTTCATTCTTTTCTCTTATTTCACATGAACAAGGATGGACAAAGTTCCTTAGCTTTGTTCCTAAACACTTCAAATCTTCAGCATAACCAATCTACAAATCTAATAATCCCTTCAAACCATGAGAATCATGTACTGTGAACTAGACTTAAAGATGTTAAAATTTTCTATCAATTAACTCAATGGGGGAATTTATATAGAAGACTATCACATTTAAAATAATTCAGAAATCTTAAAATTATATCAATTAATCTTAAAATCCCAAGTGCATAGAAACAAGGTTTTCCAAAAGAGTTTTGTTGTTTTAGAAAAATTAAAAATTTTCTACAAAACCTTGCTCAAAATGTCACAAATTACTAGACTCTAGGAATCTCACCCCCATCTAAATCTTGCATTGTCCTCAATGTAAAAGATATGCAATCAACATGAACATGAGAGCAATGATAAAAATAAAAGAGGGTGAGTATGAGTGTACCTGAGTGAATCGATCATGGGAATATACCTCCGACATCTAAATCTACCAAAGCAGTAAAACTAAAACAGAAAAATAAACTAAACCTAATCTACTCTATACCTCCGTCAGACTAGGAGATCAATGATCCTGATACACATGATCCTTTAGAGTGATAGACATATCCTCTTAATCAAAATTTTCAACTAATGGTTTGAGGCGTTGTCCATTCACTTTAAAACAATTATCATTCGTCGCATTCTCTATCTCCATAGCCCCATGAGGAAAAACTTCTTTAATAATGTATGGGCCGGTCCACAAGATCTCAATTTTCTTGAAAAAAGGTGAAGTCAGGAATTGTACGAGAGTACTTTTTTGGCCTTCATGAATTTTTTTCTTGAAAATGTGTTTATCATGAAAGGCTTTCATCCTACTCTTGTAAATCCTCAAGTTCTCGTAAGCATCGTTCCTGATCTTGTCAAGCTCATTTAATTGGAGTTTGCGAAGAGAGCTAGCCTTGTCAATGTCAAAGTTCAATGCCTAAATCGCCCAATAGGCTTTGTGTTCAAGTTCCATAGGCAGGTGACAGGCTTTCCCATAGATAAGTCTATAGGGAGACATTCTAATGGGGGTCTTATAAGTAGTATGGTGAGCCCAAAGAGCATCTACTAATCTCAGCGAACAATCTTTACGATCCGATCTCACCGTCTTTTCTAAAATCTGTTTGATTTCCCTATTGGAAATTTCAGCTTGCCCACTTGTCTGTGGGTGGTAGGGGTACTCACTTTATGCCTAATGCCATATTTCTTCATTAAGGCTTCGAAAGGCCTATTGCAAAAGTGAAAGCCACCATCACTTATGATGGCTCGAGGTGTTCTAAATCTGGAAAATATGTTTTCTTTTAGGAACTTTAGAACCGTACGATGATCGTTTGTTCTACATGGAATGGCCTCTATCCACTTGGACACATAGTCTACGACAAGCAATACGTAGACATGTCCAAAAGATGAGGGGAATGGTCCCACGAAATCAATGCCCCAACAATCGAAGACTTCGAGATGTTAAATGGGGTTGAGAGGCATCATATTTCGATGGGACAATCCTCTTAGCTTTTGACAGCGCTCGTATGCTTTGCAGTAGTTTTCTTGGTGAAAAAATGACCCCCACATGCTTGACTATGACAAAAGGACATGACAAAATTTTGTGCATCATCAGGGACACATTTCCTAATTATTTAATCTGGGCAATATTTGAAAAGTAATGGTTCATCCCAAAAAAACCTGTGCACTTCCCTTAGAAATTCCCATTTATCCTGCGCAATCCAATGAGTCGGCATCGCACCTGTGGAAAGATAGTTTGCTATATCAGCGTACCATGATGGATGCATAGCAACAAAGAGTTACTCATCAGGTAATGAGTCCTTAATAGGTGACTCGTAAATGGAATCAGGTAAAGCTAGGCGAGATAGATGGTCCGCCACTACATTCTCTACTCCCTTCTTATCTTTTATTTCTAAGTCGAATTCTTGAAGGAGTAGGATCCATCTTAGCAAATGGGGCTTAGCATCCTTCTTAGAAAGAAGATGTTTCAGCGCCGCATGGTCCGTGAAAACAATGACCTTAGATCCTATCAAGTAAGGCTTGAATTTGTCCAAGGCAAAAATGATGGCTAGGAGCTCATTCTCCATAGTCGAGTAATTAACTTGGACAGGATTCAAGGTCCTACTCGCATAGTAGATAACATGGGGCTTCTTATCCCTCTTTTGGCTTAGCATCGCCCCAATAGAATAATCGCTTGCATCGCACATCAACTCAAAAGGAACAGACCAATCCGGTGGTTGCATGATAGGAGCGGTTGTCAACATGTCCTTTAGCTTTGAAAAAGCTAATTGATATTCGACACTCCACTCGAATTGGTTTTTCTTTTGGAGAATGTTACATAAAGGCCTAGAGATATGACTGAAATCCTTTATGAACCTTCGATAGAATTCGGCGTGTCCAAGGAAGGACTGCACATTGCGTATGCTTTTGGGTGGTGGTAGGTTAGCAATGATGTCGATTTTGGTCCGGTCTACCTCATGAGATGATATGTCCAAGGACTATTCCTCTTTGTACCATGAAATGGTACTTTTCCCAGTTTAAGACAAGGTTCTTCTCTTCACACCTAGTTAAGACTAATTTCAAGTGATTGAGACACTCATCGAATGTATAACTAAAAACAGAAAAATCATCCATGAATACCTTGAGAAACTCACCCACCATGTCCGAGAAAATACTCGATATGCATCATTGGAATGTGGCGGGTGCATTACATAGTCTGAATGACAGGTATCCTTCGATATGCGAAGGTGCCGAACAGGTATGTAAAAGTAGTCTTCTCTTGGTATTCTGGGGCTATCTCGATTAATTTAATTGTAGCCGAAATAGCCATCGAGTAAGCAATAATAGGAGTGACCTGCTAACCTCTTTAAAATGTGGTCCATGAATGGGAGAGGGAAGTGGTCCTTCCTAGTGACCGTGTTTAGCTTTCGATAATCTATGCACATACGCCAACCGGTGGTCACTCTAGTTGGTATAAGCTCGTTGTTGGCATTCTCTACATTGGTAATACCGGACTTCTTAGGGACAACTTGGGTAAGACTCACCCATTGGCTATCCGAGATGGGGTAGATGATACCCACATCTAGTAGCTTTAACACCTCGACCTTGACAACCTCCATCATATTTGGATTTATCCTCCTTTGAGGTTATCTAGTCGTTTTTGCATTTTCTTCGAGGTGTATACGGTGAGTACATACCAAAGAGTCTATCCCCTTGAGGTCCGCTATTGTCCGCCCTATGGCTCCGCTATGTTCTTTGAGTAGCTCAATCAACTTGAGCTATTGGTCTTTTCCTAGGTGAGAGGTTATGACAACTAGGAATGTTACCTCTTGACCCAAATATACATATTTAAGGTCGAATGACAATGGTTTAAGGTCAAGCTTCAGCGGTTTGATATTAGATGTAGAGGCTTTGATGTGGTTAGTGGCAATTTTTTAAAATGAGGCCTCCAACGGCTACTCAATACTTGCACAATATCACACATGATGGGATCTTTTGAATTTTCAAAGTGTACCAAGCATGTCTCCAAATTTTTAAGTGGTTCAAGTTGGAGGAGCTCCTCTTCTTCAAAGGACTTGAGCATGTTTACCTCGAAGAGTTTATCATCCTCCTCATTTCTTTGCTTTTTGCACATGTGGAACACGTTTACCTCCAATGTCATGTTACCAAATGACAATTTCATCACCCCCTTCCGGCAATTTATAATTGCGTTTGATGTAGCCAAGTATGGGCGGCCTAAAATCACTAGTATTTGAGTGCTAGTATCCATTACCTGATGCGTGTCTAAGACGATGAAATCCACCAGGTAGTAGAATTTGTCGACTTGGACCAATACATCCTCAACCATCCCTCTCAGTACACGGATGGATCTATTAGCAAGTTACAATGTGGTTTTGGTGGGTTTTAATTCACTAAGACCGAATTGCTCGTATACCGAGTATGGGATCAAATTTATGCTTGCCCCTAAATCTAGTAATGCATGCTCAATCCGGTAGTCACCAATGATACATGAGATTGTGGGACTACCGAGATCCTTATATTTTGTAGGGGACTTTTGGGTGAGAAGGGCACTCACTTGCTCAATAAAAAAGGCCTTTTGTTGCACATTGTATTTGCGTTTGGTTGTTCATAAGTCTTTTAGAAACTTGGCATAAAAGGGGATTTGTTTAATGACATCAAGCAGTGGAATGTTATCTTGACTTGTCTAAAAATCTCTAAAATATCATGAGAGTTTGGGAGAGATTTTGGAGCAACCAATCTCGATGTGAATGGTGTTATGGGCTTGTGAATGCGTTCTGTTTCTTGTGGGGCTAAGCTAGGTCCATCCTCATTCTCAGAAATTACCGGATTATTAGGTTTGTCGGCCTTCACCAGAATAAATTTGTCTACTTGTTTACCATTTCTAAGAGTGGTGATGGATTTTGCTTGCTTCTCATGTTGGTTGGGGAGATTAGGGGTGCTTATTTCATGTGCTTGTTTAGGATTAGGCTGAGGTTGGGCTGGAAAGGTCTCTTCCCTAGCATTCAAGCGTCCCTTAGGTGCCGTTTGGTAAACTGAAAAATAAAGTCTGAAACTTAATTTAAGTGCTGAAAACTTAAAAGTGCTGAATTTAAGTACTTACAAGTATTGAAAATTCTGTTTGGTTATTTGTCTTAAAAAAAGTCCTAATATCTGAAAATAAGTAATTTTTTCACAAAAACGTGTTTGGTAAAAGTAAACCAAAAGATCTGAAAATTGACAATTTGTCATATTTGCCCCTATTGTCTCAATTTCTATCCTTTGTAGAATATGAGACAAAACATGATATTGCCTTGCCACTAAATCCAAATCTCATGGGGACCACCTTATAGGAAATGGTGGTGATTGAACGCCCTCTAATAAAAACTTCTTGGTGGACACAATGGTTTTGGATGAAGCCAATAGTTGTGTTTTCCCTTCATCCAGGTACGTGTGACCTGGATGAAGGGTAATCAACAGGTTGGATGGCAAATAAACATTACAATGATCCGTGGAGTTTTTAATGGTTGACATTCAATCACCACTGTTTTCTTGTGGTGTGGTCCACCTGAGACTTGAATCTGCCTCATTTTTTTTTATTACGCCCTAAAATACTTGTCCAAAATGGATAGGCAACATAGATAAAACACATATATCATGGTAGGTCTTACAGAGCACCATCCAATAACACCTAGCTATGTTGATCTCTTAATTGTGCATATTCTAACCCCAATTCATCACTCATTATGCACGGTTTACATGTTTAAAGGACTACTCTAATGCATGATTTGTGATTGTAGGAACAAGATGGAGATTTCACTGATTTAAAGCTATATAGAGCACTTTATATACATAGAAGATCACAGAACCAAGTGCAAAAGGATGGAAGGAAGAAGTAAAGGAGAAAAGAAAAGAAAGCAGAAGAATGTACTGAAGACCGGTTGTACGACCGGTCGTTCAAAGCCCAAGATCGGTCGGTCGTCCGACCGGTCTGACTACACAACAGAAGATGCCACATTGTAAAACCTCACTGGACCAGTTGAGACCGGTCGTCAAACCGGTCGTGCATCACTCAGACCGGTCGTCAGATCGGTCGTGCGTTCAATAGGAAAATGCAAAACTCTCTAGACAGTTTTGGCGATTCGACCAGTCGTCCACACCTCAGACCTGTCGTGCGACCGGTCCGTGAATTAAAATTGCAGGTCTGAATTTATGAAAAGCCACTGGACAGAGGAATTACAAAGTCCGACCGGTCGTGACCGGTCGGCCAAGCCACTCAGACCGGTCGTGCGACCGGTCGTACATGCAAAACGGACAGTTTCTAAATCAGGCGCCGAATTTCTCTGCGCAAGTGCGTATTCCTTGCGCAATCTGGAAGTTTCTTACGCAATGGACGCCTCCAAGCTATAAAAGGACTTCTTCTCTTCATACCAGAGCATGCTAGGACGTGGGGATTGCTTAGGAGACGGATTCTACTTCGAGTTTCTAGTTTTCTTCCTGTTTTAGTAGTTTTTATGTTTTTGAGGCTTCTAGTTCAAGGATGTTAGAGATGAACTAAAACCTCTTAGCTAGGGCTAAGAGGTGAAGCTTTTGATTCGTTTTTGATGGATTGATGCAACCTAGGTTTCCTTTTTATGATTTAATTGATGAATTTTAGTTAATGTGAGTTTGAATCAAGTATTAGTTGGGTTTTTACTTTGATCTCTTGATGACTCCGGGCTCATGTGATTCTTAGTGATCCTAACTTAGTAATTTAGCTTCTGAGTATTATTTATGCTTGTGTAGTTCATTGATCTATCATCGACTCCGGGCATGGTAGATTCTTTGATTGACTTATATGCAATGGCCTGATTTTCATGTGGGAACTCATTCAACTAAAGTTCGTATCTTTTGTTATAATCTGGAATAGCTGTTTGTTGATTAATTTTAATTTAATTAGAGTTCTAATCATTAGTTGTAATCAAGTCTAGTGACAGGATTTGATGAAACCTATGGTTATGAATCTCAACTAGATTGGGAAGAGGCTTGGCCTACACAATTGAGTGTGCCCAAGGCCTGAGTATTATTGTGGGAATCGAATCAATGAATGAGCAACTGTTTTAGATAATTGTTGATTGAACCGCTCTATATTCCGATCGGATAGAGATATGAATTCGATTCCGATTGAGTTATGAGAGACCTAGTTGTGTTGATGCATTGAAACTTATCAAAAGTGGATCCTTGGCGCTCTAGTGCCTTTTTAGATTGATATTACCTTACACATTCACTATTTAAACTCAAACCATTATTTTCCAGCTTTAGTTCTTAATAAAATCTTAATTAGTAGTTGTTTTAGTTAAATCCTGAGAATACCCATTCATAAATCTCTGTGGGAACGATACTCGGTCTTTCCGAATTATTACTACTTCGCAACCCTGCACTTGGGGAGTGAACAAGTTTTTGGCGCCGTTGCCGGGGATTTCTATGTGGTATTTTTAGAATTTTCTGAGATAGCTTTTAGTTGAGATTGTGTTAAGATAGGTTTAAGATTTGTTTTACTTTCTAGGGTAGGTTTTCTTCTAAATACTAACTTACTTTGTTTTAATTTTGCAGGATTCTAACATAGGTCTAATTCAGGGATTTTTAGGAAGTTGAAGAAGAAGTACGCATCTTAAGCCACAAATCAGGTTTTATCATTCTAACCTTACTCTTCTTCTTCTCCTACTCATTCCTACCATATTCATCTCTCGTAGAGTGGGTGGAGACTCCTCTTGGATCTCTGATAGGTTGGCCTTGTGCCGCCTTGATTCCTATTGGTTGGCACTGCCGTCTTGGATCACCTTGTGCTCAGAGATTTCTCTTCTCAAACCTATTCCTCTTCCTTCTTTTTCTGCACTTTTCTCAAAAGACTCAAAGAGTGGGTGGGGAGTTCTCTAAACCCCTATTGACCAGGAGAAATCAGTCTCTATCCTTGCTTCTGGCTTAGCCATTGCAAGACACCTTGTGCTTCGGTCTTAGAGAAGAGTAAAGAAAGGAAGGAAGAATTCTTTTTCCTTTTTGTTTCATTCTTTTTGGATTTGCATGCCACATTGGGCTCGGGATTCTAATAACCGACTCAATCGTGACAGAGTAATTGTTGAAGGGATTGATAGAGAGCCTCGTGTTAGAAAACGTCAAAATTTTCCTGAAATTACTAGAGAGATGGCTGAAAATTAACCAAATCAAGGGGCTAATCAATATCAAAATCAAGCCCCAAACCTTACTGAATTGGATGAGAATGAAGTGAGAGATGTACCTCAACCTAGAACTTTACGTGACTATTTACAACCAGCTAGGACGAGTACTCCCTCTTGCATAATTTTCCCTCACAATGTGGGAAACATTGATTTTAAACCGGGGTTGATCCAACTTCTTCCTAGATTCCATGGACTCGACTCTGAGAGCGCATATCTACACATTAAGGAGTTCGAAGAGGTTATTACCACAATAAACTATAACAATGTGACCAAGGATACTATAAAACTTAAATTGTTCCCTTTTTCCTTGAAAGAGAAGGCCAAATCATGGCTACATTCCTTAAGGCCAAGGTCTATTGGGACATGGGCTGAGATGACTAGGGAGTTTCTTAAAAAATTCTTCCCTACTCATCGAACCAATGCACTAAGAAGGGCCATAATGAACTTCTCCCCAAAAGAAGAAGAAACCTTTTTCCAATGTAGGGAAAGGTATAATGAGTTATTAAACGCATGCCCACATCATGGCTATGAACGGTGGAGGTTGATTAGTTTCTTCTATGATGGATTAAACTCAACCATGCGCCAATTTGTGGAGATGATGTGCAATGGGGAGTTCATGAACAAGGAAACGGAGGAAGCTTGGGATTATTTTGACATGTTGGCTGAAAACACACCAGCATGGAATACATCTAAGCCAACAAGTTCAAAACAACCCCAAACCAAGGAAAAGGGAGAAATTTATGTTTTGAATGAGCAAGATGATCTAGGTTCTAGAGTGGCTAAACTCACATGAAAGGTCGAGGAGATGGAACTAAAGAAAGTGGACACAACCCAACAAAGGGGGGCTGTTGAAACTATTTGTGGTATTTGTGCTTCCAATGTACATCAAACGCCGGATTGTCCAACAATTTATGCGTTTCGAGAACTTTTATATGAACAATCGAATGCTTTGAATAGTTATCAACGACCTTTTAGTACTCCAAATTCAAACACGAACAATTCTAGTTGGAGAAACAACCCTAACTTCAATTGGGCGAATGAAAATACGGCTAACCAAAGTAATCCTCAAAGGGGGCCCCCAATGTAATTTCCTATGGCCCCACCTCAAATGCCTATAGAGGATACACTGAAAGCATTCGTGGAAGGTCAAGCTTAAATAAATCAATCCAACCATACGATAATGCTTGTGCTTAAAAATTCGGTGGAGGAAATCAAGGCTCGCTTAAACACAAGGGAAGGGATTCTTCCAGCCCAACCCATACCAAATCCGAAACCTCAATGCGAAATAAGCATGCCTAGTTCCTCTAACCAACACATGGAACATGCTAAGGCCATCACCACTCTTAGAAGTGATAAAATTATTAAAAAATCTGACCCGTGAAGGCCTCAACGCCTAATGATCTGGTATCTTTCAAAGAGGATGATGGACCTAGCACCGCTATGAATGAAAAAGAGCCATTGAAAGAATATAGGCCCGTTGTTCCATTCCCCCAACGCTTGATTTCAGCCAAACCTCAAGATAAATATCAGGAATTTTTGGAGGTTTTCAGGCAAGTCAAAATCAACATCCCATTGTTGGATGCCATTAAACAAATACCATCATATGCTAAATTTTTAAAAGACCTTTGCACGGTGAAAAGAAAAATACATGTGCAAAAGAAGGCATTTTTGACAGAGAATGTAAGTGCCATTATAAATCACGGGATGCCTAAGAAATACAAAGATCTCGGTTGTCCGACAATATCATGCATAATTGGAGACTACCGGGTGAAACATGCTTTACTCGATCTAGGGGCAAGTGTGAACTTAATTCCCTTTTCGGTCTATGGACAATTGGGTTTAGGTGAATTAAAACCCACCAAAACCACATTACAACTTGCTGACCGATTGATTCGTATTCCGAGAGGGGTGATTGAGGACGTCCTTGTCCAAGTTGACAAAGTCTACTACCCGGTGGACTTTATTATCTTAGACACATGACCCATGGTTAATATTGGCCCCCAAATTCCTGTCATACTTGGCCGCCCATTCCTAGCTACATCAAACGCTATCATCAATTGTAGGAGTGGGGTCATCCAAATGTCTTTTGGCAATATGACGATTGAGTTGAATGCTTTCAATATTGACAACCAACAAGAGGATGAGGATGAGGAAGTCCACGAAATAAACATGATCAATTCTATTATGGAAAATGAGTCCCTCTCACCTTTTTACTCCTGTCACTTAGATGAAGATATGACTTACGCCCTTGATGAGAACGATGATATGATAAGGGCTATGGTCACACTTTTCGAGTCGATATCGGCATATGACGTTAGCCGAGAGAAGGATGTGGAAACAATACCTTTTTGTGCTGAGAAATCAATTCATATTTCCACACCTTTATGGATCATGCACACTGAACTCCACCAACCCTGGGATGATCCATATTTGCAATACCAATGCCCACGAAAATCTGAATGGAGACATATTTTTTCTGATAAATATGATGATGTCTCCTCTTATACATGTGGTGAAAACATTAAGGAACCCGCTGAAATTCCTTTTTGGGATTTTGAGTGGCTTATCTCGATCACTCACACACATGTACATTGTAAAGCAGGATATTGGATGACCTTACTGCGAAACCTTTTGATCCATCTAATGATTCTGCTTGACTTTATGCTTTTGGATGAGTTGTTGGAATTAACCTCCTAGTCTGACGGAGGATGATTTTATAGAATACTTTCCCATTAGGATTTGCTTTGATCAGTTGATTTAGTTGTGAAGTAATCCATCTCTAAAAGCTAATCTTGCCATGAAATATATGCTTCAGGTGATATCTCTCTTTCTCACTCTCTTTGTTTTGGCATTGCTCTCATGTGTTGCATTCATTGTGTACATTCTTACATTGAGGACAATGTAAAGTTTTGGTTGGGGGGTGAGAGAGATTCCTTAGATGAATCTGCTAGCTTTTGTGACATTTCGAGCAATGATGTAAATTTTTTTTGATTTTTCTAAAATTCAAAACTCTTTTGGAAAACTTTGATTCTTTGCATTCGAGATGATATAAGTGTAAGAAGAGGAGATACGAAGTGAGGGATGTTGCAAGCTTTGAACTTCTCTTAATATAATGGTTTTATATGTGAATTCACCTATTTTTATGATTGATAGAAAATTTGAACACCTTTTACACCTAGTTCACATTACATGATTGTTCGGCTCGCCTCAAGTGTAAGGCTGCGATATAGTAATAAAACTCGGTAAGACCGAGGTCAATCCACAGGGAATTGGAAACAACTTTCAAACTATTCCAGCAACTCAGTTTTGCAAGAAATAGGATTCAATTGAGTAATTAAACTAAAACAGTAACTTAATGGAAAATCAGTAATTTAAAGTACTAAGGCATTCAAGGATCCACTTGTAGCAATCCCATGTCAATCCAATCAATCCAAGTAGAGAACACAACTAGATTTGAAGTCCTATCTCTCATCTAGTTCGAAAATAAAGCATTCAAACACATTCAATTCCATTCAAGCTGAACTTCCAAGTTCTAGTCCCATTCAACACATGCAGGATTCGAAATCATAGCCTTCGGAGTAACAGCCATGCCTATGGACTATGACTTGCTCAAGGGTTACCATAATTCGAACCTAAACAAACACAATATAATAATCTCAGAGAATTGCAAGAAATCCATGTCCGGAGCACATGAACTCTCATAAAACATCTCAAACTACCAACTTAAGGGAATAAAATAAATAAAAATCCAAACTTGAATTGAAATTACTTGAATTAAACTGAATCAAACATTAAATTAGCTACAAGCTTCACCTCTCAGCCTTAGCTGAGAGATTCTAGTCGAGCATTGTCATACTACAACTAGAACTCATAATAGAAAGCATAAAAACTAGAAAAACAAAAAATTGGAGGGTTGCAGACGCTTCACGACGACTTCCGTCCTCTCCCACGACCTTCCTTCGCTTCTATGATGACCTAGGAAGAGCCCCTAGGTGTCCTTTTATAGTGTGGAAGCCCCTTGCATAAGGTTACGCACTGCGCAGAAAATTGCATAAGGTTACACACTGCGCAGAAAATTGCATAAGGTTACGCACTGCGCAGAAAATTTCGGAGCTTCACGGAGAAGCTTTATTACGCAGATGACCGGTCGCACGACCGGTCTGAGCTCCCTGACGACCGGTCGCACGACCGGTCGCAAAATGTCACTTTTTAGTCCAGAGAGTTTTGCCAAAATTCTGATTTAAAATTTTAATTCAAGGACCGGTCGCACGACCGGCTGGGCATCGGATGACCGGTCGCACGACCGGTCGTGAATAGTCCAGTGGCCTCTGTGGAAAACTCTTCTTCTGCAAACAATCGGACCGGTCGGACGATCGGTCCTGGCGATGGACGACCGGTCGCACGACCGGTCTTGGCCTCTGTTTCCTGCTTTCTCCTTTTGCTTCTTTCTTCCTTTCTTCTTCTCTCTTTCTACTTTCTTTGGTCCTTCTTCCTTCTTCATCCAATGGCTTCAAATGGCTCTTTTTAGTCTCCAATTGGGTAAATTCCGCTCTCATTCCTGAAATCACAAAACATGCATTAGATAGGCCTTTTAAGCATGAAAATCGTGCATATAATGAGATGTACTAGCCAATGCAATGTATAAATTGGAGGTTCAACACACCCCCAACCAGCTTTTTGCTAGTCCCGAGCAAAACATGCATGAAACAATTTCAAACCTCCATACCAAACCTTCAACAGAAACCATGTTCCTATCCATCCCAAGAGATACAAGTATAAAATTTGGAGAAACTAGGTGCTAGAAGCTGAAGCTTTAAACTCTCAAAACATAATAAGTGTCTACATGAAATTCCCACTGATTGATTGATAAATAGAAGAATTCAAACAAATTCAACCTAGTGTGCATAGTGAAAGTTCATCTCATGAGTTTCTGGGATTATCTTCTTTATAGATTAAGTGAACCAAGGATTTTAAGGTGCACAAAGCAACAACAAGCCTATGACAAGAATTTGCCTTACCGTCCTTCTGACGGCTTTCACACTATGTCCCATTTCTGGCTTTGGTTACGGTTCGACCATCCCCCGGTTGGTAATAGGTAGCCCTTTTTAGAATTTCCACCATTTTTCCTTCATTCCCGATTTCATCCTTTCTTTTCCTTTTTCTTTTGATTTAGATAGGATTTTTAAAAATCCATATCTTTCGTTATTTTCCCATGGACAAGGATGGACAAAATACCCCGGCTTGGTTTCTCAACACCTCTAAATCAAAGTCTAGCTAATCCACAAATCACATAATCCTTTCAACCCATAAAAATCGTGTAATGTGAACTAGGTGTAACAAGTGTTCAAATTTTCCACTGATCACAACAACAGGGGAACTAACATATAAAACCATTATGTTGGGAGAAATTCAAGACTTACAACATCACACACTTCGTATCTCCTCTTCGTATACTCCTATCATCTTGAATGTATGGAAATAAGGTTTTCTAAAAGAGTTTTTAATTTTTAGAAAATTCGATTTTTTTTTCAAATATGAGGCTCAAAATGTTGCATCATGCTAGATGAAGGATCTCATCTCACCCCCCAACCAAATTTTGCATTGTCCTCAATGTAAAAAAAAATGCAATAAGCATGAACATGAGAGCAATGGTAAAGTATGAGAGAGTGAGAACAATAGTACCTGAGAGAGCGATCATGGACGTCTACAACCCAACAACTAAAACTACTAAAATAGTAAAACTAAATAAAACTAAACCTACCTATGCTATACCTCCATCAGACTAGGAGATCAATCATCCTGATACACAGGATCATTCAGAGTGATGGACATGTCCTCTGAATCAAATTTCTCAACAAATGGTTTAAGGCGTTGTCCATTAACTTTAAAACAGTCACCATTCGCTGCATTCTCAATCTCAACAGCCCCATGAGGAAAACTTCTTTGATAATATATGGGCCGGTCCATCGAGATCGTAATTTTCCTGAAAAAAGATGAAGTCGGGCATTGTACAAGAGCACTTTCCGTCCTTCTTGGAAAGATTTCTTTAAGATGTGCTTGTCATGAAAGGCCTTCATCTTACTCTTGTAAATTCTCGAATTCTCATATGCATCGTTCCGGATCTCATCAAGCTCATTTAATTGAAGTTTGCGAAGCGAGCTAGCCTTGTCAATGTCAAAATTTAAAGCCCGAATTGCGCAATAGGCTTTGTGTTCTATCTCCATAGGCAAGTGGCAAGCTTTCCCATAGACAAGTCTATAAGGGGACATTCCAATGGGTGTCTTGTAGGCCGTACGGTGAGCCCAAAGTGCATCATGTAATCTTAGGGACCAATCCTTGCGATCCGGTCTCACCATCTTTTCCAAAATCTGTTTGATTTCCCTATTGGAGATTTCAGCTTGCCCACTTGTCTGTGGGTGGTATGGGGTACTCACTTTATGCCTAATACCGTATTTCTTCATTAAAGCTTCAAAAGGTTTGTTGCAAAAGTGAGAACCACCATCACTAATGATGGCTCGAGGCGTCCCAAATCTAGAGAGTATGTTTTCTTTGAGAAACTTGAGAACCGTGCGATGATCGTTGGTTCTACATGGGATAGCTTCTATCCATTTAGACACATAGTCTACGGCAAGCAAAATAAAGACATGTCCAAAAGATGAGGGGAATGGTCCCATGAAATCGATGCCCAAACAGTCAAAGACTTCAAGATGTTGAATTGGGGTGAGAGGCATCATATTTTGACGGGATAATCCTCCTAACTTTTGGCAGCGCTCGCATGCTTTGCAAAACTCGTGGGTGTCCTTAAATAGCGTGGGCCAATAAAAACCACACTGCAGAATTTTTGCAGTTGTTTTCTTGGCTGAAAAATGACCCCCGCATGCTTGATCATGACAAAAGGAGATGACGGAATTATGTTCATCATCAGGGACACATCTCCTTATGATTTGGTCTGGGCAATATTTAAACAATAAAGGATCATCCCAAAAAAATCTGCGCACTTCCCTTAGAAATTTACATTTGTCCTGCGCAGTCCAATGAATCGGCATCGCACCTGTGGTAGATAATTAGCTATGTCAGCCTACCATGGTGGATGCAAAGCAACAAAGAGTTGCTCATCAGGGAATGGTTCCTCTATAGGTGATTCGTCCATGGAATTTGGTAGGACTAGGCAGGAGAGATGATCCGCCACCACATTTTCTACTCCCTTCTTGTCTTTGATCTCCAAATCGAATTCTTGAAGGAGTAGGATCCATCTAAGCAAGCGGGGCTTGGCATGCTTCTTAGAAAGAAGGTGTTTCAGCGTCGCATGATCTGTGTAAACAATTACTTTGGATCCTATTAAGTAAGGCCTGAATTTATCCAAGGCAAAGATGACGGCTAGGAGCTCTTCTCCGTAGTCGAGTAATTAACTTGGGTGGGATTCAAGGTCCTACTTGCGTAGTAGATAACATGGGGCTTCTTATCTTTCTTTTGGCCTAACACCGCCCCAATAGCATAATCGCTCGCATCGCACATCAACTCAAAAGGAATGGACCAATCTGGTGGTTGCATGATAGGAGCGGTTGTCAACATGTCTTTTAGCTTTGAAAAAGCTAATTGACATTCGGCACTCCACTCAAATTGGTTCTCCTTTTGTAGAAGGTTACATAAAGGCCTTGAGATATGACTAAAATCCTTTATAAATCTTCTATAGAAACCGTCGTGTCCAAGGAAGGACCGCACATTGCGTATGCTTTTGGGTGGTGGTAGATTGAAAATTATATCAATTTTTGCCCGGTCTACCTCTATTCCATTGGACGAGATGATATGTCTAAGGACTATTCCTCTTTGTACCATGAAATGACACTTTTCCCAGTTTAAGACGAGTTTCTTCTCCTCACACCTCATCAAGACCAACTTCAAGTGCATGAGGCACTCATCAAACGTACAACCAAAAATAGAAAAGTCGTCCATAAATACCTCAAGAAACTCACCCACCATGTCACGCCCCAAACCCGGGGACCGGGCTCACTAAATTCCCGATCGCCGACCTTGGTGCCAACAGCCTCCGTAGTACCCCATTCTCGGCTCCTAGCTCTCATGTGCCAGGTTCCGATCCTGGGATCCTACCAAGAGGATTTTCAGGGTAAATTTTTTTTTTTTGTACAGGAGCATAATCAAAACCATAAAACATCATCAAATATCCACTAATAAGTTTGTTGAGTACATGCTGGAAAGGAAAATACAACATGCAGCAGAAGTCCAAAATATCAGGTACATGAACCGCGTTCAACGCTGCTGATATGCCCTAGTACCTGCAGTGTAAACAAACGCGCATGAGCTTCCTACGAAGCTCAGTAGAGTGCGTGTGTGCGCGTGTGATGCATATGACAAGTATACAGATATCAGAGTAAGCGAAAGTAGTAGAGGGCTAAGTTACCAAGTTCATGAATGCTATCAGCCATCCCAAGGCTATGCGATGCAAGGGCCTACATGGCCGAGTGTTACATGCTAGAGATGCAATGCAAACACGTCAATCCTCAACTGATCCACATATCAAAATAGTTCTCATCTGGGACATCACCGGGGTCTAGTATACTATAATACTGGCCGCCGCACATCGCGCGCATAACCAAGCGAGCAGAAAAGACCTCACTATCCGCCTCGACAGTGGTATACCAATGCCCACCCGGCTCGCCGATAGCGGACCCATTCTATGAGCTGGTCAGACTCAACCTAGCTTACAGCCCACTGCACCCGTGCGGATAAGGTCACACCCCCTTCCAACCGACCTCGACACAGTGGGAGACGCGGCCTACTGGTATTTGGCACACGGGCGCTCATGTTATCTACTCTGTCTCGACATTGGAGCATCCTACTGGTACGACAGGGTTTAGAAACTTTCACCCAAGGACATCCATAGCGCCCACGTACTAGAACAAGTTTCCGGTGTCCAATACTGCCAACCACGATGTTACTATGGTGGCCACCACCCCAATGCTGCTAGGGTGTGAAAGCGATCATGACATACATAATGCGAAATGCATGAGTCATATAATCCAAATCATGCACCAAACTTACGCATACTGCGCAATCATGTGGGGCGACCCTGTCTCATACGGGTCCCCTAAGTATAACAAGCCAACTAGCATATGCTATGGTTAATCATGATCCATAACAGGCATACAAATGATGCGTATGGGCATATGAATGAGCATGGTATTCATTATACTAAGCATGTTATCAGTGTGACATATCAAGCTAATCATACTAGCATGTTACCAAACGTATCATGTAACATTGGCCTTAAAAGGCCCAATATATACGGAGAGTGGGACCCGGACTGTGGGTCCCATTGGAAATGTAAAGGTCTTCGTGGCATAGCCCAGTTGAGACCACATCGGTCCCATACTTGGGCCTGCACATATAAGATAGGCCGTCAAAATACGTGTACGACATGGATAAAACATGTATATCAAAGAAGGAACCATGGTGGGCATCAATGACCACTATTCCCTGCGGGTGTGGTCCATCTAACATCTGGATTTGCCTCATTATTGGGGCCGTATCCTAAAATAATATAGAAAAATAGATGGGCAGCATGAATAGAACAGATACATCATGATGAATAGATACATCACGTTGGGACCCATAGGGTGGGCCACCTGCTGGCAGCGTGGTACCCATCTGGTCCTAATAAGCTTTGAATCAAGTAGATATTTGTGTTTTCTCCTTCATCCATATCCATGTGATCTTATGAACAGATTGGATGGCAAATAAACATCACTGTAGAACCTGGAAAGGTTTCAACATTTGAAATCATTATCCCCACTGTGGCATGGTCCACTTGACATTAGGATATGCTTAAATTTTGGGCCCAGCCACTTATGAATAGGTTGGGTGACAATTAAACATCATTGTAGGACTGGGAAGGTTTCAACGGTGGAGATCATTGTTTCCACTGTTGTCCCGTGGCATGGCCCACTTGCCATTTGGATATGCTTAAATTTTGGGCTCAGCCACTTAAAATGAGCTGGAAAAACATATGGACGGAATAGGTAAGGCACATACATTCTAGGTGGGCTCAACGAGTGGGGCCCATTGCCAACGCCCAGAGAGGGTTGCGCTGCTGGGCAGCAGCGTCCCCTGGACGCTGTTTGTCCAGTGGCCACGTCTTTGTTATGTTCTGATCAAGTGGGGCCCACAGAAGTTTCCAATCAAGCTGATATTTTTGTTTCCCTTCTCCCCTGCATGTGTGAGCTTATGAACAGGTTGGATCTCAAATAAACATCATGGTGGGCCATAAGAAGGTTTCAATGGTAGGGTCACTGTCCCCACTATTTTCTGTGGTGAGGCCCCCTTGAGACTTGGATCTGACTCATTCTTGAGATCATGCCCTAAAATGATCTCCCCAAATGGATGGATGGTGTGGATACAGCACATGTATCATGGTGGGACCCACGAGTGGGCCACCAGCTGGCAGTACGAGCCAGCGTCCGTGGACGATGGTACTCCCAGCGTCAGAGACGCTGCTTCTTCCTCTGATTTTCTTTCCTTTTTTTGTTTTATTATGCTTATATCAAGTGGGGCCCACATGGGTCTTATCCACTCCGTTCATCATGTTCCCCATCTCATGGGGGACCCAATAAGCCCTATATTGGGTACCTGATTCAATCTAAAAAACTTCAAGGTGGACCAAAGAAGGTTCAGCTGTGCACATCATTCGCATCACTGTTTTCGTGTGGTGCGGCCCCCTTAAGATCTTGATCGGCTTCATATTTGGGCCCCGGCACTAAAATGATCTAGGAAAATCGATGGACGGCGTGGATGTAACACAAACATCAAGGTGGGTCCCACGAGTGGGGACCCCATTACGGCGTCCACGTGACGCTGGACGTTCCAGCGTCAGAACGTCCAGCGTCTGGACGTTCATTACATTTTTTTTTATTTTTGTTTTTGTGGTTATTTCAAGTGGGGCCCACTTAGGGACGATCCGCTCCATTCATCATGTTCCCCAGATCGGTGGGGTCCTAACAAGCCCAATATTTGGCAGGTGATGTGGTCCACAAACATCACGGTGGGCCCAAGAAGCCTCAACAGTAGGCTTCATTAGCCTCACTGTTTTCAATGGTGTGGTCCACCTAAGATCTGGATCTACTTCATTTTTGGCTCCCTGCCCTAAAATGGGATGGAGAAATAGCTAGACGGCGTGGGTTGGATGCATACATCAAGGTGGGTCCCACGTGTGGGGCCTGCTCATCGCCCAAAAGGGCTTTTAGCCTAGGCGCTGCTGGGCAGCAGCGTCCTCTGGACGCTCTGTCCAGCGGCACTCTCTTTCCTTCTCTTCTTTTATTTTATTTTATTTTATTTTTATTTTATTATAGTAGGTGGGGCCCATAAATGGATGATCCAGTCCATCAATCTCGTTGTCCATCACAAAGTGGACCCAAAAGAAGAAGGAAAATGGAAGGAAATTAAGAAAATGGAGGGGTTTATGACCCCCTTGCACTCACCTCGAAGGATAAACGGTTGGATTGGATCAGGTTGACGATCGGACGATCCGGACGGTCCGGATGATGGTTGGGGCCCTCCAAGCTTGGATCTCCTCCTTCAATTCCCCTAACCTCTCTCTTTCTCTCTCTAATCTCCTCTCCAATCTCTTTCGTCTCTCTCTCTCTCTCTCAAATCTCTTTCTCTCTCCTCTAGCAATATGGAAATGAGAAGCCCTCCTCTCCCCCTACGTATGCACTTGTATGGGGGGGGGGGGGGGAGAGAGAGAGAGAGAGAAGGAATCATGGGGGGTGATGATGGCTAGCATGGGAGAGGGGTATGGGGGTATGGGTAGAGTTGACTTTGGGAGGTGAGAGAGGGATGGGGGCTATGGGTGTGTAGAGTAGGGGTAATGAGAGGGGTATGGGTGAGAGTGATTTGATTGATTTGACATGACTTGGGATTTGTGCAAGTGGGGCCCACGCCACACGCACGTTGCGCTGCCCACCTCGGATTACGCCATTGATCATAACTTACACACCGGGTATCGCAATGGGGCGTGACGCGCGGCGTTGGAATCGCAGCAACTATGCGGTCGCCGGGGTATAGGTCTTGGGTTGATGTGGTACTAAAATAGGGTCATGATCAAGGCTTGCTAATCTGGTCCATTCAGGACGTACTGGCACCGAAAATTAAGCGTACGGAGGGCAAATAAGGGTACGGGTCTTACACACCATGTCCGAGAAAATACTCAACATGCATCGTTGAAATGTGGCGGGTGCATTACATAGCTCGAATGGCATTCTTCAGTAAGCGAAGGTACCAAACGGGCATGTAAATGTGGTTTTCTCTTGGTCCTCCGGAGCTATCTCAATTTGGTTGTATCCGGAATAGCCATCTAGGAAGCAATAATAGGAATGGCCTGCTAACCTCTCCAAAATTTGATCCATTAATCGGAGAAGTGGTTTTTCCTAGTAACCGTGTTGAGCTTCCGATAATCAATGCACATACGCCAACCGGTGGTCACCCTAGTCGGTATAAGCTCGTTGTTGGCATTTTTAATGATGGTAATACTGGATTTCTTGGGGACAACTTGGGTAGGACTCACCCATTGGCTATCTGAGATGGGGTAGATGATACCCACATCTAATAGCTTTAACACCTCGGCTTTGACAACCTCCATCATGTTTGGATTTAGCCGTCTTTGAGGTTGTCTAGTCGTTTTTGCATTTTCTTTAAGGTGTATACGGTGAGTGCAAACCGAAGAATCTATCCCTTTGAGATCCGCTATTGTCTAACCTATGGCTTCCCTATGTTCTTTGAGTAGGTCAATTAACTTGAGCTCTTGGTCTTTCTTTAGGTGAGAGGCAATGACAACTGGGAAAGTTTCCTCTTGACCCAAATATACATATTTAAGCTCGGATGACAATGGTTTAAAGTCAAGCTTCGGTGGTTTGATGTTAGACGGTAGAGGCCTTAATGTGGTTGGTGGCAACTTTTCAAAATGGGGCCTCCACCGGCTAGTACCAACTACCGGTCTTTCTATATTCAATGCTTGCACAATTTCACTAATGATGGGGTCTTCGGAATCCATGAAATGTGCCAAGCATTTCTCCAAGCTTTCTAGTGGTTCAAGTTGGAGGAGTTCTTCTTCTTCAAAAGATTCAAGCATGTTTACCTCGAAGAACTCATCATCATCGACATCCCTGTCTTTTGCCCAAGTGAAACACATTCACCTCTAATGTCATATTTCCAAAGGATAGTTGTATCACCCCATTCCAGCAATTGATGATTGCGTTTGATGTAGCAAGGAATGGGCGGCCTAATATCACCGGTATTTGAGTGCTAGCATCCAAAACCGGTTGTGTGTCCAAGACGATAAAATCTACCGGGTAGTAGAATTTGTCAACTTGGACTAGAACATCCTCAACTATCCCCCTCACGGATAGATCTATCAGCGCGTTGTAACGTGGTTTTGGTGGGTTTTAATTCATCAAGACCCAATTGCTCATATACCGAGTATGGGATCAAGTTCACGCTCGCCCCCAAAACTAGCAAGGCACGCTCAATCCGGTAGTCTCCAATGATACATAAGACGGTGGGACTACCGGGATCTTTAAATTTTGGGGGGGGTCTTTTGAGTGAGAATGGCACTCACTTGCTCATTTAAGAAGGCCTTTTGCTGCACATTATATTTGCGTTTTGTTGTGCATAGGTCCTTTAGAAACTTGGCATAAGAGGGGATTTGTTTGATGGTATCAAGCAAAGGGATGTTAATCTTGACTTGTCTGAAAATCTCTAGAATATCATGAGAGTTTGGGAGAGATTTTGGGGCAATCAATCTCGAAGGGAATGGTGCTACGGGCTTGTAAACGCGTTCCGTTTCTTGTGGGGCTAAATTAGATCCATCCTCATCCTCATAATTTACCGGATCATTAGGCTTGTCGGCCTTCACCGGAATAGATTTGTCAATTTGTTTACCACTTCTAAGAGTGGTGATGGATTTGGCTTGCTCCATGTGTTGGTTGGGAGGATTAGGAATGCTCACTTCATGTACTTGCTTTGGATTGGGCTGAGGTTGGGCCGGAAAGGTCCCTTCCCTAGCATTCAAGCGTCCCTTAATCTCATCAACCGAGACTTTAAGCTCTTGGAACATTTGCTGATTTGTTTGGTTAATTTGCGTTTGCCCTTGTATAAATGCTTTCAAGGTATTCTCCATTGAGAACTGAGGTGGGGCCATATTTTGCATGGGTGGCCCTCTTTGAGAGTTGGTAGGATTGCTCGTAGGAGCATTCTTCCAACTAAAATTTGGGTGGTTCTTCCTAACTGTCATTGTACGTATTACCCACCGGTCCATTGAAAGGCCGTTGATACCCATATGTGGCACAATCTTGCGTAGCGTGTAAATCAGTGAGACAAATCCCACATATGGTTTCAATAGCTTCATTGGACTTTGGAACTCCACTTTTTACTAAGTTCCATGGCCTTGACCTTCCTTGTGAGGTTGGCTATCCTTGCATTCACGTCCTCTTCCTCCTTATGGATATAAATCCCTCCTTTCTCTTGAGTAGGCTTGGGGTTATTGGGTTTATCTGAGGTATCCCAAGATTAGGCATTTTCAGCCAACATGTCCAAGTAACTCCAAGCCTCATCTGGATTTTTGCTCATAAACTCGCCATTGCACATCATTTCTACAAATTGGCGCATATTGAAACTTAATCCATCATTGAAAAAATTTATAATTCGCCAACTCTCATAGCCATGATGTGGGCAAGCAAGTAGGAGGTCCTTAAATCTCTCCCAACATTGGAAGAAAGATTCACCCTCTTCAGCCGAGAAATTCATTATGGCTCTTCGAAGGGTGTTCGTTTTATGAGCCGGGAAGAACTTTTTCAAGAATTCCCGGGTCATCTCATTCCATGACCCAATCGAATGTGGTCTAAGAGAGTGAAGCCAATCTTTGGCTCTTTCTTTCAATGAAAAGGGAAAAAGTTTAAGTCTAATGGTGTCTTCTGAAACATTGGTGTATTGCAAGGTAGGCACCACTTCTTCGAATTCTTTCAAGTGCAGATATGGGCGGTCAGAGTCTAGCCCATGAAACTTTGGTATAAGTTGAATTACACCTGGCTTTATGTTAATGTTTCCCCCGTTTGGTGGTAGAACCACGCAAGAGGGTGTAATTGCACGGGCTGGTTGTAGGTAATCCCGTAGTGATCTCATTGGAGGAACGTTATGTACCTCATTCTCTCCTACTCCTTGATTTGCGTTTGTAGTTGGAGTAGGGGGGGAGGATTCCTTAAAGGTGTTTGATCCATACTCCCCAAACTTTCACAATGCTCTTGGGAATTTTGGACTCGTCTATGGACTAACAATGGTCTAACAAACCACCTTCAGATTGGAGACGATTTGAGTGGTTACGTTCCCAACGGGACATAAACCACTCAACCAAAAACTAAACTAGTCCTAAATCCTAGAAATCTGAAATTAATCTGAAAATAGAAAATCTGTAAAAAGCTAAGTTAGAAAGGTATCACCTGATGTGCTTTCAACTAGAGAAGAAATCCTACAAAACAAAATAATTTGTTAGTTCTAAAAAAAAATCAGAAAACCTATCTACTTCTACTTCTACAAGCCACTAAAATAATTTGAAAACCGTTATCTAAGTTCCCCGGCAACGGCGCCAAAAACTTGTTCGCTCGCCTCAAGTGTAAGGCTGTGATGTAGTAATAAAACTTAGTAAGACTGAGGTCGATCCACAGGGAATTGGAAACAACTTTCAAACTATTCCAGCAACTCAGTTTTGCAAGAAATAGGATTCAATTGAGTAATTAAACTAAAACAGTAACTTAATGGAAAATCAGTAATTTAAAGTACTAAGGCATTCAAGGATCCACTTGTAGCAATCCCATGTCAATCCATTCAATCCAAGTAGAGAACACAACTAGATTTGAAGTCCTATCTCTCATCTAGTTCGAAAATAAAGCATTCAAACACATTCAATTCCATTCAAGCTGAACTTCCAAGTTCTAGTCCCATTCAACACATGCAGGATTCGAAATCATAGCCTTCGGAGTAACAACCATGCCTATGGACTATGGCTTGCTCAAGGGTTACCATAATTCTAACCTAAACAAACACAATATGATAATCTCAGAGAATTGCAAGGAATCCATGTCCGGAGCACATGAACTCTCATAAAACATCTCAAACTACCAACTTAAGGGAATAAAATAAATAAAAATCCAAACTTGAATTGAAATTACTTGAATTAAACTGAATCAAACATGAAATTAGCTACAAGCTTTACCTCTTAGCCTTAGCTGAGAGATTCTAGCCGAGCATTGTCATACTACAACTATAACTCATAATAGAAAGCATAAAAACTAGAAAAACCGAAAATTGGAGGGTTGCAGACACTCCACTACGACTTCCGTCTTCTCCCACGACCTTCCTTCGCTTCTATGATGACCTAGGAAGAGCCCCTAGGTGTCCTTTTATAGTGTGGAAGCCCCTTGCGTCGGAAACATCCAGAAATTGCGTAAGGTTACGCACTGCGCAAAAAATTTCGGAGCTTCACGGAGAAGCTTTATTACGCAGACGACCGGTCGCAAAACGTCACTTTTTAGTCCAGAGAGTTTTGCCAAAATTCTGATTAAAATTTTTAATTCAAGGATCGGTCGCACGACCGGTCTAGGCATCGGATGACCGGTCGCACTACTGGTCGTGAATAGTCCAGTGGCCTCTATGGAAAACTCTTCTTCTACAAACAATCGGACCGGTCAGACGACCGGTCCTGGCGAAGGACGACCGGTCTTGGCCTCTGTTTCCTGCTTTCTCCTTTTGCTTCTTTCTTCCTTTCTTCTTCTCTCTTTCTACTTTCTTTGCTCCTTCTTCCTTCTTCATCCAATGGCTTCAAATGGCTCTTTTTAGTCTCCAATTGGGTAAATTCCGCTCTCATTCCTGAAATCACAAAACATGCATTAGATAGGCCTTTTAAGCATGAAAACCGTGCATATAATGTGATGTACTGGGCAATGCAATGTATAAATTGGAGGTTCAACAATGATTTTCATGATTTGAAAGGATTATGTGATTTGTGGATTAGCTAGACTTTGATTTGAGGTGTTGAGAAACCAAGCCGGGGTACTTTGTCCATCCTTGTCCATGGGAAAATAACGAAAGATATGAATTTCTAAAAATCCTATCTAATGTAAAAGAAAAAGGAAAAGGAAGGATGAAATTGGGAATGATGGAAAATGGTGGAAAATTCCGATTAGGGCTACCTACTACCAACCGGGGGATGGTCTACCCGTAACCAAAGCCGAAAATGGGACGTAGTGTGAAAGCCGTCGGAAGGACGCTAAGGCAAATTCCTATCATAGGCTTGTTGTTGCTCGATACACCTTGAGATCTATAGTTTAGTTAATCTATGAAGAAGATAATCCTGGAAACTCATGAGATGAGCTTTCACTATGCACACTAGGTTGAATTTGTTCAAGTTCTTCTATTTATCAATCAATCAGCGGGAATTTCATATAAACACTCATTATGTTCTGACAGTTTAAGGTTTCAACCCCTATCACCTAATTTCTCTGATTTTTACGCTTTTGTGTCTTGGAATGTATAGAAGAATAGTTTCTGAAGGAGAGTTGGGTTTTGGAGAATGAAACTTGTTTTACGCATGTTTTGCTTGGGACTAGCAAAATGCTGGTTAGGGGGGGGGGGGGTGTTGAGGTCTTAATTGTGCATATTCTAACCCCAATTCATCAGTCATTATGCATGGTTTACATGTTTAAAGGACTACTCTAATGCATGATTTGTGATTGTAGGAACAAGATGTAGATTTCACTGATTTAAAGCTAAATAGAGCACTTTATATACATAGAAGATCACAGAACCAAGTGCAAAAGGATGGAAGGAAGAAGCAAAGGAGAAAAGAAAAGAAAGCAGAAGAATGTACTGAAGACCGGTCGTTCAAAGCCCAAGACCGGTCGTCCGACCGGTCTGACTACACAATAGAAGATGCCACATTGTAAAACCTCACTGGACCAGTTGAGACCGATCGTGCATCACTCAGACCGGTTGTCAGACCGGTCGTGCGTTCAATAGGAAAATGCAAAACTCTCTGGACAGTTTTGGCGATTTTGAGACCGGTCGTATGACCGGTCGTCCACACCTCAGACCGGTCGTGCGACCGGTCGTACATGCAAAACGGACAGTTTCTAAATCGGGCGCCGAATTTCTCTGCTGCAAGTGCGTAATTCCTTGCGCAATCTGGAAGTTTCTTACGCAATGGACGCCTCCAAGCTATAAAAGGACTTCTTCTCTTCATACCAGAGCATGCTAGGACGTGGGGATTGCTTAGGAGATAGATTCTACTTCAAGTTTCTAGTTTTCTTCCTGTTTTAGTAGTTTTTATGTTTTTGAGGCTTCTAGTTCAAGGATGTTAGAGATGAACTAAAACCTCTTAGCTAGGGCTAAGAGGTGAAGCTTTTGATTCGTTTTTGATGGATTGATGCAACCTAGGTTTCCTTTTTATGATTTAATTGATGAATTTTAGTTAATGTGAGTTTGAATCAAGTACTAGTTGGGTTTTTAATTTAATCTCTTGATGACTCCGGGCTCATGTGATTCTTAGTGATCCTAACTTAGTAATTTAGCTTCCGAGCATTGTTTATGCTTGTGTAGTTCATTGATCTATCATCAACTCCGGGCATGGTAGATTCTTTGATTGCCTTGTATGCAATGGCCTGATTTTCATGTGGGAACTCATTCAACTAAAGTTCGTATATTTTGTTATAATCTGGAATAGCTGTTTGTTGATTGATTTTGATTTAATTAGAGTTCTAATCATTAGTTGTAATCAAGTCTAGTGACAGGATTTGATGAAAGCTATGGTTATGAATCTCAACTAGATTGGGAAGAGGCTTGGCCTACACAATTAAGGGTGCACAAGGCCTGAGTATTATTGTGGGAATCGAATCAATGAAGGAGCAACTATTTTAGATAATTGTTGATTGAACCGCTCTATATTCCGATCGGATAGAGATATGAATTCGATTCCGATTGAGTTATGAGAGACCTAGTTGTGTTGATGCATTGAAACTTATCAAAGTGGATCCTTGGCGCTCTAGTGCCTTTTTAGATTGATATTACCTTACACATTCACTATTTAAACCCAAATCATTATTTTCCAGCTTTAGTTATTGATAAAATCTTAATTAGTAGTTGTTTTAGTTAAATCCTGAGAATACCCATTCATAAATCTCTATGGGAACGATACTCGGTCTTTCCAAATTATTACTACTTCGCAACCCTACACTTGGGGAGTGAACAAGCTACCAGCAACATCACTAGGCAATCCACATTCGGTTGGGAGCGAATTAGATGTTACCCTGGGTGTTACCCCTACTGTGTGGGCCCTACCTTGATGTATTTTTTGTATATCCATGCCGTTCATCTGTTGTTACGCCTAATTTTAGGATGCAATCCAAAATTAGAAGAAGATCCAAATCTCAGGTGGACCATACCAATAGAAAGAGTGATGAATAATCATTAAAAGCATTTTGCAGGCCACAAGAGTTTTAGATCAATATGATTTTAAAGCTTTCCCTTCATCCAGACATTCTTAACATTATGAAGAGCTTGGATTGCAAATAAACATTACCAAAACCTTATGATGGGCTCTTTGGAATATTTAATGGTGGGCACTCAATCAGCACCGTTTCAGTGGTATGGTCCACTTGAGAATTGGATTTTCATAATTTTTGGAATACCATCCTAAAATGGGTTGTAGAAACAGATGGACGGCGTGGATATACAAAATACTACCCATGTGGGCCACACGATAGGGGTAACACCCACTAAGCTGTTCCCGGGTAACACCTAATTTGCTCCCCATCGAACGCGGATTTCCTGCGAAAGCCTTGCGCAGGAAGTTCCTGCGCTGGGAACTTAGGTGGGGCCCACAGTGATCTTTTCTGATAAATTCACCCCATCCATCCATTTTGGGAACTCATTTTAGGACATGAGAACAAAAATGAACCAGATGCAAGACTCAAGTGGGCCTAACTAATGGAAAAGGTGGGTAGGGAAATTACTACCGTTGAATCCTCCCTGGGGTCCACAGTGATGTTTATATGACATCCATACCGTTCATAATGTCACTACTACTGGGATGAACTGAAAACACAAATATTAGCCTGATTCGAAACTCCTGTGGCCCCACAAATATTTCAACTGTGGATGTTCAATCCTCACATTTTGGGCCCACTTCAGTCTTGGATCTGGTTTATTTTTGTTCTCATGTCCTAAAACGAGCTCCCAAAATGTATGGACAGGGTGAATTTATCAGAAAACATCACTATGGGCCCCACCTAGGTTCCCAGGATAGGAACTTCCTGCGCAAGGCTTTTGCAGGAGATCCGCGTCCCTCCCCATCCGGTTTGTACAGATGCAGATTGGCTACTGACAGTTTGAGTAGCGAATCTCGCTACTGAAGTGATGTCACCATGTTCTGTGGGCCTCAGCACGATGTATGTGTTGTATCCACACTGTCCATCCATTTGGAGAGATGATTTTAGGGCATGACTCAAATAATGAGGAAGATCCAAAGCTCAAGTGGACCCCACCACAGGAAACAGTGGGGACAGTGACATCCATCGTTGAAAACTTCTTAGGCCCATCATGATGTTTATTTGAGATCCAACCTATTCATAAGTTCACACAGACATGGAGGAAGGGAAAAAACAAATATTAGCTTGATTGAAAACTTTTGTGGCCCCTAAGAAGTATTCAACAGTGGATGTCACTATCACCACTGTTTTCTGTAGTGGGGTCCACTTGAGCTTTGGATCAGCCTCATTCTCCAAGTCATGCCTTAAAATGATCTCTCCAAATGAATGGACGGTGTGGATACAAAACATACATCGTGCTGAGGCCCATGTATCATGGTGATGTCACTTCAGTAGCAAAATTTGCTACTCAACCTATCAGTACCTAATCCGCGTCCGGTTTGAACGTGGTTTGGTGTGTCACGCAGCACCACATACTTCCTTTTGGTCAGCAACATCAAATTTTGTGGGCCCTACCATGATGTATGTGTTATATCCAAACCGTCCATCCATTTGGTGAGATCATTTTATCACATGAGCCCAAAAATGAGGCAGATCCAAAGCTTAAGTGGACCATACCACATAAAGCAATGAGATTGGATGTCTATCTTCTATAACTTCTTGGGGGTCGTAGAGGTTTTCAATCAAGCTAATACTTTTATTTTCCCTTCATTCAGGGATGCGTGACCTTATGAATGGTATGGATGACAAATAAACATCATAGTGAGCCCTAGGAAGGTTTAAAAAAAAAAATCAAAACCTCACCTCAAGATTAACGGGAAGAAAAGGGGAATTTGAGAATGATTTGGCTTCCGTATCTTTAGGGATTTTCCCTTTACGGGAGAAGAATGAACCACTTTGTGACTTTTGAAAACTCTTGGTGGGTAATCTTGTCATTTTTAAAAGTTGGCGGGGGCATTTTCGTCACAATTCATAATAAAATTAAAGGCAAGTCACTTACCGCATTCAGCGTTAAGTTTTAAGTCAAGGTGTGATGAGTGAAAAAGTCTCACTAAATTTAGTGATATTTCTAATTAAGTACTTAATTTATTTACCAAACGGTCTGAATTACCAAAATCACTGAAATTAACAATTTTAAGTGATAAGTCATGAAATTAAGTTTTACCAAACGCACCTTTAATCTCATCAACCGACACCTTAAGCTTTTGGAACATTTGCTGATTTGATATTGATTAATTTACGTTTGCCCTTGCATAAATACCTTTAAAGTGTCCTCCATTGAGAATTGAGGTGGGGCCATGTTTTGGATGGGTGGCCCTCCTTGAGAGTTGGTAGGATTGGCCGCGGGACCATTCCTCCAACTGAAATTTGGATGATTCTTCCAAGTAGAGTTATACGTGTTACCTACCGGTCCACTGAAAGTCCGTTAATACCCATATGCGGCGTTTGCTTGCTCTTGTAGCACCTCTTGAAGCACGGGAATTATAGGACAATCTTGCGCGGAGTGTACATTAGCAGTATAAATTCCGCACACGTTTTCAATGGCTTCCGCGGACTTAAAAACTCCACTTTTACTTAGTTCATAGCCTCAACTTTTCTTGTAATGTTGGCTATCCTTGCGTTTACATCATCTTCCTCCTTAAGGATGTAAATCCCTCATTTCTCTTTTTGTTGAGGAGATGTTACTAGACTTGTCCAAGGTATCCCATGATTGGGCATTCTCGGCCAACATGTCTAAGTAACTCCATGCGTCATCTGGATTTTTGCTCATGAACTCGCCATTGCACATCATCTCTACAAATTGGTGCATGTTGGAATTCAATCTGTCATAAAAGAAGTTTATAATTTGCCAACTTTTGTAGCCATGATGTGGGCAAGTGAGTAAGAGGTCCTTAAACCTTTTCCAACTTTGAAAGAACGACTCACCCTCTTTTCCCAAAAAGTTCATGATAGATCTTCGAAGGGTGTTAGTTTTATGAGCCGGGAAGAACTTTTTCAAGAATTCCTGAGTCATCTCAGTCCATGTCCCTATCGAATGTGGTCTAAGAGAGTGGAGCTAACCTTTGACTCTTTCTTTCAATGAGAAGGGACACAATTTAAGTTTGATGACATCATCTGACACATTGTTGTATTGCAAAGTAGCAAAAACCTCATCAAATTCTTTTAAGTGTAGATATGGGCTCTCAGAATCTAACCCATGGAACTTAGGTAAAAGTTGAATTACCCTCAGCTTTATATCAATGTTTCCCTTGATGGTTGGTAAAACCACACATGAGGGTGTAGTCGTACAGGTCCGTTGTAAGTAGTCACGTAAAGCTCTCATTGGAGGAGCATTGTGCACCTCATTCTCTCCTACTCCCTTTTAATTCGCGTTTGTAGTTGGAGTAGGAGGGGGAGGATTCCTTAACGGTGTTTGATCCATACTCCCCGAACTTTCACAATGTTTTATGTATTTTCTAACTCGTCTATGGATGGAGAATGGTTCAACCAAACCTCCTTCAGTTTGGAGACGATTTATGTGATCACGTTCCCAATGAGACATAAACCACACAAACAAAAATCTGAACTAAATCCTAGATCTTAAAAAAAAATCTGAAAATAAAATTAAAATTCTAGTAAATATAAAAACTAAAAATTGAAAGAGTCTAAGTTAGAAGGATAGCACCCGATTTGCTTGAACTAGAAGAAGTTCCTATATAACAAAACAAACTTTGTTAGTTCCAGAATTTAAAAAAACTAGTCCTAAAAAAGAAGTAAACCCTAATTAATTCTACTTTATAGCTACTAAAACAATTTAGAACCGTTTAACCTAGATTCCCCTGCAACGGCGCCAAAAACTTGTTCGCTCGCCTTAAGCGCAAGGCTTGCGATGTAGTAATAATTCGGTAAGACTGAGGTCGATCCACATGGAATTAAGATAAACCAATTCAAACCATTCTAGCAACTTCAAATTCAACAATTTTGAAGTTTGATTTTAAAAACTAAGTAAAAATAGTAACTTTTGTAAAAATCTGATAATTAATGGAACTAAGGCCTCAAGGATCCACTTGTAGTAGTCCCATGTGAATTCATTCATCCAAGCATAAACACAACTAGATTCGAAGTTCTATCTCTCATCTAGTTGGAAGATTAAGCATTCAAACACAAACAATCCCTACTTAAGTCAGAAAATAACATTCTAGTTCTAATGAAGCACATAAAATTCAAACATGTAGTCTTCGAAGTAATAGCCATGCCAAGAGACTATGGCATGCTCTAGGGTTACTACAATTCGAATCTAATCAATCCAAACATGGCAATCTTAGAGAATTGCAAGGAACTCATGTCAGATGCACATGAACTCTCATAAAACATAAAAAAATACCAACTTTATTCAAGCTATAACTTCAAAATCCAAACTTTAAGTAAAGTACTTGAATTAAATGAATTCTACATGAGAACTAGCTATAAGCTTCACCTCTTGGCCTTAGCTAAGAGGTTCTAGCCAAGCATCATCATGCTACAACTAAAAGCAATGAAAAACTAAAGAAAAACATGAAAAATCGGGTTTGAGAGAGTTGTAAATGCTCCACGATGATCCTCTTCACCTCTCACAAGTTCTCAAGCCTTCTATGATGCCTTAGGAACGAACCTTAGGTGTAGTTTTATAATGGAGAGGCTCCACCGACTTAGAAACTTCCAAAATCGGCGTAGTACTTACACAACGCATGAAAATTCGGAGCTTGTAAAACAAGCTGCTGAAAAATTGCAACTTTGAACATGGCCGACCGGTCTTGACCGGTCAGACTGGAATGTTTTTAATCCAGAGAGTGTAGAAGGAAGGGGTTACTACGGCCGACTGGTCTTGATTGGTCGGACTTGTCTGGCCCTTGGTCTAGCGTGAAATACAGGGGGCAGCAGTGGTGGCCGACTGGTTGTGGCCTCCTTGGCTGACCAGTCTTGACCGGTCTAGCCCATTGTGGCACCCATTTTCCCTCTTTCTTTTTCTCTCTCCTCTCTTTGCTTCTTTCTTTCTTCTTTGGCCCACCTTTAGTCTTCGTTGAAAGGCTTTAAAATGTAGTCTTTAGTCATCAATTGGGTGAAGTCTCTCTCTCATTCCTACAACCACAAAACATGCATTAGATATGTCTTTTAAACATGTAAATCATGCATACAATGTGATGTAATGGGTTAGAATATGTATAAATTAGGAGCTCAACAGGTGGACAGTTTGTGCCCCTGGCCTGAAATGGACAGGTTGTGCCCTTAGTTGCTTAATGCTGAGATGAGCAGTTTATGCCCCTGGCTGGATGGTGATGCTGATGTGGGGAGATTGTCCCCTTGATTGACTAACGTGGGCAGACTGTGCCTCTAGTTACTTGGTGAAGAGACAAGCAAGTTGTGCCCCTGGTTTGTTAGAACCGAGATGGGTAGATTGTGCCCTTGGTTGACTGTTGCTAAAGTGGGAAGGTTGTGCCCTTGGTTAATTAAAACGGACAGGTTGTGCCCCTGGTTTCCTAGAGCTGAGATGGGAAAATTGTGCCCTTAGCTGGATGGTGATGCGGTGAGGATGTATATGAGAGCATCCTGTTGGCCCTAGAGATGCCGCACCTGGTCCTGTTCCTGGTCAAAGTCCTCCTCTTCTCCCTTTGATGGCTTTATGGGTTTTAAGAACTTGTCCCAACAGATGGGAGGCCAATTTGCTTAGATAAGAAATAATGGAAGGCCTTTCTGAAGCGCAGTTGATCTTCCTTCGTCTTCCCCTGGGTCCTTGCTCGGTATCCCTCATCTTACGAATTGAATGGGAATGCACATGAGTCATTGTCGATAAGGACAAGTAGAACGCAAAGGTCCTTGTATTGAATGACTATATTGAGGGACCTCCACTGGTTACACCCTTCTGGAGGCAACTTATCATTCGTGAATGTGATTGCTCATGGAGCTGGAGATGTCCGATCATGAGTGCCACCATTTCGGGTGTTGTATCCGAAGAAATGTGTGTGTCACTCAAGGTCTTGGAAAATAATTCTCGGTGCATGCGAGATGTGCAGAGTAGCTCCCATACCAAGATTTGGGTAGGGATTGACTTGAGTTGGGTGGCAATATCTTATGCAGCTTCATTCTTTCCACCGAGACCTGAGAGGGCACCTTTAGGGTCTCCCTTGTTCTTATTGTCTCTTTTGATACATCACCCATTGGGTTTCATATTCTCCACTTCCGCGCACTCTGGATAGTGCCACAGGAAATGCCTTGTAGCATGGTTTCTCTTCTCCTTCGAAGGCAACTGGCTCTTGTAGTTTTAATGATGGAGGCATGACCGTGACAAGTTCTTCGTTGGGAGCTTTCGCTGGTAGTACTTCCTGATTACCTGTGTTGATCAAGATGTGTTCATCTTTGTAGACCACATATGGATGGGGTCCTGGCTTGATTGTCCTGGGCATCGATGGTTCCCAGGGGATGAACAACGACCTCTTCGCTATTGCGTAGGGTCTCCCAGTGTGAGCTAGCCAATGCGGCATTAGTGGGAGGTTTCTCCATTGATTTCATGGTTCAGGGATAGGGCTCTCAATGGGTCGGATTTGGATCGGATCCAGTTGGATCCAGCTCCAAGTCTGTATATCTGTAGACGGATTCAAATACGATTCGGATCTAACTCGGATCCAAAAGTTGATATCCATATCCGATCCATTTATAAATTGTTAGATCCATTTCCGATCCAAAATCCATATAACCATCGGATTCAGTCGGCTCTAAGTTCGAATCCACCCCCATTACAAATCTAAAAAAAATATAATATAAAATATATAATATAATATATTTAGTTTAGTAGAAAAATGATGCAAATCCCACTATTTACTATGGTATGGTCGACCTAAGAGTGGCATATCTCAATTTTGAGACATCGCCTAAAATAATCTGGAAAACGGATGGCCAGCATGAATATAGCATATATAGTAAGGTGACAATGAGTCGGATCTTAATCGGATTCGGATCAAACTCGAATATGTTCTTGTGAATCCAAATCCTGTCCATTTAAGTAGTCAGACCTATTTTAAGATCCAAATCCGGTCCATTTAACTAATCAGACCTATTTTAAGATCCAAATCCGCATTATACGGATTCAAAGCGAATCGGATCTCAGATCTGACTTGCTCCATTGTGAGCCCTACTCAGGGACCGCTCCTTGCAGGATGACTGGTTCGAATTCTATGAGAGCTCCTTCTAGGATGATTGACTCCCAATGTTGGTGGGTGTATGGTGCCCCTTGTAAGACGACTGGCTCTAGGGTCGATGTTACCCCTTGTAGGATGACTGGTTTAACATACAAGGGTGCTCCCTCAAGTACCACTGGCTCGAAAATTGTGGGAAGAACTGGGGGTGCTCTTTGCAAGATCAGAGGAGGATCTGGTGCACCACATGAGAAGCTATGGATGGACTATATGGTGGAGAAGAAGTGATTGATGCGCTCTTCTTCTTCTATGTTATTGATGGTAGGGTCACGAGATGATCTAGGGTCCGTCAGATGCTACAACAAAGGATTTTGAAGGATGTTGGTGGGAGCAACTGGATGAGCTCCAGGGACCAAGATAACGATCTTGTGGCTATCGATCAAGTTCTGGACTATGTGTTTCAGAGACATACACAAGTCGGTAATGTGGCTGCATCTTTGCTAGTACGCACAATATTCATTGTCATTGTAGTATGATGGTAGAGGATTCAGGGGACGCATAAGTGGCAAGGGAGTGAGCAGCTCTTTCTGTATCAATGTAACCATGATCTAGCTATATGATTGGGTGAGTGGGGTAAACCTCCTAGGCTCCCTGGCCATCTATCTATTCTGTTGTGAATACTGTGTTCCACCTGGGTGCTTGTTGTTGTGGTTGTTGTTGTTGTTGCGGTTGTGGAGGTGGTGGTGGATTCTGTTGCGTCGATGGTGGTTGTGGTTGATGCTGAGGCTAGTGTTGTTGATATTGTCGACGTCCTTGTGGGGGAGCATATTGAATGCCTTGGGCAGTGGCGATGATGTTGTTTATTCCCATCGGACGCGAAGGAGAACCATTGCGATTCCCATTCCTGTATCCTTTGGGTCTTCCTCCAACCTTGTTCCGCTTGATCGAAGTGGCATGATGAAGCCACAAGGAGATCGTCCCCGTGCATTTTCCTGCTTCAACTTGCTCTCTGGTGTGGATTAACTGAGCAAAATTTGCATAAGAGTGAGAGATGAGATAACTAAAAATGTCAGGGTAATTGGAATGGATGATCATGGAGATTTTCTCCTCATCATCTAAGGGTGTTCGCATTCTGGCGGCCATGGCTCGCCAACGTCCGACATAGGCAAATAGTGTCTCATCACTTCTCTGCTTAAGTGCTGGCAAGTCTGCTCTCTTGGGAGCCATGTTGAGATTGTACGTGAATCTGTCGACAAAGGCTTCAGAAAGCCCCAGGTCTTAATGCGATGACAATCCAACGATGTGTACAAGTTTAGGGCATTACCCTTTAAAGATTTTTGGAAAAGTAGGAGGAGGGCTCCTTTATTTCCTACTACTGCATTCAGCTCTCCGCAGAAAATTTTAAGATGTGTTGTGGGACATTCACTAACATCTTATCTCTTGAACTTAAGTACCTCAAAATTTTAAGGTATCCTGACATCTGGAAAGGGACACAGGTCATTGAACTTTGTTGAGGGGAGATCTATCCCCTATTGTCTCTGGAGCTGGTTCTGCATGGCTTGGAGTTTCTCCCACAACTCCTCCATTTTGATTTCAGTCGTTTGAGAGATCGGTGTCTCTTGCGGTAAGGCCCGTTCAGCTTCTTCGACATAGTGATTGATTTCCTTGATCCTATGACTCCCATTAGGGGGAGTTGATTGAAATTGAATTGGAGGTTACGAAGGTTAAATTAAAGACTGTTGGAATTGAACTGAGAATTACCGGGTGTTCAGTCGCCTCAAGTGCAAGGCTACGATGTAGTAATAATTTGGTAGAGACCGAGATCGTCCTCAGGGATCAACCAGAAATTCACAAAACCTCTTTAAACAACTCTAATTAAAATCGAATAAAAGTGAACTAAATATGAAATTTGAATTAAATGTGCAATCTGTAAACTTAAAGGATGAATTTAATAATTGTTCGTTTCCCCAAGTGTAGGGTTACGATGTAGTAATAAACTCAGTAAGACCGAGGTCGATCCACAGGGACTTATGTAGGAATTCACAAACACTTCCAATAGCTTCTATTGAAAAGCTAATAACCAGATTTGATGAGATTGATGTAAATAGCAATTTTAAACTAAACTGAAATAATCAATTAATTAAAAGGCACTAGTGGTTCAAGGATCCACTTGTAGCAATCCTTGATGCTCAATTCGCTGTGGTTTCTCACTTTCTCAACTAGAATCGAAATTAAGATCTATCTAGTCGGATGATAGAGCAGTTAAACCAAACAACCTATCATATGTATGAACAATGTACATGATTCACTCAACGCAAGCTAGGACGAGCATACTCAATTGCATAGGTCAGTCCCAATTCAAATAGGCTAAGTTCACAATCATAACCATCATCAAGTCCTGTCACAAGACAAAGCTAGATCATGATTTGAACTTGATTCAAATCACATACACAGTCTCAAACATACTTCAGAATTTCATAAAAGTAGAACTTTGGTAGGAAGTTCCCACATGAAGATCATAGTACTAGAGCGTATTCCAATTCCTCGGATCATTCAGGTCTAGACTAACACAAATCAATTAAGAACTCAAGTACTTCGTTCAAACATCCATGAGTCATCATAAGACTAAGAAAAACTACTTAGTACTTGAATTAAACTTCAAACCATTGTTCTTAAACATGAAATCCAATCTTAAAACCAACTTAAACGAATTGAAACATCTTAGATTCACTACAAGCTTCACCTCTTAGCCCTAGCTAAGAGGTTTAGCCGTTCATGATCCAAGGAAAAATGAAACAACTAAGAAAAACATAAAAATGAGAAAGCAAACTAGGAGTTGTGGAACTCGGAAATCCACTTCCACAGCCTCCCACCTTGCTCAAACCCTTCTAAGATACCCTAGGAACGATCCCTAGGTGTCCTTTTATAGTGGGGAGGCTCCGCAGCATCAGAATCTTCCAGAAATTGCGTAAGCTTACGCAGTGCGCAGATAAAATCGGAACAGAATAGGAAAGTCCGTAGTTTTACGCATGGCCGACCGGTCTAAGTGGCTTGGCCGACCGGTCACGACCGGTCGGACTCATCTAGGAAACAGTCCAGCAAGCTATAGAGCTATCAGACCTATTGGCCGACCGGTCTGGACCGGTCGGACTGGGCTGGCCGACTGGTCACGACCGATCGGACTGTTTATTCAAACTGTCCAGCGAGTTCCAGAGCTCAGGGGGAGACGGCCGACCGGTCTAAACTGGTCGTGGCCCTCCTGGCCGACCGGTCATGACCGGTCTTAGCCCATTTTTCTTCTTCATTTCTTTCTTTCTTTCTTTCTTCTCTCTGCTTTCTTCTTTCTTTGGCCCACCTTGAGTCTTCATCCAAGGCTCCTAAGTAGATCCTTTTGGTCTCCTATTGGGTGAAGTCCACTCTCATTCTTGCAACCACAAAACATGTATTAGATTAGTCTTTAAATCATGAAAACCTTGCATAATGAGTGATGAATTGGGGTTAGAATATACACAATTAAGAGCTCAACACACCCCTCAACCAGCATTTTGCTAGTCCCGAGCAAAATATGCGTGAAACCAATTCCATTCTCCAAAACCCAACTCTCCTTTAGAAACCATTCTTCTATACATCCCAAGATACACAAGTGTAAGATTCAGAAATATTAGGTGACAGAGGTTGAAATCATAAACTCTCAAGACATAACAAGTGTCCATATGAGATTCCCGCTGATTGGTTGATGAATAGAAAAACTTGAACAAATTCAACCTAGTGTGCATCGTGAAAGTTCATCTCATGAGTTTCCAGGATTATCTTCTTCATAGATCATCTAGACTATAGATCTCAAGGTATATGGAGCAACAACAAGCCAATGACAGAAATTTGCCTTACTGTCCTTCCGACGGCTTTCACACTATGTCCCATTTTCGACTTTAGTTACGGGTAGACCATCCCCCGGTTGGTAATAGGTAGCCCTAATTGAAAATTTCCACTATTTTTCCATCATTCCCAATTTCATCCTTCCTTTTCCTTTTTCTTTTAAATTAGATAGGATTTTTAGAAATCCATATCTTTCGTTATTTTCCCATGGACAAGGATGGACAAAGTACCCCGGCTTGGTTTCTCAACACTTGAAATCATAGTCTATCTAATCCACAAATCACATAATCCTTTCAACCCATGAAAATCGTGTAATGTGAACTAGGTGTAAGAGTGTTCCAAATTTTTTTATCAATCGCATAACTAGGGGAATTCACATATAAAACCATTATGATATGGGAAGTTCAAGACTTACAACTTCGTACACTTCGTATCTCCTCCTCTTATGCTCATATCATCTTGAATGCATAGAAATAAAGTTTTCCAAAAGAGTTTTGATTTTTTAGGAAAATCGAAAAATTTCTACATAATTGCTCGAAATGTTACAAAACGCTGGAGGTATCCAAGTGTTCCTACACCCCCAACCAAATCTTGCATTGTCATCAATGTAAAAGATGTGCAATGAGCAAAACATGAGAGCTATTTGAAAATAAAAGGGAGTGAGGAATGAGAGTACCTGAGAGAGTGAAAAGTGGAATTCTTCCTCCTTCTGACAAACCTATGAAAAATAAACAAAAGCAACCAACTCCTAATCATAACTACTCTATACCTCCATCAGACTAGGAGATCAATCATCCTGATACACAAGATCAGTCAGAGGTATGGACATACCTTCTGAAGGAAACTTCTCAAAGAACGGCTTTAATCGCTGACCATTCGCCTTAAAAATGTTGTTGTTTCGTGGATTTAACAACTCGACGGTCCCATATGGGTAGACAGTTTGCACAATGTAGGGACCGGTCCATCGAGATCTCAATTTTCTCAGAAATAAATGTAGGCGAGAATTATACAAAAGGACTTTTTGATTGATCGTGAATGTCTTATACAGAATATTCTTATCATGGAATATCTTCGTCTTGTCGTTGTAAATTCTCGCATTCTCATAAGCTTCGTTCCGGATTTCTGCAAGTTCATTCAATTGGAGTTTGTGCAACGAGTTCGCCTTGTCAGAATCAAAATTCATCTTCTTAATTGCCCAATATGCCCTATGTTCCAACTCCACAGGCAAGTGACAAGCCTTCCCATAGACAAGTCTATCAGGAGACATTCCAATAGGGGTCTTAAAAGAGGTACGGTAGGCCCAAAGCACATCGGTAAGTCGAAGCGACCCATCCTTGCGATCGGGGTTCACCGTTTTCTCTAAAATGTGTTTAATCTCCCTATTGGATATCTCAGCTTGTCCACTAGCTTGTGGGTGATAGGGAGTACTCACTTCGTGTGTTACGCCATATTTCTTAATTAAGGATTCAAATGGGCGATTACAAAAGTGAGACCCTCTATCACTTATAATGACTCGAGGTGTTCCAAACCGGGAAAGAATATTCTCTTTTAAGAAGCGAATGACCGTTTTATGGTCATTATTCCGGCAATGGATGGCCTCGACCCATTTGGACACACAGTCAACGGCAAGCAAGATGTATGTGTTTCCAAAAGAAGATGGGAATGGACCCATGAAATCGATGCCCCAACAATAAAAAATTTCAATTATTAAGATGGGATTGAGTGGCATCATATTTCTACGGGAGATTCCTCCCAATTTCTGACAGGGTTCACATGTTTTGCAAAACTCATGTGTGTCTTTGAACATAGTGGGCCAATAGAACCCACATTGCAGAATTTTTGCTGTGGTCTTTTTAGCTGAAAAGTGGCCACCACATACCTGAGAATGACAAACGGAGATGATACTTTGTTGTTCATCATCTGGCACACATCTCCTTATGATTTGATCGGGACAATACTTGAATAAGTATGGGTCGTCCCATAGGAATTTTCGCACCTCAGTGAAGAATTTATCCTTATCTTGCTTTTTCCAATGTGTAGGAATTGTACCTGTAGCAAGATAGTTAGCAGTGTCCGCATACCATGGCAATTGGGAGACTGCAAAAAGTTGTTCATCAGGGAACATGTCATTGATCGCGGTCGTTTCAGGGGAATCAATGAGAACAAGTCGAGAGAGGTGGTCAGCCACTACATTTTCTACTCCTTTCTTATCACGTATCTCTATGTCAAATTCCTGGAGTAGAAGGATCCATCTTAACAACCGCGGTTTAGCATCCTTCTTAGTGAGAAGGTACTTAAGCGCGGCATGGTCAGTGAATATGATGATCTTGGATCCAATCAAGTAGGACCTAAACTTGTCCAAGGCAAAAACTACGGCTAAAAGTTCTTTTTCTGTAGTAGTGTAGTTTGCTTGGGCTGAGTTTAAGGTTCTACTTGCATAGTAGATAACACATGGCTTCTTCTCTTTTCTTTGGCCTAGCATGGCCCCAATAGCCTAGTCGCTTGCGTCTCACATAATTTCAAAAGGAAGGCTCTAATCAAGTGGTTGCATTATGGGATCACATGTCAACATACCTTTAAGTGTAGTAAAGGAATTTTGACAATCTTCATTCCACTCAAAAGAATTCTCCTTTTGAAGTAGGTTACATAAAGGACGAGAGAGTGAACTGAAGTCCTTTATGAACCGTCTATAAAATCCTGCGTGTCCCAAAAAGGACCGTACATCTCGTATGCTCTTGGGTGGTGGAAGGTTAGAGATAAGATCAATTTTCGCTTTGTCTACCTCGCTTCCATTTTGTGAAACGATATGACCAAGTACAATTCCCTTTTGAACCATAAAGTGACACTTCTCCCAATTCAACACAACGTTCTTCTCTTCACATCTTTTCAGCACAGATTTCAAGTGCACAAGGCGCTCATCAAAGCTACAACCAAATACTGAAAAATCATCCATGAAGACTTCAAGAATTGTCCCCACCATATCAGAAAAGATACTCATCATACAATGCTGAAAGGTGGCAGGGGCATTACATAGTCTAAACTGTTAATGCAAAGATTTGTCAATTACCATGGTTAGTGTGTCGTCGAGTCCCTGGCAACTGAAGACAGTTTTCCTTGCGGCTGAAGACAGAAGCTTCTCGAAGATCAAGTCAGCTTCTAGCCTCTCCACCCCAAACCTTTGATCCTAAAAACTTCTATAGATGGCCCAAGACCTTTCTAGGCACACCCTTAGCACCATCTATAGCTCACCTTCCATTAAGATCAGCTATGGATAGGTTTTTGGTTGCAGAAGGTTCTTTAAAATTGAAAATATTTCAGTCTGCACTCTCCGATACATACCCGATCCATCGGAGAATATTCCGATAGATGTCCGATCAATCGGACAATGTGTCCGATCCATCGGAAAATAGTCCAGTTACATTGCAAACTCTCTGGACACTTTTCCGAGCCATCGGAGGGATGTCCGATCCATCGGACCGTGTGTTCCGATCAATCGGACAGTATGTCCGATCAATCGTACATTTGTCCAGCAAACTTTGAAAAACTCTCTGGACTCTTTTACGATCAATCGGAGGTCTGTCCAATCCATCGGACAGGGCTCTCCGATCCATCGGACATAGATACGATCCATCGGAGGAATTTCCAGAAAAATTGCATCAACTCTCTGGAAGATATTCCGATCAATCGGACCACCTATCCGATCAATCGGACAGGGTATTCCGATCAATCGGAACTAAGTCCGATCAATCGGAGAACCTGTTTTCAAGCAAAATTCAAATTTGACTAAATCTTATGTCCGATCGATCGGAACCTATCGAGCTGACCGTTTTCTGACCGTTGAAGGGCATAATCTATTAATAGAACTCGGTTGGATCTTGCCAAAGACACCTTGAGCATCATCTAGGGTTTAAGTGAGCCTTCTTCTTGAGATCCCCTTCTTCCAAACCCTTAGATCTGTTGAGTTCATTCTTCAATCCATGTTGATCTGACCAACATTGATTAAGCATTCAAAGCTTGGATTGAAACATGAACTCAACTCCTCTTTAATGGCATCTTGACCTACCTCTCATAGACATTTGCTTGTCATCAATGTCATTAATGGTGGTTTAGGTAGAAGCTTTCCTCATATAAAAGCCATATCCCAAAATAGCCTCAACCTAACCTCAATCCCTCACCTTGGAAACTACAATGGGTCATCCGGAGCAAGGTTGCTGATCGAGGGAGCTGAAGAAGACGTCTTCCGTACAAGCTGAAGCTTCTTCAACAAAGGCATCATCAAGGGACTCAATCAGCTAAGTATCTTTAGTCTTTCGAGTCCAAGAAACCTCCTCAGTTGAGATTTGGGTTTCAGAGTTTGAAGACCCAAACTCGGTAGAGTCCTTGCGTAGGACAAGTCCTTGAGTAGGACAAGCCCTTGTGTAGGACTAAGTGGTCATGGATTAGTCCTATGGAAGGATGAATCCATGTGTTGAGTCATAAGTCCTTTTGTAGGCTGTTAAGGTTTATGGTTAACCTCATTTAAAACCATAGTGATAGTGAAATCCGGCCACTCAAGGAGTGAGTGGGTCAGTCGGGAGTGGAGTAGGTACATAACCGAACCACTATAAAAATCTCTTGTTGTGTGGTGAATGGATGAACTGATTTACTTCTTTTACACATGCTTCTATTGATTTATGGTCTGCGTATCTGGTGTTTGATGAAAGTGCTCTAAGAATACTTTGTGTTGAGAAATTTTAAAAAGTGTCCTATTCACCCCCCTCTAGGACAAGATAACTTGTTTCTTGCTTCTACAACAGCGGTAATCAAACTTATATCGCATTTTCAATTGGTATCAGAGCGGGTTCCTCCTCAAAGGCGTAACCGCCCGGAGTGTGATCCGTCTCTAGAAGCTTGAAATCATGTCAAAAGGGGATTCCAGTATGGTTTCCAAACCTCCATATTTTGATGGATCAAACTACGCATATTGGAAAGCAAGAATGAGAGTTTTCTTGCAATCATTGGATCATGCAACATGGAGGTCTGTGGAAATCAAATATGAAATACCCCTTTTGAACACTACCTTAGAGGGTGTCACAACCACCACAGTCAAACCTGATGACTTATGGACTGATCTTGAAAAACTGAGATACATTAGTAATGCAAAGGCACTCAATGCCATCTTTTGTGCCGTCTCAGCGGATGAGTTCAAAAGAATTTGTAATTGCACAACATCCAAAGAAGCTTGGGACATCCTTGAAACTACACATGAAGGGACTAGTACAATCAAGAGGTCAAAGCTTCAGCTATTGACAACTCAGTTTGAAAATATGAAAATGGTAGAACATGAGAACTTCATGGACTTTTACACCCGCTTGAGTGATGTCACCAATGCTATGTGGGGATTGGGAGAGAGAATTTCGGACCCGCGCATTTGTAGGAAAATTCTAAGATCCTTACCCGAACGATTCTCTTCCAAGGTCATAACGATTGAGGAATGTAGAGATATTGATACTATGAAAATAGAAGATTTACTAGGCTCTCTACAGACCCATGAACTTCATTTCAAGAAATCCCCAAAAAGTAGAAACACCGTGCTAAAAACTTCACACACTACACAAGAATCTGAAGTTGATAGTGATGAAGAATTGGATATGAATGAAATGGCACTTATGGCCAAGAAATTTAGAAAATTCTTCAAAAACAAAGGAAAGAGGGTTGACAAGAATAGCAAATCTTTTGACAAAAAGCGCTATACAGGAAAATCTTACAACAAGCCAAAAGATCCCAAGTGCTACAACTGTGGTCGCTATGGTCATATTGCCTCTGAATGTCAAGCTCCTGCCAAAGAAAAATTTAAAAAGAAAGCTATGGAAGCCACATGGGACAACCTTGGGAGTACTGATTCAGAAACAGAAGAAGATCAAAGTGATGAGAGAGGATCAGTTAAAATTCTGATGGCCTCCATTTCTGAGATTGTCCCAGACTTACAAGGCGATAGAGACAATGATGATCATGAGCAATCAGAACACAATATGACATCCTCCGATGATGACGAGGATGATAATGAAGGTTTGCAAGTTACCTATGATGAGCTATTCCGTCAAAGCATCCTTCTTACCAAGAAGTTGAGCCAAGCTAATATTGAAAACAACAAACTGGCTGATGAAATGCAAGAAGTGAAGAGAGAAAACCACGGATTCTACCATCAGATCTGTGAATTGGAAAAGAAAAACAAAGCAGCTCAAGACAAAATTAATACCCTAGAAGATGAGCTGAAAAAGGCAAAATCTACAAATCAGTGTTTAGTTTTGCAGCTTAATCAAGAAAGTCAACTCAATGAAAGATTTGCCCAAAGTAGAGAAAAACTTGATGATATCCTTAAGTCAGGTAAACCTTGTAGGAACACAAGAGGGCTAGGCTATAATGAGCCAACTAAGGTTAGTAACCCAGAACCTAAAAAGACCAAGAATGCATCAGGAAGCACTACTAAGAGAAATTCACCTATATGTCATGCATGCGGAGATGTTGGTCATTTAAAGTTTGAATGCTTGGTCCTTAAGAATCCGGTTCGGAACTTGAAAGGTAAATTTGTACCTACCGGTAAAAGGATGAATCAGATGTGGAGTCCTCCTAAACAAACTCCAAATATGAGGAAGAATTATCCCACTCCACCAAAGAAAGACAAAAGAATGGAAGAGCTCCTAGAAATGGTAAAACAGTTGAACAAAAGAACCATGGAGCTGATGAAAGAGAAAACCTCAAAAATTTATGCCCAAACAATGACATCCCTAGAATCAACCAAGAAACCTAGTTCTCCAAAAAGGATAATCTCTAAATGGGTAGTTAAGAACAAATGCTTAGTTATTCATACAGCCCTTAGAGCAGGAAGAAACACTAGGTGGTATCTTGATAGTGGATGCTCCCGACACATGACAGGTGACAAGACTCAGTTTTGTGATTATGCTGAATTTGATGGTGGGTCTGTTACCTTTGGAGATGGGAGTATTGCCAAGATTGTTGGAAAGGGAACCATCACCGGGCCAGGATTGCCCAAAATTGAGGATGTTCTATGTGTTGACGGTTTGAAACATAATCTGTTAAGCATCTCTCAAATATGTGATGAACAGCATTCTGTGAAATTCTCCAAAGAGATGTGCGAAATTATGGACCAAACTGGAAAATTAATATTAAAAGGGTTTCGCACTGGAGATAACTGCTATGTGATTGAAAACAAGGGTGATGAGGGACCATCTGCCGTATGCCACATGGCTATTAATGATGATACTGAATTATGGCATCAACGGCTTGGTCATGTCCATTACAGGAACCTTGCTAAGCTAAGTAGGAAGAGATTGGTGAGAGGATTACCAAAGATTGGGAAGAAACCAAAAGAAGTATGTGCTGAATGCTTGAAAGGCAAACAAATTAAAGTTGCACATAAGAAGACATCCATCATTGCTACATCAAAACCCCTTGACCTACTCCACATGGACCTTGTAGGCCCCACAAGAGTAATGAGTCAAGGAGGTAAGAGGTATTTCTTCGTTATTGTTGATGACTATTCCCGGTATACATGGGTTGTATTTTTGAAAGAAAAGTCGGATACATTCGAGGAATTTGAGAAACTCATGAAACGACTCCACAATGAAAAGGAATGCACAGTAAAACGTATTAGGAGTGATCATGGAGGGGAATTTGAGGATGGGCGCTTTGAACTATTCTGTGAAAATTTAGGAATCAAACATGAATTCTCAGCCCCAAAAACTCCCCAACAAAATGGAGTAGCAGAAAGGAAAAACAGAGTTCTACTCGAAATGGCCACAGTCATGATGAACAGCAAAAATATAGCTCAAAATCTGTGGGCCGAAGCAGTGAATACAGCTTGTCACATCATTAACCGAGTCTATTTGAGAGCTGGCCTAGATAAGACCCCATATGAGCTGTGGAATGGAAAAGTCCCAAACATCAAGTACTTTAGGGTCTTTGGTAGCAAATGTCACATCCTTCGAGATAGAGAAAATTTAGGAAAATTTGACTCTAAGAGTGATGAGGGAATATTTCTAGGATATGCTTCTGATAGTCGGGCCTATAGAGTGTACAATACAAGGACTAAAACAACTCAAGAATCCATAAATGTTGTCATTGATGACCAATCCAAGGAAGACACAAGACTTGATGATGATGAAGTGGGAGAACCGTGCCACATAGGTAAACCTGATGAAAAATCTCCCACTCCCAATGCCTCAATAGCTTCGGGAAATGCTCCACATGTCAAGGATCATCCCCTCAATCAAATCATTGGAGATCCGGATGTTGGAGTCAAGACTAGAAGACAACTTGAGGCCATCAACAGTCATGTGTGCTTCACTTCAAAAATTGAACCAAAAAATATAAATGAAGCTCTCAATGATGAATTTTGGATACTTTCTATGCAAGAGGAACTTCAACAGTTTACCCGAAATGATGTTTGGTTTCTAGTTGAAAGACCAACTGAGAAAAATGTCATTGGAACCAAATGGATCTTCAAAAACAAAACAGATGAATCTGGCAATGTGATTCAGAACAAGGCACGTCTCGTAGCTCAAGGGTACTCTCAAATTGAGGGAATTGATTTTGATGAAACTTTTGCCCCGGTAGCTAGACTCGAATCCATTCGAATTCTCATGTCCATAGCATGTGCTCTTAAATTCAAATTATTTCAAATGGACGTGAAGAGTGCCTTTCTAAATGGTATACTTGATGAGGAGGTTTATGTTGAACAACCAAAAGGGTTTGTGGACCCTAGTTACCCTCAAAGAGTCTACCGATTGAAAAAGGCTCTCTATGGGTTAAAACAAGCCCCCCGAGCATGGTATGAACGTCTTACTCAATTTCTTATTGCTCACCAGTTTGTTAGGGGGAGTGTTGATAAAACCCTATTTGTTAAAAGGACGGCTGATTCCTTTCTCATTGCTCAGATTTATGTAGATGATATTGTATTTGGGTCTAACTGTGAAGAATTCTCTGGCTTATTTGCTGAACTAATGAAATCTGAATTTGAGATGAGTTTGGTTGGCGAACTAAATTTTTTCCTAGGATTGCAAGTTAAACAGCTGAAAAATGGAATCTTTATCAACCAAACTAAGTATGCAAAAGACTTGGTCAAGAGATTTGGGCTAGACTCGGGTCGATCACACACCACGCCTATGGCCACCACCATTAAACTTTCTAAAGACTTATCTGGCACTAGTGTTGATCAACATCTATATAGAAGTATGATTGGGAGTCTTCTCTACCTCACAGCTAGTAGACCCGATATCGCCTTTAGTGTAGGGGCATGTGCTAGATTTCAAGCCGATCCTAAGGAATCACACCGCATTGCTGTAAAACGAGTGATTAGATATGTGGCCTGCACCACTGATTATGGCTTGTGGTGAAAGTGCGGTTTCATCGCTTGTAGAGACACTTGGAGATATGGCTATGGACCTAGAGGGGGGGGGAATAGGACCTTTTTGAAAATCTTTTCGCCTACTAATACAATTCAACAAAATAAGTGTTGTAAGCAAGAACACCTCGGCTTCCAAGCCTTGGTGGGTCCAATCAAATAGACTAGCAAGGGTTAAGCAATAATCAAACCTAGTCTAAGCATGCATAGATAAGAAAATGATTCAACTAATAAAGCTTCTTTCCTATGCAACTTGTGTAGACTTATGAGAGTGGATCAATGAGCTCAAGTCTACACAAGTAGTGAAGGTACATCTTGTGTGAGGATGCCTAAAAGGTGCCTAGCATGCATTCATATCAATCATTCATAATTAAGTAATTTAAACTAACAATGCAAAGATAGAATGTGCTTAAGAACAATCACAAACACAAGGATGTATAGTGGTTCGACTACGTGTCTACTCCACTCCCGGTTCAAGTACTCAACCCCTTTGAGCACACCGGCATTCACTAACGGAGGTTTTAAATGAGGTTCACCTCTCAACCTTTACACGGAGGTTTTATCGGTTCACCTCTCAACCGTATCCGGAGTTTTAGACAAAGGCTAACTCTCAACCTTATCGCACGTTTACTCCCGTGTCGGAGGCTCCCCCTTGGAGACTTAGTTTAGGCCCGGCTGACGGGCCAAGGAACGGCTAACGTCCCTAAGGCGAGTTGACAAACAAACTCTAAAATGGACTCTCAAATGAGACAACTTACTTGTCGGATGAGCCCCTTGTTTAGCGCCGTATTGGGTTGCTTGATCTTTGCTCTCCCGTGCTTCAATCAGCTTCCCTTTGCTCCCTCGATCGTGCCGCCGTTGCGTTGCCAATGCCTCAGCCACATTCGATCAAACACCTTGCATGTGATGCCTTGAAAAACCCAAGGTGCTAGGAGGATGGGTTGAATCTCCTATATGGGATATGTAGGATGTTCTATCTTAGGAGATTCACCTAGAGAGTCTTCTAGAGGTCTTGGACAAAGGATATACCAATGTGGAATAATGTCACACCTCTAGATTTGAGAGAGGAATCAAGTCATCTCTTGATTGCATTTGAATGCCCATACTTGTGTTTGAAACACAAGGGATATGACTTGAACACCTCCTCTTTGAGACCCCAAAAGATGTACAAATGATGTGGGCAAAGGGTTCTCAAAAACTTCTCACAATGACCCAAGAATGGAGCTCCATATTTATAGAAAAGAGGCTCCAACGGTCATAAAACGGGCAGAAAACGGTTGCCCGACCTGTCCCGACCGGTCATGACCGGTCGGAGCTCTTTGCTGGAAGGCATACAAAAAAACATCCAAGCCATCTACACAGGCCGACCGGTCATGACCGGTCGGCACTCTTTGCTGGACAGGGTGGATGCCCCAGGCCGACCGGTCATGACCGGTCGGCGCACTTCTCTGGCTGGATTTGGATAACCAGGCCGACCGGTCATGACCGGTCGGCCACCTCTGCTGGCTTCCATGGATATTGTAAAGGCCGACCGGTCCTGACCGGTCGGCTGGCCATTGATAATGCAGCCAAGCTGCTGGCCGACCGGTCATGACCGGTCGGACCAGCCTGGGTCCCCTCACCTTTTATCTGATTTCTTCTTTCTCCAGCATGAAGATATAGGCCAAAGATAGAGTGGTCAAAAGGGACACCTAGGGCCTATCTATGATGACTAAATGTACTCTAATATGGTCAAGGTCATCAAGGATACAAAGGGGATAGGTTTTGGTCGAGGTTAAGGCACCAAGGCATCTCATATACCTGAATCTTCTTCCTTGATGTGGTTGGACGTCTTGAGTCTTCGGTCTTCGTCTTCATTGGGCTCAACCGACACAAGACTCACAGCTGTAAGTGATTGACAAACAAGGTGCACTAGTATGCCACGGAAAAGTGCACTAACATGTGGTACCCCTTTGACACCTCAACCATCATTGCGGGGTACTCCGATACCGATTGGGCCGGAAATATGGATGACAGAAAATCCACTAGCGGTGACTGTTTTTACGTTGGAAATTGCTTAGTTGCTTGGCATAGCAAAAAGCAAAACTCCATCTCTTTGTCCACCGCTGAAGCTGAATATATTGCTGCCGGAAGTTGTTGTGCTCAACTACTTTGGATGAAACAGATGTTGAAGGATTATGGTCTTAATCAGGATGAAATGACGCTTTTTTGTGACAACACAAGCGCCATTAATATCTCAAAAAATCCGGTTCAACATTCTCGAACCAAACATATCGACATCCGGCATCACTTTATAAGAGAACTCGTTGAGGAAAAACTGATTAATCTTGAATACATTCAAACTGAGCGGCAATTGGCCGACATCCTTACTAAACCGTTAGATTCCACAAGGTTTGAACACCTTCGGAAGTCTATCGGTGTGTGCTCATTCTAGCAAAATGGACACTCATGTGCTCATAGGTATATCTGAGGAATTAGCCTCATTTTTGTTGGTGATTATTGATATTGTCATGCTCACACTCTTATCAAATTAGCTGGAAATCATTTGCTGAAGGGAGAAAATGTTTAGTGTTGAAAATTCCTCTGGGGGCATTTCCGATGGATCGGACACATCGTCCGATCAATCGGAAATATCGGCAGATCAACAGTCAAATACGCGAGCCCTATTCAGTCGGTTTTCATTTCTACTCTCTTCCTCTCATCTCTCAGCCCCTTTTGCTAGGGCATCTCCATCCGATCGGTCTAGAGTTCAGCTGAGTCTTCCTGGATCCTCATTTGCAGCTCCAATAGGTCTTTGCATCTCCTCGGTAAGATCCTTCAAGCTGTCGGTTTGATTTTTTGGCTATCCGGTTGGTTTCTTCTGTCCCTCTTCTCTATCAGATCATCATTTCTAGGGATTTGAAGTGTTTTCCGTCCATCTTGGTATCTACATTGGTTAAATCCTCTTTCCGAGCTTGCTACATCATGCCTAAAGATCCGAAAGGCAAGTCCAAGATGGCAGCTGGGCCATCCACCACTGCCAGGACCAAGAAGTTGCAAACTTCTCTACCCTCTCAGGGCTCTCCTCCACCTGCTGCACCTCCTGTTCAGCCTGAGAGTCCAGCCTCTCTTTCTCGGTTTCAATCTCGCACCATTATCTATGAGAGAGTAGGTCACTGAGTCCTGCGTGGAGCCCTTTGGCATTCCCGCTCTTCTTGCTCAGATTGGGTGGGATCCTGTACTTCGTTTTGGCGGCGTAGCCCATCCCGAGGTGGTCTATACATTTCTATCTAAAATCATCAATCCTGTTGGCAACCCTCCCTCATGTGAGGTTATTGTCGGCGGCCGGGTCGTCCAGGTCACAGCTCACACTATAGCCGCCCTGATTGGTGTTCCCGTGTCCACAGCCCCGCAACCCAATGACAATCTACTTGATACTTCTCTTAGGGTTGATTGGACTCGCTACTTATGTCGGGGTCCAAATCAGGAGTGGATCGACGGTAGCGCTCTCCGCGCATCTGAAATGTCTAATAGGTTTCGAGTGCTCCATCAGATCTTCAGCACCAATGTCTATCCCCGCAGTTCAAACAAGTCCGACCTTACTGCCAATATGGTCAATCTGCTGTACCACGTCGGTCATGGGACGCGCCTGTGTCTCCCATCCATCATTTTGCATCATATTTTGGACGCCCTGCCACACAACCGCAACACCATTCCGTTCGGGTGGCTCATTACTAGATTAGGGCACGAGTGCGGATTTACAGATATTGTGGTCCACCCCATTCCTCGCCGCACATTCAGGGACCTCAATATCAAGAAGATGTCCCTTCCAAAAGAGGATGACGTCGAAGATTGGGATTTCTCGCACACTCCCACACAGGTGTCGGCTGACACCCGCAGCGGGTCTTCTGCTCCATCACCGACTCCTGCCCCAGCTCGTCGCTCAGTCAAGCGGCGCCTTCAGTCCGACGCCTCCTCGGCACCTCCTCCTCCCAGCACGGAGCAGATCACTGCTCAATTAGATCGCGTGGAGGGTGCCCTTGCCCAGCATGGTGAGCGGCTGTCGCGACTCGAGACCTTGATGCAGTCCATTCATGCTGCTTGTCCAGAGCCTCACCTCAGCGTTATCATGCCGTCGCGATGACGTCTCTGGCCCTGCTCCATAGCTGCCTACCTTCTCAGCTAGGGTCCCTAGAGTTTAGTCGTCGCAGATATCTTTTTGGAGCGACGTTGATAGTTGTATTGATTGGTGCATCTTTTCATTGACATTTTTTTTTACGGCCGGTTATACTTTTTGGATATGTTTTTGGATATTTTTTTGGATATTTTGGATGCTCAGTATTTGGATATTATGATGATCGTTATGTCTTTCTTGTTATGCTATTGTATCTGATGATCTTTTTTTTTTTTTTTGGGTATCTTCTGCATATATACATCTAATTGTGCGACATTGCTTATTCCTGGTGGGCTTCTTGCCCTCTTTTGGTTTTTGTATATATGGTTTGTTGGTCATGATATACATTTCAGGAGGGGAGGTTGGTTGCCTGGGCTATAAGCCCTCTGTGCTTACTGTCATATACTTGTATATCCTTGCATGACCATGTGCGTGTTGGCTTCCTCTCTCGGCTCGAAAATGTTTATTCTCCTCCTTGCATATGCGTTGCATTCTCATTTTACTAACCTTTGTCAATCACTGACAAAAAGGGGGAGAATTTATCCCACCAAAAGATCCAGGTTATCTTTTTGTTGATCTTTTGTGTGCAGGGACTAAGGGGGAGTTCATGTGAAGCCTAGTTTGTACATTGAGTCTGTACATTTTGTATGTATTGAGTCATGTCTATGTATAAAGTTTTTATTTTTCTCGACATGATGTATTTTGGTTTTTGGTGTCTAGGATAAGTCTGTGGTATGGACCAAGACTTGCATAGGTTTGGTTTTGTCTGGTAATTGACAAAGGGGGAGATTGTTAATGCAAAGATTTGTCAATTACCATGGTTAGTGTGTCGTCGAGTCCCTGGCAACTGAAGACAGTTTTCCTTGCGGCTGAAGACAGAAGCTTCTCGAAGATCAAGTCAGCTTCTAGCCTCTCCACCCCAAACCTTTGATCCTAAAAACTTCTATAGATGGCCCAAGACCTTTCTAGGCACACCCTTAGCACCATCTATAGCTCACCTTCCATTAAGATCAGCTATGGATAGGTTTTTGGTTGCAGAAGGTTCTTTAAAATTGAAAATATTTCAGTCTGCACTCTCCGATACATACCCGATCCATCGGAGAATATTCCGATAGATGTCCGATCAATCGGACAATGTGTCCGATCCATCGGAAAATAGTCCAGTTACATTGCAAACTCTCTGGACACTTTTCCGAGCCATCGAAGGGATGTCCGATCCATCGGACCGTGTGTTCCGATCAATCGGACAGTATGTCCGATCAATCGTACATTTGTCCAGCAAACTTTGAAAAACTCTCTGGACTCTTTTACGATCAATCGGAGGTCTGTCCGATCCATCGGACAGGGCTCTCCGATCCATCGGACATAGATACGATCCATCGGAGGAATTTCCAGAAAAATTGCATCAACTCTCTGGAAGATATTCCGATCAATCGGACCACCTATCCGATCAATCGGACAGGGTATTCCGATCAATCGGAACTAAGTCCGATCAATCGGAGAACCTGTTTTCAAGCAAAATTCAAATTTGACTAAATCTTATGTCCGATCGATCGGAACCTATCGAGCTGACCGTTTTCTGACCGTTGAAGGGCATAATCTATTAATAGAACTCGGTTGGATCTTGCCAAAGACACCTTGAGCATCATCTAGGGTTTGAGTGAGCCTTCTTCTTGAGATCCCCTTCATCCAAACCCTTAGATCTGTTGAGTTCATTCTTCAATCCATGTTGATCTGACCAACATTGATTAAGCATTCAAAGCTTGGATTGAAACATGAACTCAACTCCTCTTTAATGGCATCTTGACCTACCTCTCATAGACATTTGCTTGTCATCAATGTCATTAATGGTGGTTTAGGTAGAAGCTTTCCTCATATAAAAGCCATATCCCAAAATAGCCTCAACCTAACCTCAATCCCTCACCTTGGAAACTACAATGGGTCATCCGGAGCAAGGTTGCTGATCGAGGGAGCTGAAGAAGACGTCTTCCGTACAAAGCTGAAGCTTCTTCAACAAAGGCATCATCAAGGGACTCAATCAGCTAAGTATCTTTAGTCTTTCGAGTCCAAGAAACCTCCTCAGTTGAGATTTGGGTTTCAGAGTTTGAAGACCCAAACTCGGTAGAGTCCTTGCGTAGGACAAGTCCTTGAGTAGGACAAGCCCTTGTGTAGGACTAAGTGGTCATGGATTAGTCCTATGGAAGGATGAATCCATGTGTTGAGTCATAAGTCCTTTTGTAGGCTGTTAAGGTTTATGGTTAACCTCATTTAAAACCATAGTGATAGTGAAATCCGGCCACTCAAGGAGTGAGTGGGTCAGCCGGGAGTGGAGTAGGTACATAACCGAACCACTATAAAAATCTCTTGTTGTGTGGTGAATGGATGAACTGATTTACTTCTTTTACACATGCTTCTATTGATTTATGGTCTGCGTATCTGGTGTTTGATGAAAGTGCTCTAAGAATACTTTGTGTTGAGAAATTTTAAAAAGTGTCCTATTCACCCCCCTCTAGGACAAGATAACTTGTTTCTTGCTTCTACAACAGCAGGTAATCAAACTTATATCGCATTTTCATAAACGGCATCCATCGATAGGCGAAAGTGCCGAATGGACATGTGAATGTAGTCTTTTCTTGGTCTTCACGGGCGATCTCTATTTGGTTGTACCCTGAATAGCCATCAAGGAAGGAAAAATGGGAATGACCCGCCAACCTTTCTAAAATTTGATCAACAAATGGTAAGGGGAAGTGGTCTTTCCTCGTGACAGTGTTTAGCTTCTTGTAGTCAATGCACATTCTCCAACCAGTAGTGACTCTGGTTGGTACAAGTTCATTATTGGCATTGGCTACGATGGTTATTCCGGATTTCTTAGGCACCACTTGAGTTGGACTCACCCATTGACTATCGGATATTGAGTAGATAATACCCACATCCAATAGTTTTACCACTTCGGCCTTAACCACATCCTTCATGTTTGGATTGAGTCGTCTTTGTGGTTGCCTGGATGTCTTCGCATTCTCCTCAAGGTGTATGCGATGAGTACAAATCAGTGGGTCTATGCCTTTGAGATCCGCAATCGACCACCCAATGACACTCTTGTGCTCTAATAGAGTGGCCATTAGCCTGCTCCCTTGTTCCTCATCCAAGTGGGAAGAAATCACCACCGGATATGTCTCATCTCGACCTAAATAGACATATTTCAGCTCACTTGGTAATGGTTTTAGGTCGAGTGTTGGTGCCTTGATATTGGATGGGAGGGCTTTGTTCTCGTTTATGGGCAAAGGCTCAAATAGGGCCCTCCATCTTTTGTTATCAAGCACTGGCATCACATCTAAAATGGCATCCATCTCTCGTATTGTGTCATCATTTATCTCATGAGAGTGGGCCACACATGCCTCCAAAGGGTCGGAATATAATGTTGAGGGGAAAGTTTCCTCCACGAATGATTCAATCAAGTTTATCTCGTGGATCTCCTCATCAACCTCCAGTGGTTGTTTGCATAAATCAAATATATTAAGCTCGAGAGTCATATTTCCAAAGGACATTTGTACAAGCCCGTTTCTACAATTGATAATTGCATTGGAAGTAGCTAGAAAAGGGCGGCCAAGTATGACGGGAATTTGAGCACCGGTACCTATCACGGGATGTGTATCCAAGACAATAAAGTCTACTGGGTAGTAGAATTTATCAACTTGGACTAGAACATCCTCAATCATTCCTCTCGGTATACGAATGGATCTATCAGCAAGTTGGAGTGTGGTTTTGGTGGGTTTCAATTCACCTAACCCAAGTTGTTCGTAAACTGAGTATAGAATGAGGTTCACACTTGCTCCCAAATTGAGTAAGGCTTGTTTAATCCGATAGTCTCCTATAATGCATGAGATGGTTGGACTACCCGGATCCTTGTATTTTTGGGGCACCTCTTGTTTGATGATAGCGCTCAAATTCTCAGTCAAAAGTACCTTGTTATGAACATTGTGTTTTCTTTTGACCGTACACAATTCATTTAGAAATTTGGTATAGGATGGTATTTGTTTTATGGCATCCAACAACGGAATGTTGATCTTCACCTGCTTGAAAACTTCTAAAATTTTCAGATTTTTGTCTAAAGGTTTGGGTGAAATCAACCTTTGGGGAAACGGGGACAACCGGCTTGTATTGCCTTTCCGGTTCTTTCTCTTGTGGAGTATTGTTTGAGCTATCATCCTCTTTGGAAATTTTCGAATCCTTAGGCTTTGGGGCCTTCACCGGATTAGATTTATCAACTATTTTCCCACTTCTCAAAGTGGTGATAGCTTAAACATGCTCCGTATGCTGGGAGGATGAGCCTGCAGTCTTGTATCTCAAATTGGGTTCTTGGGTTAGGAAGAGGTTGGGCAGGAAGTGTGCCTTTCTCCCTAACACTGAGGTGAGATTCAACTCTAGCCATTGAGGTTTTCAATTCATTGATGGCTTGAGTTGAATTTTGATTGAATTTCAATTGCTCTTGCATGAACCCATCTATTTTCAGAGAATTAGTCTTGTTATACTCAGCTTGAACTGACACAAATGCACCCAACATCTCCTCTAGCGTAACTTTTGGAGTAATGACTAGAGATGGACCTAGTATATGTTGAGCTTGAGGAATATTGTTTGCATTCGCAGTGGGTCCATTCCTCCAACTGAAGTTGGGATGGTTCTTCCAATTAGCATTAAACGTGTTTGAGTTTGGAGCACCAAATTGCCGTTGATAACTGTTTATGGCATTTGATTGTTCTTGTAAGATGTCCTGAACCGCTGAAATTGTGGGACAATCTTGTGTTGCATGTTGATTTCCAGCACAAATTACACAAACAATTTCAACGTCATTGGAGTTGATCGTCTCTCCTTTCCTTAATTCCATGGCCTCAACTTTTCTTATGAGGCTAGCCACCCATGCACTTATGCTATCCTCTTCTGATAAGACATAAATTCCTCCTTTTTCTTTTTGTTGGCCAGTCTTGGAATTTGCTAGTTTAGATGTATCCCAAGACTGTGCATTCTTAGCTACTTCCTCCAAATAGTCCCATGCTTCATCGGCTTCCTTGTTCATGAACTCCCCATTACACATCATCTCTACAAATTGGCGCATGGGTGAAGTCAGTCCATCATAGAAAAAGCTTATAACCTACCAAATTTCATAGCCATGATGTGGGCATGCATTTAACAAGTCCTTAAACCTCTCCCAACATTGGAAGAAGGTCTCATCTTCCTTTTGGGCAAAGTTCATGATAAGGCGCCTAAACATGTTCGTTTTGTGAGTAGGGAAGAATTTTTTAATGAATTCCCTATGCATATCAGTCCATGCACCAATTGATCTTGGCCTTAATGCATGAAGCCAACCTTTAGCTTTATCTTTAAGGGTAAAAGGAAATAATTTAAGTCTTATCAGATCATCTGTAACATTCGCAAAGTGCATGGTGGTTATTACCTCATCAAACTCCTTAAGGTGTTGATAGGCACTTTCACTGTCTAATCCATGGAATTTTGGGAGGAGTTGAATCACTCCCAGTTTCAAATCTACATTCCCTGCATTTTGTGGAAAGATTATGCATGAGGGAGTGCTCGCTCTTGCTGGTTGCAAGTAATCACGTAATGTTCTTGGTCGAGGAACATTCTCAACCACATTCTCTCCCGTTTTGGTTTGGTTTTGGCCCAGATTAGGATTGGCCATTGGATTAGGTTGATTTACAGCCATATTTTCAGACAAAATTGGAGAATTTGGATGTCTCCTAGCACGTGGTTCTCTGTCAATTCCTTCAACTATTCCCCCTTCGCTAATGAGTTGGTTATTGGAATCCCGAGCCCAATGTGGCATGCAAATCCAAAAAAAAAAAAAAAATATGAAACAAAGAGAAAGAAGAATTCTTCCTTCCTTTCTTTACTCTTCTCTAAGATCGAAGCACAAGGTGTCTTGCAATGGCTAGGCCAGAAGCAAAGATAGAGACCTGATTTCTCCTGGTCAATAGGGGTTCAGAGAACTCCCCACCCACTCTTTGAATATTTTGAGAAAAGTGCAGAAAAAGAAGAAAGAGGAGTAGAGGTGAGAAGAGAGATCTCTGAGCACAAGGTGATCCAAGACGGCAGAGCTAACCAATAGGAATCCAGGTGGCACAAGACCTACCTTTCAGAGATAAAAAAAAAGAGTCTCCACCCACTCTACAAGAGATGAATGTGATAGGAACGAATAGGAGAAGAAGAAGAGTAAGGTTTAGAAGGATAGAACCTGATTTGGCACTTGAGATGCTTATGTCTTCTTCAGCTTCCTAGAAATCCCTGCAAAAGAAAAATCAAACAAAACAAACTAAGTTAGTCCTAGAATCTTAAAAATCCCAAATAGATACTATTTTCAGAAATTTTGTGAAAAACCGTCAAAGTTCCCGGCAACGGCGCCAAAAACTTGTTCGCTTCCCCAAGTGTAGGGTTGCGATGTAGTAATAAACTCGATAAGACCGAGGTCGATCCACACGGACTTATGTAGGAATTCACAAACACTTCCAATAGCTTCTATTGAAAAGCTAATAACCAGATTTGATGAGATTGATGTAAATAGCAATTTTGAACTAAATTGAAATAATCAATTAATTAAAAGGCACTAGGGGTTTAAGGATCCACTTGTAGCAATCATTGATGCTCAATTCGCTGTGGTTTTTCACTTTCTCAACTAGAATCGAAATTAAGATCTATCTAGTTAGATGATAGAGCAGTTAAACCAAACAACCTGTCATATGTATGAACAATGTACATGATTCACTCAATGCAAGCTAGGACGAGCATACTCAATTGCATAGGTCATTCCCAATTCAAATAGGCTAAGTTCACAATCATAACCATCATCAAGTCCTGTCACAAGACAAAGCTAGATCATGATTTGAACTTGATTCAAATCACACACACAGTCTCAAACATACATCAGAATTCCATAAAAGTAGAACTTTGGTAGAAAGTTCCCACATGAAGATCATAGTACTAGAGCGTATTCCAATTCCTCGGATCATACAGGTCTAGACTAACATAAATCAATTAAGAACTCAAGTACTTATTCTAAACATCCATGAGTCATCATAAGACTAAGAAAAACTACTTAAAACTTAAATTAAACTTCAAACCATTGTTCTTAAACATGAAATCCAATCTTAAAACCAACTTAAACGAATTGAAACATCTTAGATTCACTACAAGCTTCACCTCTTAGCCCTAGCTAAGAGGTTTAGCCGTTCATGATCCAAGGAAAAATGAAACAACTAAGAAAAACATAAAAACGAGAAAGCAAACTAGAAGGAGTTATGGAACTCCGAAATCCACTTCCGCCGCCTCCCACCTTGCTTAAACCCTTCTAAGATACCCTAGGAACGATCCTTAGGTGTCCTTTTATAGTGGGGAGGCTCCGCAGCATTAGAATCTTCCAGAAATTGCGTAAGCTTACGCAGTGCGCAGAGAAAATCGGAACAGAATAGGAAAGCCTGTGGTTTTACGCATCGCCAACCGGTCGCACGACCGGTCTGATGGCTTGGCCGACCAGTCACGACCGGTCGGACTCATCTTGGAAACAGTCCAGCAAGCTCCAGAGCTATCAGACCTATTGGCCGACCGGTCTGGACCGGTCGGACTGGGCTGGCCGATCGGTCACAACCGGTCGGACTGTTTATTCAAACTGTCCAGCGAGTTCCAGAGCTCAGGGGGAGACGGCCGACCGATCTAAACCGGTCGTGGTCCTCATGGCCGACCGGTCACGACCGGTCTTGGCCCCTTTTTCTTCTTCATTTCTTTCTTTCTTTCTTTCTTCTCTCTGCTTTCTTCTTTCTTTGGCCCACCTTAAGTCTTCATCCTAGGCTCCTAAGTAGATCCTTTTGGTCTCCTATTGGGTGAAGTCCACTCTCATTCCTCCAACCACAAAACATGTATTAGATTAGTCTTTAAATCATGAAGACCTTGCATAATGAGTGATGAATTGGGGTTAGAATATACACAATTAAGAGCTCAACAATAATCTAAATGAAATACTAAAACACCGAGGATCCACTTGTAGCTATCCTTAATGCATAATTCGTATAGGTTTCTCAATTACACAATCAAATTTGGAATTCAATCCTATCTAGCTAGGTCATGGAGCGGTTATAACATCAGAATAGTCCAACTCATATGTTGTTCATCAACATGATTCCCTCAATTCAAGTTAGGCAATGGGCATACTCAATTGCATAGGCCAATCATATTTTCAATAAGTTAAGATCACAACTATGATGTCACTAGATTAAATCAATATCATAATCTGAACTTGATTCAAATCACAATGATATTCAACAAATATCTCAAAATTTATCAAAAGATAGAACTTTGGTTTGAAGTTCCCATATGAAGATCCAAGTTCTAGAGCGTATTGAATTCAATTCCTCGAAGCGTACAGGTCTAGATCTTATAAAATAATTAAGAATCTAACCTTAAATTTCTAAAAATCACATGAGTCATCAAGAGAGTAAAGAGAAATCTACTTAGAACTTCATTCAAACTAAAACAAACCATTGTTTAACATAAAAATCCAAACTTTGAAACCTTAAAAATGAATTAAAACATCTGAGATAACTACAAGCTTCACCTCTTAGCTCTATGCTACAATCCAAAGATTACATACCCAAGTGCAGGTAGCGAAGTAGTAAAATAATCAGTGAGACCGAGGTCGAACCACATGGATTGAGGTTAAGAACACTTAGAGATATTAGTTTAGGTGGATTGTATTAAAATCACTTTGTTGGGGAATTTCCATAGCATGATTATTAACTAGAGGCTCAAAAGAGATCAACCTCTGGGAAAACGGGACCACAGGCTTATAAGCACACTCTGACTCCTCATCTTGTTGAACATCACCAATAATATTATCACCCTCACATTTTTTAGATTCCTCAGGTTCGTCAACTTTCATTAGAATCTCTTCATTGTATCTGTTGGGGCTCAAAATTTCACCCATGATAGAAGGGTGAATGATGGCTCAAAATGAATGGTTTGGATCGGTTCAAGACTCGAAAAATAGCCATAAAAGTGATAGAACACCTTCCATACATGTAATACACATAGAACTCATGCAAGAGAATAGTGCGTATGGCTATGCATACCTAAAGCCCGCATGAGCACATGCAATCGTTAAGCTAAGCCATCACGTGCATGCAACCAACTCATGCATACTATGCATAACCACACATGCCACACACATGTACCTTGTTTTGCATGCTATGAATGCAACCCATACAGCCCATGCGTCCTACCCATGTATGAAGCCCATGAAGGCACTGAATATAAATGTAACTCTCATCTATGCCCATGCATATATCTCAAACATACATACATTCACACCATGCAAGAACACTATTCTCGTGTAACCCATTCATACATGCATGCATAACACATATAAACCATGGACCATGCCTAAGACTCATGTATGAAACACACATGTCATCCATGCAACAAATGCATACACGCCACAAGCTACATGTTCACATACATATGCAATGCATGCACGACCTGAACACCACCAACATATCCCGTGCACACATAAAACCACAGTATGTACGTACGTTCACATTGCCCATGGTAACGTTCCCACCAAACGTTGTTCTCTATACCCCACCATGGAGTATATACTTGATCTAAGCCGATCATTTGTTTCACCAACCCATTTTACCCCTTGGGACAAAAAATGAAGAAGATCTGAGTCCTAGAGAGACTACACAAGGAGAAACATTGGAGGAAGAATTGTCCATAATTAGAAGTTGGCAACATATATAAAGCATGTAAAACTCACACTTTAAACTTCCAAATTTGTGAAAACACAACTTTATGAGCTTATCCTAGACGTTGTTGTAGGGCCCCCATCGTGATGCATAAGGGTAATCCAAACCTCCCAGACATCTTGATAGCTCATTTTAACCCTTGGGACTAAGTATGAGGTATATCTGAAGCTCAGGTGGGACACCCCACAGGAAGATCAACGCTCACCATTATAACTCCCAAAATGAGTGATCACCGGTTAAAACCTCTTTAGTGGCCCGTCACAATATTGTTTTCAAAGATCTGGACCAACCAGAGTATCCTAGGGGGGTCACACGTGTGGAACATTTAAATGATTGCTCGACCCAATATCTCTGTGGCCCCCAAATATCATTCAATGGCAAAACAACGGTGACACTATTTCCTGTGGTATGGCCCACATGAACATCTGATTTACCTCAAACTTGGGCCCACACCCTAGAATAACACTCCCGAGCAAATGGACGGCTTTGATCTTGGACCCATAGACTATAAATGGGACCCACTTAAAAGTTTGCCAAACACGTGGAAACATGCAGAAGTCACTGTTGTAAACCGCCTACCCAAGCCCGTTACCGTTGAAAACATGTGTGGGGCCACCATGGTGCCCTTTGGACCATCCGAACCGTTCAAAGAGTCACAAGTGCCCACACGTGTCATATGCATGAATACTAGCTTGATCTGATACTTCTATGGCTCCACATGAGTCTTCAACGGTGACTGAACGGTGGAATTGTTTCCTCTCGTATGGCTCACCTGGAACTCGGATTTAGGTGAAACTTGAGGCCACCTCCTAGAATGACAACCCTGAACTAATGAAATGCTCAGATTTGGGGCCCACGAACTACAAAGGAGACCCACTAACAAATTTTCAAAAGACGTACGAACCATGCAAACTCATGTTACATACATATTGTCAACATTAACCAACGTGCAGCACCACTAAGAGCCCACCATCTGAGTGCTTTGGAGAATCTGACCTGTTCACAAGATAAGTGTGGTCAACACGTGCCAGAGAACACAAGAATTAACCTGATCCAAGTTTCAAGTGGACCACACCATAAGAGGATATATATTTACCGTTACAACTCCCAAACCAGCAACTATATAAAGGTTACGTGAGTGGCATTTAGAAGAAGAAGAGAGAAGAGGAGAGAAAAGAGGAGAGAAGAGGAGAGAGGAGGGGAGGATGAGATTGAGAGTTTTTGACATGCGCCCACCCTTTTGAGGTGGAATACATGCGTGTGAATGCATGCACCCATCATTTTGAGGTGGGATACATGCGCCTGAATGCATTCCCCAGCCATTGCCATTGCCCAGGTGGGATACATGCTCCCATCCTTCGAAGGAGGGATACATGCGCCCACTATCCAACTATAAAAAACCAGAGAGAATGCACTAAGTGCAGGGGGACATGCGCTCACCTTTTTTGGCTAGAAAATATGGAAAAATGCACAAGTGGTGAAGCCACATGTGCCCACCTCCACCCACTAGGCGCATGTGCAGAGCCACATGCGCCTGGAAGAAATCTTCTCTCTCTCCCTTCTTATATTTTGGTCACGTGCGCCCACTCCATGTCACATGCGCCCACCACCCTACTACATGCGTTCACTCTCATACGACATGCGCCAACCCTCTTTCAACATGCGCCTGGACTGGCCACACCTGTACTGCACTGCACATCTCTCTGCACTGCACTGCACTGCCTGCACTTGCACTACACACTGCACACCTTATTTACATAAAAACGTTTAAGTAAATGTCATATTTTAATTTATGTTTCCATTTACTTTAAGTTATTTACTTAAACGTTTTTATGTAAATAAGGAAGTACCCCCCATTTGGATTCAATAAAAAATACTAAAAATATAAATTTCCAACAACAAAGATTTTGATTTTCCATCCGAAGTACAAATCACAACTTTTTGGCACTCTCCAAAAAGTTCGCCTTTTGATTGAAGGGGTTTTCTTTGAATTTAAACCGTCCAAAAAATCTGAAATACCCTAATTATGCTAAAACACCAAAGTCTGGCGAAATATTCATGATATTTTATGGTCGATCTGTGGATATATAAAAAATCCACATTTTTACTTAGAATTTTCAGGCAGCGAAATGACCAGAATATCGTTTTAATGCAAATTTGTACAAAAATGAAGTTACGATTAGATAATATTGATTGCTTCATGCATTAACACCTATCTTGCTTAATCTAGCATTCATTCACGCTTAATCTAACATTCATCTTGTTTAATCTAGCACTCATCTCTGCTTAATCTAGCACTCATCTTTGCTTAATCTAGCATTCATTTAACTCGACATGTATTCAACTTCACATGGTATACATACTATTGTGTTCTCATATATATTTATTCTCAGATGACATATCTTCTATTGTATTCATCACATACAATCAATCTCATAGATATACATTCAATTACATTCACTGTACATTGAAGATCCCTTATCTCGTTACAATTCCCTACACATTTATGCATGCGTGAGCAGGTTCTCTTCTTATCTCTCGTTGCGTATTAGCTATCAACAAAGGTGCGAGGTCAGGATTACTTCTGAAGACAAGTCGACAGACTCCAACTTTACTCGACAACTGATTATAGGAACTTTTGTATCGATTATGTTCATTGCATAATTAGGGTTCAGCCCGGATTGAGGATTAAGACTAACCAAAAGGGACTATGGTTATCACAAAAAACCAAAAACAAAAGAGTTCTAACTAAGTTTGAAACATCTTGCTATGGATTGCCATTATGAAAAAGACAGTCAATGCCCTACCCATCGACAACGGGTCCGTCGGTTGAGCTGATGAGGGCAGTTTGCGGATTACTTTCCTTAGGTCACCTGTTCACAGTAATAGGCACGGGCTATAGGCTATGCCGACCAACATTTCGATGTTTGTGTATTCCAGCGGTCACCTGTTCATAGTAACCAGGCGCGGGCCCAGAGTTGCGCCACTCAAATCTTGATAGTCTATCAACCTGGACAATTCGAAAGAAAATGGGACATAGACATCCGGCTTGTCTAAGAAACATGGCTCAGTTCATAACAAGAAAATAAATAGGTCTCTATGACCATGAACTCAAAGACGATAGTCCCCAATGACTTATTCACCTGCTCAATCTATCCGGGCCTTGTCTCGAATACTCTATCTATTGTACAAACATTATTCATAGTGGAGCTTTGTCGCTTTGTGCCATGGTTTTCTCCCGCAAGGGTTTCCACGTAAAAAATCTCTGTGTGCTCTATGGTGTGCATGATTTACATTGATATTTCCTCATTTGCTTTATTTAATCTATCTATAATGTATGCATTCATTTACTTTTGCCTTTTAATCAAGGGTGATCAATCGTTGATGTAATTAAGGGATCGTGACAAATATCATAGCCTGGAATGTAAAAGATCTTAGAATCTCTGGAATAAAATTCGCTTTGCGATATCTCTCTTGCGTACACTTTGTGATTGTTTATGATTGTCTATGATTGTCTCTATATCAGAATTCCCCTAGAATAATGAAACACAGGAAAAACTGCCTTGAGCGATTTTTCTAGTTTTAACAGTATTTAAAGGTAATAGTATCTTCGTCACGCTCAATGAGTATATCATAAGAGCTAAAATCAATCACCCCGAGTTGTTCAATTAGGTTAAACGGAGGTTGGACTAGGGAAGTCCCTTCCTCCTCATCAATGATGTGTGATTCCTTGTGCTCAGTCAATATTTTTGTCTCATTGATGATTTGGGAGGTCCTTTCCACAACCATTTGTAATACATCCTCAAGGGTCTTTGTTGGTGGGGGCACACAAGTAGAGGGCCATTGGGGATAGTTAACATTCATTGTTGGTCCGTGTTGAGCTTCCAATTTATACATTTTCTAACCCATTACATCACATCTTATGCATGGTTTACATGGTTAAAAGGCTAATCTAATGCATGTTTTGTGTATGTAGGAATGAGGGAGAGACTTCACACAATTGATGTTTAAAAGAGCATATTTAGGAGTCTTTTGATGAGAATCAAAGGTGGGCTAAAGAATGATGAAGAAAGAAGAAGAGAAGAGAGAGAGAACCAAAAGAATAAAGGCCAGACCGGTCAAGACCGGTCAACCATGTAGCTACCTCTACATGTAGCTCACTGGAGCAAGGACCACACTGGTTTGACCGGTCAAGACTGGTCGGCCATAAGCCTTCCCTCCCTCCTACACTCTCTGGACACAAACCAGACAGGTCCGACCGGTCATGACCGGTCGGCCATCCCAGTCCGACCGGTGAAGAACGGTTGGCCAGTGTAAATCACGCGGGATTTCAGCAGCTTCTCATTTAAGCTTTATTTTTCATGCAAGTAAGTAACTTCTTACATAAATCTAGAAGTTTCTGAGTCGGTGGGACTCCAAATCTATAAAAGGACACCTAGGTTTCGCACCTAAGGCATTATAAAGATCAAGGACTTCATGGGAGGTGAAGAAGATCGTCATGGAGTGTCTACAACTCTCCCGAATTTGGTTTTTCATGCTTTTAGTTAGTTTTTCATTATTTTTAGTTAAGGCATGATAATGCGTGGCTAGAACCTCTTAGCCAAGGCTAAGAGGTGAAGCTTGTGGGTAGTTATCATGTTGAATTCGTTTTGATTCAAGTACTCTTTCTAAGTTTGGATTTTAAGTTCTAGTTTGAATAAAAGTTGGTATTTTTGGATGTTTTATGAGAGTTCATGTGCTTTAGACATGGGTTCTTTGCAATTCTCTGAGATTATCCTATTTTTTTTATTAGACTCGAATTGTAGTAATCCCTGAGCATACCATAGTCCATTGGCATGGTTATTATTTCGAAGGCTACATATTTGAATTTTATGTGCTTCATTAAGACTAAAATCTTATTTTTCAACTTAAGTGGGGATTGTTTGTGTTCGAATGTTAAATCTTCCAACTAGAAGAGAGATAGAACTTCAATTCTAGTTGTGTTATGCTTGGATGAAGGAATTCACATGGGGCTACTACAAGTTGATCCTTAAGGTCTTAGTTCCGTTAAATTACAGATTTTTACAAGTTACTGTTTTAAGTTAGTTTATGAACTTGAACTTCTAAATTAATTGGATTTAAAGTTGCTGGAATAATTAGAATTGGTTTACCTCTTTCCCTGTGGATCGACCTTGGTCTTACCGAGATTTATTACTACATCGCAACCTTGCACTTGAGGCGAGCGAACAAGTTTTTGGCGCCGCTGCCGGGGAATCTAGGTTAAATGGTTCAAGATTGTTTTAGTAGCTATAGAAGTAGAAGTAGTTAGGGTTTACTATTTTCTTAGGACTAGTTTTTCTTAATTTTAGAACTAACAAGGTTTGTTTTATTTTGTAGGAAGTTCTTCTAGTTCAAGCAAATCGGGTATTATCCTTCCAACTTGAACTATCTCAAATTTCAGTTTTTAGAATTTTAGTTTTATTTCCAGATTTTGTTTTTAGAACTTAGGATTAGTTTAGATTATTGCTTGTGTGGTTTATGTCCCGTTGGGAACGTGACCACACAATCGTCTCCAATCCAAAGGTGGTCTAGTTGGACCACTATCCGTTCATAGACGAGTCAGAAAATATTAAGAGCTTTGTGAAAGTTCGTGAAATATGGATCAAACTCCATTAAGGAATCCTCCCCACCTTACTCCAACTACAAACGTTAATCATGAGGGAGTAGGGGAGAATGAGGTGCACAATGCTCCTCTAATGAGAGCTCTACATGATTATTTACAACCGGCCAGTACGACTACACCCTCTTGCGTGGTTTTACCAACCACAGAAGGGAACATTGATATAAAGCCGGGGGTAATTCAACTTTTACCTAAGTTCCATTGGCTAGATTCTGATAGCCCATATCTACACTTAAAAGAATTTGATGAAGTTATTGCTAACTTGCAATACAATAATGTGTCTGAGGATGTCATCAAACTTAGATTGTTTCCCTTCTCATTGAAAGAAAGAGCCATAGGTTGGCTCCACTCTCTTAGACCACATTCGATTGGGACATGGACTGAGATGACCTGAGAATTCTTGAAAAAGTTCTTCCCGGCTCATAAAACTAACACCCTTCGAAGATCTATCATGAAATTTTTGGGAAAAGATGGTGAGTCGTTCTTTCAAAGTTGGGAATGATTTAAGGAACTCTTACTCACTTGCCCACATCATGGATATGAAATTTGGCGAATTATAAACTTCTTTTTATGATGGATTAAATTCCAACATGCGCCAATTTGTAGAGATGATGTGCAATGGCGAGTTCATGAGCAAAAATCTAGATGAGGCATGGAGTTATTTAGACATGTTGGCCGAGAATGCCCAATCATGGGATACCTCAGACAAATCTAGTAACTCTGAGCCTCCGCAACAAAAAGAGAAAGGAGGGATTTACATCCTTGAGGAAGAAGATGATGTTAATGCACGACTAGCCAACCTCACAAGAAAAGTTGAGGCCATGGAACTAAGCAAAAGTGGAGTTTCTAAGTCCATGGAAGCTATTGAGAACATATGTGGAAGAGCAAGCAAACGCCGCATATGGTTATTAACGGCCTTTCAATGGACCGGTAGGTAACATGTACAACTCTACTTAGAAGAACCAGCCAAATTTCAGTTGGAAGAATGCTCCGATGGGCAATCCTACCAACTCTCAGGAGGGCCACCAATGCAAAACATGGCCCCACCTCAATTCTCAATGGAGGATACTCTAAAGGCATTTATGCAAGGACAAACGCAAATTAATCAATCAAATCAGCAAATGTTCTAAGAACTAAAAATGTCAGTTGATGAGATTAAGGGACGCTTGAATGCTAGGGAAGGGACCTTTCCGGCCCAACCTCAGCCTAATCCTAAACAACCAAATGAAATAAGCACCCATAATCTTCCCAACCAACATGAGGAGCAAGCAAAATCCATCACCACTCTTAGAAGTGGTAAACAAGTGGATAAATCTATTCCGGTGAAGGCCGACAAGCCTTATGATCCGGTAAATTCTGAGAATAAGGATGGACCTAGCTTAGCCCCACAAGAAATGAAACGCGCGTACAAGCCCGTAGCACCATTCCCTTCGAGATTGGTTGCTCCAAAATCTCTCCCAAACTTTCATGATATTTTAGATATTTTCAGACAAGTCAAGATCAACATTCCATTGCTTGACGTCATTAAACAAATCCCTTCCTATGCCAAGTTTCTTAAGGACTTATGCACAACTAAACGCAAATACAATGTGCAACAAAAGACCTTTTTGAATGAACAAGTGAGTGTCATTCTCACCCAAAAGATACCTACAAAATTTAAGGATCTCGGTAGTCCGACAATCTCTTGTACCATTGGTGACTACCGGATTGAGTGTGCATTATTAGACTTGGGGGCAAGTGTAAACTTGATCCCGTACTCGGTATACGAGCAATTGGGTCTTGGTGAATTAAAACCCACTAAAACCACGTTACAACTCGCTGATAGATCCATTTATATACCGAGAGGGATAGTTAAGGATGTATTGGTCCAAGTCGATAAATTCTACTACCCAGTGGATTTCATCGTCTTGGACACGCAACCGGTTATGGATACTAGCACTCAAATACCGGTGATTCTAGGCCTGCCCGTTCCTTGCTACATCAAACGCTATTATAAATTGTCGGAACAAGGTGATGCAATTGTCCTTTGGGAACATGACATTAGAGATGAATGTGTTCCACTTGGGCAAAAAGCATAGGGATGACGATGATGAGCTCTTCGAGGTAAACATGCTCGAATCCTTTGAAGAAGAGGAGCTCCTCCAACTTGAACCACTAGAAAGTTATGAGACATGCTTGGCATGTTTTGAAGATTCCAAAGACCCCATCATTAGTGACATTGTGCAAGCATTGAGTAGTGAGAAACTGGTAGTTGATACTAGCCGGTGGAGGCCTCATTTTAAAAGATTGCCACCAACTACATCAAAACCTCTACCGTCTAATATCAAACCACCAAAGCTTAACCTTAAACCATTGCCATCTGAGCTTAAATATATATTTTTGGGTCAAGAGAGAACATTCCCGGTTGTTATTGCTTCTCACCTAGTAAAAGACCAAGAGCTCAAGTTGATTGCGCTACTCAAAGAACATAGGGGAGCCATAGGTTGGACAATAGCGGACCTCAAGGGGATAAACTCTTCGGTTTATACTCACCATATACACCTCGAAGAGAATGCGATGACGACTAAACAACCTCAAAGAAGGTTAAATCCAAACATGATGGAGGTTGTCAAAGCCGAGGTGTTAAAGCTACTAGATGTGGGTATCATCTACCCCATCTTAGATAACCAATGGGTGAGTCCTACCTAAGTCGTTCCTAAGAAGTCCAGTATTACAATCATAGAGAACGCCAACAACGAGCTTATACCGACAAGAGTGACCACCGGTTGGCGTATGCGTATAAATTATCGGAAGCTAAACATGGTCACTAGGAAGGACCACTTTCTTCTCCCATTCATGGATCAAATTTTGGAGAGGTTAGTGGGTCACTCTTATTATTGCTTCCTCGATGGCTATTCAGGCTACAAGCAAATTGAGATAGCCCCGGAAGACCAAGAGAAGACTACCCTTGACATGCCCGTTTGGTACCTTTGCATATCAAAGGATGCCATTCGGACTATGTAATGCACTCGCCACCTTCCAACGATGCATGTTGAGTATTTTCTCAAACATGGTGGGTGAATTTCTTGAGGTATTCATGGATGATTTTTCTATTTTTAGTTACACTTTTGATGAGTGCCTTAATCCCTTGAAGTTAGTCTTAACAAGGTGTGAGGAGAAGAACCTTGTTTTAAACTAGGAGAAGTGCCATTTTATGGTACAAAGAGGAATAGTCCTTGGATATATGATCTCATCCAATGGAATAGAGGTAGACCGGGCTAAAATCGATATCATTTCCAACCTAACACCACCCAAAAGCATACGCAATATGCGGTCCTTCCTTGGACATGCTGGTTTTTACAGAAGATTCATAAAGGATTTCAGCCATATCTCTAGGCCCTTATGTAACCTTCTCTAAAAGGATAACCAATTCGAGTGGAGTGCCGAATGTCAATTAGCTTTTTCAAAGCTAAAAGACATGTTGACAACCACTCCTATCATGCAACCACCAGATTGGTCTGTTCCTTTTGAGTTGATGTACGATGTGAGCGACTATACTATTGGGGAGCTGTTAGAACAAAAGAAGGATAAGAAGCCTCACGTCATTTACTATGGGAGTAGGACCTTGAATCCTGCCCAAGTCAATTACTTGACTACGGAGAAGGATCTCCTAGCCATTGTTTTTGCTTTGGACAAATTCAGGGCATACTTGATAGGATCCAAGGTCATAATTTACACGAATCATGCGGCACTGAAACACCTTCTTTCTAAGAAGGATGTTAAGCCCCGTTTGCTAAAATGGATCCTACTCCTTCAGGAATTTGACTTAGAGATTAAAGATAAGAAGGGAGTAGAGAACGTGGTGGCAGACCATCTATCCCGCCTAGTCCTACCCGATTCCTTGACGAGTCGCCTATTGAGGACTCATTCCCTGATGAGCAACTATTTGTTGCTATGCATCCACTATGGTACGCTGATATTGCAAATTATCTTTCTACAGGTGCGATGCCGACTCATTGGACTGTGCAAGATAAGCGAAAATTTCTAAGGGAAGTGCGCAGGTTTTTCTGGGATGACCATTACTTTTTAAATATTGGCCAGATCAAATAATTAGGAGATGTGTTCCTGATGATGAACAAAATTCTGTCATCTCCTTTTGTCATAATCAAGCTTGTGGTCATTTTTCCACCAAGAAAACCACTGCAAAAATTCTGCAATGTGGTTTTTGTTGGCCTACTTTGTTTAGAGACACCCACGAGTTTTGTACAGCATGTGAGCGCTGTCAAAAGCTAGGAGGATTATCCCGTAGGAAATATGATGCCTCTCAACCCAATTCAACATCTCGTAAGCTTCGATTGTTGGGGCATCGATTTCATGGGACCATTCCCCTCATCTTTTGGATATGTCTACATATTGCTTGCCGTAGATTATGTGTCCAAATGGATAGAGGCCATTCCATGTAGAACCAACGATTAGCGTACGGTTCTAAAGTGCCTTAAAGAAAACATACTTTTCATATTTGGAACACCTCGAGCCATCATAAGTGATGGCAATTCTCACTTTTGCAATATGCCCTTTGAAGCCTTAATGAAGAAATATGGCATTAGACATAAAGTGAGTACCCCTACCACCCACAGATAAGTGGGCAAGATGAAATTTTCAATTGGGAAATCAAACAAATTTTGGAGAAGACGGTAAAGTCGGATTGCAAAGATTAGTCGTTGCGATTAGTCGATGCTCTTTGGGCTCACCGTACCGCTTACAAGACCCCCATTGGAATGTCCCCCTATAGACTTGTCTATGGGAAAGCTTGTCACTTGCCTGTGGAACTTGAACACAAAGCCTATTGGGCAATTCGGGCATTGAACTTTGACATTGACAATTCTAGCTTGCTTCGCAAACTCCAATTGAATGAGCTTGATGAGATCCGGAACGGTGCTTACGAGAACTCGAGGATTTACAAGAGTAGGATGAAGGCCTTTCATGAAAAAACATCTTCAGAAAATCTTTCCATGAAGGTCAGAAAGTGCTCTTGTACAATTCCCGACTTCATCTTTTTCAAAAAAATTAAGATCTCGATGGACCGGCCCGTATATTGTTAAAGAAGTTTTTCATCATGGGGCTGTCGAGATAGAAAATGTGGCAAATGGTAACTGTTTTAAAGAAAACGAACAACGCCATAAACCACTCATTGAGAAATTTGATTTAGAGGACATGTCCATCGCTTTGAACGATATTGTGTATCAGGATGATTGATCACCTAGTTTGACGGAGGTATAGAATAGATTAGGTTTAGTTTGTTTTTCTGTTTTTATTTGCTTTAGTAGATTTTTATGCCGGAGGTAGACCTCCACGATCGACTCTCTCAGGTACTCTTGTTCTCACTCTCTTTTATTTTATCATTGCTCTCATGTTCATGCTCATTGCATATCTTTTACATTGAGGACAATGCAAGATTTGGTTGGGGTGTGAGATGAGATTCCTCATCCAGTAGTTTGTGGACATTTCGAGCAAAGTTGGTAGAAAATTTTCAATTTTTGAAACATCAAAATTCTTTTGAAAAACTTTGTTTCTATGCACTTGAGATCTCATGAGTATGAAAGGATGAAAGATGAATTGATATAATTTTAAAATCTCTAAATTAACTTATACATGATAGTCTTACATGTGAATCTCCCTTTTGAACACTTATTTATATGATCGATAGAACATTTGAACACTTTTGAGTCTAGATCACATTACATGATTCTCATGATTCGAAGGGATTAATAGATTTGTGGATTGGTTAGACTGAGATTTAAGGTGTTGAGGAACCAAGCTGAGGTACTTTGTTTATCCTTGTTCAAGTGAAAATAAGAGAAAAGAACGAAAGATATGGATTTCTAAAAATCATATCTAATGCATGAGGAAAAGAGAAAGAAAAGGTGGTATTTATTGAATATTTGTGAAAACTTCCAAAAAGGGCTACCTATTACTAACTAGGGGATGGTCTATCGGTAACCAAAGTTGGAAATGGGAAGTAGTGTGAAAGCCGTAGAAGGAACGGTAAGGCAAATTCCTGTCATAGGCAATTGGTTGATCTATACACTCTTAGATCTTTGGTTTAGCTGATTTATGAAGAAGGTAATCTTGGAAAGTCATGAGATGAGCATGCATAATGCACACTAGACCATAGATGTTCGAATTTATCTATTTGTCAATAAATTGATGGGGATTCTATGTGAACATGTTTGAAAATTTAGGATTTCAATCTCTCATCATTTAGTTTTTTTCGATTTTTGCACTAATATGTTTTAAAGTCTATAGAAACATAGTTTCCAAGAGAAAGTTAAGTTTTCAGAGAGGTGGATTGTTTCACGCTTATTTTGCTCGGGATTAGCAAAATGCTGGTTAGGGGGTGTGTTGAGCTTCTAATTTATACATTTTCTAACCCATTACATCACATCTTATATATGGTTTGCATGGTTAAAAGACTAATCTAATGCATGTTTTGTGTATGTAGGAATGAGAGAGACTTCACACAATTGATGTTTAAAAGAGCATATTTAGGAGTCTTTTGATGAGGATTAAAGGTGGCCCAAAGAATAATGAAGAAAGAAAAAGAGAAGAGAGAGAAAGAACCAAAAGAATGAAGGCTAGACTGGTCGGCCAGGAAGGCCAGATCGGTCAAGATTGGTCGGCCATAAGCATTCCCTCACTCCTGCACTCTCTATACACAGATCAAACAAGTCCGACCAGTCATGACCGGTCAGCCAGCCCAGTCAGACCGGTCAAGACCAATCGGCCAGTGTAAATCATGCGAGATTTCAGCAGCTTCTCACTCAAGCTCCGTTTTTCATAAAAGTGCATTTCTTACGCAAATATAGAAGTTTTTGAGTCAATGGGACTCCAAATCTATAAAACGACACCTAGGTTTCTTTCCTAAGGCATCATAGAAGATTAATGACTTCGTGGGAGGTGAAGAGGATCGTCGGGAGCGTCTGCAACTCTACCGAATCCGATTTTTCATGCTTTTAGTTAGTTTTTCATTATCTTTAGTTGAAGCATGATAATGCTTGGCTAGAACCTCTTAGCTAAGGCTAAGAGGTGAAGCTTATAGGTAGTTATCATGCTAAATTCGTTTTGATTCAAGTACTCCTTCTAAGTTTGGATTTTGAGTTCTAGTTTGAATAAAAGTTGGTATTTTTGGATGATTTATGAGAGTTCATGTGCTTCGGACATGGGTTCCTTGCAATTCTCTGAGATTGCCTTGTTTGGTTTGATTAGATTCGAATTATAGTAATCCCTGAGCATACCATAGTCCATTGGCATGGTTGTTACTTCGAAGGCTACATATTCGAATTCTATGTGCTTCGTTAAGACTAGAATCTTATTCTTCAACTTAAGTGGGGATTGTTTGTGTTCGAATGTTAAATCTTCCAATTAGAAGAGAGATAAAACTTCAATTCTAGTTGTGTTATGCTCAGATGAATGAATTCACATGGGGCTACTACAAGTGCGAGAGAGAGAGAGAGAGAGAGAGAGAGAGAGAGAGAGAGAGAGAGAGAGCTCCTCTTGCTTCCACACATTGGATGGAGGAGCACTTGCTAGAGATTCTTCCACTGGTTGTTGAATGTAAGTGATGGAGGAGAGGCCTTTTCAATAGGTTGCTGGACATGGAGAGGTCTTCATCTGGAGTTTCCAGTTGCTGATCGTCCACCATATCTGTGTTGGCTTTATAAAGCCTTAGGAGAAATTCTAAAACAAGTAAGAAGAAAACAAAATACTCTATTGTTGGATTTCTGATTGAGTTATTCAAAATGACTACATAGAATATCTATTTATAGATTTTAGATGGACATAACCCCCTTTGCTGTTACAAGCCTTTTCATTTTCCCAAAGGTCATCTATTACAAGGCTCTTCATTCTCCCATAAATCACCATTACAATGGCTATTACATGTGGTTGTTATAGATTCTTTAATGTGACCCTTTGAGAAGCCAAAGAGTCATCTGTTACAGAATCTTAATGGTTGCAAAAAGCTACTATTGCTGGTTTGGTTTGTAACTTCCAACAGCCACCTTCAAACCAAAATCGGCTTCATTCCGAGCATCAACCTTAGTCGTCTAAATGCATCAATTGGCAATGCCTTGGTGAATATGTCCGTGACTTGTTCAGTGGTATGACAGTACTCCAAATTCACCACTTTTTGCTTCACTTGATCTCTGAGAAAATGGTATCGAGTATCGATGTGCTTGCTCCTTCCATGTTGTACTCGATTTTTAGCAAGCTCGATTGCCGACTTGTTATCCACATATATGACTGTGGATCCTTCCTGTGGATGCTTCAGCTCCTTCAGTAGGTTTCTCAACCAAATTGCCTCATAGACTGTGGACGATGCTACTACGTACTCTGCTTCACATGTGGACAAAGCGACCACACTTTGCTTCTTTGAATTCCATGTGAAGGCAGTCGACCCAAGATAGAAAACATATCCCGTGGTGCTTTTTCTTTTATCTTGGTCACCTCCCTAATCACTATCTAAGTATCCATACAGCATTGCTTCATCTTCATATGGATAGAAAAGACCGAATTCCATCTGAGGATTCTTTTTGCGGCTAGCCAGTGTGATTCTTTTGGCGCTTCCATGTACCTGCTTAGAAGCTCAACACTGTGGATGATATCCGGCCTTGTGATTGTGAGGTACCTTAGGCTTCCAATCAGACTCTTGAACAGAGTCGAGTCCATGCTTTTTCCTTCTCATTCTTTTGTTAGCTTCAGTCCCGTTGCTACAGGTGTATTCACGGCATTGCAATCGGTCATCTTGAACTTTTCAAGAAGTTCCTTTGCATACTTCTTCTGAGATATGTGAATGCAGCCATGTTGTTCCTTTACTTCAATGCCCAGAAAGAAGGACATCAGACCTCCGTCGGTCATCTCAAACTCTTTAAACATGGCCGTCTTGAATTCATCAAACATCGACTAGCTGTTTCTTGTAAACAACAAATCATCAACATACATGCATGCTATGAGTATATTGCCATGAGTATTCTTCTTAATATAGATCGCATGCTTATATGGACATTGGGAGAAGCCATTCTCTTGAAGATATTCGTCGATACAAGCATTCCAGGCACGAGGAGCCTACTTCAACCCATAGAGGGCTTTCTTCAGCCGATACACTTTATGTTTTTCCCCTTTCACCTCAAAGCCTTTAGGCTAGTCAACATAGACTTCTTCTTCAAGTATTCCATTTAGGACATCCAGTTGGGATCATCCAACTGTGATGGGCTGCAAGGGAGATTATCATTCTCACTGTATCAAGACGACAACATGAGAGAAAACTTCTTCATAGTCCACACCATACTTTTGTTTGTAGCCTTTAGCCACAAGTCTCAGTTTGTAGCAATCGATCTCCCCATCAACTGTGCGCTTGATCTTGTACACCCACTTGACGCCAATAGTTTTCTGGCCATTAGGAAGCATAGTCAGCTCCTATGTGTCATTCTTCTCAATGGCATGGATTTCTTCTTTCATAGGGATTCTCCAACATTCTTCTTTTACGGCCTGTTGAAATGTAAGGGGCTCATGATCTGCATATAGGCAAAAAAGATTGACATCTTCAGTTTGCTCGTAGATGTCACTTAAACTTCTCATTTTGATAGGTGCCATGGGTGAGGACGAGCTAGTTGAATTTTGACTTGATGGATGATAAGTACCTAATATTGTATAATTAACCCTGGTTGTTAAGGGCATTATCATTGTTTTCCCAGTTAATTATCCCTCATTAGGTAAATTTTCAATGTTCAGGTGATCAGGAGAGGTTGCACAAGATTCAATCCAATCAGGCATTTAAAGACCCAAAAGAGTGCAAGATCAAGCATGGAGGCAACCCTGAAAGAAATCAAGAAATAAAGGTCGAAGGATGAACCGCATTGCATGGTTGAGATGGAAGAAGCCACTCATTAGTAGTGGACCACACAAATCTTAGCATGATTCCACCACCATCAGTCCAAGGTGGTAGCCGTTCATTCAATGAGCAGCTCTAGCATCCTTTCACGCCATCCATCAAATGGGCCCTCTATCCAGCTAGGTGGACCTGTTCATCAACGGTGAACCAGTCCTCATGGGCACACGTGTAGAGCATCTCATGCAGTGCCAGAAAATCTTCACCGTCCAACCATTCTGCCTTCCATCAGCCGTCCACTAGAGCTTCAACAAGCACGAGCTGATGTAGATAGGTGGGCCACATATTTAAGTGCATCAGATCAACCCATCTCACGTTCTCAGAGTAGCCCACATCAGCTCCATCACATGGCTAGTAATAAAGGCTGTCCTCAGCTCCCACACGTGTAAGAGCTGGATCACGGCCAGCATCATGTGGACCGTCCATCTCTAGCGTCCAACCCGTCCAGGAGCATCCAACACTCCATCAGCTATGGACATCAATTGTCCCAACTCCAGCCATCCATCAACACGTGCAGCTGAAAATCCAATAGACCGTCCATCCATTCCAGCTGATGAAGGTGGACCATGTATCTGATGTTTCAACATGCTGATTTTTAGCCGTCCGGCACCAGAAGTTGAAGCGTCATCTGCATACGCAAGTGGACCACCTTCAACAGATGAACGTTCTCCATTTAATCATCATCCATCAACCGGACCACTCCGTCAACCAATGTGTGGATCCCATCTTCAATGGACGGTTCAGATTCTCCATGTCCAGCATGTGGACCCAGTCAACACCAACTCATCACCGAGTTAACTCACCTTGCCATCTTCCATCCTTGGGCCAAGCAAATGCTCTCTCCATCCTCTTCCATCCATGAGCTCCAAACCTAAAGAAAAGTTTGCTTTGGGCATTCCAAGCCTAACTCCTAACCCAAACCTAAAAAGCAAATCTATTGGCTTGGAAGTGCCACCTTATCATCCAAGCCTAACTCCAAGCCCAAACCTAAAGAAATTTTGCTTGGAGTGCCACGTAGGCTTAGAGCTTCTCATAAGGCTATAAAAGGAGCTCCTCTCCCTCTCATTTCCATCATCCCATCATCCCTCAAATCCCATTATCTACAACTCTTCTCTTCTTTTCTTCTTTTCCTTTGTAGAAGTAGAGTAGTGCAGTTTTTCCTTTGTAGAAGTTTTAGTCTTCCTTGTAGCATGGTTGGTTAAACCTCTAGCTAAGGCTAGTGGTGAAGTCTTTGAAGAAATCTGCAAGCTTTGGTTCTTTTGGTTCAACAATGGTGTGTGAATGTTGGAGTTCTCTTTGGTTGATTGGTTCGGTTGTCCACCTCGGCGGACACTATTGCTGTGTAAGCCCCTTGATCCATCGTCGACTCCGGGCACGTTGGATGCTTGGGATCCCTTGCACACCAATTAGCTAGTTCATGATCGATAAAGTCCCTTGATCCATTGTCGACTCCGGGCACATTGGATGCTTTGGATTCCCTATGGTTATCGAGCTAGTGCAGGTAAAGTCATCGATTTGTAAAATCCCTTGATCCATTATAGACTCCGGGCACATTGGATGCTTTGGATTCCCTACGATCGATAGATTTTAACAGTTGGATCGGTCAATCAAAGCCTCCTATCTTGTAAGTATGCATTTGATCGTATGATTTGTGATCTTATCGATTGAATTTTTGGCAAGGTAGTTGATCTGTATAATTCATTGATCCATTGTCGACTCTGGGCCTAGTGGATGCTTGGAATTCCTTACAATCAACTAAGGAGTTCTTCATGGTCAAATCAATCGGTTCAGATCACCATCTTTTATGAAATATGCAGTGGTTTAATCATTTCATCTTCCGATTGGAATGAATCTTTATTCGATTCCAGTTGAGTTATACTTAGATCAATGAATCAAACCTTGTGGATAAATCAAAGGTGGATCCCTAATGCCTTAGTCCATTTTTTATTTTTGTCTTTCACCACACACAACTTGCTCCACTCTCATGGATAATTCATATTTCATCTCTCCCACCTAAACTAATTCCTCTAAGTGTTCTTAACCTCAATCCTTGTGGATCGACCTCGGTCTCATCGAGTATTTTACTACTTCGTTACCTGCACTTGGGTGTGCAATCTTCGGGTTGTAGCAAGTTTTTGGCGCCGCTGCTGGGGATTGTAATGGTTCAAGAATATTTTCAGAATTTGTTTTTTGTATATATATTGTTAATAGCTTACTAACTTCTTTTATTTTGTTATTTTTAGGAATTACTGTAGACACCCCACCTTCGGCTACAATGTTGGTAGAGATAGCTGGATGAATGGAGGACCATACCCCAAATCCCATGTCCAAACACAGCCAAACTCACCCTTGTAAGCCCCAATCCATAGCCTAACTCAAGCCTGAACCCAGTCAACTCGCCCCTAAACATCAACCTGAAAAACCCCCCATAAGAAAAATCAGTCAAAAAATCTCAAAAAAGTCAAACTCACTGAGTCAACCCGCTGAGTCAAATCACCGAGTTAACCCGCTGAGTCAAACCGCCGAGTCAAAACACCGAGTCAAATCACCGAGTCAACCCGCTGAGTCGACCCACCAAGTCAACTCACTGAGTTCCAAGCAGAAGCCCCGAAGCATGTCCGTACTACTCGCGGGATCCCGAAAACGTCCGTACGAGCGGCCCCCTGGGTGCCGCCCAAACTTATTTACGGGAACTGCCACTGCCCACTGCTATAAATACCCCCCGCCCCTTCTCATTTCAACAGGCCTTCAAGTTCAGAGCAATCCGTTCGTTCTGAGTCCACTTCCATCCCTCTTTTAGCCCATTTTTCTGCCAAGGAGAGCCCGAGTGAGAAGATCCTAGCCCTGGTCCAGCCTAGTCTGACCCTGGTCTAAGTCTCCCAGGCCATCCAAGTCTTGATCTAGCCACTCGAAACAAACCTTACGACACCTCCGTCCATCCAGATATTCTATTACCAGCATCATCTCATTCGCATCTAGCATAAGTGCAACATTTACTTTTCTTCCAACCCCCCTGCTTCACTACAAGCACTTTGATTATTCAAACACACTGCATACATTCTACATAAAGACCTATCAGTTCGAGCGTATGATCTGGGCTTGCCTGTTAGTGGAACCTTCCCATCAGAAACTCTTACTGTTCAGACCTGCATTCATGCATCATGTCATCTATGAGAATGTACGAGGATTAAAACAAACTTTCAAGCATTAGTTCGATTCTGTGAAGTAGAGACCGTACTTCGGTACGGGCAGTGTGTGGGGTGCTTAACCTCTTCCCACACTATAACCGTGATCCCTTACATCGAATCTCTGGCCGCAGATCAAAATGAGTCATTTTAGAAAAAGAAATCTTCGGATTCCCTTCTTTAACGTTTCTACGGGGTCTAGCCGACTGTAGATTTGAAGTAACTAGCTAGTGGCGACTCTGGTCTTATATAAGCTCATCCAAACACATCCAGCTTAACACGACAACCAAACAAAGCCCTCGAGAACGAGGCAAGCCAGTGGCACAAACGGCGATTCGCACACACGCACCCCTTCTTCTTTTTCCGAAAGGAAAGGGACGACGTCGTGGGAGCGCGAAACGGCGAGGGTCCACAGAATGGCGACTCCGCTGGGTATATGCTAGTCCCACTAGTCGTGATCCAACTTGAAAAACAGAATCATTCCTATACTTGAAAGTCATTAGTCCTCATACAATCTCATCTGCATAGCATTCTACCCAAAACCAAAAAAGAAAAAAGAAAAAAAAAGAAAATCCCAAAACCCAAAAGAGTAGAGTATAGTCCCCACCATTGCGCCTCCTAGGGCTCAACGTGTTCGGAAACAACTTCCCTTTCACAGCATAATCCGCACTCGGGCTCAACAAGCCATGTCCGACCACGAAGAAGAAACTCACCTCTTCCCCGCTCTTGAAATGACTGAAGCACAACCTCCAGCGCAACGGCTAATTGAGAATACGCCAATCATGCAAGAATTGGCACAAGGAATGAGAGCAATGCAAGAAATGCTCTTGTAATTCATGCAAGCACAAGCTACTGCAGCAGCCAACAATCAGGTTGGCCCAGTTCAACAATCTTAGCAGCCATGCCGGGTCCCTTCGGCCTCCAGTTCAAATCAAGCACAATCATCGGAGTCTGCCCAGGACTACCGACAACAGCCATCTGCTATGGGGCATCCTCCTCAATACCTTCCCGCCAATGGGACCCCTTTTCAATTTCAGCACATCCCCGCCGATGGGATTTCAATCCAATTTCCAGCAACAGGGACAACACTAGGCGAATGCCCACAATGGGGGTCAGTGTCAAGCCCTATATCAATCAGCGGACAGTGGCGAATACCCAACAAGGGGGTCACTTCCCAGCATCTCAGTCTCCTGCAAACAGGAGCACTTTCCAATTCCAGCACATCCCCTCCGATAGGACTCCAGTTAATTTCCAGCAATCTTCAATTCAGCAATCTCCAGTTAATTTCCAGCAAGTTCCAGTTCAGCCTTCAGTACAGTCTCCAGTTCAATTACAGTCCTTTCAAGCACAAGTTCATCAGAATCCAGTTCAGTCATCAAATTAATTTCAGCAACCCGCGGTTGCTTTTCAGCAAGCCCATAGGGTCGAAGACATCGACCACTATGCCGAAGAAGAACGTGCCTTACTCCAAGAGGCACCAGTCGCTCGAACAGATCACTCAGGACTGGACAAGTTGCGGGAGCAGTTCCAAATCTTGCAAAATCAGCTTCAGCGGCAACAAGGAATAGATCTACCTTCGAACAAGTTCAGAGACTTGTGTCCTTTCCCAGATGCTCAAGTACCTCAAAACTTTGAGGTACCAAAATTCAAAAGATACGATGGTAGCGGTTGTCCCACAACACATCTCAAGGCTTTTTGTGGAGAGCTAAGTGCAATCTCAGGAAATGAAGGGGCCCTCATTCGCTTGTTCCAAAAATCCCTGAAAGACAATGCCTTAGATTGGTACACATCATTGGACTGTCATCGCATCAGGACTTGGGAACAACTCTCCCAGGTTTTCGTCGACGGATTCGCATACAATCTCAACATGGCACCTACAAGAGCTGAACTCGCGGCTCTCAGGCAAAGGAGTGATGAAACACTATCATATGTGGGACGTTGGCAAGCTATGGCAGCTAGAATACAGACACCTATCGACGACGAAGAACAAATTTCCATGATTGTTCATTCAAAATATCCTGGCATATCTGGATATCTCATCTCGCATCCATATGCGAATTTCTCACAGTTGATCATTGCTGGAGAGCAAGTCGAAGCAGGAATCCGTGCCGAGACAATCTCCCCATGGCCTCATCAAGCCACTCCAGTCAAGAGGAACAGAGTGGAGGGAAGACCCATCGGATATGGGAACGAAAACCGCAGCGGTTCTCCTCCCCGCCCGATAGAGGTAAACAACATCAACACCACTGCTCAGGGTAATCAATATGCTCCCCCACAGGGACGTCAACAGTATCAGCAGAATCAGGTTCAGCACTAACCTCACCGGTATCAGCCGCAATCGAATCCTCAACCACAGCCACAACCACCTCGACAACAGCAGCAGTTCAGAGGGAACAATCAATACTCATACCAGAATAGGCAGAATTACAGGGAGCTCAGGAAATTCACTCCACTCACTCAACCACTTAGTCAAGTCATGACTATGCTGGTACAAAAGCAGTTACTCACTCTGATGACACCCAGGCCTCCTCCAAATCCTCTACCTCCAAACTACCGAGAAAATGAGTATTGTGCCTACCATCAAGGACGTGGCCACACCACTGATCGATGCTTTACTTTGAAGAATGCCATACAAGATCTGATCGACAATCGAAAGATCGTCATCTCAGTCCCTGGAACTCCTGCAGCAGCTTCCACCAACATTCTTCAGAATCCTCTACCTCAACATCCGATGGATCCCAGTTCATCTCGTGGCCCCACCGTCAACAGCATAGAAGAAGGAGAGCGCCTCGATCGCTTCTTCTCCCCTATCCAATCCATTCATGCCTACACTTATGGGCCAACAAATCCTCCTCCAATCCTGCAAGGGGCAGATCCCCTTCCTCCTTCAGTCTCTGAGCCATTAGTACTCGAAGGAGCACCTCCATATGATATACCAGTTGTTCAAAGGGCATCTTACAGCCCTTCATGTTGGGAACCAATCGTCCTGGAAAGAGCACAATCATACATCGAGCCCACATACGAACCTGTCATCTTACAAGGGGCAACTCTAGTTCAAGAACAATCCAATCTGCAATGGAAGGATTATACTCATCAGCAACAAGAACCCATTGTCCTGGAAGGGGCTTCTCCAATCAGTCCAATCATATCGCAAGGGGCAAATCCCGGAGGCGTGTCAATCACACTACGGCAACTGGGATGAACAGAGAGACCCCCTGTCATATCAAGAGGACCAGTATTCATTCCATGAGAGCCTTCTGCTCCAGGAACGGTCAAGCCACGACCGCAACCTTATGTGATATATGAAGACAAGCCTCGATATTTTCCCTTCAGCACAGGCAATAATGTAGTCCTCAAGGCAAAAGCTCCATACGAGGATGATCTGGTACCCGCATTAGCACCGTTGCAAGAACCGGTGGTCCTAGAAGGCAAAGGTGAGGAAAATTATAAAGAGGTCCCATGGCACTATCCACAATGCGCGGAGGTGGGAAACATGAATCCCAATGGGCGTTGCATCCAAAAAGATAATCAGAACAGAGGAGATCCCAAAGGCGCTCTCTCAGGCCTCGGCAACAAAAATGAAGCCGCATACGATGTGGCGACTCAGCTCAAGTCAATCCCTGCTCAAATCTCAGTATGGGAACTACTCTGCACATCTCGCATACACCGAGAAATGTTTGTCAAAACCTTGAGCGATGCTCATGTCTCCTCCGATATGGCACCAGAGATGATAGCATTGATGATTGGACAACTCCTGGCTCCACGCGCCATCACCTTCACCGATAATGAGTTGCCACCAGAAGGACGCGATCATGGGCGATCCCTCAACATAGCCTTACGATACAAGGACCTCTGTGTCCCACTGGTCCTTATCGATAACGATTGAAGCTTAAATGTCTGCCCACTCAAGACTGCGGAATGTTTGGGAATCAGTCCCTCTTCATTTCGACCCAGCACCATATGCATCAGAGCATTCGACAACACCCGCCGATCAGTGGAAGGGGAGGACGACATAGAGGTACAGATAGGTCCGAAAATCTCTACTATCACATTTCAAATCCTGGATATATCAGCCTCTTTCAACATGTTGCTCGGACGACCTTGGCTGCATAAGGTGGGAGCTGTGCCATCAACCTTGCATCAACGGGTGAAGTACATCTGTGGAAATCAAGTGATCTCTATCCATGCAGTAAAGGAGTTCATCATTCCTTCCAATGCTACTGCCACTGAACCAGACATCCCTGTCATCGATATCCAGCACTCTGAAGAGGACGTCCCGTTTCATAGTTTCGAATTCGAGACTGTGAACACTATCGCCAATCCAGAACCGATAAGTGTGGATCGTGTCTTTTCACCAGCAGAACATCTGAGCCTCTAGTATCGGATGAAGAATCATTTCAAGTCCAAAAAGGTATCACTAGTATATAATCAACGCAAATGGGGACTCAGATACAGGGCAATCTTCATGGACAAAAGAAAGAAGAAATTTCGTTGCTCTCCCATTCCATTTATCAAGCCAGGAGAACCTTGCAAAGATCCAAAGGGGAATCAACCGACTGCACTACACAAAGGCCTCCCGATGAGCCTAGCTTGGGCCACTTGGCCCCCCATTCGATGGGACCGGATTCTCGAACCGTCTAGGCCTCCGGAAGAAGAAGGAAAGGATGAAGATGAAGAAGAACGTCAAATACAACAGCTTCAGGACCAGGTTACTCTAACACCTGCTCCCAACCAGGGGCACAACCTGCCCACTTCAACTCATCCCAGCCAAGGGCACAACCTGCTCACTTCAATTCCAACCAGCCAGGGGCACAACTTGCCCATCTTAGCATCAATCAGCAAGGGGCACGACCCACCCATCTCTGCAGAATCAACATCATCAATCATCAGCCAGGGGCAGAAGCAGCCCATCCATTGGACCAAGAAAAGGAAATAGCCAGCCCTGGATTGGTCCGATGTCCAGATTCCAAACTTGTATCTCGCTGTGGAACCAGACGAACTGCAATGCGAGGTAAGTGATCCGGGAGGGACTGAGTACGACTCAGATCTCGAACCCAACCAGCAAGAAATCATGGTCATTGGGCCAGACCATGACTCTTCGCCCAAATCATCAACCCCCACCTCTTTAAGGGAGGAAGTTTGGGGTCCTGAATGGTCATCTGTTCCCCTAACTCTTGAATCAGTCAGAGAATCATCTGAGGGCTCTGGCTTAAAAAAAATGCCTATTTAAGCAGCGAGCGGAACTTTGGGACAAGCTGGGATCAATCATGGTCTGCAATGCCCGCTTATTCAAAGTCCCGTGAATTTCAAAAATCCAAAAAAATAAAAAACTTTCAAAAGCCAAAAACATCTAGCATCTCAATTTCAGAAAATTCTCAAAAACCAAAAACATTTCTTTTCCTGCATTCAATAGCGTGCCAAGTTCGTCTAAAGAGTCGCATGAGTTTGAAGTCGAATCATACGACTTTAACATCGAATTAGACTTCGAGCTCATGGGTCTGGACGAAGCTCGGGATGAGGAAGATGATGATCCGGCTCCCGAACTAGAGGATCTCCTCAAAAAGTTCGAATCCAAAGCCAATGTTGTAGCCGATGATTTCGAGATAGTAAACTTGGGGACACCTGAGATCCCTAGGGAAGTACGCATTGGAAAATCGTTGCCACCTGAGATGAAGCAGAGAATGATAAAGTTCCTAGCTCCAAGATTGTCCAACTTCGAGTTCTCATATGAAGACATGCCGGGGCCCGATGAAGAGCTTGTTGTACACCATTTACCAACCAAGGCGGATATGAAGCCTGTGAAGTAGAAACTTCGAAGAATGAAGCCAGAATGGGCTCTAAAAGTCCGAGATGAAGTCATCAAGCAGTACAATGCGGGATTCTTGGTAGTCTCCAACTACCCTGAATGGCTCGCCAACATCGTACCAGTACCAAAGAAGGATGGCAAGGTTCGAATGTGCATCGACTTTCGAGATCTCAACAAAGCCAGTCCTAAAGATGACTTCCCTTTGCCACACATCGACACTCTAGTCGACAATACTGCTGGGTACAAGGTATTCTCATTCATGGACGGGTTCTCAGGTTACAATCAGATCAAGATGGCCATTGAAGATCGCGAGAAGACATCGTTTATCACTCCCTGGGGAACTTTCTGGTACGGGGTAATGTCGTTCGGTCTGAAGAACGCAGGAGCAACATATCAGCGAGCAATGACAGCACTATTCCACGACATGATGAACAAAGAGCTTGAAGTATATGTGGACGATATGATCACCAAATCTCACACGGTCGAAAGACACTTTGAAGATCTGAAGAAATTATTCAACAGATTAGAAAAGTACAAGCTCCGTCTCAACCCTCAAAAATGTGTCTTCGGTGCAATGGGAGGCAAGCTCCTTGGCTTTATGGTGAGCGAGGATGGCATCACGGTCGATGAGACCAAAACCAGAGCAATCATTGAGATGCACCCTCCTAAAACAGAGAAAGAAATTCGTGGCTTCCTCGGCAGAATTCAATACATCAGTCGCTTCATCGCACGGCTCACACCTATCTGTGAGCCCATATTCAAGCTCCTCCGGAAGAACGTTCCAAAAGAATGGAATGACGATTGCCAAGTCGCCTTCAACCGCATCAAGAAATATCTCATGAATCCTCCAGTATTAGTGCCGCCCACTCCCAGACGACCACTATTGTTATACATCTCGGTAGCAGCAGAAGCCATTGGCTGTGTCCTCGGCCAGCACAACGAGACTGGGAAGAAGGAACAAGCAATATATTATTTGAGCCGAAAGTTCACCGACTACGAGACCAGGTATTCCCCAATCGAGAAGACTTGCCTTGCCCTAGTCTGGGCAACTCAGCGACTCCGTCAATACATGATTGCATTCCCTATTCTCCTACTCACTCACATGGATCCGCTCAAGTACCTGTTCGAGAAACCAACACTCACTGGAAGGATAGCTAAATGGTAGCTACTCCTGTCTGAATTCGACATCACCTATGTCACTCAGAAGGCAATCAAGGGGCAGGCCCTCGCCGATCATCTTGCGGCCCACTCCCTCCTGGATTATCAACCGCTCAAGACATTCTTCCTTGATGAAGATCTCTTGCTTATCGAAGGGGAAGAAAAGAAGAAGAAAGATGAGTGGACGTTATTCTTCGACGGCACATATAAATTCTAAAGGGAGTGGTATTGGAGCGATCCTCTACTCTCCAGATGATGTCCCTATTCCTATCTCAAGGCGCATAACATTCGAGTGCACCAACAACACGGCAGAGTACGAAGCATGCATCGCTGGCTTAAGGGAAGCCATAATCTTAGGCGTCAAGAAGCTACGAGTATTTGGAGACTCACAGCTTATCATCAATCAGACCAATGGCGAATGGAAAACCAAAGACGAGAAGTTGATACCATATCATGTGTATCTTGAAAATCTGATCGAAGAATTCAAAGAAATCACCTTCTCATACATGCCCAAAGCCAAGAATCAGTTTGCAGATGCTCTCGCCACACTTGCATCAATGCTCGAGATACCAAAAGGAGCTTCAGAATGGGAGCTTACAATCGAAACTCAAGATGAACCTGCTTTTTGCCTGCAAATAGAAGAAGCCGAAGCTGTCCTTGACAAACCCTGGTATGCCGACATCAAGCAATATCTTGAAACCCAGGAGTATCCGGAGTCAGCAACAGCAACAGATCATCGAACTATCCAGCGTTTGGCTGGCCAGTTCACCATCAGTGGCGAAGTTCTTTACAAGCGATCCTATAATCACATCCTCCTTCGATGCATCGATTAAACAGAAGCTGCAAAGATCATGAAAGAAATACACGAAGGAATCTGTGGCCCACACATGAACGGGCACATGATGGCAAAGAAGATTCTACGAATCGGCTACTATTGGCTCACCATGGAGACAGATTGCTGCCAGCACGTCAGAAAATGCTTCAAGTGTCAGGAGCATGCGAATCAAATCCATGCCCCCTCATCAGAATTATACAACCTAACCACCCCCTGACCCTTCTCCATGTGGGGACTCGACATCATCGGCAAAATTAGTCCCAAAGCATCAAACGGTCATGAGTACATACTTGTGGCAGTCGACTACTCCACCAAGTGGGTAGAAGCAGCCTCCTACACCACGATCGCAGCATCCCAGGTGATCAAATTCATGAAGAACAACATCATATGCTGGTATGGAATCCCTAATGCTATCATCACAGATAATGGGACCCCGTTCGTCAACAAGAAGATGGATGACTTCCTCAGCAAGTTCAAAATTCAACGTCATCAATCAAGCCCCTATCGTCCTCAGATGAATGGTATGGTGAAAGCCGCGAACAAAACTAATCGTCAGGATACTCGAGAAGATGGTCAGGACTTATCGAGATTGGTCAGACATGCTCCCATATGCACTTTGGGCCTATCGAACGTCTGTACGGTCTGCTACGGGGGTTACTCCTTTCGAGCTTACGTATGGAATGGAAGCAGTTCTGCCAGTCAAGGTGGAAATACCATCACTACGGGTGTTACTAGAAAGCGGAATTGAAGAAGGAGAATGGCAACGGGCCAGATTTGATCAGTTACAGCTAGCAGATGAGAAGCGCATGAGTGCGCTAAGTCATTCCCAGTGCTATCAGAAAAGGATCGCTCGGGCTTATAACAAGAGAGTCCGAAAAAGAAGCTTCAAGGTGGGCAACATGGTCATGAAGAAAATCCTGCCATCACACCTTCCTGATCCCAGAGGAAAGTTCAAACCCTCGTGGGATGGGCCGCTGATCATCAGAGAAGTACTTCCTGGAAGCGCCCTCAGACTCACCAATATGAGAGGGGTGGATCTTCCTGAGCCAATCAACACCCACAAAGTGAAGATCTTTAACGGGTAAGTCATTCTGACTTTATCAAGATTTACTTTAATAGAGCTGAAGTCAAGAGGTAGAAGCTAAAACCTCTGAGAAATCATTTCCGTCCACCAACAAGTGTTTCAAATAAGGGGATTCAAAGGGAAAAAGAGAGAAAAAAGAAAAGAAAAAAAGAAGAAAAGAGAAAGAAAAAGGGAGGCCAAAGCAAGGCACCCGAGAAAAATTAACCCAAGAAGAAACACAGTCATCCATCCATTTATCTCAGAAGGGTCTGTAGCTAAGACCGACAGCTCTATTATAATAACTTAGGATAAGGGCTGAAAGACTGCCATCGGCCGGCAACGACGGATTCCCGACCTCTAGCCATCGCAGTTATACAAAGATCCAAAAAAAATGTGTGCCTAAACAAAGAGGGCGGAGTGAAAACCCGAAAGGGCGCTTCGAATAAAAACAGTGGGCATACATCGGACTTGGCGAAAACCCGAAAGGGCGCCGAGGGTAAAAAAAGCATTGCTGCCAAGGGGCAGGCAAGATCAAACACCTGAGACGTGGTGAAAACCCGAAAGGGCGCCACGGGCAAAAATGACGGGAAAAGGCCGACTGTAGTGAAAACTCGAAAGAGCGCTGGAGGCAAAAATGGCTCGAATAGAAAAAGAAAAATGAAAAGTGCAGGTACTAAGAAATCAGACGGTCCAGATCGGTTCAAGCAGTTACAGTTCAAGAACAAGAAGAAGTACAGTCGGGAACAAAGAGCTCTACAAACTCTGACAATCTCAGGAAGCAACAGTTTCCATTGCCTACACCTTTAGGGAACCAAAGGAGCATACAAGTCAAATCTCGAGACATCGGTCAAAGCATTGGCCAAGCCCCAGTTCTGATTCCTATATCCCGACACAAAATTCAGACACATACTCACAAGGCAACTCATGACGCAATAGATTTTCAAATAGTTTTCCCTTTTTTTTCATTAAATGCAGCATATTTCTTTTACATATATCATGTCATCTTTTTCAAGAAATACAAAAAAATGCATCATCATCAATCATATACTATGCAAAAAGGAATGTACAGGTGGCCAACACAATCAATCTCTACCCTCCTCCTCGGCCATATCAGGTAAGTCCTCTGACTCATAATGAAGTAGCCTCGCTCTCAACCTGCCTACCTCCATACGCAGGTAGTGCGCCTCATCGCGCTCAAGGGTACGGATCGCTGTCTCCTCATCAGACAACCTCTGATCAGCAGCCAATCTCCTCGACATCATCTCACAATGATACCGAAGTACGAAAATCTCAGACAGCAAATGGCCATGAGTGGCCAAAAGGAAACCAGGATCAATGAATGGGCGCTCCTCAAAGGGTTCATATGAACCAGATGAAGAGCCGACATCTCCAAGGATATCCTGCTCATCCTCATCAGTAGTCTGGTGCCAACAAGGGTTACGTCGATACAGAGACTGCTCAGCAACCCAGTACTGATATGGGGCGGTCGCCATCGGAAAAGCCCGCAACTCAAAACCAAGCAAATCGGCAGTCAAGTAACTCGCCCAGGATCCATCGACCTGAGTCCTAAAGTCAGAGGTTCTAGACGGAAGTGTTCGACGCCCAATACCCGTGAAATAAAAAAGAGGAACATCCTGCTCGTACCCAAACTGCTGCAGGAACCGGATAGGATGATAAGAAAAGTAAGATCGAAAGCCTACCAACATCAAAGGAAGGCGGTGCGCATCGCAAAGCACTGGAGGAAGTGAAGGCAAGATGACTTCCAACGAACATTCCAGTCACGAAGTTCAGCGAACATCCTGCGATACAAGGGCTCACTCATCCTAGCCGTATGAGGAAGAAATTTCATGATGTGTCGCATAAGGTCTGGGCGACGAGTGCCAGGAAATGGTACAGGAACAGTCAGCGAAAGACGCTCCCATAGCCAGACCTGATCACAAGAAAGAGAAGAAATTCAGCTAGAGTAGAAGAATTCCCAAAGGACAAGAAAAGAAAGGACAGAAAAGATACCTGAAGAAATGCACAGCAGCCTCGAAGGACACAAGTGCGGCCCAGGGCACAGTCAGTCAACCCATTAAACAGCTCAGCCAGGATGAGAGAAATGATCCCCTGACGTCGGATAACTCGGCTCATCACCTCAAAAAGTAAAGGGGTTTGAGACCTGCGCCGTCTCGAGAATAGCACCTCAGCTATCAAGCAGAACATCAATGCGTTCCGAGCAAGAATAGATCCAGCCACACTCCGAGGACCCGAAAAAAGATCATACAACAAGTCCAAGGAGAACACTACAGCATCCTGGCCAGCAGCTGCAGGCTGAACCAGATAAGGGATCCCTAACCAGTTCTGCGGTGTGGCAGTCTTCAGGCAAAGTCTTCGGTGAAAAATACTGAGAATAATCCCAAGGAAGACCAGTCAAGCGCGCAAGCTCCTCCAAAGAGGGTCCCATCTCCATGTCATTGAACGCAAACAAGTTCAACGAAGGGACCCAGTCAATCAGTGCGGCCCCGAGCATCCTCCAGTCAATTTTAACTCTAGCCATATGGATCAGACTGCCGAAGCCATAGGACTCCAAATCTCGAATCTCATAAGCTGACAAGCTGTCAAGCCAAGCAAGTAGTCGTGGCGAGCAAGAAGGACGAGGAAGCAGCTGACAAGTCCTCACGGGTACCCCCTCCAGAACAAAAGGCCCAGAAATCAATGACAGCTCATCGAGGATCGGAAGATCAACGGGCGAAGGAGAAGGAAAAACTGGAACCTCTGCAGACTCAACAGCCCCTGACCTGCCCCCAGTAACGGCTATGTCTGATTAGCGCATCACTGTCTGAGACTATCACGACCTCAGCCGCATGAGAAGACTCGCCCACCTCATGAACAGAGTGCTCAAAGGACCGACGATCAGGAGAAGGGCGATACTCTCCATCAAAAGGGCTATCAGCAAAGATCACACACCACACATTGTGGCATCCTGGCCAATCTGACCATCAAAAAATGCATCTGAACCATCTAGAAGGGTCCGGACAACCCCGATCGAAGAATCAACGGTCAGATCTGGACCTGCGGCCCTCTCCAACATAAAGTCATGAATCCAATCATCATCCTGTCCAATCAAGGGGATCATTGAGGCATCCACACCATCCATCATCAGGGGGACATCATCAATGATCACATCAAGTCCACTTAAGTAATTATGCCGCACATCTCGGCCCTCGTCAAGAGCATCCAAACCGTCAAAGGTATCATCTGAACCATCCATACCATTCAAACATGAGATCAGCCCATCTATGTCCATCATAACCCCATCACCACCATCAATCACATCATCCATGTGGCCCACACTCAAGGGATGCATAGCCTCACCTATGTCCCATCGCATCATCCCATCCATACCATCCATTTCTCCCATAATCAATGCTCCATTCAAATCTGAAATTCCAGCATGGCTGCCATTAATGGGGCCATTCAAAGCTCCACCAACCACTACCCCTAAATCCCCATCAATGCCCTCATTCAATGCTTCATCTACACCATCAATCAAATGCATCTCACTATCTTTAAAGCCTTCATCAATTGCTGAAGTATGGGACCCTTCAATCTCTCCCACAAGGGCCCCCAAACCATCATCAATGGCTACCCAAGAAAGGACCAAGCAAGAAAAAGACAAAAAGAGAAGGACAGAGGAGACAAAAGGGAGATTCATGGCTGCAATCGAACCTGAGAGTACAGAGAATGTGGGAACAGGGACAGTGGACTATGGAGAATGTCCGAGCACGAGCCAGCCCAGCCCGCACAAGAGGAGAGTCTTGGGCGGCCCGCTGTGGGCCACCCGTACGAACGCACTCTCTCTCTCTCTCTCTCTCTCTCTCTCTCTCTCTCTCTGCGGGATTGGCTCCACAGTTCTTGGTAGGTGAGGCTGACAGTTCACATCAGCAGATGGCACCCTGAGGGCCGCCCAAAGCTCCAATCAACTCTGGATTTCATTTGAGGATGATCAGAATCTTCTGGAAGGTACCCCACCTATCCAATCAGGAGGTCATGCGGCCAACATGGGCCTGATCAAGTCAAAGAGAAGGAAAATTGACCAAGAGGGGCCCACAAGCAATCTGAGCCATTCAAAGAATAGATCATCATGATCTAAACCATGGAAAAGCTTACATGAGCCATCAAATAGCAAGATCAAAGGCTTGATCATCAAGAAAGAGGGCCAGAACCCAAGATCTGATCATCAAGTGCGCCCACAAGGCCAAATCAAGCGATCTGAGCCGTTCAAGTCATCATTCACACTATGAGAAGCCTTCTTAGCCTCACAAAACATCAAGAAAAGGTGCTCCAAAGCAAAGCTGAGGTCTAAAAGGGGCCCACAAGGCCAATCAAGCAATCTGAGCCGTTCAAGTCATCATCCATGCAGTTAAGAAGTCTCGTCTTCCACAAATCATTCAGAAAGTGTAGGCATCATCAAGTAATTTGAGACAAGTCAGAGGTTGTATATTCATTTAGAAGATTTTGATACAGAAGAGGGTAAAAGCAAAAAGAAGAAGATCATACATCAAGTAAGCTGAATACAAAAGCAAGCTACAGGTCACCAACATAGTCGTCATCCCTCCTCTCGTTCCGCTCTCGACGATGAAGATCCATCAAACGAGCTGTCACTGAGCCTCCAGCGTACCTGCGACGGCCCCAAGAACATAGAGCGGAGGAAGCAGAGGCCCCTGCCGGTACAGCAAGTACCACTCGTCATAATCACGATCCGGGATCGTGAAACGAAACCCGGGCTGGCCCACAAGAGCATCAGCTATCTCATCAGCTGGGATCTGAACAGCCGGAGGAGGAGCGGAACAAGGGACTCGAGCCACCCCAGTAATCTGTCGAAGCAGCCTCTCACCCAAATACCACTGAAATGATTCAGTGTCAGAAAGCATAATCCGGAGGCATGAAGAATCGTATGCCTCCACACGCTGAGGGGTATAGTAGAGAGGAAAGTTGGCATATGGCATCCGAGCAAGCTACAGCAAATGAGGTCATCACGATCAGTTACAGTGCAGCATAAGGGATAAGGAAAGCAAGATACTTACATCTTCAACGGTCAATCCGTCTATGTTAGCACGCCAGTTGTCCCTGGAGACTCGAGAGTTCCGCTGACAATTTTGTTGATGCCAGTACATGTGGCAATACAAAGACGGCTCAATGTCATCCCGTATCCTCGGCGCGAGGTGGGGAAAATGGTCATAAAAGTAAGTCTGGGCAAGGGTACACCTAACGATCAGAGAAAGAAAGAAGGCAAATGTCTCCAAGGAGGGTTAAAGAAGAGTACCTCTACGACAGGCCAGAAACCTATGAAGGACCGGCTATTTCGAGAGGTCTTATCCAAACCCTGGAAAACATGAGTCAAGATAGCCCCGTTCCAATTGTAGGGATGGTAAAGATCCTCAACCAAATGAAGAAATTTAGGATCGATCCTCTCGTTCGCGTGACAGAAAAGGAAGGACCCGAAGGCGTAAGCAATCATGGCCCGTGCTTTGTGGAGGGCCTCTAGCTTGGTAGTAGGGGTGACGGCAACAAAGGTTTTACTTGATGGCCCTGGAATTCATCCTCAGGTGGGACGTCACCAACAAGCCGTAGCCAGTCAGTGAAAGTGATGGGAGCAAGAGAGCCAACCTAGGGAACAACTGCCCCATGAAATGGAAAGCCGATTTGCATATATACATCCAGGGGAGTTATTCCCCACTCGCCACAAGGGAGTTGAAAGGTGTGGGTCTCATCCCGCCACCTCTCGCAAAGAGCCGCAAGCAACATTTGATTGGCATTATTGTTATGGAAGCGCAAGGTAAGGAGGCCAGCAAAAGGAGTGTCAGCCAGAACTCGTTCAAGCAAAGGCTGTGGGTGTTTCACCCAGTTATCCCAATGATCTCTGGCACCTCGACCCTTGATGGAGAGAAGAGGTTGGTGATCCTTAGCCAAGGAACACATATGGGCCCCTCGGCGGATAATGAAGGCTGGATCATCCTCATCAATCACCCAACGTCCTCTTGTACCGTCCGCCATTGAATCCTACAAGCTTGGCAAGGTAAGTCCCTATCCTTTACCCGTTAAAATCCAAATTATGATCCAGGAAACCCATGGGATTGGACTTGCATTCAAATGTAAAGATCCAAAGTCCAACTCCATGTGTTACCTAGGATATGTGTTGGGCCCATTGAAGAAAGCAAGGCCCACCTCAAAGAGGGTTGCATGCCATGTCTAAGAAAGGAAAGTCCATCATCCAAGGACACATTTTGGACAACAAAGGCACTTAAGTTCCATAAGATCAACAAGGGATAAAGATCCAACTTCACATGAGAAGTCCCTCTTCAAAGTCCATATGTGGCCAAGAATTGGTTCACTTTTTATACCAAGGCCATGATTCTCATTTAAGATGTTTCCATCTTTTTACACATGTACATAGACAAGTGGGGAATAGGAAGGAAATGGGCCCCCAAGAGCAACCCAAATGCCTCACCTCAATGGATTGAAGGGAGCACATAGCCCACTTGAAGAACATGAGGACCCATTCATGGGTTAACCATGGCACCCCTATGTGCATCATCTTGATGAAAGTTTTGACTATGAGAGTACAACATGGCGGTCTACCCACAAACATATGAATCAAAGAAGCTAATGGTAAAAATTTGATGCACATAGCCCACATGAAGAATCAAAGTTGGAAATGCCCATGTAAGGACAAGTTTGGGCAACTTATGTGCACCAATTTCTTTACAAAAAAGGGGGACCATTTGAACACAAGAGGGCATGGCTTGATGAGTTACCCAACCATCATGAAAATGGCTAAGAATGATATACATAGCCCACTTGAAGATCAAAATCCAAAATGCCCCAAAGCATGGGACAAAATTGGGCAACTTATGGGTATCATTCTTTCTCACAAAAAAAAAATCACTTATCTTTGAGAATGATACTGGATGACCCACCAAACACCCCAAGAGAAGTTCAAGGAGCTATGGTTGCATGGATAGCTCACTTGAAGAGGAATCATCCATTTGAGATTGATAAAATTAAAGGAAACTCTTGGAAACCACTTTCCTACCACAAGAAAAAACCATTTGAACTTAGTGAGATTGTTGAAACAACTCACTCATGGGACTTGTAGATGATCAAGTAACTCAAGTCCTCCATCCATCAAAAGAAAAAGCATGAAAGGAAAAAATCCTACATGAACAAAGTGTAGTGGTGCACACATGGTTCAAAGAAATCCAAGTTTCAATGAGGGCCCAAAAGCCCATCCATATAGAAAAATTCTAAGGAACCCACCACACTTTGTGAACAAGGATGTACATCATAATCAAGAAATGGTGGAAGATTTGGGCTACTTGACCACAAGGGCCCAATTAAGAAATCTAGCCCACAAGTGAAGAATGGGCTAGTCACCTTTGCCCATACACATGTGAAGAAAGATGGGGCCACCCAAAGTGAGCCCCATGGACCCAAACCTTGAAAAGAAGATGGAAAAGAAAAGAAAAAGCTCTAAGGAAAAATGAAAAGGGCAAGAAAGCATGAGGGAGCCCAAAATGAAGTGTTGGGCCCATCAAATACACCAAGGGCCATGACTTCACTTTGAGCCCATTTGATACACATGAAAAGAGGCCCAACTCCCATGAAGAAAGATAGGATATTTTGCCATGCACACTTGATGGACATGGCAAAATTACCCTTTACATACACATGAAGGGAGTGTGAAAGAAGAAAAGAAAGAATGAAATGGAAGCTTGCAATATCCTTCTCCATGCACCACCTTTAAAAGAGATTAGAGATCTAGAAAAAGGCTAAAAATACTTGGGCCCACCTTCACTCCTTTTGGAATAGCTACATGGAGAAAAGAAAAGAGTCATGAGAAGAGACAATGAAGAAGGAAAAGGACAAGAGAGAAAAGGGAGTGGTCCATACCTTTACCACTCACCAAAGGGGGACCACCTTGCTGTCCCAAAGCTTCACTAAGGCCCACCACTTGAAAAGAGCAAAGAACTACCAAAAGAGAGAGAAAAACTTGAAGAAAGAGAGAGTATGAGAGAGAGAAGAGAGAGATTGCACGTTGGAGGGGCCAAGGGTGCCCCATGTTATATAGAAAAGGGGAGGGCACCCCTTTACCCGACCCACTGGAAATACCAGTGGGCAGAGACAGTCCGGGCGGCACCCAGGGGGCCGTCCTCCCTCCCAACTAGTTGAAACGACTCCTCACCCTCTCTCCTTGGGAAGAACTCCTCCTTGGGAAGGGTGGTTGCAAGTGAATCTTGTACCTCCATGTAAGAATGAAGTGATGGAAGAGAAGGATGAGAAAAAGTAAGGAATCTCACTAAAATCTCATCTTGTGAGAAATTGGGGAGAAATTGGCTTGATAATGTGGAAAAAGTTCCATGGAATTTTCAAGAAAAAGAAAAAAATTGACTTGGTCAAACAATGATCTCAACCATCCAAAGTCATGACCTGATGATCTGAACCATTCTAAGAAGAATCCCCAGAATCTCCAACCTTAATTGCTGCTTGCTTGTACAAGTTTTGGTCCGAAGACCTTAAACTACGTTGGGATCAAGATCCCGAGGGACTTTTTAAATAAAAGTTGGTAGCAGTCTGGATCGTTCGAATCAAGATCCGCTGACACTGGACATTTTCCAAAAATAAAAAAAAAATGTGTTGCCCTATTCTGTACAAAGTTTTTGTCCGAAGACCTTAAACTACGTCGGGAACAAAATACCGAGAGATTTCCAATAAAAACCAGTGTTAATCTTGATCGCTCAAATTGAGATTTAACAGCCTGGAACATTTCAAAAAATCACAAAAAGAATGTATTTTCAGGATGTACATATTTTTGTCCGAAGACCTTAAACTACACTGGGATTAATTTCTTGGGGGACCTTTTCCTGCTTTCAACCAAAAACCGGCATCGGCCTCAACCGCTGGGATCAAGGTTCGATAACCCGGATCATTTTCAAAAATACCAAAAAGATTTTGAGCTTTTCATAAAAACCAGTATCAATCTTGATCGCTCGAGTTGAAGACTGGAACTTTCTCAAAACAAAAAATTCACCATCAATTTCAACTGTACAAATTCATCCCCAGCGGTCCGAAGACCTAAAGCTACACTGGGATTAACTTCTCGGGGGCTTTCTTTCCCAACCTGTCCCAGACATGGCCGACACTTGATCGTACGGGTGTTTGGAACCTTTTAAACAGGTAAAGGCTAAGGCGGGCAGAACACCGCAATCCTGTTCGTGTTGAACGCACCGTAATAGACAACCTTGATTTGGAAGTCGCTGTTGAATCTGACGAATGTTCCCTGTTCCTAAAACTCATAAAGGGGATTAAGGCTGTTGGGAGGTGGAGCGAACCCTCACGAAATTGTGAGCAACGTAAGGCCCCAAACTGGATTGACAAAGGGAAATGTGAGGATGTGGCTCATTCTGTGGCTGAAGGAGTCCGTCGGACGATACGTGGTCTATGTGCATTGCACATGAGGAACAGGCAACTTTATGGGTGTGTTAATTGAAAACCTTCAAAATCCCCTCATCTGAAGATGTAAAACTACGGCACTTAGCTGTGTGAGACTCATCTTGCTCGCTGGCGTAAAATGGATCGGGTGCCTTACCAGCAGTAGAAGCTAGAAATGGATAAAAATTCCATACTTTTCGCTGCATTTCAGAAAAATCAGAAAAATCCAAAACATTGCAAAATCACCTTTCAAAAATCACAAAAAAAAAAAACATTTCCCTTGCTTTCGAATCAGACACTTTCAAAATCACAAAAATATTTCCTTTGTTTTCAATAACCGATCCTTATCCTGACTCAGGTAAAGATCAAACCAAATATCTGCAAAAATCACTAAATTTGTCACTATCCCCAGCACTGCATTTCAGGAGTATCGAATTCCGCTCACTCATTTCGCAGTTTGGGATGACGGATCCAATCACCCGCAAATTGGAATATTGACCAAAACTAGCGACCAAGCACCATCCCAATCACATCTATTCACAGAATAACATTTCGAGGTCTGATAACATCCTTTGTCCATTCCCATTAGCAAAGAAACAGCATCTTGGGACGATGGACCTGATCGACCACGGGTCGGGATCTTGACCAACCCGCTAACTAAACATCCGCATAAAGAAGAAAGAAATCCCCAGGGGAGCATAACCTTGCAAGCAATAAGCTTAAAATTCTCTGCATCTCCAGCAAAAGCAAAATCATCAAACTGAAAGAGAATGAGCCAAGCCATGCATCCATCATCAAATATGCATCTCCATGCATGAGCATCCATCGCATCAATCATCATGTTTACCTACTTTCAAAATAAAAGTCGGTTAGCTAAAGACCCCACAAGCATCCCTAGTGGAGGCGCATGCAAACCAGATTTCCATTTCAAAAAGACAAAAAATATTTCTATTTACAAATAAAAATCCCACGGAGTATCACTCCCCAGAGTGGGTATCTTTTCAAAAATCCAAAAATATTTTCCCAATAGAACGTTCTGCCTCCAAAACACTAGGAGATCTTCCATATCTCTGGGTAGGAGCCGACACAAAAATCAAATAAGATCCGATGTCTCACGGTTTCCCTGGAGACCATTGGATCCAATGCACTCAAAGTACGGTCGAACTGAACTCCAGTGTTAGTGCGGCGTACCACATGCCAAGATACGAAAAGATGAAAGCCAAAAGGCTCGGTCAAAGAAACCATTTGAACAGGTGGAAACGATGAATTGTAACCTAAGTATTAAAATCAGCAGATTGGGTGGAAAGAGTTCACCCGCACATACCTAGGCGTGGATGCCTGAAGTACCTTGACTGATTCCAAGTCGGCATAGTAGAATCCCGTAAGACAACAACGCAGGGCATCTAACCACTTTGACAGTCAAGCGAAACAAGTACTCTTGGAGTGATCCGGGAAAATATCAAGCATCATAATCAATCTTAGGGTCAGCAACCACGTAAGACTACGACGCAGAGGCTCTGCTGTACCTTTCCGATGTTAGTACCGATCGAGAATGGAAGGGTTGCGATTGGGTACCCAGGTTGCAGCAAACTGCAGGGACAATCACAACGTTTTCTTCAAACTCCCGCGGTATGTGCGAGTTATCAATCTCCAAAAAATCAACTGACTCAGATACAAAGGACAATAAAAGATTCCAGACCACAATCGAGGAAAGAATGCATTGCAAACCAAGCATCGAAACCAGCAGATCGGGTGGAAAGAGTCCACCGGCACACACCTAGGCGTGGATGCCTGAAGTACCTTGATTGATTCCAAGTCGGCGTAATAAAATCCCGTAAGACTACGACGCAGGGCATCTAACCACTTTGACAGTCAAGCGAAACAAGTACTCCTGGAGTGATCCGGGAAAATATCATCCAATCAATCACAGGGTCAGTATCCTCGTAAGACTATGACGTGGAGGCTCTGCTGTACCTTTCCGATGTTAGTACCAATCGAGAATGGAAGGGTTGCAATTGGGTACCCAGGTTGCATCAAACTGCAGGGACAATCGCAACGTTTTCTCCAAACTCCAGCGATATGTGCAAGTGATCAATTTCTAGACGATCAACTGACGCAGATGCAAAGGCAAGCAAAAATTTCAAACCATGATCTATGAATGACCAGGTCAGAAGTGGGGTGTCCACTCACTTTGGCATTCAGTTGCACGCAACCTCTACCAAAGAGGGGCATCTGTAGACACCCCACCTTCGGCTACACTGTTGGTAGAGATAGCTGGATGAATGGAGGACCATACCCCCAAATCCCATGTCCAAACACAGCCAAACTCACCCTTGTAAGCCCCAATCCATAGCCTAACTCAAGCCTGAACCCAGTCAACTCGCCCCTAAACATCAACCTGAAAAACCCTCCATAAGAAAAACCAGTCAAAAAATTCAAAAAAGTCAAACTCACTGAGTCAACCCGCTGAGTCAAATTACCAAGTCAACCCGCTGAGTCAAACCGCTGAGTCAAAAGACCGAGTCAACCCGCTGAGTCGACCCACCGAGTCAACTCACTGAGTTTCAAGCAGCAGCCCCGAAGCATGTCCGTACTGCCCGTGGGATCCCGAGAACGTCCGTACGGGCGGCCCCCTGGGTGCCGATCAAACTTATTTACGGGAACTGCCACTGCCCGCTGCTATAAATACCCCCCGTCCCTTCTCATTTCAACAGCCCTTCAAGTCCAGAGCAATCCGTTCATTCTGAGTCCACTTACATCCCTCTTTTAGCCCATTTTTCCACCTAGGATAGCCCGAGTGAGAAGAACCTAGCCCTGGTCCAGCCTAGGCTGACCTTGGTCTAAGTCTCCCAAGCCATCCAAGTCTTGATCCAGCCACTCGAAGCAAACCTTGCGACACCTCCGTCCATCCAAATATTCTATTACCAGCATCATCTCATTCGCATCTAGCATAAGTGCAACATTTACTTTTCTTCCAACCCCCCTGCTTCACTACAAGCACTTTGATTATTCAAACACACTGCAACATTCTGTATAAAGCACCTGTCAGTTCGAGCGTATGCTCTGGGCTTGCCTGTTAGTGGAACCTGCCCATCAGAAACTCTTACTATTCAGACCTGCATTCATATACATATCACTACAAGCACTTTGATCATTCAAACACACAGCATGCATTCCGCATAAAGCACCTGTCAGTTCGAGCGTATGCTCTGGGCTTGCCTGTTAGTGGAACCTGTCCATCAGAAACTCTTACTGTTCAGACCTGCATTCGTGCATCATTTCATCTATGAGAATGTACGAGGATTAAAACAGACTTTCAAGCATTAGTTCAATTCTGTGAAGTAGAGACCGTACTTCGGTACGGGCAGTGTGTGGGGTGCTTAACCTCTTCCCACCCTGTAACCGTGATCCCTTACCTCGAATCTCTGGCCGCAGATCAAAACGAGTCATTTTAGAAAAAGAAATCTTCGGATTCCCTTCTTTAACGTTTCTATGGGGTCTAGCCGACTGTAGATTCAAAGTAACTGGCTAGTGGCGACTCTGGTCTTATATAAACTCATCCAAACACATCCAGCTTAACATGACAACCAAACAAAGCCCTCGAGAATGAGGCAAGCCAGTGGCACAAACGGCGATTCACGCACACGCACCCCTTCTTCTTTTTCCGAAAGGAAAGGGAGAACGTCTTGGGAGCGCGGAACGGCGAGGGTTCACAATTACTCATAGCCAAGTGTTCTTCTCTCCGGGTAACCTCTTTCCTTATCTCTTTACTTAGTGTTTAAGCGTAAGTGGACTCGTGATCACGTAAGACACCTTCTAAGCGACGAAATTTTGGTTGAAGGTTTATCCAATCACCGTGTTAGAAAATTTCCCAATACTTGCGAGTTAACCATAAACATGGCCGATAAATATGATCAGGATGAGAATGAAGTAACATAATGAGCCACCATTTAAGAGTTTACGTGATTACTTACAACCTACAAGAACGAGTACTCCTTGTATGGTTTTCCTAGTAAACGCAGGGAACATTGATTTCAAACCTGTAGTAATACAGTTACTTCCCAAATTTCATGGACTTACTCTGAAAGTCCCTACTTACATTTGAGGGAATTTGATGAAGTAGTCACTACCTTGCATTATGAGAACGTCACCGATGACGTAGTTAGGCTAAAGTTATTTCCCTTTTCTTTGAAGGAAAAGGCTAAATCTTGGCTACACCCCTTGAGGCCGAGGTCCATCGGAACATGGCAAGAAATGACTAGGGAATTTCTCAAGAAGTTTTTTCCTATTCATAAAACCAACACCTTGAGACGGAACATCATGAATTTCTCCCAAAAGGAGAATGAAACATTTTTCTTATGTTGGGAATGTTTCAAGGAACTCCTACACACCTACCCACATCATGGCTTTGAATCATGACGATGATTAGTTTCTTTTATGATGGGTTGAATTCAGACCAACGCCAATTTGTAGAAATAATGTGTAATGGTGAGTGCATGAGCAAAGGTTCTGATGAGGCTTGGGATTACTTTGATCTCTTAGCAGAAAATGCCCAATCTTGGGACACATCTAATAAACAAGATAAGATCAAGCCTGAGCCTAAGGAAAAGAGAGGTGTTTACCTTCTCGCAGAGGATGATGATGTTAATCCAAGGATAGCAGGGCTCACACATAAAATAGAAGCCATGGAATTAAGGAAAGTCAATGCTATTAAAACCAGGGAGACTGAAAGTGTTTGTGACATTTGTGAGAGCGATGCACACATTACTAAGGGTTGTCCTACAATCCCAGCTTTTCAAGAAGTGTTGCACGATCAAGCCAATGCCATGAATACTTATCAAAGACCTTTTAATGCCCCAGTGTCAAACACGTATAATCCTAATTGGCGGAACCATCCCAACTTCAGTTGGAGAAACGGACCGACTGCCAATGCTGGGAATAATCCTCAGGTGCCTTCGACTAACACTCCTTACGTGCCCCTATAGAGGAAGACTCCGGAGGACACTGTGCAAAATCAAATCAATCAGAGCTTCATGCAAACCCTCCAAGAGCTTAAAACTTTGATGGAAAGATTCGAATCTCGCCTAATTGGACTCGAATCACGCCAGAATGTTAGGGAGCGAGGGACCTTTCCGGCCCAACCTCAACCTAACCCGAGGGGACAGTATGAGGTGAATGATTTGGGTTCTTCTAACCCACATGTTGAGCACGCTAAATCTATCACCAACCTAAGAAGTGGTAAGGTGATTGAAAAAGATGTTCCTAGGACAGTTGATAAACCTAAGGAATCATCTAAATCGAAGAGTGATGACAGATCTAGTGATGATCAACCTGCGAGACAGAGCATGTTTTTGAATCAGTGGTCCCGTTTCCCCAACGCTTACTCTCATCTAAAGCAATGGTTAAAGCTCAAGATGTCTTAGAAGTTTTTAAACAAGTGAAAATCAACATACCCTTGTTGGATGCAATTAAGCAAATACCTTCATATGCCAAGTTTCTGAAAGATCTTTGTACTATTAAGCGCAAGCTCAATGTACAAAAGAAAGCCTTTTTGACTAAACAGGTCAGTGCTATCATTAACCAGAACTCTCCCCCAAAATACAAAGATCCAGGTAGTCCTACTATTACTTGCACAATAGGGAACTTTCGGGTCGAACAGGCACTTCTTAACTTGGGGGCGAGTGTCAATCTTATACCCTTCTCGGTGTATGAACAGCTGGGACTCGGTGAACTGAAACCCACCAGGACCACCTTGCAACTTGCGGATCGATCTGTATGGATACCAAGAGGAGTAGTGGAAGATGTGTTGGTACAGGTCGACAAATTCTACTTCCCAGTAGACTTCATTGTCTTTGATACCCAACCTGTAGCAAATGTTAGCACCCAGATACCTGTTATTCTTGGCTGACCATTCTTGGCAACTTCCAATGCTGTGATCAACTGCAGGAATGGGGTCGTGAAGTTTTCATTTGGCAATATGAAGTTAGAGATAAATGTTTTCAACATGTGTAAACAACAAGGGAATGATGATGAGATCCATGAGGCCAACCCGATCAATACCCTCATGGAAGAAGAATTTCTTCTAACCTCTCTGTCCGAACCCTTAGAAACACGTCTAGCCCACTTTGCTGATTCTGATGATGAGATGATTCTGAAGTGGTGAATGGATTGTTAGAATCCACCCTTGTGCATGATACAAACCAGTGGAGGCCTCATTTTTAAAAACTCCCTCTAAATGATTCACGACCTCTACCATCAAGAATTGAAGCACCAAAGCTTGACCTGAAGCCATTACCTTTGGAACTGAAACATACATACTTGGGTCAAGGCAATACTTTTCCTGTGGTTATTTCATCTCACCTTGATAAAGACCAAGAGAACAAATTGATCGATGTTCTCAAGGAACACAAGGATGCCATAGGTTGGACAATTGCTGACATCAAGGGAATTGATCCCCTGATTTGTACCCATAGGATACACCTCGAGGAGAATGTTAAACCCTCTAGACAACCACAACGGAGATTGAATCCAAACATGACTGAAGTGGTTAGAGCCGAGGTCCTCAAGCTATTGGATGTGGGTATCATCTACCCTATTTCAAATAGCCAATGGGTAAGTCCAACCCAAGTGGTACCCAAAAAATCTGGAGTTACCATAGTTGCGAATGTAGACAATGAGTTCGTGCCAACTAGAGTCACTACTGGTTGGAGAATGTGCATCGACCATAGGAAACTAAATACTGTCACTAGGAAGGACCACTTTCCTTTACCATTCATTAATCAAATGTTAGAGAGGTTAGCTGGTCACCTATTACTGTTTCCTAGATGGGTACTCTGGATACAACCAAATAGAGATTGCCCTAGAAGATCAAGAGAAAACCACATTCACTTGTCCATTTGGCACCTTTGCATACAAGAGGATGCCTTTCGGATTGTGTAATTCTCCTGCCACTTTTTAGGAATGCATGCTCAACATTTTCTCTAACATGGTTGGACATTTCTTGGAAGTCTTCATGAATGACTTCTCGGTATTTGGTTGTTCCTTTGATGAATGTTTGAACCATTTACAATAGGTCTTGACAAGGTGTGAAGAAAAGAATCTTGTTTTGAATTGGGAAAAGTGTCATTTTATGGTTCAAAAGGGAATTGTTCTTGGACATATTGTTTCATCCAACGGAATAGAAGTAGACAAGGCAAAGATCGACTTAATTGCCAACCTACCGGCCCCCAAAAGTGTACGAAACATTCGTTCTTTTTTGGGCCATGCAGGATTCTATAGGAGATTTATAAAGGACTTCAGTCATATCTCTTGTCCATTATGCAATCTCCTGCAAAAGGATGCTCCATTCGAGTGGACCAATGACTGCCAAGAAGCTTTCACCAAGCTTAAAGGCATGTTGACGAGCGCACCGATAATGCAACCACCCGATTGGACTATACCTTTTGAAACATGTGTGACGCAAGTGACTACGCTGTTAGGGCAGTTTTGGGGCAAAGAAAAGCAAGAAGCCCTATGTTATATACTACGCAAGTAGAACCCTAACAGTGCGCAAGTGAACTACTCTACTACGGAAAAGGAACTCCTTGCCGTAGTCTTTGCACTTGACAAGTTCAGGTCCTACTTGATTGGGTCCAAAATTGTGATTTTACTAATCATGCGGCTCTCAAGTATCTTCTTTCTAAGAAAGATGCTAAGCCTCGCTTGCTCAGGTAGATCCTTTTGCTCCAAGAATTTGACCTTGAGATCTGAGATAGAAAAAGAGTAGAAAACGTAGTGGCTGATCACTTGTCTCGCCTAGTACTCTCTGATTTCGTAGAGATGACACCGATAAAGGGCAGTTTCCTTGATGAACAGTTGTTTGACGTCTCTTGCCAACCTTGGTTTGTTGACATTGTTAACTATCTTACTACAGGTAGAATTCTAAGTCATTGGACCCCACAAGATAAAAGGAAATTTTTCACCGAGGTACGTAACTTTTTCTGGGATGATCCGTATTTGTTCAAATACTGCCCAGATCAGATCATAAGGATGTGTGTTCTAGATAATGAACAAACTAGTGTCATCTCCTTTTGCCATTCTCTTGCATGTGGTGGTCATTTCTCTTTTAAGAAAACTGCTGCCAAGATTCTCTAATGCGGTTTCTACTGGCCTTCAATATTCAAGGACACCCATGTTTTTTGTAAAGCATGTGACCGTTGTCAGAAGTTGGGAGGAATCTCCCGTAGAAATATGATGCCTTTAAATCCAATATTGATTATCGAAGTTTTCGACTGTTGGGCCATCGATTTCATGGGACCATTCCCTTCCTCATTTGGATATCTGTATATCCTATTAGCTGTCGATTATGTCTCCAAATGGGTTGAGGCAATCCCGTGTAGAACCAATGATCACAAAACGGTTCTACGATTTCTAAAAGAGAATATTCTATCAAGATTTGGGATGCCTCGAGCCATTATCAGTGATGGGGGTACACACTTCTGTAACAGACCTTTCGAGTCTTTGATGAAGAGATATGGTATCACACACAAGGTGAGTACGCCCTATCACCCACAAACAAGTGGTCAAGCAGAAGTTTCCAATAGGGAAATCAAACATATCTTAAAAAAATGGTAAATCCAGACCCCAAGGATTGGTCTCTCAGACTAACTGATGCGTTGTGGGCTTACCGTACAGTGTACAAAACCCTGATTGGAATGTCTCCCTATAGACTTGTCTATGGGAAAGCTTGCCATCTGCTTGTGGAGTTGGAGCATAAAGCTTATTGGGCTATAAAGAAATTCAATTTTAATCTTGCAAAGGCCAGCTCGCTTCGCAACTCCAACTGAATGAGTTGGAGGAAATCCGAAATGAGGCTTATGATAATGCCAGAATATACAAGGAACGAATGAAGGTATTCCATGACAGGAATATCCTTCGAAGATCTTTCAAACCATCTCAGAAAGTTCTCTTGTACAATTCTAGGCTACATCTGTTTTTGAAAAAGCTGAAATATCGATGGACCGGCCCTTTTGTAGTCAAAACTGTTTACCCTCACAAGACTGTTGAGATTGAGAACCCCAAAAATGGCAATGTATTTAAAGTGAATGGGCAACGTTTGAAGCCCTTTCTAAAGGAATTTTCCCTAGAGGAGGAATCCACCCCTCTGGAAGATCCTGTTTATCAGGATTGAACTCCTAGTCCGATGGAGATCCCCTTTTGTATACTAGTAAGTTAGTTTGTTTCTTGTATTTTCTTTTGGCAACTTGGAAAATTCCAGCGCTTACGAGTATTCATCCTCTCAAGTACTCTTTACCCTCTATTCTTTACCCTTTTGCTCTCATGTTGCATTTGTCTATGCATTCATTTTTCAATATTGAGGACACAATGTTACATTTAGGTTGGGGGGTGTGGAATTCTTGTGAAAAATCTTTCTAATTGTCTATCTCTTTGCTATTTTGCCTATCTCTTTGCTATTTTAGGTCATAAAAAAATTATTATTAGGTTTTATTGAAAACATCCTATTCGTGTTGAACACACCGTGATAAAGGACCTTAGTTGGAAATCGCTGTTGAAACCGACAAATATCCCTGTTCTCAGAAATCATGAAGGAGATTAAGGCATTTGAGAGGTGAAGCACACTCTCATGGTATTATGAGTAGCATAAGACCCCAAACTGAATTGATCATGGGAAATGTGAGGATGTGGCCCATCTTATGGCCGAAGGAGTCTGTCGGATGATACGTGGTCTATGTGCATTGCACAAAAGGAACATGAAATTCTGTGCTTGTATTGACTGTAAATTATTATTTCTTTAGCCTTAAAAAAATCTATGGATTTATGTGATTTATGTGCTTTTGAAATAAATGGTAGAATGAAAAGGCATTTAGTAATGACAATGTTAAAGCTTAGAGTTTAGTTACTTTAGTAAATTTTAAAATTGAGTTCTTTCCATTAATTTTCTATTAGAAAATGATAAACATTGATTGAATCATGAATTTTCATAGTTCACATCTAGCTTGCACTACTAGGATTTGAGTTTGATACTATAATGTTGACTTGATGATTGTTGAGAGTGATAGGAACCAAGCCTAGAGATCCTTGTCTACTTTGTTCATAGAAAAAAGAAGAAGAAGAAGAAGAATATTCATAAGTAATTTGGGGCAAGGATTTCATCCATTGTCATTGCCATTACCATTACAGAACAATACTTTAGTACGAAGTGAACCTTTTGGAGTCTTCAGGCTATCGGTTCTTGATTGAAAAAAAAATTGAAAGCTAGAAAATATTGAAAGAACAATAGCAAGGTTTAGAATCAGTGACTTGGTTGATCTATCCATTCTCTTCAATCATCAACGTTAACATGAAAATAGAAGACTAAACCCCTAGTTGTGTTAAGGTTAGATTTCACCATATACCATGAAACTCAATGTTTAGAATGCTTCTATTGAATCATTAATGCTTTAAACTCAATTAAGTTGTTTACTAAGTGACTAGAATCTAGATTTAAATATTTTCAAAACTATATGCCTTGGAATCTCTATTGTTTAGAGAACTTGAAGGATCACATAAGTACATTAAACCTTTCCTTCTCTTTATCTTTGTTTTATTAGAAAATAAGAAAAGTCTCAAGATAGTTTCGATTGGTGAAAACTTTGGAGGATAAGATTGATTGCAATATTTTGAAAAATCCTTGGATTATTTTGGCATGTTTTGCTCGAGACTAGCAAAATGCTGGTTGGGGGGTGTGATAAGTACATAATATTGTATAATTAACCCTGGTTGTTAAGGGCATTATCATTGTTTTCCTAGTTAATTATCCCTCATTAGGCGAATTTTCAATGTTCAGGTGATCAGGAGAGGTTGCGCAAGATTCAATCCAATCAGGCATTTAAAGACCCAAAAGAGTTCAAGATCAAGCATGGAGGCAACCCTGAAAGAAATCAATAAATAAAGGTCGAAGGATGAACCACATTGCACGGTTCAGATGGAAGAAGCCATTCATCAGTAGTGGACCACACAGATCTTAGCGTGATTCCACCACCATCATGAGTCCAAGGTGGCAGTCGTTCATTCAATGAGCAACTCCAGCATCCTTTCACTCCATCCATCAAATGGGCCCTCTATCCAGCTAGGTGGACCCGTTCATCAACGGTGCAACAGCCCTCATGGGCACACGTGTAGAGCATCTCATGCAGCGCCAGAAAATCTTCACCATCCAACCATTCTGCCTTCCATCAGCCGTCCACCAGAGCTTCAACAAGAACGAGCTGATGTAGATCTCCATCCAGCTGATCATACAACGAGGTGGACCACATATTCAAGTGCATCAGATCAACCCATCTCACGTTCTCAGAGCAACCCACATCAGCTCCATCACGTGGCTAGCAACAAAGGCTGTCCTCAGCTCCCACACGTGCAAGAGCTGGATCACGGCCAGCATCCAGTGGACCGTCCATCTCTAGCGTCCAACCCGTCCAGGAGCATGCAGCAATTCCATCAGCTATGGACATCAATTGTCCCAACTCCAGCCATCCATCAACACATGCAGCTAAAAATCCAACAAACCGTCCATCCATTCCAGCTGATGAAGGTGGACCATGTATCTGATGTTTTAACATGCTGATTTTTCAGCCGTCCGCCACTAGAAGTTGGAGCGTCATCTGCATACGCAAGTAGACCAGCTTCAACAAATGGACGTTCTCCATCTGATCATCATCCATCAAACGGACCACTCCGTCAACCAATGTGTGGATCCCATCTTCAATGGACGGTTCAGATTCTCCATGGCTAGCATGTGGACCCAGTCAACTCCAACTCATCACCGAGTTAACTCACCTTGCCATCTTCCATCCTTGGGCCAAGCAAATGCTCTCTCCATCCTCTTCCATCCATGAGCTCCAAACCTAAAGAAAAGTTTACTTTGGGCATTCCAAGCCTAACTCCTAACCCAAACCTAAAAAGCAAATCTATTGGCTTGGAAGTGTCACCTCATCATCCAAGCCCAACTCCAAGCCCAAACCTAAAGAACTTTTGCTTAGAGTTCCACCTAGGCTTGGAGCTTCTCATGAGGCTATAAAATGAGCTCCTCTCCCTCTCATTTCCATCATCCATCAAATCCCATTGTCAAAACTCTTCTCTTCTTTTCTTCTTTTCCTTTGTAGAAGTAGAGTAGTGCAGTTTTTCCTTTGTAAAAGTTTTAGTCTTCCATTGTAGCATGGTTGGCTAATCCTCTAGCTAAGGCTAGTGGTGAAGCCTTTGAAGAAATCTGCGAGCTTTGGTTCTTTTGGTTCAACAATGGTGTGTGAATGTTGGAGTTCTCTTTGGTTGATTGGTTCGATTATCCACCTCGGCAGACGATATTGCTATGTAAGCCCCTTGATCCATCGTCGACTTCGGGCACGTTGGATGCTTGGGATCCCTTGCACACCAATTAGCTAGTTCATGATCGATAAAGTCCCTTGATCCATCGTCGACTCCGGGCACATTGGATGCTTTGGATTCCCTACGGTCATTGAGCTAGTGCAGGTAAATTCATCGATCTATAAAATCCCTTGATCCATTGTAGACTCCAGGCACATTGGATGCTTTGGATTCCCTGTGATCGATAGACGAGATCTTAAAGGCTGGATCGGTCAATCAAAGCCTCCTATCTTGTAAGTATGCATTTGATCGTATGATTTGTGATCTTATCGATTGATTTTTTGGCAAGGTAGTTGATTTGTATAATTCTTTGATCCATTGTCGACTCCGGGACCAGTGGATGCTTGGAATTCCCTGCGATCAACTAATGAGTGCTTCATGGTCAAATTAATCGGTTCAAATCACCATCTTTTATGAAATATGCAGTGGTTTAATCGTTTCATCTTCCGATTGGAATGAATTTTTATTCGATTCCAGTTAAATTATAGTTAGACCAATGAATCAAACCTTGTGGATAAATCAAAGGTGGATCCCTAATGCCTTAGTCCCTTTTCTTTTTTGTCTTTCACCACACACAACTTGCTCCACTCTCATGGATAATTCATATTTCACCTCTCTCACTTAAACTAATTCCTCTAAGTGTTCTTAACCTCAATCCCTGTGGATCGACCTCGGTCTCACTGAGTATTTTACTACTTCGCTACCTGCACTTGGGTGTGCAATCTTCGGGTTGTAGCAATGGAGTACTTCTAAGAGAGATGTAATGTACTCTTGGACTTTTGTGTACTGGCGATGCAGTCGAGGAGGGTGTTGCAGGTGTTTGCTCTTGACAGGCATGCCTTTCTTCTTGGTCTTCTATTTCGACTTAAATATCTTTGGCCGATTCTTCCTCGTTCCATTTCTAAGCTTCTTCCTCGCTAAAGACTACATCTTTACTCACCACTACTTTGTTGGTTAGTGGATTGTAGAGTTTGTAGGCTTTGGATTCTTCACTATATCTGATGAAGATACACTTTTCATCACGATTATCGAGCTTCCTTCTTTTCGCCTCTGGGACTTGAGCATATGCGACACACCCAAAGATCCTTAGGTGCACCATGCTCGGTTTGTAGCTGCTCCACGCTTCCTGTGGTGTCATGTTCCTAACATTCTTTGTCGGACACCGATTGAGCAGATAGGCAGTATATGCAACTGCCTCTCCCTAAAAATTCTTTGGCAATCCTTTCTCTTTGAGCATGGTCCTCACCATGTCGAGAATGGTATGGTTTTTTCGTTCTGCAATGCCATTCTGCTGTGGCGTGTAGGCTGCAATATGCTGCTGCTTGATGCCTTGTTCCCTGCAATAATCTCGGAACGCATTTGAGGTGTACTCTCCACCTCTGTTAGATCTGAGTATTTTAATTTTGTAGTCACTTTCAACTTCAACACAAGCTTTGAAAATTTTAAATATAGTGAAAGCGACCGATTTCTCTTTAATGCAATACACCCAAAGTTTTCTGTTGAAATCATCAATGAAGATAATAAAGTATTTATTACCTCCAAGAGAGGGTGTCTCAAGTGGGCCACAAATATCAGTGTGAACCAATTGCAATGGTTCATTTGCTCTTCGGGACACTCCACTTGGAAAAGAATTCCTTTGTTACTTGCCAAGTGTGCATGCCTCACACACATGTTCTGGAGCTTTAATAGCAGGCAAGCCATATACCATGCTTGATGAGGACAAGAGTTTAAGGCCACTAAAATGGACATGCCCAAAGTGAAGATGCCATCTCCATGAATCATTCTTCATGAGTCCATAGAGGCACTTCTCAAATTTTATGTTAATCTGGAGTGGAAACATGCAATTCTTTGTCATTTGGACTTGTGCAACAAGTCTCCCGTGCGCATCTCTCAAAGAAAGAGAGAAGTTCTCTATATGTATGATATACCCCTTTTCAAGGAGTTGGCCGACACTAAGGATGTTACTTTTCATGTTTGGTACGTAATACACATTAGAGATAAAATTCGACACACCATTCTCTGATAGATTTTAACTTCTCATTTACCTTTCACGGGAACTTTTGATGAGTCTCCTAGACTCACATTGCTACAAGCGTCTTCTGCCAGTTCCACGAACAATTCCTTCTTTCCACACATGTGGTTACTCGCACCAGAGTCGAGATACCACACATCCTGTTGATCACATGCCTCTTTTTATGCAAGAAGAAGTGTGGAGTCTTCTTTCTCATGATTTGATGCTTCTGCATAATTAGAATGTTCATCTTGATCTACTAGTTTGCTCCAGCAGTCTGAAGCATAATGGTCGAACTTGTTGCAATTGTAACATTGAATATTTTTTGTATTTCCACGTCTATGCATGAATTTGCCTCTACCATTTCCTCTTCCATGGAAATTTGTAAACTTTTGTTGATTTTGTGATTGGCTTGAATGATATCCACGCCCTCTGCCTCTTGCACGATTGTTAGTGCCACGACCCCCTTGTTGTGTATGGCAATTCTTTTGTTCATTTAGAGTCAACTTAGACTCTAAGGCATGTTCAAGCATCGAATCAACATTCTTTTGCATTCGTTGCTCATGTACTTGCAACGATCCCATCAGTTCTTTAACGGACAGTTTTTCCAAGTCCTTTGATTCTTCTATGGCCACAACCACATGCTCAAATTTGGTTGTAAGAGATTGAAGCACTTTTTCAATCATGCGTATATCTTCAATCTTTTCACCATTTCTTTTCAAGTTGTTAACAATAACAACTAATCTTGAAAAATAATCAGAAATGGTCTCACCTTCCTTCATGTGTAAGGTCTAGAAATCGGCCCTAAAGGTTTGGAGATCAACCTTCTTTACTCGATCAAATCCTTTGAAGATGGTGCTAAGGGTCTTCCATGCTTGCTTGCATGTTGTCGCTTCAGTGATCCGTTCAAAGGTGGAATCATCTAACCCTTGATAGACAAGAAACAAAGCCTTCTTGTTCTCCTTCCTTTGATCTTTGAGGACCGCCTTTTGATCAGCGGTGTAGATGGCTTCTTCTTCCGTTGTGGGTTCTACATACCCTTCGGTAACAATCTCCCATAGATCTTGCAACCCGAACAATGCCTTCATCTGAATGCACCAATTTTCATAGTTGTCTTTTGACAACCTCGGAATTGGGGGCTGAATAGTGGTGGCCATCTTCACTAGACTATGGAATTGGCACCTAGGACCAGTGGCTCTGATACCACTTTATTGGCTTTACAAAGCCTTGGGAGAAATTCTAAAACAAGTAGGAAGAAAACAAAATACTCTATTGCTAGATTTCTGATTGAGTTATTCAAAATGACTGCATGGAACATCTATTTATAGATTTTAGATGGACATAACCCCTTTTGCTGTTACAAGCCTTTTCATTTTCCCGAAGGTCATCTATTACAAGGCTTTTCATTCTCCCATAAGTCACCATTACAATGGCATGTAAATCACCATTACAATGGCTGTTACATTTGGCTGTTATAGATTCTTTAATGTGACCCTTTGAGAAGCCAAAGAGTCATCTGTTACAGAATCTCGATGGTTGCAAACAGCTACTGTTGCTGGTTTGGTTTGCAATTTCCAACAATCTGGACAGCAAAGGAGATGAATTCATGCTGATTAGATGATCAGCACGTGTGCTGACCTGGACTAGTCCACCTCGCTAGAAATTGATGGACGACTGGATGTGAAGCAGCCTGGGTCGGTGAAGGAGCTTTGGTGACCTGTATTTGAAGGGCTGTGATTTGAGGCAGCTTCAACCATTGCTTGGAGTGGACAAAGAAGGGCAGCCCTACTGATTGGAGGATGGACGGCTGGTGATTGGACGGCCATTAGATGGACAGTTGGGTCAGCATGTTGAGGAACGTCCACCCTAGATGGAGTGTAACGCCCCAGATTTTTTAGATTTATTTGAAATTTTATTTTTAATTTATTTTTTTTAATTATCGTACATTTACCGTTGATTTGCGAATAGCGGGACATCCGTAGGAGATCCGATAGGGGACCCTTTAACAAAAATTGTTTAGAATGATCTCATAAACATCATAGAAAGATCAGATTTCAAAAATCACACACTTTTTAGATAATTACGAAAATGCCATTAGTTAAACTTAAGTTAAGATGTCATTTTTAAGTATTATAGTTTCTGAAGATCACTTTCACGTAAAACCTTGGATTTAAGCTTTTGGGCACATATTAACCATACACATCAACTTTCAGCCCTTAAATCATAGTAGAAGTGGTCCGATTGTCAAATCAGCCCCTTAACCCTTGATTTTCATGTCCATCGAGTGAGGAAAGTAGATGGTTAGTCGTAGTCGAATATTTCTCTTCATATGAGTGACTTAGATCGTCTTTATCATGGACCAATAGTGTGATTTGAGTGCCCCACCTTGATAAGCCTCTTTCTTATGCGCGAAGTTATCCCGTTCTAGAAATTAACGAGTTACCAACTCTTCTCAAATCTGAACCTTTCAATTTACCCACTTCTCATCATCAATCGCTTCTCAAATTTGGACCACCCATTATACTCATATGACTACGAGTTTATACAAAATTTGGACCCCGATCTATAATCCTACACCGTTGAACCACAAAGCCAGCCCCTTCCTTTTCCGCCAAAAGTTGAAATTTCAGATCTAGGTATTTCTCACCATCAATCAACCACTAAAATTTGTACAATTATTTGCCTATCATGACCATATATTTTTCAAAATTTGGGCCCTGATCATCAAGCGTAGACCGTTAATTGAGATCAAGCCAATTTTAGCACCCGTTAAGCCATTTTCAAGGATCGGCCAATCTAGAATGTGGATCATCAAGAAATTTACGTATTCTGACTCTACTCTTCGAGCTTAATAAGATGAACGGATTGAAATTGATCATAGATCATCCGAATATTGAGATTTGAGAAACCCACCTCAAGAAGTTGTTATACAAGACCTCGCGTGCACATCCTTCTCCATATTTCTACTACGCACCTCCAAATCCTTCTCCTAACCCTAGCCTCCATGCCCTAGAGAGAGAGAGAGAGAGAAGAGAAGAGAGTTCTTTTTCATATTCTTTCCAGCAGCTAGGATCTTCTACAACCCTCTTCTTCTAAGTCCATCCTAAGGTGAGGATTTTCCTTCAAGCCTTTCATTAATAATATTATAATTATCATAAGTTTCTTTTGTGGCATGTGAAGTTGTTTTGTTTTGAATTGCTGATCCATATAACATGAAGTTTAATGTAGGATTTGTAATGAATATCATTATATAATGATGTGATTCATTGTTTAGATTTTTGACTAAGAAGCATGTGTATTTGTGTTATTTATCTTTGTGAAATCTGTGCCCTTATTTCCTTAATCTGTGTTTTACAAGTAACATTGGTTTTCATATTGTGATATGAAATATGTGTATAAGATCAACATATGGATATCCCATTATTGTATACTCTTTGTCCCTAAGTTGGTAAAATTATTTGATGTAGAGAGATGGAACCCGTGAGAGGTGTCCATGATGGAAGAATATATCTTGACTTAACTGAGAGAATGAAGTGATTGTTTGTCAATGGATTCTTACATGTACATGATGCTTGATTCGATCCATTTATATTACACGAGTATTTTAATGAATTTGGTCATGATGTACAACATTGGCTTTTTGGGACATGATGAAATCATAAAATGGGACAATGAGTAAACATTAATGGTATACACATTCTCATGAGCCAGGGTTGGTGCTATGGACACTAATCCCGTGCTGTCGGCCTATGCTGGGTTGCTTGCGACTCCCCATAGTGACCATTGAGTTTTATTTAAATTGGTTGTATGTGAAAACACTTAAATAAAGGTGAAACTAAAGTCATGCATTCACTTGGCTCCATGTGGGTGTACGAAATTGAGAATAGGCTAGAGCGTCCTACTTCTCCCTACACTGTCACGTGTAGATTTGGGCTATGAGCGTCCCGTTTCTCACGTGGTCGGGCAAAACTATGGGCTTGTGCGTCCCAGGAACCTTTGGTGACTAGTGGCTAGCATGAAGTCGTAACAGGGAGTCTCCCACTTCATGTATTGTGATTCTAGCCAGGGTGCCTTAGCCAGAGCATGCATTCCATGCATCACATTAACAAAGATTTTTACTTGATTGTTTTGTTTGAATAAAGATATTATTGTGTTGCGTTACTCTGAGTTTTGTACATTGTTATTCTTGATAGTCTTGGAGGGAATATTCCCCACTATGATAGCGTTTAACGCTATCCCAAACAATTTAGGTGATGCAGGTGAAGATCCAGGTATTGAACCCGATTTTTAAGGAGAAGAGTTCAATGGTTCATACGATCGCATGGCGGATGACGATGTTGGAGAAACTTAGTCGATGTTTTCATTTATTAAATGTTTCTTTTGAGTAGTTGATACATTTATGGAATTGTAATAAGTCTTCAAGAGAAGACATAATTTTGTATTTTAATTAATCGGTATGGATATTAGTTGGTTCTCTTATTTAAACATTGATGATGATGTAGTGAGTTTGATAGAATAAGATGACAATTGTTTCCGCCATTGTGCTTGAATACTATATTTTATTATTTGACAAATTAGTTATTCCATAAATTACTTGGGAATTCGGCCGTCGTGTTATACACGAGAGTCAAAAATCTCGGGTCGTTACATGGAGTGTCTTGCTTGCCCCAACACGTGTTGGAGTGTTGATCAACAGCTACACATGGATGGAGTTGACATCCAGCCTCTGCACAAGATGGATGGATGGAAAATATTACAGAAGTGGACGGACGGATGGAAAATCTCCACTGTTGGTGAGATGGATGGTGGAGAGCTTGGGCGTTTGGCCTGGGCGGCGAGATGATGGACAGGGATGGTGACGCTGGACCGTGGATTGGATGGGGTCCACCTTTGGACGGTGGAGAAGCAAGAAGGCTGCACGTGTTCCTGGAGGTGGATGCTGGATGGACGGCCGCTGATCTGGGCTGATGAATCGTTGGATGATGGGCTGAACATGGTGGATGGTGGAGATGTGGCCTCCATCAGCTGTTCACAAATGGAGAACGATAACGATGCAAGGTGCGGCTGCTGATCATCTTCAACTGGACGGTGGTGGTTGCATGGCAATTGCTCGGACGGTGATAGTTAAAGGAGTTGGACAGGTCTTCCTTGGTCGCTGGATGGTGATGAAAGGCTGGACTTCCAGCTTCATTTGCTACACGTGTGGGCCCGGTCTTGATGGACAGTGATGATTGAGAATGGTGGACGTCCAAGCCTTCATTCGATGTTGGATGGCTGATGATGGAGTTTGAACGGCTATTGGACGGTAGACGCTTATCCAGACACTCGATGGACGTATGGACATGCCATGGATGGTGTGATGATGGCATGGTCCATAGTGATGATCAGGGCCATTGATCTAATGCTCATGAAAGTGCGGCCCACCTTGCTGAATGTGATGACATGGATTGATGGATTCCTGATGTCACGTGTTTGACATGTGTAAAGGATTAGAGATGTCTCCATTTGTTGCCTTGATGCGCAGCTGGCCTTAACTGTAGACATCCAATCTTGACCGTCCAAGCATGACCACCCATTCTTTCGTGAATGCCCTGGTCATGATCATCAAAAAATATCCAACCCAGACCTCCAAATTGTGTGGCTTTGATGAGGTCCTTTGGGCCATCTTCTTCTATCTCAACTGTACAATTTGATCTTGCCTTCAATCTTTACTATTCAATTTCCTTCAAGGTCGCTCCCATGCTTGATCTTGCTCTCTTTTAGGCCTTTAAATGCCCTGACTGGCTTGGATTATCTTTAAACTTCATTAATCACCTAAACATTGAAAATTCATCTAATGAGAGGTAATTAACTGAAAAACAATTGATAATGCTTTTAATAAATAGGGTTAATTATACAAAATTAAGCACTCATCACCCCCCCCCCCCCCCCCCCCCCCCCCCCCCAAAACCAGCATTTTGCTAGTCCCAAGCAAAACATGCAAAAATAATCCAAGGATTTTTCAAATCAATGTAGTCATTCTTATCCAAGACAATTTTCACCAATGGAAACATTCTCGAGACTCTCTTATTTCCTTACGAAACAAAGATAAAAAGAAGAAAATATTCACTGTACTTATGTAATTCTTCAAGTTACTTAAATAGTAGAATTTCAAAGTCATAAAGTTTTGAGAATATATAAACCTAGATTCTAGTCACTTAGTAAACAACCTAATGGAGCTCAAATATTAATCATTCAGTTGAAACATTCTAAACATTGAGTTCCATAGTGCATGGTGAAATCCAGTCTTAATATCACTAGGGATTCAGTCTTCTACTTCCATGTTAACATTGATGATTAAAGAGAATGGTCAGATCAACCAAGTCACTGATTCCGAACCTTGCTACTATTCTTTTCAATATTTTTCCAGCTTTTGATTTTTTTTTATTGACAGCTTTCACACTATCTCCGTTTCTTGTGTCGATAGGTAGCCATTTTCGATGCCACTATTTTTTAGCTGGTTTTTTAATTTTTTTTTCATTTTTTTTCAATAAAAAATCGATAGCCGAAGACTCTAAAAGGCTCACTTCGTACTAAGGTAATGTTCTGTAATGGTAACGACAATGGATGAAAATCCTTGCCCCAAATTAGTATGAATATTATTATTTTTTTCTCTTTTTTTCACTTTTCTATGAACAAAGTAGACAAGGATCTCCAGGCTTGGTTCCTAGTATTGTCAACAATCATTGTTAATGTCAGATTTTGTAACGAGATCCTCCGGCTTTTCTCCTTCGCTCCAGGAGGGATTTCCACCACCAGACCTGAAGCAAGACAGCGAATAAGGGTGGCTGGGGACCAGCCGTTAGCCCTCCGACGCTTAAGTTAGGCCACAGGAGAAGCCAAGCAAAACGGGACCAAGATTGAATGATGAGTACGTACCTCCTATTCAAGGGAGCCATCCCCTTATATAGATCTGAAACAATCCAATCTGTTACGTGAGATGTCGAAATCCCGTTGATGTCGCATACGATACTGAGAATCCGCTGATTTCATGGGATAAGATCCTATCTTTTTAGTCAGATCCAACCCAATGATATATTCCAACAATCACGCCCCTAGATGGTGATCCCTTGAAATCCGACTGGATCCGGCCGGAAGCCATAGTTGGAGTCATAGCCTCCGAAAAGGAAGGAGACGCCCGTAGCTGGGAGTCATGGCCTCCGAAAAGGAAGGAGACGCCCGTAGCTGGGAGTCATGGCCTCCGAAAAGGAAGGAGACACCCGTAGCTGGGAGTCACGGCCTCCGAAAAGGAAGGAGACGCCCGTAGTAAAGCTGCTCGCAGGTTAAAATGTGGTCGCGAGTCCAAGTACATATTTTGGGTGTAATGTCTTTCAACGACTTGTGAGAAGGTCTGCTCGCGGATCGAGCTTTGCCGTATTTGACTATCGGTTATGAAGACTCGGGACTTGCGAATAGCTGCTCTGTATTTTTCAATCTATGACTCTTGATCAGGTGATCTCGTAAGTCGAATGGACGTTCCGTACTTGTCCAATATTCGACTCTCGATCAGATGATCTCGAGAGTCGAATGGGCGTCCCGCACTTGTCCAATATTCGACTCTCGATCAGATGATCTCGAGAGTCGAATGGGCGTTCCGCACTTGTCCAATATTCGACTCTCGATCAGATGATCTCGAGAGTCGAATGGACATTTCCACGTGAAATCTTATCTCCACCATTTTGCCTATAACAATCATCAAGTCAACATTATAGTATCAAACTAAAATCCTGGCAGTGCAAGCTAAAGTAACTAAACTCTAAGCTTTAACATTGTCATCACTAAATGCCTTTTTATTCTAATATTCAAATTATTTCAAAATCACATAAATTCATAGAATTTGAACTTCAAATTTTTTTTTTCAAAAATTGCCTAAAACAATAAAATTCAACAACATTCTCAATAAAATTCTACAAGAATTCCCACCCCCAACCTAAATTTGACATTGTCCTCAATGTTGAAAAATATGCAATGTAACATAATATGATAGCAACGACAAAAAGAAGAGTGAGTGAGAGAGTACCTGAGAGAATTATCAAAGAGCGAGTTTATTCATACCTAATCATAAGCAAAGACAAGAAATCATAATCTAAACTAATCTATCCTATGAAAGCAGGGAAATTGATCTTCATCAGAATAGGAGATCAATCAAGGGAATAAACTGGAGCAAGATCATCATGTATTTCAACAAATTTCGCATTAGGACCATCCATAATCCTGCTCGACAATGTACATGGGTGTTCTTAATCATTATGGGCCAATAGAAATTTGCACCACATGTACGAGAAAAGGAGACATCATCAAGAAGACATCTCCTTAATGCATTCACTGGGTAATGGTTTATTAAAAATGGATCTTCCCAGTAATGATCCACTTCAATCTGAAAGGACCAAAGTGATGGAGAGACTTCAATTAATGATTCTTCAAATGGTGGTGTCTTCTCCAAACAATTAGAATCTGTCAGTGCTTCCACAATAGATGGTATGATTTGTGAATCAGTGGAAAATGATGATGGCATGGTTCATAGTGATGATAAAGGCAATTGATCTCATGCTCATGAAAGTGAGACCCACCTTGTTGAATGTGATGACATGGATTGATGGATTGCTGATGTCACGTGTTTGACATGTGTAAAGGATTAGAGATGTCTCCATTTGTCGCCTTGATGCGCAGCTGGCCTTAATGTGGACATCCAATCTTAACCGTCCAAACCTGACCACCCATTTTTTCGTGAATGCCCTGGTCATGATCATCACAAAATATCCAACCCAGACCTCCAAATTGTGTGGCTTTGATGAGGTCCTTTGGGCCATCTTCTTCTATCTCAATCGTACAATTTGATCTAGCCTTCGATCTTTACGATTCAATTTCCTTTAAGGTCGCTCTCATGCTTGATCTTGCTCTCTTTTAGGCCTTTAAATGCCCTGATTGGCTTGGATTATCTTTAAACTTTATTAATCACCTGAACATTGAAAATTCATCTAATGAGGGGTAACTAACCGAAAAACAATTGATAATGCTTTTAATAAATAGGGTTAATTATACAAAATTAAGCACTCATCACTCTAGCTAAGAGGTCTAGCCAACCATGCCAGAACAAAATAGAAAAACTAAGGTAAACATGAAAACTAGAGAAATCCTAAGTAGAGGGAGTGGTAGAACTCCAATTTCGTGTTTCTCCACCTCCCACTGCTATAGAACTCTTCTAGGATGCCTTAGGAACAAAGTGGAGGTGTCCTTTTATAGCTTTCAAGCTCCATCGATGAAGAATCTTCCAGAATCACGCAACACTTACACACTTGCGTCAACAAAAAATTGAAACTCCCAAAATAGAAATTTTTGTTTCTGTAAGTGGCCGATCGGTCATGACCAGTCAGACCGACCTGGGCTCAATCCAGCATGCTCCAGATGGTGGGCAGCAATGTGCAACAGAGTGGCCGACCGGTCAGCCCTTTAGCTGACCGATCATTACCGATCGGACATGTTGATTTTTATTTTTCTTTATTTCTCCTTTCTTTTCTTTCTTGCATCTTTCTTCCACCTCTTTTCTCATCTTCCTTTATCTTCAAAGTACTTTAAAATGTGTTCCTTAACATCAATTCAGTGAAGTCTCTCTCTCATTCCTACAAACACAAAACCATGCATTAGATATGTCTTTAAACATAGAAATCATGCATAAATAGTGATGAAATGGGGTTAGAATATGCATAATTCATAGCTCAACACTGGGATTGAACTAGAGATTGTTGGGATTGAACTGGGAAGTGACCCCTTGGTGGGTATTCGTCATATTCTGTAATTGAAATGGGCATGAAACTGACCCCCGTTGTGGGCATCCGCCAATGTTGTCCTTAGGCTTCTGACTGGGGAAGCTGTTATTAGAAATTGAATTAAAATCCCTGTGGCGAGAACGTGCTGGAATTGGCTCCCTGCTATGGGAGGATACTGAAAGGAATGCCCTGCGATCGAGGGTCATGTTGGTTGATGTCAGAAGTCTTGCGCAGACTTCGATGGTTGTGCTTGATTGGAACTGGATGCCGAAAGCACCCTAGAAGCTGGCTGTTGTTGTTGAACTGGACCAACTTGGTTGCTAGCTGAGGTGGCTTATGCTTGCATGAACAGAAGGAGCATCTCTTGCATTGTTCTTACTCCTTGTGCCAATTCTTAAATGATTAGCATGGCTAAAGATGAACATCTTCCTCATGATTTGTCATGGCTAGCTAAGCTCTGATGCAGATAATGCTGCGGTAGGTGAGGTTTTTCCAAGGGCGCCTGGCTCATAGAGGCGTAATGGTGGGGATATGTTTCTTGGAGTTTTTTAGGTTTGTAGAATTTTTGTTTTACTTGGATGCATGGATGCGAATGCAAATGAGAATATACGATTAACCTTCAAGAATTAGGAAGATTTGACTTTTCACGTCGAGTTACGACAAGTGGGACTAATTCATCCCCAGTGGAGTTGTCATTTTGTGGATGCTGGATCCCGGGACTTCGGATTGTGATCTGTTGAGCTCTGACTTGTGCATATTTATACCTCAACTTATCTCACATTTACTTTGATTAAGCCTTTAAAAGACCCATCTTATTAGTGTATTTGTGTTTGTAGGAAAGAGAGAGACCTCATGAATACGAGGTTAAATAGACTACTTTGGACACATTAAAGATCAATGGAAGAATATCCAAGAGGTGAAGGAAAGAAGCAAGGAGGAAAGAGAAGAAATAAAGAAAAAATATAAAAAAGATAGCCTCAGGATCAATCGGCTAACTGGTCGAATTTCATGGGAAACATGCTAAAGTTGTTGGACTATTTTTGGACTTGTTAGACTGGTCGTCCGATCGGTCGGCAAGAGCTCGGACCGGTCGTCCGACCGGTTTAATATTCGACAGAGGCTAAAGTTTTTAACAAAACCTTGCTTGACTAAAAATTGTGGTTTATGATGACCAATCGTTCAATCGGTCGGCAAAGGCCCAGATTGGTCGTCCAACCAGTCTGCTAAGAAGAACCAAATTTAAATTTCATTTGTTGTCGTTGATGATTAAGCACCGACCGGTCGGAGCCCATCAAGGACCGGTCAGCCATCGACTCGACTACTAACTGGTTACGCAAGTCCAGAAGATTCCAAGGCGATGGCGAGTTTTTGCTATAAAAGGACACATCTACGTTCGTCCTAAGGCATCTTAGAAGAGTTTTGAACGTGCTGGAGGTGAAGAGGATCAAAGTGGAGCATCTACAACTCCATTCTTCAAGTTTTTCTTCTAGTTTTCTATGTTTCTCTTAGTTTTTCTGTTTGTTTCCAGTTCAATCATATCTATGGTTGGCTAGACCACTTAGCTAGGGCTAAGAGGTGAAGCTTGTAGTTAGGTTTAATATTTAATTCATTCATTCAAGTACTCTAAACTTTTGCTTTGGATATTTCAATTTCTAGTTTGAATAAAGTTGGTATTTTTAGACAATTTGAGAGCTTGTGTACTCCGAACATGAGTTGCTTATAAGTTTCTGAGAATTATCATTATGCTCTTATGAGATTTGAATTGTAGAAACCTTAAAGCAAGCCATTATCTCTTAGTATGGCTGATGCTTCGAGGTGCTACAAGTTCATCTTCTTCATGCTTCAATAGAACTAGAATTGAATTTCCAGATTTAAATTTGGACTATTTATATGTTTGAATGCAATATCTTCCGATTGGATAGAGATAGGACATTAATTCTAATTGTTTGTTTGTGTTTGATGAATGAATTAACATTAATCTGCTACAAGTGGATCCTTGACGCTCTAGTTGTCTTAAGTTTCTTAATTTCCTTAATCAATTTACTGTTTATGCTTAATTCTAAAACTCAAAATTTTTGAACTTCCTTATTCTGAGTTGTTAGAGTAATTAGAGTCGGTTTAGTTACATAATTCTTGAGGACGACCCAGTCTCACAATCGATTATTACTACATCACAACCTTATACTTGGGGCTAACGAACAAGTTTTTGGCGCCGTTGCTAGGGATTTTGTAGGCTAAACGGTTTTAATAATTCTTATAGCTGTAGAAGTAGATTTCTAACATAGTCAAATATGATTTTCCAGATTTTTAGAATTCGGTTTTCTAAATTTTCTAGAACTAACATTGTCTTTGTTTGTTTGTTTTGTAGGAACTTCAGTAATCTAGTTCAAGCTCTTTTGGTAACATCCTTCTAACTTAGATTCTCTCGAGTACTGTTTTTCAGATTTTTAAAATTTTTAAAATTTTGTTTTTAGGTTTAGGTTCTAGATTTAGATAGAGATTTGTGTGGTTTATGACCCGTTGGGAAGGTGAACACACAAACCGTCTCCAAACCGAAGGAGGAATAGTTGAACTATTAGTGCGCTTTTCTGTGACATACTAGTGCACCTTATCTGTCAATCACGTGAGTCCATGTGTTGTAATGTCGGTTGAGCCTTGGCAAGATGAAGACCGAAGATTCAAGTGGACCAGAAGCATCAAGGAAGAAGAACAGGTAAATGAGATGCCTTGGTGATCCTAACCCTTTGGACCAAAACACCCAAAACATCTTAGATGACTTAGACCAACTAGGAATACCTTTAGTCATCATCATTAATCTTAGAACACTTTGAAAAATATGATAAGTTAGACTAATTAAAGAGGTGGAAGTTGCTGTAAACAAAACTGGCTAAAAACAGCAATTTCCGATCGGAACTCCGATTAATCGCAATTGATTTTTCGGTCAATCGAACATGATTTCCAATCAATAGGAAATGATTTTTCGATCGATCGGAACACTATTCGATTGATCAGATATCCTGTCCAGTAACCTGATGAAATCACTGGACTGATATTCCGATTGATCGGAACTATATTCTGATCGATCGGAATAGTCATTTTCTGTCCGTTTTTCTGCCCGTTATTTAACCGTTGGGAAAAAATCTAGATGCGATTTTTAGGCCAAGAGAGGAGATTTTGAGGATATAAAAGCCACCACCATTGCTTATCATTTGAAGCTCTAATCCTAACCCATACAAGTCATTCTCCTTGTGATTCATCACAAGCTTAAGGCATTCAATGCTAAAATGAGAATGGGCTTGTTCCCTCTTGATTCCTAGGAGTTTAGACACCTTAATCATAGTTATATCCCTTGTCTAAATACCACCTAAAAGTCCAAATAGGTGTATCCCTCTAAGAAACCAATTTCCTACCATTTGTAGAGGTTATATCATTCCCTAGCACCTTGGGCATCTTCAATGGAGCATCATATGCAAGGGAGCTAATCTTAGAGCTAAAGCCTTAGCAAAGCAACGACATCAAAGATCGAGGAAGCACAAGGGGAGATGATCTTAGAGCTAAAGCCTTAGCAAAGCAACGACATCAAAGATCGAGGAAGCACAAGGGGAGCTGATCTTAGAGCTAAAGCCTTAGCAAAGCAACAACATCAAAGATCGAGGAAGCACAAGGGGAGCTGATCTTAGAGCTAAAGCCTTAGCAACCCGAAGTGGCACAACAAAGGGGCTCAATCCGATAAGTAAGTTATCATTTGTAAGAGTCCAGTTCCACTCTCTTCCCATGGAGAATTAAGTGTAGAGTTTGTCTCCAAACTCGATAGATTCGATTGTAGGACCTAGACCCTGCCGTAGGGTTGAATTGAGTCTCCAAGGGGGAGCCTCCAGCGGGAGTAAACGCTAGGTTTAGTTGTAGGACCTTCGCTCGATTGTAGAGCCTAAAACCATTAAGGTTTAGTTGTAGGACCTTGACTCATGAGTGGAGTCTAAATTGAGGTTCGGTTGTAGGACCTTGACTCATGAGTGGAGTTTAAATTGAGGTTCGATTGTAGGACATTGGCTTGGTTATAGAGCCTAAACAAGTCTCCAAGGGGAGCCACCAATACGGGTGTGTACGTGTAGGTTGGAAGGAACCTATAAACATCCCGGTTTGATGGATCCGATTTAAAACATCTTGGTTGGGAGGAACCAAATTTAAACTCCCTAATGAATGTCGGTATGCTCAAAGGGGTTGAGTATTTGAATCGGGAGTGGAGTAGACCCGAAGTCGAACCACTATATATGCTTGTGTTTGTGATTGATTTGAGCACATTATTATCTTAGTATTGTATGTTTAATTGTTTAATTATGAATGCTTGATAGGAATGTATGCTAGGCACTAGATGGCACATCCTCACACAAGATGTACTTTCACTTAGACTTAAGCTCATTGATTCATTCTCATAAGTCTACATAGGTTGCATAGATTAGGTGCTTCATTAGTTCAATCATATGTTAATTTATGCATGCTTAGATTAAGTTGTTAATTGTTTAATCATATGCTAGTCTATTGATTGGACCCACTTAGGCTTGGAAGCCGAAGTGTTCTTGCTTACTTAGTTTAATTTGTTAAAATTGTTAAGTAGGCGAAAAGATTTTAAAAAGTCCTAATCACCCCCCTCTAGGACTTAGCCATAATTCTAATCGCTCCTTAAGCTTCCGCACGCGTATGCGTAGGGTGTCATGTTAGACTACCCAACGTAATTTCATGAACCACTTCCCGTCAAAAGATGATTGACAAAATACTTAGAAATTTACTGAAAGTTTGGGAGGCATGACTGAAAATCAAACACCTTTGAGTAATCCTCCCCCTCATACTCCAACCGCAAATCAAACTTAAGAGGAAGGAGGAGAGAATGAGGTGCACAATGCCCCTTGTTGGAACTAGAAAATGATGGCAAGGACATTTTCTGGTGTTTTGTTATTCTGGGGTTCTGAATAATAAAAACATGCGTAGACAATCACAAGCATTCACAAAAGTACACAAGAAGGGATATCGCAAGGCGAATTTTATTCTAGAGATCCTGAGATCTTGTACATTCCAGGCCGTGATCTGGCATGAGCCCTTAATTACATCGAATGATCGATGACCCTTGATTAAAAGGCAGAAGACTAGTCAGCAGGGACTATGGTCTTAGAGTTTGTGGTCGTATAGACCTGTATTTGTTTTGTTATGGACTTAACCATCTTTGTATTAGTCAGATGTCTATGTCCCATGTTGTGACCGGAGATCCGGGCTGAGACTATCAGGGTTTATGACTGAAAAGGACGACTCTGGGCCCACGCCTGTCATGTATGGATAGGTGACCTCAGGAAGTCCAGTCTGCAGTTGTGTGTACCTGCGTAGCCCAACCGACGGATGCCGTTTGGATGGGTAGAGCATCGACTGTTGTGTCGTGGCAGTTCATAGTAATTGCTTTGTAGAGAATTGAAACTCTTTGACATGGTTTATCGTGATAATCATAGCCCCGTTTGCCTAACTTTTGACCATAATGGGATCATATCTTACAGTAAATATAAATGATGCTATATTCGCATAATTCTGGATGTCGGCGGCTTTCCTCCGAGAAGTTATTTCATTCATCGTGTCGAATCGGGTTAAACCTCAAAGATGCACAATTCTGCTCATTAGGGATCCCGGAATGACTGTTTGGCTGTCCCATTGCGCCCAGAACACTCGAAATACCCAAAATAGACTCAAACGAACCTTGAAAAACACTTAAAATTGAGTCTGGTAGCACCCATGAATGTTTTTGTAATTGGCTGCATTTTTTGATGCGTGGGCCTTAATTTATGGGTTCGTGGGCTCCAATGCACCTTTAAATTAAAGTACCAGATTTTTTTATGAATTTATGGATGCGTGGAGCATTTTTCGGGTGCGTGGGACCGAATATGCAAATCTAAGTTTCGTCGAATTTATGGACGTGTGGGACCCGAATTTATGGACGCGTGGGACCTGAATTTACGGACGCGTTGGCCATTTTTCGAGTGCGTGGGACACCAATACACAGATCTAAATTACATCGAATTTATGGATGCGTGGGATCAAATTTACGGATGCGTGGGCCATTTTTCGGGTGCGTGGGACCATTTTATGGGTGCGTGCCCACACTTGGTGATTTTCAGGATTCAGACCTGCGGTGGTGAATATCGGCGATCGCAAAGGTATTCCGGCGACCAGGCAGGGTTTCCGGTGATCGAAAAAGTATTCTGGCGAAGGTTTCCGGCGGGGATTTCGAATACCCAAAGGATGGCAGCTCTCTCTCTCTGAAAATGTCAAAATGACTCGCCGGACAGGGTATTTATAGCCGAAGACGCCGGAACTCCACCAATGAGGGGCTGCCACGTGCCACGCACCCCTAAAATACCCTCCACGCACCTTAAAATTGGCGTGCGGAGGTCCGACGCACCCAGAAACAGGTTCTGCAAATATCTGATTTTTTGGGTGCGTGAGACCTTATTTTTCGGGTGCGTGGGACTCTGAAACACCTTTAAATCAAGTCCTGAAATGTGTGGAATTTAAGGGTGCGTGGACCCATTTTTGGGGTGTGTGGAACACCAAAACGCCTCTAAATGAAAATCATGAAATGTGTTGAATTTAAGGGTGCGTGGGACCACTTTTGGAGTGCGTGGGGCACCAAAATACCTTTAGATCATTTTTTATTTTTGTTGAATTTTCAGGTGCGTGGGTACCCGAATTTATGGGTGCGTGGACGGACTTTAAACGCTTCAAATTGGGTTTTGAGTTCTGATGAGTTTGTGGGGCCCGTTGGATCGTGCGATCACATGCACTGTTCACCATAAATGATAATGGAGTCATGGGTTTGATTCTGGACGGTTCTGATCACGGTGATTCGCGGGGCCCGCTGGAGATTTCAACCAGAATTGGCTAAGGGAATTTTGTAAATCTCCGTTTTGCGTGCACCGGGAGGCGTTTTGTGAGATTCTTTCGGATGTATATGGCCGCTTTGCTTGTTTTGAGGGCCTCTACCTTTTGGGACCCCAACACCCCTCCAATTAGAACTTTACGTACTACCTACAACCGGCTAGGGCAACTACACTCTCATGCATGGTTTTTCCTACCAATCGGGAAACATTGATATTAAGCCGGGTGTGATCCAACTTCTACCCAAGTACCATGGGCTAGATTCCAAGAGCTCATATCTTCACTTAAAGGAATTCGATGAGGTAGTGGCTACTCTACAATATGCCAATGTCACTAAAGATGTCATAAAACTTAAATTATTCCCCTTCTCTTTGAAAGAAAAAGCCAAGGCTTAACTTTAATCTCTAAGAACACAATCGATAGGGATATGGAACGGGATGACCCAAGAGTTCTTGAAAAAGTTCTCCCGGCTCATAAAACAAATACCTTAGAAGCGAAATCATGAATTTTTCGATTAAAGAGGTTGAAACATTCTTTCAAAGTTGGGAAAGATTTAAGGACCTCCTACTTGCTTGCCCACACCGTAGCTACGAGATTTGATGAATTATAAGCTTTTTCTATGATGGATTGAGTTCTGATATGCGCCAATTCGTAGAGATGATGTGTAATGGTGAGTTTATGAGCAAAGACCTGGAGGAAGCATGAGCTTAGTTTAATATGTTGGCCGATAACACCCAATCTTGGGATCTGTCGGACAAGTCAAGTAATCTTAGGCCTTCTCAACAAAGAGAAGAATTGAAGAATATACATCCTCAGAGAAGAGGAAGATGTGAATGCTAAGATAGACAGCCTCACAAGGAAAGTCGAGGCTATGGAACTTCAGAAAGGTGAATCCTCAAAGTCCAATGAAGTCATTAAGAGCGTGTGTGGTATTTGTGCCACTAACGTACACTCTATTCAGGATTGTCCCACAATTTCTGCATTTCAAGATGTGTTACATGAGCAAGCAAATGCCACAAACGCTTATCAACGGCCTTTCAATGGACCGATGGGTAACACGTATAATTCTAGTTAGAGGAATCATCCAAATTTCAGTTGGAGGAACGGTCCTACGGCTAATCCCACCAACTTTCAAAGAGGGCAACCTATGTAAAATGTTATACCATACATGGCCCCACCTTAAATCAGCATGGAGAATACCTTAAAGGCATTTATATAAGGACAAACACAAATTAATCAATTGAATCAGCAAATGTTCCAAGAGCTAAAGTTTTCGATTGAAGAAATTAAGGGATGCTTGAATGCTAGAGAAGGGACCTTTCTGGCCCAACCTCAGCCAAATCCTAAACAAACATATGAAGTAAGCTCCCCTAATCTCTCTAACCAACATGTCGAGCAAGCAAAATCCATTACCACTCTTAGAAGTGGTAAACTAATCGAAAAATCTATTCCGGTGAAGGCCTACAAGCTTAATGATTCGATAATTGTTAAAAGTAAGAGGATCTAGCTCAACCCCACAAGATAGGGAACACAAGTACAAGCTCGTTGCATAATTTCCTTCAAGGTTGGTAGCTCCCAAACCTCTTTTAAACTCTCATGACATTCTAGAGGTTTTCAAACAAGTTAAAATAAACATTTCTTTGCTTGATGTCATAAAATAAATTCCCTCTTATGCCAAGTTTCTAAAAGACTTATACACAACCAAACGCAAATATAATGTGCAACAAAAGGCCTTCCTCAATGAGCAAGTGAGTGTCATTCTCACCCAAAAGAGCCTCCCAAAATACAAAGACCCCGGTAGTCCCACAATTTCCTACATTATTGGTGACTACCAGATTAAGCGAGCCTTACTAGATTTGGGGGCAAGTGTAAACTTGATTCCGTGCTCGGTCTTATGGGCAATTGGGTCTTGGCGAGTTAAAACCCACCAAAACCACATTACAACTCGTTGATAGATCCATCCGTGTACCAAGAGGGATGGTTGAGGATGTTCTAGTCCAAGTCGACAAATTCTACTACCAGGTGGATTTTATCATCTTGGACACAACCAATTATGGATACGAGCACTTAAATACCGGTAATATTGAGCTGTCCATTCTTGGCTACATCAAATACAATCATTAATTGCCGGAATGGGGTTATACAATTGTCTTTTAGGAACATGACACTAGAGGTGAATGTGTTCCATATGTGCAAAAGGCAAAGGGATGAGGAAGAAGATGAGTTCCTTGAAGTAAACATGATCGACTCTTTTGAAGAAGATGAGCTCCTTCAACTTGAACTCCCTGAAACGTTAGAGACATGCTTAACACATTTTGAGGATTCTAATGACCCCATCATATGTGAAATTGTGCAACCATTGAGTAGTGAGAAGCTGGTAGTTGGTACTAGCCGGTGGAGGCCTCACTTTGAAAAATTGCCACCAACCACATCAAAGCATCTACCGTCTAATATTCAACCGCCGAAGCTTGACTTAAAATCATTCAAGCTAAAATATGTCTATTTAAGTCAAGATGAGACATACTCGGTAGTCATAGCCTCCCACTTAAGAAAAGCTTAAGTTAATTGAGATGCTCAAAGAACATAGGGGAGCCATATGATGGACTATAGCGGATGTCAAAGGGATTGACCATTCGATTTGTACTCACCACATCCACCTCGAAGAAAATGAAAAAATGACTAGACAACCTTATAGACGTTTAAATGCCAACATGATAGAGGTTGTCAAAGCTGAGGTGCTTAAGCTACTAAATGCGGGTATCATCTACCCCATCTCGAATAGCCAATGGGTGAGTCCTACCCAAGTTGTCCCTAAGAAATCCGGTTTTACCATTATAGGAAACGCCAATAATGAGCTTATACTGACCAGAGTTACAATGGGTTGGTGTATGTGCATTGATTTTAGGAAGCTCAATACCGTCACTAGGAAAGACCACTTCCCTCTCCCTTTCATGGACCAAATTTTGATGAGGTTAGTGAGCCATTCCTATTATTACTTCTTCGATGGCTACCTCGGATACAACCAAATTGAGATTGCTCCAGAAGACCAAGAGAAAACAACGTTTACATGCCCATTTGACACTTTTGCCTACCGAAGAATGCCATTTGGTTTATGTAACGCACCCGCCACATTCCAACGATGCATGTTGAGTATATTCTCTAACATGGTGAGTCAATTTCTCAAAGTTTTTATGGACGATTTTTCAGTTTTTGGTTGTACGCTTGATGAGTGTCTCGACACTTGAGGTTGGTCTTGACCCGATGTGAGGAGAAAAATTTTGTTTTAAAATAGGATAAGGGTTATTTCATGGTATAAAAAAGAATAGTCCTTGGACATATCATCTCTTCCAATGGAATTGAGGTAGATCAGGCCAAAATTGATATCATTGCCAATCTACCACTACCCAAGAGCATACGTGATATGCGTCCTTTTTAAGATGCATCAGATTTTATAGGACATTTATAAGGGATTTTAGCCATATCTCTAAGTCCTTATGTAATCTTCTCCAAAAGGATAACCAATTTGAGTGAAACGCTGAATGTCAAGAAGCTTTTTCAAAGCTTAGGGACATGTTGACAACCGCACCCATTATGCAACCACCAGATTGGTTGCTTTCTTTTGAGTTGATGTGTGACGTGAGTGACTATGCTATTGGGGCGGTGCTAAGACAAAGGAAGGATAAGAAGCCCCATGTAATCTACTATGCAAGTAAAACCTTAAATCCGGCCTAAGTCAATTACTCGACTACAGAGAAATAGCTCATAACCGTAGTTTTTGCATTGGATAAATTCAGGCCATACATGATAGGATCCAAGGTTATCATTTACACCGATCACGCAGCGCTGAAGCACCTTCTTTCTAAGAAGGATGCTAAGCCCCGCTTATTTAGATGGATCCTATTCCTTCAAGAATTCGATTTGGAGATAAAAGATAAGAAGGGAGTAGAGAACATGGTGGCAAATCACCTATCCCACTTTGTTTTGCACGATTCCATAGACAAAACACCCATAGATGACCTATTCCCTAATGAGAAATTTTTTGTTGCCACGCATCTACCATGGTACGCTGATATAGCAAATTATCTTTCGATAGGTGCGATGCCGTTACATTGGACTACTCAAGACAAATGAAAATTCTTAAGGGAAGTGCGCAATTTTTCTGGGATGAACCTTTATTATTTAAGTATTGCCCAGACCAAATAATAAGGAGATGTGTCCCCGATGACAAACAACAAAGTGTCATCTCCTTTTGTCATGCTCAGGCGTGCGGTGGTCATTTTTCCACCAAGAAAACCATGACAAAAATTCTGTAGTGTGGTTTTTATTGGCCCACTATGTTTCGAGACACCCATGGGTTTTGTAAAGCATGTGAGCATTGTCAAAAGGTAGGAGGATTTTCCCATATGAATATGATACCTCTCAACCCAATTCAACAAATAGAAGTATTTGATTGTTAGGGCATCGATTTCATAGGACCATTCTCCTCATCTTTCGGACATGTCTACATATCGTTAGCGGTAGATTATGTGTCAAAGTGGGTAGAGGCAATTCCTTGTAGAACTAATGATCATCGCACGGTTCTACGGTTCCTTAAAGAAAACATATTATTTAGATTTGGAACGCCCAAAGCCATCATAAGTGATGGTGGCTCTCACTTTTGCAATAGGCCTTTTGAGAGTATAATGAAGAAATAAGACATATCGCATAAAGTGAGCACCCCATACCACCGACAGATAAGTGGGCAAGTTGAAATTTCTAATCGAGATATCAAACACATTCTTGAGAAAATGGTGACACCGGATCGCAAAGATTGGTTGCTGAAATTAGTCAATGCGCTTTAGGCTTACCATACGGCTTATAAGACCCCGATTGGAATGTCTCCCTATAGACTTGTCTATGGAAAAGCTTGTCACTTGCCCGTGGAACTTGAACACAAAGCCTATTGGGCAATACGGGCATTGTACTTCAATATTGACAAAGCTAGCTCGCTTCGTAAACTCCAATTGAACGAGCTTGACGAGATCCGGAATGATGCATATGAGAGTTCATGAATACAAGAGTGGGATGAAGGCTTTCCATGAGAAACATATTTGCAGGAAATTTTTTGAGCACAACCAAAAAGTACTCTTGTATAATTCGCGTCTACACCTTTTTCTGGGTAAATTGCGATCTCGATGAACTGGCCCATACATTGTAAAAGAAGTATTTCCTCATGGGGCCATTGAGATAGAGAATTCAACGAATGGTTACTGTTTCAAAGTGAATGGACAAAGATTAAAACCATTCTTTCAGAAGTTTGATTCATAGGACATGTCCAACCCTCTAGATGATCCTGTCTATCGGGATGATTGATCTCCTAGTCTGACGGAGGTATAGAGTAGTTTAGGTTAGGATTGTTTTTGCTTTCTTTATTGCTTTTATTAGGATTAGTTGTTGGAGGTAGAAGACCACTTTTGACTCTCTTAGGTACTCTCATTCTCACTCTCCTTTATTTTTGTCATTGCATATTGCATATGTTTCATACATTGGAGACAATGCAAGCTTTAGGTTGGGGGAGAGATTCCTACATGAATCTACTAGTATTTGTGACATTTCGAACAAATGCGTACGAATTTTTTTTTTATTTTTCTAATTTTAACTCTTTTGAAAGTTTTGTTTCTATGAACTTGGGTATATGTGACTATAAGAGGAAGGGATGAGAAGTGATTTGATTTTGAAAGGCCTAAATTTCATTGATTTAGTGGTTTCCTATATGAGTTCCCCTCTTTATGTGATTGATAGAAAATTTGAACACCTTGAAGTTTAGTTCACATTAGACGATTCTCATGATTGAAAGGATTATAAGGTATATTTATATTGGGTAGACTATGATCTAAAGTGTTGAAGTGTTGATGAATCAAGCCGGGGAATTTTGTCCATCACGTTCAGGAATTAAAAAGAAGAAAAGAAATGTTGGATATGGATTTCCAAAAATCCTATCTTATGGTGTTTTGATATAAAAGAAAAGAAAAAGAATAAAGTTGAAAATTTTGTTGAGAAATATAAAAAAGGGCTACCTATCACCAACTAGGGGAGGGTTTATTACCCAAGCTAGTAATGAGAAGTAGTGTGAAAGTTGTCGATAGAACAGTAAGGCAAAATTCTATCATAGGCTTGTTGTTGATTTGTACACTTTTGGACTTGTAGTTCAATTAATCCATGAAAAGAAGGGTAATCCTGAAAATTGATGAGTTGAGCATTCACTAAGAACACTAGACCATACTTGTTTGGATTATTCTATTTTGTCAATTAATCAATGGGGACTCTATTCGAAACACTCACTACATTTTAAGAAAATTAAGGTTTGGGAATTGATCACTATTTATTTCAGAATCTCACTTTCATATGTCGGAGAGCCCATAAAAGTATAATTTCTAAAAGAGGTTTGAGTTGGGGAGTTGGATTTGTTTCACGCATGTTTTGCTCGGGAGTAGCAAAATACTGGTTTGGGGTGTGTTGAGCTCTGAATTGTGCATATTTATATCTCAATTCATCACATATTTACTTTGATTAAGCCTTTAAAAGACCCATCTTATGAGTGCATTTGTGTTTGTAGGAAAGAGAAAGAGACCTCATGAATACGAGGTTAAATAGACTAATTTGGACACATTAAAGATCAATGGAAGAAGAGCCAAGAGGTGAATGAAAGAAGCAAGGAGGAAAGAGAAGAAAGAAAGAAAAAATCTAAAAAAGATAGCCTTCACGACCAATCGTCACTAGTCGGCTAACCGGTCGAATTTTATAGGAAACATGATGGAGTTGCTAGACTCTTTTTAGACCTGCTAGACCGATTGTTTAATCGGTTGGCAAGAGCTCAGACCGGTTGTTCGACCGGTCTAATATTCGACAAAGGTTGAAGTTTTTAACAAAACATTGCTAGACTAAAAATCATAGTTTACGACCGGTAGTCTGACTGGTCGGCAAAGGCCCAGACTGGTCGTCTGACCGGTCTACCAAGAAAAACCATATTCAAATTTTAGTTATTGCCGTTGCCGATTGAGCATCAACCGGTTGGAGCCCATCAACGACCAGTCGGCCACCGACTTGACTGCGTAATTGGTAACGCAATTTCAGAAGATTTTAAGGCGGTGGCGAGCTTTTGCTATAAAAGGACACGTCTACCTTCGTCCTAAGGCATCTTAGAAGAGTTCTGAACGTGTTGGAGGTGAAAAGGATCAAAGTAGAGCATCTACAACCTCGTTCTTTAAATTTTTCTTCTAGTTTTCTATGTTTTTCTTTATTTTTCTGTTTGTTTCTAGTTCAATCATGTCTATGGTTGGCTAGACCTCTTAGCTAGGACTAAGAGGTGAAGCTTGTAGTTAGGTTTAATGTTTAATTCATTCATTCAAGTACTTTAAACTTTTTCTTTGGATATTTCAATTTCTAGTTTGAATAAAGTTGGTATTTTTAAACAATTTGAGAGCTTGTGTACTCCAGACATAAGTTGCTTATAAGTTTCTGAGAATTATCATTATGCTCTTATGAGATTTGAGTTGTAGAAACCCTAGATCAAGCCATTATCTCTTGGTATGACTGATGTTTCAAAGTGCTACAAGTTCATCTTCTTCATGCTTCAATAGAACTAGAATTGGATTTTCAGATTTAAGTTTGAACTGTTTATATGTTTGAATGTAATATTTTCCAACTGGATAGAGATAGGACTTCAATTCCAATTGTGTGTTTGTGTTTGATGATTGAATTAACATTAATCTACTACAAGTAAATCCTTGGCGCTCTGGTTGTCTTAAGTTTCTGAATTTCCTTAATTAATTTACTGTTTATGCTTAGTTTTAAAACTCCAAATTTCTGAACTTCCTTATTCTAAGTTGTTAGAGTAATTAGAGCCGGTTTAATTCCATAATCCCTAAGGACGATCTGGTCTCATGATCATTTATTACTACATCGCAGCCTTATACTTGGGGCTAGCGAACACGATCATGGCTCACTTCTTTTAAGGGCTTTTTTTCTATGTGGGTTAAGGTGATTGATTAGACTAGAGTCGCCACTAGCCAATTACTTCACCTCTACAGTTGACTAGACCCTATAGAAACATTAGAGAAGAGGACCCAAGGATTTTCAACTCTAAAATGACTCCTCAATATGCAGTCAGAGATTCGAAGTAAGGGACCACAATTACAGAGAAGGAAGGTGTTAGGCACGCACTTTGTCCGTACAAATTTACGGTCTTTACTTCACAGGATCTAGCTAATTTCTGAAGGTTAGGATCATTTCTCGTGTACTCGTAATAGAATTATGTAATGTGTAATGAAATGATGTATGACGGTGGGTCTGATCAGTCAAAGTTTTTGATGGGCAAGATCCGATTAAATCGGCAAGCAAAAGAGCATACGCTCAAACTGATTAGGTGCTAAGGGTGGTATAATGCTATGATGATAGATGCAATGAGTAAGGGGATTGGAAAATTAAAAAGTGTTACACTATGCTAAAGATATGAACTAGTTTAGGATGATATTTGAATGGTTAGATAGACGATTGTGTCGATTAGGCTAGCTCGAGTGACTTGGATTGAAACTTGAATTGCTCAAATGGCTTAGATCTTGACTAGATCGACCTAGACTCTTCTCACTCACTCTCACTCTCCTAGGTGAAGGAATGGGCTAAGATTGAAGGGAGATGGGTTGCAACTCGAAGAAGAGCTCTCTAAAGATTTCTAGATGCTTGGAAATGAAGGAGAAGGGGGCTATAAATAGCCCCCCGAATGGCATACCTGTAATTTAAGGTGGGTGACACCCTGGTTGCTTCCCATCTATAGTTGGAGCTCCAACTTTAGAGAGAAGTACTCGAACCTGTGTATTTTTCCTTCCTTGGTTTGGGGTACTTTGTTGTCCCAACCTTCTTCCGTGGCTAAGGCTTGGACTTAGGCTTGAGTTTAAGCTTGGTTTGGTTCTAACTAGGTGAGTTGACTTACTGGGTTGACCTGTTGGAAAGTTTTGATTGGTTTCCTCTTCTAGTTGGTCCCACAGTTTTGGGTTTAGATTCGAGTTTGGATTAGGATTTTGAATATGGATCAAGGTTTGGACATGGATTAGGATTTGGATGAGGGTTTGGATTAGGGGTACAGATCACCATCCAATCTTAATCATCTTGTTAGCTGAGGTGGGGTGTCTACAGATTATAAGTCCCAAGAGCGATTATAGTCAGATTAGAGTCTCGGGAGCAATTACGGTCTAATTATAATACCAAGAGCGATTACGATCCAATTAGAGATCTTGCGAGCGATTCTAGTCTGATTATACTATTAACAGTCATGAAAGCAATAACAATCCAATTAGAGGTTCTGGCAGCGATTATGATCCAATTATATTTCCCGAAAGAGATTGCGCTCTAATTATAGGTCCTGATAGCGATTATGATCTAATTAGAGGTCTCGGGAACGATTACGGACCTATTAGAGGTCTTGGGAGTTATTACTGTCCGATTATTGTTGTTGGGAGCTATTATGATCCAATTATAATTCTTGAGAGTGATTACGTTCGGATTAGAGGTGCAAGAGCAATTGCGGTCTAATTAGAGATCTGAGGATCAATTATGGCCCTAGTCTCACCCAAGATGGTATAGGCCTCCATGGGGCCTACCTTGAGATATGTATTCTACATCCACGCCATCCATCCATTTCTCCGTATCATTTTAGGGCATGAGCATAAAAATAAACCAGATCCAAATCTCAGGCGCTCCAAACCATAGGTAACAGTGGTGATTGACCCTTAAAAGCTTCTTGGAGGGATATTTGTTTTTCCCCTTCATCGAGGTTTATTCAAAATTATCTACTGGTTGAATGGCAAATAAACATCACAGAAACATTAAGGTGAGGCGTAGTAATTTCTTAACAGTGTAGCGTTCAATCACCACTGTTTCCTATAGTATGGTCCACCTTTAATTTGGATCTTCTTCATTTTTGGTTTCATGCCCAACTGATGTGGCAAAACGGATGGACAGCGTGGATATTGGATACGTACATCCAGGTGGCGCACCATCTTGATTGAGGCCGGGGCCGCACCTAACCTGCTCCCGGGAATTCAAGCCTATTGCTTCCTGATTGACCCTGCATGCGATGAATGCTCGTAATTGTTTTCAACGCAGGCTTCCATTTATATGCTATGGGTGTTAAGACGCATTGTATTGTCCTTGAGGTGGCTTCTTGACTGCTATTTGGACTAACAAGGAGGTGGTAGCAAATGGTGCAGTTGTCATCCACTGTTCTATGTTGTATTGCTTCTTGACTGCTATTTGGACTAACAAGGAGGTGGTAGCAAATGGTGCAGTTGTCATTCACTGTTCTATGTTGTATTATACTACAAAATAGAGAATTACGAGCATACTTATGGCTGCTATTGCTATCACTGGATTTGATATCCCTTCCCTTGGTGCATTGCAATTTGCAAGGAGAAACAAAGAATCAGCAAAAAGCCTAGTTACACCCACTACGGCAGTGTTTAGATCACAAGTTACTTTACATAAGCTACTTGTACCTCAAGTAGTTTATCTTGGTTTTTACTTATTCAGCAGATAAATATAAATATGTTTGGTAAACAATATACTTATTGGCCTACAAAAATAATAATAATAATAATATAATGTTTCATTTCCAACATCAAATAAGCAATGTTCTGCAAATTTTGATTTACTTGAAATTCTCATAGATAGACATCATGCGTCCATCACCTACAACTATCAATGGCTGGGCCTGGGGTTAGCTTCAGCCCTGATTTTGAACCATTTGGGCCCAGCCTATTTAAAATTTTAATTTAGGCTGGCCAGAGCCCAGCCAAGCCCATCAGCAGCCCTGAAATAAAAGATTTAAAGACATTCCCTGTACAAACATATTGCATTTATGGAAAGATGATCCCATCTTCCCCATGTCAAATCATGTTACTATCTTCAGGCACCAGTTAACCAAAACAGCTAAAATCTTTCTCAACCCCTACAATATGAATGATTTATTCCTGAAGGAAGAAAAACCTATGAAATTGCACCAGGTTCATGAACCCATCAAGATTACAAGAGACTACAAAAAGAGTAAATACAGACAAGCTCAAACCAATCTGAATAAGAGCTGATTTGAATACTCGGCAGACTTTTGCAGAATCTAAAGATGGGGGCTGCCTGTTTCCACATTTCCAAAATTAGATTAAAATAACGAAGAAGAAATGTGCAAGTAGAAGAAATACAATTGTGTTTATGGAAATCTTAATCCCAATCAATAGAGACTTGCAAAATAAATGAAACTTAGGTTTTCTTTGTTTGTGCCAAAACTTCAAGCCAATGAGAAATAGTGAAGTTGAACAGAAATTGGAGAGCAACCAAGTGCTTTTCCTTGAAATCTCAACCAAAATAAAGAAAGAAAAAACTGGGGGCAGATCTGATAGAATGCTTAGGTTTTTGTTCATCCGGAAGTCATTCCAGAAAGAAAGAAAGAAAGAAAGAAGTAGGAAAAGGAAAAACAGAAAGCAAAAGGCTGCATATGGAAACATCCTTGAACGAGTTTCCAGCAAAAAAATTTGAGGCCTCATAGAAAGCAAAGTCTGAACTGAGTGGGGGTTACCATTTTTCCATCAAAATGGCCAAAAAGAATTATTCTGCTCATAGATGAAATAGGTAGTGGGCTATCACTCTTGGGTGGAATCAATTCCATCTAACACAAGACTTCAGATGGAATGACACATCGGGACATAAAAAGTCATTACCTGCATTGATACATGATACACCACAGAAAAAGTCTCAGATGGATCAACTCGTCATTAGAGAACTTCAAATTACAATCACTACAGCAGATTAGCTGAAAAATAAAATTCGGACAACCTGAACCATCTTCCTTGACAGCAGATACTTGATCATTCCCATCGTAAATAGATATTTGCTATTTATTCAATAAAAAAGAACCATTTCAACTTCTCCAAACAGGCCTCTACCGAAGCAGCCATGGAAAACCAGTCCTTCAAGTTGTATTACACACAGGCCTTTCCATGAAAACAGCCATGGAAAACCAGTACTTCATGCTGTTTTTCATGCTAGAAGTGCTTCTTTTCAGATTCTGTTCTGCCTCAGAAAAGAAGTATATCTCAGCTGCAGGTGACCCAGGCATGCCAAGAGATGGGCTGAGAGTAGCATTTGACGGGTGGAATTTCTGCAATGAATTTCTAACAAAAGTGTCCCAAGAAGACCAGCAATCATAGCAAATTTCTTTTCTTTTTTTTTTTCAATCCAGTATTCTCCTATGCTAATTCAGATCTGACTGAATTCATAAGAAATCCTGAAAACTTTTGAAGTGAAATCCATAAAAAGAATAACAAAATAAAGCAAGTGGATCAAAACAAAGAACCAGGGATCATTCAGATAATGATGGATAGACGGTGGTTGATAAATTGGTGCAAATTTGGGAAGACAGATGAATTTGTACAATATTTTCAAGCATAGATGACTGAATAAATCAAATGGGTCACCCGAAAACCTCTAATTTAGGCCAATACAGGAATTTCCAAATATGCTTGTTAATGTAGAAATCAGCCTCTCAACACATATGAGAGTGTGAATGATCAAGAAGACATTCCAAACTAGAACTGGAATAGAGAACATGATAGGAGGATTTGAGAAAGAATGAAAGAGACAAAATTAACACCCAAGTATAATAATAAAAAATACAAGATGGGCATTTGAAAAAAGTCAAGAATTCTTATCCATGAACCAGGAGCTAAAACAACCAAAAGAATCTCAAACACGAAACAGCTAGAAAATTTGAAATTTCAAAACAAGAAATCATAGAATTCAGATTCAAGAGGCAGACCAAATTAGAATCCACCCAATGTTCAAAAAAAGAAAAAAAACCACCCAAAACCCTATCATAAGAGAAGCTGGATGAAAAACATAATTAGAAAACAACCCTCACCTCCAGAAAACCATTCCAAATTAACAAAATCCACACAACCAATGACTTGAAATTTAGATAAACGCAATCATAAAATGAAATTCAAGCATACGTAGGAAAATTGTAAATTTCACAAAAGCTTGAGAATAACAAAAGAAGATTACATAAAAGCAAAAAAATATAAAATCCCAAAAGCAACAAAGGGATTTCTATACCCTAGAATAGCACAAAAATGGCTCTTCCCTTAGTAGAATCCTTAGGCACAAAGGGAAAAAAATGTTACTCATGGCACCATCACCCGGCATCGCCGAACGAGGCCCAAACGTGGCAGCAGCGACCGCCGGTGCCGGCCGCAAGCATCTCTCTTCCTCTCACGTTTCTCTTTCTTGTCTCTCTCTTTCCTTCCTCTCCCTACAACTCATGTGAAAACTCCCAAATCAAAACCCTTGCTGGACTAAGATTCCTCTTTTCGATCACTGGCACCATCCAATGACATCATGAGAGAGAGAAAGGAATGGCTGGATTTGAAGCGCATTTTGGGAACAATTAGGGTATTATAGAGAGGGGATTGGGTTTGAATTGGGGTTCCTATAGAAAGGGAGAGAGAGAGATGGGACCTGGTTCATCTCTTTCACTCGGATGCTTCTGGTCTCCTACTTGGATGGATTCATTCAATTCAGCAGCTTAAGTGAAAGTAGAAAAGCAAAAAATAAAGCTTAAGTGTTTAAGTTGTTTTAAGTTAAAAAAGTAGCTTATAACTAATCCTTTACCAAGCTTTACTTATCTAACATAAGTAGTTTATCTGCTACTATAAGCAGAAAAAGTAACTTATGGTGGTGTATCGAAACGGGCCCTAAATGTCAGTTATTGATAGCATTGAACTTCGTGGCAGCTTGATCGTTGCCATGCACATATTTCTACCATAGGTCAGGCAGTCACTATTCTCACACTTGTTCTAACATTGGCACATTTTTGTTGGCTGGTGATGTGAATCACTCCAGCCCAATTCACAATTTTTTTTATTTATTTTTCATTTTTGTGTGTGTGTGAATCATGTGCCAGAGGATTCCAAGGTTGTACTTGCAAGGAGCGAGTGGCTATGTCCCACTACATGGGAAATTATTGATAGGCTTGCGCATTGCAACAACTTTTCTCATACTCGTACTACCATAGGCGCATTTTTATTGGCAAGTGTTGCGAATCGCTCCAGCTCCATTCGCATCCTTTAAGTGAGTGTGAATGAGTGTGTGTGTGTGTGTGTGTGTGTGTGTGTGTGTGTGTGTCGGCGTCTCACTACCCTAGGCATTTACCTATCAAGAGAATACAAGTCAATTTTATGTGGAAGCCCCACACCCAACTACATGTGCTGGGGTCTACTAATATTGTTCGCACTAACGTCTGCAGAGTTGCTTGTGCTGAGGATGATTGCACTAAGGTCCGCCAATGTTGCTTGCATCGAGGATTTCTCGCATACAACATGCCCACTTAGAAAATGTCTACCTTGCTACTCGAGTTGCTCACATGCCTGGTCTCTGAGACTCTTGTCGGTTGCAATCACTATCGTCCTAGCCTTGTGACTTCCACGAGGTCCCGACGAGGCATTGATGCCTTCTTCATATCCTATAAGATTCTATAGGAGTTACTTAGCAAGTTGAGGTTGCTACCCTCCATGCCTAGCGACCCTTTCATGTACACGAGCCTTACTAGATGCCCAGATTGAAATTGCGTCTATCGCTCACACTTGTAGACGCTAAGCATGCGGAAGCTTAGAGCGGAGCTTGGAACTATGTGCAATTATCTAGACTACTAGTGTTATAACTAACTAAGCAACTAGTCTAGAAGTGAAACTACCAGATGTGTGTGAGAATCTACCTATCAATGCATAACATACGTTTCATTCCAACATTCATACAATTAACAATTAAATAAATAATGCTAGAATAGAAATGGCTCAAATGACAATCTCAAATACAAGCATGTATAGTGGTTCGGTTTCCCTATTCCACTTCCAGTTCCCGTACTCATCCCTTGAGCACACCGGATTTCACTAGGGAGTTTAAATTAGGTTCCTCCTAACCTAGGTGTTTCAAATCGATCCCACCCCACCGGGGAGTTTAACAAGGTTCCTTCCAACCTATGACAGAGATTTTACTGATTCATTTCTCGACCAAGATGTTTACGGGTTCCATCCAACCCAGGAATTTGACAAGGTTCCTCCCAACCCTTCGATTCCAATCTTAGAACCCAGCATACACTCCCACCGAAGGCTCCCCTTGGAGACTTGGTCGAGTTTGATTCCAAACTCTCACACTCAATCCTCCACAAGGAAAGAGTACAACTGGACTCTTACAATGACAACTTACTTGTCGGATTGAGCCCCTTGTTCAGCGCCGCTTGGGTTGCTTAATCTTCTCTCTCCCGTTCTTCAATCAGCTCCCGGTTGCTCCGCCGATCTTGTTGCCAATGCGTTGTCAATGCCTCAACTCCAGTTATCAGCTACCTTGCATGTGACACTTCAAAGAGATGCCCAAGGTGCTAAGAGATGGTGGTGAAATCTCTACAACTAGTAGGATTTGATTGCCTATAGGAATTCCACCTAATTGGATTTCTAAAGAGGTTTAGATTAAGGATATACCTATGGTGTAGGTGTCCAAAACATCTAGAGATCAAAAGAGAGCAAGTTCATCTTCATATGAGCTTTGAATGCACCATCTTGCAATCAATCACAAGGAAGATGACTTGGGTATGATAGGATTAAAGCCTAATGATGTGGGCAATAAGGGTGGCTTCTAATGCTCTCAAATCTCTCTCTTAACCCCTAAAACCGTGCTCCGTCTTTATATAGCATAGCTCCAATGGATAAAAAACAATAGTAAACGGCTAGCTAATGACCCGTCACACCTCAACCGTGACCGGTCACATAGATGCGTCGAACGATCTAATCAGGCCTAAGACTAGGTTCTACTTGATGTCTCGATTTTGGCCAGTTGCGACCGGTCTCAACAAGATTGGCGACCGGTCGCACGGTCCAGTCGACCAGTCTCAATAGAACAACGACCGGCTGAATTATGGCCTTGGTTTCAGTTTGTTTCTCTAAAGCTTGCTGACCCACTTTTGGCCTCTGGCGCCTGGTCGCCTAGTGCCTGCAACCGGTCTCTAGACCCATGAGTTCTACTGTTTGTCTGGTTTATTTACAGCAGCTCATGCAACTGTTAGTGCACTTTTCTATGGCATACTAGTGCACCTTATTTGTCAATCAGGTGCGTCCATGTGTTGTAATGTCAGTTGAGCCTTGGCAAGCTGAACATCGAAGATTCAAGTGGACCAGAAGCATTAAGGAAGAAGAACAGGTAAATGAGATGCCTTGGTAACCCTAACCCTTTAAACCAAAATACCCAAAACTTCTTAGATAACTTGGACCAACTAGGAATACCCTTAGTCATCCTTATTAGCCTTAGATCATATAGAAAACATGATAAAATAGGTTAATTAAAGAGGTGAAAGCTACTGTAAATAAATCAGCCCAAACAGCAGTTTCTGATTGATCTCCGATCAATCAGACAATGGTTCCGATGGGACTCCGATCAATTGGACAAAGGTTCCGATTAATTGGAATTTGGTCCAGAGAATTTCAAACTCTTTGGACAGATTTCCGATCAATGGATGTGGTCCTTCCGATCAATTGGACCATGATTCCGATCAATCGGAATTTGTTCCAGAGAATTTGGAAAATTCACTGGACAGATTTCCGATCAATCGGACAGGTCTCCGATCAATCAAATGTGACCTCCGATCAATCAGACCATGTTCCGATCAATCGAAGACACGAGAATCTGCCTGTTGTTTTACCGTTGGAAGAAAATCTATAAGAAGGGAATTCGTTTTTTGGCTTCAAAGAGGAATTTTGAAGAGATAGAAGCTACCACCATTGCATACCATTAAGAGCTCTATTCCTAAGCCTAGCAAGGCATCTTTCTTGTGATTCATCACAAGATTAGAGCATTTCAAGCTCATGTTAAAGATACTTGTCCCTCTTTGATATCTAGAGTTTGGATTAATCTTGATAGTGAAATTCCTATCCAAAACTCTATGATGAGATCCTTGTAGGTGAGACTCTCTGGGCAACCCATTTCCATTAGTTATAGAGATCTCAAACCTACCTCCCATCCACCTTGGACATCTCAAGAAGAGCAAATGCAAGGAGATTGATCGTTGGAGCTGGAGCATTGGCGATGCAACGGCATCAGCATCGAGGGAGCACAAGGGGAGTTGATTCAAGCACGACAGAGCAAGAAGAAGCAACCCGAAGCAGCGCAACAACGGGGCTCAAATCCGACAAGGTTGTCATTTATTAGAGTCAATCCACTCTTTTCCCGATGGGAATTGAGTGTAGAGTTTGTTTGTCAAACTCGAATTTAGGGTCGTTTGCCGATCATTGGCTTGTTAGTTGAACCTAAAAGTCTAAGGACGTTTGTCATTCCTTGGCATGTTTGTCGGGCCTAAATTCCAGGGACGTTTGTCGTTCCTTGGCACATTTGTCGGGCCTAAACAAGTCTCTAAGGGGAGCCACCAACATAGGTATAAACGTATAGGTTGGGAGGAACCTGTAAACTCCCCAGTAGGGTGGATTCAAGTTAAAAGACCTAGGTTGGGAGGAACCTGATTTAAACTCCCTAGTGAATGTTGGTGTGCTCAAAGGGGTTGAGTGCTTGAATCATGAGTGGAGTATACCCAAAGTCGAACCACTATACATCGTTGCGTTTGTGATTGTATTTGAGCACATTTCTTATTATGCATCGTGTTTAATTGTTTAATTATGAATGCTTAATTAAAATGTATGCTAAGCACTTGTTAGGCACATCCATACACACAAGATGTACTTTTACTTCTTGAGAAGACTTAAGCTTATATGATCCATTCTCATAGAGTCTACTTAAGTTGCATACATTAGGTGCTTGATTAGTTTAATCATATGTTTATCTATGCATGCTTAGATTAGGTCGCTAATTGCTTTAATCATATGTTAGTCTTGTGATTGGACCCACTTAGGCTTGGAAGCTGAAGTGTTCTTGCTTACTTAGTTTAAATTGTTAAATTGCGTAAGTAGGCGAAAAGAATTTTAAAAAGGTCCATAATTCTAGTTGCTCCGCTCTTAGCTTCCGCACATATATGCTTAGGTGTCATGTTAGACTACCGACGTAATTTCAACAACCTCTAAGGCCTTCCTTTGGGTGGTCTTTTGGGACACCTAAGACCATTCTAAGATGACTAAAAGTTTACCTATTGGGTCATGCCATCTAGAGGTTTCATTCAGGTTTAGGCTTAAGGGTTTTTACTCACCAAGGCATCTCTGATTTACCTGTTCTTCTTCTTTCATGCAACTATCCACTTGCGTCTTTGGTCTTCATCTTCTTAGGGCTCAACCAACACCAAAGACCTACCTAATTGAAAAATAAAGTGCACTAGTATGCCACAGAAAAGTGCACTAACACAGATCAACGTGATCACTACCCTTCTGGTCGTGCAGTAAGTTCCTAGACGCCCAGATCAACGTGATCACTGCCCTTCTGGTCGTGCAATAAGTTCCTATAACATGTTTGTCAAGAGACCATTGTTGCTCAACTCAGAGCGTGGGATGCTACCCTCTTGGCCCTACAATCGACACATCTCTATCACTGCCCTTTCATGTACACAAACCTTACTAGACACCCAGATCAACGTGATCGCTACCCTTCCGGTCGTGCAGTAAGTTCCTAGACGCCCAGACCAATGCGAACACTACCCTTCTAGTCATGCAATAAGTTCATATAACACGTTTGTCAAGAGACCATTTTTGCTCAACTCAGAGAGTGGGATGCTACCCTCTTGACCCTACAACCGACACATCTCTATCATTTTAGGGCATCACTACACTCAAGCACTTGAAGGATCCTAATTTAAGGGTAGCATGATTAATGGGTTCAATGCTCTATTAAAAAACAAGATGTGGTTGTTAGTTTTTGCCTCCTCTACATCTAATGTTGTTGGTTGTAAGTGGGTTTATAACTTAAAGTAATAAGTTGATGGATCCATTAAGTGGTACCAAGTTCACTTAGGACCTGTTTGATTTTCCATGCCAACGGTAATTACCTTGTAAATGGGTAATAATTATTACCTCATCTTTCCCAATGCAAATAGTGGTGGGCCTACTTTTTTAACATTAAAACCTAGGATGTTGTAAAATAAATGTGGGGCCCACCGTGATGTATGTGGCTTATCCACACCATCCATCCGTTATGCTAGCTGAATTTAGGGCATGAGCCCAAAAATGAGGTAGTTGCAAAAGCGCAAGTGGACCACACCACAAGAAATAGTAGGAATTGAACGCCTACCATTAAAAACTTCTTGGGCCCCCTAGAAGTTTTGGATTGAGCCGATATTTGTGTTTTCCCCTCGTCCATGTCTATGAAACCTTATGAACTAGTTAGATGACAAATAAACATCAATGTGATCTCAATGAAGGAAACAACTATCAACAGTGGATGTATTAAGGCCACTGTTTCCTATCGTGTGGGCCACTTGAGCGTTGGATCTGCCTCATTTTTCGACTGATGCCCCAAAATGTACTAGTAAAATGGATGGACGGTGCGGATATATATTATACATCACGGTGGGGCCCACAAATTTAAGCCAATACTTTTGGACCATTTTCAAAGCGAAATTACTCACTCATTTCCAAACCAGGTGAAAAAGTAATAATTACTTGTTTACAAGGGATTTACATAGGACATGGAAAATCAAACAGGCTCTTAGTAGTCAAAGGTTGTATCAACAACATGGTTTGGACCAGTTGCTGAAATATCAGTATTGCGTTATGTATCGCATCCTTAGGATACAAATACATATCGGTTACCACACGGTATATATCGTTTGTACCGGGTAATTTATCGCCCTTTTTGGGAAACATGGAGAAACATTGGGAAAATGGTTGAATTTTTCAATGAAACTCAGGGATTGTTAAAAAAGACCTTAATACACACTTTTAAATCATAACATCTCAAAAAAGAAGAGTACATAATAGGTTTCCTTTGTATAGGGTCCTAAGCTATGTGTTGTCTAACTGAACTAATGCAACTATATTCAAATTGAATGCATAACATTTAGAGTGTATATGATGATCATTTCATCAAACACTCCTAAATAATTTGAAATTAGTCTCAATTGACAGCCAGTTGAAGGGGGATATATATATATATATATATATATATATATATATATATATATATATATATATATATATATATATATATATATATTATAATTTTTAATTAAAAATTATTTTTATTTTTCGAAAATTGACAAGGACTTAACAAATCAGTAGATCAACCCTCATACATGCTTGATTTCATGTTTGGATTGCAACATTGCAAGCAATTTGGGAGAAATTGGGAAATTTTCGAATTTTTCCCAATTTTCCCCAAATCAGACCACCTACATTCAAATTCTAAAATTAGAGTGCATGTGATGATCATTTCATCAAATGCTCCTAAATAGTCTGAAATTAGTCTTAGTTGACAATTGGTTGAAGGAAAATTTCGAAAAAACAAGGAGAACATGAAGAACCTATGAATATCGAAATTAAAACTCCGACTCCATGATTTTTCATGCAAAACATGAAAAAACAATGAATTTGTAACCATGTGACACTGATTTAACATAATTTCAACAAAAAAAAAGGGATAGGAAATTGAAAATGCTCACCGAATTGAACATGTGAGATATATCGGCACTACCTGTGCATTTCGTATCGCACAGGTGGGATACAAGATATATCATGGGATATATCAGCCGATATCGTCGATATTTAAAACATTGGTTTGGACTATGATTGGACACATTTAACCTATTAGTAAAACCTCCTTCAATTCACCTAGTTCTCTCTATGGTAGCTAATCGCAATGTTTTCCATATCATTATTGCGTAATGTATCGCACCCTTGGGATATGGGTACATATCAGTTACCGCATGGGATATATTGATTGTATTGTGTAATATATCACTGTTGCTGGGAAATATGGGGAAACATTGGGAAATTGGTCAAAATTTTCAATGAAACTTTAGGGATTATTAAAAAAAGACATTAATACATCACAAAAAACTACACATAATAGTTGTTTTTTGTGATGTTTTGATTATTAAAACATCACAAAAAACTACACATAATAGGTTTACTTTGTATAGGGTCCTAATCCATGCGTTGTTTGACTGAATTGATGCAAGTATATGCAAAGTCATTTCATATAATAAAAAATGTGAGAAGACATTTATGGAAACACAAGCAATACATTCAAAAGCACAACAAGAAGTAGAGAACTAGAAATATACTTGTGATTGATGTGTGTGGCTGTGGGCCGCCCATCTCCATCTCGACAAAGTGGGACATAGTATTGCCACTTCTACAGACCGACAATATTGTACCCAGGTCATAATAGAATGGTACTTGTGAAGATACTCTCTGACATAAAGCTGGTACTCATCCTCTCCGACTTAAACTAGTATGTCCATCCATGGGTACAACACAATGGTCATAGTTTATGGCTGATATAAATTTGGGGTGAGTCCATATAAAGGTCCCGAATATCCATATTGTTGCCCATACCTATACTAGAGTTGCTTGCCCCATATCCGCCAAGTCTGTATTTATATCCATACTATGGCACAAAACTAGAGATAAATTCATGCATCTGCGATCTATATCCATACTGTGACTCCGACCCAGAATTAAAGTTACCCTATTGTGTCCGTCTCCTAGAACTAGAGCCACCCTACTTATGACGAACGTCTGTGTAACGCCCCGAAATTTCAGCTCCCGTGGACTATACAATGGGCCGAATTTTCGAGTATTAACCTGAATATGTTAGGGATATATTTCCACATACTCATCTTTATTTCACATATTTATGGCGTTCATAGCATAATGACGGAAATTAAAATTTTCAATTCACATTTTTCTACTCTATGTTCTCAAGCATAATGTCTTATAAACATGCCAAATATAATGTTTCACCTTCTTGTCTCTCTATGAGAGATTTGTTACAAGTTTTAAGGAGAAGAAAAGAAAGAAAAATAATTAAATAAATACTTAAATTTATTCTACTAAACAAGAGTTAAACGAAATCATCTTCACGCCATTCTAGCTTCATCGTCCGTCATTCATTGCCACAAATTTTTGTATTCTTCACCCTGCAATTCGGGTTCTTCTACTGGATCGTCAACTGCAATATCTGGGTTCGTGTTTTAAAACACCGTCCCATGAGGGAATGAGTTGCTCGCGATCAACTCAATGAGGGTTACTCTCTAAGATTAGCACAATAATATCCAAGCATAATAATCATACCCAAACAAAACAAACATGAAAGAATCTTATTTAATGCAATGCATGATATGCATGCTCTGGCTAAGGCACCCTGACTAAATGAGACGGGAATACACCGGTCTTCTCACTAGCCACTAGTCACCAGAGGTTCTGAGCATGGGACGGGCCTTAGCCACTCTTCCACTGGCCCCCCCAAAAAAACTCAAGTAGTGAAACGGGCCTCATGCACACTTTCACTAGATAGAGAGAGAAACGGGTCTCATGCACACTTTTACTAGATAGCGAGAGAAACGGGCCTCATGCATACTTTCTCTAGCGCCTGAAGGGTTGACCCACCAAGTCGGGTCCCATGAATCCATGATTAGTTTAACATTTAATTAAGTAGTTTAGCATCCAGCCAATTTAAAGAAATTTGAAGGTCACTATGGGGAGTCGCAATCAACCCAGCATAGGCCAATAGTTCGGGCTTAGTGTCCATATCACTAACTCCGGCTCATGAGATAATCATGTACGAATAATATCCACTCCTTGCCCCATGTTATGATTCAGTCATGCCCCAAAGCATCCATTGCCTTCCAACGAGACCAAACAAAACAAATCATACACATATCATACGGATCCATCTCAAATGGTATATAATCTCAAGGATCCCTTGGCTAACATCAAACTTATTCTCATGGTCACGCCAAGACTTATTTTCTATCATAGACACCTCTCACGGGCTCTATCTCTTTACATCAAGCAGGTTTATCGATATGGGGACAACGTTTATCATGTAACATTCGCATACATAATCCCGTGACACATCACACATCACACATAATATTCATTATGATCATATAAGAATCATAAAACTAGCATAGGTTGCACATGGTTCTCACATAAACACGTATATAAGCATGTTCTCTTTCCCAAGCACTCAACAAAGTTTACGATCCGTACAAACCAAAAGTTCAGCATAATCACATCAATGATTTTCATACAATCTCAGGATAACATGAAAGATTTCAACAAACATGTGTTCAAACAATCACACAATAAAACCCTAGTTTCTACACATGGAATTGACAATGAATTCGATATTATTGTAACTAGGCTTAAAGGAAACCCTCACCTTTTAAGGTTGAATGGTTTGGGTTGTTGTTAGTGTCGTATACGTCTCCTTAGATCCAAACCCTCAATCGGCAGCGACGAAACCCAGAAAACTCGACTGAGTCAACTCGGCTTGGCTCCACTCGGTCTTCTCTCTCTCTCTCTCTCTCTCTCTCTCTCTCTCTCTCTCCTCTTTTCTCTTCTCCTTCTCCTTCTCCTCTAGAAGAGAACCTAGCATAGCAACAGACGTGGGGCCCTCCTTTTCCCCCTCACGATCTCTCTCTTCACAACCACTCTCTCTCTCTCTCTCTCTCTCTCTCTCTCTCTCTCTCTCTCTACACGAACTGGAGAGGAGAGTGTGCATCGCGAGGATCGTTTAAAGACTCCCAAGGTCGGAGAACAGGCAGTGGATGCAGAAGAGAGATCGGTTCCAGTTTTTAAGTTGGAGAAGGAAACGGTTTGATATTGGAAGTTTCTTGCACAAGGGGTTCGTTGGGATGGTAGGTGGGGTCCACACGAAGGTCTGGAAACAATCTTAAGTGTCCATACAAAGCAAGGTAACAAATCTTGGCTTTTCTTGGCGAAACTGATGGTTTAGATCGGATCACGTGATCATCGTACGCCCACGAGGTTTGGACAGATAGGATTCCGATGTGGTACAAACTGGTTGAACAGTTTGTATCATTGAAGTGGGGCCAAGGTGGTGGACGGCGTCGAGTGCTCGGGTCGGCAGCGGTAGCTGCTGTTACAGCATGGAGAAGAAGGAAAAGAAAAAAGAAAAAAAAATATTTCTTTTTTGTTTAACTGCGTACGGAACCCGTGGTTTATGCACGAGGTCAACATGTGGGGTCTACTATGGTGAATAGGAGCCATTAGCTCCGACAGGTCGGCAACATGAATTTAGTCGCTGACACGAAAGATGAGGCGAATCCGAGATCAAATGGGCCATCTACAGGCCAGATTCTAATTAAGGTATTTGTAGGATGATCGGGGGGCTGAAATTTGACGTGTACGGCTAAAATGTGCCCAAAAGCTTATATATGGAGTTTTACGTGAAAATGATCGCTAGAAATTATAATACTTAAAAATGGCAGTTTAACTTAATTTTAACTAATGGCATTTTCGTAATTTTTTGAAAAATGCGTGATTTTCGAAATCCAGTCTTTCTACGACGTTTATGGGATTATTCTAAGCAATTTTTGTAACAGGTCGCCCATCAAACTCTCACGAATGGTCCGTTGTTTTCAAAACAAGGTAAATGCTTGGTAATTAAATAAAAAAAATCAAAATAAATTTCCAAAATGTTTCAAATAAATTCCGAAAATTCGAGGCGTTACAGCCTGTCCCTTATGCATCATGCTACTAACTCCTCAAAATCAATCAGCTTTTTGGTTTGCTTCTTCAACAAACATTGACGCTTATATGCCTTATTATAAATTAGGCAGGGCTGAAGTTCTTCGGGATGAGAAAAATGGTCGGTGTCCTAGGTGGCGTGATCAAAATCCCTTTACGCAGTGAATGGGCTAAGAGGTCTTTAAGACTAACTCCTAGCCCGGGTCTAACTCAGAGGCTGAGTCTTGCTGCCACCGCCACCATCCCCATCGCCAACATCACCATCGTCATCATCGTTGTCATCCTCACCATCATCATCACTAGACCCTTCACCCGTATCGCTCTCTATATCGCTCTTAAGTATCGGATAGGGTCTAGCCACCATGTGTCCCACATAACAGTAACTGTCGCGGACTACCCTCTAGGCTTATCGTCAATGGGTCAAAAGCTTCAGGAGGAGATCTAGCTTCATGTACATGAGCATCAACATCGATCCCTTGTAGCATTGCCTCCACCTCTATATGCGACTTTAGTTGCTCGTCTGATGTATTCAAGTCATCTGACTTAACCCATTCGTAGGGCTCTCAATGGAGCGAGTCAGATCCGAGATCCGATTTGCTCCGAATCCGTAAAATGCGGATTTGGATCTTAAAATAGGTCCGATTACTTAAATGGATCGTATTTGGATTCACAAGAACATATCCGAGTTCGATCCGAATCCAATTAAGATCCAATTCATTGTCACCTTACTGTATATGTTAATTTCATGCTAGCCATCCGTTTTCCAGATTATTTTAGGCCATGTCCCAAAATTGAGACATGCCACTCTTAGGTCGACCATACCACAGTAAATAGTGGGATTTGCATCATTTTTCTACTAAATTAAATATATTATATTATATAATTTTTTAGATTTGTAACGGGGTGGATTCAGACCTAGATCCGACCCGAATCCGATGGTTATATCGATTTTGGATCGGAAATGGATCTAACAATTTATAAAAGGATCGAATATGGATATCACCTTTTGGATCCGAGTTGGATCCGAATCCAATCCGAATCCGTCTACAAATATACGGACTTAGAGCCGAATCCAATTGGATCCGATCCAGATCCGACCCATTGAGAGCCCTACCCATTCGTAAAGTGGGTCCTCTCTATCATCATTAGCATATGCATATTAATTTATCATTATTAAGTCCAGTGGGTCCTCCTATGCTTTTCTTCTTATGAATGTAGCAGCCTCTCTCATAGCCTTTCGTAACCCAATCTGTTGCGCTTGTTCGTATGATGAGAGATAATATGCTCTAATTTCTTGCATAGGGTGAGGACACCATTTGTGCGAGCACACGAACAGTAAATCGCTACAAAGTCTTGCAGTCGCTTCCATACATGGCCCACCATTCGCCTGTGAAATAGATCATTTTTTCCTTAGTTCCACATGCACAATAGAAATATGAAAACTCACTTCACTTTGTAAGAAGTAACTAATGTAGCAACTCACATGCCATCATCTTCATCCTCCTTAATCACGCGGCGTCGCTTCCAGCACAAAATCGAATAATCTATTGATTGCATTTATCATTAAGTGTGAGTATAAAGGTTATAATGAAGTTAAGAGGAGCCAAGTGTGGAACATGTTTACCTCATTGCCAAAGTTGACTTTTCCCAGATAGTTGGGGAGATAACTTATATACCTCATGCACAACCTTCTTCAAGCTATTGTCTTCAAAGAGCCTACAACTGTAGTGGTACTTGGGATTCAAAAGGTATGCTAAAACCCAACATGGTGCAAATATTCACATATTAGTACAAGAAAAGAGCCACACATGCTATGCAAAAAACTAGTAAAGTATTTGATGAGGACACAAGACCTTTTAAAGTCTACCAACGAAGAAAGCGCCCACCATAAGCATCTTCCTTATGGCTAGGCGACTATTGAGGAGCATTGAAGACCCTACACACGTTATTTGACACATTAAAGACCCCACATTGGGAAGACACATGTGTAGAAGGTTTTTGGACGTCTTCGGGCGCCCGAACTTTTGCGCAATTTGTTTTAAGTTCCATTTTTGCTTAATTTTTAAGGATATTTTGGTATTTTCATGTTTTCTTATTGGTTATTTAAGAGGGCTCAGCCCTAAAAAAGGAATTAGTTGTTGATTAATGAAAAAGAGCAAACCTTCAGTTGACTCCTTCCTCTCTCCCTCTCTCATGGTGCTTCTTCTTCTTCCTTGATCTCATTCTTCTCTTTTCTTCTTGTGCCCCTCCAACTTCTTCTAAGGTAAACTTGTTATTTCCTCTTTCTCTATTTCTATTCTCTCATAACTTCTAGATCCTAGATTTGAAATTTGATACAAAATCCCTATTTCTCAAATTTCAAAATCCCTAATCCGATAAATCCCTCGATCCCTCGGACTAGTGATTCACATTGGGTATTTGGATTAAGACCATGCAAGATCGGGAGGTTCCATCTCTCGCCGGATCCAACTATAGCAATAATTGCATCTCATACTTCGTGGTTGTGATGAATGGCCCGCTCCATTGCATATTTCCTTGTGATTTTCTTAGTTCATGATGATTGATGCTAGATTTTATATTATTATTGTCTTTTATTTCCGCTGGATTATATGAGTTCATGAGCATGCATCATAATTAGGGCATCCTACGTCAATATTGAAGCATATAGAAAATTAAATATAAATTAAGTACTTACCAGCCTGATGACGTGGATGCGTTCTCGACGGTCATTAGTTATTACATGCACCCATTTATATGCACTGGGGCTTTAGCCTTGACAGCTTCTTTCATTAACTGCATGGACGTAAATAAGAATCTCATCGACGAATGTCTCATTACCCACCGACCACCACACCACGCATATCGTCTCAAAGGGCACTACTCAATATAAGCTCCTCAATCCTCCAAGGTAATCTCTTGCCACTCTTATTCCAATTTGCATACTCCCTAGAGCTAAAAAGCTCTCCCAGCACCTACCTATGTTTTAAGAAGCTATCTAGGGGGATGCAATTTGTGGCAAACAACGTTTGCCAAGGCCGCACTATATCCCCCCAACACCTCTCACACATCTCGAATAGTAACCAAGTATGGTTGTAGATGAAATTTGTAATTAACCATGCATCAGTAATCACAGCCTTCATTGAAGGCCTATCCCCTATCACTTCTAACATGAGATCTATAAGATGAGCTGCTCACGAGGTCTAGTACAAGAGGTACTTCTTCATTAATTCCTTCCCCACCTTCACAAATGTGCTCCCATTGTCCATAATGAATTGCAAGATGTTCTTCCTCCCGACATTTTTCATGACATCATGCATCAACTCATAGACATAATATGAGTTTTTTATCTTATTATTAGCATCTATGGGACTTTAAGAACATCATTCATCCCCTACGATAGACTATAAACCTTATAATTAACATCTTCATCGGTCAAGTCCACCTGTCACGCAGTGTAGTCATACATTTCCCACAATGGCTGAAACTCAACATAACGTCGCATCTCAGCGTACACTTCATCTAAATATTTGCCCATATCTCATGTGGCGTGGGTGGCACCACACCCCACGCTAAACTCCAGTGATCCTATTCTTGAAGTGAAGGCTCGCCGCTGCATTTGTGGAGATGTGATCATAAATTAAAAAAATTGCAATAAACTTCCTCACATCCCCTCCACTAAACATTTCATTCAATTTCTCCTGCATCCACCCCACCTCTTTGGACATCCTCAGATCTGAAGGTAGATCAAGCACTCACATGCTATTATTACGGCCACCTACCCCCAAAATCCCACCCTTCTACTACCCCTTACTAATGCCCCCTGCTCCACACCCCCCCCCCCCCCCCCCCCACCAAGTTCCCGCGTAGACCCCTCAAAAGTAGGCCTACTCGCCTCTCATGATCCTTCTCCCACTCATCCCATAAAGACTCCTCACAAGCACGTCTAAGCTCAGGATCCTCATCCAAATCCACTACATCCTCGAGACCATGCACTGACCGCCCTAACTCATATCTAATCTCTATAACATTCCAATACCTTCCCATTAAGTATTCCTTCAAGCGGGTCACCCCTCCACTCTTCATTACATGGCCACACAAATTACACCGGGACCCGAATTGATTATCAAAAAGAGGGATCCCATATTGCCATCCAATGTCAGGTTGTCTACCTTTTCCTCCTGATATGTTCTACCCGCTAAAGAAAATTAAGCAAACCATAATGTTAGATAAAGTTTCAAATTTTCCCAAATTTTCCCCAAATCGGCCCACCTATGCCCAAAATCCCAAAAGTAGAGTGTATGTGATGATTCATCAAACACTCCTAAACACACAGAAATTGGGGAAAATTCAATGGTGATAGAATTAGAATTTCGAAAAAAAATTAACTTTTTTAATTAATTTTTATTTAAATTTTATTTTTTCGAAAAAACCCCAAATTACCAAAAATCACTAGATTAGGTCCGATATATGTTTGATTTCTTGTTTGGACACTAAGTCACAACTAATTTGGGAGAAATTGGATTTTCCCCAATTTCTCCCAAATCTGACCACCTACCCCCAAATCTCAAACTCGAAGCTCCAAATTCATGATTTTTCATGCAAAATATGAAAATCCATGGATTTGTAACCATTTAACATAGATTTAACATAATTTACACCAAAAGAAATGGATTGAAAAAAAAAATGCTTATCGAATAAAAAACGGCCCTAAACAGTCGGACTGGACTTCCAATGCATCACTGGAATATCAAATATCGTCGATACCGGCTATTTATTATAAAGGCATGTTTGCGATATCTCGCAATATTTCGTAATATTTGCGATAAAATGTGATAAAATGCAATACATAGCGATACTTCATGCGATACGAATTATTTCATATAATATATGCGCATTTCGTATCGCACATGTGCAATAATCGATATATTGACCGATATCAATGATATTGAAAACACTGGTTAATCGTGGCTGGAACATCAAACAACTTGATGTCAAGAATATGTTTCTTCATGAAACGCTCAATAAGGTTGCTTATATGCAACCACCACCAAGATTTGTCAATGAAAGTTATCCCCATCTTGTTTGTAACTTGCATAAGACCATCAATTGCCTTAAACACGTCCTAGAGCATGGTTCACTGGATTTAGCTCTTACCAACTTGAGCTTGATTTTATCTACTACCGAACAAACACACATCATGGGTCTCCTTGTATTACTACTTCTATATGTTGATGACATAATTCTCACGGACTCTAATCAATGATTCGTCAATTATCTTATGGTCAAACTCATCACAAAATTTGAAGTTAAAGCTCTTGGTAATCCGATCGGGTTAGGGTCTCACCTTAAACCAAACCAAATATGCACTTGGTCTATCGAAACACTCAAGCATGATCAGTGCCTAAACCTACTCTAGCCTATAGCGTTTGAGTCCAAAGTCTTGTGTCTTGATGATAATCAGATTGATGATGTCAAGTTTATCGTAGCATAGTTGGCGCACTACATCTCACAATGACATGTCTTCACATTATAGCGATGCAGTTAATCAAGTTTTTCAATTCCTCCAACAGTTGTGCACCAGCCATTTAGTTGTAGTAAAGCAATAATTTCATTATATCGAGAGGACTCCGCACTTGGGATTATCATTCATCGCTTGACAGAGGAGACTATTCGTGCCTACTCTAATGCTGATTGGGTCGGGTGCCTCAACAACCACTGCACTACTTCGGGATTGTGTTTTCTTTGGCCTAATCTCTTAACATGGAACATCAAAAAGTAACTGGCAGTGTCCTAACTCCTAACACAATGTTGAAGCAAATATCATGCTCTTAAGTCTGCTACTGTCAGTATTCAATGGATTCTATTTCTACTTCAGGGATATGATTTTTCCTATTTAGATGACTCCAATGTTCTATTAACAATCTCAGTGCTACATATCTTGCTTTCTACATGCTAGCACTAAGCACATAGAGGTTGATTATCACTTTATGTGAACATATTGCTAGAGGATCCTTGGGTATTGTCCATGTTCAAAGTTCAGACCAGCTTGTTGACATCTTTACCGAGGGTCTCTCTACAGCTCGATTTCTCTTAGTATATGACAAACTAACGATTCAACCTTGTAAGCCACTCAGTTTACAGGAGGGTGTAGACGTGATAAACATTATCGTAAGTTTTTTGTAACCTATTCACAGCTAGCATGTAAATATCATCTTGCATATTTCCTTTATAAATACAGGTTCTTCTTCATTCATAAGGATAATTTGTTCCGAATCTCAAACTTCTATACTAGCATCTATGAATATTTATGTCACTAGACACATCAACATAGCGCAATACTCCGTTACCTGCACAGAAAGTTCTAGTCCACCTGCAGCCAGTTAACCATGACCAAAACCCATCCAGAAACAATCCTCCATGTACACCGACACCTGAAACTTTGGTCCAAACCCATCCCACCAGCAGCAGTGTTTTCAGCCTTCGGTCCAACCCAGTTTTCAGTGCCAATGACACGCAAACATCTACTCTAATTGCCACAAAAAATTGTCCAAAGCTTGTGCCTTTCAGCTGCCCTTAGGTACTTCCCAACCTATTTGATACCAATCATACATGCCCACCAGAATAGGACATCTAAGTTCTTAGATCGTGTAGGCCGATCAAAGTGAGATGATGGAGAAGATGATGCAAGAGTTGCAAGTCATCACAGATCAATTGAATGTTCTATGGCACAAGTGTAGGAATAAAAATGAGAAGGAAATTTCCGACCCACGAGCTAATGAAGTGTCAACGAAGCACCCTGATACCGTAGGAAATGTCTCTCTAGACAATCTGGGTTCCATACACAAGAATGAGATGGAAGTAATTTTGGATATGATCGTTGATACCCACCCTGGGTATCATCAGCCCCACTACCGAGCAAGCAACTAGGGCACCCATTAAAGGAGATAGGGCATATAACTGAGGGAGAATGAGACTAAGAAGAAGAGAGATTTCGAATTTTGGGAGAATCATTTTCATTATTGAGGGGATGTTCCCTTCATATGATACACAATACACCTACTTTCTGGCATTATACAGCTGCTGTATAATTATAATACCTATCTTCTAATATGTAGTCCAAGGGCACTAATTTACATGGTTTCCAAGAGCTTAGTATGGTACACCAAAGGAGACATGTCAGCTACTACTTTCCTGACCAATACACATGCCCCCTCAACATGATTATCCAAATCAACCCAGATGTGGGACACACTCCACACATAGATGATCAGATGAAGAACATGAGGATAGAGATCAAGGACTGCCTTGATTCAATGACTACCACAACTCGGTAAGATCGTTGGAGGATTATTTCAGGTGATATAACATAAAAGATGAGGTTAAGTCATTCAATTTGTGTTTTTAAAGCTCGAAGTGTCAGCTAAGAATTGTCAGTACCAAGTCGAAGATTTGAGGCACAGTGGTCTTCCTCTTCATCTACTTGCGATAAAATAAAGGCCAAAATGAAAGGAGGTTTTTCCTCGTGGTTATGTGACCATATCATTTTGAGACCACCTGTTGCACTAGGGGAATCTTATTGTCAAGAGTACATAGAGTACTATGATTTGACAGTACTAAGCGAGTTGACAGAAACTGCCATGCAATCTGCAGCCCAATACTATAACAGATTGAGAGAAGAGATTCAGAAAGAGTAACTATGAGACTGAGTAGCATTGATAAGGCCTGTCAGAATTCTATAGGAGCTGCAAAAGCAAACGGAAACCACCACTAGGCATAGCAATTTCCAGTCAGGAGGACATTCACCACCCAGACCAAGGCCAGTGTCATCTACCTCCACGCTAGGCACCTCGGTGAAAATGGGAGTGACCTCCTTTTGATCACTAATGGTGATAACCAGAAGACGAGGAAAAATAGGGAGAATGGGGAGGTGGAACAGACATCAAGGAGAGATGGCGGCAATTTCTATTATTACAAGAGTGGAGGCAAAGGTCAACTTGTATCTGAGTGCCCATCTATGAATCTCAGTTTCTGCAAAGAGAATATTAAGGATGAAGAGTCATGAGAGGAGGTAAAAGGGAAAAAATAAATAAACGTCTTGAATATAACAATGTAGAGAGTGTTGAACAGCTTTCATTACTGACACCTAATTCTAAATGCTCCTATAGGAGCTATGAACGAAGACTGGGTGTGCACCGATATCTTCCAGACATGGTTCCTTTGGTAGCAGTCAAGGTGATCTATTGATGCAGGATGGACGAGTAAGGAGAAAAGAAGAAGAGAAGAACAAATTTTTCAACCACACGTATCAAAGAGGAATTTTTAGGATTTCTTCCCTATGCAAGTGAATATTTTCTCCCAAACTCCCACTTCTTTATTCCACTCTATCATTAGTCAACTCTATTCATACATATGGCCTTAGACATCTTTTATAGATCAAAACACAAAAGATAAATATTCAAAGAGATATTATATCTACTATACCAATTTCAAATCTAAATTATATCCTAAAGATTTACCAAGAAGGAAAATAATAACTACCAAAAAGATTCCGAATCTTGCAAATCTTCCCAAAATATCCTATTTATGTGATGTTTTGCCTCCAGCCCTGCAACCAGTCTGGACACCAGAGAGATCCGTCACGGCCATTTGATTAGATCGGTAGACCCCACAACCAATCGGACGATTGTTTCGGGTCCAGATATATCATGCAACCTTGATATGGTCCAGATCCTGATTTAACCAATTTGGATCCTTGAAGTGGTCCAAATCAGCAATATGGATGGTAGAATGATTCTAGATACTTCACACTGGACCATTGAAAGAGACTTTATCTGGAGTCCAATCTGATGACCTGATCTTTAATCAAACAACGTGTAGCAAATTGGGGACCATCTGATGGTGATGGATAGCACAGATGTATCAATTGCCCCTGGCTTCAAGAGAACTCATCCTCAAGTTGAAAGCCTTAGCAATCCATTGGATCAATCCAGCCTTATAGCATCTTCCTTGGCTTTGGGGTTTGATGGTGAAGGTATACAAGTTGAACAGGCACTGCTTGGCATCTCCATGCTATTCGCATCCTAGGTGTGGCCTTCCACTTCTGCATGACAGAGTTGTGAGTGCATCAACTCCTTGTCACTATGGTGCTGTCCTTATAAATGTTAGTGTAGTTAAAAGTGTGGCCCCTGAAACGTCTAAACGTCTAGAAGCATGCGTGGAGATTCAAGACAGTTTTTTTATTTGTTTATATGACATGTTATACATAGATACATATTGATTTAATAGTTTTAGCACTAAAACTAATTGAAATGTTATTACATATTTTAATAGAGTGATAATTGACACCACTTACAAAAATTTACATCTACTCAAAGATTTCAATGAATCCACAAAACCCTAGAATTTCAAATTCCCCCAATTTTCAAAACCTAGTCCCTAATTTCAGAAATTTTCCAATTAATCTTAGCTAAGACCTCATTTCCCCAAATTTCCCTAAATTCTCTCAATTATAAACCCAAATTTTCCAAATTCCTGAATCCGAACCCTAAATCTTCCCAATTTCCCCAACTCAAAATACACGACCCAAATCATACCCAAAATTTACAAACCCAACAATCCAAATTTTCAATATCTCCAAATCCTACAACTGTCAATGAGTACCAAACCCATGGGTAAGCAATGGACCCAACCCAAATTTCGCGCGCACACACACGCAGAGGAATGCTCACCTGCGCATCATCTCTCATGAGAACTCGTGAGCACTTTTTGACTCATCACAGATGATGTGTCCCCAAAATCTGACCCGTCCACGTGATGCAACACCCAAAAAAACTCCTAGGGCCCAACTCTGAACGTGGTCCAGAACTTTGGTGGGCCATGGCAAAAGGAAACAGTTTCCTCCCTTGATTTTCCTCTCTCTGTCTACTATGGCCCACCAGAGTTTTCAATCTGGTTGAAAGTTAGGACCTAGGGGTTTTTTGGGGTGCTGCATCACGTAGACGGGTCAGATTTTGTAGACAGATCACCTGTGATGAGTCCTCAACCCCCCCCCCCCCCCCCCCCCCCCCCCCCCCTCTCTCTCTCTCTCTCTCTCTCTCTCTCTCTCTCTCTAGAGAGAGAGAGAGAGAGAGAGAAGAATGCTCACCTGGGCACTTCTCGTGAGAGAGACTCGTGAGCACTTTTTCATGGCTCATTGCACATGATGTAAGCCCAAAATCTGAGCCGTCCATGTGATGCAGCACCCCAAAAAACCCCTAGGGCCTATCTTTCAACCTGATCCAAAACTCTGGTGGGCCGCAGCAGAAAGCAAGAGCAAATCAAGGGAGGAAACTGTTTCCTTCTTTCATGGCCCACCAAAGTTCTGGAACAAGTTGAAAGATGGGCCTTGGAGCTTTTTTGGAGTGCTGCATCACATGGACGGCTCAGATTTTGGGCTTACATTATGTGCGATGAGCCAAGAAAAAGTGCTCACAAATTCTCTCACGAGAAGTGCGCAGGTGAGCATTCCTCTCTCTCTCTCTCTCTCTCTCTCTCTCTCTCTCTCTCTCTCTCTCTCTCTCTCTCTCTCTATATATATATATATATATATATATCGAGTGCACCACACTTCTTTTTTGCCATTTATTAATGGCTAGAAATTGTTTTATATGGTGTGGCCCACCTGATAGGGATGATTTTTTGCATTAGACGATCCTCTCATGGTGGGACCAACCTATTGGAAGGGTTGGATTGTCACATGCACTTAATGGGTTGGATGTTATCCGCTGGTTGGACTGTATTTTGTGGTCCAACCGTGTGTGTGTGTTATTCTAGCAACAAAGTGGGGTTTTCAAACGCACATGCATGTAAGAAAGCCCGTTTACACACCATGCATGTGTATTTTGTGGGTTGGATGTTATATGCTGCTTGGACTGTATTTTGTGGTCCAACATATGTGTGCGCACGCACGCATGGCATATAAACGGGCTTTCTTACATGCGTGAGCCTTCGAAAACCTCACTTTGTTGCTAGAATAATATATATATATATATATATAGAGAGAGAGAGAGAGAGAGAGAGAGAGGAATGCTCACCTACGCACTTCTCTCACGAAAACTCGTGAGCACTTTTTCATGGCTCATCGCACATGACGTGAGCCCAAAATCTGAGCCGTCCACGTGATGCAACACCCCAAAAAACTCTCAGGGCCCGTCTTTCAACTTGTTCCAGAACTTTGGTGGGGCCATGAAAGAAGGAAACAGTTTCCTCCCTTGATTTGCCTCTTGCTTTCTGCTGCGGCCCACCAGAGTTTTGGATCAGGTTGAAAGATGGGTCTTAGGGGTTTTTTGGGGTGTTGCATCACATGGACGGCTCAAATTTTGGGCTCACATCATGTGTAATGAGCCATGAAAAAGTGCTCACGAGTTTCTCGTGAGAGAAGTGCTTAGGTGAGCATTCCTATATATATATATATATATATATATATATATATATATATATATATATAGAGAGAGAGAGAGAGAGAGAGAGAGAGAGAGAGATAGAGAGAGGAATGCTCATCTGCACACCAATTCTCACGAGAACTCGTGAGCACTTTTTGAGAACTCATCTCACGTGATATTAGCCCAAAATGTGAAACGTCCACGTGATGCAACACCCCAAGAAACCCCTGGGCCTAACTTTTACCCTGATCCAGAACTTTGGTGGACCATCTCCGCAAAGAGAGAGGCAAATCAAGGGAGGTCTTATCATGATATATTATATCATGATTAGACCTCTCTCTCTCTCTCTCTCTCTCTCTCTCTCTCTCTCTCTCTCTCTATATATATATATATATATATATGTGTGTGTGTGTGTGTGTGTGTGTGTGTGTGTGACTCTATAACAGGTTGGATTATAAGTTATGGTCCACCCAGCCAATAACTTCCAACCTTTCTTTGTATGTGACATCCAACCCGTCCAATATGTTGGCCTTATCATGAGTATCACCTTATATATATATATATATATATATATATATATATATATATATATATATAGAGAGAGAGAGAGAGAGAGAGAGAGAGAGAGAGGAATGCTCACCTGCACACCAGTTCTCACAAGAACTCATCTCACGTGATATTAGCCCAAAATTTGAACCATCCACTTGATGCAACACCCCAAGAAACCCCTAGGCCTAACTTTTACCATGATCCAGAACTTTGGTGGGCCATGGCAAAAGGAAAAATTTCCTCCCTTGATTTGCCTCTCTCTTTGCAGAGATGGCCCACCAAAGTTCTAGATCAGGGTAAAAGTTGGGCCCAAGGGATTTTTGGAGTGTTGCATCACGTGTACAGTTTAGATTTTGGGCTCATATCACGTGAGATGAGTTGTCAAGAAGTGCTCATGAGTTTTCATGAGAACTGGTGCGCGGGTGAGCATTCCTACACACACACACACACACACACACACACACACACACACACAACAAAGTGAGGTTTTCGAAGGCACACGCATGTAAGAAAGCCCATTTACACACCATGCATGTGTCAAAGTGGCACATGGATGTGCGATTTAATCCATCCATTGGGTGGGGCCGACCATGTCAATGGTCTTTATCCCGAACACAACTCAAAGCATAGATCAAAGAACTGATGGGTACCAGATGGGTACTCGACCCTGAGCATCCTAGGTCCAGTCTTCTAGAACGAGACTCAGACCCAGCAAGACCCAAATCAATTAGCTTGGGAACAGGTACTATAGAACCCTACCTGAACCCAGACACATTGATAGCCCTACCAAATCCTCTAACCTAAACTTTACAATTCCCCCCAAAATCCCCAATTTTGCTTCTATCTCTTGAATGACACAACTAGAAACTCAAATTGCTTTTAAGAAGTCCCATGTGCTGCTTAAAACAGTAATAGAAGAAAGAAATCAAGATCTCATGGGTTTATGAAAAAAATATAAATTCAAGAAAAGAGTATTTTTCAAAAACTAAAGGGTGTGCTAAAAAACCAAACGAAATAAGGAAAATGTGCTCAAAAATTCTTTCTATCATTAATGGGTGTCAAAATACCCGAAATACCATTCTATGAGGGTACACATTATACGGGTGGCACCCAGGCAAGGCGCAGGTGGACAAAACACCTAGGCGTCTGTCCAAAACATCTTTGGCTACGATGATCACTATTGTCCTCTAATTTATATGCTCTGATCTTTGTTGGGACGTGACCAACGCATGCATGTCAACTTTGAGATGCATCGTGGAATGCGCCAGCTTAACCATTAAGCTTCTCATCCCTCCTCAGGCAATCTAAAAGTCAATCCATTGTATATTCCATTAACTAATCCATCCATTAATACATTGATAGATTCATCTATTAATCCATTTTGATGGGATCTCATATTTATCCTTTTACATCATGACACTTTCACCTAGTACATCATATAGTGGATCTTCAGACACTTCTTATGATAAATCTAGATTTTGTTCTTTGAAATTTTCATAATAGTTGTGTAACTCAGCCATCTCACATTTTACATCATTTAGCGTGTCGCAGTCCTCCAATTGATCATCTCCCACAAGAACAATCGAAAAGAAAATCGTCGGAAACGCTAGCATCCAATTCTAGGATGTTGCCACCTCGCATATGAGAAACTCCTTGATGTTGTGTTAGCATTGTCAATCCGATGGATTATTCCATCCATTTTATCATATCTCCTTCCTAAGTCTTCTAAAAGTTTCTCAGAAGCTATCATCTAAAAAATAAAAAGAGCACATGGATGGAACTTGGTCTTATGCCAATTTTATATAGGATGAATAAGATGAAAAGAAGAGAAAAATGGATTTTTGCACACCATACAATTCCAAAAGGTGGATCTTTTAGGGTTTTCTCCTTCAAGGGAATATTTTAACCTACAATTCAAAAAAAAAAAAAAAAAAAAATCTGTACTTAAACTCATACTTTTTGTTTATTCCAATCTATCATTCATCAACTCTCCAATTAGTTAACAGCCAACTGCTCTATACAAAGTTGCTAAGGAACAACGGGAGATTAGATATCATTGAGTTCAACTCTTGCTCTAAACCCACAACCAATATGAGCCTCACACATATAGCCTTCGATCGATAGAGAGAGAGAGAGAGAGAGAGAGAGAGAGAGAGAGAGAGAGCTAAAAAGATTTGAAGTCTTAAAAGTTCTATGCAAAATAACCAAAATATACTGAGTACGAATTGTTTTAGAGAGACTAGCAACTAAAAAGATTTGAAGTCTTAAAAGTTTTGTGCAAAATAACCAAAATATACTGAGTAAGAATTGTTTTACATCCATTCTGGCGCTTGAGTGATCCATTAGGGGGAGGGAGGAGGGAGCAATTAGAAAGATTTGAAGCCTTAAAAGTTTTGTGCAAAATAACCAAAATATACTGAGTATGGATTGTTTTACATCCATTTTTGGCACTTGAGTGATCCATCAAGGTTAGCTGATTAGGTCAGTAGACCACAGAATCCAATTGGACCATTAACCCAGGTACAGATATATCATATCCCTCTTGATTTGGCCCAGATCCTCTGCCTGACCTATTTGGACTCTTCAAGTGGTATAGATCAGCAACATGGAGAGTTGAATAATCCAGATATTTAATCTAGATTCCAATATTTAAACAGGACCATTGGATGAGCTTACCTGTGTCTGATGTTCAATCCTATGGCCTAATCTTTGATCGGATAACTAATATAGCTATCTGGGACCCATCTGACTGTGATGGATGACCTGGATGCATTATTTATAAATAATGAGATTAGCATGAACATCACCTCAAAGAGAATGGTAGGTCAGCTAAAGACAAAGGTAGAAAGCACCCAACCCTATAAGGATTGCTTGGAAAAATGTTTACCGACCAGTGAGCCATAGATTCTCGATGAATTGCTTATTATGACCATATTACACCGAATCTAGATGGCATGACATCAGTCCAATGAGAGTTTTTCCATATCCTGCTTGGTCGTCCATGGATGTATGACCTCCACATCCAACAATGTTTTGTGCAAAAGGAAGAGAATCATCCTCGAGTCCATGAGAGATGATCTGCCACTGGAGGATGGCAAGACTACGGCCATTGCTATGATGCAGGATAATGGTAAGGACGATGACATTATTGTACAGATCAAGAAGTGATTGCATCATCAACAAGAATGCAACAAATGGGAAGTGAGATGCAACTGTGCCGACGATGAAGAAAATTTCGTAGGAGAAGTTTCTGTGAGCGAAAGACAGGAGAGCACACTCAGTCGAAGTCACGTGCAGCTGACACTGGGATCTCAGATCAAGAGAGGCTTTTAGTTGAGGATGAGTTCTTTTCAAGCCAAGGGAAATTGATGCATCTAGGACCATACACGACCCATTAAAGGATGCATCCAGGCCACACAAGCTAGCTGATTGAAGATTGAACAAGAGAAGTAATCTAATTGGACAGTGAAGCGAATAAATCCAATTGGAGAAATAAATAACTGATTGGACTGTGGGATCCACAAGTCCAATCAGGTGATGATTTCTACCCATGCATTTCAGCCGGTTGCTCTATTTAAGATGTATATGCCACCATACAACAAAAACACAAACCATACATTTGGTATACAAGAGTCAAATAGCATATATATATATATAGGAAGATCTAGTAGAAATCAGACTTTTTAGTGATATTTAGTGCTCTTTATATCAATTAGAGATGATAGTAAAGGGTGCATACACAAACAGGTTTTATCTTTGGAATTATACACAGCCGAATAATGTATTCCCCATAAATGACCTATATAGTTTGTTGGGTTCAGACACTTTGGGTCTTGGGCCCTTTTGGGCTTTGGTTTGTTGATTGGGAGTTTAGGCCTATATGAATGTGTTTTAGTTAGTCCTTAAGCAAGGAGGGCAATTTTGTTATTTCAGCTGTGATGACTACAGCCCTAATAAAATAAGATGGGAAAAACATGAGAAGACTACCATGTGAACAGCCATTCCTCCTTTTCTCTTCTTTTCTTCACCTTTTCTTCTATTTTCTCATTTTTCTTCTTTTCTTCTCTCTAATTTCTGTTAAAACCATTCTTCTTTCCCCATTCCACAAGGTATTAGAGCCCGACTTAGAGCAATTTGGGCCACGGGCCTCTCTTTTTCAAATTGCTAATATTTGGATCGAGCTTGGAGGTCCCCAAAACCCTAGTGGGCTGATCCGAACTTAGAATAAGGTGGTTCTTGTTGCGTTTGTGCAGAAAGAAAACATATTGTTTTCTGCAGTTTCCATCAAGAAATATGGAATCACTCGCAAAAAGGGAGCGTTGGAGCCTCAACTTGAAGATAAGGCTTGCTTATTGTTCTATTAAGGTGATGTTTAAGGTGTTTTTCCTTCAGTTACTCTTCTGTGTTGGAAGCACTTTTTGATATTTTTGGCATATCCGTTGTGTTAGATTGTGGATGTTATTGATGGGTGTTCTAGTTGATGAGGAGCTGGAAATTCTTATATGATATTGTTGCAAGGGATAGTTGTGCTTGAACATGTTTATGGATCAGCACTAGTCATTCTAAATTGAAGTAAATCAGTCCCTAGCCTGTTATGGAGCCGAAAAATATAATTAGTGGCTCCTTATCATCGGAGAGGTGTCTGGACCTTCGTTTAATGCGTCCATAATCTCTGTGAAATTGAATGGGAAGAATCATCTTCACTAGGCTACATCGGTTGAAGTTTTCCTCTTGGCTCAGAAAAAGGATCAACTCCTCGCATAATCAAAACAGTAGGAATCTGATCCTAAATTCAAACAGTATATGCGTGATGATGCCCAAATTAGATTGTGGTTATGGAATAAGATGGAACCCGAAGTTAACTCGGTGTTTTTTAACACTACGAAAGATCTCTCGATATATCATTCTTGGGGAGTATTTTGTATGAGGATATTTTCGCATTTCAAAAGGGACACAAATCTCTAGGGAAGTATTTTGCTAAACTTACTGGCATGTGGGAAGAGCTCTCGATATATCATCCTATTACTTCCGATATTACTCATATGAAGAAGCAACAATTGGAGGATATGGAAGCAGTGAAGCATCTATCTGGTTTGCCGAAAGAATACCAATCGACTAAAGATCATATTCTAAGTGATGTACCAATTCCCTCAGTGGTAGAGGTCTATGCTAGACTTCAGCGAGTCTCTCTTGCAAATGACTCAGATAATGCTCATGTTAATGTGTCTGTTAAAACCACATTAGCCTCTTCATCTGGTTTCCCTGGTGTGCGTGGAGGCTATGGAGGTCAAACAAGTCGTGGTATGTATCGTGGTGGCAAAGGTGGTAGATTACTAGGAGGTAGATGTGGTCATGGTGGTAGAGGAGATTGTATATGCACTCACTGTGGTCTATCCAATCATACTATGAACTTTTGTTGGGATCTTCATGGGAGGACTCCAAAGGCTAATCAAGTTGTTGTGATGGATGATGTTTCTACTGATGGGAGACCTACCTCATGTACTCCGTCAAATGTTGATGGCGATCAAATTTGTGCCACACTATCACGAGAATATGCATGGTTTCTCTCATCTAATAGTGCTATATCCAATAATGTTCCTTCCACCTCTACAGCCACTTTGGCTTAGATAGGTAAAGTGTGCCTCTTTTTATCTCTTTCTTCTCCCTGAGTCATCGATCCTGGGGTGTCAGATCATATTTTTGGTAATAGAAGCTCTTTTTCTTCCCTTGATCATATCTCATCAATATATTTGTTACTTTAGAGGATGGCACCTCGTTCACTGCTGTTGGATTAGGTACTGCTCAGCCAAATGCATCTGTATCTTTATCTTCTATCTTGTATGCCCCCAAATGCCCTTTTAGTCTTTTATTTATTAGTAAACTGACAAAGTCTCTGGATTGTTGTGTCTCGTTCTTTCCTTCCAACTGTGTTTTTCAGGACCTCAAGACGAACAAGACGATTGGTGGTTGTTGTGGGAGGAATGGTCTGTATTATTTGGAGAGGGAATCAATAGGTTTTGTCATGCTTCATGAGAGTCTAATAATCTAGTGGCATCATCGTTTAAGTCATCCATCTCTATAGAAATTACACTCTTGTTCCATCTCTTCCGAAGATGCTGAATTTAGAATGCGCAACATGCCAGCTAAGTAAACATCATAGATTTCACTTTCCATCTAGGGTTAATACTAGGAGTGATGTTCCTTTTAAATTAGTTGATTGTGATGAGTGAGAACCAGCTCATGCTTCTAGCTTATTAGGTTTTAAGTACTTTGTTCTCTTTATTAATGATTTTTTCAGAGTGACGTGGTTATATCTCATAAAACATGGGTAGGAATTCTTTCATATATTTCAAAATTTTCATAATGAAATAAAAACTCAGTTTGGTGCAAATTTATGTATATTTAGATCTGATAATTCTTTGGAATTTGTTCCATTAGACTTCTTGTGCTTATACACCTCAATAGAATGGGGTCGTTGAGCACAAGAATCAACATTTGATTAAGGTTACTCGTGCTTTATTGTTAGAAATGAATGTTCTACAATCTTATTGAGGTGGTGCAGTTCTTACTGCGTGTCATTTGATAAACAAAATGCCTTCGTCAGTTTTAGGTCGTAAAACACCATTCTCATTATTATTTCTTGTTCAGCCAGTTTTTTCTGTTCCCCCCTAAATGTTTGGTTGTACCTGTTTGGTCCATCTGCTTGAGTTTGGTTAAGATAAACTTGCACCTCGTTCTATGAAATGTATATTTTTTTATATTCTCGTACTAAAAAAGATTATTGGTGCTATTGTCATTATCTTAGAAAGCACTTTATGTCAGCTGGTGTTACCTTCTTTGAAGATGTCCCATTCTATGGTCAAACTAGACGTGTTGCAAAAGTGATGTTGTGGAGGTTCCTTTAACAAATGTTTTCCCGCCAGATTTTTATGTTGAGGAACCACCATCCCAAAAAGATTTCACGAAGACGTATTATAAATGAGAAAAGACCAAGTATCAAAGACTATTCCCTCTCTATCGACACCATCGGCTTTTGTACCTAATGAGGTTCTCCCTATTTCTGAGTGTGCGGAGGAAGGCAATGAAATCCCCATTGCAATTCGTAAAGGTAAACGTTCATGTGCCTCTCATCCAATCTCCAATTTTGTTACTTTTAACCACTTGTTCACAAATTATCATAAGTTTGTTCTTGCTCTGTGATGTAGGACGCCTTAATTATGATGCATGCTCATAAACACATATAATCCAGCAGAAATAAAAGACAATAATAATCTAAAAATTCAACATCAATCATCATAAACTAGGAAAACCACAAAGAGACATGCAATGGAGCGGGCCATCATCACAACCACGAAGTAAGAAATTCAACTAATGCATAGGTTGGATCCGACAAGGGATGGAACCTCCCAATCTTGCATGGTCATATCCAAATATCCAATGTGAATCACTAGTCCGAGAGATCAAGGATTTTCTCGGATTAAGGATTTGAAAACCTAAGGAATTGGGATTTTGAATCAATTTTCAAATTTAGGATTCGAGGATTGGGGATAATGGAGATAGAGAGAGAAGGAAGAAGAATCTTACCTTAAAGGAATATTGGAGGGGCACAAGAAGAAAAGAGAAGAAGAGGATTAGGGAAAAAGATGAAGATCCACAGAGAGAGAGGGAGGGAGGAGGCAACTAAAGTTGTTTTTTTTTTTTTTCTTTTCAATAATCAATAGCATAATGAAGAAGGTTTAGGGCAACACCCTTATAAAATTCGAAATTAGCATAATTACCAAAATACCCCTACTAGCAAAATTTCAAAAAAAAGACATTCGAAAGAAAAAACGTACACACACTAACCCAAAACTCAAATAAGTAAAAGTGCATAAAATAAAATCAAATCTAAGATGCCCGATAGCCTCCGATGATGGCACGATGAAAGTGGGCCACGGCAAACCAACAGTCCGATCACATCATCATCGCGATCCAACGGTACAATCATCTCCTCCAAGCAACTTACACATGTCCTCCCAATGTGGGGTCTTCTCAAATGTCTCGAACCACATGCATAAGGTCTTCGATGCTCCTCAAGTCGTCACAAACAATCCAGGCCCGTCATCATTAAGCCATAAAGATATAGGTGTCACTCGCCTTCTATGCTAATAAACCCTAAAGGGCTTGATGTCTGCATCATTCTCCTCGTCTGAGAAAAGCTCGACTCTGACGAGATAAAACTTTGGTGCTTCTCCAACATGTCTGGATCTAATCTCTGTAGCTCTGTCTTTGTAAGCCATGCAGAATCGAATGGTGGCTTGTTCTTCCATTTAACAAGATATTGCTGGAAGCCTCTCCCTCGAGTGGATACAATCTCCTCATCCACAATCACTTCGATTTCTTCCTTACGTTCAATCTGTGGGAGAAGGGGTGGAATGGGTTAAGAAGCAAACTCAGAATACGGCCATGAAAGAGAAGAAGGATCAATGATAGGATTAAGGGAAATGACTAGATCTTCCACATTAAACGTTGGATTAATGCCCATTTCAGGTGGAAGGTCAATCCTATACACGTTGGACCCAATTCTTTGCAATATTTTGAATGGTCCAGCACTACAAGCTTGTAATTTCTTAGCGGTACCCTGAGGAAACTATTCTTGCCTTATCTTCACCATTACATAATCTCCTTCCTGAATTTCTTGTAACTTATGATGCAAGTCAGCTGAACGTTTATAACTATCATTGCTCTTATTTATCCGATGTCTAATATATGTATGCAATTCATGAATGTGTTGTGCAAATGCATCGGCTGACTCTGAAGACCTTTGGGTGATAGACATGGATGAAACTAAAGGACGCTCTGAAAAAGCAACGGACTCAAAATAAACAATCCTATGGAAATAAACAACCCTATGATCTAGAATTTGAAAAACTATAACAAAAGGACACTTCTCATGAGTGGCACATAATTTCTCATTGTAAGTGTTATAAATAAGGATGAAGTTCAGGTATCCCAACACTTGAAAACACACACTATTGATACCAAGTATTGAGCAGATCTTGGCATCAGCCATTATGTCCAAAATATCATCAAGATGCAGGATAAGGGCTCTAACCATCATATCCACCATGAAGTGAATACGTCGCAAGGTGACGTGACACTTAACTGAAGCTTTGTGGACGGCTAGGATATGCCTACATGTGCGCCATATGCCATTGTTTTTTAAAGTGAAAAGGACAGGCTTGGCACACAAAACAAAACTCCAACTCAAACTTTCCTTATTGAATTCTTCCTCGAGAAGTTTATCAAATTGACGCTGCATTTCCGTATTTTCTGTGGGGTTCACCTGATATGGAGGAAAGCTTAACAAGATTGATCCAGGGACAATATCGATTATGTGTTGAATGTCCCATTTGGGTGAGAATTTATCCCATAAATCATCTGGTGGGATATCAGAAGTCATGTGGGTGTCTACCATCATTTCCTCACTAGTCTCTTCTTCAATTTCATTTGTGTTCACCATGGTAAGAGATAGATTGGGAGACTGCATCAATCAAATCACACATGACACCTGGAAGTGGTGCGATCTCAAACTCTTCGACCTTTTCATCACTAGCACACACTTCTGCATCATCAAAGATGATGAGTAATGCCTCAATTTCTTCCATTTCCTCACTACTGACATTAGGTACATACTCTTCCACTTCATAAACATCATGTTTGGACCCATCCAACTTGCCATTCACTAAGGCATAATGCTGATCATCTTTTCCATAGTCAGGGCTAGTCTGATTGAATGCCTCTAATTTGTCGTTGAGATTCTGTAAGGATTTTCTAGAATAGTTTTCCATGTTGTCCAGACATCGGGATATAGCGGCCAAAGCCTCTAGAATCTAATCCTGATTCATGGTAGTGATGCGTAATCCAAAACCATGACCAATACGAATGGGCACACAACGGAGAATTTGTCCTAGGTTCTTCCTAAACTCGACTCTATGGATTGGATGACTCACAATGTGAATGATATGAATCTAACTACAGTGGACTGACAATTACTGAATTAAAACAGAAGACAATTTAAATCTGAAAATTTTCCAAATTAGGAAACTTTCTAAAATTGGAAAGTTTCTAAAATTGGAAACTTACTAAATCTGAAAATTTTCCAAATTAGAAAAGTTTTAAAATTTGGAAAGTTTCTAAAATTGGAAACTTTCTAAATCTGGAAATTTTCCAAATTAGAAAACTTTTAAAATTTGGAAAGTTTCTAAAATTTGAAACTTTCTAAATCTGGAACTTTCCTAAAACAGACGTAAAAATTAAAACCCTAATTTGGTAACTCGATCTAAACATAACCATGCAAAGCCTATTCTCTGATACCAAATTTGATGCAGGACACCCTAATTATGATGCATGCTCATGAACACATATAATCCAGCGGAAATAAAAGATAATAAAAATCTAAAAATTCAACATCAATCATCATAAACTAAGAAAACCAAAAAGAGACATGCAATGGAGCGGGCCATCATCACAACCACAAAGTAAGAAATTCAAATAATGCATAGGTTGGACCCGGCGAGGGATGGAACCTCTCGATCTTGCACAGTCATATCCAAATATCCAACGTGAATCACTAGTCCGAGAGATCAAGGATTTTCTCGGATTAGGGATTTGAAAACCTGAGGAATTGGGATTTTGAATCAATTCTCAAATTTAGGATTCGAGGATTGGGGATAATGGAGATAGAGAAAGAAGGAAGAAGAAACTTACCTTAGAGGAATGTTAGAGGGGCACAAGAAGAAAAGAGAAGAAGAGGATTAAGGAAGACGATGAAGATCCACAGAGAAAGTGAGGGAGGAGGCAACCAAAGTTGTTTTTTTTCTTTTCAATAATCAATAGCATAATGAAAAAGGTTTAGGGCAACACCCTTATAAAATTCAGAATTAGCATAATTACCAAAATACCCCTATTAACAAAATTTCAAAAAAAAAATTCACACGAAAAAACGTGCACACACTAACCCAAAACTCAAATAAGTAAAAGTGCATAAAATAAAATCAAATCTACGATGCCCGATGGCCTCCGATGATGGCACGATGAAAGTGGGCCACGGCAAACCAACAGTCCGATCACATCATCATCGCGATCCAACGGTACAATCATCTCATCGAAGCAACTTACATGTCCTCCCAATGTGGGGTCTTCTCAAATGTCTCGAACCACATGTGTAAGGTCTTCGATGCTCCTCAAGTCATCACGAACGATCCAGGCCCGTCATCATTGAGCCATAAAGATATAGGTGTCACTCACCTCTTACGCTAATAAACCCTAAAGGGCCTGATGTCCGCATCACCCTGTCTACTGTTTCTATTCCAAAGTCCATTCAGGATGCATTTTTGGATGAAAATTGGAAAAGGGCTATGGATGAGGAGATGACTACCATGTATTCTAAAAATACGTGGGAACTAACTAATCTGTCATCAAGTAAAACACCAGTTAAGTGTAGGTGAGTTTACATGGTAAAATTTCTTCCTAACAAATCAATTGATTACTATAAACCTAGGCTGGTTGCCAAGGACTATACTTAAGTTTAGATTATTTAGATACATTTTCTCTGATGGCCAAGCTCAATTCGGTTCAAGTTGTTATATTTGTCGCGATAAATCGTGATTGAGCCCTCTTTTAACTAGATGTTAAGCATGCATTTCTGCATGAAGAATTGCACAAAGAAGTTTATATGGAGCAACCTCCTGGGTATGTTGCTCAGACATCTAAAGTGTGCAAGTTAAAGAAGTCTATATATGGATTAAAGCCTTCACTGCGAGCCTAATTTGAAAAGTTCAGTGGTGTGGTGGTATCTTATGACGTCTAAAGTGTGCAAGTTAAAGAACTCTATATATGGATTGAAGCGGTCACCGCAAGCCTAGTTTGAGAAGTTTAGTGGTGTGGTGGTATCGTATGGGTTGAAGAGAAGTACATTAGATCACTCAGTATTCTCAAAGCATACAACATCTGGCTAAATTATCCTTGTTGGGTATGTGGATGATATTATAGTGTGACGGGTGATGACTAGGAAGGTATTAAGAAGCTGAAGTTCTATCTTCAATCTCAGTTTCAAATCAAAGATCTTGGTATTCTTTGATACTTTCTAAGCATTGAGGTGGCTAGATCTAAAGATGAAATAAATTTATGTTAAAGAAATATGTGTGCGACTTACTGGAAGAGCGTGTATGCTAGGTGTCAAGCTAGCAGGTACAATGATGGATTCTCAACTCAGACTTGAGCCTAAAGAATGAGAGGTATCGGCAAGCCATGGCATGTATAAAAGACTTGTCGGTAAGCTCATCTATTTGACCATCACAAGACCCGATATTGCCTTCTTCTGTTAAAATGGTTAGTCAATGTATGCAAAGTCCAAGAGCCCCATATTTAGTTGCAGTCATGAGAATTCTTAGGTACTTGAAGGGTACACCTAGGAAAGGAGTCTTGTATAGGTCTCATGGCATATCTAGATAGCCGGTTATTCCGATGCAGACTATACAGGGTTGAGATATGATAGGCGATCAGCTACAAGTTATTATACCTTCCTTGGAAAAAAACGTGGTTACTTCGAAAAGTAAGAAGCAAAATGTAGTTGTCAGGTCAAGTGTTGAGGCAGAATAAAGATCAATGGTCACGACCACTTGCAAGCTTATTTCGCTTAAATCCCTCCTTGAAGAATTGGGGTTTGTTGTCCAAGGTCCAATGCCTCTGCTTTGTGACAATCAAGTTGTTATCCACGTTGCCAACAATCTAGTGTTCTATGAGAGAACGAAGCATATAGAGGTCGATTGTCACTTCATTCGAGATAAGATCTCTTAAAAGGAAATTTGCACTCTATATATCTCCTCCCATGATCAGGTTGTGGATCTATTCCAAGGTGTGCCGTACCGGCCGATACGTAACCGTACCGGCCGATACGTACCGGAAACGGCCGGTACCGTTACGCGATACGGGGTCCAAATCGGGGACCCCAGAAATTTGGACCGTACCGGTCCGTTACGGGGCCGTAACGGCCGGTACGGCCCAAAACGGCCGTTACGGCCCCCGTAACGGTCAAAAAACGGTCACTTTTTTTTTTTTTTATAAATACTTGCTGTTTTGCATTTTCTTCCCACTTTTCTTCCCCCATTTCTTTTCTAATCTGTTCTTTTGCTAAAAACGACCACAATTAGTCTATTTTGGAGAATTAAAACGATCAATTTCTACGATTTGGATGAATCGAAGCTCCGTGGACCATTTTTCGAAGAAATCCGAAAATAGGTATTTATACATTTTTCTTCCTCTAATCACTTTTTTTCCACCTTGATATGATGTTGTAGCCATTGTAAAATGTTAAAATGTGTATTTCAAGATTATGCAACTGATTTTTATATTTTTTTTATATTTTTTTTAATTTCTGTCTATTTTCAGATTAATATTAAAAATTAGTAAAAATCATGTTTTTTTTTTTCTGGTTTAATGGTTGGATAACATGTGTTACTTATAGTAGGACACAATCATGTGCATTTTACAGATTATGCACATGATTTGCTATTTTTTTTGTATTTTTTTTAATTTCGGAATAATTTCGGAATAAATTTAAAAATTAGGAAAAATCATTTTTTTCAAAAAAAAATTCTGGTTTAAAGGTTGGATAATATGTGTTACTTATAATAGAACATAATCATGTGCATTTTACAGATTATGCACATGGTTTGCTATTTTTTTTGTATTTTTTAATTTCGGAATAATTTTAAAAATTAGGGAAAATTAATATTTTCAAAAAAAAATTCTGATGTAAAGGTTGGATGACATGTGTCACTTATAAATTTATAATAGAACATAATCATGTGCATTTTACAGATTATGCACATGGTTTGCTATTTTTTTTGTATTTTTATAATTTCGGAATAATTTTAAAAATTAGGGAAAATTAATATTTTCAAAAAAAAATTCTGATTTAAAGGTTGGATGACATGTGTTACTTATAATAGAACATAATCGTGTGCATTTTACAGATTATGCACATGGTTTGCTATTTGTTTTGTATTTTTATAATTTCGGAATAATTTTAAAAATTAGGGAAAATTAATATTTTCAAAAAAAAATTCTGATGTAAAGGTTGGATGACATGTGTCACTTATAATAGAACATAATCATGTGCATTTTACAGATTATGCACATGGTTTGCTATTTTTTTTGTATTTTTATAATTTCGGAATAATTTTAAAAATTAGGGAAAATTAATATTTTCAAAAAAAAATTCTGATTTAAAGGTTGGATGACAAGTGTTACTTATAATAGAACATAATCGTGTGCATTTTACAGATTATGCACATGGTTTGCTAATTTTTTTGTATTTTTTTAATTTCGGAATAATTTTAAAAATTAGGGAAAATTAATATTTTCAAAAAAAAATTCTAGTTTAAAGGTTGGATAACATGTGTTACTTATAATAGAACATAATCATGTGCATTTTACAGATTATGCATATGGTTTGTTATTTTTTTTGTATTTGTTTAAATTTCGGAATAATTTTAAAAATTAGAGAAAATCATTTTTTTTCAAAAACATGGAGAATCATATTTACAGATTAATGAGTAATGACTAATGTATGTTTATATTTTTATTTTTTCGACAGGTTTTGCCGTTTTGGACTTTAGAGCTTCGTAGTTGTACTTTGTAGGCTGTAGCCCATAGGGTTTAGTTACTTTAGTATTTGAATTTAGTAGTTAGTACTTGATTTCATTATCTGTATTTAAGATTTACAATTACATTTATAAATTTTAAAATCTAAGTATTTCACTCTTAGACTCAGTATCTAAGTGACATAGCCACATCACATAAGCCATCTCTAATTAAAAAATGTCTAGGACTGGAACTGGAAGTGGAACTGCAAATGAGGATATTGGATGGGAACATTGTCAGAGGGTAGGTGGTGGAAGGCACCAAATAAAATGCAACTATTGTGATAGAGTAATAAATGGTGGAATTACGCGACTTAAACAACATTTGGCACATCGAAAGGGTCAAGTTGCAGGATGCACCAAAGTTCCCAAAGAGATAATGATACTGATGCAAGCCAATTTAGAAGAGTCAAAGGGGAAACGAGCTGCTGTGCAGAAAAAGAAAGATGATATCCTTGATGCGGCCCAACAAGAGGTGTTTGGTCCAGAATATATGGGCGTTCGTGGCGAAGACATCATTGATTCTGAGGAAGATTCTGATCGAGAAATGACTATAGCTAGGAGAGAAAGCGTGCGCTATGCTCGTGAAGAGGAAGAACGTCGACGCACGTTTGGTTCAAGTGCGAGTGGGAGTGGGAGTGGCCAGGGGAGTACAACTGCAGCCCCAACGGGAAGTACAGCTGGGGTTGGAGGGAGTATGTTTGGTGGATTAAGGCGTATGTTTAGCAGCCGGCGGGGCACATCTTCACATGTAGCTCGTCATCCTATAGATGTAGATGTGGAAGAAGAAGATGTGCCTAGGAGACCCTCTGTTGATCCGATCCTCTTTAGGAAAGAATCTAGTAAACAAAAGAAGATAAAACAAATGTGGAGTAAAACTTCTGTTGAGAAACTGGGTAGGGCAGCAGCAAAGTTATTTATACATGCCAACATACCCCCTAATGCGGCAAACTCTCCATATTGGCAGGTGGTAATTGATGCAGCAGCAGAAGCAGGTGAAGGAATTAAAGCTCCCACGGCCAAGGAGATTAGGGGAAAATGGACAGACGCAGAGTATGCAGATACAAAGGCATACGTAAATACCTTTAAACCCATATGGCAGGCCAGAGGATGCACGATCATGTGTGATGGTTGGACTGGCCCAACAAGACGCAGCATGATCAACTTCATGGTGTATTGCCACTTGGGAACAGTGTACCACAAGTCAATTGATGCCTCGGATGAAATAAAAAATGCTGAATATATTTTTAGCTTGATGGATAAAGTAGTGGATGAGATTGGGGAGGAGAATGTGGTGCAGATTGTGACAGATAATGAAGCAACATATAAGTCTGCAGGAAATTTGTTGATGCTAAAGAGAACACATATATTTTGGTCACCGTGTGCTGCACATTGTATTGATCTTATATTGGAAGATATTGGAAAGAGAAAGAATGTCAAAGAAATGGTTGAAAAAGCAAAAGAAGTGACAACATTTATTTACAACCATAATCACCTAGTTGCAATAATGAGGAAGTTCACGAAGGGACGAGAGTTGCTTAGGCCAGCGGCGACTAGATTTGCAACAAACTTTATAGCTTTAGAGAGTTTGTATCAGCATAGGGGAGAGTTGAGTGAAATGTTTGCTTCCCAACAATGGCTCAACACAAAATATGGGAAGAAGACATCAGGGACGCCGGATTGATGTTGTAAACACCATAAGAGAAACAAATATTGGAAGAGGGTTAAGAAAATTTTAAAGGTGATGGAACCACTGATGAGGGTACTTCGTCTTGTTGAAACCGATGAAGCACCTACGATGGGCTTCCTCTACGACGCCATGGATAAAGCGAAGTTGGCAATTCAACGTGATTGTTCAAGCTGGCGAGCTTACTGGAATTTGATCGACAAAAGATGGACAAAGCAGCTCCACCACAATATTCATGCAGCAGGTTATTACCTAAATCCTAGGTATAGATATGCCCAATCATTTGTTATGGATGATGAGATTCGTATTGGATTAAAGAACGTGATAAAGAGATTAGAGCCTGACTTAGATGTACAAATAAAGGCTTTGAATGAATTGGATATATTTGGAACTCACCAGGGTAGCTTTGGAGATACTCTTGCACAACATGCAGTACTTAAGTTGCACCCCGCCGACTGGTGGATAAATTTCGGAGAGACTACACCGGCTCTCCAAAAAATTGCAGTAAGGATTTTGAGCCAAACAACGTCTTCCTCTAGTTGCGAAAGAAATTGGAGTTGTTTTGCACTTATTCATACGAAGAATAGAAATAGAATTCAGACTAGGACGTTAGATAGACTTGTCTTTATGCATTACAACATGAGGCTAAGAATGCGCATGCATTCAAGGAGGCATATCAGTAATGCCGGTGATGGGGATTATTGTCCAATAAACTTGGAAAATATTTATGATGAGGATGACCCACTTTTACCTTGGTTGGAAGTAAGGGAAAAAGAAATAGAAGATGATAGTGAAGAAATAGAAGTTGAAGACCCAGAAATACGCAGGGCACAGCAAGAGAGTCGTGCATTTGTGTTGGACCCAGAAAGGGGGGCGGATTTCATGCAAACTCAGCAGAAGAGTGCGAGCTCTAGCGATACTGAAACAGATGATGATGATGATGATGATGATGATGCACCTAATGCTGGTCCTCCCACTTCTGGCATTGCTCAACCCACCAGGGCTACTGATACCATACAGCCGTCTACGGATCGCGAGGCTGATGAACTTCGACGAAGCAGGCGGGGCCGAGGGGGTCGAACTTATGAGTGTACTGAGTCACGATACAGCCAGCAAGAGCCTGGCTCCAGTAGTGCACCTGCAGGTCCTGCACCTACAGGTCCTGCTCCTGCACCGCAATCTACACCGACAGATCTGGAACATCAGCATGCGTATGGCTATGATCCGAGGAATTATGGGTATTCTTACAACCAATGGGATTATAGAGAACCTGTTCCGCCACTTTCATGTTGGAGTAGTCCTCCTGACGCTGTTCCACATATACCATATGAACCAAATCCAAGTTATTCATCTCAATCTCAACAGCCTGGCCCTGAATACGTGTACCAGTATGGGCACAGCTATTCGACGGGCACTAGTAGATATCCTCACTCAGGGTCAGAATCTTTGCCTAGTCAGGATCAGTCATCATCAGGTTTCGTTGACCTGATCTTTCCCTCTGGCACTGAATATTATGGATATGCAACAACAAGACCGCAACAACCCGATGATGATGACGACGACGACGTGGAGGTTGAGCAACCACAACAAAGCAGGTTTTCATTTTAGTGGTGAGTTCCGATTTGGTGAGTCTTTTCCATTACCCACATGGTCATACATTCACCAAAAAAACACACACTTTACATTGTTGAACTTGTGTTTAAAATAACTCCCCTGACAAGTGACAACCAGTCAAGTAATCTTTAATCAACATGCTTGCAGGGGAGTATATCAGGTATTACTAATTTTTTTTTCTACTTTAGAATGTTCAATTGGCAGGACAAGAGTCGGTCATAGATTCAAGATAAGAGAAGTCTTAATACATTATTTTTTGCAAGTCCTCACTCCTCACTCCTCAGGTATGTAAATAAATTGTAAATAATATAAAGTAAATTATAAAAAAATAATAGTACATGTGAAAATTGAAATACTTTGATGTTACATTTATTCTAATATACATATTATTGGTATTAGACAGTTAGAAATTTGAATTTATAAGTTCTGCAGTTAATTCCAGGTTATTAGCTTCATAAATTCACCAGACAGCCCGATACAGCTTTTTCACCAAAGAGTAGACCGCTTCACCACCATAAACATGTTCAAAATTATAAATGAATGCATATTTGGGATGTTTGGAATTTTCTGGATTTAATCCATATTTTTTTAAATTTTTTGGCAAAAAAAAAAAAAGTTGACCGTTACGGGGCTGTATCGGCCGATACGGCCCGTATCCATATCGGAAACGGTGGGCACCGTTACGCCCACCGAAACCGATACGGGACACGTTGATCTATTCACAAAAGCTCTTAAAAGGTCTCAATTCTTAAAGTTTGTATCCAAGCTGGATATGTATGATATCTATGCTCCATCTTGAGGGAGAGTGTTAAAAGTATTGTGGGATCACATGTTTTGGGTCTTGGCCCTCTTTAGGCTTTGGTTGGTTGATTAGGTTTAGTTTAGGCCTGAGATTTGACCCATACGAATGTGTTTTAGTCCTTAAGCAAGAAGGGTAATTTTCTAATTTCAGTTATAATGACTCCAACGCTAGTAAAATAAGATGGGAAAAACACAAGGCTAGCGTGCAAGTAGTTGTTCCTCCTCTCTTCTTTCTTCACCTTTTCTTCTATTTTCTCATCTTTCTTTTTTTTTCCTCTCTAGTTTTAACAACCATTCTTCTTTCCCTATTCCACATAGTTGATGTATTGAGTTAGCGTAGATTTGTACTCTTTGGCTGTTTTTTAAAATACTATATAGGACATTAATTTATCATCACTTTTGAGAAGGAAAAGGTAACTTCATGTGGACCATGGGGTGGTAATGGGTCTAGCTAGGGCCACATCTTGGTTAGCCCTAGCTTGGTAGCCCTAGCTTGGCCCTAGTCCCCTAAGCCCTGGTCCTAGTTCGGCCCTGGTCCTAATTAGCTAAAAAAGCTCTAACCCTAGCCCTATAGGGTCAGGCTGACAATAAAAGATTAATAGGGGCAAAAATAAAACTAATCCGCTCATCACATGGCATGCATTGATTCAGACCATTGTTTGTTTATTGATTTCAACCACGTAGCTTGCGTAATTAGTGGAGCACCTGATATCAATCCTAGGCTCGTCCTTGAGGCAAGTTTACGCACCCAGGCCCTCACGTTACAGACCCGAGCTTCCCAGCCCATTGCTACCCCTATATGGAACCAATGGAATCTACAATTTTGGTATTAAATGGAGATTTGTGTAAAAAGCTATTAATTTACAGCCATGCAAATGAACTATAGATACATAGAATGGTAACTGAGTGAAGTTTTTTTTTTAAGTGACACCACCAGGGATTGAACCCTGATCACTCACACACACTACACTGTCTCCGCCAGCTCATCTAACAACTATGAATGAAGTTTTTTTTATTGGTAAAAAAATGAATTAAGATTATTAAAGGTTTTCTTGAAGCATGTGTTTCTTCTATCCTCCTTAGCATGTGTTGCCCCACAAGTAGATTTCTTTCTTCTAGTTCTAGTTGAATAAAGTTTGTTTGATTTGTATCCATAGTCTTTTACTTAGTTATTGTCTCAATCATGTGGCAGTGGTGAAGAAATTTTGCTTTAACTGGTATGCATCCGGCCTCTCTTCTAAAGTTCAGCATCTTTTACATTCTTGCTACATTAAGGTAATGGATAAGAGCCCTTTATACAAAGATACCACCTATGCATCATAAACCCAGTATAATTGACGTATGAACGTCATCCCTAGGCAATATATAGAAATATAGGTACATAAACAATAACACATATCAAATGTGCATGTCAGACAAGATCACATGGTTTCCACCATAGGGACCCTGGAAAAATTGGAGATGCTAACACATCCACACAGTTAAATGATGATTGTTTATCATACTATTATATGGATATCAATTATTAAAAGCAGTGGCAACATGAGGAAGGATAAAACTAGAAATGAATGCATTTGAGGGAACTTGAGAGTAGCACTGATAGGTAATAAGATGATGGAGAGTAAACTTGATGGTTCAGTCATGTGCAATGGAAAACAAGAACTACACGTGTTAGGAGTGAGCCGATTCAAGTTGAAGGCTCTAAATGGGCAAGGGAAGGCCCAAACAAACATGGGTGAGGCAGTAAGAAAAGATTTGATGACCTATAGCTTAACTGAGGATATGGTCCATGATAGAGTGGAATGGCAAACGGGATGTGTAGCTGGCCCCAATTAGTTGGGATAAGGCTGACATGATGATGATGATGATGATGATCAATTCATAAAAGCATAAAAGCCGAAGTTTATACGTGTAACTAAAATACATCAAGACTGTATAAATAGTATATAAAATGCAAAAATATAAGAAAAAAATAAATCAAGGCTTTTAGCAGCTAATTATGTTGGTGTTTGTTTGAGAGTGTCAAACAAAGCAAAAGCAACTTTTGTAACCAATACTCAAGAAGAATGCAGGCATCTTCATCAGGTATCAACTACAATTTTGGCAATGCCACTTTTCCCGGTGTTACCAAGGTGAGGATGGGTGCATCCAAAATATGGCATTTACACTTAAGATCAAAGTCTCAAATAAGTTTATGTTGGTAATTCATCAAAGATCAGTTATGTTCGCATTAGACCATCTAAAGTTGTTTGTTTAACATGCTTCTCATCAACAACAGTGTTTCGCAAACTGTGACAGTGTGACCATATTCACATGTGCATAAATTAAGGCTCAAGGGAGTAGAGCATAATGCACCAAATAACAAATGACGTCTCTTCCCTTCTAAAGATTTGTTGCATGGACCTTTTAGGTATCTCTTCACTAGAAACTAGTGCAAGGGCTTTTATACTTGCTAACATTTTGAAAAAGAGGATTCCCTACTCTAGAACCTAAATCCACTCCCGTCTCTTCCCTTGTAAAGATTTGTTGCACAGACCTACTAAGGTATCTCTTCGCTAGAAACTAGTGCAAGGGCTTTTATACTTGCTAACATTTTGAAAAAGAGGATTACCTACTCTAGAACCTAAATCCACTCCCGCTTTCCCTCATGATTGTTCAATTACGGATACGAGTTGAATAATCTTAGTTGCTTCATTCCCTACCAAGAACTGATGAACGTATGTGTCTCCAAATTTTCAATCACCAATGAATGTGCACGGATTCCACAAACAGGGTATTGGTCCCATCCGTAGCCGGCAGAGGATTCCAACCAAGACCAAGATAACATTTGGTTCACTTGATCTGTGAAAAATATAAACATCTAAAGAGCTTAAAGTTGAAAACCTGAAAGAGCTAAGAATCCTAGACATGGTATATAGCTTCGCACATCCATTGCTACGAAAGATCATCAAAATCCTTGAACTAATTATGAAGGGTGTGCATCACCCAGTATACCGTATCTAGCTTAGGCTTAGCACATCCACTGTTACAAAAGATCATCAAAATCCTTGAACTGGTGTGCATCACCCAGTCCTTTGTATCGGGAACTTGTTTCCCTTTCTATTTTTCTTTTACTTCAAGAACATTTTCCCCTTTGCTTTGAGCTTTTGCTCTTGATAAAAATAGGGGGAATGGCACACTGCACGTGAAACACGCATTAAGGGAAGAAGAGAGAAAGATCGGGAGGGAGAGGGTGAGAGTGGTGTGCGGAGAAGGTTGCCTGGATGTGCACTACGCCCAGAGAAAGGCAGAGTTGAGTGAGTAAAAACAAAGCTCCATGTAGCCCACCTTAATTTTTCTGTGAAATCCGATCCATCCATTAGTTGGATGAGATCATGTTAGAGCATGATCCTAAAAAACAGGGAGATCCAAAACTCACAGTGAGCACAACACAAGAAACAGTAGATATGCTGATATTTACCACTGAAACCTTCTTGAATCCACCAAACTTTTGGATCAACCTAATATTCTTTTTTCCATCCATCCTGTTTGGAATGACCGTATAGATAGGATAAAAACATCAGTGGTCCCCAGGATAGTTTGAATGGTGGACATCCCAATCCCAACTGTTTCCTGCTATGTAGCCCACTTGAGACTCTGTCCTGCCTCTTTTTGGCGCTATCATACTATCATGAGCCGGCACAATCATGGTGTGCCGTACCAATGTTGTTAAAATCGTACGATTTACGATTCGAATCATATCGTATATGTATGTAAGATCTGAATAGTACATATGAATCGCAAAGTAGGATGAATCATACATTCATACTATTTGCTTTCGAATTGTATGATATGATCGTGAATCGTACGATTCCTATCGAATCGTACAATTCGATTTTCTCAACAGAAAACCAGCAGCATCCAGTGAAAAAACTGATTTTTTTCTATTTTTAGCAAATTTTTTTTACTGCTTTTAGTTTTAAAAACCTATTTAGGCCCCACATCCATTAGAATAACACATATTTTGCAACTTCTGAGAGATTTTGGGAGCTTTTGGGGGTTGTGGGCCATAGGAAACCTAGAGAAAGAAATCTACGTATCTTTTTCGTCGCCCAATGGAATCGAACACCGCTTGTTGCATTCGATTTCTACATTAAAATTTTCTACTTCATTTCTTTCATATATTTGTGAAAATATGCATTTTCGGAAAAGAAAATAGAATATTTCGATTTTTTCAGTTTTTTACAATTTTTTCAGGACTTTTGTAGTTAAAAGTTATTTTTATCCCCATATACATTATAATATCACCTCTTTTCTTTCTTTTGAGAGATAGTGGTGAGATTTGGATTTTATGCGGGCGGTGGGCCTAAATAGTTTTTTTTTTTTTTTAAGAGTTTTCACATTTATTTCAAATTTTCACTAGTTTTCTCATTTTTTATCAATTTATAATCTTTTATGTTTGTGTGGGGCCTAAATAGTTTTTTTTTTCTTAATATGTAGGCTCATCACTTGTACGTTACCGTGTTGGTTTTTTTTTTTTTTTTTTAGCATTGGAGATGAGAAAGAAATCGAAGACCAAGGACAATGATCTTATTTGGGATTATTGTTCGAAGATGGATGAGAACAATAATCTCCACCTAAGATGCAATTTTGGTAGAAGGAATATTGGGGAGTTGTATTTCGAATGAAACATCACCTAGTCCGAACAAATAAGAATATTGCGGCATATCCCCAAGTAGGTAATGAGATAGATAGCAGAAAAATTCAAGAATTTATTGGATGGTAATGTTAGTGAGAAGAAGTAATAAGAAGAAATGGCCTATGATGTTAGAGGGATTCCTATTATTGATGATGTCGATGAAATGGGTGGTGGAAAAAGAAAAACAACAATGGATGATTCTATGGGAAGAAAAAGTAGGTAAAAAAAAACAACAAGCAACTCCAAACAAAATATGAAAGAAGTGAGATAGAGACAATGCGTGCCTATCTATTTTGCATTTCCTATACGCAAATATCATTTAACCTTGTAAAAAGCTCATTTTTCGCACCTATGATGGAAGTGGTTGCTGCATTTGGGCGGAGATTAAGGCTTCCGTCGTACCATGAAGGAAGGAATAATTCTTTTAAGATGGAGGTTGGGTCGATAGAGAAATCTATTGATGTTTATAAGAAGGAATGGGGGAAGACCGAATGCACGATTATGTCAGATGGGTGGACCGATGAAATGAATCGGTCGATTACAAATTTTTTTGTTAATAGTCCAAGCAATACGGTATTTTTGATATTTTTGAGATATGTCGATACATTCGATATTTCAAAAAATGCGGACAATTTGTTAGGCTTACTCGATTCAATTATTGATAAAGTAAGTGAAGAGAACATTGTATAGGTAGTTATAGATAGCACATCCGCCTATGTGAAGCGGGTCAGATGTTAATGGAAAAGAGGAAGACATTGTTTTGGTCTCTCCATGTGCGGACATGTTTTGGTCTCTCCACGTGCGGCCCATTGCATAGACTTAATACTTGCAGACATTAGAAAGTTGCAACTTCATTCAGAGACCGTGGCGAAAGCAAGGGCTATAACGGTCTATATTTACAAACATTGTTGGGTCTTAAATTTAATGAAGAAGCACGAAAAGGGGGAGTTAACTCGACCGGCCGTAACACGGTTTGCTACGTGTTCTCGACTTTAAAAGGCATTCATAAAAATAGAATTGGTTTGAGATTGATGTTTACCTCGAAAGAATGGGATAGTAGCAGCTTCTCCAAAACCACGAAGGGGAAGCATGTTCAATACATAGTTTTGGCTAATATAGATTTTTGGCCATTTATCAAGTTTGCTTGAAAACCACTCTCTCATTAATCAAGGTGTTATGACTAGTTGATTCAGATGATAGGACAGCCATGGGATATATTTATGAAGCGATGGATCGCACGAAAGAGACTATAGAAAAAAAAACTTGGGAGAGGTAAACAAGCGATTCGGCCATATGGAAAATCATAGACCAATGATGGAATCTTCAGTTACATAGGCCCTTACATGCAGCGACTTATTTCTTAAATCTTAGATTAGACAATTTTCATCCGGATTTAGATATTAAAATTGGCATGTATGACTGTATTGAAAGAATGGTCCCTGATTCGAGGCAGAAGGTCATCATTAATAAGCAAATGGATAAGTTAAAAAAGGCTTGTGGTTTATTTAGAAGAGAGATGGCAAATTAACTAGAACGACAAAGCAACCAAATAATTTTACTTACAATTATTTTGCTTCTTTAAGTTTGATTGTGTGCCTATTGTTTATATAATTATATATGATTGTGTTTTAAGTTTATGGTGGGAGAGTTACGGAGACGAATGTCCAAAATTGCAAAAGCTGGCTATTCGTTTTTTAAGTTTGACATGTAGTGCTACTGGTTGTGAGTGCAACTGGAACACTTTTAAGCAGGTGAGACATTAGTAAATTCATTAATTATCTTATGAATTCACCATGTAGTGACCAATAGCCTTATATTATTATGTTCATTGGCTTGTAAATACATTCAAAGAAGAGGACTAGGCTCAAGCAATAGAGATTGAATGTGCTTGCCTTCGTAAAATATAATCTCCAACTCAAAGTCCATCATGCAAAAAGAGAGAATGACCAAGAGCTTGATCCTATATGCTTATCAGACATGGAATCTGATGATGAACGGATCACGGAAATAGAATATCCTACACTTCTTACAGATAACACCTGCATAGACATAGGTGAATGCTTTGCCGAAGGATAAGAGAATGTGCAAGGTGTAGGTGGATCAACATCGAAACTGGATGGGCGAAGTAGTATGATTCGTATTCTTATTGTTTAGTCTTATAGTCTTATAATTATTAATTAATATAATGAATTTTGCAACAACTATTTTATAGATCTAGAAAACTTGCTATTCGAAGCGAAGTGAAGGGAAAAGCGAACGTGGTAGAAAATGAGGAAGATGAGTTTATTTCAACATTGAATTCCAAAGATGAAGATGATGTTGACCTCATTAGTGATGAGGAGGATGATGATGGCACAGCCGACGAAGAATAGATTCGTTTGGACTTTTTATTTCCTTTTTGAATTATAGAAACAAGTGAATAGAGAATACATATACATTATACATGTAAATGGGATGGAAAAAATGTTATTTTTTTAATCATATAGAAAACTGATGGGAAAAGGGTTATTTTTTGACCTTTTTTTTTAACACACGCACCCCACACCCACCCACACGCACACACCCCACACTCACGCCATAGTGGGATTTTACCACCTATGGGTATCGAACCCAAACCTCATGTTGAAACTCCTAGGAGTCTACCACCAAGGCAAGGATAAGAACCCACTGAACTTGATTATGACATGATGATACAAGTACAACACATTAACAATGAATCAATGATACATCATTCATTTAGTATACTGTTGAGCTCTTAAATGTGTATATTCTAACCCCATTACATCACTAACTATGCATGATTCGCATGTTTAAAGACTATCCTAATCATGGTATACCAAAACGGTTACGTATCAGCCGTATCAGCCGATACGTAACGGAAACGGTCATGACCGTTACACGTTACGGGGTCAAAACAGCCGTAACGGCCGTTACAGAAAAAACAGGCCGTAACGGCCCCGTATCGGACCGTAAAGGTCTGATAACAGTTTTTTTCAAAAAACTAAAAAGGGTCGTATCGGCCAATGCAGGGTCCGTAACGGCCGTTACAGCCCGTATCGTAACGGTAACGGTGGTGGCCGTTACGGACCGCCGTTACCGTTATGGGACACCTTAATCCTAACGCATGTTTTGTGAATGTAGGAATGAGAGAGGGATTTCACTCAATGGATGTTCAAGAGACCACATTTAGAAGGCCTTTGATGGTGATTGAAGGTGGGCCAAAGAAGAAACAAAGAAGCAAAGAAAGAAAGAAGAAAAAAAGAAGGAAACTAGGCTAGACCAGTCAAGACCGGTCAGCCAAGAGGGCCACGACCGGTCAGCCATAGGCAGGGGCCTCTCTCACACTCACTGGACAAAGGACCAGCTTGGTCCGACCGGTCAAGACCGGTCAGCCAGAGGCCTACCCTCCCCTTTGCACTCTCTGGACTGTCCACTGGACAGGTCCGACCGGTCAAGACCGGTCGGCCAGTGTATTTCTGCTGAAAATCAGCAACTTCCTCTTGAAGCTCTGAAAATCCATGCGCAATTGCGTAAGAGCTGCACAATTCTAGAAGATTCTGGGTCGGTGGGACTTCTCTACTATAGGGCACCTAGGTTTCGTTCCTAAGGCATCCCAGAAGAGATCTACGAAGGTAGGAGGCGGAGAAAGACGGATCCGGAGTTCTACAACTCCTCATAGTTTGTTTCCTTTAGTTTTCATGTTTTTTAGTTGATTTCATGTTTCCTTGGATCATGATCGGCTAAACCTCTTGGCTAGGGCTAAGAGGGGAAGCTTGCAGTGAATCTAAGATGCTTTAATTCGTTTATATGTTTCCAAGTTTGAATTTTTATTGAAGAACAATGATTTATTGGAGTTCGAATAAAGTTCCAAGTACTTTTTCTTAATCTTATGATGGCTCATGGATGTTTGGAAGAATTGCTTTAGTTCTTAGTTATTTTACATGGATCGAGACCTGTACACTCCGAGGAATCGGATTCAATACGCAGACTTGGATTCTCATATGGCAACTTCAAACCAATGTTCTACCTTTTGTTCTAAAGTCTGATTTAAGTGTTGTTAATGCATGTGATTTGAATGAAGTTCAAATCATGATATAGTTAAGCCTTGTGACAGGGTTTGATGATTATTATGGTTGTGATCTTAACCTATCAGAACTAGGATTGACCTATGCAATTGAGTGTGCTCAAGTCCTAACTTGAATTGAGGGAATCATGTTTATGAACAACACATGAATTGGACTGTTTTGATGAATTAACCGCTCTATCATCCAGCTAAATAGGATTTGATTTCGACTCTAGTTGTGTAATTGGGAAACCGCAGCGAATTATGCATCAAGGATGGCTACAAGTGGATCCTTGAACCCCTAGTGCTCTTTTATATTAATTACATTCACTTTTAATTTCAGATTACCATCTACATTCAAATTCTAAAATCTGTTTAGTGTGATCTCAATTAGAGAATATTAGAAGTAGTTTTGTGAATTCCTAACAAGTCCCTGAGAACGATCTCGGTCTCTACCGAATTATTACTACATCGCAACCCTAAGGGAAGCGAACATATACTGTTTATCGCAATTTGAAACTTTTTTTTTTTTTTTTTTGGCATATTCATGACAAAATGGATGATTGATGTGTGCTTTTTTATTTTTTTTATTTATATACAATTTTTATATTTTTTATGACATGTTTTATGAAAATCTGAAGAAAAAAAATCTTACGATTTACAATACAATACGATTCAGATCCCTTTATGATTTACAATATGATAACAATTATGACAACATTGGCTGTAACAGCCGTCACGGAGTCGTAAAGGCCGTTACGTAAAGGTAACGATGGCAACAGTTACACATTACGGGGTCGTGATGGCCATAACAACCGTTACGAAAAAAATGACCCATAACGGACGTTACAGCCCTCATAATAGCCCGTTACGCCCCCCGCAAAGGTGGTAACAGCCCCGTAACGGTCCATTACAGGACCAATACTGGTTTTTTTGTTTTTTTTTTTTTCAATAAAAGAAAAAAGAGACCATAACGGCCATTACAACCCATATCGTAAATCGTATAAGCAACGGTTGTGACTGTTATGGCCACCGTTACCGTTATGGAATACCTTGGACGCAATAAATGGATGGAGTGGATGTCACACAATCATTACAATGGGCCCCACAGAACCTATTGTTACACAGGCTCCTATAAGTGCGGCCTATACATAGAGGGGAGACGTGGGAGTGGCCTCATCACATGAAAGAATTCGAAGGACAAAAATGTGCTCTGCTGAAAGGCTAGAGAAATCCCATTTTCCTTTTAAAATCAAAAGTTTACACCCCTCCTTATGACTAACTTCATGGGTTAAATTGGCCAAACGCTGCTTGTGGTATATAAAATAGAGATTATTGTTGTCCATCCAAAAAAAAACCGTGACAAAAGGCATCCAAAAAGACAACATTCTATATGAGGTTTATGAATCAAAACATCCACTGAATGAAAAGAAAAGATCAAATCAGAACACAAACTGACAAAGAAACACACAGGTAAGATACAAAATTACCTAATTATGGGGTTGAACCATGAATGTTCTTCATCTGGTTCATCATCAAGGATATGAAAATGCAAGTCGACATTACAATATGCTGCGAAGGGTCATTCATATGATGATTAACTTACTTCTTCATAAAACTTGCACAATATTGAAAATGAAAGAAATTTAGCATGGGTAAATTGAAGAAAGAAATGCTTAAGAGTAAAGTTAGTAACATGCATCTGCGTGATCACATTAAGTTAGCCTAGTTATCTTCTTCAGATGCCTAACATGATTTTATTTTATTTTTCCTTTTTTCTTTTCTTTTTGAGAATTGGATAGATTGTAAGCTAAAGAACTGCAGAAAGATCAAATCAAGCCATTGAAGTGCTAACACACTCAGAGACATCTTTGAACTCCAAGATCCAAATAAATAACTAGTAAACAAAACATTTCAACTCAGAAAATGTCAAATAATCGAGGTTATATTACATCAAGACAGAAGATGTTTTTCGCATTAGCAAATAAATATAAAACAATCCACAGCTGCCGAACAAAAAATCCATATTTGTCCTGTCACCAAGTTGTTGAAGATTAGCCATGCGTGAAATAGAAATAACTGAAAAGGAAAAATTAATTTATAGTAAGTAACAGGAAAAACCAGCATATGCATCAACTGATTAATAAAGACTATATCCTCAGGAATCGGTATAGCAAACCCGAGACAACAATGAATTTGAGCTAAGCATCCCGCTCACAGCACTGCACAGTGCACACCCCTACCAGAGGGAAGACCCAGGCTTGATAGGTTCAGACGTACTGGTTTCAGTCTGCCTAAACTGACTACCAAAAAAATGAGAAAGCTTAAAAGATATATGATATTAAAGGGTACCTTGACCAATCCCCAAAAAAAAAAAAGAGAGAGAGAGAGAGAGAACATGATGAGCCCCAGTCATGTATCATCCATTCTCCGCATCGAACTTTTTATCAGATCCAACTGCCCTTTCCCTGCTGACTGCTCGTCATCAAAATATTCATTTCTGGAACTTTCCTGACCCAGCATTTTGTTCTCTCTCATGGGATTCAAATCAAGGACCTCCCAACCCATGGGATGACCCTGACCAATGCTGCTTTGTGCCGAATCAATGAACGGTCCAATGTTGTCCTCCACATTTGCCTTCAAATCATGATCTGCAAGTTCTGTCTTCCCTTCTGCATACATGGATGATGATTCAATATTTAAATCAGATCTGAAGTCATATCCAATGGCTGGACCACCTGCAACTTGATCTCCAGTCCCTTGACAGCCCACATCATTTATGGCTCCTAAGGCAGAGCTTCCTGCAGTGCCTTTCCTTGGCCTTTTCCATTTCTTTGTAGATGAGGTTCCATCATCTTCAAAATCTTCTTCTTCTCTATCTCGGTGCAAATAAACCCACAACTTTCTGTCGCCATCAAACTGTACACAAGGATCACGTTCATAATGCAAACGGTCAAGAGCCCCACTGACTACCTGGTTAATTTGGGCATCAGAAACATCTTCCACAATATACTGGGAGTCTCTTATCAGGGTACAGACATCTGCTCTGGTGCCAATGCTTCCAGGCAACCTGGCTGCTGCATCCCTTACAAGACACAGGATTGTAACATGCGGTGGTCGATCGGGCTTAAGCATAAAATGTTCTCGAGCTTTGGCACTACATCTTCTCAATGGAGCAACTATAGATTTTCTACCATCAGCAGCAGTATAAGAAAAGGCCCTGTCAGGAATTGAATATCTTAGAACTTCCTCATGGCGAAAATATGCCCTCATTTCATCAGAACTCGGGCCAATAGTGTTGAGACTCTTCTGAGCTCTTAGATCCTTAAATCTTTCCTTCTCGTCCACATTGGGCAACATTGGGGGCGGTGCTGGAAGGCTTCCTATTTGCTGAAGGGTCTCTTGACCACTTTTTAGCCAATTAGCAAACGCATCGACCAATTTCACAAGCATCTTGTGAGGAACACCCCAAGCATCAGAAGATGTTTCTTCTTCGACCATGTCACGATCCAATGAACTAGAAGAAACTGGACCAATCCAGTACCAACTTTTAGTAGATTTTTCATAGCATACGAGTGCCTTCCAAGCCTTTGCTCCTAAAGGTGCTGTTTTGGACGAAAATATCTTCAGAACTCCTCTGACCAAATCCTGAAGGGGCTCCTGTGTTTCGAGAATGCAAGGATCTCCAGGGTTCAATCTCACACGATTGACAATTTCTTGAACAGTAAGAGAAGGTAAATTCTTTCGTCCTGTGTATTCTGGATAATTAACATCCAAGTTCTCATTAGAAGGGATCTCCGCACCTTTGCTCTTCTCGAATTCCCTGTCAACCTCAGTGGTATCATCTGTATTCAAAGTTATCATTGCCCTTCGAACAGCTGAAAGAAGATGTACAATTGAGAATGAAAATCCAGTGTGAAGAGAAGGTGTGATCAAAGTAAAGGGCTTCTTCAGCTGCTTTGTTTCTTGCTCTCCGTCCGCCATTGCCCTTTCTGAAATAATCGAATCGGAAGTTACCATTGTCAAAGATCTACTTTCAGCATCCAGTTTCTTTTTGCTCTGTTTCTTCACGAAATTGGGGTCGTCAATGGGATGGTGTGAAACAGGCTGTGGATAACCGGACTTATCCGACCCATCTAAATGCATAAAATCAACCTTCCCCTTCTGCTTCCGCGTTATTGATTTGCATCCTAATAATGGCATGCTTGACTTTTCATGAGCATCAGCCTCAGCTGGATAAGCTTTGGTTATTTTACCTTTCTTCCCTGATTTATGAGTCCGTGCCTGGTCATTAACATTTGGCATCACATGCAAATCATCCTCCTCCAGAACTCCACGGGCATACTTGTCCATGTAATCTGAAAGACGCATAGAATAGTCCAGGTCAACCTTCCCTTTGCGCCTTTTCTCTGCAGAACGAGCCTTCACAAATGGTAGGTTTGACCTTCCACCATGATCATCATGCATTTGACCATTCTGCACTGACTTATTAATTCGTTTTTGAGCATCTACTAACTTAGCAGAAGGGGAGAATTTTTTGCCCTCCAGATGTACATTAGAATAGTCAGGCTGGTAACGGAGCTCAGTTAACTTACCGCTCTGTGTTCCTTTTAAAGGAAACCGCTCGTCAAGATCACCGACTTCTTTGGAAGAGCGTGCGACCCCATCAAAAAGTTGGTCATAATCTTTTTTATGACTCCTCATTAGTTTATTCACCTGTTCAGAATAATCAGCTGATTTGACAGAGGCAGATCGACCACCCTTAAAGGTGCCACTTGGATAGCTAGAAGGATTGAGATCTTCATCTTCATCAACCTCTTTGGATGAATCTGACTCTGTTTCTTCAACTTGGGAGAACATGCTAATGCCTTTACGGTCTTCCTCATTCATTCCTCCATTTTGTGCAGATGTTCTTCTATTGGTCTCATGTAATGCTTTGATCCTATGATGATGATCGGCCTGATGTGAAATAGTTCCAAAAGATCGGACCAAATTTTTCTCACCAGTGTGGAACCCCCCTCCAGTCTTCTGTTTCTTGCTTCTAGCATTCTTCTCATTGAATCTAACGGGATGATCCATGGAGAAGTCATCTTGATGTGCATGTCTGTTCAGAAATGGTTGACTTCCAGCTAACCAGTCAGCTCGAGTTTCTTCTACAAACACCTGCCGATCCCTACCTTCTGTGGGATCCATCCCATAATCAACCAAGGACCTCCCAGATTTTTCGGGATGCTTGGCCCTTTTCCCAGCAACATGGGAAGAATAATCATAAGATTTCTCACAAATCGGTTTACCTATCAATATTTCAACGCCCACCATCTGTTTGACATTCCTGTTTCTACCATATCGATGCAAATTCTCTTTTTTTATGGGAAAAGGCAACCCAACGTAACATTCACTATCTTCTTTGCCCAGTCCAATACGAGCATCTGTGTCATACTTCTTCAAAAGGGCATCTTTCTTTCCCTGCATTAGTGATCTAACCTTATCCACTGTACCGCACTTACTGCCTCGTGCCAGATTCCTATTTTTCTGAGAATCAATTTCATAAGCATATTCTCTGTCGTCAACATCAGCTGTCGTCTGACTCCAGACCCGGCGAGCAGATCCCAAATCATACCCAAAAGCTTGAGGGTTTAATAGTGAAGCAGACGGCCTGGATTTCATCATCCCCAAGCTATGATTAACAGAAGAAGGAAGGAGACCCGCCAGATGACCATTCTTCATAGAAGCCTCTGGTGTGGTGACCTTCAAAATCCCCTTCAGGTTCTGTTTCCCATGCTTGGTAGGCGCCAAAGTCATAACCATTTCTCGAGAAAAGACATCCAACGACGGTCTTACGGTATATGAAGCTCGGTTACTCAGATTTGCGCCTTTAGCCAGAAACCGCTTGTCATACTCTTCCCTCAATGATGACTCTGACTCAGATCCCAACCCATCATCCTTTCCATAAGTCGAAACCCTGCGGTGGCTTCTTCCTATATCCAGAATATGGAGCCTCTCCTTGATCCCGCAACCCGCACACTTCTCCCAAGCATCCCTTATGTGGAAGAGACTACGCACCATAGAGTTGTGATACTTGCGTAAGAGGTGGTAGTGATTGCGCTTCTCGAAGAAATTCAAACCCTGTCGATAGAGAGCGACTCTTGGTTCACAGAGGCCTCCCTTCAGACGATCGAAGAGGTCGGCAATGGGGTTCCCGAAGTGGAAGTTATGGCCCGCGAAGAGCTCTTTCAAGGTGAGCATGAATGTCTCTTGGTCCATGTCTGGGAGGTACTCTGCCAAGCTAAAACGCTCAACCTCACTGAGGCAATTATTCCAGGTGTCCAGAGAAAGTACACCAGTTAAATCTGGAAGATCATATAGCTCGAAAGGAACTGAACAATTCCAGTTTCCTATCAGACAAAATTCAGCCCCGATTTCACCCAAATCCGACAAATCAAAGTCGTCAGAACCCGCCCCAGAGTCCGCATCATCATCAACAACATCAAAACCATCATCATCATCAGAAACTGAAACGGAACTCGGAGTTTGAACCTCACTGTCATCATCACTTGAGAGAGTGCCTCCACTCGCAGGAGAAAAATCGCCGTCTGATCTAGAATCCTTCGAGTTGTCGTTCTTTACGATCGCCATCAAACTACCGGACCATCAATCTTTCTACAAGTTTAAAAAGAGGTGAGAAGAAATTCCTTCTAAAAATTTTAGATTCCAAGAGAAATCAAAAGGTATGAAGAACGCACCTTATATCGATAGAAAAATAAAAAAAGAAAATCTCTATCTACGAGCCCGTGGAAGCCAATCCAAACCCTAACCAACCAGCCTAGAAGCGAGATGACGGTGCTGACGTGGACGAATCTGGATCGTACAATGGGTAGGATCCCGCGGCACTGCTGAAGCAGGAGGAAGCGAGAAGATGCGAACACGCAAGAGGTAGCAAAACAGGGTTTTTTTTCTTTTTTTCTTTTTTTCGAGCCGATGCCGAGAGCGTTGGAGGCGGGGAGGGAGTTCCGTCTCGTGCATCTCACCGGTCAATAGGAAACTCCTGGCCGTACGATCTGAAGCTATCGGTCCAAGCGAGCTTCCGAGACGCTCGACGCACGAGTCACGACATTATTGCGGCAAGTGTGTGTGATGATCCGAACCAAGAATCACGCGTGGCTACGCGCCCGTGACCATGTTAACTTCGTTGTATAGGATGTACCGTTTGGATTCTGAAGAAACTAAAGGCCCGTTTGGGAGCTTGCAAACGGGAGCGGTTTGGGTGGATCCCAAGGGCCCATACCACCAAATAAGTTGCTTTTCTTGCTGATGTCCGCAGTTAAGGGCCCGTTTGGATACTACCAAATAAGTTACTTTTCAATTGAACTTAAGACCTTAAGTTACTTTTAGCACTTAAGTTCATTTGGTAAGTATAATTGAAAAGTAACTCATCTCTTAAAAATTAGTATTTTTTTTAGCCTTTTACTTTTGACTTTTCTACTTATCTCTCTCATTTTTACTCCTCCCCCTTTGGGGGCACCCTCCAATGTTAATTAACCACCCTTCAATTTGGCTTTTCTACTTATACATATCAAAGTTCTCTCTCATGGTTCCACTCAATTACTGCTCTCTCTTAATGTCTTATATCAAAGGAGGCCCCACATGATGAACTATCCCATCAAAGGTGGGGCTCACACAGTGGACAGCCCACATCAAAGATGGGCCCTACATTAATTGGTGCAAGATCCAATACACCAATCAGGCTAATCTGATCTTCTACATCTTTTCCAAAAATGATTTAGTCCACTCACCATGTGGACCGACTATTGGAAACAAGTGAATGGGTTAGAAATTTTCAACCAAGTCTTCTAGAGCCATACATTTGTTTTACAGACTGTGGCCCACCTGACCAGTGGATCAACCTGATTCTTGTGCCAAGGCATCCATATAGTGGTCCCATTCTAATGGATGGAATGTATCTCAGACCAATCGTGCTATGCTAGCACATGCATGGCAAGTACATGAGCTTTATTGCATGCACATGGGATTAGAAAAGCTCATTCTGTTAGGAAAACTGCCTCAACGGTTAACTTTTTCTTTTCATGTCAATAGGTTGCTTATTATATGTAGATTTGAAATTTTCTTCCGAAAGGTTACTTATCAATGTGTTATTACTAAACATACTTATTTACATATTGGCTGATAAGTATGCTGTTTACCGAACAAACTTATCTAATTAATAAGTAAAAACCAAGATAAGTAACTTACAATCCAAACGGGCCCTAAGTAACTTATTTAAGATAAGTTAGTTTGGTTAATAAATAATGATCATTACTTATTTGCTGAAAATCAATTAAGCATTTCAGCATTTTTATTTTGCTTTTCTACTTTTTCACCATCGACTGAAACAAAAGCTGCTTGTCCATAGCTGCAAAAGTGCTGATTTTTGTGGCAACCGCCCAACCATGTTGACCATCCAACTTGCTCGGCCCACTGCGATATATTTGATCTGCGTCGTCCATCTGGTTTGGATGTGAGAGGGGCTAGCATGTGAGGCAGATCTAAACCTTAGGTGGACCCTACATCAGGAAGCAACAATGATAATGATGACACTGTTGAAACCTCCCTGGGCAGCATGATGTGCTTTAATCATGCCATTCATCTGCTTTTCCAACTAGTTTTGAGTGGCCCATTGGGTAGTGGGGCCACATGTTGTGCACATGAAATCCACACCATCCACCCTTGTTGGTCCATCCCAAAAATGAAACAAAATCCAATCTCAAATAAATCGCACCTCAGGAAACAGTGGTCATTGATGCTTACCATTGGTCGCCCCTAATGATGAGTGGCCCATATCCAAGGCGGGCCCTGCATGATGGACATCCCACATTAGAGGTGGGCCCCACATTTGGGACAATCCACATTAAAGGTGGCTCCACATGATGGGTAGTGGATATAGATGGTGGGCCCACTTGATGGATGTCCAACATCAAAGGTGGGCCCTAAATAAAGAACGGTGTAAATGGCCCACATCCAAGGTGGGCCCCACATGGTGTACTGCCCACATCAAAGGCGGGGCCCACACAATGAACAATCCACACCAAAGGTTGGCCCTAAATGATGGATGGTGGATGTGCAGGGACCAAACAACTTGAGGAATGATGGTGGAAACAAACAGGTTTTTCTACTTTTTTGTTGATAATCATGTTGTTAACCAAACTTACTTATTTGTTAATTAAGTAGAAACCAAGATAAGTTACATATTTGATAAGTAGCTTATCTTAAGTAACTTACAATCCAAACGGGCCCTAAGTGTGGGGTTCGTTGTGATGTATGTTCCTTACATCCACACCATTCACCCATTTTGACAGCTCATTTTAGGGCATGAACCAAAAAATGAAGCAAATCCAAATCTTAGGAGACCATACTACAGGAAACTGTTTTGATTGAATCCTCGCCATTAAAAACATCATGGGGCCATCGGAATGCTTATTTTCCATCCAACTTGTTGATAAGGTCACAAAGAGCTGGATGAAGAGACCACACTAATATCAGGTTGATCCAAAGCTTTTGTTTCTCACGGGAAGTTTTTAATGGTGGATTACCACGGTTTCCTGTATTATGGTCCACCTGAGACTTGGACTTGCTTCATTTTTTGTATAATGCCCTAAAATTTGTTTTCAAAACAGATGGATGGCCTGGATATAAAGAACATACATCAAGGTGGACCCCACGTTTAGGGATCCACCCACCTCGGGGATCCACTAAAACTACGCTCGTGAATGGGAAGCAAATTATGTACGCTAAGCATACTGAGTAAACTCTGTGGTGCCCATATGTATTTTATCAACTCCGTCCATCCATTGTATCACATAAATTTAAGTCTTGGCCCCAAAAAATTGAAGCATATCTAAGGCTTAACCGTACTATAGGAAACCGTGTGAATTGAATGTCCACGTTGAAAAATTCTTAAGAGCCATAAAGGCTTTGGATTAAGCTGATATTTTTGTTTTCCCTTCATTCATGCCTTTGTGATCTTACCCACAAGTTGGATGACAAATAGACATCATTGTTTACCCTAGGGAGGTTTCAATGGTGGAAATTATTTCCACTATTTCCTGTGGTGCGATCCACTTAAGCTTTAGATATTCTTTAATTTTGAAGTGGAAAAACGGATGGACGGCATAGATAAATGACATACATTCATAGTGGGCCCAACAAAGTGTTGGGAAAAACCCGCAATGGAAGCAAATCACACAAGGCAAATCACAATAGCAACAAGCAAGCAAATCAACAAAGCAAGAGAAGGCAATCCAAATTTAATGTGGACAAACCCCTCACGGGTAAAAAAGTACGGCACAAAGCGAACAATCCATTATGAACTAGAAGTGACAAGAGATTATAGAAGAAAACTTACCTGGATCTCAAAGCCTCATAGAGAGAAACTCAAGCTTACCTAGAAAAAGACCAACATAGCTCTTCCTTAAGCTTATTCTCTCACCTTAGAACTCTCTCAACCCACACAAACACATCTAGGACTCCTTGTGTTACCCTAATCCCGTATTATACCCCTTTAAATAGGAAAAAATCAACATTATAAACAAATCCCACGCAAAACTTGCGAAACTGACTTTACAGTTCGCTAACCATCGGGTGCCCGACAGAACTAAAATCTATCCAAAGAGTTCCAGCATAAATCTAGTCAAATCTCGTGCCTCCACCAACTTATCCTCACACCTTCACATCATTCTCGCTCATGTGGCCCTTGCACGCTGTTCACAACCCCAAGTGCAGGGTCGCAATATAGTAATAATCTCGGTGAGACCGATGTTGATCCACAAGGAGGAATTTAGGTTTAAACACTCTAAGGCTATCTAGGATGTACAACTAACTAATTAAACTAAACTGAAATTGGATTAAGGATATTTAAATTCAGATTTTAAGAAAAACTAATGAAAAATAAATACTAAAGCATCGAGGATCTACTTCTAGTTATTAACAATATCTAATTCACATTGTTCAATTAGCTACTCAACTAGAATTAGAGTTCCATCCTATCCAACCGAAATATGGAGTGATCAAATCATCAAAACACATTTAAGATAGATAAGTTGTTCATTGATACAATTCCCTTAAAAGTTGTTCATTAATACAATTCCCTCAATAAGGCTCAGGCATTGGGTGCACTCAATTATACAGGTCATTCCTTTAACAAAACTAGTAAGATCATAATCATGATCTTCTTCAAATCATGTCACTAGACTTGATTAGAACCATGATTTGAACTTGAATCAAACCAGTATCAATAGGCAAAATATTCAACTCAGATTTATAGAAAAAATTAAAATTTCGATTTGAAATAATTCTGACATTAAGAACCATGTTTAAGAGCATAGGAAATTCAAAGCATCTACCATGCCCGTAGTCTATGGTAGATCAATAAAATTTATAGGTCTAAATAATGCAAAACGATTAAAAAACTAGTTTTAGAACCTCTAAGCTTCCAATGAGCTCAGAGTCATCAAAAGATCAAAGAAGAACTAAAACTTTATTCAAACTAGAATCAAACCATGTTCTTTAATTAAAAAATAAAATCAAAATTAAGAACCGAAAACATCATTAATAAACTAGAAGTATCACCTCTCAGCTCTAACTGAAAGTTAGCCTAAGAAAAATATAAAAATAAGAACTAAAAAATGAAGAAAAACTAGAAAAAGTGAGGTTTGGAACCCTCCTTGGTCTTGATCTCCTTGCTTTCCACATCCTTGACACCTAGAAGAGAAAGGAGCTCTCATATTTATAATGATTGACAGGAGGACAGCAACATAACAGATTTTATTTCGCTTGGAATGGGTTAACCAACGGTTGGATTGTTTTGAAATTTGATTTGTAGCTTCCCTGACATCTTTACTTCTTTATAGATGGTTTAGATTTTCAAAACTATCTTCTAGGTGGGCCCACGAATCAGAACAGTGACCACCTCTCCAAATCACAGTAATTCGGAAACATGTAGAATCAGTCATCTTGCGATCGACAGTACGGAGTGTATAGAGGTCGGATTGGTCTCATATTTTGAACAGTGGTAGAAAACTTCATCCTTTATATGATAAACGGTTTAGATTATCCAAAACTATTCCAGAATGTGGCAAAAAAAAAATTAGAACATTTAGGCATTTTTTAGAAACTGCGCAATTGGAATCTTTTAGGACTGTCCATCTTCCTTCAACTGGAAAACAGTTTGGCAAATATTGATGTACTCTAGAAGATGGTCAACTTAGATTTTTCATATCATCAACGATGGGTGTTCGCCAACCCCAAGTGCAAGATTGCGATGTAGTAGTAATTCGGTAGATACCGAGATCGTCCTCAAAGATCAACCAGGAATTCACAAAACTTTCTTAAATAACTTCAATTGAAATTAAACTAAGAAAACTAAATATGACAATTTAGATTGTGTGAATATTGAAATTGGTACACTAAAAGATGAATGTAATGATATTAAAAATACTAGAGCACCGAGGATTCACTTATAACTATCCTTAATGTCTAATCCATCTAGGTTTTTCAACTTCACAACTGGAATTGAAATCCAATTTTATCCAGCCAGGATATGGAGCGGTTAAATTATATCAACATCTAAAACAATGTTGTTCATTGTCATGATTCCCTCAATAGAGTTCAGGTATTGGGCATACTCAATGGCCAATCATCTTTCTAATAGGTTAAGATCACAACTATGGTCATCATCAAATCCTGTCACTAGGCTTAATTAATACCAAAATCTGAACTTGAATCAAATCATAATAATAAGTAACAACTATCTCAAAATTCTTTAAAAGATTAGAACTTTAGTTTACTTAGTTCCCACATTGAGAACCAAGTTCTAGAGTACAGAGAATCCAATTCCTTGAATTGTATAGGTCTTGAGCTTGCAAAATAAATAAAAATCTAAGTTTAAACCTTCTAAGCATCACATGAAAATGGAGCCATCAAGAAATCAAAGAAAAACTAGAATTTAGAACTTTAGTCAAACTAGAATCAAACTAAGTTCAACATTAAATTCAAAAGTAAAACCTAGAATTGAATTAAAACATTAAGAATAACTATAAGCTTCACCTCTTAGCCCTAGCTAAGAGGCCCTAGCTAAGAGGTCTAGCCAATCAAAGACATGATTGAACTAAAAAACAAAAGAAAAACTACCAAGAGCATGAAAAACCCTAAAAATTGGAGTTATAGAAGCTCCTCTTTGATCTTCTCCACCTCTAGCAGCTTTAGGTCTTCTCTATGATGCTTTTAGATGTGGGTGGAGGTGTCCTTTTATAGCAGAAATCACGCACCGCTTTGGAATCTTCTAAAAATTGCGTAACTTACAAAGGTTTCGATAGGAACTTCGATATATCGAAACCATTTTTTCGATTGATCGAAGAATGTGTCCAGAGATTTTGAATTTTTTCATGAATATTATTGATATATCGAAATTAGGTTTTGATCAATCAAGATTCAAACTTCGATTAATCGAAAGGGCTTCGATGGATCGAGATTTATGTTCAGAGAGTATGAATTTTTAGCTTCTCTTCGATCCATCGAATTGGTGTTTCGATATCGAAGGACCTATCGAAGACATATCGAAGGTCTATCGAAATTGTTATTTCTGTATTCTTCTGGTTTTATATTTTGAACTTCTTCCCTTCTTCTTTGTTTGCCTCCTCCACCTCTTGGCTTTCTTCAAATGTTCTTCAAAGTGCCTAAATTGATCATCTTGTCCTTGAATCCATGAGGTCTCTCTTTCTTTCCTACAAACATGAATGCACATATAAGATGAGTCTTTTAATACTATAAATCATGCATAATGTGTGATGAATTGAGGTTAGAATATTCTTTTAATACTATAAACTATGCATAATGTGTGATGAATTGATGTTAGAATATGCACAATTGAGAGCTTAACAATGGGCCACCTGGACCATCCCAAAGTTGAGTCGGCGGAATCAAGAAAGTTCTGGATAGTTTGTATTGTTTTGGCCACCACGGTCAATCCGTAGATCCGATCGACACGAAACCACTTGATTTTTTTTGGTATCGAGCTACTCTTTGACATGGATGAACTGAATTTACAAAAATAATCAAGATGGGCCCCACGAATTGGGCTAGAAGGTGAAAAAGGGGATTGGGCCTCTATTTCCTGTTCTGGTTGAAACCCAAAATGGAAACAAACTTGTTTCCTTTTTTCTTTGAAATTCATAACACCAACCTTATTTCTAATTTTCTTTTCTTTCTTATTTCAAATTCAAAAAACATGCAGCATCTTTGTTTTCTATTTTTTTTATTTCTTTCCTTTTTGTTTTTACAGCTAGCCATGCCTCAAATCCAGACTGTTCATGTAGTGGTCCATTGCTTACTGTCCATCGGTTCCCTATTGAGTTCATTTCATTTGCATCTCTCTTTTACTCCAATGATCACAAAAACACATTAAAGGCAGTCTTTAAGCTCATTGTTTTATGTAATTAAAGCATAAAATTGGAAATAAATATGCACAATTCAAGGGTTAACACACCTCCAACCAGCATTTTGCTAGTCCCAAGCAAAACATGTGAAAATAATTCAACTCTTTAATCTCAAACTTTTCTCAGAAAACCAACTTCTATAAAACTAAAGTGATGTGAGAGTGAAATTCAAAGACACTTAGTAGCAAGACAATGAAACACCTATCTTCTAATGACTTAGTGAGTGTTCAAACTAAGTTTCAACTATTTAATTGACAAATATAACAATTCAAACAATCATGACCGAGTATGCTTGGTGAATACCTAATTCTTCATCTTTCAGGATTATCCTTCTTTCTATTGATCAATTGGATTATAAGTCTAGAGAGTGTATAGATCAACAACAAGCCTATGACAAGAGATTGCCTTACCGTTCTATCGATGGCCTTCACACTAATCCCATTGCTAGCTTGGGTGAACAGCCCTCCACTGGTTGGTCATAGGTAGCCCTTTTTCGATACCCTATTTTCTTTACTGATTTTTAATTCAACTCTTTTTTTTTTCAAAATTCAATAGCCGAAGAATCTAAAAGGCTCACTTTAAACTAAAGCAATAATCACGTAATGGTATTGACACAAGATAAAAATCTTGCCCCAAATTACATTTAAACGTGATGGACAAAACTCCTCGGCTTGATTTCTCAACTCTTTCAAACTATAATCCAATCCAATCAATCAAAACATCATTCCAAATCCTTACAAATGAGAGTGATGTGTAATGTGAATTAGACTTTAATGATGTTTAAACTTTCTTATCGGTCAAATAATAGAAGAAACTCATGTAGAAAACTACTAAATCAATCGAATTTAAGCTTTTCAAAATTCGACTACTTCATATCTCATCTTCTCATATTCACATTGTAACGCCCCAGATTTTCGCTAACTTGGAAATTGGAAGTCCTTAGGCGTTACCTTCGGTTTGTCGGTTATAGTGCGTACCCGCACGTGTGTTCACATGTATTGGGGACTAAAATGAAGGTTTTTACCAAAGAAATAATGGAATTAGTTTAGGAGTTGGAAGATCACATGGTTCGAAAGAGTTTTCCGACGATTGGGTTGACTCGGGTATGTCGCTGTTTGTAGAGACTAAGTAAAGAACCCTGAATTATCAATCCACTCGTAGATCGACAAGACTATCATGAATATTTTACCGAACCTTGGTGTTTTAGCCTATTTTTGGTATTTCAGATTTTTTGAACGATTTAGATTTCGTAAAAACCCTCTCTTTTAAAAGGCGCTATGTTTTGGAAATGCCAAAAAATTGCGATTTGTACTTGGAGTAGAAAATCAAAATCTTTATTATTGGGATTTCGATTTTTTAGTATTTTTTATTGAATCCAAATGGGGGGTACTTCCTTATTTACATAAATAACTTAAAGTAAATGGAAACGTAAATGTTATTTTACTTAAATGACATGACATTTTACTTAAATGACATGACATTTTACTTAAATATGACATTTACTTAAATGTTATTTTGTAAATAAGGCTGACAAGTAGCTTAGACTAGAAGGAAACTCACTGTGCAAGGGAGGAACCCTGCATTTTGAGCAGAAAATGTACAAGGGACGACCGGCCGACCGGTTTGACAACCGGCCGACCAGCTGCTGCTGCCCCTTTGGAAGAAAAAATGGATGGTCAGCGTGATCCGGCCGACCGGATCTGGGACCGGCCGGCCGGTCATGGCTGGACGGTTTTAAAAGGGGGGTTTCAAACCCCATTCGATCCAACTCTCTCTCATTTCTCTCCTTCACTCTCTTCTCCCCTAAACTCCCAAGCACCCCTAGCTCCCATCTTCCTTCTTCAAACCCATTTTCTTCCGCATTCCTCCCTCAAATCCTCCTCCAACCTTAGAAATCTCGGATCTTCAAGATCTTTCCGGCCCCCATGTCCGTTCTCGCGTCTTCTCCGGCTAAAATCCGGTCGCTTTGGGTCGGATTTAGCTCTACATGCTAGGTAAGATGTTCTTCTACCTTCTCTTCCACCTCATCTCTCCATTTTCTTCATTTTTATGTCATTAGGGTTAGAAACCCATTTGTTTCTGTCGAAACCCTAACCCTAGGGTTTGTCTATACTAGGACTTAGACCTTTATTGGTCGTTGGGGGTGGTGCACGCTATTGCGGGAGCCGTAACCAAGCTCGACTTTGTTGGGATTCCGACGGTGCACCGAATTTGGGCCCCTATTCGTTGAATCGATTTGGGATTTTCCCAAATACGAGATACTAAAACCCTAAACTCTAATTAGACATTTAATTAAAGTAAACCCTAATTGATTAACACTAAATTTGTGATTCATTGTAGGTCATTGAGGTATTCCCCAATTTTCGACATTCAGACCATATTTGGATCGCTCATGGCCTCATTCAAATCGAGCAATTTCGATTCCAAGGTGAAGATCTAACCCCAAGCTTTTTTTAAGAATTGTTAATGGATGATTGCTTAATTATGTTGACTTTTATTTATTTTATAAATGTTAAAATTGTTTTAACTTATAATTTATTATAAATTAGTGATATGCATATAATATGTTTGATGAAATGCCTCTATTGTTGTTTTAGATGATAACATGCTTGATGAAATGCCTCGGTTGTAGTTGGGTGAAAACATGCTCGATGAATTACTTGAGTGATATGAGAAACATGATACTATATTTCTTTTGTGCTTTTGTTGGTTTGTGACGCCCTGTGTCATCCGGGCTATGTCATCCGAATCCTTTGGATCGGTCGGGCTAGTCGGTCGGGCCAGGTGCTTTAATAAATTGGGTGATAATGTTTTCTATATTTGTGCTATTGATGTGCTCTGTTGTAGTAAATTTATGGCTGTCTGGATTAAGCTCTGACAACCGTTTGACTAATGTACTACCTATCATTCAATTGACAATTACGAGCCTATTCAATCAACTAGACGGAACACGATCGACAGATAGGGACCACTATCGGTTTGTCACGATCCACTTAGGTCGACTGAATAGGTTCCATTCAGAGTTAATCATTATTATGGTTGATTGATTGAATCACACTCTATTGAATTTAGAATACCGACATTACCAAAGCATAGTCCACTTAAAACCGTATTGCGATACGATCTCCAAGTCTCATGAGCCTGGCATGGTAGTATGGGATGCCATGTCTGAGCTGTCGGCCTACGCTGGGGTGATGAGCCTCCCCATAGTGACCAGTGAGCATTAAAATAGGTGACAGATCGTTGTTCGAATAGCCCTTGTGACAAATGTGACCCTGACCAATGTTAGCGTGCCTGTGCACTGTTCGAACAACTCGGGCATGTATTGGTTTAGTTTTGATTGATTAGCCCACACCTCTGAATTGATTAACTGTATTTGATATGTTGGTGACGAGTCCTTTTGCTTTGATTTGGGTGTGGCTGACAAGTCACGACTAGACCATGCCTTCATGGAAGGATACTCAACTTTGGATCGAGGGGTTACTGGCGATGATTGGTGACGCATCGCAGGGAGCCAGATGGTCTCAGTTAGACTTTGTGATACAATGACGGTATTCTAGCTTCATCAATTTGTTGTACGAATTGGATTAATAAATACTTGGCTATCCATGCATATCATGGCATGCACTTGTGGAGGACGGCATGCACTTGTGGAGGACGTGTGGGTGCCTAGTTGCTTGCTGCGGCGCCAGTGCTACCTTTTATGTCCTCATGTGATCCACGGGACATGCATCTGGGTGCGCATCATAACTTACATGCATTTAATCAACTCGTTTATGAAATGTATTGTTTTGTATCTTCATTGTTTGCGTCTGCTTGTGTGCATAACATGTGTAATTTGATTAGTATTTTTGAGTTAGAGATAACCATCTTATGAGTAGTATATATATACATTTATTGTGAACATATTCATATTTAAAATATCCCAAGTAAAATCTTGAGGATATTTCTTCACTATGTTGGCGTTTGACGCCTTCCATTTAACATATGCAGATGATTCCAGTATAGAACCGGATGGTGGTGCATTCAGAGCGCTCTTGTAGCTTATGGCATCGTCCATTTGGTAGTGTACTTTCCTTCCTTTTACATTTATTGCGATTCGTATAATTCTCATATGGGCTTACACTGCGATTGAACTGTACCATTTTAAGTGTTAGCCTTTATTTCTGAATTTAGTTATCTCCGCCTTGCTTTGATCCGCTAGTTGAAATGCACTACTCTGATTATTTGAGTATGGAATGAATGTAAAACTGATTGAGGACACACGTGGGTGCTTCTCTCACATGTGACATTCCTAAATAAGCATTTTATTAAGTAACACTCGTCAAATCGGGTGTACCCAAATACTCAATTTTTCGGGGCATTACGCACATAGACTTGAATTTATAAAAATTAAACCTTCTAAGAGAGTTTTAAAATCAGAAAATCGAAAAAAAAATAAAAAAATTTGCTCGAAATGTTGCAACAATACTAGATTTAATGGGAATCTCACCCCAACCTAAATTTTATATTGTCCTTAATGTAAGAAAGATATGTAATGCATGCAATATGAGAGCAATGATAACATAAAGAGTGAGTAAGAGAGAAAGTACCTGAGAGAGCAAGTTATTCAAGAGCAACTTCTTTCATGTCTCCATTAGACTAGGAGACTTATTCAATCCTAGACAAAAGCAATCCTAATGCAACAAAATAAAACCTAACCTACCTAACATACTCTACTTTAATCTAATCAGATGTAGCACATGGTAGGATTGGAGCAGGATCATCATGAATTGTAATAAGTTATTCATTAGGACCATCCACAGTCTTGCTCGACAATATATATGGGTGTTCTTCATTATAAAAATTCAAAAGGAACACACACCGCATGTATGAGAAGCGGAGATAAAATCAGTACGTGCATTATAAAAAAGATATCTCCTGAATGTCTAGGGAATAGTTAAGCAAGAATGAATGTTACCAAACATAATCTTCCATAGGTTGAAAAACCCACAGGGGTGAAGAGACTTCAATCAAGTTCTCTTCAAGCAAATGTGTCTCCTCCACCATTTCAGAATTTTTTTGTTCCTCCCAATATCTCTTCTAACGATCGGTTAGGCAAGGTGACGACCGGTCGGTCAAGGCATAAAACCTACTATTTTGAAGGCTTATTTTACAGTAGTTCATGCAATCTCATAGGCCAACTTTTGGGTGATTTTTTGGGACACCTAGTACCAATCTAAGATGACTACAAGTATGCCTAAAGGGTTAGGGTCATCTAGAGGTTATTATTTTGGTTTGTGTTAAAACTAGAAAATGATCAAGGCAATTTTCTTGTGTTTTCTTGTTCTGGGGAGTTTCTGAGTATTGAGACATTCATAGACAATCATAAGCATTCACAAAGTATACACGAGAAGAGATATCGCAAGGTAAATTTTATTCCAGAGATTCTGAATTCTTGTACATTTCAGACCGTGATCTAGCACAAGCCTTTAATTACATCAATGGATAATCACCCTTAATTAAAAGGTAAAAGTAAATGTATGCAAGCGTCTTAGATAAATTAAATAGAGCAAATGAGGAAGTATCAATGTAAACATGCATGTCATAGAGAATAAGGAGATTTTTATGTGGAAACCCTTGCGGGAGAAAACCACGGCACAAAGCGACAAAACTCCACTATGAATAATGTTCGTACAATAGATGGAGTATTCAAGAAAAGGCCCGAATAGATCGAGCAAGGGACTAAGTCATTGGAGACTATAGTCTTTGAGTTTGTGGTCATAGAGACTAGTGTAGTTTTTTTATGGACTAAGCCATCATTTTAGACAAGCCGAATGTCTATGTCCTATGCCCTTTTGGATTGGTCCGGGTCAAGAGACCGTCAGGGTTTTTAATCGAGTCGTGCCGTCTTTCCGTATTTTTATGACGGGTGACCACTAGAGTACAAGAACTACGACTGTTAGATGACACAACTCAGAGTCACCACTTACTTTATTTTTACACCGATGACCATAGGAAGGCACATTGCAACTACCTCATCGACTCAACTTATGGATCACGATTCAAATGGGTAGGGCATTGGCTAGCTTTTGTAATGGCAGTTCATAACAAATATTTTGAGCGTTGTTGGAATTCTTTGATCATGGTTTCTAGTAGTAACCATAATCCTTTTTTGTTAGTCTTGAGCCTCAATCCAGGCTAAACCCTAGTTGTGCAATGAACATAATCGATACAAAGTTCCTATAATCAGTTGTCGAATAAGGCTGGCGTCTGTTGACTTGTCTTCAGAAGTGATCCCGGTCTCGCACATTTGTTGATAGCTAATACGCAATGAGAGATAAGAAGAGAACCTGCTCACGTATGCATAAATGTGCGGGACATTGTAACAAGAGAAGGGATCTTTAATGTACGATGAATGCAATAGAATATATATCATATGAGATTGATTGTATGTGATGGATACAATAGAAAATATGTCATGTGAGAATGAATGTATGTGAGAATACAATAGTATGTATGCCTGTGAGGTTGAATACTTGTCGAGTTAAGTAATGTAAATGCTAAATTAAGCAGAGATGAGTGCCGGATTAAGCAGAGATAAGTGCTGAATTAAGCAAGATGAATGCTAGATTAAGCATAGATGAATGCTAGATTAAGCAAGACGAGTGTTAATGCATAAAGCAAGCAATATTATCTAGTCACAACTCCATTTTTTATAGATTTGCACTAAAACGATATTCTGATCATATCGCTGCCTGAAAATTCTAAGTAAAAATCTGGGTTTTTGATATATCCATAGATTGACCATAAAATATCGTGGATATTTTACCGGACTTTGGTGTTTTAGCATAATTAGGGTATTTCAGATTTTTTAGACGGTTTAGATTTAAAGAAAATCCCTCTAATCGAAAGACGAACTTTTTGGAGAGTGTAAAAAAATTGCGATTTGTACTTCAGATGGAAAATCAAAATCTTCATTGTTGAGAGTTTAATTTTTTACTATTTTTTATTTAATCCAAATGAGGGGTACTTCTTTATTTACATAAATAACTTAAGTAAATGGAAACATTTACTTAAACGTTTTTATATAAATAAGGTGTGCAGTGTGTAGTGCAAGTGCAAGTATAGGTGTGTAGTGTGTAGTGCAGGTGAAGTTATGTAGTGCAGTGCAGTGTAGACACAAATGTGCAGTGCAGTGCAGACAAAGTTACGTCAGGCAAATGTAGAGGGGAGACATGCGCATGTGGAAGTGGTTGCATGTGTCCCTTGAAGTGAGAGTCCGGACGCACGTGTCCCTTGGAGTGAGAGTCCGTGCGCATGTGTCCCTTGGAGATCTCTCTCTCTCTCTCTCTCTCTCTCTCTCTCTCTCTCTCTCTCTCTCAGCTCTCTCAATTCTGCATACTGAGGTCATCAGGTGTCGGGGTATTTATAACCCAGCCTTCCAGGGTACGAATCCAATTAGAATCGAGCAGGTGGAGGTTCCGAGCGCATGTGGACATGCCGCGGGTGCATGTGCCTCTTGGAGATGGAGAAATGGAGCTCCGGGCGCATGTGGACATGCCCCGGGCACATGTCCCTCTTGGCAGCTTCTAGACTTAGAATTTTCAGCATTTTAGGCCGAGCGCATGTTATTCTGCACTTGCTCGTCTCCACAAAAATGGCCACAACTCCTTCGTTACAAATCCAATCTGGACGCTCTTATACTCGTCAAAAAGCTATTTCACTGATCTACGTAATGAAACTATCATGATCACCTTTAGAAGCATCTTTTATCTTCAAAAGTGGGCCACAAGTGATCAATGTCATCAATAATGCAATGTCTTCGGTGAACGACACATATCTCATTCGTTACAACTCGGAATTAGATGATCTTGGACTTATCGAAATTGTGACTTGGTATAAATTCCCATGATGTATCATTTTCTTCGAACGTATATTGCTTGCCCAATTATCCTCTGACTGGAAGTGAGCTCTTCGCTGATATCTGTTTTCATACTTAGAAAAATTTAGGTTTTAAGCTCCGACTGTTCACTCCAATGGACAGGTACCTTTTCGGGTATTAAAGTTACTGACACCAAAGCAATTTTAGCCTTTAATCATGCTATTGAATGAATGGGTCAGCTGGCGAATGGTCAAATGCTATTAATTTCATTAGTTACTTCCCAATTTGAATCCTTCAGTTGGCTCCTAGCAGGGGGAAAACGTACTTCGAAGTGCGCAGGTAAAAATATGCATCACACAGCATTCAAATTCGGAGGTTAGGGGTTTTTGGGCATTCCGAATCATTTGGCGGCAATACACATGTCCAAATGAGCTCTGGAATGACAAATTTTAGTTCTGAGTATGATTGCGCGAGCTACCCAAGCCAGGACTACATCGGCACTCTACTACTTTTCTGACTGCTTCTTGGTCTGTTGCTGACTTTGAATGATGTATTCAAGTCGTCACTTCTTCTTTTATCATTGGTGATATTTTGAGCCCCAACAAGTGCCCTCGGTGTGCTGCGCTGGGTGTTTATGCTCTACCAGTGCAGTGCACCGGTTCTTGGGCTCGAGTATATAAACCAGGCCTAGCCCAACCATTTCTTTCATTTTTCAGCATATGAGTGCATTTTGATCCTCTTCAATTCTGTGAATTTCATTTGATTATTGTCATGCCATTGAGGTATAAGGATCTTTTGATTTTTTTTCTTGCATCCCTTTGGAATTTTGCTATCCTCCCAGTTTTGTAGCTGCTACTCTGGTTACTATACGTCGCGAAGGTGAAAGACTAATTTAACTTATATTTGTGAAACTGGAATTTCAAGTCTCCTGATCTTGTTATCTTCAATAGCACTTCCGTCTTCATTACTTCTTTGACTTGGTTTACAATGTAGCCGATTTGTTGCGGTGTGGGGTTACTTTAACTCATTGTTGGTCCCTTAGAGTATTCTATTAGTAGATGTACGAGTCCATAGCCCTGACTCTCCAATGATGTTGATGGAAGATTCATAGAATTCTCTAACTGGTGTTGGCGGCAGATATTTATAGTCTTGTAACAAGTGATAATAAAGGATGCACAGAATCTCGTAGGTGTCGATAGCGGCAGATACATATAATCTAGTAGCTGAGGACGGCGACAGATATATAATCCAGTAACTGGGGATGATGACAGATATATAATCCAATAGCTGGAGATGACGCCAGATATATAATCCAATAGCTGGGGATAATGACAGATATATGTAAGAGCCTATGATTGATGTTGATCAGAGGAACGCAGGAAAAGATCCATGACCGATACTGGTAGAATATATGTATATAAAGATCCGTGACAAAAATGACGGAATATATGTACATGAAAGTCTGTGACTGATGTCAATAGAGTATATGTATAAAGATTCACGGCTAATACCAGTGGACGAAATATACATCAAGGGATTTATAACTATTGTCACAGAAAGGCATGTGGAAGCTTTATTTTCTCTGATGATGTCAATAGGTGTTCCTCAGACTGGGAGAGGAATGATAATAGCCTAAGAGTCAATGTCTGATGGCTTGGATGTCCCTACATCCTCTGTGATAATTGAAGAAATACGAGATGCGGTGAGCATGACAGCTTTGGACCTTTCCCTTGGTCAGCCAGAACACTAAAGTCGGCTGTTAGACTTGATCGCAATGCTACTTCCATCGCTGCTTTGCCTTCTTGAACTTCTTTTGTTCTGTATTTTCTTGACGTGTTTTATCTGGTGAGAGGACAGACACAACTATCTTGTATGAGTTTGCATGATAACTCGTGGGCTTATGATGTGATGTTCAAGTTCAGGTGACAATGTGATGATCGTACTATTATGATATTGCAATCATACTCCATGCAACAGTTTATCATTTCATGTTTATCATGCTGGTGTAATGTATGTAAGTGTTGTGCTAATTTGAATGACAATAGCAAATAAAGTGATAAATGAATAAAGAGATGCATATGCAGCAAGCAAATGTATTGGAACAAGATAGGTATTTTGTAAAATCACTTCCCTTCTGACTCTGTTGGTGCTTATTTATATGTTGTTGCTTCGGTGAATATATAAGCTTGTTGTACTACACACTCACCTCCAGGGATGTAATATCAAGTCCCACATAGCTTGACACCATAGGATTTAGTTTATACTTGTGACATGGAGTATCGTGGTCTTATCATAATCGATCATTGCTTAAGAGATAAAATTCAGTTTAGACTCATGACGTGGAGTATTGTACAGTCTTGTTTAACCTCGTAATCTAATTGAGATGCCATCGAATAGCCTCTCGGGTTTGTTTCTGGTTGTGAGTCTAGAGACTTTGTGAGACGTGCCATGAAAATCATAATGTTGGGAGTGGTTTTCTATGACTCTTGTTGATGCAAATATTATAGGGACGAGATCCTTGTAGACGTGTTTGTGCTTTGGTCGGTTTTCACCTCCGATGACTGATATTCTTCTCCCGAGCCTTCTGATCAGCGCTCAGTGAGCGTCCTTCAAGGATTTAAGTCCTGCGGTGGCAATTTGTTCTAAGGTATCATGCGTCAGGGTTGATTATTTCTTCGTCAGCTCTACTTCTTTCCCCACAACGAATAACTTATTGCAGATGGTAGAGGGTTGGAAGAACTCGTTTAAGATCTACTATCATTCTCATTCTCTTTTGCCGTTGGTATCTCTATTTCATTTATTTTAGTGGTTGTACTCCAGATAGATCGCGAATGACAGTCTTCGATCTTCCTTCGCCTCTTCGAAGCGACACATAGGCCAGCAGCAGGAGGCCCCACCTTTCAGCTCTGGTAATGGCGACATTCTCTGCTCTTCTATAGTGATGTGTAAAGGGCTGTCCCCTGGGTGTGCAAGGGTGGTAATCAAGTTTGTAAGAATGTCTACTTGTATATTCTCTTATCTGGAGGTTTATATGATTGTACTACCTTAGAAACAACGGATACGCCAGGTGGTGACATGACGGAAACTCTGGCTCATATACTTTATCTTCGATTGCTAGTTGTCTGATGATTGATCGAAACTCACTTTATATTTGCAATGATCTGATACACATGTTTTGTGCCAACTGTAGATTGATAATTAGAGTGTGGTATTCGGATCCGTCGCTTGTGTAGGACGACGATATTGTAAAAGAAAATAAGAGTAGATTCTCTTGACAATCGCTTTGGGTGTTGCTTAGCTCAATATCCCCCTTGATGCTGCGGGTCATGCTGAGCCCACCCTCCCTTATCGGGGATATTCATATTTAGACATGTGCCTCATAGCTCTTCGAGGACTCCCGTGCTCACTCCTCGCAGTTCATTATCGGTAGGTTACCCGCCATCTTCAATTTGGGTTGGCACAATACCTGGCCGCGACACTTCAATTAAATCCACTAAATCGACTTTGCCTACACAACTCATTGTTACCAAGTTCACTTATCGTACATCCGGGCTTGCCCCCAGTCCTTCTCTCTTCTTATAGACTGTCATTTTCCTCATATGACTCGTTAGCTTCACATACAAAAGACATATGACTTGCATGATCTTCTTACTGGCCTCATTTTATCTTCCCACCTTGACGGGTTACAATCCTTCTTGAGGGATCACTGTTGGAACTAGAAAATGATGAGAAGGACATTTTCTGGCGTTTTGTTGTTCTGGGGTTCTGAATAATAAAAACATTCGTAGACAATAACAAGCATTCACAAAAGTACACAAGAAGGGATATCGCAAGGCGAATTTTATTCCAGAGATCCTGAGATCTTGTACATTCCAGGCCGTAATCTGGCACGAGCCCTTAATTACATCGAATGATCGATGACACTTGATTAAAAGGCAGAAGACTAGTCAGCAGGGACTATGGTCTTAGATTTTGTGGTCGTATAGACCTGTATTTGTTTTGTTATGGACTGAACCATCTTTGTATTAGTCAGATGTCTATGTCCCATGTTGTGACCGGAGATCCGGGCTGAGGCTATCAGGGTTTATAACTGAGAATGACGACTCTGGGCCCGCGCCTGTCATGTATGGACAGGTGACCTCGGGAAGTCCAGTCTGCAGTTGTGTGTACCTGCATAGTCTAACCGATAGATGCCGTTTGGATGGGTAGGGCATCGACTGTTGTGTCGTGGCAGATCATAGCAATTGCTTTGTAGAGAATTGAAACTCCTTGACATGGTTTATCGTGATAACCATAGCCCCGTTTGCCTAAATTTTGACCATAATGGGATCATATCTTACGGTAAATATAAATGATGCTATATTCGCATAATTCTGGATGCTGGCGGCTTTCCTTTGAGAAGTTATTTCATTCATCGTGTCGAATCGGGTCAAACCTCAAATATGAGCAATTCTGCTCATTTAGGGATCCCGGAATGACTGTTTGGTTGTCCCATTGCGTCCAGCACGCTCGAAATACCCAAAATAGACTCAAACGGACCTTGAAAACACTTAAAATTGAGTCCGGAGCACCCGTGAACGTTTTGGTAATTGGTTGAATTTTTGGGTGCATGGGCCTTAATTTATGGGTGCGTGGGCTCCAACGCACCTTTAAATTAAAGTACCGGATTTTTGATGAATTTATGGATGCGTGGGGCATTTTTCGGGTGCGTGGGACCGAATATGCAAATCTGAGTTTCGTCGAATTTATGGACGCGTGGGACCCGAATTTACGGACGCGTGGGCCATTTTTCGGGTACGTGGGACACCAATACACAGATCTAAATTACATCGAATTTATGGATGCATGGGACAGAATTTACGGATGCATGGGCCATTTTTCGGGTGCGTGGGACCATTTTATGGGTGCGTGCCCACACTTGGTGATTTTCAGGATTCAGATCTGCGGTGGTGAATATCGGCGATTGCAAAGGTATTCCGGCGACCAGGCAGGGTTTTCGGTGATTAGAAAAGTATTCCGGCGAAGGTTTTCGGCGGGGATTTTGAATACCCAGAGGTGGCAGCTCTCTCTCTCTCTCTCTCTTTCTGAAGACGTCAAAATGACTCGCTGGACGGGGTATTTATAGCCGAAGACGCCGGAACTCCACCAATGAGGGGCTGCCACATGCCACGCACCCCTAAAATACCCTCCACGCACCTTAAAATTGGCGTGTGGAGGTCCGACGCACCCAGAAACATGTTCTGCATATATCTGATTTTTTGGGTGCATGGGACCTTATTTTTCGAGTGCATGGGACTCTGAAACACCTTTAAATTAGGTCCTGAAATGTGTGGAATTTAAGGGTGCGTGGACCCATTTTTGGAGTGCGTGGAACACCAAAACGCCTCTAAATGAAAATCATGAAATGTGTTGAATTTAAGGGTGCGTGGGACCACTTTTAGGGTGCGTGGGGTACCAAAATACCTTTAGATCATTTTCTATTTTTGCTGAATTTTCAGGTGCGTGGGTACCCAAATTTATGGGTGCGTGGACGGACTTTCGAAAGCTTCAAATTGGGTTTTGAGTTCTGATGAGTTTGTGGGGCCCGTTGGATCGTGCGATCACATGCACCTGTTCACCATAAATGATAATGGAGTCATGGGTTTGATTCTGGACGGTTCTGATCATGGTGATTCACGGGGCCCGCTGGAGATTTCAGCCAGAATTAGCTAAGGGAATTTTGTAAATCTCCGTTTTGCGTGCACCAGGAGGCGTTTTGTGAGATTCTTTCGAATGTATATGGCCGCTTTACTTGTTTTAAGGGCCCCTACCTTTTGGGACCCTAACAGATGTCCCTCCGATGCGTTACGATGGATAGATGACTGTTCAGTGTGATGTATCGGACCGTTGGGTCCCTACTATAAATATAGAAGATAGCTATTTCTTCTTTATTTTCCATTGCTTATTGGATTTTTCAGCCATTTCCCACGCATCCATTTATTCGCCAACGCACCCAAAAATTACCTCCAACGCACCCTTTAATTCCACACGCACCCTTAAATTCGAGGTAAGGTGTTTTTAAATGGACTTCGAATTTTTTGGATTTTAAGGGTGCGTGGGTTGGCACGCACCCAAATATTAAAATTAAGGGGAACTTCTTAAAATATCGAGGTGTGTGGGACCTCACACACCCCTCGTCGGATTTATCGGAGGGTTTTGCCCCTCCATGCACCCAAAAATTGGGTTTCTGATGTAATTTAAGGATGCGTGGGGCGTCACGCACCCTTCGTCTACTTTTTAGGAAGGTTTTGCCTCCTACGCACCCAACAATGGGGTTTTAACTTCAAAAGGGGGGTGCGTGGGGTCACACGCACCCTTAAATTTGATTTAGTGGATTTCGAATGAATTTCAGGGTGCGTGGAGCCTCACGCACCCTTAATTGCGACTTGGTGAAATTCGGACATTTTTTGGGGTGCGTGGGTCCTCACGCACCCTGAAATTCAACTTGTGCCATTTTATTTTTGGGGTGTGTGGGACCTCACGCACTCAGATACCAAGGCTTGTGTATTTCAATTTTTTAGATAATCAGCTTATTTGGGCTTTTCTAAGGGTGCAAGTTCCTACGCCTTCTTTTTATATCAGTGTACATGTGCTAGTTGTTCTGAAGGGGCGTAGGGGCTTGCATACTTAGGGGGTTTTCAGATCGTGCTAAGCCAGAGATGCGATCTTAATGACTCATTTTGTGAGGTTTTTAGGCATACCTTTATGTGGATTTCTTCTTTTGAGTTGGATCTGATCTTGCTGTGTGCTTCCTGTAGAGTAAAATGGCTAGTGATCCATCGCAAGCTAGCCCTTCAGGCCCACCACTAACTCCGTCAAAGCACAAGCGCGTGACCTCCAAGAAGGCTACTAGGCCGTCAGACCAGAATCCGCAGTGGTTCCTCCCTCCGGAGACATTCAACTTCTATGAGCGTATCCTAACGCTCTCCAAGGATATGCAACGAAAGATCCTCTGTGACCGAGTTGTGCCGCCTCCTCCAGATAGGGGCACACAGGAACAATGGGATGCTTGGTATGCTCCCCTGCGCGACTTTCGGTCAGATGGGATCGCAGGATCCAAGGATGGTGAAGTGAGCCCGTCAATTCCAGTGCAAACTTCTAAGCGTGGTCGTCCGAAGAGAGCTGGCAAGGGTACCAAACAGGTGTATTTGGAGAACCAGGCCAAGTCCAAGTCCGATAAGATGAAGGTGGCCTGGTCTACTTTCAAGCTCGTCACCGCGCCTCTCATCATAAGGAACCCTTACACCTGAGAATATATTCGGTATTCGAAGAGTTACCAACGGCAGCGCTCCCTTCCAAGCATCGAATCGTCTGACATCTGCCGGAGCATTTCCTTCTATAGTGTCGGTACTTAGACATCCGGCCCGGCACCATTTCTCAGCTGTTCCCTATCCAAGAATGGGAAGTGTCAGTCCGTCGTTGGTGTGAAGGAAATGATTTTCTTGGAGCCGAACTACAGCCCTCATCGGCCTTTTCCCAAGCATTACTTCGGGACCCTTCGTCAGCGGTTTCATCACTTAGGGGATACTGAAGTCTGGCTGACCGGAGCGTTCCGAACCTACGGCCATCTGATTCTCCACCCTGGTTACGAAGCATGGGCGAATCGTATCTTGGAGCAGCACAGGGCCACTCTACCGGCGGTTGGCTTATATAAGGCCATTGAGGCGACGTCCAGCTATTTTTGTCAGGAACCCTGGGTTTACAAGGGCTTCCTCAATCACTGGTGTTCCATCACCAACTCTTTCCACATGCCATGTGGTGAGATGAGCATCTCGCTTTGGGACCTTAACCAGATCGCGGGTCTCCCGATCCATGGGAGGATCTATGAAGAATAGGTCCCGAGCGACGATGAGTTGTCGCGGAAGAAGAAGGGCGTCAACGAAGGCTTCTTCTCTGAGGCCCGTTATGAGTTGTTCGCAGAGCTTCCTCAGTTCTGGGGCTTCAAGGACAAACTTTCATTCGAGGATTGGCTGGTTTACTTCAGCCATGGTTTGAAGTAAGTGTTTCGTTATGAGCTGCACATCACTACTTCATTATTCCTCTTTCTTTTGTTAATGCCTTGTTTCTTTTCCTTCAGCTTGGACTACGCGGCTTATGATGAAGGCCGTGGGGACAAGGTACTCTTGGAGAAACAAATGAAAGAGAACTTCCCCCGTCCCAATAAGCTCTCCCTCACCTGTGAGCTGGCTGGCTTCCTGGCATACTGGCTCAGCTGTGTAATGCTGCCGAGCTCCAAGCAAGCGGATAATATAAGAGTATCATGTTTTGCCATCGCAGGAGCTCTGGCGAACGGCCATCGGTATGCGCTAGCTCCAATGGTCCTGTGCTCTATCTATCGGTCGTTCGGCTACATCATCAGTAATAAGGAGCGCGCTGCTTATGGGATGAACTCGGCCTACTGCGGGTGGCACTTCTTCTCCGGCTGGCTCGGAGTATACTTCCCCAGGGTTTACGGTGCACGGCGTGGAGATTATATTAAAGAAGGGAAGCTTCCGTTGCATTTCTTCCAGAAGAAGAAGATGATTAGTCATAATTTGACCACTATTGAAGAGGGCATAGCACGGTTCGACGACGTATATTTCTACCATTTCTCCGGTACCCGAAGCAGAGAATCGATCCTGTGTACAAACGATGACAGCATTGATTATTACGAACGCTCATTCTTAACTGTGATTCGTCCGTCGTCATTGTCGCTTCATGAAGGGTTGGAGTTTTGGAGGGAACCCTATTATCCGAATCGTTTCGCCCGTCAGTTCGGGTACGACCAAGGGGTGCCCGAGACGCTGGAGCCGGTGACGGGTGAGCAACGAGTGTACGGTGTTGGGCCTATTCACTGGAAGTGGATGTGGCCACAACTTATGTTGATGGGGACCGGTTGTTCTTTTGCCATCCCGGGGACACAGTGTTGCGCCAGGGCTTCTTTTGGATGGATGAGGTGGTGGGCCCACCAGTATGCGCTGGTTCGAAATAAGATGCTTGTCACTGAGCCCGTCTTCATCACACCTCATGTTGTTACCCCCACCCCTGCTGACGGGCTTGGTTATGTATCAGAAAATCTTCATCAGCCTGCTGGTGCTGGGCACGGAGAGACTAAAGACCTCCCTGAATGTAGTGATCGACCATGAAAAACCTAAACATACTCTGGAAGGTTGGGTCGCTCATGGGGAGAGAAATGTAACATTGGAGGAGCCAGAATTCCCACCCCTTAGGCCCATAGATGAGTTGCCTGAAGAAGGTGATGCTCTGAGAGGGGGAAATGAAGGTGATGTTGATGAAGAGGGTGATGATGATGATAATAATGATATGGGCGATGCTGGTGGCCATGATGATGGTGATGATGATGTTGTCGATGGTGGTGAAGGTGTGGGCGAAGGTGATGAGGACATTGATGGTGGTGATAGAGATGGCGACAACACTATGGGCGGTGCTGGTGGTGATGACGATAGCACTGATGATGATAATGACGATGGTGGTGGTGGTGATGGTGATGGAGGGGTACCGACTGAGCACACTGGTCCTCGGGTGAAAACTGCCCCTAATCTTCCTGTCGTTTGTGGGGGCAAGAAGATAAAGGATATGTGGAAATTGCACAAAGCCGAATGCTCGGGGCAACGACTCTCTAAAGAGATCGGTGACGCTTCCGCTGATATGCAGGAGAGGCCAGGGAAGAGGGTGAATTGAGCTCTCAGGCCAACTTAAGAGAAGGCAGCTATACCAGGGGGAGCAATGAGAGAGAGCCAATATATGATAAATCTATCCATGAGGAGAACATGGGAGCAATCTTTATACATCTGGATGATGAGGCACCTGCTGAATCCGTCCTTCCTCCTAATCCTCCTGTGGCAGAGGCTGAAACTGGTCAGAGCACGGTTCCCGAAGCAATCGTCATTGCTGCAGTGGAAAGGACTGCACCCCCTACTGTCGAATTAAGTGCGCCTGAATCTGCTATGGGAGCCCCTCCTTCTGTTGAGCCATCATCCACTGAACCTGTCATGAATGCACCTTCCGTCGTTGTACCATCATCAACCGAGCCTGCCGCCGAAGTTCCTCTTGCTGTTGGGCTAGCCTTTGATGCCAATATTTCCGAGGTCGTGGTGCTATCTTCTCCAGAATTACCTGAACCATTGACCGAGGGAGTAACGGAACCTACCCCAGTGTCATCTGTGCCCACTGCCTCATCCAGTGTTCTTGCTATTGACATTTCTGAAGTTGCTGGTATATCACTTGCTTTTACTGTCTTGACTGCTTCTTTCTGATGGTGATTTCCCTGTGCTAATGTTTATCGTTTGTTTTGTCAGCAGCAATTTCGATCCATGCCCCTGCCCCTATGGTTTTGCCTGAAGCACTTACTTCTTCTCTTCGAGGTTTATCGAAGATAAAGGCGAACCTTTTGAAGAGTCTTCTGATGACTATTGCTGATTCTTTGAAGAATGAGGATGAATGGTGTATTCTGGATGAAGGGCTACAAGCGCTTGAACATAACGCTACATGGCTTGAGGTTGACGTCTCTTCGATGGTCGATCACGTGGTCCGGTTCAAGGAGGGGATGGCTTGTGTCATTGGCGCAAAGCATCTCAGACCTGATCCTTCTATTTAGGAGAGGCGAAGCCAGTTGCAGTCCCTTCTTCCAAAGCTAGAACTTCACAGGGCAGACGTGGCCGCGGCGAGGCAAAATTGGCAAGTCGCTAGTACTAGGTGTCAAGGGGCCACAGAGCATCTAGAGGAGATTGATAGTGAAATAGCACGGCTGCAGGCTGAGCGTCTGATTTTTCACCTAAACTTTTCCAAGTTTACTAGTCAGAAAGCTCGCTTGCAGTTGTCTGTTGATCAACATGAGGCGAAGTGCAATGACATAGAGGCCCAGGTCACAGAACTGCACCAGTTTCTTCAGAACGTCCCTGACCTTGTACAAGTTTTGGCTGAAGCAGAGGCGGCACAAAGGGGTATCCAAAGTTCTGCGATCGATATGTTAGAACAATGTATGAAGAACTTAGACGGCTAAACTGTGATAGTTTTTGTTTGTAACTTTAAAAATATGTTGTAACGGATATTGTAATGATATGTATATTATTGTAATTTTGTATCCATATTGTGTCTTTAAGCCTATTTGTCATTTTATTTGAGTTTGAATGCCAACTGATTGAGTTACTCGGGAAAGAACGTCCCCCTGTTAGGACTCAAACCTATGCCCCTGTGAAAAGGATGTGATCGAGTTTTGATTTAGGGCTCATCCTAATTCTTGATGATCTTGGAAAGGGCAGGGTGACATACTTGACCTGTCTTGAGTCTTAACGACTTTTTGATACCTGTGGAAGCACGAAAACAGATGATTAGTACTTTGATTTAACTACCGTGTGGCATCATTTCTTTTGGTATCTGTTTCATTACTTTTTCCCTCTAATGGGGTATTTACAAATCACAACGATAAGCTCGTGTCAGGTATAATATTTTTTAAAAAATTGACCGTTCACCAGCGAATTGACGCCCTGTCCTTTGCAATCTATCACCCGATAGGCTCCATTAGAATATACTTCATCGATGATACACACTGGATCCCATTTTGGATCAAATTTACTCTTGGGACCTTGGGCCAGTGCTGGACGTTTCATCATTAGCACCAAGTCGCCCCTTTTGAATGACCTACCGCGGACTCGTTTATCGTACGAGGCTGAGATTTGTTTATGACATATTTCAAGACTTTGCTGAGCGGCGAGTCTATTTTTGTCTAAATCATCGAGTTCGGCCATTCTGATCTTGGCATTGTGCTCAGTTGTCAGGGAGTGTCGAAGCGCGACCCGCAGTGACTCCACCTGTATCTCCATCGGGATCACAGCTTCCGTACCGTACACCAATGAGTAGGGTGTAGCTCGAGTGGCTGTGCGGTGTGTGGTCCTATATGCCCATAGTGCTTCGGGTAATCGTCTTTCCCAGTTTTTCTTATTCTCTGCTACTGTCTTTTTTAGAATTTTTACGATAGTCTTATTGAATGCCTCGGCCAGCCCATTTGCAGGAGGATAATAAGGCGATGAATAGCAATGCTTGATCTTGAACTTTGCGCACAGCTTATCGATAGTGGCATTTTTGAAGGGTGTTCCGTTGTCGGTGGTGATTCTTTCGGGAACACCATGTCGATATACTATGGCGTGATGAATAAAACTTTCGACGTGTCTAGCTTTCACATTTCTCAGGGCAATTGCTTCAGCCCATTTGGAGAAATAATTAGTTGCGGCCAGAATGTACTGATGCCCCTGAGAGGATGGCGGACTCATTGGCCCTATCACGTCCATGCCCCAGGTGGCGAAAGGCCAAGATATCACTGATTGATGTAGTTCTTCCGGTGGCGAGTGTATTATACCTGCATGTATCTAGCATTGATGACACTTCTTGACATATTCTGTCGCATCTTTTGTCATTGTGGGCCAATAATACCCCATGTGTCGGACACGGTGATGTAAGTTCTTGCCTCCTTGGTGAGCACCGTACTCTCCTCCGTGAGCTTCTTTCAATGTGGCATACGCTTCATCTTGGTCCAAGCAACGCAACATCACTCCCTCATACGAGCTCTTGTAAAGGACATCATTTTGTATTATGAATGAACTAGCGCGTCTCCTGACCTGCGTGCGCATCTTGGGCTCTTCTGGTAAAAATCCATACTTCAAGTAGTCGACGAATGGCCTTCTCTAGTCATTTTCTTCTGTGATTTCGAAGCAACAGATGGGATTCACGCTTGATTCATCGCCACGCAATACAATTGTCGGTAGGATCCTTCTTTCTTCGATCGTTACTTGAAGTGGGCTGCCTCCGGGATTAGCCAGAGCAGCAGTTAGGCTGGCCAACGCATTGGCCTGTACATTCTCCTGCCTCGGTATATGTGAAATGTTGCTATTACGAAACTGGTCGAACAGTGATTGCGCTTGGTGGCAGAAAGGCAACAACTCAGGTTTGCGAACCTCATATTCTGTCGTCAGCTGTCCGATGACCAGCCTGGAGTCACCATAGATCTGTATTGCCTTGATTCGCATCTCTAATGCGAACTGTAGTCTGATGATAAGGGCTTGATATTCTGCTTCATTGTTGGTACAAGCTGGCATGATCGTAAATGAGTAGGGCAGCAAATCTCCTTGCGGGCTGATAAATATAACTCCTGCTCCTGCCCCTGTTAACCTAAAGGCTCCGTCAAAGTACATCTGCCAGAGTCATGGTTCTTCGATGATCATGACCTGGTCATCTGGGAGGTCACATTCCATTTCTTCGGTGCTCGGGACTGGGTGCGCAGCTAGAAAATCTGCAATCACTTGTCCTTTAATAGCTCGGGCTGGGACGTACGTGATGTCAAACTCAGAGAGGAGAAGGGCCCACTTTGCTAGGCGTCCGGATAGCATAGGCCGGTTCATGAGGAATTTGATCGAGTCCGTCTTGGATATCATCGTTATTTGGTGCGAGAGGCAGTAATGTTTAAGTTTCTTCGCAGCGAAAATGAGAGCGAGACATATCTTCTCAATCGCTGAGTAGTTAAATTCGGCTCCCACCAATGTGCGGCTTAAATAATATAGCGCGTTTTCCTTTCCTTCTTCGTTCTTCTGTGCTAGGAGTGCCCCTAGTGAGTTATCACCTATTGCGATGTATAGAATCAGCGATTTTCCTTTGATCGGGGCGGCGAGGACTAGAGAATTCCCGAGCATTTCTTTTAGTGAATCAAAAGCTTTCTGGCAAGCGTCATCCCATTCAAAGTTAACGTCTTTCTTGTTGAGGCAGGAGAACAGCTAACAACGACCAGCCAAATTCAAAATGAATCTTCTTAGATATGCCACACGGCCTTGAAAACTCTTCAATTATTTTAAATTCTTAGGTGGTGGCATTTCTCTGATCGCCTTAATCTTGGCGGGATCGATCTCTATGCTCCTGTCTCTGACGACAAAGCCCAAGAATTTGTCGGATGCGACCCCAAATGCGCACTTTAGCGGATTCATACGGAGACTCTTCTTGCACAACCGCTGGAATACCTGCCTTAAGTGTTCTCTGTGTTGTTCATGATCGGCTGACCTCACGACCAAATCATCTACATAGCATTCGACGTGTTTGTGCATCATATCTTGGAATATAACGTGCATTACACGCTGATTCGTTGCCCCTGCATTCTTCAACCCGAAGGGCATCACGCGGTAGCAGTAGATGCCGAGAGTTGTGTGGAAGGCCGTAGCTTCTTCATCTTCCGGGGCCATGCGAATTTGATTATATCCTGAATACCCGTCTATGAAGGACATTACCGCATATCCTGTTGTGCTGTCAATCAATAATTTTGGAATCGGCAAAGGAAAATCGTCTTTAGGGCATGCTTCATTAAGATTCCGGAAGTCAACCCAAACTCGGATCTGTCCACTCTTCTTCTTGACTGGCACGATGTTTGAAATCCATCGAGGGTACTTCACTTCTCGAACGAATTCAGCCTGAATTAGTTTCTTGATTTCTTCTTCAATCTTAGGTACAATATCAGGATAAAATCGTCGTTGATGTTGCTTCACCGGCTTCTTTTCCTTCATAATGCTTAGCTTGTGCATAGCGATTGTCGGACTGAGCCCGGGCATTTCTGAATATGTCCAAGCGAAGATGTCTTTATTCTCCTTCAACAACTGTATGTATCTCCCCCTTTCATTTTCTAGAACATTTCTGCTCAAATATGTCTTCGTAGGTTCTTCTAGGGTGCCCAAATTCACCTCTTCGAGCTCATCAACCGTGGGTTGTCCGCCATCTTCTAGTTGCACGGGTGCGATGTTTGGCTAGATAATGTCGATAGGGTCTTACACTTGAATTTCTTCCACCGGGTCGATGGTCACCATGTTTACGCTCGCCTTGGTTCCTAGACCTTCTCCATTTCTGTATACTTGCTTATATTCTTCAAATGGAGCTAGCAATCTTTTCTTTGTGTTTGAACCTTGACCGAAGAATCCCATATTCCTCATAATCTTCCGGCTGGCTTTGCTATATCTCTTCTCTTCTATCGGTTGGGGTTGGGCAGATCCTCTTTCCTCTTCCCTCTCTTCTGATGGTACTGGTTGGCTTGGCCCTAAGTGAAACTTGATATCTTTCTGGGAGATATCTTTTAACAACACAATGAATTGGCTTGGAGCTTTCAGGAATGGCTTGGTTCTTCCTATCTTGGGTATTGGCATATTGAAGCTGGATTTGAGCATGCTCATGTGTTGATCCGAGATCCGTTTTAACATAGACTGCCCTGGCTGACGTAGATGTTACGGTACCACATAGAACTTCTTCGTAATCGGCTGAGGGTGGTTTTCCAACTGATATCGGGGTCTTTCCTGAGTGATGGGCTGATGTTTACTTTTCTGCACAAACTTCTCAACTGGAGGTTTCGCCCCTTGCCCTTTCTTCATTGTGTCAGACTTTTTATTGGTTTTACCGCTATCGGGCAGGTTGTAATATTTTGCATCGGCCAAAAATGACTCAGCTATTGTGTATGGCTTCGGATCTGTCGCTACCCTGTATTGGACCCTGTCTCTGTTATATTCGAAGCACTGGTGATACGTCAAAGGGATAATGCGATTCTGATGGAGCCAAGGCCTTCCTAAAAGGAGGTTGTATGTTGTCACTGCATTGATCACCTGACATGTTACTTTCGTTGTCAGTTCTTCGATTTTCAGCACACTGTGATTGATCCGAGCGTACGCTGACTGTCTTGATTGAAACCTTGAATCATCATGAGGCTCGGGCGTAACGCCGATTGCCTATAACCCAGTTTCTATAGTGTTTTCAATGGCATAATATTTACAGCAAACCTATCGTCCAACATGCTCCTCTTGACCTCGGTATCCCTCATTGTTCCCGTGACCATCAACGGACGATTGTGCTCTACTAATTCGATCGTGCAATCTTCTTCCGAGAAAGTGATTGTTGAAGGATGGTTGACATGCATGACTTGTGACACTGGCATATACCCCTCCCAAAATTTGTATGTATTATTCATTTCTTCTTCTATCTCTATCATCATGGTCTCCCTGACTTCACTGTCAAGTAAAGCATTGATTAACATATCTCTGTACACTTTTGAGAGACATAAAGCATCGTATATGCTTAGGCAGGCGGGAACCTTCCATAAGTGCGACACAACATCATACGCCACTGGTCTTGAGCTTGGCTGACCGGTCGTGGCCTCGACGACCTTCTCTTTCGATTTCTACGTGTGGGGTCTCTCTTGTGGTCTGTCGGGGATATTGTCTTCTTGCACCGGGTCGTCTGGTCTCGGAGGGGTACGGTCAGGCATTTGCTTTCCTGATCGTAAGATGACCGCGTCAACCTCTTCCTCAACTGCTTGTGGGATCTCTTCGGTTGGTGCTTGTTCGACGAACAACACCATTCTGTAATGTGCCATGTCTGTCACGGGTCGTACCTGCCCTTGTAACATTTCTCTCCTTCCTCTTCCTCTGCTCTTCCTTCGGTTAACAAGCCTTTGTCTGTTCTCAAGTCCTTTCTTGCCACTAACCAGGGTCCATAGTTTCGTCGGCTCAGGGAACGAGGTCGATCGGTTGGTGTCATCTTCCATTGGGATTGCTGAAATCGTCCCAGCTGTCTCCTTTGCTGTCTCAGGTACCTTCATGCTGATGACCCCTTGATTGATCAACCGCTGTATCCTCCCTTTCAGGGAGAAGCAATCTTCCGTCTGGTGGCTGATGCATCGATGATACTTGCAATATTTGGGGTCATTTATTCGTCCGACTTCATGGGGACGAACAGGTTCTGGTAGACGTATTAAGCCTTCTTCGATCAATTGTTCAATGATCGGAACTAGATCGGCCATATCGAATGTGTATGGGCCGTTCGCCCTTTCTCTCTCGGCTATTGATACACGTTTGGGTACATAGGGCCTTTTACTCTTATCTTGTATGACTGCTGTTTTCATCTCTGGCCCATGATCGGCAGCGGGACATTTTCGATCTCTCTGGTCCCTGCTCTTGTCGACTTGGTGAGTCTCTACTACCCTTCCCACCTCTCTCTTCTATCTCTCGGGTCTGAAGTTTACCCGGGATGCTGCTTCCTCCACCAGATGCGCTTTCGTCGCCAGCTCACGAAAGGAGTTGAAGGTATTGCCTGACAAGCCGTACGAGATCATCGGGTCTAGAGCCCTGAGACACATCTTCATCTGCTCACCTTCGCTGGGTAATTCACGACATTGAGCCACTGTGGTTCCCCATCGGTCAATGAACTTCTCGACTGGTTCACCGTTTCTCTGTCTGACCATCGCTAGGTCTGTTAGCGAGATTCTCTCTCTGTCACGAAGAACTTTGAGATGAAGGTGTCCTGCATTTGCTCCCATGTCCTTACAGAGCCGGCCGGTAGCGACATGTACGATTAAAAGGCTTTCCCTGTCAGGGTAGATCCGAATAGCCGCATGCAATACTGATGGACTGCGGACCAATTTCTTAACGTAGTCAAGAAGTGGGTGATGTGATCTTCCGGTGATCCTCTGCCATCAAACTTCCCGAAGTCCGGGCATCTGAAATTGGCCGGGAATGGTACCTCTTCTACCTCTGGTGGGTGTGGGACTCGATATTTGTAGCTGCCTCTTCTCTCTTTCTCTTTTTCTTGTTGCATCATATGGGCTATCGTTTGGGATAACTCTTCTCGTGATACGTGAGATGTGGAAAGCGGCGCACGTCCCATTGGCGCGACCCTGAGCTGGACGGGCGGTTCAGGCTCAGCCGGACCTTCTGCTGCCCCTTGGGACTCCTCTGCCGACTGACGGGTGGGCGGCGCGATACTTCTAGTGACATTCTGCGCTGTCAGAGTGGTCAAGGCTTCTTGGATAGCCCTCATTCGATTGTTTGTCTTGCGATTAGCCTCAACCAATTTATTGATTTGGTCTTGGAATGGAGGTAATTCTTCTGCCTCATAAGGTTCTTCTTCTTCTTCTGTGTCCACTTGGCCCATTACTACTTGCGCCAACGGGATTTTTCGAGCCGGCCTCTATTTCTGTTCAGGGGTCGTCACGAGCTTGGACCTATTTTTGGGGTGCGTGGAACACCAAAACGCCTCTAAATGAAAATCATGAAATGTGTTGAATTTAAGGGTGCGTGGGGCACCAAAATACCTGTAGATCATTTTTTATTTTTGCTGAATTTTCGGGTGCGTGGGTATCCTAATTTATGGGTGCGTGGACGGGCTTTCGAACGCTTCAAATTGGGTTTTGAGTTCTGATGAGTTTGTGGGGCCTGTTGGATCGTGCGATCACATGCACTGTTCACCATAAATGATAATGGAGTCATGGGTTTGATTCTGAACGGTTCTGATCACGGTGATTCGCGAGGCCCACTGGAGATTTCAGCCAGAATTAGCTAAGGGAATTTTACAAATCTCCGTTTTGCGTGCACCGGGAGGCGTTTTGTGAGATTCTTTCGGATGTATATGGTCGCTTTGCTTGTTTTGAGGGCCCCTACCTTTTGGGACCCCAACAATCACGATCTCCTTTCTGCTAAAGGTTATGCTGTCTAAGACCGAGTAAAATGTGTTTAACGGCTTACACCATTGAAGATGGAAGGTTTGACAGGTTTGGCAATCTTTTATCTTTCAAGCATTCAGGTCTCTAGGTATCCGTCTGGATAGAACCGACTAACTAATGATCTTGATTCGCGATGTGACCTGGTGAACGGCTCTTACTCGTAACATAAGCTTGAATATAAATCCGTTCGAAGAATGATCTAGCTTTAGATGTGAGCCAAAGAATAGTTCTATTTCTGATATAGACTGAAGAGTAACACTTTCTGAGGACCAATCCCATCCCACAACGTAGGTCAGTGGACACCTCCTCTTTGTAATATGCTTTAGATAGTAATATTATCTGAAGGATAATTCTAGGTGCAACATGAAGCGGCTAATGATTTCAGCTGTGATGCGGGCTGAAAGATAATTCCCTTTCTGATGGGAACTGAAGAATGATACTGTCTCATGATATAGGCTGAAGAATAATTTCTTTCTGATAGAGGTTGAAGAATAATACTGCCTTATGATGCAGGGTGGAGAATAGTTTTCTTTGCTGATAGAAGTTGAAGAAATAATATTTCCTTGTGATATAGGCTGAATAATATTTCTCTTTCGAATATATACCGAAGACATGATTCATATTATGAGAATAATTCATATTCACGACGTGAACTAAGGAATGATCCTGTATCGAATACGAGTAGCTTCAGATGTAACGTAAAAAAGTGAACTGTTTCATAAGTGACATGGAGAAGCGACTAATTCCATAAGAGGTGCGAAGAGATTAATGATTCGATATGCAACATAAGGCGACAAACGATTTCACATACGGTACAACGCGATAAATGATTCCAAATGCAATAAGCCGTGTTGAATGATTCCTTATACGATGTGAAGATGTAAATGATTCCTCATGTAATATAGAGGGCTACATGATTTCATAGGTGATACGAAGAGTTGCGTGAAAACTGCCTCTTGAAGATACAATATCAGGTCTGTCATTGCTTTATAAGAGAAGATTCAGTTTATACTCATGACCTGTAGTATTATATGGGATTCAATTTAGGCTCGTGACATGGAGCATTATATTGGGACTGCTAGCTTATTCCCAGTATTTTCTTCTTCACACTTGGTCTTCTCATCGTGTGTCGGGCTTGCCCCCAGTGTATCCGACTCATCGCCTTACAAAATAATGTTCTCCAAGGAACTAGGCACATAAGGAGATAACATCACATATAAAGACTTGAATTTATAAAGATATCTTGCTGAAGAATGCTTTCATGCCCTAGAAATCCATATAGAAGGTCGTCTAACCGTAGTCTTCAATCGTATACTCTCGTTGTGAAACTGTTCATAAGAGAAGGCCGATGATGTTCTGATATGAGCTGATATATATTAGAATGCTTTAACCATCTTTATAAGAAGCCACATATGTAAGGGATTATTGACTCTGAATTACTCCCATACAAAGTACGAGAATGCCATAATGATAACAAGAAAACCCGTGACAGAATAATAATATGGAGCCATGTACATAAGAGATCATCATCTGTGAATTACTCTCATGCAAAGTACAAGAAGGCTATAGTGATCATGAGAAAACCCATGCCGAAATAATAGAAGTATTGCATCTTGTATAAAACAATTTATAGAATGCGCTCTTCTGATTCTACTTTTGTAATAAACTAGATTGATTTGAGGATTCTGAAGATATCATCGGGATCAATGATTATGATTGAATATCTCAAATTCATGATTGATCGGAGTGATGTAGAGATTTAGCTTTGATCCGATGATGTGGATATTTGATTCACGTGATATTAAGATCTTGCTCGATGAGGTAGTGATTTCGTTTTGATCTGATTGATGTAAAGATTTCATTTCGATGTGTGGGTTTTGTCTTGATATAAATTTTTTATATTTGATTTGATTGATTGATTGGTCTTTATGTGGTTCAGTTTAGCCTAATAACCTGAAGGGATTTGGTTCAGTTTAACCTCATAACTTGTTGGAGGGATTTGTTTCAGTTTATCCTCATAACCTGGAGGCTGTATAGTTCAGTTTATCCTCATAACTTGGAGGGTGTATGGTTCAGTTTATCCTCATAACCTGAAGGCTGTATGGTTCAGTTTATCCTCATAACCTGGAGGCTGTATGGTTTAGTTTATCCTCAATCCTGGAGGCTGTATGGTTCAATTTAGACCCATAGCCTGGGGTATTTTAGAATTTTGCAAGCTCGTTTAGACCCGAAGTGTAAGGGTATATTTATTTCTCAACTCATTTAGACCTGGAGTGTAAGGGTATATTTTGAAATATACTGAGTCGGTAGGGTTCACCCGGGCATCTAGCACTTACGGGGCCTAGCGAGTTAGCTAGCAATTTTCTTTTCCTTTCTCTCTTTTAGTTTTCTAGTCGATAGTTGCTTTAATTGTTACTTTGATCATCAAGTTGATAGCTGCTTTGACTGCTTTTCTGGATATGAAATTGACTGCCACTTCAATTGTTACTTTGACTATTGTGTCTATGATTATTTTATCTTTTACTTCAATTGCTCAGTCACTTGACGAGAAAACCTGTTATTTGCCCCTTGTGATATCTTGGGCGAAAATGGTATTTTGAGTGGCACCCTGTGCGATAAGGATTGCCAGAGCATCCTGAATGTTTTTTGGCTGCTTTGCTAAATCATTCTGAATCTTGACTAGCTCAACCATTTGTTCTTGGATTGTTGGTGGTTAATTAGCTTGTTCAAACAGTTCTTCGTCTTCGACCACCTAAACCATCACGTCTTACATTGATTGCCCCTCACAGGTTGGCTTCTTCTTTGTCAGAATGGCTTAGACGACGATCATTTCCATAGTCTCTTCAACTATTTTCCGTATAACTAGCTTGATCTGCCCCCTATGATTCTTCCGCTGACTCGATAAATCATTCTGAGGTTAGGTCAATTCGTTGATCTGGCCTTAGTCGTTAGCGGGTTAACATCTTGTTTGATCGGCTCTTCGCTTTCAATTATCTGCACCATCGCGACCTGTACTGGCCGTTCCTCACGAATCGGCTTTGATTTCATCTGACTGGTCTCGATGACAATCCCCTTTCTTGCTTTTGTGACTATTTTTTTTTTTTTTTTGCATAGTCGGCTTGATCTTCCCCCTCTAGGTGGTTCACCTCTGAGAGGGCTGGGAAGCTACCAACTGAACGTGTGAACTTTTGTGGCCTCATTACGGTAGTCTGGTTGGCGGCAGAAGCCCTGCTAGCTTGTGCTGGTTGCCACTGCTTTTGATGGTGTGGTATGCCTTGATCGTAGTGATCTTCTGACATGGATCCTTCATCGATGTTTTTCTTCATTTCCTTCAACTGTTTGTGGCTTCGAGCTAGCTGTTAGCCAGATTCGGAAGCGGTTGGTGTTGTTACAACAGAATGCAAGAAGCGAAATCCTCCAGTTGCCAGAAACACAAGCACAAGTGCCATTTCTCTTGTATTTAGGGTTAGTATTTTCACTAATTTTTACTGCACAATCACATGTCCATTAAAACATTCTACAACTAGATGTGGAAAGCGCATGACCTTACCAGTCATAGTAAAAGTTTGACATGAAACTAATGCGCAACAAGAATACTCATGCTTATGCTATATTTTAAAACTAGAATTTTTAAAAGTTTTGAAAGCTTCGATTTGAGATACTTTTGCCTTAAAAATGAAGGGAAGAACGTTCCCATTGAGAGTCGCTAGTTTGGCGCCCGTAAAGGCGTCGAACATTTCTCCTTGCGGTAACTTTCTTATGCATACGTTTGTATTGCAAATGATTTATCTTAGAACGTTCCTTTACTCAGAGACAACAAGAGATTTTGGTATGTTCGATCCCCAGCTGATTCGTCAGTTTGTTAAAACTAGAAAATGTTTAAGGCAGTTTTCTTGTGTTTCCTTGTTCTGGGGAGTTTTTGAGTATTGAGACATTCATAGACAATCATAAGCATTCAAAAAATATACACGAAAAGAGATATCTCAAGGCAAATTTTATTCCAGAAATTCTAAATTTTTGTACATTCCAGGCCGTGATCTGGCACAAGCCTTTAATTACATCAATGGATGATCACCCTTAATTAAAAGGCAAAAGTAAATGTATGCAAGCGTCTTAGATAAATTAAATAGAGTAAATGAGGAAGTATCAATGTAAATCATGCACATCATAGAAAACAAAGAGATTTTTACGTGGAAACCCTTGTAGGAGAAAACCACGGCACAAAGCGACAAAACTCTACTATGAATAATGTTTGTACAATAGATGGAGTATTCGAAAAAAGGACCGGATAGATTGAGCAGGGGACTAAGTCATCGGGGACTATATTCTTTGAGTTTGTGGTCGTAGAGACCAGTGTAGTTTTGTTATGGATTGAGCCATCATTTTACAAAAGCCAAATGTCTATGTCCGGTGCCCTTTTGGGCTGGTCCGGGTCGAGAGACCATCAGGGTTTTTAATCGAGTCGTGCATCACTGGGCTGTCTTCCAGTATTTTTATGACGGGTGACCACTAGAGTACACGAACTATGATTGTTCGATGACACAATTCAGAGTCACCACCTGCTTTCTTTTTGCACCGATGACCACAAGAAGGCATATTGCAACTACTTGATCGGCTCAACTTACGGATCATGATTCGGACGAATAGGGCATTGGCTAGCTTTTGTAATGGTAGTTCATAACAAATGTTTTGAGTGTTGTTAGAATTATTTAATCATGGTTTCTACTAGTAACCATAGTCCTTTTTGGTTAGTCTTGAGCCTCAATCCGGGCTAAACCCTAGTTGTGCAATGAACATAATCGATACAAAGTTCCTATAATCAGTTGTCGAATAAGGCTGGAGTCTGTTGACTTGTCTTCAGAAGTGATCCCGGTTTCGCACCTTTGTTGATAGCTAATACGCAATGAAAGAGAAGAAGAGAACCTGCTCATGCATGCATAAATGTGCGGGACATTGTAATAAGACAAGGGATCTTTGATGTACGATAAATGCAATAGAATATATATCATATGAGATTGATTGTATGTGATGGATAGAAGATATGTCATGTGAGAATGAATGTATGTGAGAATACAATAATATGTATGCCTGTGAGGTTGAACACATGTCGAGTTAAGTAATGTAAATGCTAGATTAAGCAGAGATGAGTGCTGGATTAAGCAGAGATGAGTGTTGAATTAAGCAACATTAATGCTACATTAAGCATGGATGAATGCTAGATTAAGTAAGATGGGTGTTAATGCATGAAGCAAGCAATATTATCTAGTCACAGCTCCATTTTTGTACAGATTTGCACTAAAATGATATTCTGGTCATATGGCTGCCTGAAAATTCTAAGTAAAAATTTGAGTTTTTGATATATGCACAGATCGACCATAAAATATCGTGAATATTTCACCAGACTTTGGTGTTTTAGCATAATTAGGGTATTTCAGATTTTTTAGACGGTTTAGATTCGAAGAAACCCCTCCAATCAAAAGACGAATCTTTTGGAGAGTGTCAAAAAGTTGCGATTTGTACTTTGGATGGAAAATCAAAATCTTCGTTGTTGAAAATTTAATTTTTTAGTATTTTTTATTGAATCCAAATGGGGGGTACTTTCTTATTAACATAAATAACTTAAAGTAAATGAAAAAATGTTTTAATGTAAATAAGGTGTGCAGCGTGTAGTGCAGGTGCAGGTATAGTTGTGCAGTGTGTAGTGCAGGTGTAGGTATAAGTGTGCAGTGGGTGTTGCAGGTGCAAGTATGCAGTGCAGTGTAGTGTAGACACAGATGTGCAGTGCAATGCAGACAATGTTATGTCAGGGTGCATGTGTCCCTTGGAGCTCTCTCTCTTTCTCTCTCTCTCTCTCTCTCTCTCTCTCTCTCTCTCAGCTCTCTCCATTTTGCATACTGAGGTCATCAGGTGTCGCGATATTTATAGCCCAACCTTTTAGGGTACGGATCCAATCATAATCGAGCAGGTGGAGGTTCTGAGTGCATGTGGCACAGCCCCGGGCACATGTGCCTCTTGGAGATGGAGAAATGGAGCTCTGGGCATATATAAGCATGCCCCGGGCGCATGTGGATATGCCCCAAGCGCATGTGGATATGCCCCAGGCGCATGTCCCTCTTAGCTGCTTCTAGACTTAGAATTTTTCAGCATTTCAGGCCGAGTGCATGTTATTCTGCACTTGTGCGTCTCCACGAAAATGGCCATTACTCCTTCATTACAAATTCGATCTGGACGCTCTTATACTTGTCAGAAAGCTATTTCACTGATCTACGTAATTGAACTATCATAATCACCTTTAGAAGCCTCTTTTGTCTTCAAAAGTGGGCCACAAGTGATCAATATCATCAATAATGCAATGTCTTCAGTGAACGACATATATCTCCTTCGTTACAACTCGGAATTAGATGTTCTTGGACTTATCGGAATCTTGACTTGGTATAAGTTCCCATGATGTATCATTTTCTTCGAACGTATATTGATTGCGCAATCATCCTCTAACTGAAAGTGAGCTTTTTGTTAATATCTGTTCTCATACTTAGAAAAATTTGGGTTTCAGGCTCTGACTGTTCACTCCAATGGACAGGTACCTTTTTGGGGATCAAAGCCACTGATGTCAGAGCAATTTTAGCCTTTAATCATGCTGCTAAATGAACGGGTCAGCTGGTGAATGGTTAAATGCTGTTAATTTCGTTAGTTCTTTACCAATTCGGATCCTTCAGTTGGCTCCTAACAAGGGGAAAACGTACTTCGGGGTGCGCAGGTAGAAATATGCATTGCATGGCATTCAAATTCGGAGGTTAGGGGTTTTGGGCATTCTGAATCATTTGACGGCAATACACATGTTTAGATTAGCTCCGGAATGACAAATTTCAGTTCCGGGTGTGATTGCACGAGCTGCCCAAGCCAGGATCGCATCAATGCTCTACTACTTTTCTGACTGCTTATAGGTCTGTTGCTGACTTTGACTGATTTATTCAAGTTGTCACTTCTGCTTTTATCATTGGTAATATTTTGAGCCCCAATAGTTTAGTTCAAGGTTTAGGCTTTACCAAGGCATCTCTTTTACCTGTTTCTTCTTCCTTGATGCAGCAGGTCCGCTTGAGTCTTCGGTCTTCCTTTTCATTAAGATCAACTGAAACTAGACTCACTGACCTAAGTAATTGACAAACAAGGTGCACTAGTATGCCACAGAAAAGTGCACTAACAAAGACATCCAAACATTAGCCTTCATGCACTGTTCGACACTTCTGACCCATGGTTGACCGGTCCGCCAGTGAAGAGATTAGGACAACAACCTGCTGGACTGCCCTGGCCTAGGTCTGACCAGTTCCGACCGGTCAGACTGACCTAAGCAAAGACAGCAAGCTCTCTGTCTAAACTGGCCATTGGCCGATCAGTCAGCGACTAGCCATTTTGAGCAATTTTAGATATGTTGGGATTTTTCCTATATAATGGCTAGGCTCGATTCTTGGGGTTTTAAGAGAGATATTAGTGCATTAGAAGCCACCTTGATTTCCCAAACTATTAGGTTCTAATCCTAAGCATTCCAAGTCATCTTCCTTGTATTGAATCACAAGATGTAGTATTCAAAGCTCATTGAAGATGTTCTTGCTCTTTCTAGATCTTTAGATGTTTTAAGCACCTTAACTATAGGTAGATCCTTTGTCTAAACCTCTCTAAAGATCCTATTACGTGGAATCCATCTAGGCAACTAAATCCTATTAGTTGTAGAGGATTTACACCATCTCCTATCACCTTGGGCATCTCAAGAGCATCTATGTAAGGTGATTGATCAAGTGGAGCTGAGGCATTGGCAACGCAGTGGCAACACGATCGGGGGAGTAAATGGGAGTTGATTGAAGCATGGGAGAGCCGAGATCAAGCAACCAAAGCGCCGTTAAATAAGGGGCTCATCCGACAAGTAAGGTTGTCATTTGTTGAAAGTCCTTCCACTCTTTTTCCTGTGGAATTGAGTATAGAGTTTGTTTGTCAAACTCGATCTAGGGTCGTTTGTCAATCCTTGGCTTGTTAGTTGAGCCTAAAAGTCTATGGACGTTTGTCGTTCCTTGAAACGTTTGTCGGGCCTAAAAAAGTCTCCAAGGGGGAGCCTCTGACATGAGAGTGAACGTGTGTCAGTTTAAGAGTTAGCCTATGTCCAAAACTCCATTAAGGTTGAGTGGTGAACCGATAAAACCTCTGTGTAAAGGTTGAGAGGTAAACCTAATTTAAAACCTTTATATAGTGAATGCCGGTGTGCTTAATGGGGTTGAGTACTTGAAACGGGAGTGGAGTAGACACAAAGTCGAACCACTATACATGCTTGTGTTTGTGATTGAATTGAGCACATTGTTATCTTAGCATTGTATGTTTAATTGCTTAATTATGAATGCTTGATAGGAATGTATGCTAGGCACTAGATATGTACATCCACACACAAGATGTAGTTTCACTTATTAGAGTAGACTTGAGCTTATATAATCCACTCTCATATAGTCTACTTAGGTTGCATAGATTACGAGCGTGATTAATTTAATCATTTGATAATCTATGCTTGCTTAGACTAGGTAGCTTATTGCGTAAACCATATGCTGTCTTATGAATGGACTCACTTAGGCTTGGTAGCTAAAGTGTTTTTGCTTACTTAGTTTAATTTAATAAAACTGTTAAGTAGGCGAAAAGAATTTTAAAAGGTCATAATCTCCCCCCAGGACTTAGCTATAAATTTAGTTGCTCCTTAAGCTTCCGCACGCACATGCCTTTACAAGTGTGTTAATTCAAAATGCGTAATTTCAGGAGGGACCATATCCGATTGATCGGAGGAACTATCCGACTGATCGGAGATCTGTTCAGAGAGTTTCGGAAGTTTTCTAGAACAAATTTTGATTGATCAGAGTCCCATTTGAACCAATGTACGATTGATCAGAGTCCCATCGAAAACTGTTGTTTGGGCTGGTTTAAATACAGCAGCTTCCACCTCTTTTATTAGTCTAACTTATCATGTTCTTCTAAGTGTTCTAAGACTAATGATGACGACTAAGGGTTTTTCTAGTTGGTCCAAGTCATCTAAGAGGTTTATGTTATTTTAGTCGAAAGAGTTAGGGTCACCAAGGCATCTCTTTTACCTGCTCTTCTTCTTTGATGCTTCTTGTCCACTTAAATCTTTGGTCTTCAGCTTGTCAAGGCTTAACTGATATTACAACACATGGACTCACGTGATTGACAAATAAAGTACACTAGTATGCCACAGAAAAGTGCACTAACACAACGATGAGCTAATTAAAGCATGAGAGAGCTAGAAGAAGTGATTCAAGAACAACGCATCAACGGGGCTCAAATCCGACAAGTGAGGTTGTCAATTTGTAGAGTCCATTCACTCTTTTCCTGTGGAGAATTGAGTATAGAGTTTGAATTGCCAAACTCGAGAAATTCGTGTGTACGACTTAGGCCCTTGTGTAGAGCTAAATCAAAATCTCCAAGGGGAACCTCCGACGGGAGTGTACGAGGATCCTTGGATAAGGATCAAGGTTATCGTTTAGCCTAAAAACCATTGTAGGTAATTGTGTGGGATCATAGGGTTGGGTGGAACTTGTAAACACCTCGGTTGGGTGGAATCGGTTGAAACACTTAGGTTGGGAGGAACCTGATTTAAACTCCCTTAGTGAAATCCAGTGTCCTCAAGAGGTGAGTTTGGCAACCAGGAGTGGAGTGGGGAAATCGAACCATTATATATCGTTGTGTTTGTGATTGTCATTTGAGCACATTGTTATTCTTGCATTGTTTATTTAATTGTTAATTATATAAATGCTTGAATGGAATGTATGCTATTCACTAGATTGGTAGAATCACACATAAGATGTATTTTCACTTAATAGACTAGTTGCCTATTATTTCACATTTTGTACTCCATCTAATTGGACCCACTTGGCTTGGAAGCCTAAGTGTTAATGCTTTAATTTAGTTTTAATTAAGGCATGAAATTTAAAAAGTCCTAATTCTCCCCATCTAGGACTTAGCCATGATTCTAGTAGCTCCACCAAGCTTCCGCAACGCAAAGCACCTTAAGTGTGTGAGACCAATAGGTGCAATTTCACAGGTAAGTAAGCCAAACGATATCATAGTCTCACATGTTTTAGTGGTCATAGGTAAATCACATGATTATAGAGTTAAGGGTCACATTTTCCCCATAATAGCATACGGTCAAACGACCCTACCTTCATCTCTACCTTTGCATATTTAAAGGTTACACACATATCACATTTCACATGATTAGAAGGTCTTATCCCCAACCCATGAACACATGGTTAGATAGCTAGCATACATCACAATCTCACATGAATTGCTGGTACACAGTCATATGATCATGATCTAATGGCCAGATTTGCATCACTGTTTCACATCGTTTAGTGGATCGATACACCTCACCTGATCACATGATTTTTGTCCACACAAGCATCATACTTACACATGCATAAGTGGCCATACATATATCACCCGGATACAAGATTGTATATTACAATTTCACCTGATCAAGTGGCCACACATATCACAATGATCAACCGATTAAGGGTCCCATACATGCTACAATTTCTTCATAAATTTGTGACTGGATGCCCATCACAGGATCATGTAATTGTGGGCTGCACACATCACACAATTTGAAATAACTTTAGTGGTTGCTCACGCATTGCTGATCATATGAATGGAGACCACACACACAACACCATTGCACATGATTTAGTGTCTGATTACACGTCACATGACCTCATAATAAAGGGCCACACATTCGGCACCCTTTTTTCAAGGTTTAGAGTTGTCAACACATTATATGATCAAGTGATGGTGGGCCACACACAAAGAACACAATTTCACATGACTAAGGGGCTGCTGGCCGCACATACAACACATTTTACACAATCTAGGCGCCTGCTGTCCAGTGGACTGTGGCATTACAAGACATGCATCAAGCGGTGAGGTAGAAAGTGAAGTCAATGTTTTCTCATCTTAGTCAAACTTCTCCTCCCTAGGTATTGTATGTGAACGTGTATGTGGCGTATATGCATACATATTCACGGTTGGCACATGCATGAACATGTGTGGGTGCAAGGGTATGCTCACGCGCATACGAGGCATCGACTACACACATGGGGGTATGGACGCACATGCTCAGGGGTAGGGGCACGTACACGGGATCAATCACACACGAACAAATGATCGATCCACGTATGGAAAGTCGGAGCACGCGCACGAAAAGTGTGGCCGCTCATGCACAGAAAGCCAAAGAGAACGAACGAAGGGTACGGTCACATGCACATGGGAAGCCAAGGTGGCTCAATAAATCTTCGGTTTATTACAAAATGGGTGCCAAACCTTTAGAGGCTTCGAAACTCTCTCTCTCTCTCTAAAACGGATTTTTTTTTATACGAAAATCAAACTCTGGATATTGGATATCAAAATCTTAAAAAAAAATTTGAGATTTCAAAATCTTAAAAAACGGACATATTTTTTTTACGAAAATCAAAATCATTAGTGGAAAATGCCTGTTTTCAAACGGCGAGTTTTTTTTTTAATTTTTAATTAATTTTTTTTATTGCAAATCACTTGGAATTAGTGAAACTAAGGCGATGTTTGATAAACTTAATAAGTTCTAAAATTAATTTTTGCACCAAAAACCTAAAAGTGCTAAATTGTAATTTTGACATTATTTTAGGAATATTTTAGTCAAAATGAAACCAAAAAAAAAAAAATTAATGCACCACTACTTTCAGCATTCAGCATTAAGTGATTGAAGGAGCTGGAAAAAGAAACCCATATTTTCTGCGAAAATTAATTTAAACACTTAAAAAGTGAGGTTTGCCGAATGATCTGGAATTAGTGAAAATCACTGAAAATATCAAATTTCAATAATAAGGGCTAAAAATAAGTTTTATCAACTGTCCCTAAGATGGAAATCATGGATTTCAGCCTAGGATTTACAATTTTGGAAAAAATCTAATTATTTTTTCTCATTTCACCCATTTAAATTGCAATTAGAGTGTGAAAAAATCACAATGGATATTGGAAATGTTGAAGCCTGATCTACAAATTGACAGAGGTATTTTGATTTTTTGAAAAATATATTTTCAATAAAAAATATAAAATATTAATCAGCAGTATTTAGCTGTAAATTGCAACTGTTTATGAATGCCGGTTGATCTTAATATTAGTAACAAGGGAAACTTATTATGTGCATCTATTTTTTGTGATCCTTTAATTTCTAAATGTGTAAAATAATGTCTTTTTTAATTTTTTTCATTTTTATCCCCACTATATCCATTGCGAAAGTCGACCAATTTCCCAATGTTTTCCAAAACCAACAAAACATTACTTGATACATTGTATACTTCCCATGCAATACCTGATATGTTGTCATATCCCAAGGGTTCCGTCGATATTGATACTGAAAACAATGATTACAAGTTTCCACAAGAATGATTTAACATTAAAAGAAATGAAGTCTTATATCAATTAGCCATCCTTCTCAATCATCTCAAGCTACCCCATGAACTTAGAATGCGTCCTCCTGACGAAGCTCTTCTTCATCGCCCGCTTGTGCCATAAGTATGAGTTTTGGAACTCTCCAGTTCCCTTGATGCAGCAGCATATATCTCTTGAGATTTGCTGGCTTGAATATTCAAAAACTTACTCTTTTAGAAGAGATTCGAACAAAAACTCGTACTCTTTTAAAGGAGATAAGAAGAGATTTGACTCCAACATTTTCTCAATATAAGAACTCTTAAGAGACACAGTGGAATTCTTCACATCTTCCCCTAGTTGTGGAAGATCCTTTAGCTTCAACTTTCCCTCTGCAGCTCCTTCAAAGAGTTATAGACCTTACTTTCAACAGAGAATTTCTCTCTAGCCTTGGCGGCCTGAGCCAGCTCAGCAGTAAATGGGACCCAGAGATTACCTGCCTCACTCTACAGAGACTTATTTTGCCCGCCAATCTCATGGGCCAAAAGTTCATCCATTCTTATGATTGTCTCAATCAGGTCTAAAGAATCTTGGAATAAAGCCGCAAGTGCATTGTTGAGATTCCCCATAGGAATGTTAACACCAACAACAGATAGGAGTATTCTAAAGATGAACACAGAGACTACTTACACCAAAGTACATGCTTCTCAGTCTTCAAGAACTTAAATCTTTAAAGCTATCAACTTCCTAAATCAACCATTGGTCTCAACCGAGATAATTTTTGCAACTCAGAAGAGAAAATCTCATCCAAGTCACACACCTCCCAAGCTTGATGCATGCTTGACCGGGAAAGCAGCCGCTAATGCACTCAATTCAAGAATCAGCGTAGAGGAGAAGAAAAATCCCATGTCATTGCGATTTTCAACGCCGCCAAAATCAAAAGTATATTTATCCGGAGTGATACAACATCAATCCTCATCCAAACAGTTTCTTTGCCCCAGATTGATTCTCTTCTTTAGAAGGGACATGCAATAATTCTACAGTTAGAGTGACATCTTCTTCAGCACTTCATCTGACAACTCAAGGTTCTTCTCTAGAAATTCACATAATGGTTTTGGTGAAGATTGAACCCCCGATGGTTCTCCACCTTTCTTATAGAGAACTAGCTGCGCGAAGTTCTGCTGCTCTTGCATAGAAGTATCTTCTCTCACTTGTGAATCAGAGGAAGATGCATTCCCTTTAATAGCTATCCCACGCAGTTCAACATTCCCATTTTTGGCATAGCCAAGTGTCCCTTTCCATATCCCTCTTATGGGTGACTGCTTTTGCCTACTTTCTCTTGCTCAATGCCAGAACAAAGATGAGGCACGAATTCAGTAAAAAAATAAAATAAAAAGGGATTAAAAATGAACAAAGAAGAATATATGCATTCCCGAAGGTCATGATAATCACAGAAGATTTGGCAAATGACTAGGTTTTTTTATTTTTTTATTTTTTATTTTTTAGGAGCTTCTTCGTCTTTGAAGACATCATACCAGAGAGCTTTACATTATCTTCATCAAACTCTAAACTAGGTTCTTCTTTGACCTGTGTAGATGAAGTCCCCCCACTATCTCCATCGTTATTTACACTGCCTAGAGATTTGTATACAAACTTCCCTTTCTTAAAGTCCCCTTTCTTTCGAAAGAAGCAAATACTCGAGAAAGGCATATTGTGACACCCTAAACTTTCCAATACTCAGGTATCGGATGTCCACGGGTGTCACCTAGGATTTTTTTTGAATAGTTGGGCAACCGTACGTGCGCACACATGTTTGAAACTTGAAACTTAGAAATTGTAGCTAAAACCTTAATTTTGGAAACCCAAAACTTACCCAAAATAGAAAATTTTACTAAAAATAGTACATTATATTCTAACTTTGCCTAATTATTCCTGTCATGATATAAAATCCTAAGAAGGCATCACATGCTAAAACCCTAAGATGAAAGAGATATGTCTAACCTAAAACTTACTAAAAATAATAAGTTTTTCATTAAACTACGATTTCGAAGAGGAAAGAGTCGTTTTCTTGCAAAATGGAACGACATGACCTGCTTATTTGAATCGGTTGGCCCCAAATGACCTGTTCTAGTCAAAATTCATAGGTCCCGCATCCTGTAACTCATTCTGGATCAAAAGTTATGGCTGATTTTTGGTTTACACCTTGAGCGGCCAGTTCTTCTTATTCCGAATGAATTTCTTCGATCCGGATCCGTCGGGGGCCCAGTTATGTCATGCCCTAGATAGGATTGGGCTCAGATATGTCAGACTAGATCCACTTCCGTTTAGGCCTCTTTCAGTCCATCTGTGCCAGGAATAGGTCTACGGCCCGCTCTACATAAGTTATCCAATAGAGTTGCTTGATCACTCCCTAGGACAATAAAATAGTGAAAAACCCCTTTCATGAGTTGAACCAGGGCTTTGTCGGTAGAATCTTTAACTCTAGGCACCTGTATATGAACACATAACATATCAATTCATTGAATTCATAATATCAATTCATTGAATAGGTTGATTCACACGTGCACTCTTTGGAATACTCTGGATCACGTGAATATAACCCTTGTCTTGTATGGTACACATGAATATGAATTCTCACATGCTTTGAAATAAATAACATGTGTATAAATGCTATTATGTATAGATCTATGAAACTGTGGAACTGGGATTACTCTAATTTGGACATTGGTGAACGTACATGCGGAATTATGCCCTGAACTAGTGGCATTTGTCGTTTGGAAGCTGTATATTAATTGATTTGTGATATCCATTTTTGGTGATACTTTGTTTGCCCTTGGCAGCTTGTGGGTTGTGCCCTTTATTGGTGTCCAAGATTGGACTTGTGTTGGAAAGATTACCTTGTTGGTTATGTTATGATTGAGAATGGGAAAGGCCACTAGTTGAAAAGGGTTGCCATAAGTGGTTTGCTTGGTGTGCGAATTTTATTGGGCGGCTAGCCATTGTGAGCACATACCTTGTTTACTTTCGCTGGTGGCTAGATCACTATCTAGTCATTCACCATTTATAACTTGTTGGGTGGCTCATTTGAGTCATTACTACAACGTTCATTATTTATAACTCGTCGGGTGGCTCATTCGAGTCATTGCCAGGCCGTTCACCATTTATAACTCATTGAGTGGCTCATTCAAGTCATCGCCAGGCCATTCAACATTTACAACTCGCTGGGTGGCTCATTCGTGTCATCGTCTGGCCACATTCACCCTTGGAACTCGCCAGGTGACTTATTCTAGTCACTGTTTGGCCGTTCACTCGCATCGTAGGTTCTACCCACATTTGCCTACTAGACGTGCATCCCCAAGTCTAAGTGCATTTCCTGCATCCATGCATTTAATTAAGGCTTATCTTGTGAAATGCATGTCATGTTATTAAGTCCATCTATAATAGAAAATAAAATGTAATGATTTGTATGCTGAAATTTGTTACTTCTAATTGAAAATGTACTTGACTAATATGTCCGGCGTGTAATCTTGGTAGGTTTTCATCATTGTGTTGGCTTCTGACGTCTTTCCATTTGACATATGCAGATGATTCAGGAGTAGTACAGGGTGGTAGTGCGCTCGGGAGCGCCCCATTAGATCTCTAATTCCTTTCTTGTTTAATTTTGCTTCCTGTACATTTGTTTACTTGTGGTTTGTATAGTCCCCATCTGGGTGGACACCATTTTTGGATTGCATATTGTTGTTTTTAGCCATATTATTCTCAGGCAAAGTTATCTTTACTTATCTTTGATGCTGTTGATTGAATGCTACTCTAATTATCGATGCCGGATAAATGTAATCTAACTATGTGGGAATATTGGAAACACACCATGTGTGATTTTTCCAAAGTGTAAAACTTGGGTTTTTGTTGCAAGAGCATCATACTCATGCATCGAAAATCGGGGCATTATAGGTTGGCACCTGAGCATTCATTTGTTATTAAGTTAGCACCCTCGAATTCGGGACCTGAATCTTCATACTTGGGTGTCAGGTTTTGGGGGCGTTACACAAGAAAATCACTTATCATAGATCATCCCATGATTTATTGAGGTCAAGAGATGGGTAATTGAAGGTAGCAGTGGTATGCACGACACAAAAGTCATCTCAAGCATTTGCCACTTCCACAACATTTCCAAGATGCATCAAATTAGCATTTGGGTATTTGGAGTACCCACACACCCTTGTATCCAAATTGGCGCACGAAATGGCTTGGAAGCAAGCAGCCGTGAAAGACTTGAGCACTAGATGAATACTGAAGAGACATCCTTGTTTATATCTAATAAATGTTTGGCTTCATTTCTAACAATTATTCTTCCAAAAGCATCCATCACAGATCCTGCAGGCAAACAACACATGCTATCTCCCGCATAAAGATGAATCTTCTTAGGGTCCCTAATGATACTCCTCACTTTGCTGAGACTCAAAAGACTTAGCTGTCATATCTTGCAAATGGATGAAAGAAACTTTAACAGGTACATCACTGATATCAGAAGATATCTACAATGGTAGCCAAACTAGGCATATAGAAAATGTGCAAAGGAAAAATAAATAAATCTGCAATGAGCATTCAAATAGTCAGTCATTGCACAAATACGCTACAAGAGCAGGACAGAGCAATCAGAACTCCATAAGCAAGGTGACAAGCCAGATGATAGCATCGACTCTGATATGATCTTCAAAAGGGCAAGCAAAAATGTGGTGATATAGCCACGGAACGAAGTATGCAGCTAACTTAGTTGCCCTTTGATGTGCTAAGACTCCTTCCACACTTCATCAGGGCCAAACCTCTGAATCCATTTCTTACAACAGAGACTGGCAGCAGATAATTCCTATAAATAAGCCTTACACAACTCACAAAAAAGTTGCCTTAAATTAAAATTAAGGCTGTTCAATTCATCATTTGAAGGAAGTATCACTCGTAAACCCCCCCCCCCCCCCCCCCCCCCCACCAAAAAAAAAGGGCAGTCCGGTAGCTGCTTTCATCTCCAATGGAGAAAAGCCTGGCTTGCCACCAGTAATTATGCAGATGTTGGCCTCCGACAGAAAAGTCTCCAACATAGCCCTGAAGATCTCACTGGTATTGGGATAACTTGAGTAGCATCCACTGCACTAAGCAGATAAATGAATGCTAGGACGCTATGGAATTCCCAACCACCTCATCAATCAGTTTACTCCAATCATCAATTGTCCTATGCTAATCCCTCAGACAAGACAAACACTCTAAATTTTTTACTCTAGGAGCTTTAGGACAGCTCATGATAGGGAACTGGAAGTGATTCAGAAGTATGACAAGGGAACAAACAAGGTGAAGTATGACCATCATCACTTTAGAGATCCTTCTGTTGTAAAATTCTAGTCCACCACAATGATCTTTTCTGTGAAAATATCTACCGCAGAAAGAAGACACCATTGGATGCCTCTTTACAGCTGCCAATGTGACAGATCCAGTTGCGAGTCAAATTTGCTGGAACTCTCTTAGATGGAGCAGCACTATAATTGACAACATCACCAAACAGGTAATTTGATTTATCAAATCCATTCAACAACATCATTGTCTTTTTCATATGCCTCCCAATCAGATTTTGATATGAAAATCAAATATCTATGATGAGATTTTCTTTCTAGTCCATCCACCCGTTTTACATTTAAAGTCTGGGCATCAAGCTTTTGTGTTTTATTTGAAGAGTCAACTTTCTTACTGGCAAAAAATTAATTTCCAAACTTCATTTCAATCAAACCCAAAACACATAAAATCAGACACTAGATACGGTCTTCCATACAAAATGCCTTGTTTTATATTTTACAAAAGGGATGTCTATTGTTATGTACAAAAGTGATTTTACAAGAGAATAGACCAACAAAATTGGGCATTTAAAAAAAAAAAAAAGGGTATTCCTAAAACATATTTTCAGGTTAGTTCAATGCTCAATCCGGAAGACCAAATTTCCGAATCTGGGAAACTATTCTAGCTTAACTCACTAAGCCAATAATCATGTCCCTTAATTGGTACATCCCACTAGTCTCCCCAACCTGGTCTTGCTCTCGGGTTACCAAGACCTTCCAATTCCAATTCATCGTTTGAAAACCTACGATATTCAAGACTGCCTTTGTAATTGAAATAGTTCAAAGGTTGAACACCAGAGCTTCCAGAACCTTCTCCTTATTCAAAATAAGGTAGAAGAAAATTCTTGTGTACTTGCAAGGAAGATTCCAGAACAGGGAGGATAGTTCGACTGGCCATCACGAATGAAGAAATACAATCCCCAGGCTCATAAAAGAGAATCACTACATACCCTACCATAGTAACAGGGATGTGCAAGTCTACAAGAGAAACCGTGTGTTCAAGCATGAACAACAAGGCTCTGTTTGAATTTGTAGAAAGGAAAGGAAGGGAAACATAGTTTCCCATGAACTAACTTCTTTTTGTTTGTCAAGCCTTTCTTTGTGGGAATTTGTGGAAAATACCATTTCCCACTTTCAATCTTTGTTAGAACATAAACAAATTTATTTTCACACCTCCACCCCTAAGAAAGACATTTTCCCATGATGGAAGCAAAATGAGTTTCTCAAGGTTTAAACCCAAATGTGCCACTATCTATCTTCAATTGCCTCACATGTGCCACGTGCCAATGCACCAGATGAGCTAATGTCCATCTTCGATTATGTCCCACATGTGCGACCATCCATCTTCGATTATGCCCCACCTGTGCCACCATCCATCTTCTCTTGTGCCCCACATGTGCAAAGCATCCCACATGTGCTAATGTGCCACATGTGTCAGCATCCATCTTCTCTTGTGCCCCACGTGCTAATGTGCCACGTGCACCACCATTCATCTTCTCTGGCGCCCCACATGCACCAATGTGCCATCACCCATCTTCAATCGCTCCATATATGCCACATGTGCTAATGTGCCAATGTGCACAAGTTCTCCATCTAGCTTCAAGTGCCCACATGTGCCAAATGTGCCAAATGTGTGCTTTATGCCACGTGCCACCATGCATCTTCAAGCACCTCACAAATGCCATGTGTGCCACAATTCAGCTTCAAACACCCCACACATGTCGCGTATGCCGCTGTCCATCTCTAAGAATCCCGCATGTGCCACATGCTAATTGGGCACATGCCAGTGACCACCAAATAATTTTTTCCCAAGAAAAATCTTATTTTTTCCAAACAACAAATTTGGAAATGGACCGTAAATATCTAGAAAAATCTTGCTAAAAAACAAACAAGGAAAAAATGTTTCCTTTGCCATATTTCCCTGGAAATGAGGCATCTTAAGAACCCTATTTCATTTCCTATGCTTTCCACAAATCCAAACAGGCCCTAAGGAAAAGTAAAAAATTCAGATGTATAAAATAGATATAAATATAAATATCTACATACCTCTTAAGAAGAAAGACTTAAGCTAATGAAGATCAAGCCACCAATCCATGAGGAAGATTTCCTCCAATAACTTGCACCTTAGGATAGTATCAGTGTTTTTGGTAGTGCTCATAGCATAGCGTAGCTAAAACGCTACATAGCATATGTAGGTGGTGTACCTCCCTGGTAAAGTAAGCTATGGGGCATGTAGCGTAAGCTACAACGCACGTAGCGTACGCTACATGTAGCGTAGCGTGTAGCACAGGTAGCGTATGCTACCTGAAATCTCTTTTTTTCTTTCAAGCTTTTCTTTTATGCTAGTTCAACACCTATTTTTAAATGGTGGTGACTCATCCCTATCACTCGTGGCACTACATTAGATCAATTCGGACCATCCAAATTGTGGTCCATATTGTGAATTTGTGATGTTTCAATTAAAATAAAAAAGAGGTCACACTTAGAGATGTCTGAAGGCAAAGAGGTAGAGAGATTTTGCATGGAATTATGAGGTTGATGATCCAGATTCGCTGTCAAGAACTCATAGAAATTATGCATTTTATAAATTTTATCATATTTTTCTATTATTTTAATTAAAAAATATTAAGTATTGTGTAGCGGAAATATTAAGTATCATGTAGCTTACGCTATACATTATAGAACGCCAAACGCTACGCTATTTAAAACACTGGCTAGTATAGAGAGCCCCTCGTAGAGGATGATGGTCACCGCTTTTCTCTTTCCTAAAACCGTTGAAAACATGGGCTTCAAGAGGAATCTAGGCACCCTAGGTGTGAGACCTATATGGGATACGTATAAAGCTACTCTTAAGTCTCCACCTAAGAGCCCTAATCCAATTAAAAGCATTCCATCGCTATTCTACTGGTTCCTTAGGGCCTTCACATACACATGGACCTCTCCCAATACAAATAAATATGGCGTCCTTTCCTCCACTGAATCATCATCACCATACCATTTGGTTGGGCCAAGGCCTCAAAGTGAGCCCCAACTAGTGGAATTTGAAGATCAGCCATTGAATAACTGATCAGCCAAGACCAAAAAACACTGTTTTTATAAAGAAAGCTTACACACTGTTTGTATATATTTTTTTTTCGAAGGACTATTTTTGAAAACACCATTTACACAAAAGATGACATACTGATATGACTAGCTGGGCCAATTGTAACAAGGATATTTCCTGGTGGATTAGTCCTTAATTAACAGACTAACCTGTGAATCCCTTTCAGGGCATCCACATGATAGATAGTTTCTCTTTTGGAAAACCTAAGAGCACCTAGGTGTTGCCCCTTGTTGGGACTCACTTAAAATGCCTCAAAGCCTTCCTAGGAGATATCCAAGTCTCCATGATGAACCTTCCGGTCAGGGGGGACTAATAAAATGTACAGCTGTAGTCTGTGCTCTCAAATTGAGACCATGAAAGCATTCTTCAAGTGATCTCCATGTTCATTATGCAACAATCATGTGTGCACACTTATGTATTGATGCAGTACCTCTCGCCAATTGGACTAGATCGAGCCGACACTAATTAAGCTGTCTAGTACCATGGCAACCTTTCACCATTGGTTGTGAACACTTTACTGATGACAGGGAACTGCTAAACTGAATCCCTCCATGTCATTGGCCAAACGCATTGGTTCATGGACTGTAAAGTCATCTATTGTATATATGGGGTGACAATAAATGGATACCGATTCATTGCGCATGCCCGCACGACCGTCTTTACACAGTGCTCTCTCTAGGTAGAAGATAGAAATCCCTCAAATGTACCACATAGGCATGTGCATGGTCAAACAGATTCAGATGTGAGAAGAGAATTAGCATACAAGAGTGTCTGACTCTGCAATCAGTGACCTCCAAACAAACTGGAAAGAAACAAAATGCATCTACGGAGGTAGAAAAAAAATTCCAAATATATTCGAGGGTCTATGGACAACGGGCTTGGGGAATGTGCATATCCTCAGGCCGAAGATCAATGATTCCCAACTAATAAAGTAAAATTATGAGGTCAGACCTGACAAAGAGATGGAAATATGTGTGCATGCACGCACACGCGCACACACACGTGCACACACATGCACGGATGTGCCCACACACAGCATTTCAACGTGCTTCTACTAATCATTTTTACAAGAAACCAGAGCTCAGTCTTGGGCCAATCTGATTCAGAGAGTCAAATTCCATGTCTCACTACCAAATCCTTAAGCCATCTTCCCTTTTAATACTTGGTTCTAGGATCGAACAGATGCACAATTTACAAAAATTAAAATTAAAATTAAAAAAGAAAAGAAAATACTGAGATCATGTTATCCCGATTAGCAACATGAACCGGGTCCTATAAAAAAGAAAAAGGATTTGAGAATGCCATGTTCTGCCAATGGGCAAGGCATGATTTTATCATTGAAAGGGTGGTGGATATATCAATGCAATTTTCAATTCATAAAGATAATCAATGCTTACATATTGAATCTTATAAACTTCATTTCTACAAAAATCTTGACCTATAATTCTAACCTCATTTGCCTCAAAATTTTGACAAACCAGAATATGGAACCCCCCTCCTCTCCTTGTAAATTAAGCCATTCATCTATATGATTCCTGGCTTAGCAACAGAAAACACGAGAATGTTAGATAGCAATTCACAAATAGAAACTTATAGCGCCTAGTTCTACTCTAGAAGCCCCTGGTAATGGTAGTCAATAGAGTGAGATTGTAAAGGAGCATTGCCGCACATGCACCGACATGGAAGACAAGACGTGCAAGATCAACATGAAGTGCATATTGCCCAAAATTTGGGCCAGTCCAGTCATCAGTCTGGCCAGTTGATGCAGGACAACCCTAAATATGATGCATGCTCATGAACACAAGTATTCAGCGGAAGTAAAAGCAATAATAATAATGAAATCTAGCATAAATCATCATAAACTAAGAAAAACAGAAGGGAAACATGCAATGGAATGGGCCATCATCACAACCATGAAGTATGGGATTCAAATAATGCATAGGTTGGATCCGGCGAGGGATGGAACCTCCCGATCTTGCATGGCTATACCCAATCGATCAATGTTGATCACTAGTCCGAAGAACCAGAGGTTTCTCGGATTAGGGATTTGAGAATTTGGGGGTTTAGGGTTTGGATCGATTCTTAAGGTTTAGATCGGAGGGAATAATCAAAGCAGAAGTTTAGAATGATAATAACAGAAGATAAAATACCTGGAAGAAGTTGGAGGGGCTCAAGAAGAAATCAGAAGAAGAAGATCAAGAGAAGAGAAGAATCACCATGAGAGAGAGAGGAGGCAGGAGGAAGCTCAAAGAGGCTTTCATTAATTAATATCAAAAGTTAAATTCGTGTTTAGGGCCTAGCCCACTTAAATAATCAAATAAAACAAGTAAAAGTACTAAACTACCCCTAAACAAAGCAAAAACGCGGAAATAAACAAAACTGCGCAAAAGTTCGGGCGCTCGGTCGGGCGCCCGAAGACGTCCAAAAACGTCAAGAGAGTTTCGGGCGCTCGAGAGGCTAAGTTCGGGCGCCCGATCGGGCACCCGAAGGCAATGGTCGGGCGCCCGAAGTCTTCAACTCTTCAGTCCTTTTCTGCATTCTTCCTACACACGTGTCCTCCCTGAATGGGGTCTTCTATGTGTGTGATCACGTGTGGATGGTCTTCAGCTCCTCAATAGTTGCCTATCCACAAGGATGGTACTTGTGGATGGCGCTTTCTTCGTTGGTACACTTGAAATAGCCTTGTGTCCTCATCACCAGTACTATGAGAAAATAGTTGGTTTGAAAAAAGATGGCCAAGGTGTACATTCAACATGCACTGATAGCCCACCTGATGAATAATTGTTCTAATGGATGGCCCACTATCGTCATTGAAGAAGATCAAGGCCCCTAAAAAGGCGAGAGGCAGCAAACATCAAAGTCCAAGTGGACCCCCACAGATACAGAACACCATTAGATAGTTTATTTTGTACTGGCGTTGATGTGTGAAAAGGGGAAAATATATGTATAGATTAGGGATTCGGAGAGAGGAGATGGATTAGGTAAGGAGTCCTGAGATTCGCTAATTATCTTTGTTTTGTAAAGAGCGGATTTCTCATTTAGGGAAGAGAGATCCAACGAGTGAATTTGGATGTTTTTTTTACAGCTTGCTATTGGTTAATTTTTCAGTACGAGGAGTTGCATTAGTTTCATTTAGCATTCATTAGCAGTACAAGGACAGTATTACAAGAGCTGAGATGAGTGTATCAGAATGGTTCTCTTTCAACATCCTAGGACCCCTCTTACTTAGTTGATCCAAAGGTGTCCACATGAAAATCCAATGCTAAAAAGTTTGATGCAAATCAATCTGGACATATTTCTATGGTTTGACAGCTGAATAAGGCAGACATGGAGGTAGAAGAGTGAATCATCTATTAGACGGTGTAAATGGGTATATTCCTGGAGTCATATGGGACGAGAACAGAATTCAAGATCTTCAACAGTCTACTGATGAGATTCATACCTTGTTGGACCAGTTGACCATAAAAATGGGCATGACTGGTTTGCATGGTCCAAGTGAGCCGATCAGCAACCATATCTGGGAACTGTGCTTGGCAAGATGAGAAACAAGAAGGAAATTGAACCCCAATTAAACAAACACACGGGATGAGGCAACAGTGATCGTGGGGTAGGCCAGTGACCAAGAGTTCCGACTTAAAGTGCATTTACCAGAGTTCAATGAGCAGGTTCGCATCAAGGAATTCCTTGATTGGTTGGCAGTAGTCAAGAGGTTCTTTGATTGTATAGAAATTCATGTTGATTGATGATCAAATTCAAGAGATATGCTTTGGTTAAGTGTGGTCTTACATATGTTGCTACCTATGTGGTCTTAGAACCCCTTTATAGGCTACCAGGGCCAGTCAGAAAGTGTTTACCGCTAGCCTAGGTAGCACCCCCATTCATACCAGGTCGCCCCCTTTTTTTACGCACGCACTCACACCACAAACGTGGATTTCCCCTTGCTACTATGTCAAGGTGGTGGCAACAGTTAGCCTCTGACCGGGTACCCTAGTTTTTTTTTAAGTAAAAATCTACTTTTTACTGGCTTCCCTAGGCTGGGTTCAGGGCCAAACAGCCACAGGTGGGTGCACACTCATGTGATGGCCTAAAATGCAATACATGTACTATCCTTAAACTGGACTTATTGTCTCTCAACAGGAACTTCCGTTGATACATCTCTAAGCCTAGAATGGTACATGAAAATCTAGGTCTATATATTCACAGGATGAGCAATTGGGAGGTGAAAAACTTCAAAAATTAGGATCCAATGTTATTAAAACTTGACAAAATGGCAAAGTATGACCGACATTTGTTTCTGACTCAATACAATGCCAAAATGAGGTGTCTACTCGAGTGTTTCCAACACGATGTGTAATGTGCCATCTTTAAGAACCTGTTAACAACTTAAAAATATAGATAATAAATTGCCAAGTATGCTCAATGCCCAACATGAATTTCATGCCATGGTTAGCAAGCACGTTGTCGACTTTGGTAAATGGAGATGACATGGTGTGTGGTGTACTCCCATTGAAAAAGATCAGTATGTTAGGGTCGGTGATGACGACATCAGAGGACCTACTCGAATGTACCAGAGGCGGAGGCGACTACCTATATCAGCACATTTTTGTTTTTTGATGGATGACGACTTCCAGACAGGGCCCGCGGGGCCATTTTGAAGACCCCACATGCATTAGGCATGCATTAGGAAGACCCAACCACTTTGGGATGATGCATGTGGGTTTCTTAGGAGTTTTTAGCCATATGATTTCAGTTTTGGATCCATCTGACCGTTGGGCCATCTTGATCGGGCCATCAGACCATCAGATCTTCTAGATCTGGTCCGCATGGACCTTGATTTTCATTTTATGTTATTGTTAGGACATGATGGATGGTTTGGATCGCTTTTATTTTCTTTGAATACTTTGAGTTTGGCCCATGGAACATTAAGTCGGGCATATTTGTAATTTTTTTTAAGTTTTATTATAAGGGGGGGGGGGGGGGGGGGGGGGGGGGGGGGTCCAATCGTAGCCTTGGTTTTTTGTAGCAAAAGAAAAAAAGAAAGCTTGAAAGCTTGTTTTCTCTTGAGAAGTCTCTTCTTCTTTCTTCTTTAGGGTTTGTGAGGAAACCCTCTCCTCCAATCAAACTGTGGAAGGGTTAGAAACTTAACTTGGCGGTGGACTCTTCCCAGGACATCTCCTCTTCTTCTTCATTGAAGGTACGCACTCCTTTCTCCTTTTCCCTTCTTCCTTCTCCTACAAATCCCCTAAATCTCATTTCTCCTTTTCCCTTCTTCCTTCTCCTACAAATCCCCTAAATCTTAGGTCCCTTTCATTCTTCCTTCTCCCTTTCCATCAAACCCATCAAAGCCCAAACCCAACACTCCACACACACGTCCGTATTGTGTCCATACAGACCAGCCGTACATCCATACAGACGGGCCCTTCTTCCCTTTTCTTTCCTTTTTCTTCATCTTCCTCTTCTACCCTCTTTGCTAACCCTAGCCTAACACAATAACCCTAATTCCTCAAAATTTCCAAATCCCTAAATTCATAAATCCCTAATTCCCCAAAATTCCCAAATCCCTAAATTACTAAATCCTTAATTCCCAAAACTCCCAAACCCCAATTCCTAAATCCCAAAACCCCTTTAGGAAAATCTGATTTCGAACAAACCCATTTTCCCTAAATCTGAATTTTATTAGCACCATTATTTCTTCATGTGGATGTGGCATTACCTATGCTATATTGGAAGTCCTAACTTCCAAGGGGCCACTATGGAGATATTTCATATTTTCATGCATCGTGTATGTGGTTAACCTAGGACCATCTAGTTGTTAATCTGAATTTCTTATTTTAAGGTGTGGATTTGCTTGAATTTATTTGTTGATTGCCTAGTTATTGTATATTTTGATCTCACCTCATTCATTCCAGGTTAGTTTCACTCATCCTATATCAGTAGGATCAGTGTTTGCATTGTCGACGATATATCGATAATATCGGTGTCGCTACAGTTGCGACACCGAAACCCCATTTATTCGTTTCTCTTCCTGATATCACCAATATTTCGACGATTTTATCAACATTTGCCGAAAAATTCTGACATCGTAAAGAAATCGCTGTAGCCACCTACCTTCCACGGGATAACTGTAGCTAACAACCCCTTGTCGTCGATAAAAGGGCCGATATTGGGGGATTGCGAAAATACAAAAAAAAATCGAAAGAAAAGGGGAGAAAAATGGGGAGATCGTCGGATTTCCATACCTGTTGTCTGTAGAAGAGGAGCGCTAACAGTGGGCCAATCTTAGAAGAGGAACACTCATCGGACATTGCAGTGGGCCAATCGTCGATCCGTGTGTTGTAAGTGCTCGAAAATCTCCACTTTCTACTTCCTTGCGATCGATCCATGCACCGTACAAAATCGGCGAAAGAAGAGGGATTTTCTGGCAATTTTGGCGGGATTTTGGGGGGATTTTTAGGGATTTTAGGGTTCCCCTCTTTCGGAACCCTCTTCCGTTTGCAGAGAAGGGCGTTCGAGGCCCTTTTGTGAAATCGGCTTGCGTGCGAAGTTACTTCGCAAACTCTTATCGTGCAGAGTAAACTCTGTTGGCCCACCTAAAATGTATGTGCTTTATCTATTTCGTCCATATGTTTTTCCATCTCATTTTAGGGGTTGAGCCCAAAATTTAAGCATATCCAAATCTCAAGCGGACCATGCCATAGGAAACAGTGGGAATAATGATTTCCACCGTTGAAACCTTCGCAGGCCCCACAGTGATGTTTATTTGTCATCCAACCTGTTCATAAGATCACATGGACATGGATGAAGGGAAAACTCAAATATCAGCTTGATCCAAAACCTCTGTGTCCCCCGAGAATTTTTCAACTGCAGACATTCAGTTCACACCTTTTCTGTTGTGTGGTCCACTTGAGCTTTTGATATGCTTAATGTTTTGGTTCTAGCCCTAAAATTATTTGTTAAGATGGATGGACGGAGTGGATAAAATACATAAATCACGGTGGGCCCCACAGAGTTTACTCCGCACGCTTAGTGTGTGGAGTTACTCACTACGCAATCCGCTTCCGCCTTTTGTTAGGAGTGAATTAGCTGTTACTGTGGTAACATCTGAGTGGGTGTTACGCCTACCGTGTGGGGCCTACCTTCATGTATTTGTTGTATATCCATGCCATTCACCTGTTTTTCCGTCTCATTTAAGGCCATAGGACCAAAACTTAGGAAGATCCAAGGCATAGGTGGACCACACCACAAGAAGCAATGGTGATAACGATGCTGACCGTTGAAACTTTCCTAGACCCACTGTGATGTTTATTGATCATCCAACCTGTTCATAAAGTTACATAGACATGGATGAAGGGGAAACAAAAATATTAGCTCGATTCCAAAATTCTATGGCCTCCAATAAATCTTCAACAATTAGAGTTTAATCCCCATTTTGCGGTCCACCTGTGCCTTGTATATGCCTAAGTTTTGGGCCTATAGCCTGAAATGATATTAAAAAATATATGGACGGTGTGGATAAAACACATACATCATGAAGGCCACTCGGAGCCCCTGCCCGTTCGCTGCTGGAGACGGGGCGGGGTAGGACGCAATCCGCGTCCCCTTTTTTTTGGACGTGAATTAGGTGTTACCCTGGGTGGGTATTACCCCTACTGTTTGGCCCACATGAATGATATTTTGTATATCCACTTCGTCCATTAGTTTCTACATCCCATTTTAGGATGGTGTTCCAAAAATTATTCAGATCCAATTCTCAAGTGGACCATACCACTAGAAACAGTGTGATTGAGTGCTCCACCATTAAGTTCAAAATAGCCCATTGTAAGGTTTTGGTAATGTTTATTTTCAATCCAAGCTCTTGATAATGTCAATAAGGTCTTGATGAAGGGAACACATAAATATTAGATTGATCCAAAAATTTTGTGGCCCACAAAACTTTTTTAATGGTTATTCATCACTATTTCTAGTGGTATGGTTCACATGAGATTTGGATCTTCTTAGGGTTTGGATCACATCCTGAAATGATATCGCCAAATGGATGGATCGTGTGGATATAACACATACATCATGGTGGGGTCCAAGGAACTTGTAACTTTCATATGCGTCGGCTCATGGCGACACACCAAAGGTCCCCCTCATATCAAAAGAGAGAGGATTAGGTGATGCAGGGGCATGCGATGATCTAACCCTAGATGCATGTATATCAAGTTGGAAGATATTCAAATAATAAAATTACGAAACTAACTACTTTCAATCAGAGGAAACTAACAAATCTCAACACGAAGATGAAATCCGTCCGTCCGGATCATGCCCCTTTGCATAAAACCATGTAAAATCGTAAAACAGGGAGGATCTAGGGATATGAGGATATCCCAGATCTAGCATAGACCAGTCCACAGTCAAGTTTGGATTCGGTTATCGTGGCTAGGCATCCCTCTTTTCGATCGTACCAAAAAGGGGGGGGGGGGGGTTTCAGAAAAGGACGAGGGATGTCGAAAAACAATGGGTTATCATGAAGTACGAATTAGGAATCAAAAGAAGCTTATCTTTCCTCGCACCTTGAAGAAAGAGAGGAGAAAACGGAAACTCCGGGGTGGAATCCTCAACACCCGAGGGCCAATCCTGAAACCCTAATCTCTCAACAAAGAGGAAGAAACTCACGAATTTCTATTCATTCAATAATTTCGAAATAGGGTTCTCACAGTATATATAAGCTACGAAAATAAAAAAAGTGCACTAAAGTACCTGAAAACCAAAGAAATAACATAAAAAATGTCTAAAGTAAATAACGACACTAAAGCGCCTAGAAACAAGGAAATAAATAGAAAAGCGCCTAAATGTAAATCCGCTCCATGGTCCAGCGGTCATGATGCTCTTGCACGATCCTGCATTTCGCGTACTCGTAACGCGTCAGAAAATGGGCCCAATGGGCCCGGCGTCCATCCACATCAACTCGTCTGCTCCAACACTTGATCTGCGACGTTGCCTCCTCTGGTACACTCTAAAGGGTGCACCACTGATGTCCGCATCATTAGGTGAGACCCCGGCGTCACCTACGACGGTGCGGCCCTTACCATGGGGCTAACGTGGGGCCCACCTTGATGTATGTATTAAGTATCCACGCCATCCATCCACTTTCCCAGATCATTTTAGGTCATTATTCCAAAATTAAAGCACATCCAATTATCAGGTGTACCATACCATAAGAAACAGTGGTTATTGACCCTTAATGGGCCACATAAGCTTTGGATCAATCTCATATTTGTTTTCCCCCTTCATCCATGTTTATGTGACATTATCAACATACTGGATGGTAAATAAACACTAAGGAAACATTAAAGTACGCCCTAAGAAGTTTTTAATGGTAGGATGATCAATCACCACTGTTTCTTATGGTGTGGTCCACCTGATCATTGTATCTGCTTTGTTTTTGGTATAATTACATAAAATTATTTGGAAAAACGGATGGATAGATAATATATACATCAAGGTGGGCCCCACGGTAAACCCACGGTAAGGGCCGCACCTTCTTAGGTGAGGCTAGGGTCGCACGCGGTTTGGGTGGATCCCCGGATCCATTGAGGTCGGTGGATCCCCAATTGTGGGGCCACTGTGATGTATGTACCTAGGTGGGCCCACTGTGATGTTTGTGAGAAATTCACGCCGTCCATCCGGTTTTACATCTCATTTTAGGATGTGCGACCGAAAATGAATTGTATCCAATACTAAAGGAAAAGGAGGGCACGGAAATTCCTACCGTTGAAACCTCCCTAGGTCCACAGTGATGTTTATATGTCATCCATACCATTCGTAATGTCATCCAAGTGGGATGAGCTGAAGGCACAAATATTAGCTTGATTCAAAACTTATGTGGCCCCACTAATATTTCAAATGTGGCCGTTCAATCCTGGTGTTTTTGGCCCACTCGAGTATTTGATCCGGCACATTTTTTGTCGCACATGTTTTTTAACATAAAAGCTTGAAGTGTACATTTTTGTTCCCATATGGCCATTCATTCCAATGCTAGTGCAAGCATTTTTTCAATTTTATATGCTATTAGGGATCAAAATGTCATTTGGATTTGGAAAAGGAGGAGCAAGGGACATTGGTTGGAACATGGACGACCAATGGAGGGGAATAAATATGAAGCCATATGCAACTATTGCGGCCAAATTATACAGAGGGGGGGGGGGGGGGGGGGGGGTAGGTTGAAGGAGCATTTGACAGGGGGGTCCAAAGACGTGAAAGACTGCCCAAGTGTAACAAAACCAGTGAGAGAGGACATGAGAAGAATTTTGGTTGAGGCGAAGTCACACAAGCTGAAACAGAAGGATTGGAAGAAGGATCTCAGGAAACAACTGCGGGGTCTTGGACAGGGCCTACGTACTGTTGAGGAGCAAGATGACGACGACAACGACGATGAGGGGAATGCATATCCTAATGATTGTGTTACGACGCGGGATGAGAGAGAGTTCAGAGATGCGATCCACTGAGTCTTGGGCATCAGGGTGGGAGGGGGAGCAGAGGAGATGGCCCAATGAGACTAGGCCGTCGTTTGGAGGCTCCCGCTATGAGGCCGGTGGGAGCAGTAGAAGGTTTGGGGGAGGCAGTATGGGTAGTGGTGGTTTTGGCGGGCATGGACTACAGCGCACACAAAGCGCTCGCGTTACAGATGCACCCATTGCGAGTGTTAATCAAAAGAAGTCAAAAAAATATATGGAACAAGGGGATCAGAGAGAAAGTGGGGAGTGCCATATCTAGATGGTTCATCTCGAGCCACATACCAGCCAATGCAGCCACCGGTCCTCACTTCGCAAATATGATTGAGGAGGTGCAGCGACATGGGCTTGGTGTGAAGCCTCCGACGCCAAAAGAGATTCTTGGTGTCTACCTTGATCAGGAGTACGAGGAGATGCGTGCTTGGGTTTGTGCACTTACTCCGAACTGGAGGCAGTATGGGGTGATGATCATGTGCGATGGGTGGACAGGACCCACGAAAATGTCCATTATCAATTTTATGGTGTACATTAAAGGGTAGTTCGTTTTCCTCAAATCTATTGATGCATTTGCCAAAATAAAAGATCATAATTACATATATGATCTCCTGAAACAAGTCATCATAAGTGTTGGGCCTGAAAATGTCGTCCAAGTTGTGACAGACAACGACAGTGCATTTGTTAAGGCAGGAAATAAATTAATGACAAAGTACCATCTTTATTGGACCCCTTGTGCGGCACACTGCATTGATTTGATGCTCGAGAGGATAGGCTAGAGGGACTCGATCAAGAAAACCATCGAGGATGCGAGGACAGTGACGAACTTCATATATAATCACTCTTGGTTGTTGGCTGCAATGCGCGAGTGTTGCAGAGGGGACACCGTTAGACCAGGTGCAACACGGTTCGCCACGAACTTTATCGCACTCGACAGCTTGTATAGGCACCGTGTGGGTCTTAGGAATTTGTTTAGATCTGAGAAGTACTTAGAGTGGAATCAGAGGAAGACTGATGGCGCAAAGAATATATAAAAAATAGTGCTTTCTGATTCCTTCTGGGATAGAGTTCATACTGTTGTTTCCCTTCTAAAACTGATCTATAGTGTCCTACGGGCCGTAGATAGTGAGATGTGTCCTTCAATGGAGTCAATGAACGAGCTTATGAGAATTATGAAAGAAGGGATACAGACTGCAAACCCCAATGTACATAAGTGGGTGATTGATATCATCGATGAATGATGGACCAGGACCCTTGATCACGCACTCCACTAGACTGGTAAGTTTGTTACGTTCACCTGTATTTTTTACCACTTGCACTTGTACTTTAAGCATCACTTATGTTTGCATGTTAATGCAACTGAGTAAATAATATTTGGGTTTTAGCATTACTATCTGAATCCTAGATTCCATTACAAAAGCCGACTCTATGGGGATAGTGATTTGATGATGGCCGTCCACTGGGTCTTCGAACGGTTGTTCCCTGAATCGCCAGCACAATCAGAATTTGGTAACCAGGTAATGCAATTTGAGTAGATCTTGCTGATGGTAATTGATAGAATATATTTTCTTCCTCATAGTCTTTAGAAATATGGGTAGTTAAAATGGTGACATGTGAATCCATGTGTTACAGTTGTTGCGGTTTAAAGATGCTAGGGGTATGTTCTCATCCGCGCTAGCCAAAGCATCTAGAGAAATGATGATGCCGTGTGAGTATAATTTTTTATTAGGTAATATGATATATTATTAGGTAACTGCATTATAAGTCCTCACTTCAAACTAAAACAAGTTGCTCATGGATATATAGGTGAGTGGTGGGAGATGTACGGAGTCGACACACCAGCACCACAATTACTTGCAATCCGTATTCTCGGACAAACTGTATCCTCCTCCCCGTGTGAGAGGAATTGGAGCACGTGATCACTCATACACACGAGCAAGAGGAACAAGTTAGCATACGATAAGTTGCAGAAGCTCATTTACTGCCATTACAATATGAAGTTAAGAGAGAGGCAGTTACGGGTAGACCAAGACATGGGAGGAAAATCTGGACCCGCTTGACCTGTTGTTGATAGGTACCATGGCACAAATAGGTGACGATGCTGAGGACCCACTTTATGAGTGGGTCAAGTCAGATGATTTAGATGATGCAGATGGAGGCCTTGCGCCGCAATAGCCGAGGGAGCAACGTCTCTTGGTATCGATGTCGATGAGGTAGTAAGCCAACAGAGGGCAGATACAGACTCCTTTGATCCTTTGATAAGGAGTTCGACACGTCATGATGATGGCAATGAGGCATCTTCACGGCCGCCTCGCCATCATCAAGTCATAGTGAGTGATGATGATGAGACTCAACCCCCACTCGACACTGGTCGTGGGGACGATGACGACGATAGCAAATGGTGAGGGAGGTGATAGAGGCACCGCCACTGATGTATGTGGTACTAGTGGGGGTGGAGGTGGCAGTGGTGGGGGGTACATGACAGGTTAGAGCTAGCGATCCATTGGCCAGTTCACTGAGGAGCAGTACTTTGATCATGCAACTTAGGACGAGGACCATGGATCTCGTCGCGTGTGAGGGCATCAGAGCCCACACATATATTTGAGCGTCGTTTGAAGAAAAAAGCCGGACGTGCCGCGGCGGATGCTCTCGCACGTAGCTTGTAATCCATGGACATCGGTTTAGAGTGGTAGAGCTCCGCTTCCATCCCACCTTATACGCATGGGGGATATCAGGAGTAAGGGCATGGAAGCTCTGACATTCAGTCAAATTCGTTTACTCGTGGATACGAGCAGCCAGCAGATAGCTCTTCGAGTTATGGTCATTTGATAGGAGGATATTCGGGGTAGATATTCGGGGTACCCGTATGACTGGCAGCAATACTATTAGGGAATCAGGGTTGGACTTGATATATTCCCTCAAGACCCTACTCAACCAATGCTGTCGATGTATGTCACACAGTACCCACATTTGGGCTATCTCATACAGTTCGGGGAGGACGACTATCAAAGATACATAAGAGAGTACCTCCATTGGTATGAGCAGAGGATGACATGGGAACAGTACTGTCAACATATTGGGGAACAACACTACAACCAACGGGAACGGGATTTGGATAATGACTATGAGCCACCTCATCACTCCATGTGGGGATGAAATATGACAAAAAAGTATGCTTTTCGAATTCATTTAGTTTTATGTCTTAATTATTGTATGGTGGATGCATTTGTATTATATAAACTCATTTTCGTTGCTATTGGAGTGATTTCTTATGAAACGCATGCTTTTTTGGGCCCTATTGAATGAAAACTTATTATTTAATGCATTCTTTTTGCAGTTTTTTTATTCTTGAATATGCAAATATGTGTATTTAGGCATTTCCTGAAGTTCCACTGAAAAATTCCACAGTTTTCATCATGTTTCCCCCCTTTTCCCCACATTTCTAGTTATCGGCGATAACGATATTATATCTTTATCTCCGGCCAGCGAAACTTGTAGCGATACCGATAATGCGAACACTGAGTAGGATTAGTTCTTTATCATATATTTGTAAAGATCTGTTTCATGCATCACTAACAACCCATTTTTATGTATCACCATCACACCCCATATCGCACCCTTGGGATATGGAAACATAGCGGTACCGCATGGAATATATCGCATGTATCGAGGAATGTACCACAGTCTAAGGGAAAATTTTGGGGAAACATCTGGAAATTATGGGATTTTCAATGAAATTTTAGGAGATGTTAAAAGAGACATGATTACATAGTTGGAACTCAAAAATATTACAAGAAACAAGCATGCATAATAATTTTCATTTGTATACGGAGCATAAACTATGCTCTATCTAACAAAAGTGATGTAGTTGTATTCATTGTTTGGAGTATCCTCGATGTTATATGTATCTCCAACTAAGTGATACCGATAACATTGGTCGTCTCAGAAATTCTAGGTATCGGCAATGTATTGCTAAGTATCGCCGAAATTTTTTCCTAGTGTCAATTCTAAGTGTCACTTGTATCGCCTATGTATCAAGATCGCCAATATTTTCGATTGTGTAAATTCCAGGTGTCACTTGTATCGCTAGTAATTTCGATAATATCGATATTGTCAAAAATCTATTTACTAAAAAAAAAAATTCCATTTCGATTTTTTATGGGCGCATGGTCATATGCAGTGTTCAAATTGTCGACGATAATATCGATCATATCACAATATTATTGTTATTGCAATATGAGCGAAATTAAGACCACAGTCTTTCTTTCCTTTTCGATTGTCGACAATTTCTTAGTGAAATATCGTATGTTGTCAATATTATGAAATATTGATGGATGTTTGGATGACAAAGGTTGGATGGTTGGATGGAGGATTGCTAGACGGATGGATGTGATGGTTGCACTTGTTTTTTACGACAACACGTTTTTTTTTAAAGATATAACAACACATCATTTTAGGCCTCCATTAAATGGAAACTTATTATGTATGTATTCTTTTTGCAAATAATTTATTCCTAAATATGTAAATATGTGTATTTTAGAATCTCTTGAAGTTTCACTCAACAATTCCATCGATTTCCCTGTGTTTTTCTGCATTTTAGGTTATCAACGATATAGTCGAGGATATTGATATTGTTTCCGTATCTTCGACCAACGAAACTTTTAGCAATACCGATACTTCGAACACTAGTTATATCCAAAATGAGTTCATATCGTTCAAACTGAAATTGCAACTTTTGATCTCACACTTATAATCGCCTATGCTTGTGGAAGCACGGAGGAGAGCAACTAGAACTATGGCTAAGTCCTATGTTGGGGGGGGGGGGGGGGGGGGGGGGGGGGGGGGGGGGGTGATTAAGACCGTTTTTAAAACTCTTGTCTAATTAAGCTAGCAATAATAAACTAATTAAACAAGAACACTTAGCTTCCAAGCTTAAGTGGGTCCAATCACAAAGGCTAGCAATGATAAGCAATAAAAGAACCCAGCCTAAGCATATAGATTATAAAGATATAACAATCAAGCAACTAATTCATATGCATGTCTAGACTACAAAAGATATATTGAACCAAGCACCTAGTCTAGAAGTCAAACTACGAGAAGTGTATTAGAATCTACCTATCAATGCATAGCATACATTCCATTCAAGCATTTATGTAATTAACAATTAAAGACAATGTATGAATACAAATGGCTCAAATGACAATCTCAAACACAAGCATGTATGGTGGTTCGACTACTTGTCTACTCCACTCCCGGCTCACATACTCATCCCTTGAGCACACCAGATTTCACTATAACGGAGTTTTAAATCAGGTTTACCTCTCGACTTTTACACTGGAGTTTTTGCACAAGTTCACCTCTCAACCTGAACGGAGATTTTCAAGGTTCATCTCTCAACCTAGGTGTTTGACAAGTTCCACTCAACCTAGGAGTTTACAGGTCCTCCCAACCTACACATATGCACCTATGTTGGTGGCTCCTTTTCGAGACTTGTTTAGGCCTGACAAACGTGCCAAGGATCGTCAAACGACCATACGTGGTTTTAAGTAGGATAATTATTAACTTTAAATTCACACTCAATCCTACCAAAAGGAATGAGTGCTAGGACTCCTAAAGTGACAACTTATTTGTCGAATTGAGCCCCTTGTACAACGCCTTGTTGGGTTGCTTGATCTCCGCTCTCCCATGCTTCGATTAGCTCCCGTTGCTCCGCCGACCGTGTTGCCAATGCCTCAGCTCCATCAATCAATCACCTCGCATATGATGCTCTTGAGATGCCCAAGGTGATAGGAGATGGTGTGAATTCTCTACTACTAGTAAGAGTTGGTTGCCTAGAGGAATTCCATCTACCTATGGTTAAGGTACCTAAACATCTAAAGATCAAGAGAGAGCAAGTCCATCTTTATATGAGCTTTGAATGCTCCATCTTGTGATCAAACACAAGGAAGATGGCTTGGGATGCTTAGGATTATAATGGTATGATCAATGAGGATGGCTTCTAATGCACTAAAATATCTCTCTTAAGACCCAAAATCGAGCCCAACCTTTATATAAAAAAAGCTCCAACAGCTATAAAACGGCTACCAACATCTCTCTGTTAACCGGTCGACGACCGGTCACAGGGGGTCCACGACCGGTCGAATTAGGGCCTGGACAAGTGAAATGTTGCTATCCAAATTTTGACCCCTGTCGACAAGTCGAATTATGCTCAGGGACAAGCTGATTCACCAATTTGTCCCATTTTAGGCCTCTGATGACCGGTCGGCACACACATGAGTTATGTTGTTTGTCTGGCTTGTTTTATAGCAGCTCATGCAACCTCTTTGGCCATTCTTTGGGTGATCGTTTGCGATACCTAAGGCCAATCTAAGATGACTAATGGTCTGCCTATTTGGGTCAAGTCATCTAGAGGTTTGGGTTTTGGTTTGGTTCAAGGTACAAGGCTTCACCAAGGCATCCCTTTTACCTGTTTCTTCTTCGTTGATGCAGAAGGTCCACTTGAGTCTTTGGTTTTCGTCTTCTTTAAGCTCAACCAACACCTAGACTCGTTGACTTACGTAATTGACAAATAAGGTGCACTAGTATGCCATAGAAAAGTGCACTAACAATCTCCCCCTTGTCAATTACGTAAAAAAACCTAACCTACCAAAACAAAATACATGTACAAGAGATTACATTGATATTGAATTTAAATACAGGACTCTTGACATGACAAACTAAGCAGCTCCACTTCAGTTGCTCTCCTATAACCTGTCAATCCTACAAAACATAGCAAACTTGTTTTGGTGGGACTTGATCTTTCTCCCCCTTTTTGTCAGCAATTGACAAACTAATCACTCCCCCTTAATGATACATTAATTAAGGTTAAGATAAGAGATGTTAGAATGTCGCAGTTTTAACTATAAGCACATGCTAACTACGGAGAGTATAGGGTGCATGAATCTTAAAACATTGAGCATGGATGGAACATGATCAATAAGAAAATGTAACTATCTAAGCATAGTTGATCATGCAAAATTAGTCATTTAAGATAAATATAAAAGCATAATGACTAAGGCATAGATTAGCATAAATTAAGTATAAAATTCAGCAAGATTAGCTAATCTAGGCAGGGTGATAGTCTAGCAACTAGATATATCAATCGAAACCAGGCTAAACTATCAATCTTGGGCCAATGAGGCTTGAATCCTTTGATTTTCCCATAAGCACACAAATAAGGCTAAAATCCTCAGATTTACCTATAGTATTCATATTCTAGCTACCCTCACTAACTATTTCTAGTTTGATCATCCTAAGGGTAATTAATTTCCACCACTCATAAAATTCAGCATGAGGTGAGGGATTAGGAGCTCCTTCTCTTAGAAGGGATAGTGATCAGATCCTCTTAAATTAAGGGGAAGAGAGGTAGTGGTGGAGGCCATGAGTATTGATGCGGACATCAGTGGTGACCCTTTAGAGTGTACCAGAGGAGGCGACATCGCATATCGAGTATTGGAGCAGATGAGTTGATGTGGATGGACGCTGGGTTCATTGGGCCCATTTTTTGACGCATTACGAGTACGCGAGCTGCAGGATCGCGCAGGAGCATCATGACCATTGGACCATGGAGCGGATTTACGTTTAGGCGCTTTTCTGTTTATTTCCTTGTTTCTAGGCACTTTAGTGTCGTTATTTACTTTAGGCGTTTTTATGTTATTTCTTTGGTTTTCAGGCACTTTAGTGCATTTTTTTTCGTAGCTTATATATATTTTGTACTGTGAAAAACCCTATTTCGAAATCAATTGAATGAATAGAAAATTCGTGTGCTTCTTCCTTTTTGTTTGAGAGATTAGGGTTTCAGGATTGGCACTCGGGTGTTGAGGATTCCACCCCAGAGTTCCCGTTTTCTCTTCTCTATTTCTTCAAGGTGCGAGGAAGGGTAAGCTTCTTTTGATTCCTAATTCGTACTTCATGAGAACCCATTATTTTTCAACATCCTTCATCCTTTTCTGAAACCCCCCCCCTTTTGGTATGATCGAAAAGAGGGATGCCTAGCTATGAGAACCAGATCCAAACTTGACTGTGGACTAGTCTATGCTAGATCTGGGATATCCTCATATCCCTAGATCCTCCCTGTTTTACGATTTTACGTGGTATTATGCTAAGGGGCATGATCCAGACGGACGGATCTCATCTTCGTGTTGAGATTTGTTAGTTTCCTCTGATTGAAAGTAGTTAGTTTCGTAATTTTATTATTTGAATATCTTCCAACTGAATATACATGCATCTAAGGTTAGGTCATCGCATGCCCCTGCATATCAAGTATTCTCACTACTTTTTTACTCCTATCACTAGTGGAGTCACTAGATTCAGATTTGGACTCCTCTGTGTCATCCCATGTAGCTGTCATGGCCTTCTTACCTTTTGGTTTAGGCACTTCCAGACAATCCAGGGCAATATGACCACGATGACAGCAACCGTAACATTGGACAGATTTGGATTTGGATGATTTTTCTTTATGTTTATCACCCTTCTTGTCCTTCTTGTTACAGCTACTCCCTCTATTGAACTTGAGGAAGCTCTGAAATTTTTTGCTCAATTTTTCTTCCTCATCTACATTACTATCTTCAGAAGACTCACACTCTACTTTCTTTTGCCTATGTGAGAGTCTATGTGAAGTTTTCAAAGCAATGATTTTCTTCTTAAAGGGGGCCTTAAAGTGTAGTTCATGAGTTTGTAGGGAACCTAATAGTTCCTCTACTTTCATATTATCTATGTCTCTACACTCTTCTAAGGTAATGACTTTGGAGCTAAATCTCTCCAGGAGGGACCTAAGGATTTTTCTACAAATTCTCTCATCCGAAACTCTTTTCTCCTAAGCCACTCATGGAGTTATAAATATGGTTCAATCTAGAAAAGAACTCCATGATAGATTCTTCCTCATCCATCCTAATATTTTCAAAGTGTGTGGTGAGGAGTTGCAAACGATATATCCCATGTTTCCTCATGTTTCCCCAAAAGTGCGATACATTACCCGATACAAACGATATATCCCATGTGATATCCGATATGTATCAATATTCCAAGGGTGCGATGCATGGTGTGATACCGATATTTCGAACATTGGCACCAACCATCATATCCAACATGTCGTCAAGACGCGGTATAAGAAATCAATACTTGACCGTGATCTTGTTGATGGCCCAACTGTCCATGCACATGCTCCAAGTGCCATCTTTATTAGGCGTGAGGTGGGCTGGCATGGCACATCGATTCAAAACTCTCTTGAATGAACCCTTTTTCTAAGAAGCTCATCCACTTGCTTCTTCAATTTTACATGCTCTGCGGGGTTCATTCAGTAGTGAGGAAGGTTTGGTAGAGTCGGCCTTAGGACAAGATCGATAGCATGCTAAATGTCCTGCATGGGTGAAAGTTCCACCGGTAGGTCATCTAGGAAAATATTACTAAACTCCTCCAACACCAGAATCACTTTAGGTGGCAACTCTATGCTAACCTTGAGTGTAACCTCTCTTGCCATAAGGGCATACACCATCGAATCGGATTTAGTCTCCCTTTCAAACTCTTTAGCGTTGATTATGTGGAGAGACTTAGGTTGGGACTTCCTCACATCTTTTGGGCCACCCTTCTTGATGTCCTCCTTCTCCAGTGTGCTTTTTGGGCGAAAGAGGATTTAGCTTTATCCTCTTACCTTCATGAATAAATGAACACATATTCGAACGGGCAAATAGAGTCACATCACGGTCATACAACCAAGGTTTGCCCAAGAAGAAAGAGACGAAGTAATTACAATCAAAGGACTTTCGAAGACATTTGACCTGATAGAGAAACTTCCATCCGAAATTTTCATTGTGCAAACAATCGCCTCATCAGCTACAATCGACAATTTGCAAAAAAATGTGACATCTTTGGCATCGATATGCTTTCCCAATGGAGCTTACTCTCGTTGTCGCTTTGAGGGGTGAGATGCTCGCTTCTCTGAACTAGCCGCGTCGCGGAGCTTGGTATTTGGATCTCTGTCACAATCGATTTTAGTCTTTAAGAGGAGAGAGATTGCCACATGTGGCATGACTTAAACTTTCAACCTCATGTGTGAAGAAGTGGTCGAGATAGTCACGTGTCAAGATTTTCGCATGAGGTTGAGTATCCAATTCTATACTCGGCTAGATGAAATTGTCAAACCTAAACGGCCAGCAGCTACCTTTCCACATTTTGCAATTTGATTCGCTGTAGAGGCGACTTTTACGACCCCCTCATTAATACTCTGAACAGGCATCTGAATTTCATCCACCTTATTGCCACGCGCCGCTTAAAGAAACGAGATGTCTTCCTCATCTTTTCATAAAGCGCTGAGAATGCAACACCCATCTCCTTCAAGTTGTGGTGTTTCGCAAGAGTTCGGAAAGTGTACTCCTTCACGATTTCGATCGTCCGCCATGACCACATCATAACTCTCTTCTCCCTCTCACCTAGGAATCTCTCTTCCTGCTCTTGGATCACTACCACCAATAGTTGTGCATTACCAACCTTTAACCCAATCAATTTCGAATACTGGATTAGCTTCTTCTCTCTTATTTGAATCCTTACAAAACGAAGTTCCTCGCTCCTTTTGTGTGTCTGTTGATGGTCATGACCGAACGAATGCAAGTTTCGAGCTCTTGAAAAATGTCGTCCATCCAAAATCCCAAAGGGATGTACCATATTTGATACCAGTGTTCCTCCCATCCAAAGATAACCAGTCATCCCATTTTTTAATCATTGTGATTATTTCACCTCTGCTTGAGTTACATACAGAGAAGACTTTTTTAGCGTGCTCACGACATCCCAGTGATGCCAACATTGTATTCTTCTGAAGCATTTTAACAACTAAATCTTCTTCCTCTATCTCCCCACAATTGCATATTAACCATTTGGTGAGATCATACTCTCCTATTACGGGTTTTACAATGGCTGCGAAGCGATGCTCAAAGGTCTTCAAGGACTCAACGAGAATTTGAGGGTGAATCGTCACTTCCGACCCTACCCTCTGTAACTGTCTTCCAAACCCATCCGTTTTCTGGATTGTATTTTATCCTTCCTTCGTTTTGTCCTTGCTTTGTTTTGTTCAACACCACGTCTTTGAAAGATCGCCTTGCATCTGCCTCTGTTGATATCTTCGAAGGACCCGAGCTATCTAGTGCAACTAACCTTTGTACATCCTTCTTGATTCCTTTTGAGTAATTTCGTCCCTGTTTCTCCCCTCCTGAATCTGCTTCATTGTTTCCCTCTGGCCCATATCTCACCTTCTGTACTCTCAATTTGTCCCCCCACCCCCCCACCCCCCCAAAAAAGAAAAAGAAAACTCACCATTAAGTTCGTGAACAACTCTTGCCAACTCTTCTTCCGAACTCATACGAACGAATGCAAATCCTCTAGTCTCATTTGAATTTTTTTGCCGCAGAATTATGACTTCCATCAGTATTCTTGCACATGCGAAAACCTTCTCGAAGTTTACTGGTTTCCATGATTCAGGAAAGCCTTCTACAAAAAAGGTTGGGTACACTGATTGGGAGAAGGTTTTTCTCTCCTTTTGTCCCGATCCTTTTTCTTTCCAGAAACCGTTTCCCAGCTACCCCAATCGTCTCCATTCTCCAAAGAAGTCTCCTCCTCCCTGATTGCCGCTAATTGTATTCCCTTGCCTCGATTTCACGTGAGCTCTTTGCCCCGTTCTTGTGGGAAATCTTTTTCTCCTCTCATTTCGCTTTCACTGTATCTATCACCATAGATTAACTCACCTAGTTTGTACTTAAATTGGAGCAATGAACAGTCTATAAGGAGTTGTTTGGGTTTCAATGCAACTCAGATCTCCCATATATGAGTAAAAGTCTTTGTTTTAGTGCAAGCTAAACTTCATTTGAGAAGATTAAGAAATTAGCATTTCATTTGCTTAGTTATACACATGAACAAAAAAAAAAAAATCCAACAAATAATTAACGTTGTAAGAGCCTACCTGGCATCAAGTAGTTCCAGCCTCACTCATGTCCACTGGATAGCTCCCCAAAACTCTAAAGAAAGTAGCAATCTCCAGCTAAGAGAGAAAAGAAAAAACATGTAGAAGACTTTTCCTCAAATGCCCATGTGAAATTCCTTCCATCACTTAAGTTAAACAACATCTACCTTTAAATGCCTAAGGGCATTCTGTGCATTCTCATCTGCCATAGATGCTTCAAAATCCACATAGAAAAGATAGTCAAAGTACCTGCACAAAGATCCACCAAATAAGCATGAGATGGCAAGGTATTTGAAAGCAGGCAACTGCTACAAAATTGATTGCAACTGTATTCTTATCATCAGTAACAAGAGCAAGAAACATGATGGACCAGAATGGTTTTAGCAGATTACTTTGGACTCCCATTACTGGAGTCGCGTACACGCAATGGCTTCTTCCGCAGCGGACGGCTTTCGATCTGAGGGGGAATAAGAAGAGAGAATAAAGGACAAGCACACACAGCCTGGATACTCTTGAGGGAGAAATAAAAGCTAACAGGTGGATTGATGCAAATAAGGTTTAGTGAAAAGAGATGTCAGAATATGCCTTCGTAAGGTTGATATTCCTCATGGCAAAAACACCAAGCGCCTTGAAAAGTGCACCAGGTCCTTCATCTAAAGAAAAAACTATGCTTGTCTGACAATGATGGAAAAATAACATCATCAGTGCAAAAATCGACATTCCAATTCTGAAACTCCGGCATGGGAAACATTTTAGTTCCAGATAAACAAGTGAATATTATTCAAATAATATATATATATATATATATATATATATATATATATATATATATATATATATATATATATATATATATATATATATATATATATATATATATATATATATATATAGTGTAGACATCTGCATGTGGGCTTGTTGGGCCTTTCGGTTGTGGACCTTTGGTCCTTGGTTATTTCTCTTTAAGTTAATTAAGACTAATGCCTTTACATAAGGGTATATTTGTAATTATGCATCTCCACATATTATAAATAAGGGCTGGATGTTGAGCCCTATATGGCTTTTTTTTTCTTTCTCAAATTCTTTTCTACTCTGACAATCAATAACAGGTTCTCTTTACAACAACGGTTACCTTGAATGGCCTGTCTTTGCCTGGAATAATTGGAGCTCTTGCGAGCATTAGAAATCGAGTTACATTATCGGAGTCATCCTACACATGGAATGAAACCAGAATGACCTACACATTCATGCATATTCCAAACAATGCTAAGATCATACAGATCATTAAGTAATAATAGATATACACCTGAATATCTTGGGCAAGAATATTTAAATCATAGATCTGTGCAGCATGAGAACTCGCAACTGCAGCTGTATCTTGGAGTTTTTGGGCAGCAACAAACTACAACATGCAAATATTTCAAGCATGTTAAGAAATTGAAATCTGTGGAGACAAGAATTTATTCTTCATATCCTTTTGTGTTCCTGAGTTTGTTCTGATCTTCATCAAATGAGTGTGAGTAGGAAGAAAGGCATGTTCAGCCTTTGGTGGGGAAACAGAAAAAACAAGAAAGAAATGCTATCCTGCAATTTAAATTCAGCTGACTTCCACTTCCATTATCAGATCTGCAAATGCTATGGAATTTTATTATATTTGCACCAACAAACTCAAATCAGGTAAGGAGACTCAGGACCAAAATAGTAATTTCCCACAGAACCCCAGCACGTACTTGTGCAGAACCAGCAGTATCATCTGCAGCTTCTCTGACCACCCCCAACTTTGTTAGTGTGTTCTCACACTGCGCAAGAGCCTGAAACATTTATGAAGTTACCTATCTGATAACAAGAAATGAAAGTCTCCCTAACAAACAAAACATTAGAAAAGAAAAAAGAAAAGAAAAGATCACAAAACTATAGACTCACTTGAGGATGGCTAACAACCCTCTTCAGGTCTTCAATTTTCACACCATGATTGGCAAGCAAGCAATGCCGGACTGAAAGTGTCACTTCCCCAACAATATGCAACCCATATCGAAGTAAAAGATCATAATTCCGATGGATGCTCCCCCCTAGAGAATTTTCAATGGGTAGAACTGCCCGGTCAACAAGCCAACTTTCAACAGCCTGCAATAACAGACAGAAGAAAGTGTTAATAATTAAAGAAGATTGAGAAAATTGTTCCTAGATAAATGCAAAACTAAAATTGCACACAAACGAACACATGCACACGCGCTCCCACACATATGCAACACACGCAGGCGTGCATATTCACATGCATATAGTGCTAGACTTCTATGTAAGTTTTGCACCATTTAAATAACGGTCGTAACTTTTCAACCATACACCTCGCATGGTTGCACGTGAATACAGACTGTCCAAATCCTGGAAGGTTGTCTGGATAGATTCTCTGACAACAATCCCAGAATTTCCCACGAAGCACCCATCGATATTAAACTTCCACTAACATTGAGGCTGTAAATGCCATGAATCAATTTTCTTACAATCTTTTATAAAGAATGGCGGTGTTCAAACTCCTACCAAGACAAACTATCAAGATCAGCAGCAGTAACACCTAATTGAGCAAAACCTTATCATGTCATCAAGCAGAATACTTGGGGCCTGTTTGGTATTATTGCTAAAGTAATTGGTTTTTCATGATTTTGATTCTCAAAAACACTTCTTTAGCTATTGCATGTGTTTGATTAGCCAACTTGTTAAGTAATTTTTAAGAATCAATTATCAGTAACAGCTTTTATTCCTAAATGGCTACCCCTGTTCTGAAGGGGCATGTCTGTTTCTTTCTAATTAATTCTCTTAATAGTTAATACAAACCTAAGGCTGGCATCTCCTCCCCATAGTTCCCTGTGGCATGGCCCAAATGAGTTGTAAACTGCACTGATTTTTCACCCCAAACCCCAGGGTCCACAATCGAGAGGGGCACCTGATGGATGGAGTGGATATCACACATACAGTATAGTGCGCCCCATGAGTTCGGGTGTTTTACCTCATGCATACACAGGTTTTACAGAGGATTTTGGTCATTGATAGAGAGCAGTACAACACAGCTCATAAAACATATATAGCTACCAAAAATTCAACATAACCTCTCCTAATTACGGTAACTAGTTTAGATGTATTATAAACCAAAAAAAGGCTTTTTTACTTATCTGACTATCGGATATGAAGACCTTTACTGGACGATTAAACATTTAACACTTCTTCAACAAACAAGTGTCCATGAATCAGAGGGAAGGACCATCAAGCAATCCGATTTTGGGACTATGCCTCAATGGGTTCCACAATTTATCCCTTTTAAGTTTGCACCTATGGGAGTTTGGTGCTCTCATTGCCAGTCCCAAGCCCCAATAAAGGAGGAGCATTGTGCCAGGCTGGCAGCTGATGTCGAACCTATGCCATAACTTCATCATGAATCCAAACAATATGACATTCCAAACTCATACTAAGGCATTCCCTGTAAGCATCGCGTACTATCAGAACCAGGGTGTAGTGAGAAATGGCCAAGGGATGGCTAGGGCCTCCCCTGGAATCAGCATACTGCAACAATTCCCAGTTGCTGTGAGAAGCAAGGGTTCCTGTGCCATTCTAGACGCATACGGGTAAAGAAGCTAGTATAGGAGAATAGTATGATTGATGCAGGATGCCCTAATTATGATGCATGCTCATGAACATATATAATCCAGCGGAATAACAAAACAATAACAGTAAAAATTCAGCATCTATCATCATAATCTAAGAGAATTAGAAAAGAAACATGCAACAATGTGGGCCAACATCACAATCACACGGTGTGGGATTCAATTACTGCGTGGAATGGATCCGGCAAGGAATGGAACTTCCCGATCTTGCATGGTTTTGATCCAATCGTGCAATGGGATTCACTAGTCCGGGAGATCGAAGGATTTCTCGGATTAGGGAATCGAAAATCTGAGAGATTAGGGTTTTCAATCAATTCTCAGATTTAGGTTATAGAAGATGTGAAATAATAGGTTATAAGGAAGAGGGAAATCAAAGAAATACCTTAGAAGAATGTTAGAGGGGAAAAGAAGAAGAAAAGAGAAGAAGATTGGAGAAGAAGGGATGAAGTTCCACAGAGAAAGAGAGAGGAGGAGGAGGCAACCAAAAGGCTTTTCATTCAATAATCAAAACTAAATTCGAGTTTAGGGTTTAACCCTCTTAAATAAGCACTGTGAAAGAAGAAAAGACTAAAATACCCTTGAACTTAAGTTAAAAAAAAAACGGAACAAAAACATAACTTGCGCGGGCGTCAGGCGGCCGATGAGGGTCAATAATGTCCAACGACTAGAACAGAAAAACGGATGAATTTCGGGCACCCAGAGACCAATGGTCGGGTGCCCGAAGACAGTGAAAACTGTCCAGTGAGTTCTGCTTCTAAGTGGGCGAATTTCGGGCGCCCGATGACCAATGGTCGGGCGCTTGACGACGTCCAGTCGGGTCTTCATCATCCTATACACGTGTCTTCTCATTGTGAGGTCTTCTATGTGTCAAACCACGTGTGTAGGGTCTTCAATGCTCCTTAATGATCGCCTAGCCACAAGGAAGATGCTTGACGCGTGCGCTTTCTTCGTTGATAGACTTTAAAGGGCCTGATGTCCTCATCAACTCTCCTCAGGTGAGAAAACTCGACTTTGACGAGTTAAAACTCTTGTGACGTTCTAACAAATCTGGGTCAACGCTCTGCAACTCCGCTTCAGTCAACCATGTAGATTCTGACGGTGGTTTATTCTTCCATTTGACCAAATACCTCTGGAAACCTCCATCTCTCGTGGAACCTATCTCTTCGTCCACAATTCCCTCAACTTCTTTCTTTCGAGTAATAGGTGGGGGGAGGGGTGGAATGGGTTGTGAAGCAAACTCAGAGTACGACCATGAAAGGGAGGAATGATCAATGGTAGGATTAGGGGAAATGACTAGATCTTCCACATTGAATGTTGGATTAATGCCCATTTCAGGTGGAAGGTCTATCCTATACGCGTTGGACCCAATTCTTTACAATACTTTGAATGGTCCAGCACTACGCGCTTGTAATTTCTTAGCGGTACCCTGTGAGAACCGCTCTGGCCTTATCCTCACCAGTGTTCGCAGTATCGATATCGCGTTACGTTTCGCACCCTTGGGATACAGATACATATCGCGTATCGCTAGGGATATATCGGTTGTATCGGGTAATGTAACGCACTTTTTGGGAAACATGGGGAAACATTGTGAAATTGATTGAATTTTTCAATGTAACTTCAAGGATTGTTAAAATGGACCTTAATACACACATTTAAATCATAATATGTAAAGAAAATGTTCACATAATGGAGTTCCTTTGTAAAAGGATCCTAAGCTATGCACTGTCTGACTGAACTAATACAACTATTGTTTAAATTGATTCCATAAGATATATAAATGTAAGAAGACATTAATGAAAACACAACCAATTCATTAACAAAGTAAAACAAGCAAGAGAGTTGAGAAATATACCTATGGATGATGCAACTGACTGGGTATCCTCCAAATGCAATTTTGACTATCCTAGTTCAATGCAATACGAGTTACCCCATATGGCTTAGATTTATATGGGGACTCAACAAAACCTAGAAAATGACTAACTAGATTCAACAAAATATGACCCCTTCGCAGAGTTGGTACGCGGTTAGCCCGCTGGGGGTGTAGGGGGCGGCGCGCCCCTGCTTGGGGTTCGAGGTGGAGCACCCGAAAGCCCTACGATTATTATATATTTTTTTTAGGAGAAACTAGAAAATCGAACAAAAAATCATTTTTTTCCAAAAAATGGGAGACTCTTGTGCGGCTGGACGATATCGTCCAGGTATCGTCGATATTTTGTGATATCGACTGATATTTTGCTAATATCTCGTGTGATACCGATATATCGCATGATATTATCGATATCGGTCAATAATATCGTCGATGCGCAATTGGTGGATTTTTTAGTGTCTCCAGGGCAGTTTCGTGTCGCTGACCTGCAATATCGATAGTATCAGCTGATATATCGACCGATATTATCGATATTGCAAACACCGATCCTCACCATTACAGTCTCCTTCCTGAAAATCTTGTGATCAATGATGCAAGTCAACTGAACATTTATAACTATCATTGCTTCTATTAATCCGCTATCTAATATATGTATGCAATTCATGAATGTGTCGTGCAAATGCATCGGCTGACTCTGAAGACCTTTGGGTGACAGACATGGGTAAAAGATCTATGAGCATCCTAGGTTTATAATCATTGACAATTTCAAGAGGACTCATTCATGTCGACCTGTTGACAGAACCATTATAAGCAAACTCAGCGATAGGTAGTACCAAGTCCTAAGTCTTAACATGCTCACCCACCAGATATCGTAAAAGGTTACCAAGACTTCTATTTACCACCTCAGTTTGTCCATCTATTTGAGGGTGGTAGGCAGTAGAAAATTGTAAACGAGTACCCATCATGTGCCATAGTGTCTTCCAAAAGTAACTGGTAAATCTGACATCACGGTCAGACACTATGGTCTTAGGCAAACCATGGAGACACACCACACCATAAAAAAAGACACGAGCAATATGAGACGCATCCGACATTTTCGAACATGGAAGGAAATGCGCCATTTTCGAAAAACAATCTACCACAAGAAAAATGGAATCGTGCTTTTTGATCGTCTTAGGAAGTCCCAGCACGAAATTCATGCTAATGTCTTACCACGGAGCGTGTGGCACTGGCACTGGCGTATATAGCCCACTATTTTGCTTTCGTTGCTTTGGCAATTGACACTTGCGACATTGCCCTAAAATTTTGGCTACGTCTCGTTTGAGACTTGGCCAATAGAAACGATCCTCAACGAGGGCAATGGTCTTGTCTCAACCAAAGTGGCCAGTTATCCCTCCTGAATGAAGCTCCCAAACGAGAAATTCACGAAGGGACATACGGGGAATACAAAGTTGATCTCCTTTAAAAAGGAAACCATCTTTAAGAACTTAATCACTCGTGCTACGCTGGTTACTGGAGAGTGACGCGTAAGTATTCCCAAAATCAGGACACATGGGATACTCATCCTTTAGTTGCTCAAACCCAACTACATCTACATTCAAGGAGTTGAGCAACGCCACTCTTCTACTAAGGGCATCTGCTGGTTTGTTTTCGACTCCGGTCTTGTGTTTCAGGACAAGCGAATATTCCTGAAGAAACACAACCCATTTCGCATGCCTAGGATTAAGTTTCTTTTGGGAATGTAAATATCTTAAGGCCCCGTGGTCAGAAAACAAGACAAATTCTTGCAGTAGAAGATAGTGACGCTAATGTCTAAGAGACTACACTACCGCATAAAATTCCTTGTCATAAGTGGAGTACTTCTGCTTTGCCTCATTCAGTTTCTCACTGAAGTAGGCTACTGGATGGCCCTCCTGGCTCAACACTCCACTTATACCAACACCTGATGCATCACACCCTACCTCGAAGACTTTAGAAAAATCAGGTAAACGCATGATAGGAGCTTCTACCATTTTGCCCTTAATCTCCCTAAAGCCTTGACTGTGGCTTTCGACCACACGAACTCTCCCTTTTTCATGCATTCGGTGATGGGAGCCATAATCGTGCTAAATCCTTTAATAAACCGACGGTAAAAAGTTGCTAAGCCTGTGAAAGCTTCGCACCTCATGAATGTTCTTCGGTTCTGGCCACTCAACTATAGCCTTGACCTTTTCAGGGTTTGCGCGCATTCCTTCTGATGACACGATAAATCCTAAGAACACGACTAGATTAGACATGAACGCGTACTTCTTAAAATTAGTGTATAATTTTTCAGTCTCAACGACGCCACAGACCTGCTTCAGATGTTCAAGGTATGATTCCTTAGTAGTACTATAAATAAGGATATCATCGAAGTAGACCACTAGGAAGTTACCCATGAACGGTCTCAAGACTTGTGTCATCACCCGCATAAAAGTACTGGGTGCATTAGTCAAGCCGAAGGGCATGACCATCCACTCGTACAACCCATCTTTCGTTTTGAATGTCGTCTTCCATTCATCTCCTGGGCGTATGCGGATTTGGTGATATCCACTCTTGAGATTGATTTTAGAGAAAATGGTGGACCTGACCATCATGTCAAGCATATCATCAAGCCTAGGTATAGGAAACATGTACTTGACAGTAATTTTGTTTATGGCACGGCTGTCCATACACATGCGCCACGTGCCGTCTTTCTTTGGTGTCAACAATGCAGGCACGGCATACGGACTCATACTCTCCTGGATGAAACCCTTTCGCAAAAACTCATTAACCTACCTCTTCAATTTTGCATGCTCTGCAGGGTTCATCCTGTAGTGAGGAAGGTTCGGTAAAGTTGACCTCGGGACAAGATCAATGGCATGCTGAATGTCCCACATAGGTAGAAACTCATTTGATAAATTATCAGGAAATACATCTCTGTATTCACTCAAAACTGATGTTGCCTCATGGGGTAACTCGAATGGAACCTCGGGTGTAATCTCTCTTGCCACAAGGGCAAACACCATCGAATTCCCCTTAGTCTCTTTCTCAAACTCTCTTGCATTAATTATATGAAGAGACTTAGGCTTGGATTTCCTCACGTCCTTAAGCTCATTCGCCTTCTTATCCTTCCTTTTCCCCGATGTGCTCTCAAGTGGCATAAGATTAAGTTTGATTTTCTTACCATTATGCATGAAGGAACGCGCATTTGAACGGCCAAAGATCATAACATCATTATCGAATAGCCACAGCCTACCTAGGATAATATGACCAACATCCATAGGTTTAACGTCGCACCACAGAGACTCCTTATATGACCCGAATTCGATGGGAACTACGCACTGATGAGTGACAGGAAGGGAGGTCTTGTCAACCCAAGAGACTTTGTACGGGTCAAGATGAGGGGTGGATTTCAACTTCAGACAGTCCAAGGTGTTAGCGGAAATCACATTTTGACAACTTCCATTGTCCACTATCGCCTTGCAATTCTTCTTTCCACACTTGGCGAGAGTATAGAAGATAGTACTTAGACGCCAATCGGCACTACTTCTAGACTGAGCTAGCACACGCCTGACAACTGCAAGTGCTGCTTCATCGGCCACCTCGTCTTCATCACTAAGACCTCCTTCAGGGTGATATTCTTCCACTTCACAATCACCCTGGTCATCTACACCCTCGTGGGACTCGCCTATAACTAAGGCTTTTCCACGGGTTTTCGTGGGACATTGATTTGACATGTGACTGATATTCCTACATTCATAGCATCGCACTTAACTACCCCCACTAGGACCAGCACCAAGGACACTTTTGCCCTTATCATCCTTAAGCCTAGGTGAAACAGTCGCTTGGGCCCTGGGCTGACTGCTAATGTTAGATTTAGTTCCCTGGGAACCAGCTCTAGCATTAAAGTCTCGAGACTCAAAGCGTCGGATGACAGGAGACCTCAGATATTGTTCCAACTCCTGCACAACTTGGTACGCTTCATCCAAGTCTGTTATGGGCCGAGTCAAAAGCTCGCGCTGAAGATCCGTTCGAAGGCCCGTCTTGAAAAGCGAAAGCGTTAACAGAGGGTCCTCTTGAATATCACATCGCATCATATACTTCTAGAATTTAGCGATGTAGTCAGCGACAGACATTAACCCTTGGCATAAGGACTGCCATTGGTCAAGGAGCTTCTGTTGGTATGAGAGAGGGAGATACTTCTCCTTCAACTTCTCCTTCATCTCATGCCAATGTGCGATAGGGGCTCTCCCAACTCTATCAATCTTACGCTTGGTGTTAATCCAAAATAATTTGGCCTGGCCCACAAGTTTCATCTTAGCAAACCCCACTTGACGGTTTTCTGACATGCCATACCATTCAAAATAGTGATCCATGTCAGCTAACCAATCAAGGAATGTCTTGGGATCCTTCCACCTTCACATTCTTCATCGCACGCTCATTTGGATCGTAGCGGTCTTGATAATCATATGTGGCTTGTGCCTCCCGCACAACACCACGACCAGTTCCACGATCTCGACCACCATTACCTCCACGTGTGGGAGTACGTTCTTCAACAATTCCTCCTACTTGAGATTGCGCATCTTCCCCAATAGCGGGGTTTTCCCTTTGGGACGTTTCTAATTGCTCTACCTTATTCATGGTGGTGGTGATTTGGTTGTCTAGGCGAGCGAATTCATGCCTTTGGCTCGTTTCTAAAGCGGTTATCTTTTGCATCAATTGAGCAAGTTGCTCAGATAACTGCTACTTGTTCATGACTAGTTGAAATCCAAAACCTCTACCTCTTCTTGTGGGCATGCAAATAAGGACTTGAACTAAGTTCTACCCAACTTATCCCTACGGTTATGCGACTCACAAGATGAATGCTATGAATATAAACCTACAATGGACTGACAATTACTTAATTAAAAAATTTGACTCAAATCTGGAAATCTTCCAAATTAAGAAACTTTCTAAAATTGGAAAGTTTCTAAATTTGGAAATTTCCTGAAACAGATCTAACATGAAACCTTAATTTGATAACTCAATCTAATGTAACCATGCAACCTCTAAGCTCTGATACCAAAATTTGATGCAGGATGCCCTAATTATGATGCATGCTTATGAACATATATAATCCAGTGGAATAACAAAACAATAACAGTAAAAATTCAGCATCTATCATCATAATCTAATAGAATCAGAAAAGAAACAAGCAACAATGTGGGCCGACATCACAATCACACGGTGTGGGATTCAATTACTACGTGGAATGGATCCGGCAAGGGATGGAACCTCCCGATCTTGCATGGTTTTGATCCAATCGTGCAATGGGATTCACTAGTCTGGGAGATCGAAGGATTTCGGATTAGGGAATAAAAAATTTGAGAGATTAGGGTTTTCAATCAATTATCAGATTTAGGTTGTAGAAGATGTGAAATCATAGGTTAGAAGGAAGAGGGAAATCAGAGAAATACCATAGAAGAATGTTGGAGGGGAAAGGAAGAAGAAAAGAGAAGGGATGAAGTTCCACAGAGAGAGAGAGAGAGAGAGAGAGAGAGAGAGAGAGAGAGGAGACAACCAAAAGGCTTTTCATTCAATAATCAAAACTAAATTCGAGTTTAGGGCTTAACCCTCTTAAATAAGCACTATGAAAGAAGAAAAAACTAAAATACCCTTGAACTTAAGTAAAAAAAACGGAACAAAAAAATAACTTGCGCGGGCGTCAAGCGCCTGATGACCAATTGGTCGGGCGCCCGATGAGGGTCAAAAAAGTCCAACAACTAAAACATAAAAATGGATGAATTTCGGGTGCCTGGAGACCAATGGTCAAGCGCCCAATGGCTAGTGGTCGGGCCCGATCAAGCGCCCGAAGACAGTGAAAACTGTTCAGCGAGTTCTGCTTCTAAGTGAGCAAATTTCGGGCACTCGATGACCAATGGTCAGGTGCCCGACGACGTCCAGTCGGGTCTTCATCATCCTATACACGTGTCTTCCCATTGTGGGGTCTTCTATGTGCCAAACCACGTGTGTAGGGTCTTCAATGCTCCTTAATGATCGCCTAGTCACAAGGAAGATGCTTGAGGCGCGCGCTTTCTTCGTTGATAGACTTTGAAAGGCCTAATGTCCTCATCAAAGATCTTGCCACATGGATTATAAGAACATCGATGGGTAAGAGTACAGAGTTAATAGACACAATGAAACAAGTGAGAGTTAACATAGCTTGCGTTCAAGAGATCAAGTGGAAAGGGGCTAAAACAAAAGAACTTAATCGATATAAACTTTGGTATATAGGAAAGGACAATAATAAGGATAGTTGATAAAATTGTAGATGTTAAGAGTACTAATACGGTTTTATTAACAAAACTTGCATTAGGAGTGGAGATGATCAATGTTTTTAGTGCACATGCACTTGCACATAGAGTTAGAAAATAGAATCAAGAGACAATTCTAGGAGAATATGGTGAACTAATGTAAGAAATTCCAAATGGAGAGTATATTTATAGGGGGAGACTTAAATGGTTATGTAGGAAAGAAAGTAGAGGGATATGAGAGGTTTTGGGAGAAAATCCTTGACTTCACTATGGCATACAATCATCTCTAGCAAACACATACTTTAGAAAGAGAGATGAACATTTAGTAACTTTTAGAAGTGGATCGTATACGAGCCAAATAGATTTCTTTCTACTTGGGAAGACAAAACAATTAAAATATAGGATTGCAAGGTCATATCAGGAGAGAGTCTAACTACGCAACATAGGTTAATGGTTATGGATGTTTACATTAAGAGATGGAAGAAAGGGGTGAAATTAATAGGTGTAAAAAAAAATTTGTGGTAGAATTTAAAAGGACAGAAAACAACGTTAGACAAAACAATTAAAATATAGGATTCCAAGAATTCCAAGATTATATCAGGAGAGTCTGACCACTCAACATAGGTTAATAATGGTTATGGATGTTTACATTAAGAGATGGAAGTAAGGGGGTGATTTTTTATTTTTTATTTTTTAGAGAACAAAAATTTATTAAAGAGGCCCTGCAAAAGGGCAAAAGAATACAACACCCAGGAGCTCCACACGGAGCCAAAAAAGGGAACCCCCACTCAGGCCCAACTTGCTAAGGAACTGGAAATCCTACAACAAATATCCTTAGCACTAGGGACGATATTTCTAAAACAACAATCATTTATTGCCCTCCAAATGGCCCAAAACACCGCCATGATGCGAAGCCTCCATGAAGCTTTGTCGGATTTCCCCACTCCTCCCCCCTGCCACGCCCAAAGAAGCTCTTCCACCGTTTCTGGCATCACCCAAACCACTTGAAACAAAGAAAGAAAATGGCTCCACACCTTGTAAGCAAAGGGACAATGGATGAGCAAGTGGTCAATAGACTCTCCATTAGACATGCACATGACACATGTTAGGAAGAATCATCGCTCTTTTCTAAAGATTGTCTATCGTAAGAATACTCTTGCGACCGAGCAACCAGACGAACACCGCCACCCTTGGAGGGGTGCCGTAAAACCATTGATGGAAATGATGAGGAAGGGAAGACTGTTGGCCCTCTGAAAGAATACGAAACATCGACTTAACAAAGAACTTTCCAGACGCATTACTGGCCCACACCATGACATCTCGAAGATTAGCAAAAGGGGGTGAAACTAATAGGTGTAAAAAAAAAAAAAAAAAAACTATGCGGTAGAATTTAAAAGGACAAAAAACAATGTTATTCAGAAATAAATTGATGGAAGAAGGAAAGTGGATTCTCGAGGAACAAGTAAATGTTATGTGGAACGAGATGACTAAGTGCATTGGAAAAGTGGCAAAAGATGTTTTAGTAGTGTCGTCATCATCATCATCATCATTTAAGCCTTATCCCAACTAATTAGGGTTGATTGCATGAATCCTTTTCCACCATTCCACTCTATTAAGGGCCACAACTTTAGTTAGGAAAGTGGCAAAAGATGTTTTAGTATCTAGTGGGAAAAGTGAATCATATAAGAAAAGTTGTGGTGAAATGACAATCATTGTTGGCAAATGCGATCGCATATGCGCATATATGTGAAGAGATCGCATATGCCATCATGACATATGTGATCCTGACAAGTATGCCATGGCATATTTTATTATAAGATAAACATGCGAGTATGCGATCACATATTTCCCAATGGGACTTTATTTTTTTATTTTTTAGTTTTGCAATTTCAGTCACTTTTGCCAATAAATGGGCACTCAAATCCCCTTCCATTTTCACTATTCTCTACTCTAAAGCTTAAAATCACTCTCCCTCTTTTATTCATCTCTCTCTTAATCTCTCTTTTACTCATCTTTCTCTTTAGTTTTAGAGTTTCTAATAATTAATTCTCTTCTAATGTGGCTTGTAAGTTGTTTTGTTAAAATTTACGTAAATATAATATAAGTAATTAACTATATAACTTAATGAAACACTCAAATTATAATGAAAAAAGAAAAATAAGTTATCTAATCACTTTTACTAATTAGGCAAATTTTCCTAATTTTTTAGATTTTTTTCAATTTTTCCATTTTTTATTTTTCAAATATATATATACACGATCGCATATGCAATTATGCGATCGCATATGCGATTTAACAACATTGATGACAATGTAAAAAAAGATATTAACAAGAAACATTTATGTTTCAAAGCCTGACTGGCAAAGGGACTACCAATGATGAAAATTTAATCAATATAAAAATGCCAAAAAGATTGTTAAGAGAATGATGATCTTTACAATAGATTGGAGACGAGAAAGTGAGAAAGATGTCTTTAAACTTGAAAAATGAGAGAGAAGAAGAGTAGGGACCTAGATCATGTTAGATACATTAAGAGAGACAACTAGAGGGTACTAGTCAAAGACAATGTTATCAATGAAAGGTGGAGAAGATATTTTCAGATCTTGACAACCACTCCAAAAGCATAAGGATCAAAAGAACCATAAACTCAAATGACGTTGGCGACCATAGATACTTTCATAGGATTAGAATACATGAAGTGAAAGAATCGTTGAGAAAGATGAAAACAAGAAAGGCCCACAGACCAGATGGTATACCAATAGAGGTTTGGAAGTGTATGGGAGATACTGGGTGATTTTTTATTTATTTATTTATTTATTTATTTTTAGAGGTAACTACATTTAATTGAAAGGCCGCAAAAGCGGACAAAGAATACAAGACCAAGGACCAAATCAAGGGCGAGAGCCACCAATGGTGGCCTTAACAAAGACTACCCAAGAGGACATAGCAAGAAAATTTTGGACAGGACACCCCCTAAACAAACTTTTTCATTTCTAAAACAACGCCCATTCTACTCTCCCCAAATTGCCCAACACACCGCCAAGATAAGCAAGCGCCAAGTAGCTTTCCTGGACTTCTTGACTCCCCTGTCATGCCACGCCCACAACAACTCAGGCATAGACTTGGGCATGACCCAAGCGATATTCAACTCACTGAGAAGATGATTCCAAACGACGCACGCGAAAGGGCAATGGATGAAGATGTGATCGATAGACTCCCCATCTTCCATACACATAAGGCTTATGTTCGGGATAATTGATGCGGACACAAGATCATTTAAAGTCTACCAGCGAAGAAAGCGTCCACCACAAGCATCTTCCTTGTGGTTAAGTGATCATTGAGGAGCACTGAAGCCCCTACACATGTGGGTTGACACATAGAAGGCCACACATTGGGAAGACACGTGTGTAGGATGAAAAGAAGAGAAGACCTTGCTGGACAATTTTCATTGTCCTCGAGCGCCCGACCGTTGCCTTCAGGCGCCCCATCGAGCGCCCGAACATTGCCAATTTGGCGCCCGAAACTCTCTGAATGTTTTTGGACGTCTTCGGGCGCCTGACTGAGCGCCCGACCTCCGCGCGAATTGATTTTTTATTGCGTTTTTGCTTAAGTATTAAGGGTATTTTGGTATTTTCTGTTTTCTTAGTGGTTATTTAAGAAGGCTAAGCCCTAAAAACGAGATTAGTTTTTTTTTATTAATGAATAAAGCCTCTTTGGTTGCCTCTCTCTCTCTCTCTCTCTCTCTCTCTCTCATGGAACTTCATCTTCTTCCTTAATCTCCTTCTTCTCTTTTCTCCTTGTGCCCCTCCAACTTCTTCCAGGTATTCTATCTTCTATTCTTATCCATCTAAGCCTCTGTTTTGTTTATTCCCCACGATCTAAATCTAAGAATCGATCACAAACCCTAGTTTCTCAGATTTTCGATTCCTTGATCTTTCGGATTAGTGATTCCCATTAGACGATTGGGTGATGGCCATGCAAGACCGGGAGGTTCCATCCCTCGCCGGATCTAACCTAGGCGACAATTGAACTTCACACTTCGTAGTTGTGATGGATGGCCCGCTCCATTGCATATTTCCTTATGATTTTCTTAGTTGATTGATGCTAGATTTTATATTATTATTGTCTTTTATTTCTACTGATTCATATGTGTTCATGAGCATGCATCATAATTAGGGCATCCTACGTAAAATTTGGTATCAGAGATTAGGCTTGCATGGTTTTGTCTAGATCGAGTTATCAAATTAGGGTTTTGATTTTTAGATCTGTTTTAGGAAAATTCTAGATTTAGAAAGTTTCCTAATTTGGAAAATTTTCAAATTTGAGTAGTCTTCTGTTTTAATTCAGTAGCTGTCAGTTCATCATAGTTTACATCCATCGCATTCATCTTGTGAGTTGCATAACCATAGTGGTTAAGTTGGGTAGAATTTGGTTCGATTTTTAATTGTATGCCCACGAGAAGAGGTAGAGGTTTTGGACTTCAACCTACCATGAATAACGAGCAATTATCTGAGCAACTTGCTCAATTAATACAAAAGATAACCGCCTTAGAAACGAGTCAAAGGTGTGAGTTCGCTCGCTTTGATAACAACTCACCACCACCATGACTAAGGTCGATCAATTAGAGGCGTCCCAAAGGGAGAACCCCACTGTTGAGGATGATGCGCACTCCCAAGCGGGAGGGATTGTTCACGTGGAGACGATGGTGGTAGAGATCGTCGGACAGGTCGTGGTACTGTGCGAGAGGCACAAGCCACATATGATTATCAAGACCGCTACAATTCATATGAGCGTGCGATGAAGAACGTGAGGGTGGAAGCCCCAAGTTTTGATGGGCATCTAGATTCTAAAGCAGTTCTTGACTGGGTTGCTGACATGGATCACTACTTTGAGTGGTATGGCATGTTAGAAAACCGTCAAATGTGGTTTGCAAAGATGAAACTTGTGGGCCAAGCCAAGTTATTTTGGACCAACACTGAGCGAAAGATAGAAAGAATTAGTAGAGCCCCAATCACACATTGGTATGAGATGAAAGAGAAGTTAAAGGAGAAATATCTTACTCTCTCATACCGACAGAAGCTCCTTGACCAGTGGCAATCCTTACGCCAAGGGTCAATGTCTGTCGCTAACTACATCGCCAAATTTGAGGAATTCATGATGCGATGGGATATCCTAGAGGACCCTCTAGTAACGCTTTCACGTTTCAAGACGGGCCTTCGAACGGATCTTCAGCGCAAGCTTATGACTCGGTCCATATCGGACTTGGATGAAGCATATCAAGTTGTGCAAGAGTTGAAACAATACCCGAAAACTCCTGTCATTAGAAGTTTCGAGTCCCGAGACTCTAATGCTAGATTTGGTTCCCAGGGAACTAGACTTAACATTAGTAGTCAACCCAGGGCGCAGGCGACTGTTCCGCCTAGGCTAGGGACGATAAGGGCAAAGGGGTTCTTGGTGCAGGTCCTAGTGGGGGTAGCCAAGTGAGATGCTATGAATGTGGGAATATTGGTCACATGTCCAATCAATGTCCCACGAAGAACCATGAAAAAGCCTTAGTTATAGGTGAGTCCCACGAGAGTGTAGATGACTAGGGTGATTATGAAGTAAAAGAATATCACCCTGAAGGAGGTCTTACTGATGAAGACGAAGTGGGCGATGAAGCAACGCTTGCAGTAGTCAGGCGTGTGCTATCTCAGTCTAGGAGTAGTGTTGATTGGCTTCGAAACACTATCTTCTACACTCTCACCAAGTGTGGAGAAAAGAATTGCAGGGTGATAATGGACAGTAGAAATTGTCAGAATGTGATTTCCGCTAACACCTTGGACCGGTTGAAATTGAAATCCACACCTCATCTTGACCCGTACAAAGTCTCTTGAGTTGACAAGACCTCCCTTCCTGTCACCCATCAGTGCTTAGTTCCCATCGAATTCGGGTCATACAAGGAGTCCCTGTGGTGTGATGTGATACCTATGGATGTTGAACATATTATCTTAGGTAAATCGTGACTATTCGACAATGATGTCAAAATCTTTGGTCATTCGAATGCGTGTACCTTCATGCATAACGGTAAGAAGATCAAACTTAATCATATGCCACCAAAAAGCACATCAGAGAAAAAGGATGAGAAAGCGAATGAGCCTAAGTGAGGAAATCCAAACCTAAGTCTCTTCACATAACTAATGCGAGAGAGTTTGAGAAAAAGACTAAGGAAGATTCCATGGTGTACGCCCTAGTGGCAAGAGAGATTACACCAGAGGTTCCATTAGAGTTACCCCATGAGGTGACATCGGTTTTGAAGGAATACAGTAATGTGTTCCCTGAGGATTTACCGAATGAGTTACCACATATGCGGGACATTCAGCATGCCATTGATCTCGTCCCGGGGTCGACTCTACCGAACCTTCCTCACTATATGATGAACTCCATAGAGCATGGAGAGTTGAAGAGGCAAGTTGATGCGCTTCTGCAAAAGGGTTTCATCCACGAGAGTACGAGCCCGTGTGCTGTGCCCGCATTGTTGACGCCAAAGAAAGACGACACGTGGCGCATGTGTGTGGATAGCCATGCCATAAACAAAATTACCGTCAAGTATAGGTTTCCGATACCTAGGCTTAATGATATGCTTGACATGATGGCCAGGTCCACAATTTTCTCCAAAATTGATCTAAAGAGTGGATATCACCAAATCCGCATACGTCCAGGAGATGAGTGGAAGACGGCATTCAAAATGAAAGATGGGTTGTATGAGTGGATGGTCATGCCCTTCGGCTTAACTAACGCACCCAGTACTTTTATGCGGGTGATGACACAAGTCTTGAGGCCGTTCATGGGAAAATTCCTAATGGTGTACTTCGATGACATTCTTATATAGTATCGCTAAGGAATCACACCTTGAACATCTGAAGCAGGTCTGTAGCGTCCTTAAGACTGAAAAGTTGTACGCTAATCTTAAGAAGTGCGCGTTCATGTCTAGTCAAGTCATGTTCTTAGGATTTATAGTGTCATCAGAAGGAATGCGTGCAGACCCTGAAAAGATCAGGGCCATAGTTGAGTGGCCCGAACTGAAGAACATTCATGAGGTGCGAAACTTTCACGGCTTAGCAACTTTTTATCGTCGGTTCATTAGAGGATTTAGCACGATCATGACTCCCATTACTGAATGCATGAAAAAGGGAGAATTTGTGTGGTCGAAAGCCGCAGTCAAGGCTTTCAAGGAAATTAGGGGCAAAATGGTAGAAGCTCCTGTCATCCGTCTACCTGACTTTTCTAAAGTTTTTGCGGTGGCGTGTGATGCGTCAGGTGTTGATATAGGTGGAGTGTTGAGCCAAGAGGGCGACCCAGTAGCCTATTTCAGTGAGAAACTGAATGAGGCAAAGCGAAAGTACTCCACTTATGACAAGGAATTCTATGCAGTAGTGTAATCCCTGAGACATTGGCGTCACTATCTCCTACCGCAAGAATTCGTCTTGTTTTCTGACCATGAGGCCTTGAGATATTTACATTCTCAGAAGAAACTCAACCCAAGGCATGCTAAGTGGGTAGCGTTTCTTCAGGAATATTGATTCGTCCTGAAACATAAGACCAGGGTCGAAAATAAACCAGCAGATGCCCTTAGTAGAAGAGTGACGTTGCTCAATTCCTTAAGTGTAGAGGTAGTCGGATTTGAGCAATTGAAAGATGAATATCCCACATGTCCTGATTTTGGGGGCACTTATGCGTCGCTCTCGAGTGACCAGCGTAGCACGGGTGATTATGTCCTTAAAAATGACTTCCTTTTTAAAGGAGACCGACTTTGTATTCCCCGTATGTCCCTTCGTGAATTCCTCATCTGGAAGCTTCATTTAGGAAGGATAGCTGACCACTTTGGTCGAGATAAGACCATTGCCCTCGTAGAGGATTGTTTTTATTGGCCAAGTCTCAAGCGAGACGTAGCCAAAGTTTTAGGGCAGTGTCGTACATGCCAACTGGCAAAGCAACGAAAGAAAAATATTGGGCTATATACGCCATTGCCAGTCCCACATGCTTCGTGGCATGACATTAGTATGGATTTCGTGTTGGGACTTCCTAAGACGATAAAAAAGCACGATTCCATCTTTGCTGTTGTTGATCGCTCCTTTAAAATGGCGCATTTTCTCCCATTTCGAAAACGTCAAATGCATCTCATATTGCTCTCGTCTTTTTTAATGGTGTGGTGTGTCTCCATGGTTTGCCTAAAACCATAGTGTCTGACCGTGACGTCAGATTTACCAGTTACTTTTGGAAGGCACTATGGCACATGATGGGTACTCATTTACAATTTTCCACTGCATACCACCCTCAAACAAATGGACAAACTGAGGTGGTAAATAGAAGTCTTGGAAACCTTTTACGTTGCCTAGTGGGTGAGCATGTTAAAACTTGGGACTTAATTCTACCTATTGCTGAATTTGCTTATAATGGGTCAATCAATAGATCAACAAGGATGAGTCCTTTTGAAATTGTCAGTGGCTACAAACCTAGAATGCCCATAGATTTCTTACCCATGTCTGTCACCCAAAGATTTTCAAAGTCGACCGATGCATTTGCACGACACATTCATAAATTGCATACACATATTAGACAGTGGATTAATAAGAGCAATGATAGTTATAAATATTCTGCTGACTCTCGTCGTAAATTATAAGATTTTCAGGAAGGAGACTGTAATGGTGAGGATAAGGCCAGAGTGGTTCTCACAGGGTACCGCTAAGAAGTTACAAGCGCGTAGTGCTGGACCATTCAAAATATTGCAAAGAATTGGGTCCAACGTGTAACGGATTAACCTCCCACCTGAAATGGGCATCAATCCAACGTTTAATGTGGAGGATCTAGTCTGTTCCCCTAATCTTATCATTGACCCCTCGTCCCTTTCATGGCCATTCTCTGCATTTTCGTCACAACCTACTCCACCCCTTCCTCCACCTATTATCCGTAAAGAAGAGATTGAGGAAATCGTGGATGAAGATATAGTTTCTACGAGAGACAGAGGTTTCCAAAGATATCTCGTCAAATGAAAGACTAAACCATTGTCTGAATTTACACGGTTGACTGAAGCGAGTTGCAGAACATCGACCGGATTTGCTGGAGCACCACAAAAGCTTTAACTCGTCGGAGTCGAGTTTTTCTCACCCGAGAGGAGTTGATGCGGACACAAGATCATTTAAAGTCTATCAGCGAAGAAAGCGCCAACCACAAGCATCGTCCTTGTGGTTAAGCAATCATTGATGAGCACTGAAGCCCCTACACATGTGGGTTGACACATAGAAGGCCCCACATTGGGAGGACACGTGTGTAGGATGAAAAGAAGAGAAGACCTTGCTGGACAATTTTCATTGTCCTCGGGCGCCCGACCCAACCGTTGCCTTCGAGCGCCCAAACATTGCCAGTCTGGCGCCTAAAACTCTCTAAACGTTTTTGGGCGCTCGACCTCCGCGCGAATTAATTTTTTTTATTGCGTTTTTGCTTAAGTATTAAGGGTATTTTGGTATTTTTTCTATTTTTTAGTGCTTATTTAAGAGGGCTCAGCCCTAAAAACGAGATTAGTTTTTTTATTAATGAATAAAGCCTCTTTAGTTGCCTCTCTCCTCTCTCTCTCTCATGGAACTTCATCTTCTTCCTTGATCTCCTTCTTCTCTTTTCTCCTTGTGCCCCTCCAACTTCTTCCAGGTATTCTATCTTCTATTCTTATCCTTCTAAGCCTCTGTTTTGTTTATTCCCCACGATCTAAATCTGAGAATTGATCACAAACCCTAGTTTCTCAGATTTTCGAATCCCTCGTCCAAAATTTCCTTGATCTTTCGGATTAGTGATTCCCATTAGACGATTGGGTGATGGCCATGCAAGACCGGGAGGTTCCGTCCCTCGCCGGATCTAACCTAGGCGACAATTGAACTTCACACTTCGTGGTTGTGATGGATGGCCCGCTCCATTGCATGTTTCCTTATGATTTTCTTAGTTTATGATGATTGATGCTAGATTTTATATTATTATTGTCTTTTATTTCCGCTGATTCATATGTGTTCATGAGCATGCATCATAATTAGGGCATCCTACATCAATAATCATAGATCTTCTCAGAAGATTGTCAACCGTTAGGACTCTGCCCGTACCAAGAAGCCAAATGAAAAATGCCATCCTAGGGGGAGCGCCGTAAAACTAGAAGTGGAAAGGATGAGGTGGGCCAATCTGCGAGGAAGGGATCGAAATCGAAATGAAGAGAGATTTCACTGTAAGCTTTCCCAAATGATGTCACAACCATAACAATGAATCTTCATCTGAAGCCCCCGGTCTAACACTGCTAAGAAGAGCCAGGAGATCGGTGAACTCGTCTAATTCACCATCCAATAAGTTTATATGAATTTGAGGAGCCCACGCCACCACGTCCTCAACAATAGAATAGCACTCCATCACCAGAAAAGATCTGGAGGGAGCAAGAAGGGCAATCCTGGGGAACATGCTTGAAGCAGTTGCTCACAACACCAAGGATCCATCCAAAACCGAATGCGATTACCTATGCCTTGCTTGAAGGAGATCCCCCGTCTGACCAAGTGTTCTATGTTAGCAATCGCTTTCCATATAGTTGACGCCCTATAAAGCGAACGACATCTCACGAACCAACCACCCTCTTGCGTACCATATTTTCTTACCACCACCTGTCTCCAAAGTCTTCCTTCATCCGCCCCAAAACGCCAAATCCATTTCCCAAGAAGGGCCACGTTTATATTCCCCAATGTTTTGATACCAGCATCGTCCTGATTGACTGGCTTAAAAACCTCCTCCCATCTTAGGAGATGAAATTTCCTTTTTTCACTCTCACCTTCCCACAGAAAAGTTTCTTCTTAATTTGTCTAACTTGTCGAGCACGGACTTGGGGTACTTAAACAAGGACAGCAAATAGATCGTCATTAGAGTTGTACACAAATCGAGCCAGCTCGAAAAGCTAGCTTGGCTCGGCTTGAAAAAGCTTGGTTCAGCTCGGCTCGTAGGGTGGATCAAGCCAAGTCGAGCTTATTTTTTGGGCTCGTTGAAAATTACCAAGCTCGATTCGGCTCGACTCGAAACCAGGCTCAGATCAGCTCGGTTTTTTTTTTAATAATAATAATAATAATAATAATATATATATATTATATTTTATATAATATATAATATAACTTATATTTCATTCGAGCGCCCTCGCCCACCTGGCCGCCCCCTAGCCTCAAACCCTCGTCGCCTAACGCCCGGCCAGACTCGCCCGACTTGCCTGACGGCTAGACTCTCTCCAGTCTCCATTCCCTTCTCTCTCCCTCATCTTTGATCTCTCCTTGGCCAGCCAATGCCCGGCCTATCCTGCTCGGCTGCTCTCTCTCTCTCTCTCTCTCTCTCTCTCTCTCTCTCTCCTCATTGCCCGGCCAGCCAACGCCCAGCCAAACGAACCCCCTGTCCAACAGCCAACCGAACCCCCCCATCCGTCCAGCCGACCGCCCTTAACCCTGTCTGAGCTCGAATTTAGGCTCGAAAGCTCGTCCAAACCAAGCCGAGCTGCCCAGTTGGGCTTGGTGACTAAGCCGAGACGAGCTCAAGCCCAACCACTTAGGTGGTCGAGCCAAGCCGAGCTGGGCCAAGCTCGATTCGATTCAGCTCGTGTACAACTCTAATCGTCATATTAGCAAAAGCCACTTTAATGAGGGTTAGACGCCCTCCCATAGAAATATGTCTATGATTCCAAGCTGCCAGCTTCCTTTCAATTCTTTTAACAACTTTGTCCCAAAGATGTATAAGCAGTTTCCCAATGCATAAGGGCAGCCCTAGATATGTCATAGGGAAAGCACCAATCTTAAAGCCGAAAATGTTAGCGAAAGGGAGCAGTTCGGGCTCGTCTAAGTTCACCCCAAGCATTTCCGATTTAGACACATTAATTTTCAACCCTGAGACCGCTTCAAAACACAACAGAATTTTTCAAAGATTATCCACCGACTCTTCTTTAGCTTCATAGAACAAGAGAGTGTCATCCGTGTACAAAAGATGAGAGATCTGTCTGTTTACCCCTGGGATATCAAAACCTGAAAACAAGTTGTTTGCCTCACCTCTGTTGAGCATCCTGCTAGAGCCTCCACAACTACCACAAAAAGGTAAGGCGATAGAGGGTCACCTTGTCTCAACCCCCTATATGCCCTGAAGAACCCATTTGGCGCTCCATTGACAACCATGGAGAAGGAAGCACACACAATGCCAGCTTTCATCCACCCTCTCCATTTCTTGCCAAAACCCAATCGGACCAACATATAGTCTAGGAAATCCCAATTCACATGATCATAAGCTTTCTCGATATCCAGTTTGCAAACTAGATTGGGTTTCTTCTCCTTGAATCTTGAGTCTATGCATTCATGCGCAACCAGAGCACTACCAAGAATTTGTCTACCTGCAACGAAAGCCTCTTGATTTTCAAAGATAACATTGGATAAAGCCTTTGTGAACCTTGACACTAGAATATTCACCAAAATCTTATAAGGACTTCTGATCAAACTAATCAGTCTGAAATCTTTCAAGTTGTCAGCCCCTTCCAGTTTCAGGATAAGAACGATGAAGGAAGCTCCCATTTCCACCAACAAACTTCTATCCCGGAATTCCGACGGGAAGTCCATGACATCCCCCATGACTATGTACCAAAACTTTTGAAAGAATAAAATAGGGAACCCATCGGAGCTGGGCGCTTTGTCCACACACATCGAGCCTAACACTGATTTCACCTCCTCTTCCGAGAAAGACTTCTCCAAGTCAGCCGCAATGACATCAGCTATTTTGGGAAAGAATAGATTGTGTAGAGTAGGTCTGGACCATTGCACATCTGAAAGAAGAGCCTTGTAATTAGATACAATCGATTTGCAGATCGTCTTTTTCCAAAGTGCGAACAACGTCCGCTAAAAGGGAAGAAATCTTATTCACCTGAGCTCTAGCACTGGCAATACTATAAAAATAGTGAGTTTTTTATCGCCAACTTTAAGCCAAACCGCCCTCGACCTTTGACGTCATTTAATTTCCTCCTCTTTTGCTTTGTCATCTAAAGCATGCATCAATTCCTCCCTCTTCTTACTATCTTCGGGAGTTATTCTACCCTCCTCTTGTAATAAATCAATGGCGCGAATTTGGTCAGCCATACCTTCAAACTCCTTTTCCCTCTCACCTAGAACATCCCTTTTCCATTCTTTAAGTTTCTCTTTCAGTAGCTTGAGTTTTTTGCAGATTTTGAAGCCTACAAAACCCTCAACTTGAAAGGGTGCCCACCAGTTTGCTATTTTCTGCTCAAATCCTTCTAACTCCAGCCATGCTGCCTCAAACCTGAAAGGTTTAGGGCCTAGTTTTCATCAAAAACTTCAAGAATAATAGGGCGGTGATCTGACATCACTCTAGGAAGGCCCCATTGATTTACCAAAGGATACCTGTCAGTCCAATCTGTCGTCACCAAAAATCTGTCAAGAGACTCAAGACGAGACAGCTGGATTTTCCCGACCATTAGACCAAGTGAATTTGGCCCTGCCCAAAGGCAAATCCACCAATTTGTTCCTTCCCACCCAATCAGAAAAAGAGGCCATAGCCGGGGGTCACGCGATCTCCCTTAAGCTTTTCATAGAAAAAACAGACCACATTGAAGTCCCCACCAATGCACTAGGGATACTGCCATCTAAATCTTATGTTGTCTAGCTCTGCCCAGAAAGGATCCCTCGTTTTCTTTTTGCATGGCCCATAAACAATAGTGAAGACCCACTGGAACCCCATTAGAGGATCGCGAAGGAGAACTCAAAGAGAAAAAGACACCTACTTTCTACCAAACATCTGTTCTCCAAGCAACCAAAATGACCCCCCGAGGCATCAAAAGAAACCCAATCAGCATATCTAGAACCCCATTTGGATATGAACGTACCTCTGTCAACAATTTGCATCTTCGTTTCCAGAATCACGATAATGTCTGCTTTCGTCTTCTTGCATAGCTTCCTGATCTGAGCCCTCTTAACCCTGCTCCCCATCCCACGAACATTCCAAGACAAAATAATCATTGAGCACTTGTTGTCCCCGATCTCGCCCGCTACCTTTACTAGCAAAATCATAATTAACGGACCATTCGAGATTCATCAACTCTCGCCACCCCTTAGGGGACTTTCTAGCCTTCATTTTCCGACGAGAGAGTTGACATTTACTGGCCTTGGCATGCACATAATGATAAAAATCATTAACATCCTCATCTCATGTGCCATAAGATAAACCCACCAAACTGCCAACTCTGATTAGAATGTCCTTAGTCCACCACCAAACTGCCAACTCTGATCAGAATGTCCTTAGTCCACCACCAAACTGCCAACTCTGATCAGAATGTCCTTAGTCCACTGGAACTGTTCCTCTGTGATCCTGACATCGAGGTCCACCAAACCAGCTTCAATACAGGGCTCCTTGGTCAAGTTGATCGAATCTGAGGTATTATTCCCTTTCTCAGTGCGTAAAGGCGTAACTGGCAAGGCTTCTTCCATAATCTCTTCCTCTTGCGGTTGAATTTCCACCAAAGCCCCTCCCGCAGCTGTGTGGCTAGAGTAAGCAGTCTCTGTTTCCGCCTCTGATGTGGAGTCGTACGATTCCTCGCATTCGGATCTCGATCAATGTTCTACTGGATTCGATGCCGTTGTCGAAGGCAGTGAATTCGGAAGCCGAATTCGCCTTGAGAGACCGATGTTCTGCATCTACGTGACTGTAATCGTTGGAAATGACCTCCAAAGCAAAGTAGAACAGGCGCCTTTGGTATAAACGCTTCGATAAAAGATCGCATGTTGGAATATTTGGTACTCGTGTGGGTAACTTAAAAGTTCCCACAAGAGTTAGGACCTCGTCACGTGCCGGCAACACGATAATAGTTCTTGAGTCTAAATCAGTACTTGAAACCAACTCCCGGGGCTCTTCGAGCATACGTGGCAGAGCCATGTCATGCAACGTGTCGGGTCAAGGGGCAATCTCCTCACTTATCTCTGCGGCTGCAACACCTGGACTAACTGAGCACAGAGATATCCTCCCTCTGAAGCATGTCCTCTTCTGGATGCATGTCGTGCTGAGCGTGGTTGGAGCCTGGAGGATCGGGCGAGGCCTATAGGGTCGGGATAGGCTCGGACCCCGAACCTTAATTGAAATTCAGCTTCGGATTGCGGCACTGCTCGCTACCTACTCCCGCCTCACACTGAGCACCATGAGTCGAGTCTTCAAGAGCCAAAGAGCCACCGCCTCTCTGCCAGTCAATCTGAGCCGCACACATCGCTAATGGAGGTACCGGTACTCCTAGAGAAACACAGAGTGTGCACCTTCACCTTCTCCACTCCGGCCTTCATGGCCTCCTGACTCCGTACCCGCCTCTCGGAGCCTCCAGTAAGTCCCCCCATCTAAGCTATAATCCTTCCAACACCTCTCGCTGGACCTGCATTTCGATTTTCCTATCGCCGATACACACCTGCAACAATCTGATGAACGCTTTGAGTCTTCTTTCTTCTTATGCAAATTCTTGCAACCCCCAATTCTTCTCCATTATCTATCAGAGGGCCTAGCATACCACTTCCCCCAAGCAGGAAGCTATGGCTATAATCGATTTTGAGAAGCAGAGCTCTAACGGAATCCCACATATAAAATATCATTCCTCAACTGATCCAAACATAGAGTACTCCTCCCATCTGAGAATCTGTTGGACAAGGCCTTCCTTATGCAACACTCCTGCCATGATCAGCAAGTCGACTCTGGTTCCTTGGCGCACGGAAATCCAAACTTCGTTGAATCTGATCAGTTATAGAGAAACTTTGTATGGCCCCAATCTGCAAGTCTCGTCCAGCCATTCTCTGACTTGGGACAATGATGCGGACATCAGTGGTGCACCCTTTAGAGTGTACCAAAGGAGGCGACGTCGCAGATCGAGTGTTGGAGCAGACGAGTTGATGTGGATGGACGCCGGGCCCATTGGGCCCATTTTCTGACGCGTTACGAGTACGCGAGATGCAGGATCGCGCAGGAGCATCATGACCGCTGGACCATGGAGCGGATTTACATTTAGGCGCTTTTCTATTTATTTCCTTGTTTCTAGGCACTTTAGTGTCGTTATTTACTTTAGACGTTTTTATGTTATTTCTTTGGTTTTCAGGCACTTTAGTGCACTTTTTTTTATTTTCAGTAGCTTATATATACTGTGAGAACCCTATTTCGAAATTATTGAATGAATAGAAAATTCGTGAGTTTCTTCCTCTTTGTTGAGATTAGGGTTTCAGGATTGGCCCTCGGGTGTTGAGGATTCCACCCCGGAGTTTCCGTTTTCTCTTCTCTCTTTCTTCAAGGTGCGAGGAAAGGTAAGCTTCTTTTGATTCCTAATTCGTACTTCATGATAACCCATTGTTTTTCGACATCCTTCGTCCTTTTCTGAACCCCCCCCCCCCCCCCCCTTTTTGGTACGATCGAAAAGAGGGATGCCTAGCCACGATAACCGGATCCAAACTTGACTGTGGACTGGTCTATGCTAGATCTGGGATATCCTCATATCCCTAGATCCTCCCTGTTTTACGGTTTTACATGGTTTTATGCAAAGGGGCATGATCCGGACGGACAGATTTCATCTTCGTGTTGAGATTTGTTAGTTTCCTCTGATTGAAAGTAGTTAAATTCGTAATTTTATTATTTGAATATCTTCCAACTTGATATACATGCATCTAGGGTTAGATCATCGCATGCCCTTGCATCAGACAAGGTGGCCCCCTCTTTGGTTATAGCAACCACAGACTGAGACAACGACTGCCACGCATTCGAAATCACCTTCTCATGCATTCTAACCACCCGTTCTCCCCTGCAGACGTCTGTTGTTATCATATTCTTATCTTCTAAGGAGTCTTCTGACGGTAAGACACTATCCGAAATAGTAGTAAGTTTAGCTGCACCCATTACTACCTCCTTGAACAAGGAGGAAGGACCGTTCTCAGGTTGGGGCTGCTGGATTTTTTGCTACCTATGTTGCGTTTTGGTCCAAAACGAGCCCTTTGAAGCAGAAGTTTCTTCCCCCTGAAACTCTCCCCGTGCAATAACTTCACAGCTCTGGCAAGTTCATCCTAACAAACGCGAATCCCCTGCTAACCCCCTTGTTCTTATCTCTAGGAAGAACTACGTCCATTACAGTGCCTACTCTCCTGAAAACCCTCGAGAAGTTGATAGGGAGCCAGCCCTCCGGGAACCCCTGTACATAGAGGGTCGGATAATCCGCCGTAGATTTTCTGGCCATTCCTTTCTTACAAGGAACTAAATTTCTCTTCATGACCTGTGTCCATCCTTCTCCATCATCGATCCTGCTTCCTGGATCTACATCTCCCCCATCCGGGAAAGCATCCTTCTCCGTCCGGCAACTCATAGCTTCTCCTTCTCAGTCCGGCAACTTATTGTTCCAGATTTTTTTGCAGCAAAGATTGTACAGATGAATAGTCTTCTAGCAGGGTGCACATGCAAGAAGATTTTGGTTATGAAGTTTTTGGAAGGAAAAAAAAAATTGGAAAAAAAATGGTTAATAAAGTTGTTCAAGAAGATGTAAGATCGAAGCAAGTGCCAAAAAAAATGGCGGAAGTACCGTAGTGCCTATTTATAAGAATTAAGGAGACATACACAGCTGTACTAAGTATCATGGGATTAAACTTATGAGGCCATACTATGAAACTTTGGGAAAGAGTAATTGAACAAAGACTAAGGCATGAGACATATATCAAAAAATTAGTTTGGTTTCATGTGAGAGAGGTCTACCACTAAAGCTATTTTCCTACTTAAACAATTGATCAAGAAATATAAGGAGACAAGGAATTAGGGGAGTGGAAATGAGTACGAGTGCAATTTTAGTCATAGTAGGAGTGGAAACAAGGAACTAGTTAAGAATACTGACCAAGAAGCTTCCTAAAATGACCACTTTTGATACCTTGGTCACTAATTCATGAGAGTGGAGAGATTGAGAAGGATGTTGCCCATAGAATTCAAGCAGGGTGGAAGAAATGGAGATGTGCCTCTAGAGTTTTATGTGATCATCATATACCACTCAAACTAATAGGAAAATTTTATAAGATAGATATAAGACCATCAATGCTTTATGGGACAGAATGTTGGGCAGTTAAGGAACAACGTGTTCGTAAGATGAGGGTAGCTGAAATGAGGGTGTTGAGATAAATGAGTGGCAAGATGAGGAAGGATAGAATTAGAAATAAAAGCATTCGAGGGAACTTAGGAGTAGCACCAATAGGTAATAAGATGATGGAAAGTAGACTTAGATGATTTGGTCATGTACAACTTATGCAGGAGAACGTGGTGAGGTCGATCACTGTCTTCCTCACTAGATAACTACCTTGAATCCACAAGGCTCCCTGGACTCCTCAACAAGGCTTCCTCGAATCCACAAGGCTCCCTGGACTCCTCAACAAGGCTTCCTCGAATCCACAAGGCTCCCTGGACTCCTCAACAAGGCTTCCTCGAATCCACAAGGGAAAATATCGAATCCACGAGAGAAAATTGATAAAAACTAGAATTTTATTGAATAATGATATGATTATGAAAGTTAACATTAAAAACCAATTTAACAACCTTATATATCCCTAAACAAATCCTAATTCGTACTTACTAAAAATAGTAAGTTTCTCAAAATATTAAATTCTAATTAAAGACTACTATTAAGTAAACTCTTTCTAAAACTCATTAATAACAAAAATAGAAACTCTTAAATAAACAAAAACTCTAAAAAGAAGGAAACAAACTAAAATTCGGAATTACTAAAAATAACAGATTTTCCTAAAATTCCATTTTTCTACTGTAACCGCGCGTTTTCTGGCGAAACGGACGGACACAACCCACTATAATGGGTTGGTTCACCCCAAAACAAAATTTCAGTTGGAATCCATATGTTGTGCGTCTCGTAACTCCTTCCGGATCAAAAGTTATGGCCGATTTACGGTCCGCCTTCTTTTGGACCATCCATGCAAAAATGTCAATTTTTGCCGAACTTTCCTTGATCTTTTGCGGTCCATGTGCGATATGAATGTGGGTGATCCTTGTAGACTAAAAACAGTAAAAAGGAAGTAGACTTGAGAGAGAGAGAGAGAGAGAGAGAGAGAGAGAGAAAGAGAGAAGAAGAAGAAGAAGAGAGATTAGGTTCTAACCCTAATCCTCCAAGTTTTATTAATAGGGCTTATTGGCCTTTTTACAACTAATCGCCTTAGAATAGAAAAAAAGTTACATAAAGACCCCCAATAGAACTCTTACACAAAGGCCCTTATGTTTCAACACTCCCCCTCAAGTTGGTGCGTGAATATCTATCATGCCCAACTTGCTAGAAATCTCACGAAGAGCAGTGGAATTTAACTTATGTAAATATATCTGCCAACTGATCTGAGGAGCGAACAAAGGGTGTGGAAAGTTCTCCTGAAGCAATTTTCTTTCGAACGAAATGGATATCAACCTCAATATGTTTAGTCCTCTCATGAAAGACCGAGTCTGAGGCGATATGAATGGCCGCTTGATTGTCACAATCGAGAGGAATGGTTGAGTCAGAGAATAAACCCAATTCTTTCCTAACGGACTTTAACCATAGCAGCTCACATGCCCCATGAGCAATAGCTCTGTACTCTGCCTCTGCACTTGACCTTGAGACCACAAATTGTTTCTTGCTTCTCCAAGTCACCAGGTTAACCTTGAGTTGGTCTTACCCGCTGACGAACATAAGTAACGAGTTTCTTAGGTTCACTAGTAGCCGACGGAGTGACCAATGCAGGTAATGGAAGAGTGAGTGAGGAAGAACCAAGTTCGACATCAGCACCGTGGAAAGCATGATTCTCAAGAAAAGGTGGCATCCATGGAAACATAAAGCTTCTTGCATGTGGGATCATAGCACTTATACCCCTTATGTTGCATAGAGTATCCAATGAATATACATTTAATTGCTCTGGAGTCAAGTTTGTCCCTGGAAGGACTAGAGTTATGGACAAAACAAACACACCCAAACACACGAGGGATAATATGGAATAATGGTGAGGACGGAAAAAGGATATGTATTGGGATTTTTCCTTAAAGGACACAAGTAGGAAACCGATTAATCAAGAAACAGGTCGTCAGAACTGAGACAAACCAATATGACTTGGGAACATCCATCCCTACTAAGAGAGAACGTGTAACCTCTAATAAATGGCGATTCTTTCGCTCAAAGACCCCATTTTGTTGAGAAGTATACACGCAAGAAAGTTGATGAATGATGTCATTATCCTGAAGATAGTTTGTAAAAGACTTAGATGAATATTCCCCTCCATCGTCAAACCGCAAGGTCTAAATGGAACAACCATATTGATTCGCCACCAGCTTGTGAAAGGTTTGAAACAATGAGAATAATTCATCTCGTTGACGCATAAGATATACCCATGTTACTCGTGAGAAATCATCAATGAAAGTTACAAAGTATTTGAACCCATCAAACGAGGCTACAGGACTGGGTCCCCATATGTCTGAATGGACAAGTTCAAATGCTTTGGTACTTCTATGTTCAGCCACAGGAAATGAATTACGAACGTTTTTGCTCAATTGACACACTTCACAACCAGTAATATCATCATTTTTATTTAAATTTGAAATAATCAAGTTCAAGACACGACTTGTAACATGACCCAATCGAGCATGCCACAAGCTTATAAACTCATTATTTGAAGCAGTAATCGGAGCAGTAGCATCAACAGAAAGACAAGAACCACTACTATTGTTAAGCACTTAAATGTATATATTCTAATCCCATTTCATCACTAACTATGCATGGTTTTCATGTTTAAAGACTATTCTAACGCATGGTTTTGGTGGTTATAGGAATAAGAGAGAGTTCACTCAATTGATGACTACAAGACCACATTTAGGAGCCTTGGATGAAGACCCAAGGTGGGCCAAAGAAAGAAGAAAGCAAGAAGAGAAGAGAGGAGAAGAAAGAAAGAAAGAAAATGTAAAAAGGGGAGATCCGACCGGTCATGACCGGTAGGCCAAGAGGGCTACAACCGGTCAAGACCGGTCAGCCACCCTGCTCCCCTCCTTTGTGAAGCCGCTGGAACCAAGTCCAGCTTGGCCCGACCGGTCAAGACCGGTCAGCCAACAGGTCGGCCCCCCTCTGCACTCCCTGGACACTTTCCCAGACCGGTCCGACCGGTTAAGACTGGTCAGCCACATGCAAACAGCAACTGCAGAATTTCTGCAGTTTCCTATTTCGATTTTTGGGTTTCCTAAGTACGGGAGGACTCCGTAGTTCCACGATTCTTCCAAGTAGGTGACGCTTCCAAGCTATAAAAGGACACCTACAGCCTCTTCCTAACCCATCTAGCAACGTGGGGAGCAAAGGATTTAAGACCTAGGAGGCTTCCTAGCCTCCTACAACTAGTTTTCTTCTTCTTCTAGTTCTAGTTCTAATTTGTTTTTATGCTTTTCATTAGCTAACCTCTTAGCTAGAGCTGAGAGGTGAAACTTATAGCTAGCTTAGATGTTTTAATTCGTTTTATTGGTTTCAAGTTTGGATTTAATGAAGAATCATGGATGTTTGGAAGAATTGCTTTGGTTCTTAATCGTTTTGCATGGATCTAGACCTGTACGCTTCGAGGAATCGGATTCAATACGCTCTAGACTTGGATCATCATGTGGGAACTTCAAATCAAAGTTCTACCTTTTGTTTTAAATTCTGAATTATGTGTTGATTATTCATATGATTTGAATGAAGTTCAAATCATGATATAGTTAAGCTTTGTGACAGGGTTTGATGTTTATCATGGTTATGATCTTAACCTATTGGAACTAGGATTGACCTATGCAATTGAGTGTGCTCAAGTCCTAACATGAATTGAGGGAATCATGTGTATTAATGACACATATGACAAATTGTTTTGATAATATAACCGCTCTATCATCCAGCTAGATAGGATTTGATTTCGATTCTAGTTGAGTAATTGAGAAACCTATGTGAATTATACATCAAGGAGAGCTATAAGTGGATCATTGATGCTCTAGTTACCCTTTCATTATCAGATTTTCCTGTTTCATGTTCAAAACCGATTTCACAAACCTCTTAGATTCTAGTTATTAGGATAGTTGGAATTGTTCACCTCCTTCCCCGTGGATCGACCTCGGTCTTACCGAGATTATTACTATATCGCAGCCTTGCACTTGAGGCAAGCGAACAAGTTTTTGGCGCCGTTGCCAGGGAAAGAGGTTAAACAGTTCTAATTGTTCTAGTAACTATAGAGTAGTCTTAGTTTAGATAGGATTTTTAGTTTTTTCTAGAAGTAGTTTTCTGATTTTTTCTAGATTACTAACAATTCTCTGTTTTTGTGTTTTGTAGGAACTTAGTTGCTGACATAGTTCTCACTTCCACGGGTTACATCTCCCCATCTCTCTTTCTTCTTTTTATTTTTCTTCCTAGATAAAGGTAATTTCAACTCCGTAAAATCTCATTATGGCTGATTGGAAGGGTGGTGCTTATGCATACCTTCTGGAAGACGAGATGTCGTACCATGGAATCCAAACTCATTATGATTGGAACAATTATAAGCATGATTATCTTCCTAAGACTCAATCTACTTCTAATACTCCCCCAAGTAAGATATTGCGAGATTACCGGAATGAGAACAATATGTATAACTTTTCGCCAGGTAAGACAATGGGAGAGTATCGGAAAGAGATGAATAATGTTCCACCGGTTAGAACAATGTATGATCACTTGTTTGGCTAGACATATCAACAACCATCTAATAGCCCAACATATGACATGCATAATCCTAATAGGTGGGAGCATCAAAATTTCAATTTGGGAGACGAGCCAACCATGGATGCCAACAATTATCCTCAAGAGTTTCTTTCTCATGAGCCACAACCGACACGAACTCTTGAGGATACACTGTGAGAGTTTATGGAAATAACTGAGCAATGCATACAAAACCTCTCGCCATCTCAAAATCCTGAACCCGACATTGGGAACACTGAATCATTCCCCAACAATGAGGATAAGGCCATCCAAGCCCAATCCTATTCCGATTTGATGACTAAACTTTTAGGGGATGTAGATCTCAGTGATCCCAACATTACCATCGATTATGGTGAATCAACTATCTCTTTTAGTTATTTCGATTTGAATGATGAAGAGATTTCAAGGACGGTTGACGAACCCGAGGAATCTACAAAATCTGAAAGTGATAGCTTGATTAACCACAATGAGGGTTCAATGGATGATCGTGAGTCCATGATTTCTTCTTCCGAAGGGCTGAATGATTATGAGTCGCCAGAAGATATTCTTGCTAGAGAGATGGCCGAAGTGGATCTCTTTGAATCCTCCCACCAACATAACATGACCAATTCTATTGTGGAAGATCTCCCTTTGACTGAAAATTCTGTTTCTTTGGATGATATGGTGGCACAATCCGAAATTTTAGATCAACCAATGTTAGATGATGTGCTTACCACTGAATCTGAAAAATTTTATTTGGAAGACCTCCCATCTATAGAGAAGGAATTCCTTGCCATTGAAACAGACTTTCCTCAATCACTTAGGGAGAACGAGGATCCTTCATCCGACTCTCTCGATTTCCTAAAGGAATGCATCACCCAACCCTATGATCTGGATGATGAGGTGATTATGGAGTTGGACATTTTCTTAGACACGGTGTCGGTGCTTAAAAAACACCATTCCACTGATTTACACTCTTTACCATTATTTGTGGAAACACCGTGAAATTCTGAATTTGTGGAGGAGACAACCCAAACTAAAGAATACTTAATGAATGTCTCTCCACCATTATGGGTTCTTCAGCCCATTGAAATTTCTGATTGGGAGGACCCGTTTTTAATCAATTACAACCCAATTCAGAACTTGAGGGGATATCTTTTTGCTGCTCTTATCTCCTCCTTAAATGCGTGTGGTGCACACTATGATTGGACCTTAATGAAAAAACGCAACTATGTGTACATTCGAGCAGGACTTTGGATGGTCCTCATGAGAAACCTATTGAAATTCATAAAGATCCTGCTCAAATTTGATCATGGAGTCGATCAGACTAATCAAAGGTAAGTAGGTAGGTTAGGATTTCTTTTCTACATTTAGGATTGAATAAGTCTCATCGAGACAATGGAAGATGCTAGAATTGATCAACTTGCTACCTCAGATACTTTCGTTCTCACTCTCCTTTGTTTTATGTCATTGCTCTCATGTCATGCATATTGCATATCTTATTACATTGAAGACAATGTAAGATTTTGGTTGGGGGGTCAGATTCCTTAGATAAATCTACTAGCTTTTGTGACATTTCGAACAATTATGTAGAAAATTTTCGATTTTTATGAAAATTCAAAACTCCTTTGGAAAACCGCGTTTATATGCACTTGGGATGTCGTAAGTATGAAAGGAAGAAAGATGTAGTGAGATGATTTTGAATCTCTTAAAGGACTTATAACATGATGGTTTTCTAATTGGATTCCCCTATTGATTTGATTGATAGAAAAATTGAAACACCTTTATACCTAGTTCACTTTACACGATTCTCATGTTTTGAAAGAATTATGTAGATTTGTGGATTGGCTAGGTTTAGATTTGAGGTGCTGAGAAACCAAGCCGGGGTACTTTGTCCATCCTTGTCCATGGAAAATACCGAAAGATATGGATTTCTAAAAATCCTGTCTAATATGTATGAAAAAGAAAGGAAGGATGAAAATATGGGAATGATTGAAAATATGGTGGAAAATTCCGAAAAGGGCTACCTATTACCAACCGGGAGATGGTCTACCCATAACCAAAGCCGGCAATGGGACGTATTGTGAAAGCCGTCGGAAGGACGGTAAGGCAAATTCCTGTCATAGGCTTGTTGTTGATCTATACACCTTAAGATTCCTAATCTAGCTGATTCATGAAGAAACTAATTCCAAAAATTCATGAGATGAACATTTACTATGCACTTTAGGTTAAATTTGTTTGGATTGTTCTATTTATCAAGTATTCAGCAAGAATTTTATATGAACACTTGTTATGTTTTGAGAAGGTTAAGGTCTCAACTTCTATCACTAAGTTTTTTCGATTTTTGCACTTGCAAGTATAGAAGCATAGTTTTTGAAGGAGAGTTGGATTTTGGAGAAGTGAACATATTTCACGCATGTTTTGCTCGGGACTAGCAAAATGATGGTTGGGGGGTGTGTTGAGCACTTAAATGTGTATATTTTAATCCCATTTCATCACTAACTAAGAATGGTTTTCATGTTTAAAGACTATTCTAATGCATGGTTTTGGTGGTTATAGGAATGAGAGAGAGTTCACTCAATTGATGACTACAAGACCACATTTAGGAGCCTTGGATGAAGACCCAAGGTGGGCCAAAGAAAGAAGAAAGCAAGAAGAGGAGAGGAGAAGAAAGAAAGAAAGAAAATGTAAAAAGGGGAGGTCCGACTGGTCATGACCGATCGGCTAAGAGGGCTAAGATTGGTCGGCCACCCTGCTCCCTTCCTTTGTGAAGCCGCTGGAACCAAGTCCAGCTTGGCCCGACCGGTCAAGACCAGTCGGCCAACAAGTCGGCCCCCCTCTACACTCCCTGGACACTTTCCCAGACAGGTCCGATTAGTCAAGACCGGTCAGCCAGCCCAGTCCGACCGGTCAAGACCAGTCGGCCACATGCAAATAGCAACTGTAGAATTTCTGCAGCTTCCTAATTCAATTTTTGGGTTTCTTAAGTGCGGGAGGACTCCGTAGTTCCGCAATTCTTCCAAGTAGGTGACGCCTCCAAGCTATAAAAGGACACCTACAGCCTCCTCCTAACCCATCTAGCAACATGGGGAGCAAAGGATTCAAGACCTAGGAGGCTTCATAGCCTCCTACAACTAGTTTTCTTCTTCTTCTAGTTCTAGTTCTAATTTGTTTTTATGCTTTTCATTAGCTAACCTCTTAGCTAGAGCTGAGAGGTGAAACTTATAGCTTACTTAGATGCTTTAATTCGTTTTATTGATTTCAAGTTTGGATTTAATGAAGAATAATGGTTTTTGAAAGTTTGAATAAAGTTCTAAGTAGTTTTTCTTGATCTTATGATGGCTCATGGATGTTTGGAAGAATTGCTTTAGTTCTTAATCGTTTTGCATGGATCTAAACATGTACGCTCCGAGGAATCGGATTCAATACGCTCTAAACTTGGATCATCATGTGGGAACTTTAAATCAAAGTTCTACCTTTTGTTTTAAATTCTGAATTATATGTTGATTGTTCATATGATTTGAATGAAGTTCAAATCATGATATAGTTTAGCTTTGTGACAGGGTTTGATGTTTATCATGGTTATGATCTTAACTTATTAGAGCTAGGATTGACCTATGCAATTGAGTGTGCTCAAGTCCTAACTTGAATTGAGGGAATCATGCGTATTAATGACACATAGGACAGATTGTTTTGATAATACAACCGCTCTATCATCCAGCTAGATAGGATTTGATTTCGATTCTAGTTGAGTGATTGAGAAACCTATGCGAATTATACATCAAGGAGAGCTAAAGTGGATCCTTGATGCTCTAGTTACCCTTTCATTATCAGATTTTCCTGTTTCATGTTCAAAACCGATTTCACAAACTTCTTAGATTCTAGTTATTAGGATAGTTGGAATTGTTTACCTCCTTCCCCGTGGATCGACCTCGGTCTTACCGAGATTATTACTACATCGCAGCCTTGCACTTGAGGCGAGCGAACAAGTTTTTGGCGCCGTTGCCGGGGGATCGAACCCGGGTCATCTTGGCCGACCGGTCATGACCGGTCGGACCTCCCATGTTTACATTTTCTTTCTTTCTTTCTTATCCTCTCTTCTCTTCTTGCTTTCGTCTTTCTTTGGCCCACCTTGGGTCTTCATCTAAGGCTCTTAAATGTGGTCTTGTAGTCATCAATTGAGTGAACTCTCTCTCATTCCTATAACCACCAAAACCATGCATTAGAATAGTTTTTAAACATGAAAACCATGCATAGTTAGTGATGAAATGGGATTAAAATATACACATTTAAGTGCTCAACAACTGTTATTAGTGAATGCTGCCAATAACTCCCCTTGTTGTAGAAAGTAAAGACCATCTCGTTCAAATCCCGCACCAATAATCCTCCTCGTACTTAAGTCCTGAAACATATAAGATTTGGGAGAAAAAGTTATACTACAGTTCAAAGCACGAGTGAGACTATTGACAGAAAGTAAATTCACATGAAATTTAGGAATATACAGGACATTTGGAAGAGTGAAAGAGGACACACGAACAGAACCAATAACTGTACAGGAGTGGTGCTACCATCAGCAAGACGAACAAACCGAGAGCAGGATGTAATAGTAGAAGGTGTAAGGAAGTGACTCATACTAGTCATATGGTCGAAAGCCCTAAAATCGATGATCTAAGTGGATGGGGCCAAGGAAGTACGCAAGGCTATATCTGTGGTTGCAGCGAAGGAAGTTGATTGGGGCTGTAGACCAGAGGAAGGCGTAGTGGATGTAGAAGGCTGCAATGATCTCAGGAGGTCCATAGCTTTTACTCTGGTCATCAATGTAGACTCAGAAGGAGAAGTATTAAAGGTTTTGACATCATCCATAGGTTGTTCTTCAACATCTATTGTAGCAGCATGTGCTAAGGCCCTGAGGGATAGCCATGTATTTTGAAGCATCGTTCCACCAAATGCCCTAAGCGGTTGCAGTGGGCACAAAAGGAACGCGAACCTCCACATCCACGTCCTCGACCACGAACTGAGAAACTGCCACGTGAATCAAAGCGGCCACCCCTTCCATTAGGTGAAGCATTGGAAGATGTAAAAGCCGCTCGTTCTTGTGCAGGAGACGATAAAGTAATAAGCATGGTCATCACTTGACGACGAGCCTCCTCGGTATGAACAATAGAGTAAACTGTCTCAAGCGATGGAAATGGTATCGTAGCAACCAGCTGAGTACGAAGGGACTCGTAGTCTGCATTTATTCCAACGAGAAACTTGTAAGTTTTGGCTTTGTCTTCACGTTGGCGCACTATTTCGGCACTGCTACTATCCGGTAGTTCACTTAACGGCTGCAAGTAACTCAACTCTTTCCATCTACTATGTAAGGCCCCAAAGTACTCAGTGACGAACATATTATTTTGAGCTAGTGAGTAAAGTTCTGTTGTCAGCTGCAAAATGTGAGGTTCATTTGAAACCGTTCCATATGATTTTTGGAGTGCAGTCCATAAATCTGCAACACTTTCATAAAAGAAATAAGCAGATGCAACATGTTGTTCCATAGAATTTAATAACCAACCCATAACAATGGCGTTTGCAGACTCCCATGCATCAACTGTTGTGAGATCTGTAGGTTTCTTGTTGGCACTAGTAAGATATCCAAAATTTTCTTTTATTTTTCTTTTCCAACAACATACATTTGGACTGCTCGGGACCACAACAGAAAATTTTTCCCATTGAATTTGGTGGAAGTAATGGAGAATGGGCCCTCAAAAGATTTTGAGTCCATAGTTGCAACTTGGTGGTGTCGGAACTTGGGTCCGGCGAGCCTAACATGTGGTGTTGCTGCCTCCTGTTGGTGCGGCTGGGAGAGAAAACAACTCCGACGGGCTCCTAGTTGGTGCGGTTGGGAGAAGAAGCACCTCTGGTGGGGTCCACGTGATCTAGAGAAGCAAGGAACTCCTTGTCTCTGATACCATGTAGACTAAAAACAGTAAAAAGGAAGGAGACTTGAGAGAGAGAAGAAGAGAGATTAGGTTCTAACCCTAATCCTCCAAGTTTTATTAATAGGGCTTATTGGCCTTTTTACAGCTAACCGCCTTATAATAGAAAAAAAGTTACATAAAGACCCCCAATAGAACTCCCTTATGTTTCAACAATCCTCTCCCTTGATAAGGGGGTCGTCTCCCTACATCAACAACAAAGGCCAAGAACTGCGCCGATTAGAAGTAGTGAGTTGGTACAAGTTAAAGGCACTAGAAGTGCAAGGGGAAGGCCCAAAAGGACATGGTGGAGATAATAAGAAAATTCTTGATGACCTATAGTCTGACAGAAGTTATGGCCCTTGATAGAGTTGATTAGCGTAACAGGATTCATGTAGCCAACTCCAATTAGTTGGGATGATGATGATGATGTAAGTACCATGTAACATTAATGAGTGCCTATGTAGGAGGCATTATGCTTTACCAAACTTACTAATGACCCCTCCAAATTCACAAGGTCACCATATGATGGTTGGATCAGGCTGGTTTCTTTTCTTATGTATGTTTACCAAAAATGTCTATTGGGAATCAGTTTTTCACAAGAAACTTTCGATAATTAAAATTCAAAAAAAAAAAAAAAATCCATACAGTTGTTTATTGAGAAACAATTCTACACTTTCTAGAAGCGACGCTGAATGGGCCCTTGCTAAACATGGGAGAAGATCAATATAAGATGATCTAGCCAACATGAATGCAACAGGAAATAGATAAACTCTCCACTTCCTCCGAGTAGCATGTATATTTAGAAACATTTGAAGATGGAAACGTAAACCAATCAAAAGACATTGCATTTGTTATATTTCCAACAATTTCATTCAATCAATGCACATTTGGTGTGTGAATGCACAATGAAACATAGGAAAGAAAAGGAATAAGAGCAATATGCAAATTTACAAGTGGAAGAAAGAAAGTCACATTGAAGGCAGTTTCAAATTGTTCACAGGGAACAGCTTCACAATTTGGGTAGGCCTTGGCAGCTGCTGATTCACTGTATGCACCAGTAACACCCTGAAATAAAATTAAAAAAAAAAATAATAATAATAATAAAGGATTCCAGAAGGTGGTGAGACATGAAGTAAAATCGGGGGCCTGTTTGCATACATGTGGGTCATTGCCCATCAGAGTAGGCCCACCATGAGATATGCTGACTATGGAACCCATTACAAAAGATATTTCCGTAAAACGGTTGTGCAGGACAGGCCCACATGTCTTCTAATTGGAAGATCCTAACCATCGAATGAATGGACGTTTTGCTGGATGAACTTTCCATCACATTATGTAACCATCCCGTCCATTTCATGGGCACCCACTAATATAATTAAGATGGTCAGTTATAGGACAGTTATAGGCATGCCACTGTCACAAGGGATGCATATTTTGCACGAGTAAATGATGGGAAAAGCTCCAACCTGGTATGCAACTCGGAGATGAGAACCATGACTAGCAACCGAGTCCGAGAAATGCTCTGAAAAATAAAAACCACCAAAATAAATAAATCTTTTTAATAAGAAAGAAGAAAAATAAACAAAGAACAAAGAATTTGAAGTACCAGCAGCGGGTGGGTGAGAATCTTTGGAGGCTATTACTGCAGAATATGGAGAGACTCTCTGCAATTCGATTGATGGAGTGAGATTCTTCTTCTTGACAGAGGAGGCCTCTATATGCAATCTCTCAGGGTTTTGGGATGCTGATTTCTCCATGCTTTTCGAAGATAGAGGAGACATCGTCCAAGCTTTTGATGCCATTTTCGATTATTTATTTTTCGTTTAAATAAAAGTAAAAGAAGACGAACGAGAAAGAAATAATAATAAGCAAAAGAGCGGCGGTGGGGTTTGGGACCGGGGGATTTGGAGAGTTTTGTGAGAGAAATTTCTTCCGGAAATGATAGTCCGTCTAAGAATCCATTCGCGATATTGCCGTTTGCTGGCACTCCAGCTGACTTGTCGCCTCCCCGGCCCAGACGCGGATCTCCTGCGAAATCTATGTGGGGCCCACCGTGATGTTTTTGAGAAATCTACGCCGTCCACCCGTTTTGTGAGATTATTTTAGGCGTTTCGACAAAAAATGAACGGGATCCAAAACTCAAGTGGGCCAAAAACTTGACGATTGAACTTCCACAGTTGAAATATTCGTGGGGCCACAGAAGTTTCGAATCAGGATAATATTTGTCTTTTCAGTTCATCTCAGTAGGAATGATATTATGAACGGTATGGATGGCATATAAACATCACTGTAGACCCATAGAGGTTTCAACAGTAGGAATTTCCCTACCCACCTTTTTGCTTTAGTGCGGGTCTTGGATCCCATTATTTTTTGTTGTAAGGCCTAAAATGATCTCACAAAACGGTTGTAGGGCATAGATTTCTCACAAACATCACGGTGGGCCCCACCTAGATTCCAAGCGCAGGAGATGCCTGTGAAAGGCTTTCGCAGGCAATCCGCGTCCCCCCTGGCCCACATCTTTCGAAACGCATGAGGTTTTTAAAAAGAGAAATAGCTTGATACTCTGGCAGCGTATGCTGGTTGATATGCTGGCGCACTTGGAAATTACTTAAAGATCCAATACGTGACATGCTATATGTCAAATTAAACCGCCTAAATGATTTTTTCCAGTTTAGACTTATTATGAACTAATAATTTATGGGACTCGGATTAGGTACTACCTCACTAGGACACTGAGGAGATGGACGGGTGCGTGGTACCTCGTGGAGAACCGGTCGGGCCCGCACCGATGTAACGGTGGTGCCCTGACAGCCCCGTCACATTAGTGCGAGCCCCACTGCCCTCCACCAATGATGAGGTGTCACACACCCCATCCTCCGTCCGTCTCCTTAGCGTCCTGGTGAGGGAAGTACCTAATCCGGCCCCTAATTTATGCCTATTCACGGTGAAAATTGACACATCGTATATATACATAGAGAGGGAGAGATGCTCACACACAACTGGTGTTATTGTGAAATCCACCCCAATCATCAGATGATTCACCCCATGCTGGACCCATGGCCAGAAAATCAGCTCCATCAGTGGTTCAGGTGGACCACACGATTGAAAACAGCATATGGGGAAAGTTCATCCTCCAAATTGTCTCCCTTGGTATGGCCCAGTTGAATCATGTATGGGCCTGATTTTTTGGGCTTAGACCTAACTTTTGTTGTGGCATCTCAGGGTTGGAGTGGATTTCCAATGTTGTCAGAGTTTGTCCTGTAAAAATCAAGGCTAATGCCTCTCTCAATTGTTTCCATTGGTATGGCCACTTCATTCAGAAGTTAGCCTAGTTTTTTTGTGGCCAACATGAAATTACACATCTAAATAATCGGAGTGGATCTCACACACATAGCACAGTGGCCCCGTCGAAAGATGAAAGGTTGTTGAAGTTAGGCAGGCAACAGGTGTTACCCAGGTAACATAGCGTTGGGTGCTTCCTTGACCATGGGCCCACCTTTATATGTGTTGTATATCCATGCCATCCATCAGTTTTTACAGATCATTTTAGTGGATGGTCCCCAAAAATTAAGAAGATCCAAGTCTCAAGTGAGCCTCACCATAGGAAATAGTGTACATTGAATGCACCATTCAAAACTTCCTAGGGCCCACCGAAATGTTTATTTTTCATCCAACATGTTGATAACGTCACATAGACTTGGATGAAGGGAAAGAACAGTTATCAGATTCATCCAAAGCTTTTGTGGCCCCAATAAGTTTTTAATGGTCAATCACCACTCTTTCCCATGGTGCAATCCACTTGAGATTTAAATCTACTTTATTTTTCAGACCATAAGTTAAAGTCATATGAAAAAGTGATGGATGGCATGGATATACAACACATATCAAGGTGGGCCCCATGGTCAGGAAAACACCCACTGTGGTGTTACTAGGCTGCACCTAATCGGCCTTTGAATAGTGGACTCGCAAATAACAATGTTGTTGTGGCAAATTTTGTGGGCCTCAATATGATGTATGTGTTATATCCACGCCGCCCATCCATTTTCCAGATCGTTTTAGTGCATGGATAAGAGAACGAGGCAGATCCAAAGCTCAAGTGGACCACACCATGAAAACCAGCGGAACAATAATGCCCGTTGTTAAAACCTTCCTAGCCCACCATGATATTTATTTGCCATCCAACTAATTCATAAGGTCACGTAGACCTGGATGAAGGGAAAAACACAAATATCAACTCATCCAGAACTTATGTCACCCCAACAAGTTTTTAATGGTGGGGTTTAATCCCTACTACTTTCTGTTGTGTGGTCCACTTGAGCTTTGGATCCCCATCATTTTTGGGCTCATGCCCTAAACATATTGTGAAAAAATGGATGAATGGTGTGGATATAACACATACATCATGGTGAGGCCCATGTAGCTTTGCCACATCAACACAAATTCGGTTGCGTTCTCCGCCCCGCAATCTGAGGGCTCGTTTGGCATCTCTACTCTAATTCAATAAGAGCTTTTTGAATAAGAGCTACTTCAATAGTCCTTTTTATTCTAGCTATGTTTTAAATAAGCTCGTTTGGTAAAATCTTCAAAAAAAAAAAAAAAAAAAACTCTTACTTAAAATAGGCACGTTTGGCAAAACTTTCAAATAAGAGCTTTTTTTTAAGGGTAATTGATGCCATTTTTTTTAAGAGTAATCCAAATGGTTGTTTCAGTGGATAGTCTATCATGTGGGCCCAACATCATTCGTAATTGTTTTTTATGTGGGCCCCTCAATGTCCACTACCCATCACACATCACGTAGACTCCACATTTGATGTGTCCATAGTGTGAGCCCTACCTTTGAAGTGGATTGTCCATCATGTGGGGCCCACTTTTGATATCTACCATTCATCATGTGGGGTGCACCTTCTATGTGAATCATCCATCATACGGCTTACTTTGGATATGGGTCATCCATCATGAGAGACCTTAGATGTGGATCGTCCATTAGGTGGGGCCCACTTGATGTGAATTGTCCATTATGAGGGGCCACACTTTTATGTGAGCCATCCACATGTGAAGCCCACTTTGTCCATTATGTGGCCCACCTTAATGTGGACCATTCATTGTGTGGGGCCCCACCTTCATTATGTGGGCCCATCTTTGATATCAATTGACCATCATGTAGGCCCACCTTCAATGACCATCATCCATCACGTGGGTCCCACCTTTGACGTGGACTGTCCATCAAATGGGACCCACTTGATGTGCATGTTCCGTCATGTTGGGCCATACTTTGATGCGGGTCATCATCATGTGGGGCCCACCTTTGATGTGAACCTTTCATTATGTCAGCCCACCTTGATGGGGGGGCCCCACTTTAATATGAGTCATTCATCATGAGGGCCCATCTTTGATGTCCACCATCCATCATGTGGGTCCCACCTTTGTCGTGGACCACTATCATGTGGGGCCCACTTGATGTGGATAGTCCATCATGTGGGACCCACCTTTGATGTCCACCATCCATCATGTAGGTCCCACCTTGGTTGTGGACCATCCGTCATGTGGGGCCCAATCTTTAATATGGGTCATTCATCATGTAGGCCCACCTTTAATGTCAACCTTCCATCATGTGGTCTCACATTCAATGTCCACCATCCATTACGTGGGTCCTACCTTTGATGTGGAACATCCATCACTGTGGGTCCCATATTTGTTGTGGACCATCTATCATGTGGGGCCCACTTGATGTGGATAGTCCATCATGTGGGACCCACCTTTGATGTCCAGCATCCATCATGTAGGTCCCACCTTTGCTATGGATCGCCCATCATGTGGGGTTCAACCTTCAATATGGGTCATTCATCATGTGGGCCCACCTTTAATGTCAATCTTCCATCATGTGGTCCTACATTCAATGTCCACCATCCATCATGTGGGTCCCACCTTTGATGTGGACCATCATCAAGTAGGGCTTGCTTGATGTGGATCGTTAATCATGCAGGCCACACTTTGAAGCAAGTCATCCATCATGTGGGGCTCACCTTTTGATGAGACCGTGCATTATGTAGGCCCACCTTTGATATGTGTCATTCATCATGTGGGGGTCCACCTTCACTATGGGTCGTTCATCATGTGAGCCTTTCTTAAAAAAATTATAAAGAGAAGAGAAGAGGGTAAGATGGGAATTACTTGAAAATTTTAACGGTAAACTTATCCAAAAATTAATCTAAAATGTCTACCCGCTTAATCCAAATAAGCTTCATTTCAAAAAGTAACCTCTCTGCAACTTATTAAATCGGAGCTTATTTGGTACTTTCTAAAAGAATACGCACTTCATTATACTTTTACCAAATGGTCTAAAAGCTTATTTTTTTAGAAATAAGCCAATAAGCTCTTATTTATAGAGATGTAAAATCCCCCTTAGTCTTTCTCGTAACCAATGTCCACTCTTCATCTTTTGACGTGGCCCACCATGATGTGTACATGAGATCCACTCCGATCATTAAATGTGTAATTCTATGTTAGGTCCAGAGAAAAAAAAAAGTTTTAATCATGTGGTCCACTTTAACCATGGATGCAACTAATTTTTGGCCCCTAGGTCCAACATGGGGCGACTCATCTAATGATTGGTGTGGATTTCACATTAACTCCACCATGGGGCCCACCCAAGCAATCAAATCTTTTTCCTCTTTAAAGCAACTTTCCCGACAACAATACTTATTAGCATTAGTTAGGCAACTAGTTGGACGGTCTGACTAGTGTGTGTGACTTTGATGAGCAGTCTGAAACTCATGAAATTAACAGAAGAGAAAAGAAAAGATGATTAGATCATCCTTTCTTATCTCTTCTATTTATATTTTGGTATCAAAGCCATGCAACCTGTGTAAATTGTCTTTCTATTCACTTTGTGAGGTGTTGCTCTGCTCATCTAATGGGTAAAAGAGTATTATTACAATACTTTTCCTTATTAGTATGCTCTGTAGCTGCAACTATGACGAATCTCCTGCAACAAAAAACTGAAAAATATTGTTTAATACAAACACCTCTGTAGATAAAATCAACCTATTTGATTACCACTTAGCAAGGAGCGACGCCTAAATTGTCGGTGGAATGGCAATGTAAGGCTACTCAATAAGACCAGCTGAATGGTAAAAAAAAGAGAGAGTTGATTTCTCTGCTAATAGAGTTTTCCATGTGTTATTCATCAGCACCTAGGGATATGCAGGGGATGCATCTTCCACAAAGTGAATAGATGGTACCCTTAAAGATGGCCTCTTCGTCTCTTCTCCCCGAACCTTCACGCACTTCTTCTACCTCCAAACTAGATTACCTCTATGAAATAGAATACCCTCCTAATGCAAAAATCCTAGCCACCGACTACCCTGTTATAAATCCCTTTGCCATTTACGAAAATATTGGAGATAATACTCCCAAGAAACTTCTCAAAAGAATTGTTACCCCCATCCAAAAATCCCAATTCCATAAAAGAATATGCATGTGCCTCTAAGTTTGACCAGCATCCTATTTATGTGAACAAAAAAGAATCATTTTTGACCCTAAACATTCCTAAAGAACTTCATCAAGACTGGTTGTCAAATGGATATACCCATATCCGCTTTGGTGCTGTTAAGCTGGCCCGTACTTTTCATATGCGTTGAGGCCTCCCTATTGCCTCTAGAATAGCCCTGCTAGACTCACGCTTCAAAGAGTACCAGCTAGCAACAATCGGCATAGTTGAGACCACTCTGAATGAAGGAACGATCTGCATCACTCTATACCCGAATTATAATCTGTCATTACGTGATGAACATTTGTTTGAAGTCCTTAAGGTCCAAATTAAGCTCACGAGAGCAGAGTAGCTTGCAGGATTTATAGCTGCCACTCTCCATTATCAAATGGTTGTTCGAGTTTAGAATCATGCACTGAACCTCCCTGTTCCTGGTTTAAGTCAACACCAAGATGCCCTCATGCTATCCGTAGAAAATAGAGGTGTACCTCATTGCACCTTCGTCCCACGGCGACTCACCCAATGGACTTATTTTCTGCTTCCTTTTTGCACAAGAAGTGGACTTGCAATTGCCCAATTGCTGGCTGTCATGGCGATTTGGTGCAGTTCTTTCTGGTTCACATAAATATGATGCCGGTCAAACCTCACCATGGGTTCACCTTGATGTATGTATTATACATCCACCTTGTCCATCCATTTTTCCATGTCATTTTTAGGGCACGAAACCAAAATTGAAGTAGATCCAAATCTCATGTAGACCATGCTATATGGTAGTGATTCAACGCTGCACCATTAAAAGCTTCCTAGGGTTCGTAGTAATGTTTATTTATTATCCAACCTATTGATAAGGTCACAAAACCTGGATGAAGAGAAAAAACAAATATAAGCTTTACGCTAAACTTTTTTATCCAACAATAAATTTTTAATGGTCAATCACTATTGTTTCGTATGGTATGGTCCACCTGAGATTTGGATTTGCTTCATTTTTAGGCTCATGCCCTAAAATGATATTGAAAATAGGTGGAGTGGATGTATAATACATATATCAAGATGGGCCCCATGGAAAGGGCCACACCCGAAATTGCGACCTAAGTTTAATTACCGCTATGCTAGAGCTAGAAGCTATGGCTAAGTCTTGGGGGGATTTAATTTAAAGCACAATATGCCACTAACACAAATTTTGAGATGTGTATGACTAATAGACTAATCAAGATATAACAATATAAACAAGTCTATAAAATGAGACAATAGCATCCATGTGAGCAATGACAAAAACATGTAGACTTTATTTTATTTAGCCATTCATAAAGATTCAACACACGAGCATAAGCGTAGACAAAATCACATTCAACACATTGCACACGATGTATAGTGGTTCGAATACTTGCCTACTCTACTCTCAGGTGATGCACTCAAACTTGAGTGTACCGGATTTCACTATCTCATATTGTTTTAAACAGGTTCACCATAAACCTTTATATCCAACACAAAACCTAAACACATACACACTCGTCAATGGCCTACACAAGGTCTTACCGAGTTTGGATCTTGAACTCTCAATTAGTCCTGCACAAGAACTAGCAACGTACACTCCTACCAGAGGCTCCCACGAAGACTTATAGTGCGAGTTTAGGTTTCAAACTCTGAACCCAAATCTCCACAAGAAAATGGTTAATACATGGACTCCACACTAAGACATACCTAGCTGGATGAGCCATTTTGATAGCATGATGTCAAGATGCTTCTTCTTGCATGAATCGACTTCTCTTTAGCTCTTGCGATCAGCTCCTTACTTGAATCTACCAATATAGTGCCAAGGTATGGGAGAACGGCTGGTGATTCTCTCTACAAGTTGGGGATTTGTAGGGAATAGGGTAGGATTCACCTAAGCTAGCATTTAATGGCTTCTTGATAAAGGATTTCCCTTTTGATCAGGTCAGGCCATTAATGAATGCTTAAGTTCATTATTCAATCCGAGCTTTGAATGCTCATAAATGTTCTTTAACACAAGGATTGAAGAATGAACTCAAAGGGATTAAAGCTAAGGAGGAAAGATTAGGAGAAGAAAACACCTAAGCAAAGCTCTATCATATTCCCATCAATTTGTAAAATGTTCGTCAGTCCCAAGTATAAGGTTGCAATGTAGTAATAACTTGGTGAGACTAAGCTCGATCAATAGGGCTTAGTAACTAAACCAACTCTAACTCTTCTAACAACTTGAATTAAGAGGTTTAGAATTTCAGAGATTTAGAACTAAGTATAAACCGTAAAGATGGGAAAAACTCGGCAAATTAAAGCAACTAGACCACCAAGGATCCACTTGTAGTAGATCAATGCCAATTCATTCATCAAGCACAAACACACAATTGGAATCGAAGTCTTATTTCTATCTAATTGGAAGATGTTACATTCAATACTTAACAATCCAAACTTAATCTAGAAATCAATTATAATTCTAATGAAGCATGGAGAAGATGAACTTGTAGCATTACGAAGTAATAACCATACCAGGAGATAATGGGTTGATCTAGGGTTACTACAATTGAAATCTCATTAAACTAATATGATCATTTTCAGAAACTTATAAGCAACTTGTGTCCGGAGAACACGAACTCTCAAAATCATCTAGAATATTAACTTTTATTCAAACCAGAACTTGAAAATCCAAAACCAAAGTTTAGAGTACTTACATGAACGAATTAAGCATTAAACTTAACTACAAGCTTCACCTCTTAGCCCTAGCTAAGAGGTCTAGCCTGTCACGCCCCGAAATTCCTAACCCGAGTACAACGACCCAAAGCCCGAATTCCAGGGTGTGAATATAAAATTCGAGCATAGATTCCTTGAGATTCCATTCTACACATCGTATATCTAAAATAAATCTCAAATATATATTTTTTTTCCACTAATGTCTTATTACATTGAATTTTACAAGACTAAAACAAATCGATTACATTCGATGCTCGTGTGATATGTGACCCTCTGAGTACTTTGCTCCGTCTATGTCTTTTGCTTCCTGTGAACCTGCAAGAACTGTGGTGATTTTGGTGAGCTAAAAGCCCAATAAGATCATTTCCATCACAGGTAATATTCCAGTTAATAAAAGATAGGATGTGAATTATCAACAGATAGAATTGTATGAAATAAACGAGGATGAGATTATGGTTGGTACACTTTATGATTTATTATAAATGGAACATGATTATTATGATGTCATGTATGTTATGATACGTGTGAAAGCAATAAACGTCTAGGAACTTGCTGCCACTGAACATTAGGAACCTGTCGCAAATCAACCATGCTCACCTAACCGGTACAGCGAGGCGGCAAATCAACCATGCACGCCGGTGGGCAAATCAACCATGCACCACTGATCCAACCGAGCAAATCAACCATGCTCAATAAGTGAAACGACCAGAACTCGCTGCCACTGAACATTAGGAACCTGTTGCAAATTAACCATGCTCACTTAACCGGTACAGCGAGGCGGCAAATCAACCATGCATGCCAGGAGCCAAATCAACCATGCTCCTGTTCTGTCGTAGTGTATAAATGTATGTATGTCATGAGTTATGGAAGCATTCTTCAAGCATACAATGCATATCTAAAATTCAAGCACAATCACACCATGCATGTGTTTACTTTGTTAAAGTATTTCTTTCCCTAAGTTATTGTCAATAAGGAAGTGTGAGAAAGTCGTGATGTAAAGTTTCAGTGCTTTGATGAATGTCTAGGGTTGACTTAAGGACGGTGTCTTATCTATGATTTAAACTCAAGTTAGGTTCATCTAAAATTTTGGATGTATGTGACTAAAGAGAAAGAGAAACCAACTAAGAAGAATAATAGTTGAAAGACGAAATTTAAGAATAGAGACAAGAGATGAATCCCTTACCTAGAATTCATATTATGCGTAACAACAAAACACAACCCTAAAACTCTAGTTAAGGAAGAGATTGAGTGGTAGACCTTTACCTGAGATACTTTATGTAAAACACTAAAGAAAACTGGAAATTGAATGCAAAAGAAAGCAAACCTAGGAAAAAGAAAATTAACTAAAAATTCTGAGATAAATCACTCACACATATGACGACGTGTTTCACGCTTTGAAAAATATAGTCCTGGTTCAAGTCTAAGTTGACTCAACGGGCCGGATCGTCTCTCTCTCTCTCTCTCTCTCTCTCTCTCTCTCCTCCTTCCTTCTTCTTTTTCTTTCTCCTTCTTTTTTTCTTTCTTCTTTCTTCTTTCTTTCTTCTTTTCTTCTTCTTCTTCTTCTTCTTCTTCTCTTTCTTCCTTTCTTCTTCTTCCTTTCTCTTTCTTCTCTTTCTTCTTCTTCTTCTTCTTCTTCTTCTTCTTCTCTTTCTTCCTTTCTTCTTCTTCCTTTCTCTTTCTTCTTTTCTTCTTCTTCTTCTTCTTCTTCTTCTTTCTTTTCTTTCTTTTTTCTTCTTCTCTTTTTCTTCTTCTTTCTTCTTTTCTCTTGGCCTGGGACACTGTCCTAGCATCAACAGCAGCAACACACTCTCTCTTCTCTCTCTCTCTATCTCTCTCTCTCTTCTCTCTCTAACGGCTCTCTCTCTCTCTCTCAAAACTAGCTCTCTCTCTCTCTCTACCCGATCCCTCTCTCTTTCTCTCTCTATCTCTACGTTTTTCTGGAGAGAGCAGAGAAGCCTATGGTGGGTTTATAATCGGCTGGAAGTCGGTTGCACAGTACGGAAGGAATCTTTGATCGAATCTAAGTTGGAGAAGGAAACGGTTTATTTTGGAAAGTTCTTACGCATTTGAGCCGTTAGAAATCTAGGTAGGGTCCACAAGAAGATCTAGGTAAATTTTGGATAGGCCATGCGAAGCGTATTGGAGGATCTTGGGCTTCTTGATTTTGAACGGTGGTTTGAGGCGGGCCACACGGTCGAATTGAGGTCAAGGTATTTGAACGGATTGGATTACGGGGAGGAACCTGAAGGATGAGCGGCTTGGATGGTGAATATGGGGCCCACTCTGATGGATGTGTGGACCGTGAATGGTGGCAGCGGTAACGCTGCTGATGCTGCAACGTCCAGGGAGAAGAAGGTAACGAGCTTCCTCTTCTTTTTGTTTTTTTTTTAACGTCGCACGTAATATAGCTTTTACGTTCTTCTTTTCACGTGGGGTCTAATTGAGGTTAATCTAGACCGTTTGTTCTGTCTAATATGTGGACAACGCAAAATAAATCGCTGACAAGAAAAATGAGGCATATCCGAGTTGAGGTGGGCCACTTATGGCCCGATTTCTGATTAGGGTATTTGTGGGATGATCAGACGGTTGAAATTTGACATGTACAGTTGGATTATGTCCTAGAACTGGTGTATGAAGTTTCGTATGAAAGTGCTTACCAGAAATTATAAAACTTAAAAATGGTGGTGTAACTTAAGTTTAACTAATGGCATTTTCGTAATTATCATAAATTTATGATTTTTGTGAAATCTATCACTTCTATGCTGTTCTAGGATTTATTCTAAGCAACTTTAATAAAGGGATAATATAGTAATTCCCTATGAATGATTTATTATTAATTTATCAATATTTTCAGTTATTTAATTTGTTAAACGATTAACTAAATTATAATTTAAATTATTCTAAAATCCTAGGGTGTTACAAATACACCCGAGTAGGTTCATAGGGCCAAGAAATCACTGATCTAAGCATATGCCTTGTGACAGACACGATGTACGAGTCATATTTATGGACAGACATGTGTACCGGATGATGTACGGCGTGTTTACATTGATCGCGTAATTCGAAATTGGAGTGGACGGTTAGATCTTCCGGTCTAGTAATGATAGATCATTCTAACGGCCAGTTTATTGATTTAGCTAAGTATACTGAGTTTTCAAAGGCCTTAAAAATTGTTAGAATGCGTATAAATGTGTGACGTGTGTGTATGCGTATGAACGACGCGGCCTAAAATTTAAATTCTAACGTGTGAACTATAACTCTCGTGTACTTACTCGTGTGCTAAATTTTCGGGGTATTACATAGCCAACCATAGACATGATTAAACTAGAAACAAATAGAAAAACAAAGAAAAACATAGAAAAACTAAAAAAATCCTAGGTCGGAGGAGTTGTAGATGCTCCACTTCAATCCTCTCCACCTCCAGAAACTTCAGAACTCTTTTAGGATAGATTGGGAAGAGTGTAGAGGTGTCATTTTATAGAAAATTGCACCACCACCTTGGAATCTTCGAGAAATTGCGTAAGGAATTACGTAGTCGGGGCGGTAGGCGACCGGTCGAAGCCCCTGGCCGACTGGTCTTTGCTTGCACAACAACGAACAAAAATGAAAATTGGACTTATGGTTCTTCTGGCTGATCGGTCGAAAATCGCACTTTTTTTCCAGTAAGGTTTTGCATAAAACTGTCTTCCAGTTCTGATTTTCAGACCAGTTAGACCACCGGTCTGTGCTCTCAAAGACTGGTTAGACGACCGGTCTGGAATGAGCGTTTTTAGTTTAGCGAGCTCAGTAGGTTTCCTTAATTTTCAGTCCGATTGGACGATCGGTCCTTGGCAGTGGACAACCGGTCTTCAGACTATTTCTTTGCACCTTTTCTTTTCTTTTTCTCCTTTATTCCTTACTTCTTTTCTCCACCTCTTGGCTCTTCTTCCACTGATCTTCAATGTGTGCTAAATAGGTCTTTTTATCATAGAATGCATGAGGTCCCTCTCTCACTCCTACAAACACAAATACACATATAAGATAGGTCTTTTAATATTCAAAACTATACATAATATGTGATGAATTGGGGTTAGAATATGCACAATTCAGAGCTCAACACACCCCAACCAGCATTTTGTTAGTCCCGAGCAAAACATGCATGAAACAAATTCAATCCCCCAACTTAAACCTCTTTCAGAAACTACACCTTTATAAGCTCTAAGACATGTGAATTTGAAATTCAGAAATAAGAAGTAATCAATTTCTCAAATCTTAATCTTCCTAGAACATAGAGAGTGTTTCAAATAGAGTCCATGCTGGTTATTTCATAGATAGAATGATCCAAACAAGTGTGGTCTAGTGTGATTTGTGAATGTTCAACTCATCAATTTTCAGGATTACCCTTCTTTTAATGGATTGATTATACTATAAATCTAAAAAGTGTACAGATCAACAACAAGCCTATGACAGGAATTTGCCTTATCGTTCTTATCGCTTGCTTTCACTCTACTTCCTATTACCAGCTTGGGTTATAGGCCCTCCCCTGGATGGTGGTAGGTAGCCCTTTTCGATATTCTTTTCAGCAGATTTTTCAACTTCACTCTTCGTCTTTTTCTTTCTCTTTTCTTTCAGAATGTCATAAGATAGGATTTTTAGAGATCCATATCTCAAATTTCTTTTCTTCTAATATTTTCTGAGCATGATGGACAAAGTTTCCCGGCTTGGTTCCTCAACACCTTTAGATCATAGTATAACTAATCTAAAATATACCTTCTAATCCTTTCAATCATGAGAATCATGTAATGTGAACTAGAATCCAAAAGTGTTCAAATTTTTTATCAATCGTATAAAAGAGGGAAACTTATATAGAAGACTACAATATCACAAAATTTTTAAGAGTTTCAAAATTAAATCACTTCATATCCCTTCCTCTCATATTCACATATACTTAAGTTTATAGAAACACAATTTCCAAAAGAGTTTTAAAGTCAGAAAATCCAAAAATTTTCCTACAAAAATTGCTTGAAATGTCACAAAAAATACTAGATTCATCTAAGAATCTTACCTCAACCAAAATCTTACATTGTTCTCAATATAAAAACATATGCAATATGCAATGACATGAGAGCAATGACAAAAATAAAGGAGAGTGAGAATAAGAGTACCTGAGAGAGTCAAAAGTGGGAATCTACCTCCAACAACTAATCCTAATGAAAGCAAGAAAACAAAAAGAAAACTAAAACGGCCTTATCCTACTTTTAGAAAGAGAATCTCCATTAGACTAGGAGATCAAACATCCGCAAACACAGGGTCAGGTAGTAAAATTAAATCAAGTAGGATCATCAAATGGTGTAAAAGGTTTCTCATGAATATCATCCACAATCCTAATTTTTTAAGTATTGGGTGCTTTCAAATTGAATAAGCTATTAAGAACCTTGCTGAAAAGTTTCAGTAGCTTTCATAAATTGCTCACCACATGTGTTAGGGAATGCGATCCTTTTAGGTTGTAATTCATCAAAATTGTATCTCCTTACTGATTTTTCTGAGCAATAGTTAGGAAAATATTGTTCACCCTGGTGCTTTTGCATGTCGTTCCAAATGAACCGCAATGGTATGGAAACATTAATCAATTTGTCTTCACGATACGATAGTGTTCCCATAAATTTAGATGTACCCGATATTTTCACAATTGATGCTAACTTCTCATACTTAGTGGAAAGAGACTTTTTGGGTATTAGCATTGTCTCCCGCAAAGCATGCACTATGTCCCTAGTCATGGGATCATCCTAATCGGTAAAGTGAGCTAATCAAACGTCTAGAGGATCAGAACGCTGATTTAAAACAAACTCTTCTTTCACAATAGATTCAATCATGTCTACCTTGTGGACATCATCATTATCCCTTTGCTTTTCGCCCATGTGGAACACGTTCACCTTTAATGTCATGTTCTTAAAAGATAATTGCATCACACCATTTTGACTTTATAATTGCATTTGATGTAGCTAAGAATGGGCGGCCCAATATCACTGATATTTAAGTGCTTGTATCCATAACTGGTTGTGTGTCCAAGACGACAAAATCTACCGGGTAGTAGAATTTCTTGACTTGGACTAAAATATCCTCAACCATCCCTCTCGGTATACAGATTGATCTATCAGCGAGTTGCAACATGATTTTGGTGGGTTTTAATTCACCAAGACCCAATTGCTCGTATACCGAGTATGGATCAGATTTACGCTTGCCCCCAAATCTAGCAAGTCTCGCTCAATCCGGTAGTCACTAATGATGCAAAAGATTATGGGACCGGGGTCTTTATATTCTGGGGGAGTCTTTTGGGTGAGAATAACACTCACTTGCTCATTTAAGAAGGCCTTTTGTTGTACATTGTATTTGCGTTTAGTTGTGGTTAGGTCTGTTAGAAACTTGGTATAAGAGAGAATTTGTTTAATGGCATTAAGCAAAGGTATGTTGATTTTAACCTGTTTGAAAACCTCTAGAATATCATGACAGTTTAGAAGAGGTTTGGGGTCTACTAATCTCGAAGGGAATGGTGCTACGAGCTTGTATTCGCGTTCTTTTTCTTATGGGGCTGAGCTAGATCCATCCTCATTCTCATAAATTATCGGATCATTAGGCTTGACGGCCTTCACCTGGAATAGATTTGTCGATTTGTTTACCACTTCTACGAGTGGTGATGGATTTTGCTTGCTCCACATTTTGGTTGGAGAGATTAGGGGCTATTACTTCATAAGTTTGTTTTGGATTGGGCTGAGCTTGGGCCGGAAAGGTCCCTTTTCTAGCATTCAAGTGTCCCTTAATTTCTTCAACCGAAACCTTTAGCTCTTGGAACATTTGTTAATTCGATTGATTTATTTGCATATGCCCTTGTATAAACGCCTTTAAGGTATCCTCCATTCTGATTTGAGGTGGAGCCATATTTGGTACAATGTTTTGCATAGGTGGCCCTCTTTGAAAAGTGGTGGGATTGGCTATAGGACCATTCCTTCAACTGAAATTTGGATGATTCCTCCAACTAGAATTATACGTGTTACCTATAAGTCCATTGAAAGGCCATTGATAAGCGTTTCTGGCATTCACTTACTCCTGCAACACTTCTTGAGGAATTGTGGGGACAATCTTGCATAGAGTGCACATTAGCGGCACAAATACCACACACATTTTCAATAGTTTCATTGGACTTTAAGGATTCACCCTTCCTAAGTTTCATGGCCTCGACTTTCCTTATGAGGCTGGCTATCTTGGCGTTCACGTCTTCCTCTTCTCTGAGGATGTACATCCCTCCCTTCTCTTTTTGTTGAGAAGGCCTATGATTACTTGACTTGTCCGAGGTGCCCCAAGATTAGGCGTTCTTGGCCAACATGTCAAAGTAGGCCCATGCTTCCTCTGGGTCTTTACTCATGAACTCGCCATTGCACATCATTTCTATGAATTGGTGCATGTTGGAAATCAATCCATCATAGAAGAAGCTTATAATTCGCTAAATCTTGTAGCCATGATGTGGGCAAGCGAGTATGAGGTCCTTAATCTTTTCCAACTTTGAAAGAATGTTTCACCCTCTTTAACTGAAAAATTCATTATAGCTCTTCGAAGGGTGTTCGTTTTATGAGTCGGGAAGAAATTTATCAAGAACTCCCGGGTTATCTCGTTCCATGTCCCTATCGATCGTGGTCTAAGAGAGTGAAGCCAAGCCTTTGCTTTTTCTTTCAAAGAGAAGGAAAATAGTTTAAGTTTTATTATATCTTCAGTGACATTAGTATATTATAGAGTAGCCACAACCTCATTGAATTCTTTTAGATGTAAATATGGGCCCTCAGAGTCCAACCCACAAAATTTTGGTAAGAGTTGAATTACACTCGGCTTAATATCAATGTTCCTTGCATTGGTTGGAAAAACCATGCATGAGGGTGTAGTTGTCCTAGTCGGTTGTAGATAATTACGTAAAGATCTCATTGGAGGAGCATTGTGGACCTTGTTCTCTCCTATTTCTCGATTTGTATTTGTGGTTGGAGTAAGAGGGAGAGGATTCCTCACGGGTGTCTCAGCCATGCCTCTCGAACTTGCATAAACTGCGAGATATTTTCTCACACGTTTTTTAACCGAGAAGCCTTCAACTAAACCTCCTTCAGGTTGGAGACGGTTTATGTGGTTACATTCCTAATGGGACATAAACCACACAAAGCACAATTTAAGTCTAAAACCTAAATCCTAAAAACAGAATCGAGAAACTATAAAAATCTGAAAAACAAAACAATGTTAGTTCTAGAAAAATTAGAAAATCTAGTTCTAGAAAAGCTAGAAATCCTACCTAACTATCTACTTCTATAGTTACTAGAATAATTAGAACCATTTAGCCTACAAAATCCCCAGCAACGGCACCAAAAACTTGTTCGCCAACCCCAAGTGTAAGGCTGTGATGTAGTAATAACTCAGTGAGGTCGAGGTCGATCCATAGGTATTAGTAACTAAACCAACTCTAACTCTTCTAATAACTTGAATTAAGAGGTTCAAAATTTTAGAGATTTAGAACTAAGTATAAACAGTAAAGTAAAGATGGGAAAAACTAAGGAAATTAAAGTAACTAGAGCACCATGGATCCACTTGTAGTAGATCAATACCAATTCATTCATCAAGCACAAACACACAATTGGAATCGAAGTCCTATCTCTATCCAATTGGAAGATATTGCATTCAAAACTTAACAATCCAAACTCAATATGGAAATCAATTCTAGTTCTAATGAAGCATAGAGAAGATGAACTTATAGCACTACGAAGTAACAACCATACCAGAAGATAATGGCTTGATCAAGGGTTACTACAATTCAAATCTCATTAAACCAATATGATCATTCTTAGAAACTTATAAGCAACTTGTGTCCGGAGCACACAAACGCTCAAAATCATCTAAAAATAGCAACTTTTATTCAAACTAGAACTTGAAAATCCAAAACTAAAGTTTAGCGTACTTGCATGAATGAATTAAGCATTAAATCTAACTACATGCTTCACCTCTTAGATCTAGCTAAGAGGTCTAGCCAACTATAGACATGATTGAACTAGAAACAAATAGAAAAAAAAAACATAGAAGAACTAGAAAAACCCTAGGTCGGGGGAGTTGTAGATGCTCCACTTTGATCCTTTCCACCTCCAATAACTTCAAAACTCTTCTAGGATGGATTGGGAAGAGTGTAAATGTGTCCTTTTTATAGAAAATCGCAGGACCACCTTGAAATCTTTGAAAAATTGCGTAAGGAGTTACGTAGTCGGGGTAGTGGCTGACTAGTCGAAAATTGTATTTTTTCCAGTAAGCTTTTAGATAAAATTGTCTTTCACTTCTGATTTTTAGACTAGTCAGACGACCGGTCTGGAATGGGAGTTTTTAGTCCAGTGAGCTAAGTAGGTTTCCTTAATTTTCAAACCGGTCAGACGACCGGTCTTCATACTATTTCTTTACACTTTTTCTTTTCCTTTTCTCCTTTCTTCCTTGCTTCTTTTCTCCACCTCTTGGCTCTTCTTCCATTGATCTTTAATTTATGCTAAAGATGTCCTTTTATCATAGAATTCATGAGGTCTTTCTCTCATTGCTACAAACACAAATACACATATAAGATATGTCTTTTCACATTCAAAAGTATGCATAATGTGTGATGAATTGGGGTTAGAATATGCACAATTCAGAGCTCAACACAAAACAACCATAGGAAATGGTTAAATAGGATATATTTGTAACAGCTAGAAAATGACAAAAAAAGCCTCGTTCGATAGTATCGAACCGACCTTCGATAAGATTGAATAATTCAGATTTAAGCGGTTTAGTTGCTGGACTGATTTGTCTAAGTTTGATCCTATTGAGTGGGGTCTTCGATACAATTGAGTCCTATCGAATGATTGTCGATAGGCTCAAGATCCACTCGAACTGTGTAGATTTTAGAATTCTTCTTTTCAAGTCATTTGCACAATTTTTTGGTAACATCTTGTAAATATCCATACTAGACCCTAGCATATACACATTCGATACTGTTAAAGAATCGTGCAAATCTAATTAATTACCTCTTTTAGCCTAGAAATCAATGGTTTAGGAGAGTTAAGATCAAATCTTCATTTATGTGAATCGCATAAAGTCAAAACTATGAATCTAGCAACTGTGCACAAGAAATTCCGCTACTCAAATAGCCTTTGAAATGTCCGGATATTTCACGTACGGAAAATCATCCGTCTTAGTGGGCTTGATGTCTGTCACAGAATATTAGGTGGAGATCGCATAACCAAACATACAACTTGGAGCTGAAAGGTAGCACATGTGATGTGTGAGGCTGCTATGAAATCACCCAGAACTTAAGTAAATTGTTCACATTCGGACTTGCCCGATGTTGTGGCTTTCGAGCCATTAGTTTGTGACCAAATTTCAAGCACTAACCTTGATCATTATTTTATAAACATCCCTACAGCCACAACCCTGATCGTTGATCAGTAACCGTCGAACTAGCCCCTTAACCATATCTATTAATTGCAACATTCGAATTGCCGGGTAATTGTAGCCTTATGTAGATCACTACTTGTGACAACTACCCCGTGGTTTAAATCAACCTGTACTCCCCCAAGTGGACCCCTAAAGCTAAAACCAACCCCTCATAGGGTATCTAACCAATAACCTAGCTCTTAGGGCCAAATACACCATCAAGCACTATACCCCTCTATTGGGCACCCCTCCCCTTCATTCGAATTTGCCCTAACAAAAGGAAGAAAAGAGAAAGGGAAAGAGAGAGAGAGAGAGAGAGAGAGAGAGAGAGAGAGAGAGAGAGAGAGAATGTGTATGTGTGTGTGGTTGAGATCTTGATTATGTGATCCTTTCTCTAGAGTGGTACGGTTGCTTCAACGAACCTTAGTTGTTACCATTTTCCTCCATTGGATTTATCTCCATTCAGAATCGGAGCTAAGAAATGCATCATACTTTTCGATTTTAAGCCAGTAGGTGTTAAATTTCATAAACCTTACGTAAGTCCTCTCAATTTAATGTAGGAATCAGCTTTTCCTCAAAACCCTAAACCCAGGAGCTCAAAGATTGAGAAATCCTTCTATAAGATGTGGACCATTCCTTCTAGGTTTCCTTTTATCAACCCTTGATAGTCTCAGATAACGAATCCATGTTGTTATTAGGATTTCATATGCTATGATTGCTAGATTTGCTTCGTTATTGCAACCCTGATGTTATTTGTTATTGGTTGTCAACATGCTCGATAAAATGCTTGAATAAATGAAATTCCTGATTTTAGAACTTGCCTATGTCGTTCGATAAGTTTCTTGATATTGATTTGATTATATGGATTCGTACGTATATTCAATTGACTTATACTGTTATAATACAAGTTGTTTTATATTTTCTTTATGACTCAAATTATCATTGTTACGGATACATCTTTGTAAATTGTCTAAGGAAGCGGGTGGCTGTTGAACCTCCAATTTATACATTGCATTGGCCATTACATCACATTATATGCATGGTTTTCATGTTTAAAAGGCCCACCTAATGCATGTTTTGTGATTGTAGGAACGAGAGTAAACTTTACCCAATTGGAGACAAAAAAGAATACATTAGGACCCTTTGAATGAAGGGCCAAGGTGGACAAAGAAGAAAGAAGAAAGAGGGAGAAAAGAGAAGAAAGAAAAGAAGAAAAAGAAGAAAATGATCAAGGGCCGACCGGTTCCTGACCGATCGGCCGACCTGCCAGCTACCCTGAGGACGTTATTGGACTAAGACCAGTTTAGTCCAACTGGTCTTGACCGATCGGCCAACAGGTTGGCGCCCTCTGGGAACTCTCTGGATAAAAAAATCAGTCTGGTCCGACCAGTCTTGACCGATCGGCCATCAACTCAGGAAACCCCCTGTGCACGTTGGACCTATGAGATAAGCAGTCTGACCGGTCAAGATCGGTCGGCCAGCCTAGTCCAACCGGTCGTCTGACCGGTCGGCCACATGCAAAAACAGACAGCTTCTATTTTGGGTTCCGATTTTCTCTGCGCACTGCGTAACCTTACGCGATTTCTAGATGATTTCGATGCGGCAGAGCTTCCCCACTATAAAAGGACACCTAGGGATCGTTCCTAAGGCATCCTAGAAGAGATTAAGTACGGTGGGAGATGGCGGAAGTCGATTTCGGAGTTCTACAACTCCTAGTTTGTTTTCTAGTTTTATGCTTTGTTTGGTTTGTTTCATGTTTCCTTGGATCATGAACGGCTAAACCTCTTAGCTAGGGCTAAGAGGTGATGCTTATAGTGAATCTAATATGTTTCAATTCGTTTGATTTGGTTTAAAGTTGGATTTCTATTGAAGAACGATGGTTTGAAGTTTAAATAAAGTTCTAGGTAGTTTTTCTTAATCTTATGATGACACATGAATGTTTGGAAGAATTTCTTGAGTTCTTAATTGTTTTGAGCTAGTCTAGACCTGTATAATCTGAGGAATTGGATACGCTCTAGATCTATGATCTTCATGTGGGAGCTTCTTACCAAAGTTCTATTTTTTTGGAAATTCTGAAGTCTGTGAGACTGTGTATGTGATTTGGATCGAGTTCAAATCATGATCTAGTTTTATCTTGTGACAGGATTTAATGATGGTTATGATTGTGATCTTAAATTATTAGAATTGGGACTGACCTATGCAATTGAGTATGCTCATGTTTTAGCTTGAATTGAGAGAATCATGTACATAATTCACACATATGACAGATTGTTTGGTTTAACTGCTCTATCATCTGGCTAGATAGAACTTAATTTTGATTCTAGTTGAGAAAGTGAGAAACCACAACGAATTGAGCATCAAGGATTGCTATAAGTGGATCCTTGAACCCCTAGTGCCTTTTATTAATTGTTTACCTTCAATTTAATTCAAAGTTACTATCCACATCAATTGTCTACAAATCTGTTAGTTAGCTCTTTAGTAGAACTATTGGAAGTGTTTTGTGAATTCCTACATAAGTCCCTGTGGATCGACCTCGGTCTTACCGAGATTATTACTACATCACAGCCTTTCACTTGAGGCGAGCGAATAGTGGCCCGTGTTCGCTCGCCTCAAGTGCAAGGCTGCAATGTAGTAATAACTCGGTGAGACCGAGGTCGATCCACAGGGAGGGTGATTAACCCAATTCCAATTGGTTTTATCTAATTTAGGATTTTAGGTGAGATTGAAAAGAACACTAAATGAAATTCTACTAATAAAAAATTCAGAAATGGAAACATGCTAGAGCTTCCAAGGATTCACTTTTTGTTATTGTTAATGTCTTGACTTAACTAGGTCTTGTAGTTACTCAACCGAAATCGAACTCCTATCTCTTATTCGACTGGAATATAAAGTAGTTAAATCGCATAATGGACTAAGACAGATGTTTGTTTATTGATTTGGTTCCCACAATAATGCTCAGGTATTGGGCACACCCAATTGTACAGGCCAATCCTTTTTCCAATTAAGTTTAGTTCATAATCATGACCTTCATCAAATCCTGTCACTAGACCTGACTAGAACCAATGATATGAACTTCAACTAACCCAAAATCAATAGCAAAGCTTCTATCTCAGATCAACTTAAGAGATTTGAACTCTGGTTTGATATAGTTCCCACATTACGATCACACCGTTGAAGACATGGCAATCGAAGCATCTATCATGGCCGAAGTCTATGATAGATCAAAGAATGACACTGGTTTAAGCAATGCAAACAGGTAAGTCAATAGATTTAAATTCACCAAGCATCCCATAAGCCAAGAGACATCAAGAGATCTAAGAAGATCTTAAACTAGAACTTCATTCAAACATAATTCAACCCATTGTTCAACATTAAATCATCAAAACAAGACCTAGGTTATATCAATCCATTAATAATGAACCAAAAGCTTCACCTCTTAGCTCTAGCTAAGAGGTCTAGCCAATCCAAGACATGATTGAACTAGAGAATACAAGAAAAACTAAAAGAAACATAAAAACTACAAATAAATCTAAGAAAACCAAGTTGGAGATGATCCACATTAAGCTCCACCACCTCCAGCACATCCAGGCCTCTCTCAGGATGTCTTAAGTCGAGGGTGGAGAGGTCCTTTTATAGGAAAATCCTACCTATTGCCTCAGTTGCTTGCAAAATGAATTTCAGTGCCTACAATGTTGGGCGCCTGAGCTCCCTTTGTTGGGCACCCGAATTGTCGCTCGAACATGCCAAAAAATGTTAAGCGAGTTCTATGGTGAATTTTGCTTGGGTTAGGGCGCCCGACCCTGAGTCTGAGGCAACTGAACCCCCTGTTTCTGCACTTTTTGGGTTCGCTTGAGTTCTGATCTTCACCAATCTTTTCCTCCTTGCTTTGGCATGTTCTAAACTTGATTCCTCATCATTCTACATTCTTTGGTTTAATGTTGAATCTTATGTAATCTCGCTCCATTACCTGCTTTTGGGGTCCCAAAAGTCAGTACCCTCTAAAACAAATCAACTGGGCACGTGCTTCGAGAGAATCCCACAAAATACCATCCGACGCACCCAAATATCAAGATTTGCAAAGGATCCAGTACTTAGCCATTTTTTTCCGGTGGGCCCCACGAATCACTGTGATCAAAACCATCCAGAATCAGGCAAACACCTTCTTTATGAATTATGATAAGCAGTGCATGACGATTCGCCAAGAAGCGAGCCCCGCAAGCCCTTCGTTTCACAAAACCCAATTTTGCAAAACACGAGTACGTCAAGCGTACCCATTTATTCAGCCCAACGCACCCTTAAATTCATGAAAATTCAAAAATCATTTCGGTATGTATTTCAGCTCTGACGCATCCGAAAAATAGCTTCGACACGTCCATAAATTCAGAAAATACGAAACTGCAATTTCAGAGTGCATTAGACTTGTATTTTCAGGGTGCATTGGACCCCAACGCATCCGAAAATTGCCCCACGCATCCGTAAATTTAACAAAAATTAGGCATTTAATTTAAAGGTGCGTTGGAGCCAACGAACCCATAAATTAAGTCCCACACACCCAAAAAATCAGACAATTACAGAACATGTTCATGGGTGCAACAAAACACCACATTTCAGGAAAATGTCCTTGGAGTTCATTTTCTAGTTCTAACAAACTGGCAACTCTGCTGGGGACATTTTTCTGAAATGAACTCCAAGGACATTTTCCTAAAATGTGGTGTTTTGTTGCTCTTGGGTTCTGAGTAATGAAAACATTCATAGACAATCATAAGCATTCACAAAAGATACACAAGAAGAGATATCGCAAGGCAAATTTTATTCCAGAGATCCTGAGATCTAGTACATTCGAGGCCGTGATCTGGCACGAGCCCTTAATTACATCGAATGATCGATGACCCTTGATTAAAAGGCAAAAGACTAGTCAGCAGAGACTATGGTCTTAGAGTTTGTGGTCGTAGAGACTTGTATTTGTTTTGTCATGGACTGAACCATCTTTATATTAGTCAGATGTCTATGTCCCATGTTTTGGCCGGAGATCTGGGCTGAGACTGTCAGGATTTATGACTGGGAAGGATGACTCTAGGCTTGCGCCTGTCAATGTATGAACAGGTGACCTCAGGAAGTCCACTCTACAGTTGTGTATACCTGTGTAGCTCAACCGAAGGATACCGTTTGAATGGGTAGGGCATCGACTGTTGTGTTGTGGCAGTTCATAGCAATTGATTTGTAGTGAATTGAAACTCTTTGGTATGGTTTATCGTGATAACCATAGTCCTGTTTGCCTAGCTTTCGACCCAAATCGGATCACATCTTTACAATAGATATAAATGATGACATATTTGCATAGTTCTGGATGCTGGCAGCTCCTTTTCGAGAAGTCATTTCATTCAATGCGTCGGACCGACCGGGTCGAACCTCAAAGATGCGCAGTTCTGCTCATTGTTAAAGATCCCGGAACATCCATTTGACCATTCCATTGTGTCCGGAACGCTCGAAATATCCAAAATAGGCTTAAGCGGAATTTGAAAACACTTAAAATTGAGTCCGGTGCACCCATGAACATGTTCTATAATTGGCTGATTTTTTTGGTGCGTGGGACTTAATTTATGGGTGCGTTGGCTCCAACACACCTTTAAATTAAATGCCTGATTTTTGTTGAATTTACGGATGCATGGGGCAATTTTCGGGTGCGTTGGGGTCCAATGCACCCTGAAAATACAAGTCCAAATTATGTTAAATTTTCGGGTGCGTGGAAGTCCAATGCACCCTGAAAATACAAGTCCGAATTATGTTGAATTTTCGGGTGCATCGAGCTATTTTTGGGTGCGTGCCCACACTTATGATTTTTTATAATCCGGACCTGCGGTGGTATTGGTCGGAGTGATCTTTCGGCGAATGATAACGGTGATCGAAAAGGGATTCCGGTGACCGAGAAAGTTTTCCGGCGGTCAGAAAAGGGTTCCGGCGAGGGTTTCCGGCGGTAAATCCCAAATACTCAGGGGATAATGGCTCTCTCACTTTCTCAATCTGTTAATCTGTACAAATGAACAGTGGGAGGGGGTATTTATACCCGAAAATACCGGACAACGACCAATGAGGGGCTGCCACGTATGGCGCATCCCATAAAGTCTTTGATGCACCCCTAAATGGGCGCGTGGGAGCTCAGATGCACCCCAAAATGATATTTTGAAAAGTGATGATTTTATGGGTGCGTCGAGCTATTTTTTGGGTGCGTTGGAGTCCAATGCATCCAAAAAATGCTATGCTGGTACTTAGTGATTTTATGGGTGCGTCGAGCTATTTTATGGACGCGCTGGACGATTTTTGGATGCGTCAAGGTCCAATGCACCCTGAAATTGCAGTTTCGTATTTTCTGAATTTATGGACGCGTCGAAGCTATTTTTCGGATGCGTCAAGCTATTTTTCGGATGCGTCAGAGCTGAAATACATCCCGAAATGCTTTTTGAATTTTCATGAATTTAAGGGTGCGTTGGGCTGAATAAATGGGTGCGCTTGACATACTCGTGTTTTACAAAATTGGGTTTTACGAAACGAAGGGCTTACGGGGCCCGCTTCTTGGCGAATCGTCATGTACTGCTTATCATAATTCATAAAGAAGGTGTCTGCCTGATTCTGGACGGTTTTGATCACGGTGATTCGTGGGGCCCACCGGAAAAAATGGCTAAGTACTGGATCCTTTGCAAATCTGGATATTTGGGTGCGTCGGATGGTATTTTGTGGGATTTTCTCGATGCACGTGCCCAGTTGATTTATTTTAGAGGGTACTGACTTTTGGGACCCCAACAAATGCCCCTCCGGTGCGTTGCGATGGACCTACGACCGTTCAACGCAACGCATCGGATTCCTGGGTCCACACTATAAATAGATAAGATAGCCTGATTTTCTTTCATTCCTTGCTTTTTACTGTGCATTCGCTCTGCATTTGACGCACCCAAATATTCGCCAACGCACCCTTTTATTGTCGCTAGCGCACCCAAAAAAGGTCGAGCGCGCCCTTTTATTTCAAATATTTAGATTTTTGGGGTGCGTCAAGCGTGACGCACCCAAATAATGACTTGGTGAAATTTCAATTTTAAGGGTGCGTTGAACGCACCCAAGTATTCGAACTTGGTTGAATTTTGGGATTTTAAGGGTGCGTTGGGCTTAACGCACCCTTCGTAGTAAGTTGGGGAAACCCTTAAATTTTAAGGGTGCGTCACGCTTGACGCACCCAAATATTGTACTTGGGGAAAATGATCGAATTTTGAGGTGCGTCGGGCGTGACGCACCTATGTATTGAACTTAGACCGATTATAATGTTTTAGGGTGCGTTGGGCCCGACGCACCCAAATATTCAGTCAAAACATTTTTGGCATTTTGGGGTGCGTTGGGCTTGGCGCACCCAGATATTCGACTTTGTATCTTTTTATGAAATTTGGATTATTTTAAGAGGTGCGTTGGGTCCGACGCACCCAGTTTCCAGGACTTGGAATTTTCTCGTTTCTCGGGCTCTTTCATGTGTAAATTTGGCCCAACACTACCCATCATATCCACATTTTGGGTGGGCAAAGCTATTCCCGTGGTGACAGGGATCGTTACTTTAAAGGATATGGGGTCCCGCACTTCCATATTAAATTCTCATGTGCATTCATTGTTATCCGGAAGCTGTGTCAGGGTCTCACATACTTTAAATCTTGGGCTATGCCTGGCCAAAAATGGCATTTTCTGGGAATTATAATGATTAATTTAGATAGAGTTTAGACGTACCTGCGCATGCCTCCGTTGACTTTGGATCTGATGCAAATAATCTTCATATGCTTCCTTTCTTTACTCCTTTTTATCGAATTGCCGTGGTTCTCAAATCGGGTTGTTAGTCTTGTTTTTCCAGCAGACAATGGTTGTAACTCATGCCTCCTTACGCGCAGCTCATGACTGCTTGCAACGGCTCTTTGACTCCCTCAACCGTCTGGAAGCTTGGTCATCCCTCCATGTTCAGTATGATGAGGTGTCCGAGGCTTTATCTAGACTTGGTGTAGATTATCGTCCCATACTACAGGCTATCTGGAATGTTTCACTTATGGCCTCCATTTTTTATGAGCACAGAGAAGCCATACTTGATTTCATTAGCGACTCCTCGTTCCCAGAAGAGCTGGCTCTCCTTGAGGCGGCAGAGCCTCCCTTGGCTGATTCTTTCTTAGCCTTATTGAGCCGGCTTAACTCCTTAAAGAGGGAGAAAAGGGAGAAGAGCCGATTCCTGGCTTGGGCTGTCCCACTGGCGGAGGCCGAGTTTCCAGATCATCCGCCAGCATCTGGAGAATGATCAGAGAGGCCTTGAGAGAATACGACAGGCTTACGATCGATATCTCCATCGTGAGGAACTGGACCAATGCTGAACACTTGAACTTCGACTTTGTGTAGCAATGCATCTCCTACCTGATGGACCTGATTTCTAAGGAAGCGCGGGTCCAGGCGAAGGTGGACGAGTTGAAGGCTCGGATTCTTCCGCTACTGCAAGATTGAGATCCTTTTCTGTCCATGGGGAGGGCCCCCCGCAATTTTGTGTCATCTTATGACAAACTCTAACTTTAACATTTAAACAATTGATATGACAGTCTGAATATTCTGGGCCTGTCTCAGTTAATGAATGATGATTATATTGTTTTCTCTTTCTTTTATCCAGTTCTTGTTTGTATGTGATGATGATGTCGGGGTTATGAATGCTGTCGTGCTATTTCCTTCTTTGCCAGTTCGAACGCATTTTACTATGACCTTGATTCATTTATTGGTGCTCGTGCCTCCTTTGCCTACTACTTTGCATCCTCTTGAACTTTGAGAATGTCGATTTCTTTTGTTTGCATTTTCTCTTGCTTTGAGCTATATCTAAGCTTTCCGTGTGCCGTCGCAGATTGTGATGGCTAGCGATCCCTCTGAGGCTATTGGTGGCACTCCGATTGGTGACGCGGGTGCAGTCAGGGAAGAGGGTGAGCTGAGCCTTCAGGAGAATTTGAGCGGGGATCGTCATACTGGAGAAGGCAATGATGATGAACCGATATATGACAAGCTTGTCCCTGAGGCGGATGTTGAAGCAATTTTCATGGACTTGGATGACGAGGTGCCCACCGATACTGTTCTTATCTCCGATATCCCCATGGCTGAAGCTGCAGATGACCAGGGTCCTGTTCATGAAACGACGACCACTGCCGCTGTGGAGGTTGCACCTCCCCTGACCCTTTCCTGTGTTGAAGATATTGGGGTCGGGGATGTTGATTTAGCTTCTCGGGGCATTTCGGTTTCTGTCGCTGCATCGAGTATACCTGAACTTACCTCGAAAGCATCTCCGACCGTCGAACCTTCATCAGCTGAGCCTATTGTGGAAGCTGTTCCCATTGTTGGACCGTCATTAGCTGAGCCTATCGGGGAGGTTTCCTATGGGGTTGAAGTTTCTGGTATAGGAACAAGTGCATCGGAAGTGCCACGAAAACTCTTCCTACTGTTGTACCGTCGTCAGTTGAACCCGTTGTGGAACCCCTTACCTGTTACCATGCCAACATCTGACACCAACGTTCCTGAGGTCGTAGTGCTATCTTCTCCGGAACTACCTGAGCCGTCGACCGAGGGGATTGCTGAACCCGCCCCAGTATTGCCTACGCCTACTGCCTCGACTAACGTGCCTGCTGTTGACATTCTTGAAGCCACTGGTATATTACTTGTCTTCACCGCTTCGACTATCTTTTTCCTTACTGAGGCCTCTTTATACTGACTTTACCATTTCTTTTATCAGCGGCCGCTCCTGTTCATGCTTTAGCCCCTGTGGCCTTGCCCGAGGCATTCATTTCTTCTCTCCGAGGACTGTCAAAGGTGAAGGCGGACCTTTTAAAGAGTCTTTTAATGAACATCGCCGCCTCTCTGAAGAATATGGATGAATGGTCCATTTTGGATGAAGGGCTGCAGGCGCTTGAATGCAACGCTGCATGGCTCGGGATTGACGTCTCTTTGATGATCAACCATGTAGTCCTGTTCAGGGAAGGCATGGCACAACTCAGCGAGGTGAGACACTTAAGAGTCGATCCTTCTATTGAGGAGAGGCGCGGTCATTTGCAGTCCCTCCTGCCAAAGCTTGAGTTGTGCGAGGCAGATATAACTGCGATGAGGCGCGACTGGCAAGATGCCACCGTTGGGCATCAGGGAGCCATAGATCGGCTAGCAGAGATAGATAATGAGATAGCATGGCTGCAAGCTGAATGGTCCGTTGTTCACCTCAATCTCTCAAAATTTGGCAATCAGAAGGCTCGTCTGCAATTATCTATCGAAAAGCGTGAGGCCGAACGTAACACTATACGAAATCAGGTTGCAGAACTGAGAGAGTTCCTTCAAAGCGTCCCCGATCCTTGCACAGGTCTTAGTCGCGGCGGAGGCAATACAGAGGGTAACCCAGGAGTCTGCAATTCATTTGCTAGAACAATGTTTAAGAAATTTGAACGGTTAAGCTTTGTAATTGTTTCATTCCGTAATTTTGTGGAGATACGTTGTGACAGTAATGTTGTAATGATATGTATACTATTCATGTGATCGTGCTATGTGTTTTATCTACTTGATACTTCTTTCATTTGAGTTTGGATTCGAATATAACGTAGATTATTTTGGAAGGAATGTCCCCCTGTCAGGAGTCAAACCTATTTTTATGCGGAATGGGTGTGCTCGAGCCTTAATCTTAAGGTCCATCTTTTCATTCTGATTCTTAATAACCTCGGATCGGGCGGGGTGGCGACGCCTGATACGTCTTGGGTTTCAATGACTTTCCTGATGCTTGTGCAAACACACGGAATCAATGATTAGTATCTGTAATTGTAAGCATTGATTACCGTATGGTATCATTTCTCTTGATGTTTGTCTATTACACTTTCCCTCTAGCGGGGCGTTTACAAATCACAGTGGTATTCTCTGTCAAGTATAATATATTTTCAAGAATCGACCATTCCCCAACGAGCTGATGCCTTGCCCCTTGCAATCGATCACTCGATAAGCTCCATTGGAGTATACTTCATCGACGATGCACACTGGATCCCACTTCGGGTTGAATTTACTTTTCGGGCCTTGAGTTAGCACCGGGCGTTTCATCATTAGCACCAGGTCGCCTCTTTTGAACGACCTACCACAAACTCGTTTGTCGTATGAGGCTGAGATCTGTTTCTGATACATTTCGAGACTTTGCTGAGTGACCAATCTCTTTTCTGTTAGTGCACTTTTTTGTGGCATACTAGTGCACCTTGTTTGTCAATCACTTACGTCAGTGAGTCTAGTGTCGGTTGAGCCCAATGAAGACGACGACCGAAGACTCAGATGGCCCCGCTGCATCAAGGAAGAAGAATCAGGTAAAAGTGATGCCTTGATGTGCCTTAACCTTGACCAAAACCCAGCCCCTAACCTCTTTGATGACCTTGACCATATTAGGGAACCTTTAGTCATCATAGATTGGCCCTAGGTGTCCCAAAAGATCACCTAAATCTTGGCCTAGGTGAGAGGGTTGAAGAATGGATGGGTCAGCAAAACAGTGGGCTGAACCCAGGCCTGTCCGACCGGTCACGATCGGTCGTGGACCCCTAGCCGACTAGTCAAGACTGGTCAGACAGACAGTCCAATTTGGACAGCAAGCTACTGGAATGAGATGGCCATTGGGCCAACCGGTCGTGGACCCTGGACCACCGGTCTTGGACCCCTGGCCGACCGATCTTGACCGGTCGTGCAGACCATTCTCCTTAAGATAGCAAGCTTCTGTCTTTGCACTGGCCTATGGCTGACCGTCGTGGACACTGGACGACCGGTCGTGGCCCCTGGCCGACCGGTCGTGCGACCGGTCGGCACTAGCCATTTTCTGCCCGTTTTGTATCTGTTGTGCACTTTTCTATATAAGGGCTTGGCTTGTTTTGAAGGGTAAGAAGAGGGATTTCGAGAGGAGTGAAGCCACCATTGTTGGAGACCATTTGAGGCTCATTTCCAACCTATGCAAGGCATCTTCCTTGTGCTTTAACACAAGATTGGAGCATTCCAAGCTCATGAAGAAGATGACCTTCATCCCCTCTTGATCTCTAGAGTTTGGAACCTTCTTGATTTGCAAATCCTTATCCAAAACTCTAAGATGAGATCGTTGTAGGAGAGAATCTCTAGGCAACCCATTCCCATTAGTTGTAGAGTTCTCAAACCTACCCTCCTAGCACCTTAGGCATCTCAAAGGCATCACATGCAAGGTGTTTGATCAAGTGTGGCTGAGGCATTGGCGACGCAACGGCAACACGATCGTGGGAGCAAGGGAAGCTGATTGAAGCATGGGAGAGCGGAGATCAAGCAACCCAAACCGGCGCTAAACAAGGGGCTCATCTGACAAGTAAGGTTGTCTTTATTGAGAGTCCATTTAGAGTTTGTTTGTCGAACTCGAACTAGGGACGTTAGCCATTCCTTGGCCCGTTAGCCGGGCTTAAACTAAGTCTCTAAGGGGGAGCCTCCGTCACGGGAGTGAACGTGCGTCGGGTTGAGAGTTAGCCTATGTCCAAAACTCCGTTTGGGTTGAGAGTTAGCCCTTTGTCCAAAACTCCGGTTATGGTTGAGAGGTGAACCGGTAAAACCTCCGTATAAAGGTTGAGAGGTGAACCTCATTTAAAACCTCCGATAGTGAATGTCGGTGTGCTCAAAGGAGTTGAGTACTTGAATCGGGAGTGGAGTAGACCCAAAGTCGAACGACTATACATGCTTGTGTTTGTGATTGAATTGAGCACATTAATATCTTAGCATTATTAATTTAATTGTCTAATTATGAATGCTTGATAGGAATGTATGCTAGGCACTAATTAGGCACATCCACACATAAGATGTACTTTCACTAGTTGTGTAGACTTGAGCTCATTGATCCATTCTCATAAGTCTACATAGGTTGCATAGGTTAGGAGCTTGATTAGTTAAATCTTTTGATTACCTATGCATGCTTTAGACTAGGTTGTTTATTGCTTAATCATGTGCTAGTCTTGTGATTGGACCCACTTAGGCTTGGAAGCCGAAGTGTTCTTACTTACTTAGTTTGATTTGTTGAATTGTATAAGTAGGCGAAAAGAATTTAAAAAAACGTCCTAATCACCCCCTCCTATAGGTTTAGCCATCATTCTAGTTGCTCTTTAAGCTTCCGCACATACGTGGGTGTCGTGTTAGACTACCGACGTACTTTCATTTTCATCTAGATCATCTAGCTCAGTCATTCTGATCTCGGCAATACGCTTGGTTGTCAGGGAATGGTGAAGTGCGACCCGTAATGACTCAACCTGTATCTCCATCGAGACCACCGCCTCCGTGCCGTACACCAACGAGTAGGGTGTAGCTCGCGTGGCTGTGCAGTGTGTGGTTTGATATGCCCATAATGCTTCGGGCAGACGCTTGTCCCAATCTTTCTTACTCTCTACTACTGTCTTCTTCAAAATCTTCACAATAGTCTTGTTAAAAGCTTCAGCCAGTCCGTTTGCAGGAGGATAGTAAGGTGTTGAATAGCAATGCTTGATCTTGAATTTTGTGCACAACTTGTCAATGGTAGCGTTCTTGAAGGGTGTTTCGTTGTCGGTGGTGATTTTCTCGGGAATACCATGTCGGTATAGTATGGTGTGGCGGATGAAACTTTCGACATGTTTTGCCTTCACGCTCCTAAGCGCGACTGCTTCGGCTCACTTGGAAAAGTAATCCGTCGCGACTAAGATGTATTGGTGCCCCTGGGAAGAGGGCGGGCTGATCGGTCCAATCACGTCCATGCCCCAGGCTCCAAAAGGCCAGGACATCACTGATTGATGTAACTCTTCCGGTGGCGAGTATATGATATCTGCATGGATCTGGCACTGATGACATTTCTTGACAAATTCTATCGCATCTTTCGTCATCGTGGGCCAATAATATCCCATGTGTTGGACACGGTGATGTAGGTTCCTGTCCCCTTGGTGGGCATCGCATTCTCCTCCATGGGCTTCCTTTAACGTAGCATGTGCTTCATTCTGGTCCAAGCAGCGCAACAATACTCCCTCATACGAGCGTTTGTAAAGGACGTCCTTCTGTAGTATAAATGACCCAGCGCGTCTCCTAACCTGCATGCGCATCTTGAGCTCTTCTGGTAAGAATCCATACTTCAAGTAGTCGATGAACGGCCTTTTCCAGTCATTATCTTCTGTGATTTCGAAGTAACAGATGAGGTTTACGCTTGCTCCGACACCACGCAGTGCGGCTGTCGGTAGGATGCTCCTTTCTTCGATTGTTACTTGAAGTGGGCTGCCTCCAGGGTTAGCCAAAGCAGCGGCCAGGCTGGCCAATGCGTCGGCCTGTACGTTCTCCTGCCTTAGTATATGTGAAATGTTGCTATTACGAAACTAGTCGAATAGTGACTGCGCTAGTTGGCAGAAAGGCGACAACTTAGGTTTGCGGACCTCATATTCTGTCGTCAACTGTCCGATGACTAGCCTGGAGTCACAATAGATCTGTATTACCTTGATTCGCATCTCTAATGCGAGCTGTAGACCAATGATGAGGGCTTGATATTCTGCTTCGTTGTTGGTGCAAGCTAGCACGATCGTAAACGAGTAGGGCAGCAAATCTCCTTGTGGACTGATAAATATAACCCCCGCTCATTCCCCTGTCGACCTGGAGGCTCCATCAAAGTACATCTTCCAGAGTCGTGGTTCTCTGACCATCATAACCTGATCATCTGGGAGATCACATTCCATTTCTTCGCTGCTCGGGACCGGATGTGCACCAAGAAAATCTGCGATTGCCTGTCCTTTAATAGCTCGGGCCGGGACGTATGTAATGTTGAATTCAGAGAGGAGAATGGCCCATTTTGCTAAGCGTCCGGATAACATAGGTCGGTTCATAAGGAACTTGATCGGATCCGCCTTGGATATCAACGTTATTTGGTGCGAGAGGCAGTAATGCCTTAGTTTCTTTACAGCGAAAATGAGAGCGAGACATATCTTCTCAATTGCTGAATAGTTAAATTCGGCCCCCACCAGTGTGCGGCTTAAGTAATATAGCGCATTCTCTTTCTCTTCTTCGTTCCTCTGTGCCAGGAGTGCCCCCAGTGAGTTATCACCTACTGCGATGTATAGAATCAGTGGCTTCCCTTGATTGGGGCGGTAAGGACTGGCGAATTCCCGAGCATCTCTTTTAGAGAATCGAAGGCTTTTTGACAAGCGTCATCCCATTCAAACTTAACATCTTTCTTGTTGAGGTGGGAGAACGGTTGACAACGACCAGCCAGGTTCGAGATGAATCTCCTCAGATATGCTATGCGGCCTTGAAAACTCTTCAACTGTTTTAGGTTCTTCGGAGGCGGCATTTCTATGATGGCCTTGATCTTTGCGGGATCGATTTCTATGCCCCTATGTCTGACCACGAAGCCTAGAACTTTGCCAGATGCAACTTTGAACGCGCATTTTAGTGGATTCATACGGAGACTCTTCTTGCGTAACCGTTGGAACACTTGCCTTAAGTGTTCTCTGTGATGTTCGTGATCGGCTGACCTGACGACCAAATCATCCACATAGCATTCGACGTGTTTGTGCATCATATCTTGGAATATAACGTGCATTGCGCGCTGATACGTTGCCCCTGCATTCTTTAATCCAAAGGGCATTACGTGATAACAGTAGATGCCGAGAGTTGTACGGAAGGCCGTAGCTTCTTCATCTTCCGGGGCCATGCGAATCTGATTATATCCCGAATACTCGTCCATGAAGGACATTAGTGCATATCCCGTTGTGCTGTCAATCAATAATTCTGGAATCGGCAAAGGAAAATCATCTTTCGGGCAGGCTTCATTAAGATTCCGGAAGTCAACGCAAACTCGAATCTGTCCGCCCTTCTTCTTGACTGGCATGATGTTTGAGATCCATCGAGGGTACTTCACCTCTCGAACGAATCCGACCTGAATTAGTTTCTTGATTTCTTCTTCAATCTTAGGTATAACATCAGGATGAAACCGTCGTTGCGGTTGCTTTACTGGCTTTTTTCCTTCATGATACTCAGCTTGTGCATGGTGATTGCCGGACTGAGCCCGGGCATTTCTGAATATGTCCAGGCAAAGATGTCCTTATTCTCCTTCAATAGCTACATGTATCTCTCTCTTTCATTTTCTGGGACGTTTCTGCTCAAATATGTATTCATAGGTTCTTCGAGGGTGCCCAAATTCACCTCTTCGAGTTCATCAATCATCGGTTGTCCACCGTCTTCTAGTTGCACGGGTGCGACACTTGGCTGGATTATGTCGATAGAATCTTGCGACTGAACTTCTTCTATCGGGCCAATGGTCACCATGTTTACGCTTGCCTTGGCTCCTAGACCTTCTCCGTTTCTGTATACTTGCTTATATTCTTCAAATGGAGCTAGCAGTCTTTTCTTTGTGTCTGAGCCTTGACCGAAGAATCCCATATTCCCCATAATTTTCCGGCTGGCTCTGCTATATCTCTTCTCTTCTATTGGTCGGGGTTGGGCAGACCCTCTTCCCTCTTCTCTCTCTTCTGATGGTACTGGCTGACTTGGCCCTGAGTGGAACTTGATATCTTTCTGGGTGGTATCTCTTGACAGCACGATGAATTGGCTTGGAGCTTTTGGAAATGGCTTGGTTCTTCCTATCCTGGGTATTGGCATATTAAAGCTGGACTTGGTACACTCATGTGTTGATCTGAGATCAGTTTTAACACAGACTGCCCCGGCTGACGCAGATGCTGCGGTACTACATAGAACTTCTTTGTGATCGACTGAGGTTGGTTTTCCTGCTGACATTGGGATCTTCCCTGAGTGATGGGCTAAGGTTTACTTTTATGCACGCACTTCTCAACTCGAGGTTTTGCCCCTTCCCCTTTCTTCATTACGTTGGGCTTTTTGCTGGTTTTATCACTTTCGGACGGGTTGTAATATTTCGCATTGGCCAAAAATGACTCAGCTATAGTTTACGGCTTCGGATCTGCTGCTATCCTGTATTGGACACCATCTCTTGTTATATTTGAAACACTGGTGATACGTCGAAGGGATTATCTGATTTTGATGGAGCCAGGGCCTTCCTAAAAGGAGGTTGTAAGTTGTCACCGCATCGATCACTTGACACGTTACTTTCGTTGTCAGTTCTTCGATCTCTAACATCACCGTGATTGATCCAAGTGTGCGTTGACTGTCTTGATTGAACCCTTGAATCATCATGAGACTCGGGCGTAGCGCCGATTGCCTATAACCCAGTTTCTGTAATGTCTTCAATGGCATAATATTCACGGCAGACCCGTCATCTAACATGCACCTTTTAACCTCAGTGTCCCTGATTGTTCCTGTGACCATCAACGGGCGATTGTGGTCTATTAATTCAATCGTGCGGTCTTCTTCTGAGAAAGTGATTGTTGAAGGATGGTTGACATACATGACTTGTGACACTGGCATATACCCCTCCCAAAATTTGTCTGTATTATTCATTTCTTCTTCTATCTCTATCATCATGACTTCCCTGACTTCACTGTCAAGTAGGGCATTGATTAACATTTCTCTGTACACTTTCGAGAGACATAAAGCATCGTATATACTTAGCCGGGCGGGAACCCTCCGTAAGTGCGACACAACATCATACGTTACTGGTCTCGGGCTTGGCTGACTAATCATGGCTTCACCAACCTTCTCTTTCGACTTTTGTATGCGAGGTCTCTCTTGTGGCCTGTCGGGGACAGTGTCTTCTTGCATTAGGTCGTCTGGTCTTAGAGGGGTACGGTCAAGCATTTGCTTTCCCGATCGTAAGATGACCGCGTTAACTTCTCCCTTAGCCGCTTGTGGGGTAGCTTCGGATCGTGCTTGTTCGACAAACGACACCATTCCGCAATATGTCATGTTCATCGCGGGTCATCTCTGTAATATTTCTCTCCTTCCTCTCCCCCTGTTCCTTCCTTGGTTAACGAGCCTCTGTCTGTTCTCGAGTCTTTTCTTGCTACTGACTAGAGTCCATGGTTCCTTCGGCTCAGGGAATGAAGTCGTTCGGTGGGTACCATCTTCTATTGGGATTGCTGAAATTGCCCCGGCTATCTCCCTTGCTGTCTCGGGTACCTTCATGCTGATGACCCCTTGATTGATCAACCCTTGTATTCTTCCTTTCAAGGAGAAGCAATCTTCTGTCTTGTGGTTGACACATTGATGATATTTGCAATATTTGGGATCGTTTACTCGTCCAACTTCATGGGGACGGACGGGCTCTGGTAGATGCATTAAGCCTTCATCGATCAATTGTTCCATGATCGGAACCAGATCAGCCATATCGAATGTATATGGGCCATTAGCCCTTTCTCTTTCGGCTATTGATACGCGTTTAGGTACATAGGGTCTCTTACCCTTGTCTTGTATGACTGTTGTCTTCATCTCCGGCCTATGATCGGCAGCGGGACATTTTTGGTCTTTCTGTTCCCTGCTCCTGTCGACCTGGTGGGTTTCTACCACTCTTCCTGTTTCTCTCTTCTGTCTCTCGGGTCTAAAGTTTACCCGGGAGGCTGCTTCTTCCACCAGATGGGCTTTCGTCGCTAGTTCGCGAAAGGAGTTGAAGGTGTTACCTGACAGTCCGTACGAGATCATACGGTCTAGAGCCCTTAGGCATATCTTCATCTACTCGCCTTCACTAGGTAATTCACGACATTGAGCCGCTGTAGTTCCCCATCGGTCGATGAATTTCTCGACTGGTTCACCATGCCTCTGTCTGACCAACGCTAGGTCTGTTAACGAGATCTCCCTCTCGGTCGTAAAGAATTTTGAGATGAAAGCGTCCTGCATTTGCTCCCATGTCCTTATAGAGCCGGCTGATAGTGACATGTACCATTGAAAGGCCTTCCCTGTCAGGGTAGATCCGAATAGCCGCATGCAATACTGCGGGACCGCGGACCAATTTCCCAACGTAGTCAAGAAGTGGGTGATGTGCTCTTCCGGCGATCCTCTTCCGTCGAATTTTTCGAAGTCTGGGCATCTAAAATTAGCTGGGAACGGCACCTCTTCCACCTCTGGTGGGTACGAGACCTGATATTTATAGCTGCCCCTCTTCTGTTTCTCTTTTTCTTGCTGCATCATGTGGGCTATCGTCTGGGATAACTCTTCTCGCGATACGTGAGATGCGGAAAGTGGTGCCCGCTCTATTGGTGTGACCCTGAGTTGGACGGGCGGTTCAGGCTCAGCCGGACCTTCCGCTCCCCCTTGGGATTCCTCTGCCGACTGACGGGTGAGCGGCGTGATACTTCTAGTGGCATTCTGCGCTATCAAGGTGGTCAAGGCTTCTTGAATGGCCCTCATCCGATCGTTCGTCTCGCGGTTAGCCTCGACCAATCTGTCGATCTGATCTTGGAATAGAGGCAATTCTTCTACCTCATACGGTCCTTCTTCTTCTCCTTCGGCCACCTGGACCATCACCACTTGTGCTAACGGGATTTTCTGAGCTGATCTCTGCTTTGGTTCAAGGGTTGTCATAGGCTCGACTTTCTTTACATGTGCGGGCCTGATAGGTTTTCGAAAGGCGCGAGCGACATTGGACAACGGCGAAAACTGCTTGGCTGTCATTTTAGGTACTGCGGGTTTGGCTGCTATGACCTGGCCGTCGATAGGGATCTTCTGCCCCTGCTTCGGCTGCCACCGTTTCCTGATCACGGGGCGAGGTCTTGCAACGTTCGCCTTCCTATATGCTGCTACGATGGCAGCTTTCTTCTGTTCCTTCTTCTGCCTTCGGGTCTCAACCAACTGAAATTGCGTTGGGTAGTCTAACACGACACCCTATGCATACACGTGCGAAAGCTTAAAAAGCAACTAGAATTATGGCTAAACCTATTGGAGGGGGGGATTAGGACCTTTTAAAAATCTTTTCGCCTACTAAACAAATTTAACAAATCAAACTACGTAAGCGATTAACACTTCGGCTTCCAAGCCTAAGTGGGTCCAATCAAGAGACTAGCAAATGATAAGAGCAATCAGTAACCTAGTCTAAACAACTCATGTGGACTATAGAGGATGGATCAAGAAATGCTCAAGTCAACATGAGGTAGTGAAAGTACATCATGTGTGTGTGTATGTGCCTATCAAGTGCCTAACATACATTCCTAACTAAGCATTCATAATTAACAAGTTAAACGCAATGCATAAAGAGAAATGTGCTCAAGAACAATCACAAACACAAGGATGTATAGTGGTTCGACTACTTGTCTACTCCACACCCGGTTCAAGTACTCAACCCCTTTGAGCACACCGGCATTTACTGGGGAGTTTAAATCTGGTTCCTCCCAACCAAGTTATTTTAATTCGGATCCACCCAACCGGGGAGTTTACAGGTTCTTCCCAACCTACATGTTTGCACCCATGTTGGTGGCTCCCCTTTGGAGACTTTGTTTAGGCCCGACTAACGTGCCAAGGAACGGCTGACATCCCTAGATTTTAGGCCCAACTAATAGGCCAAGGATCGGCTAACGACCCTAGTTCGAGTTTGTCAAACAAACTCTACACTCAACTCCCACAGGGAACTGAGTGGATGGACTCCTAACAAGACAACCTTACTTATCGGATTGAGCCCCTTGTTTAGTGCCGGTCCTGGTTACTTGATCTCCGCTCTCCCGTGCTTCAATCAGCTTCCCTTGCTCCCTCGATCGTGTCGCCGTTGCGTCGCCAATGCCTCAGCTACACTCGATCAAACACCTTGCATGTGATGCCTTTGAGATGCCCAAGGTGATAAGAGGATGGTCGAATCTCCTACATGAGATATGTAGCTTGTTCTAACTAGGAGATCCACCTAAAGGGTCTTCTAGAGGTCTTGAACAAGAGATATGCCTATATGGTATAGTGTTTCACCTCTAGAATTGAGAGAGGAATCAAGTCACTCTAGTTTGCATTTGAATGCCCTCACTTGCGTTTAAACACAAGGGATATGACTTGAAACCCTCCTCTTTGAGGCCCCAAAAGATGTACAAAAGGTGTGGGTAATGGGCTCTCAAAACCCTCTCTAAATGCCCAAGAACCGAGCTCAATATTTATAAAGTTCGAGCTCCAACGGTAAAAAAAGGGGCAGATTAGCGCATCTCCGATTGATCTGAAAAAGGTCCGATTGATCGGAGACCTGTCCAATTAATCGGAGACATGTCCGATTGATCGGAAATCAGTCCAGTGGATTCTTTGGAAGATATTCCCATTGATCGGAACATGGTCCGATTGATCGGACTGACCCCTTCCGATGGATCGGAAGTATGTCCGATTGATCGAAAATTTGTCCAGTGGATTTTTAATTTTGCTGGAACAAATTCCAATTGATCGGAGATTCTGTCCGATGGATCAGAGTCCTATCGGAGCCAATGTCTGATTGATCGGAGATCAATCGAAAACTGCTGTTTGAGCTGTTTTGTTTACAGCAACTTCCACCACTTTAATTAGTCCAACTTATCATATTTTTCATGGAGTTCTAAGACTAATAATGATGACTAAGGGTATACCTAGTTGGTCCAAGTCATCTAAGAGGTTATGGGTTAGGTTTTGGTCAAGGCAAGGCACACCAAGGAATCACTTTTACCTGTTTCTTCTTCCTTGATGCAGCCGGTCCATCTTGAGTCTTCGGTCTTCGTCTTCATTAAGCTCAAATGACACTATACTCACTGACCTAAGTGATTGACAAACAAGGTGCACTAGTATGCCACAGAAAAGTGCACTAACACCAACTGCCACTCTAAGCTTGGTCTTGCAATTGCGTTGAAACGGGGGAAGCTGAAGCCTCAGGCAGCAAAGCAGGTGCACAAACTCGTCATTGAGCATGCCATTTCTTCCGTCTGTGTTACTATCTTGCTAATTCTGCGGTGTCAGGAAATTGTTAGAACAGTTCATAAATGCGGCTGGGAGCATGAACCCATCGATCGCAGTGAATAAACTAATAAAAATAAGCAAGAAGAAGACAAATACGTGTAGTTGTGGGAGTTCATGAGTTTGAAAACCTTTTACTTTACCGTCTATTGCCTTAAAGATGAAGGGAAGAACGTTCCTGTTGAGAGTCGCCAGTTTGGCGCACGAGGGCGTCGAAACATTATGCCTCACGATAGACCTCTTACGTACACATTCGTGTCTACGAATGATTTATCTTAGAGTGCTTCTATACTCAGAGCTAACCAGAGATCCTGGGTTCGATCCCCAGCAGAGTCGCCAATTTGTTAGAACTGGAAAATGAACTCCAAGAACATTTTTCTGAAATGTGAGTATTGTTGCTCTGGGGTTCTGAGTAATAAAAACATTCATAGATAATCACAAGCATTCACAAAAGTACACAAGAGAAGAGATATCGCAAGGCGAATTTTATTCCAGAGATCCTGAGATCTTGTACATTCCAGGTCGTGATCTGGCACAAGCCCTTAATTATATCGAATGATTGATGACCCTTGATTAAAAGGCAGAAGACTAGTCAGCGGGGACTATGGTCTTAGAGTTCATTGTCGTAGAGACCTGTATTTTGTGTGGTCGTAGAGACCTGTATTTGTATGGTCGCGGAGACCTGTATTTTATATGGTCGTGGAGACCTGTATTTGTTGTGTTATGTTAGGGACTGATCCATCTTTGTACGAGTCAAATGTCTATGTCCCATGTTTTGACCGGAGATCCGGGCTGAGACTGTCAGGGTTTTTTAACCGAGGGGTGCGACTCTAGGCCTGCGCCCGTCATTTGTGACGGGTGACCGCGGGAAGACCGACCTGCAGTTGTATGTACCTGAGCAGCTCAACCAGCGGATGCCAGTTTGAATGGGTAGGGCATCGACTATTCTTGAAGTGTCAGTCTTTAACAAACTTCATGTAATAATTTAGAACTCTCTTTATATGGTTTATTGTGTTAACCATAGTCCCATTTGCTTAGTTCGGACCTGAATTCGGGTCATATTATGATAATACATGTAATGATGATACATTGGTATGATTCTGGACACTGGTGGCCTCTTTCCGAGAAATTACTTTGTTCATCACATTGGATTGGATTGGACTCCGAGGGCTTACATACTGCTCATTGGGTTGCCCGGATGAGTTATTCGACTGCTCCATTGCGTCCAGAACGCTCGAAATACCCAAAATGGGCCCAAACGGGCCCAAAAATATCATAAAATGAAGATTTAAAGGTGCTGAAATGAACGTTCAGAGTGCTGATTTTTCTGATCCGCTGGGCTGATTTTACTGACACGCTGGGGCCAGTACGTCCAAAAATGACTGTTAAAATGTTTGATTTTTCTGATCCGCTAGCCTATTTTTGTGATGCGCTGGGGCCAGTGCGTTCAAAAATGACTTCATTAAGATGTGTATTTCTCTGATCCGCTGGCCTATTTTTGTGATGCGCTGAGGCCAGTGCGTCCAAAAATGACTTGTTTTAAGATGTGTATTTCTCTGATCTGCTGGCCTATTTTTGTGATGCGCTGGGGCCAGTGCGTCCAAAAATGACTTGTTTTAAGATGTGATTTTCATGATCCGCTGGCCTATTTTGTGATGCGCTGGGGTACCTGTTGTGGCCGGAGATGAGATTTCCGGTTAAGGGTTCCGTCTGTCGGAAATGAATTCCGGTGATCGGAAAGGGTTTTCGGTGGTCGAAAAAGGGATTTCGGCAAGGGATTCCGGCAATCTCTCAAATACCCAACGGATAAAGCTTCCTCTCTCTCTGGATCCATCTAAATGAACAGTAACTGAGGGGTATTTATACCAAAAAATATCGAAAGTCGGCCAATAAGAGGCCGCCACGTGTAGCGCGTCGAGAAAATATGTCGGCGCGTCGAGAAAATCACTCGGCGCGTCTGAAAATGCCTTAGTTTACATGTTGATTTTTAGGGCGCACTGGCTGTCAGCGCGTCCTGAAATTCCTGAAAATGCCTGATTTATTGGACGTGCTGAGGGTTAGTGCGTCCTGAAATTCCTGATTTTTTTGTCTGAATTTCTTGATGCGCCGAGGGTGAATTTCTTGATGCACTGAGGGCAGTGCGTCCTGAAATTCACTACGTAAAACTGTCTGAATTTCTTGATGCGCTGGGTGAATTTCTTGATACGCTGAGGGTGAATTTCTTGATGCGCTGAGGACAATGCATTATGAAATTCACTTCTAAAATAACTGAATTTCATGATGCGCTAACCATGAATTTCTTGATGCGCCGACGTACTTATTTATGATTATCTTGCAAAAATGATGGTTTGTGGGGCCCGCTTTGTGATGGGTGTTGATGCACTGGCTATGTTTGTTCATTATTGAACTTACCCTCCCAAATTTGGAGGGTTTTGATCATGATGAATGGTGGGGCCCACCACTGGCTCAACTTTCCATTTTTGGTTAAGTCTGGTGTGTATTGTGGTTTCTGCTGAGATTTCTGATGCACTGGCCCTAGATCTAGTGACGTGACAGATTGTACACTTGTAATCCCTGTTGTGGGGATTCTGACTTTTGGGACCCCAACACCTGCAAACATAATTATATGCATAAGATGGCTACTTTAACAATTTGAAGCATGTAAGTACATGATGAAATGGGGTCTAGATATGCACAATTCAATGCTCAACAACCTATCTGGGGTCGGCCACCTCAAGCTTGTTCAATCGACTAGAGTTAAACACGAACGACCAACATTAGTTGGAACTACGCAGGATGCTTTGCACCCAATGCCAGTTTCGTTAGGGTTCTACCTAGTCAATCAGATCAGTTTAATGCATGGCTGATCATTTTTATGTTTGTTGTTGAATAACACTCTATGGAATCTAGAATACCACTGTTCCTATTGAAATGATTCCATTCATAACAATTAGCGTGATATGATCCAACTCATGGGTCGAGCATGGTGGTATAAGGACATAATGTCCAAGCTGTCAGTCTACGCTGGATGACGAGCCCCCTTGTAGTAACCAGTGAGCACTGATGGAGGTGACGAGCACTACCATGTTGTTGTTGGAATTGGGTGATGAGTCTTTTTCATATTTGATCCTTGGTTGACGACTCTTACCGTTTACACATTATTGGGCAATCATGTTATACCATTGAAGTTGCTGATTTCAACACACATATCAAGTGACGAACCCCAAATTGGATAAATGGACACTTGTGAGGACCTACTACGACCATAACAAGCTATGTGATCCAGTTAGACTTGTGATATAATGGTGGTACTCTAGCTTCGCTAATATGCTGTTTGAATAGGCACTAATAATATTTGGCTAATCATGCATATCATAACACTTGTTGGTAATGTTGGTAATGAGCCACATTACAATAGGATAGAATTGTTGTGGATGTTGTCATGGCGATAAGAAGTGTTGAAATTATTGTGAGAAGTGTTGACGAAGTTGTGATTCACAGGACATGCATACGCATATCATGGCTCCCATTCATTTAAATTACTAGATCAGGAAACTGTTGTTTTGTTATGCTATCATTACCTGCACTTGATTGTGTTAGTAATATGTGCAACTTAAAATAAATGGAACCACCTGAGTTGATCACTCACTTCCACCTGGAACGGTGTTTTAAAACACCAACAAGATAATTTTGTCGACACAGGTACCATTGAGATTGACACATTAGATTAGGCATTGTACCCTGCCAATGAGGCTCTGTACTTTCAATTCTCGGGCGGGCGGGTGTAGGCGGAGTGCCTTGCTGTCTTCTTTTTTTTTTTTGGAGTCGTGTGCTCGGTTGTTATTATACATATATTTTGTACACTTTGGTGTTATGCATATTGGAGTCCCTAGCTGAGTGGACTCTATGGATTTGTGGATGTATGCATATTTTGGATACTAACTTGACTACAATTACTTTTCGACTTATATACATTGTTTAGCTTAGCCTTTGTGATTGTTTTGATGCCATTTTAATGGTAAACGAGAAATCTTGCTTCCGCAAAGCAAAAGTGACACCCAGAATATCAGGGATTGAGTGTGTGCTCGACCCCTGAAATTTGAGGCATTACAAGTTGGTATTCAAGCATGAGTTTAAATATAAATTAGGCCGTGGGTTGGGGACTCATTATAAGCTACACACCGACATAGTTAGGAGTATGAATTAGGGACAATGAACCTTAGGATGAAATTCCCTATGTTTGCTCAAATTGTGGTATTGGAACATATGCATTTGAACACTAGGACCACCTCGGTCGGTATTGTCATGTGCGAAGTGTTCGAGTGCCCGTAAATTCATCTTAAAATGAGTCAGTTTGGTAGATTAGAGCCTTAAGAAGTAAGTTTTACTGTAGGGGTTCAAAAACTGTGCTAGTTGAGTGATCCGAGCTTAGTGAAAACCCAACCCACCAAAGGTAATTCATGTTTCTTAGCAGTGAGACAGTGGAGCTCGATTGCACTCAGCGGCACCGAGATCAATCAAAGTTGTTGGAGCAAATCAGGGCAGTGGAACTTGGTGCCATAGAGTGGAAGTTATGATTTTTGGGTAAAATGGACAGTGTGCCTCGATGCCATCGAGTGGAGATTTGGAATTTTGAAGAAAAATGAACAGTGTTGCACGGTGCCATCAAGTGGGACTCGATGCCACCGAGCAAAGTAGGATAGTAGCTTACAGTGCCACAAAGTAAAGATGGGATTTTGGGGGGAAATCAGGGTTGGGGTTCTTGGTGCCATTGAGTGGGACTCGATGCCACCAAGCCAATCTGGACAGCACCACTTAATGTCATTGAGCAGGCTCCGTTACACGTGGATAGGGGTGATATAAGTGGCCATTAGGGCCACTTTCTTTTATTTCTTTCACCCCAAACCCCTCTCTCCCTCCTAAACCGAAATCCCTACCTCCCAAGCTCCTTAAAATCTCTCTGATTTCTCTCATATTCCAAGATCTACTAACCCAAGTTCCACCATGGTTGTGTTCCTCTCCTCCATTTACTCTTTATTCTTGATTACGTTGATCATTGCTCTAACGAGCAAGAAAAGAGCGGCCTTCGACGAAGTGGGACCTAGCCTTGAGTAATGAACGAAGTAGAAGGGTGATGCGAGAGCATCTATGTCTGCCTCGCCCCATCAAGATCCAAGAAGTCGATAAGTTGTGGCCATGGGGGACAAGCGTCGTTGCATGTGCCACTGCCCAAGGTCCGAGGTTCAACATCCCCAACACATTGTAGATTTGGTAAGGATCGTAGATTGGCCTGTCGGGTTTCGAGTGCCAGGTGAGCAGCACCATGTTCACCAATAATACCGCCCTAGAGTGGCTCACCCAAATCAGGTGGGTGCTCACAACCCCAAGTGCAGGGTCACGATGTAGTAATAATCTTGGTGAGACTGAGGTCGATCCATGAGAAGGATATAAGTTTAAACACTCAAAGGCTATCTAGGATCTAAAACAAAACTAACTAAACTGAATTAAAATTGGATTAAGTATAGATAAATTTAGTTTAAAGGAAAATTAATGAAAATAAACACTAGGCTTTTAAAGGATACACTTTTATTTATTTACAACATTTAATTCACTTGATTCAGTTAGATAAATCAAATGAAATTGAAGTCCTATCCTATCCATCTAGATGGTAGAGCGGTTAATTCATAATTAAATAAACCAAAACATACATGAACTTCAATTGATTCAGTTCCCACATGAAGCACCAAGTTACTAATCGCAGGGAATCCAAAGTATCTATCATGCCCTTAGATCACGATGAATTAATAAATTTTACAAATCAATCCCTTGTAAAAATATTTAAAAAATAATTTCAACATTCCTAAGCATCCAATGAGCCTGTAGTCATCACTAAATCAAAGTAAAACCAAAACTATCTCTTCATTCAAATTAAAATTAACTAATTGTTCAACATTCAAATTCAAACCTTAAATCAAAGTAAACTAAAGCATTGAAATAAACTAAAGCCCTAGCTAAGATATTAGCCTAGCATGGCCAACTCAACCAGACAAACGAACTAGAAACTAAGAAAACTAAAAAAGAACTAGAAAATCTGATGTAGAACCGTCATGGCCGCTCCACCATCGAGCTCCTCTCTCTCTCTCTCTCTCTCTCTCTCTCTCTCTCTCTCCTCTTTCTTCAATTCCTATAAAAAATGAGCCTAGAAGTCCTTTTATAAGCCTTAGAACAGACCTTGCACCACCTTAGGAAAATCCTAAACAAATTTGGTAACAAACTTCGCAATTACGCAAAAATCGCGTAAATTTTCTACACGGTGTCGGTCGACTGACCCAATGTTTTGGTCGATTAAACTTTTCCAAAATTGTCTAGCAAGCAAACTCAAATTTTGTCCGAGTTTTGGTCGACCGAAGTCCATAAAAACTATCCAACAACACTGTAGGATCAGTTCATGCAATTTTTGAATTCTGGCTTTTTGGCCTTGCATGTCTGCACTGTGAGTTTTCTAGCCAATTCAGGCTTTTGACTTGATTTCTTCAGGCTTTTTCTTCATAATTCTTTTTAGGCTTTAATTATTTCATTTTTAAGTATTGGTCTTCAAATCATTCCTTGCACATGAAACACACATAATTGGGACAAATTAGCTTAATTTATATAATGAAATCAATGCTAAGTAGGGGATGAATATGCAATATTTAGGCCTTAACAAACCCTCAAACTAGCATTTTTCTAATCCTTGAGCAAAACATACAAAAATATTTTCAAAACCAAGATCAAAATTCTTTTTAAGAAGTAAATTTTGTAAACTCATATAATTCTTGAATTCATCCAAACACTATAATTCCTAGAATTCCAAGGCTCATAGTTCTGAAAATCATATCCACCTAGATTCTAGCACTTAGTAAACAATCTAATTGAATTTAAAACATTAATCAATCTGTAGAAATATTCTAAACATTGAGTTTCATGGTGCATGGTGAAATCTAAACTTAACACAACTAGAGGTTCAGTTTTCTACATTCATTTTAACATTGATAATCACAAGAATGGTCAGATAAACCATGTCACTGATTCCGAACCTTGCTAGTGTTCCTCAATAATGTTTCCACCTTTTGATTTTTTTCATCGATGGCTTTCACCTAATCCCATTCCTTTTTTGGTGGTCATAGGTAGTCCTTTTCGATGCCACTATTTTTTAATTGATTTCTATAAACATTCTTTTTTTCCTTATCTTTTTCTTTCTTTTCTCAATTTCTCAATTCTCATCTCTTTTTTCCTTTTCTTTTTCAAGATCAAAATAGACAAGGATCTCCCGGCTTGGTTCCTAGCACTCTCAATAATCATCAAGTCACCACTACAGTATCAAACTTCAATTCTATGGGTGTCAGTTAGATGTGAATTGTGGAAATTCATGACTCAATCAATGTTTAAACTTTCCAATAGAAAATTAATAAAATAACTCAATTTTGAATTTCATTAAACAACTAGACTCTAGATGTTTACACAACAAAATGTTGTTTTGATAGATTAGGGATACTCGTATTTTAGTAACTAACAAACGAACTCAAAACGAAGAAGCATTCATCATCACTTCATTAATCATGGAAATGGTTCTTTTATTCCATTGATACACCCCTTGATTCTGAAATAAGATACTTAAAATACAATTGAATATCGAAAGTAAATTTCGATAGCTTTTTCGCTCTATGCATGTGCCGATATGGCAGAGACGTTGTGCGGATTCTGTTTATTACAGAATCGTCTTCCTTTATCTAGAACTTAACCTTTGAAGTTCTCCAAATTCCATGTGAAGCTCATTTGGAACTCTCTCTGAACCACTAGATATTTCTCTCAGAACTATTCTTTAAATACATCATAAGGAAAGCATGAATAAAGCCTTAGCTTCATAAGAATACTCCCGGAAAGCCCTTCAGGAGAACTCCTCCATTCAACTGATTTGTATCTTACGCAGTTGCGTAAGACACTTGGGTCTTACGCGGTTTCATAAGAATAAACAGACAACATCTCCTTACTCCTTAGCTTCTTCAATCTTCATTCTTGTCATTCTGTCACTTCCCGAGGATGCAAGGAATGCATCAACTCAGGATGGAGCAGATACACAAGCCTTCCCTTGTACCTCTCACACCTTTGGAGAAGCCTTAGAGCTCTGAAGACTTTGACAGAAGCAAGCTCTGAGCTCTGGAGAAGCGAATGAATCAACTGAAGGATCCCGAAGGGGTATTTATAGGCTCCGAGGCCCCAAAATCGCTTAAGACAAAGACATAATTCAACATCTCAGGCGACCCGCGTAAGGTAGATGGCCTTTACGTGGCTGCGTAAGACACATCTATCTTACCCGGGTGTGTAAGACAAATCTTTTGCCCCTTTTCCTCTTTCCGTTTTCTTTCTCTTTCCTTTCCTTTTGTAGTTTTTATGCCTCAAAAGATGCCCCCTCGATCTTTTTTGGGTGGACCTTTGCGAAAATCGCAGCTGAAGGAGATCAAACAATCTCCACCATCGAGATTCTCTTCAACTAGCCACTTACGCTGTCAGCATCTTACGCGATCGCATAAGGCATCTAGCTAGCATGCTTATAAAATGGCTAGACCAAACCTTTCTTCTTCATTCTACTTTTTCTGGTAGCGGATCTCCGTCCGCTCTCACTTAGCTTACGTGACCGTGTAAGACTGCTTTTCGGACAAAACTCTTACTTAGCGCTGAAACTCTGCCAGATTTCTCCCAAGTTTGCACACTTTCACTTTAGGTACTCAGCCATTTTCCTGGCTTGTTTTTACGCTTCCAAACACCTGTAAAGGATTCCTTCAAGTCCCAAACTCATCTTTCACGGAGATCTTCAAAGTACTAAAAATGAATTATGAAATTGTCAAATTGCTGGAAATTTTCTAATTCCGAAAATTTCTAAAAAACTTCTAATTCTGGAAATTGTTGAAAAACTTCTAAGTCTTGACATTGCTGAAAACTTTAGTGACACTCTTTCTGAAATCCTTCTAAGTATTAGAACTAATGCACTTTCCACAAATTTTCTAAGTATTGAGCCTTTGAGATTTCTTAAGTAATGAACTTTTGAAATTACTTAAGTACCATGAAGCCTGTCTTTTTGCATATAATCTTCCCACTACTTGATATGATAAAATCCTCTATTGATAGATCTCAATGGCAAAGAAGAAGTCGATAAAGTCAATGCCAACCCCTCCTCGTCAAACGAGAAGTCAAATGGTAACTGCTTCAACTACTCTAGTACTTTCTCGATCACTACCGTCCCCATCAGTATCAAAGTACCCAATGAAGAAAAAGAAAACAACTACAAGTCATCCTTCCTATATAAGGCAACCAGTTTCACCAGTAAAAGATTTCCAAGATTAAATTGGCCGCCTTCCCAGCCCTGTCAGAAATGCAATTCTTATGGGTGACGTTGAGAGACCCCCTCATCAAGGCACTCAATCAAAATGGGAGGCATGGCTTAAGACTACCTAGTCTATAAGAATAGACAACAGCAAGCCTCCTACTCGAGAGGTGAGTCCCCCTCCACCCCGTCCAAAGAAGAGAAGAAAAACAAAGCTTAAGTACTACAGGAGAAGATGGATGAGTTTAATGAGCCTCGCCTTTCCAATGTTTGGTATATGGTGAAAGCAATTCAGAAAACCATCAAGTTCAAGAACCCCTACAAGGATGAGCTAACAATCGTCTCTCTGACTATGAACCATAATTAATCCATGGCTTATTGTGGAGCAACAGATGTAGCGTTGCTGTGAACCCCCATCAATCCATGGTTTACTGTGAAGCAACAAATGTAGCGTCGTAGAGCCGTTTATACTATACCAAGCATTGGAATAACAAAGAAGAACACATTTTAGAAGGTCATCTCATCAAAGGTGGCTCTCGTCAACCAACCGACCGAATCCTACCAATGCGATTCTTGATGCCATGTTATGACCCGCACCATATGTACTCTACTCACTTCTATGAGACCCTTGGCCAGCGATATCTGGGCATCGTATCAGGTGAAAACACTATTTGGGGCTCTCAAGAATTTTGAACCAAAGGAATGTTGAACAAAAGAAATTATTATGAAGACTGGACCAATGCCATACTTAACAAATATAAGAAGAAACTAGCCAATTTGGCAGTTGAAGCAACTTCCAGTCACTTCAATCACGATCCAACCATCTTCAAAGGTTTTTTAAACTTTTGGTGTCCGACAACGAATTCTTTCCACTTGCCAACAGGAGAAATCAACATTACTCTTTAGGAACTTTACAGGATGGCATGATTGCCTATCATAGGTTGCTTCTATGATGAGTTTGTTCCAACAAATGAAGAATTCACATTCTTTCATTTTAAGACTCGTGGGCCTTTTATTTCTCATACAATGATTGAGCTCTTGTCAGAGTTTGCGAAGTTTCCAAACCCTGGCAGAATACTTTACCAAACTGGCTAGCTCATTTTTCACGCAACATGAAGTACGATTTCCTGCTTTGCTTCTTTAAAATTTCCTTCCTATTATTATGCATTTGTATATGTAAGCTTTTTGGAGTCTGTTGATTATATACTCTCATTCTTCATTCTCAGATTTACCGGCTGCAACAATCCTGACCTTATAGACCTTAGATAACCAATCGAGCATTGGAAGAGATTCTCTGACCATTGTGAGTCAGGCTGTTTTCTAGCTTACTGGTTGAGCTCCATAGTTCTCCCTAGCTCTAAGTGTGCAGATGGTATCAGAGCAACAATTCTAGTAATCGCTACAGACATGACGAAGGGCAAACGATATTCATTGTCTCAGCCTATTCTTTGCTCTCTCTCTAAAGGGCTTTTGGAGACACCACAACTCACTGCAAATCTTCGACTATAGAAGTATCTTTTACACCTACGTCATGGCACTATTTTGCAGGCTAGTTAGGCATTTACTTTCCCTGGACTTATGGCAATAGAGATCGAGCCTATATACATCCTGAACATACGGCATATGGTATTATCAGCAGTGGAAGATGATCAAGAAGGCTTATGCTTGGGTTGTAGATAAGATTGAATCGACAGAATCCCTCATCTTTAATCACTTTCCTATCTCAACACATGCCGAAGACAGAGGTGATAGATAATCCCTCATTAACTCACACAGAGAAACACTTCCTTATTTCGATAAGATCTTGCACTCTGCCCTTGAGGGAAGGAAATGAATTTTGGCGTGAGTCGTACTACCCGAGCAGATATGCTCAATAATTTAGCTTTGATCAGACAATGACCTTAGCCTCAGAGTTGGAGACAAGAATAATGAGGAGTTACGGTGTCGACCCCTATAACTGGGTTTTCATATGGAAGCAACTACTGACCATAATACCAATGTCTTCTTCGTCATTCCAAGATACAATCAAGAGGTGCATAGCTCATACATATGGATGTGATGGTGGGCGCACCAGTACTTCTTAGTACGTCATGACCATTCGGTGAATTTCTTTGTCTGGGTGCCCCCTCCCAAGGTTAAAGATTACTGAAATGTTGAGAAGATTGCCTACGTATTCGAGGAAGAAAGGGCTCCAGCGCACTGTCTAGTATGTTATCGCATCTCTACAAAAGAGCCTATTTTAAAAATTAAGCCAGCCAACACTCTAGAAGACTGGATAGCAAGTGGGGCTCTCTTAAATATGTCACAAAATTGTGAGGGAAGAAGAGATCAACCTCCTCCAACTGCTGAGCATGTGGTTGCTGCTGACAAGCGCTCCAAAGCAGTAAACTTTCCATCTCCTACTCCTGATGAAGAGGTACCAGCGACCCCAGTCGAACCTCAGGCTGGTCCTTCCGCCAATACCCCAAGTCTCGGCAGACGAGAGACAGTGCCAATCACTCTTGGTGGAGACTTTCCCTTGCTACTCCTTTATCTCAGCAGTCGAATGCCTAGATACTCCCTTTCAGTGAGGAGATCACGCTTGAGCATTTCCCCGGTCCCATCAAGACCTAAAGTAATCATAGGGGAGGCTAGCTTATCTGGGAAAAGGAAACAAGTAATCATGGAAGAATCATCTAGAAGTAGCAGTGCTAACAGCACTGAGAATGATCAGGGATCCTCTTCGAGTTCTGAGGAAGGCTATGTTAGCAGTCATGGTGAGTCTGACCAAGAGGGGCCAAATAAAGATGCTCACATTGATAATGAGAAGATGTTGGAATAGCTAGAAGAAGTCCTTCCCCTAGAACGCCACAAGATCCAATGATGGGAGATTCAACACCATCTATGGAAGCTTTCATTCAATCCATAGATCCCAACTTGATGATTTCTATCAGTGGATATTATTCTTCGATGAAAACCTTTCCTTAAGCAGATAATGCACCTGCTGAGGGTGTTTCCCCTGGCCGAGGCCCTCTTCTAACCATCGCAGAGGTATCTTACTCTTGGGAAGCCAAAAGGTCCACTTCTTAGGCACCAGAAGCAGCAGTTCTCGGGCCATCCACTGAGCCTTTGCCTAGCCCGAAAAGCATGGAAGTTGATAAGAGCACTATAGTGATTAAGGTCGATGGTGTGACTGCCGCTGAGGGTGAAAATGTTCCCGCTCCTACAGTAGCCCCACCTATTGTTGAGCCATCTACAAAAGCAGCAACCATACCAAGAATGATGGATTCTAGCAATGCCGCTGAAGAACCAACCTTGAACATTAATCCACAAGCAGTAATGCTAAAAACTTCTAGCGCCCCTGTTATGGGAATAACCCGAGTTGAACTAATAAGGAAATAACTCGTGGGCCCAAGCCCAGATTCTTTAGCTCGGCCACCTGCACTATCTGCCCTTTTAAGGGATAATGGCCGAGCCGACCTCCAGTTCGGCCTCAGGGCAACTATGCCAGAGTAGACTCAAGTCAGCCACTCTAGCATCTCAGCCGACCTGATCATCAGGTCGGCCTCAGTCCAGCTCTCTTGCGACCATCGACCTAGATCATCCTTGAGATAACCATAGGTGAAGACCAGGGACATGACTGAAAAGAACAAACAAGTCTCTGGCCATTATGGGCGTAATCCATGTCCTCGGCAATCTTGCCCGTAATTGCAGACACGATCATGGTCATGCCAGCGGCTCACCATCACAACCATAAATAAAGGCTTCGGCATCTAGTTGAAGGTACATACTACACCACTTTAAGAGCTATCTTACTTCCTTTGCTCAAACCCACCTAACTTAGGCATCAGAGGACTAACGGCCGATCCTCGGCCACCCTCTTAGCTTCTCTTGGTGATGTGCAGGAACTAGCTTTCTAGACCCAATCAAATTGACTGTAAAGGATCATCTCAGCGCGTCAACTTCAGAGGAATCCTCATCCACCTCGTCTGTTGTCCAGAAATCTGTAACAACAGATGTGGGATATCAATAATAGTGATTCACAATTGGTGGTCGGACAGGTGACCGGAGAATACCAGGTAAAGGGAAAGAAGATGATCGCCTATCTAGCTAAGGCTCATGAACTCCTCAACCGCTTTGAGTATTACAAGATGGTGCGAGTACCAAGGGACGATTCTTGTAAGAGGGTTGCAGCATATCAGCAACGTATCGTAACATATTAGGAAGGTCCCTTCAAAGTCACCGAGTCAGCTCAGCCAGGAACTTACCGTCTCGAAGACACGGAGGGTCAACCTCTTCCACATCCATGGAATGCCGAGCATCTTAAAACTTATTACCAGTGATAAGCTCGGGTCAGAAGAAAGGTGTAAAAGGATGAGACAGAAATCTTGTAAGTTACACCATCAATGAATAAAGCTCTATCTACATTTTCGTTAAAGTTTTTCGTCAAATTTTGACCCAGCAGGGCCAAAAGCCCAAGCTCGGCTCGCAGTGAGTCCAAGGTCAACATTGACCACACAACATATTGCACACGATATAAGGGCATAGTTCGGCTAAGAAGGTTCCAACCTCTCCACAGTCACCAAGACCAGCCCTATGATCAGCTCTGGTTGCTCAGCTCTCGGGTGCCCAGACCTTTGCTACTTCAGCTGCGGGTGCCTTCGTAGCCTCAGCCACAACCATCTCAGCCTCGGCCTCCATCCTGTCTAGCGCTTCAAGCTATAGGGGCCTCCACCTCAGCCTCGATGCTCTCATCCTCATCAATGGGAGAGAGGTCGAGGTCTGGGAAGTGCTTCTCGACCAAAGATCGGTAGTCCTTAAACCCATAATTATAGATCTTCTCTTGGACTGTCCTCATCTTAGCCAGCTTGGCATCCCACTTTGTGACCTTAGATTGGGCCTCCTGCAGCAGAGTGGTCAAACTTGTCTTTACGCCCTCCGCCGCCATCAAAGCAACCTCTGCAGACTTCTCCCTATTCGATGTAGACTGCCTCTCAGCTCTTTCCTCCTTTAGGGCGTCCTCCACCATTTGAACTTGGACTTGAGCGACCTCGAAGTCAGACTGGGCCACCTTAGCCTCCAACCTGGCAGACTCCAGGTCTTTCTCAACTGCCTCCACCTTCTTCTTCAAAGATGAGGCCATACGGAGGACCTCTTTCGCCTGCCCTTTATATTCAGCAAGGGCTCGACGCATCATAATCCCCAGGGCTGCGTCCTAAGATGAGAGGACCAAGTCAGAAAGGCATTCACAACAGAGTCGCACAACAGAAAAGCACGAAAGTAGAGAAAAACACCATGCTTACCTTGAGGCTGCTCTCAATAATGGAGCCAGCTAGCTGATCTGGGTCTAATGAGCCCAGTACGTCCAGATTCTCCCCAATGCAGGGGTTGGCCAGAGCAGTAAGAATTGATGCCATCTATCCATGAAGGATATTCCTCAGAAAGAGGAGGTATCTGAATGTTCAGCTCTTCGAAGGATGAGAACACGCGCACCAAGCTAGAGTTGTCGGAGGCTAGATTGGGCAACGCCTTAGCCGAGGTGGCTCACGTCATAGGCCGCTCTGCAGCCACGTCCATTATCTCAGCGAAAAAATGGCTCGAGGCTAGAGGCACGACCTGAATGGGAGAGCTCGAAGATGCTGTCGGCCTAGGCCCGCTAATAGGAGCTTGGGGCTGCTGGGACAACTGTTGTCGAGGTGGACCCTCTAACCTCGGTGCTTGGGCTGTCTTCTTCTTAGGGGGCTTGTGGTCTCCTCTTTGTCCAAAATGTTGGCAAGAAGCTTCTGAACCCGGGAAGGAGCCTTTGAAGCCATTCCTGCAGTAGAAAAGGACGATGGGATCAGAAACCAAAGGAAAAATCGTTAAGCATGAGGTCATAAGCGCAGATAACCGACCTGCCTCATGCATTGACTTAAAGGTAATTAATCTTTGGTAATCCCTCTCTTCTATAGAGCACGACCTTGTAGCTCAGATATGTTTCTCTTGAGCGGAGGATAAGTTCGGCCGATATTGTGTGAAGGCTGTAAAAGAAAAATCAAATCAACAAGTCAGAAACATAATAACATCTATGAAAGACCAACAAACGCATAGGTCGACAGTTCTCCTGACCTAGTCTGGCGAATTCAGCATGAGCTTCCTATTGTTAAAACTAGAAAAATGCTCGAAAGCAGTTTTTCCTGGGTTTCATTATTCTGGGGGAATTCTGAGTATAGAGACATTCATAGACAATCATAAGCAATCACCAAGTGTACACAAGAGAGATATCACAAGGCGAATTTTATTCCAAAAATTTTGAGATCTTTTACATTCCAGGCTGTGATACTGGTCACGAGCCTTTAATTACATCAATGGATGATCACCCGTGATTAAAAGGCAAAAGTAAACGAATGCATGCATCATAGATAAGTTGAATAAAGAATTAAGAGAGCATGAATGTAAATGAAACAAATCATAAATAATACAAAGATTTTTTTATGTGGAAACCCTTGTAGGAGAAAACCATGGAACAAAGCGACAAGGTTCTACTATGAATGTAGCTATACAATAAATGGAATCTTAGAGAGAAACCCCGAGTAGATCGAGCGATGTTCGCTCGCCTCAAGTGTAAGGCTGCGATGTAGTAATAAAACTCGGTAAGACCGAGGTCGATCCACAGGGAATTAGAAACAACCTTCAAACTATTCCAGCAACTCAGTTTTTGCAAGAAATAAGATTCAATTGAGTAATTAAAATAAAACAGAAACTTAATGGAAAATCAGTAATTTAAGGTACTAAGGCATTCAAGGATCCACTTGTAGCAATCCCATGTCAATCCAATCAATCCAAGTAGAGAGCACAACTAGATTTGAAGTCCTATCTCTTATCTAGTTGGAAAATAAAGCATTCACACACGTTCAATCCCATTCAAGTTGAACTTCCAAGTTCTAGTCCCAATCAATTAATGTAGAATTCAAAATCATAGCCTTCGGAGTAACAGCCATGCCTATGGACTATGGCTTGCTCAAGGATTACTATAATTCGAATCTAAACAAGCACCATATGATAATCTCAGAGAATTGTAAGGAATTCATGTCCGGAGCACATGAACTCTCATAAAACATCTTAAACTACCAACTTAAGAACTAGAATATGAAAAATCCAAACTTGAATTGAAAATTACTTGAATTAACTTGAATCAAACATGAAATTAGCTACAAGCTTCACCTCTCAGCCTTAGCTGAGAGATTCTAGCCGAGCATTGTCATACTACAACTAGAACTCATAATAGAAAGCATAAAAACTAGAAAAATCGAAAATTGGAGAGTTGCAGACGCTCCACGACAGCTTCCTCTCTCTAGAACCATGTCCCTTAGCTTCTATGATGACCTAGGAAGAGCCCCTAGGTGTCCTTTTATAGTGGGAGAGCCCCCTTGCGTCGGAAACATCCAGAATTTGCGTAAGGTTACGCAGTGCGCAGAAATTCTCGGAGCCGGATTTGGAAATTCCTGATTTTTCTGCGCAGCCGACTGGTCGGATGATCGGTCGGACTGGTTTGGTCGACCGGTCACGACCGGTCGGACCAGCTTATGGTCTTGTTCCAGCGAGTCTCCAGAGAGATGGCCGACCGGTTGGTCGACCGGTCAAGACCGGTCGGACCAACTGGTCCTTCCAATGGTTTCCATAGGTATGGCCGACCGGTCCGACGACCGGTCGGACTTGCTTTTCTGCATCTTTTTCTTCGTTTCTTCATTTTCTTTTCTCCCTCTTTCTTCTTCCTTCTTTGGTCCATCTTGGACCTTCCTTCAAAGGTTCTAAATGGCCCCTTTTTGGTCTCCAATTGAGTGAAGTCCGCTCTCATCCCTACAATCACAAAACATGCGTTAGATGGGCCTTTTAATCATGAAAAACATGCATATAATGTCATGTAGTGGGTAATGCAATGTATAAATTGGAGGTTCAACAAGCGAGTAATTTAAATCGTCAGGGATTATGGTCTCGAGTTCATGGTCGTATAGACCTATTTATTTTCTTATTATGGATTGAGCCATGTTTCTAGACAAGTTGGATGTCTATGTCCCATTTTCTTTCGGATTGTCCAGGTTAAGAGACTGTCAAGATTTTATCGAGTGGTGCAACTCTAGGCCATTGGCCTCTGAAATACACAAGCATCGAAATGTTGGTCGGCATAACCCAAGGCCTGCGCCCGTATTTTTATGACGGGCGACCTTAGGAAAGACTCCGCAACTGCCTCATCAGCTCAACCGACGGACCCGTTGTCGATGGGTAGGGCATCGACTGTCTTTTTTTATAATGACAATCCATAGCAGGATGTTTCAAGCTTTGTTAGAACTCTTTTATTTGTGGTTTCTTATGGTAACCATAATCTCTTAGGTTTAGCCTCAGACCTTTATCCAGGATGAATGGAGCTTTGTACAGTAAAGTAAATATATTTCTTCTAGAGTCGGGCGACTCGTCTTCGAGAACACTCCTTCTGAGTATTTTTCAATGATCTATTTGAGATCGAATAGGCTATATCAAGCTGAGATCCTTTGAGGATTCAAGTCCAATGGGCTGGATTGGTCATTTTCAATGCCTGCAAGTGGCTAAGTGTCGGGTCCGATGGATGCCCGCATATGCCAATTTAGGATGAATGATGGGGATCGGTGCCCCGTAGATGTTTTAACTCGACTGTTTCATAGCCTAAGCACTTTAACTTTGCATCAGCGTCTTTGAGATTGCGATTGATTTCATTTGGCATTAGTCAGTTTCCGAGCCAATAGGGCACTTCCCAAGGCTAAAAATGATTAAGTAGTGGACTTATTTGAGGTCTAATCAGGGCATTTGATGCATATCATCGATAACCATCTTTGAACAGGGGTGGATTATGTCCACGAGGGTCGCAGTGCGATCACATTCTGATTCGCTTAGCATAGGTCGATTTTCGAGCCAATATGGCACTTCCTAGGGCTGAAAATGACGAAGTATTGGGCCTGCTGACCGCTTGATTAGGGTATTCAAGGGTCCTGAGATTGGATAGCCTAGTTGCGGTGCATGATTATGGTGTATCATGTCACAAAGAAGAAAAGTTTCCCTCTCAGGCTCGGTCCAATTCCGCCCGATTCTCCTTTGTTTTGGCCGTTTTCGGCTCTTTCGGGAGGATTTCAGGAGTTGTCAAATTGGCTAAGTGTTGGCCTTTTTTTGGTTAAAACATGAATTTAGGCCATTTATCATCGATTGTTGGAGAATCCGATCCAGGGGATGGGAAGATCTCATCGGTGTGCATCTAGGAGAGGTGGTTTGATCGAAAACCGATCCCGATCGAAAGTGGGCTACACGATGGAAGGTCCACCCCTCCAACCAGCGTCCAGGCGCATGGAGGGGGGGGGGGCGGGGGGGTGTGTGGGCGCATTTTACATGGAAAAATGGGGAGTGGGTGCATGTGAATGATGGTGGGCGCATGTGGCCACTTTCCAGGCGCATGTGCCCATTCCACACAAGATGGAGGAAAAGAAAATGTTCCGGGCACATGTCATGTTGCACATGCGCCTAGGACCTAGCAGTGGGCGCATGTCACCATTGGACTTGATGGTTTTTCATGACTTTCCGACCTCCAGGAGGTGGGTGCATGTGGTTTCAGCACTTAGTGCATTTTCGCATTTCCCGACTAGAGAAAGTCGGCGCATGTGCCTCTGCGAAGTGGGGAAAGTCCAAGCACTTAGAGTTTTTTCAGGATTTCTCCCCTTGCAATTGATTCTGACGGAGGATATCCCTTTTCGGCGAGGGACTCCGGCGGAAGAAACTATCCGACGGTAGTGCAATTTTGGGGTTCCGGTGGGGAAATCCCTTTCCGGCGAGGGATTCCTGCGAGGGAATCCATTCCGGCCAAGGCATCCAATGAGGGATAACGGAGAGGGCGCATGTACCTCTTGCATCACTCTGAGGTCAGAAGGGGATGATGTCACCTCATGTCATCAGGAGGACTTCCTATTTATAGCAGTGCAATCGGGTTCGGGTCTGACCCGGTGGGTATTTCCCGGCACATGTGTTTCTAGAGCGTTTCCTGGCACATGTGATGGGCAAAAGTACTGAGTGCAAGGGCTGGGCGCATGTCATTTCAGGCCGGGCGCATGTGTTTTCAGGCCGAGCGCATGCCATTTTCGACGAATTTTCCAGGCGATTTCCGGGAAAGTGTCCGAATCGATTTTTTTCGGATATAGGGTGCGGGTGCATGTGGTGGAAGGCCGGGCGCATGTCCCTCTTGAAAATTTCCACTTTTTCCACTACTTAGCCAAATTTTGGATTTTTACACTTTTATGGGAGAGAAAATTCCCAGACTTAGAATATTTCAGGATTTCAGGCTTCGACGGGAGACCTCCAGAGGACAGTTACCTTTTCTAGGGTTACGGTCACTGTCGCCAAGCCACTTCTAGGCTGGGATGGACGTCTTGAATGAACGAGATGGGGTGTGGAAGTCCAGGTGTTGCAAATTTTGGTACTTCCTTCTTAATTTGGAGCCTCCGGGTCAGCTCGTCATATCTGAACATTGTCCCAAGGAGCGCGCACATGGAAATATGCACCGCAGGGACTTCAAACTTACTATTTAAGGGTTTTTGGGCGCTCCAGATCATTTGGCGGTGATATGAATGTCCAGTTCTGCTCTAAAATGGTAGTTGTAGGCTTACGGACCCTTTTTGGTCAACTCCAAGCAGGGATGAAACACATTTCGAGGTGCGCAGGTAAAGATATGCACTGCACGACTTTGAAACTTACAGGTTAAGGGTTTTAGGACGTTTCAGACCATTTGGAGGTGACCCGCATGTCCGGTTCTACATCGAAATGCTGTTTACGTATTTTGGTCGCTACCAAGTGGTTAGGGTTGCACTGGCATTTTCCAAGTCTTCCCGATCTCGAAATTGATTCAAATCGTTGTCGATGGACCGCGGGATGTTGTTTTACAGTGGGTGCAAATTTGAGCCCCAACAGGTACTCCAAAGGCTAAGGCTCGTCCACTGTTGCCTCCCACGCTCCCAAGGTAAAAAACCATTTCTCCTTCGAGGTCTTCGTTGAGGATGAAAGGCCAGTGATAATCAAGCCGCCCTGACTTGGGCAGGCCAAGAAATAGTACAGCCCCCGACCTCCTAAGGACTTTAGAGTATGTAGCGTGAAGAGCTCATTCGAGGTCAGCTGCGTATTCCCAATACGTCACCACAAGATGTAGTAGCCGACGGTACATTTCCAAGCGTTAGGTTAAAGCTGACCAGGGGATAGGCTCAGAATACTCAGCACTTACTGCACAAACAGATGAAGTGGTAGATGCAGACTAGCTGCTAAGTGGATGGGGAAAACAACTGACCTCAACCTCGTGAAGTCGTCTCGATAACTTGCCTTCTTCAGGAACCCTAAGACCTACAGACTCAGGGATGCCGTACATCTCTCTCAGGTCCCTGAGCTCCTCATCTGATATCTTAGACTCTATATCATCTAGCTCGTACTAGGATGTATTGTGCGGGCCCTCAATGTCCTTCTTGGCCCTAGGTCTTAGGGCCCCCTCCCCTGCCTCGGGGGCTCACTCCGATGGTGCTGATGCAATGACAATTCCTAGCTCTATGAAAATAGGTTGAGAACTAGACTCTGCGGGTTGATCTACCACCCGAGAATCCAAGGAGGGGGGAGCGGGTTCCTAGTTATCATGTCCCGCTCTAGGGATAACATCGAAATCTAAAGACTCAGACATTGCGAAATGGAAAGGAGAGGAATATGAGGAAACAAGAGCATGAAACGTACTAGATCTGTTGTCATATAGGGCTCTGTGAAGACAATCGAAGAAGCAAGGGAAGTTTTAGGAAATGTGAAAATGACTAAGGAAGGGAAAATTTATAGTCCCAGACTCTTCTGCCCGTACAATGCCACGTGGCAACGAGAGAATCACTACAATTAATGAGCGCACCTCTTCGATTCCCGACCTCTCCACCTGCCGCTCCCTCATTCGTCCGTACGAAGCATGGCGTTTGTTAAAACTAGAAAATGCATAAGGATTTTTTCTTGTGTTTCCTTGTTTTGAGGAGTTTATGAGTATAGAGACATTCATAGACAATCATAAGCAATCACAAAGTACGCAAGATGAGGTATCGCAAGATGAATTTTATTTTAGAGATTCTAAATTCTTGTACATTCCAGGCCGTGATCTGGCACAAGCCTTTACTTACATCAATGGATGATCACCCTTGATTAAAAGGCAAAAGTAAATGTATGCAAGTGTATTAGATAAATTAAATAAAGCAAATGAGGAAGTATCAATGTAAATCATGCACACCATAGAGAATAGAGAGATTTTTACATGGAAACCCTTGTGGGAGAAAACCACGGCACAAAGTGACAAAACTCCACTATGAATAATGTTTGTACAATAGATAGAGTATTCGAGAAAAGGCCCGGATAGATCGAGTGGGTGACTAATTCATCGGGGACTATAGTCTTTGAGTTTGTGGTCATAGAGACCAGTGTTGTTTTTTTATGGACCTTGCCATCATTTTAGACAAGCTGAATGTCTATGTCCCGTGCCCTTTTGGGTTGGTCCGGGTCAAGAGATCGTCAGGGTTTTTAATCGAGCTGTGCATTGCTGGGTCGTCTTCCCGTATTTTTATGATGGGTGATCACTGGAGTACACGAACTATGACTGTTGGATGACACAACTCAGAGTCACCACCTGCTTTCTTTTTGCACCGATGACAGCAGGAAGGCACATCGCAACTACCTGATCGGCTCAACTTATGAATCCCGATTCGAACGGGTAGGGCATTGGCTAGCTTTTGTAATAGCAGTTCATAACAAATGTTTTGAGTGTTGTTGGAACTCTTTGATCATGGTTTCTAATAGTAACCATAGTCCCTTTTGGTTAGTCTTGAGCCTCAATTCGGGCTAAACACTAGTTGTACAATGAACATAATTGATACAAAGTTCCTACAAATAAGGCTGGAGTCTGTTAACACGTCTTTAGAAGTGATCCCGGTTTCACACCTTTATTGATTGCTAATACACAATGAGAGATAAGAGGAGAACCTGCTCACGTATGTATAAATGTGCGGAACATTGTAATGAGACAAGGGATATTTGATGCACAATGAATGCAATTGAATGTATATCATATGAGATTGATTGTATGTGATGGATACAATAGAAGATATGTCATGTGAGAATGAATATAGATGAGAATACAGTAGTATGTATGCTATGTGAGGTTGAATACATGTCGAGTTAAGTAATGTAAACGCTAGATTAAGCAGAGATGAGTGCTGGATTAAGCAGAGATGAGTGCTGGATTAAGTAAGTTGAATGCTAGATTAAGCAAGATGGGTGTTAACGCATGAAGCAAGTAATATTATCTAGTCACAGCTCCATTTCTGTACAGATTTGCACTAAAACGATATTCTAGTCATATCGCTGCTTGAAAATTCTAAGTAAAAATCTGAATTTTTTATATATCCACAGATTGACCGTAAAATATCGTGAATATTTCACCAGACTTTGGTGTTTTAACATAATGAGGGTATTTCAGATTTTTTGGGCGGTTTAGATTCGAAGAAAACCACTCCATTTAAAAGGCGAACTTTTTAGGGAGTGCCAAAAAGTTACGATTTGTACTTTGGATGGAAAATCAAAATCTTCATTGTTGGGAATTTAAGTTTTTAATATTTTTTTATTGAATTCAAATGGGAGGTACTTCCTTATTTACATAAATAACTTAAAGTAAATGGAAAACATTTTTATGTAAATAAGGTGTGTAGTGTATAGTGCAGGTGCAGGTATGCAGTGCAGACAGTTGTGTAGTGTAGTTTTCAGAGTTGCAGAAATGGCTAAGTATTGGCATAGGTGGTGGGCGCTGTATGGGCGCATGTGGGCATGAAGGGAGGAGGCTGGCGCATGTGTCCCTTGATGAGCAGGAGGCTGGCGCATGTGTCCCTTGATGAGAAGGAGTGGGCGCATGTGTCCCTTGGTGAAGGGTATAGGCGCATGTGTCCCTTTCTGATGAGGATTCCGACGAGGGAGATGGGCACATGTGTCCCTTGGTGTGGGCGCACGTGTCCCTTAGATGCTCTCCCTCTCTCTCAGCTTTCTCTACCCTCCATATTGAGGGGTTGGGGTATTTATAGCCAAAGGTTGCATGTATGGAGCTAATTAAAATCGAGCATGTGGAGTTCCGGGCGCATGTCCCTCTTAGCAGCTTCCAGAATTAGAATTTTTCAGCATTTCAGGCCGAGCGCATGTTTTTTCTGCACTTGCGTGCCTCCACGAAAGTGGCCATAACTCCTTCGTTACAGATCTAATTTGGACGCTCTTATACTTGTTGGAAAGCTATTTTGATGATCTATGCAATGGAACTATCATGGTAACCTTTAAAAGCCTTTTTTATCTTCAAAAGTGGGCCACAAGTGATCAATGTCATCAATAATGCAGGTCTTCGGTGAACGACACATATTTTCTTCGTTACAACTTGGAATTAGATGATCTTGGAATTATCGAAATCGTGACTTGGTATGAATTTTCATGACGTATCATTTTATTTGAACGTATATTGCTTGTGCAATTATCCTCTGACTGGAAGTGAGCTCTTCATTGATATCTGTTCTTATACTTAGAAAAATTCAGGCTTTAGGCTCCAACTGTTCACTCCAATGGACAGGTACCTTTTCGAGGATCAAAGTCACTGACGCCAGAGCACTTTTAGCATTTAATCATGTTGTAAATGAAGGGTTGGCTGGCGAATGGTCAAATGCTGTTAATTTCGGTAGTTCCTTCCCAATTAGGATCCTTCAGTCGGCTCCTAGCAGGGGGAAAATGTACTTCGGGGTGCGCAGGTGGAAATATGCATTACACGACATCCAAATTCGGAGGTTAGGGGTTTTTGAGCATTTCAAATCATTTGGCGGCAATACGCATGTCCAGATCATCTTTGGAATGACAGATTTTAGTTCTGGGTGTGATTACGTAAGCTGCTCGAGCTAGGGCCGCACCATGTTCTACTATTTTTCTGATTGCTTCTAGGTCTGTTGCTGACTTTGATTGATGTATTTGAGTCATCACTTCTTCTTTTATCATTGGTGATATTTTGAGCCCCAACAATGCTCTTACGCCTTTCTCTATCCTGACACGTGGTAGAATGGGGCAAGCTAAGTATTAAAAGCGCTGTAACCACCAATACGTGTCACCCACTCATTCGTTGAAATTCAAAAGACGCTGATGAAACCGTACAACAATGATAACGACGCTTCAGAAGGTGTTCTCAAGAAACATCTTAAACAAGCAATAACTCTACGAAGATCTCAGATTAGCAGATCTCCTCGATATCAGTCAGTTCAGCTAATTGATTATTACTCCTAGCCCTTCACATACTCAGACCAAGGAGTAGGGGGGCTTTTGTTATGGGAATAACCCGAGCCGAACTGATAAGGAAATAACTTATGGGCCCAAGCCGACCTCCTGCACTGTCCGCTCTTTAGCTCGACCACCTGCATGTCCGCCCTTTGGGGGGATAATGGCTTAGCCAACCTCTAGTTCGGCCTCACGACAGCTATACCAGAGCAGACTCATGTCAGCTACTCTAGCATCTTGGTCGACCTGATAGTCGGCCTCAATTGAACTCTCCTGCAACTACCGACCTGGATCATTGCCGAGATAATCGCAAGGTGAAAGACCAGGGATGTGACTGAAAGGAACAGACACGTCTTTAGCCATTATGTGTGTAATCCATGTCCCCAGGAATCTTTCCTGTAACTGCAGCCACGATCATGGCCATGCCAGTGGCCCACAATCGTTCCTCTAACAACCATAAATAAAGGCTTCAGCCTCTAGTTGAAGGTACTCACTACTGCCACTTTAAGAGCTATCTTACTTCCTTTGCTCAAACCCACCTAACTTAGGCATCGGAGGACTAATGGTCGGTCCCCGACCACCCTCTTAGCTTCTCTTGGTGCTATGCAGGAACTAGCTTTCTAGACCGAATCAAATTGACTGTAAAGGATCATCTCAGCGCGTCAACTTTATAGGAATCCTCATCCACCTTGTCTGTTGTCCAGAAATCTGTAACAATAGCCCCAAGCACAATTGGGTCTTCTGTTGCTTCGATCCCGCCTCAACCGGTTATTCCATCATCATGTATGCTGCAAACAATCTTTGCTATCTTTTCTTTCTTACTTTGCTAATAGTTCACCATTATTATCTTAATATGTTACCTCATTTTCATCTTTTTCAGGAACACCTGCTCTGGGCTCCTCTGAAAGTGTTGGCTCAATCTTATCAGCCTCGGATGCTCAAGCCTTACAAAGTCTTCCCTCGTTCAAGCTTTCATCATTGAAAAGTGTCGTATCAATGATAGCTTGCATCTTGCAGATCAAGCCAATTGGGCTCAGCTGGACGACGCACTAGCCATGTTGGAATATGCAGCTAAAATTGCTAAAATAGGCATTTCTCACCTGCATGCTTCCATTTCTCAATTTTATGAATCTGTTCACCAGCTCTCGTTTGTTTAGAGTATATAAGTAGCTCCTAAATTAGAACATCGTCAAGAAGAATTGTTACTTCTTAATGATGCCATCTCTCGATGGTCTTCTTTGACATCCCAATATCAAGCTTAATGTGATTCCCTATTGGAGCAGAAAATGGCCTCCACTGAATGAATTATTGCGCATCATGCCCAAATCGTATCCTTACAAGCTTTGAAAGATGCGGAAGAGAATAAGCTTGAAGGTGTTGAATTAAGCATTGGTGAGAATAGAAGCATCCTAAAACTTGAAGAAAGCGAACTTCCTAAGAAGAAGGCTACTGCAGCAGCCCTGGAGAAAGAATTAACAGGAATTACAAATCACATGCAACTTGTAATGGACGCTGAGTTAAGGGTTGCTGGAGCACAAGTTTAACTCAATAAGGATATCAAAGAGTATATGTCTGCATTGAATGTGTCATAATGATAGGATATTATCAAAACATTGAATATAATTTTGCTATATTTTGATCAATGTATAACTTCTTTTGCTATGACATGGAATATTTCATCATGTGTACATGCTCATCAAAGTACAGATAATTAGGGTTTTAATTATTTCTATTAGATGATGACGCTTTAACGATAGAGCATGAAAGTGCTTTATTTATTAATTATTCTTTAATCGGCAACACTACCCTAAGGTACTTGGTAGTAAGCAGCTTGTTAGTAGGAACACAGTTTAAACTCATAAGTAGTTGGAGCAATCATAATTTTAGCTTGTAAGTAGTTGGAGCAACCACAATTTTAGCTCGTAAGCAGTTGGAACAAATATGGCACATGTGATTGGCTCTTTTTGAACACACGCCATGGCTACAAAAGTCTTATGCATGTGCCTTAGCGTAACTCTCTAGAGTTACATGGCATTCATTGTGACCTGGGGAATTCACACACCACCGATCCATCAGAGGGGCCCTATGACGCTATCGGGTAGTGAATTCAATAGGATTTACGCACATGGTAGGCTTTTGTAACTCTTTAGAGTTTACCAAGTTCTCAAGGCTACCTTCAGTTTTACCAAATCCTCCGCCGCCGGTCTGTCAATGAGGGGGAGACTCATGACTCACCTTCCCCATGCATTACCACCGGAACAAGCACAACGATTTGGGAGGTCTTAGACACGGTTGGCTATGATCAGAAGCGCACACTACAGCTTGCTTTTTTTCTTCGCCCTTACAACCCAAGTCCATTCACAGGGATAATATAGGCTCTCCCCATGACACTACCTGAGTAATAGAAACGACATGTCTCATGCATAAGGTTGGCCCACAGGGCATTCTTCACCGCCTTTGGGTAGGTCTTATGTGTAGTTTGCTTGTATAGAGCACCTGCCACAGCCTATATTAATATGACCTTTGCATGGTTGGCTCGTATAGAGCGCGCACCATGTTTTGTATAAATTTCATCAGCGCATTTATCAGCAATTATCTTTTTTATAGAACCAACGCTTCTCTCTTGAGGGACAATATTCTTTTCTTTTTATTCCTTAACGATGATGTTTTTTTATAGGATCAACCTTCTCTAAGAGAGTTAGCGATTTCCTATCTTGGATAATCTGTAATAATTGTCCTTCATGTAATTTGAAAGTCTGGATATCAGGAGAAGCTCTTTGCTTTGCTTTTATTGATACATCATTTCATTAATTACATAACACTTGCATCTTTTGCCCCTTTCCTGCCTCCTTTTGATTGGGGAAACACTTTATTTGAGGGTTTTCACAATCAAAACCCATCTGGATCTCTTCTTTAGGGATAATATCTCTTGATAAAGCGCCCGTTGATATGTATTTTGATTCCCTGTCCATTCTAGTCCACTACTCTATACGTTCCATTAAAGTAAACTTCAGTGATAATATATGGGTCGTCCCATTTAGGATCAAACTTCCATCCTGTTCTGTGGGTAACAACGATTAGTCGTTTGAGCATTAGGATCATATCTCCCTTTTTGAAGGAATGGTGTTTCACTTCCTTATCGAAGGCAACTGACGTTTTGGCTTGATATAATTCCAAACGCTATTGCACCGCTAGCTGTTTTTCATCCAGAGCATCCAGTTCTCTTAATTTGATCTTGATATTCTCATCTTCAGTAATTGATTTATGCACTGTTGCCCTTAAGGATGCCACTTGTATTTCAATCGACAAAATGGCTTCGACCCCATAGACTAAAGAGTAGGGCGTCGCTTTGGTAGCTGTTTGACAGGTTGTACGATATGCCCATAAAGCTTCTTGCAGTTTTTCATCCCAGACCCTTTTATTTCCAGTGACCATTTTCTTCAGTATTTTGACAATCATCTTGTTAAAGGCCTCTGCCAGTCCATTCGTGGTTGGATAATAAGGTGTGGAGTAGGAATGCTTGATCCCAAACTTTTTACAGAGCTTGTCCATATTACGGTTTTTGAATGATGTGCCATTATCCGTAATAATCTTTTGGGGGATTCCATGCCCGTAGATGATAGCATGCCGATTGAAGTATGTCACATCTTTTTCCTTGACGCTGCGCAACGCAACGACTTCTGTCCACTTGGAGAAATAATTCGTTGTAGCCAGAATGTATTGCCGTCCTCGCAAGGAAGGCAGACTAATTGGGCCGATAACATCTAGCCCCCATGCAGCAAAGGGCCACGATGACACTATCTGATTCAAGTCTTCGGGCGACATTATGTATAATATTACCGTGTATTTGACATTCATGGCACCTTTTTGCAAAAGAGATCGCATATTTAAATATAATCGGCCAATAGTAACCCATACGATGTATGCGGTTACAAAGATTTCGACCAACCTAATGTGTACCACAGTACCACGTTCTCCTTAACGTGCTTCTCACAAGACATACTCAGCCTCTTTCGCATCTAGACAACGTAACAACATCTCGTTATAAGATCTCTTGTAGAATATGTTATTGTACATAACAAACTTCTTGACTCTTTGCTTTATTTGTGTTTTTAATGACAACTCTTTTGATAGTAGATAATCAATCATCGGCTACCGCATGTCATCAACTGATATTTCTAAACAGGAAACCGGTTGAGCTTCTACAACATTTTCTACTAGTTCAAGCTATGGTAAAAATCTCAGTTCTTCAATCATCACTTGAAGCTAGGAGTGTAAATGAACCGAACCGAACCGAACCGAACCGAACCGAATACCACCGTGTTTGGTTTGAGTTTGATAACCAAAACTCAAATTTGAGTTTGGGTTTGGTTTGTTTACTAATCAAACGAACTCAAACGAGCTTTAATTGAACCAAACTCAAACTGTTCACGAATAGTTTGGTTCATTAACCACCCCTATATGCAACATTTTAAATGCCTGTGTAAATGAGATGGTGCACCTTCAGAATTCATTGTAGGTTGGACGGCGTGGTATGGTCCACTTGAGCTTTGGATAGGCTTATTGTGGGGCCCACCATGCAATATATATTCCATATAAAAAAAGTCAAGATGGTGAGGCTCTTACTGTGGAGCCCACCTTGATGCATATATTCCATATAAAAAAAGTCAAGACGGTGAGGCTCTTACTGTGGAGCCCACCTTGATGCATATATTCCATATCCACTCCGTTCATACATTTCATCAAATCATTTCATGGCAGGAGCTAAAAAAATGAAGCAAATCCAAATCTTAGGTAGACCATATTATAGGAAACAATGCTTTTTTTAGCATAAACAAACCCTATCGAGCCTAATCGATCTGAACTCATGCCTGTTTGAGTTTGGTTTGATTACTAATCGAACCTAAAAACAAGGTTTGAGTTTGGTTTGTTTAGTAATCAAATGAACTCAAACGAGCTTTAATCGAACTGAACTCAAACCATTCACGAATAATTTAGCTCATTAACCACCCCTACTTGAAGCAGACTTCTCATCGTATAGGAAAGGGCTGCGGCCATGCTTGGTAACACATCTGCCTTTTCATTTTCTTTTCTAAGTAGTATGGTGATATCATGAAAGTCCTCACAACATCCTAGCTCTATGGCAATATTGTATGTGTGACCTTATAAACAGGTTGGGCGGCCAACAAACATTACAGTGGACCCTGGGACGTTTTTAATGGTGGGCATTGAACAACCACTCTTTCCTATAATGTGGTCCACCTAAAATATGCATCTGCTTCATTTTTGGGACCGTGCACTAAAATAAACTGTAAAACCAGATGGAGAGTGTGGACATACAAAACATACATCGAGGTGGGCCCTAAGGTCAGGGTTCCACCCACATAGCTGATTCCGAGGTCACAACCAAGTCGCACTCGGTCACCAGGCAATCTGCGTCCACCCTAGTACCGTTGTTGTCGCACACTGCTCTTCTGTAGCAGATTAGTGTGGCCGCATGGGGCCCACCTTGATGTATTTATTGTATATCCACACCATCGATCCATTTTTTTCATATCATTTTAGGACATGACCTCAAAAGTGAAGCACATCCAAATCTCAAGTGGACCACACTGCAGGAAACAGTGGTGATTGACCATTAAAAACTTCTTGTAGGCCACAAGTTTTGGATCAAGCTGATATTTGTTTTTTCCCTTCATCCTGGTCTGTGCGACCTTATCAATAGGTTGGATGGGAAATAAAACTTACGGTGGACATTACAGTGGGCCCTACGAAGTTTTTAATGGTGGGTGTTCAATCACCACCGTTTCCTGTGGTGCAGTTCACCTGAGATTTTGATCTGCCTCATTTTTGGGCTCATGCCCTAAAATGATCTGGAAAAAAACATCAAGGTGGGCCTCTTGGTCAGGGCTGCATGGTGTTTGGTGAGGCAGGGGCTGCACCTAATCCGCCTGAAGAGACCGGCAATGTAGTACCAAAAGCTTCTTCGTTTAATGAAGAGAAATGCCCCTATATCAAATGGTCCCAGAGAACCATAAATTAAATTAATCCTAGTTGCAGAGGTCCAGTACATTGATCTGAATTGGCAATTAATTTATTATTATTATTATTATTATTATTATTAAAAGAAACATGCAACATAGCAAGCACATTGGCACTGTACAGAATATATATAGTTCAATATCTGTACAGTTACAGTATATGACATTATACTTGAGGTCCTGGTATGGACTCCCGAGGGGGGAGGGTGTACCAACAGTGGGGTATGTGTACTGAACACCCCCCCCCCCCCCCCCCCCCCCCGGGAAGTTGGTGGATGACACTGCAACTTAAAATGGTGGTGAGCTGTCAACATAGTTTAACCCATAAGATCCACCGCAACTTAAAATGGTGGTGAGCTGTCAACATAGTTTAACCCCATAAGAAAGTTACCAGCTTACAAAGACCTAGATGGACCTCAGCTAATGTTGCACTCTCTGGAATTCGCAGTAAATCCTTCTTCAGAAGAGGCATCCCCATCTGAGAATCCTAAAACAAGTGCCGCTCCTTCATCTTCATCATCACTCTCGACATCCGCACTGGAATATCTCCTTTCAATGTAGGCTAATGTCTGCCTTCTTTGCAGCCTCAGTACATGCATAATGACATCGGGCGTAAGCGTTATTCGCGAACGGTCTTCTCTGCCCTGCTTGTTAGCTTCCATAATCTGTCAATAACAAGCTAAAATAAGAGGAAAAAGAGGCTTGAAATAAATGTTCATGGTGAACCACATGCAAGAGCCAGCCACTCGTCAGACACCAGGCCAAAAAAATCGTGCTGGTCCTGTCCTCAGGTGGCCACCTGCACACTTAAGTTTGGAACATTGGCATTCGTCGTAAACTGTGCATTGCTGACATAAACATGGCCCACCAAGTGGGTGGATAAGCCATATTTTTTCACTAGGGATAAAAAAGGTTGGGCACATCTGATGAACAGCTTGGATCTTGCTTAACCGCACATGTTGACATGTGGGCCAGTATGGAGAGATGCATATGTGGGGCTTAGAAAAGCTCAATCTGAGCTTGAAAATTACCTCTTTTACATTATCAGGCAGTTGAAATGGATCCTCGGCGATGGGAGCCCAGAGCTTCACATTCTTCTCTATTCCGCTAGTAGCAAGGACAGGTGCATGTGGATGGGGCTCAAGACAGTTTAAAATGTGCCTATCCCCAACCATTAAACGCATTAGTCCACCTCCCCTTTTCTTCCAGATAAACACATGACCGCAATCCGACCCACTTACAACATATTCATCATCAGGGCCAAAGAAACTCACTCCTTTAACCGTATGAGAATTCCTATGCCCGGTATACACCTGAGGCTGGTTCAATTTCTGCAAATTTTCAGTGGGGATGGACTGTGGATTTGGACCAATCCCCATGTCCTTTTGAAACAGGTAGACAAGCTCGTCGTTATAAGTGACTAGCAGTTCACTCATGTACGAATACGCAAGACCAGTGATGTGAACACTGTCCGTGCCAATCAGGTGTTGGGGAGAAAACACATTCACGGGTCGGTCTGAAATGCTTGATGCATCCCGCTGGTAATTCCTAATGTCATAAACGCGTGCATATTCATCAAAGCCGCCGACAGCAAAATAGTTTGGGTTCCGCGGATCTATTACAATTGCGTTCAGCCGTACACTGCCATGAGGATGTTTGCTCTCAGTGAATGAAGAGCAAGAGAAGAGCTTGGTAGCGGAATGACTACGCAGATCAAACTGCAAAAATCAATTTTTTGTTTCTGAAAGTCTAATGACAAAGGAGGCAAACTTCAAAACAACCATATAGAATTGAGATTCAAGAGTATGACAAGTACATGCTGTACGACGCCATCCTCACCACAACTGTAAAATATGTGAGGACTCCCTGGTTCAATGGCTAGCTTGTGGACACGGCCTTGGTGCTTCGCAAGCCTTTTGGTGTCGACCTGGCCATTCTCCAAGACTTGGCCAAGCCTTACCTGTAAGGAGAGAGACGTTTGCGAGGGCAATCATTCATTGGAGAAATATGTCAGGGCATGGAACAGTGATGATTAACAAGAAACTGCAACTGAAATAAATAAACAAATAATTGCAAAATGAAGCTGAGATGAAAGGATGCCAGGAAAGACATCCAAGATCTTTACATCTGGAGGAGTGAATTTTCATCACTCAAGAAGGGGACCTACTTTCGGGAGTTGAAGTACGTCAAAACACAGCAAAAGTGGTACAGGTGGATAGCACAACGAGTTATATATCCAACGGGCACATGACTGTGCAAGTTATGACCACATTGCTCATAAGGTAAAAGGTTGCGACAGGATTTGGGCTTTGATGGTGCCATATGGACCCCATTAATGCTGGATTGGAATTTGTTTAGTCATTGTTAGGTATATTTTGGTTAAACATGGTTACTGACGGGAGGAAGTAAAGTGGTCAGTTTCTAAGAAGCTTCCACAGGTTTCTATAAGACTAGGAACAAGTCATCTAATTTCTAGTTCTTATAGGAGTCTTTATGATTTTTTAACTCTGATTTTAGTATGGTTGCAATTTAGAAAGTATGAGTTCTAATTTTAGAATGTAATTGAATACACACACAGGGAGAGAGAAATGAAACCCCAACAATTTTGTGGTTTTACTTGAATCTTAATTCTTTTTGTTGTGAGTGGATTCTTCTCCTCCCTATTTCTTAATCTGCCTCCACTCTTTCTTCCCAGTTTATTGCAAACCGCAATTCTATCTAATGTTATCTGGATTGTTGATCCTCCTACGTTTCTTGATCCAGAATGTAATTGAATACACACACACACAGAGAGAAATGAAACCCCAACAATTTTGTGGTTTTACTTGAATCTTAATTCCTTTTGTTGTGAGTGGATTCTCCTCCTTTTTCTCCTCTCTATTTCTTAATCTGCCTCCACTCTTTCTTCCCAGTGTATTGAAACCGCAGTTCCATCTAATGTTACCTGGATTGTTGATCCTCCTATGTTTCTTGATCCAGAATGCGGAATCCAGTTTTGTGGGCCAGTCATGACCCATAGCAACCCTAAATTATGGTCTTATGCTCCCATTGTTGACTAAGTTGCAACTAAAATTTCAATTTGGAGTCTAGAAACTTATGCATCAAGTTATGCCATAACATGCATATATAATGTAAGGAAAGCTAAAGTTCTGCATTTGGAACTTTCCTACAATTACATGTGCATCTGTAACTGTCCTAATAACTACCATGGATTTTCTTTTATAGTTCAAATTCAATCATGACTTGGTCAGCAAGTCCAAGGAATTTGAATAATCTTTGGAAAGAAATACCGTCATTGGTCGTTTGTTGGTTTTACTCTTCTTTCTTCAAGCATGCAAGAATTCTAGGATACTATAATACTCTGGTTTTCATTTCTGACAAGTGGAGCCCATGGCTCTGTAACCCAGACCAGTCGTCAGTTCCGCCATATGGATGAACCATGCCCCAAAGATCTCTTAGATTGGAAGGTCCTAGCCACCATTGTTGAGCCTTTTTTTTCAATTGAATGTGGACCATGCTGGTATGTCTCATTCAACTGTCCATTTGCCGACCATATATCTAAAGGTCAGCATTGTCCTATTGTGCTACCTAGGAGATTTTCTGGGTACAGTCCACCAACGATCCAAGGTTAAAATTACCGAACCACGGATCCCAACTTGTTTAAATTGAAAAACCTGCGCATGCAATGCAAAGTCCCTAGTTGAGTATATTTTGATTCCTGCAACATGTCTTTCTTGGAGGAATTATAGGAGAGAAAAAACTTAGAAACTCGGGTAGATTGTGATACTTCATACATATGCTCAGAAGTTATACATGTGACAAAGGTAACAGAAATTAAAAAATCCACATTATGCCCTGCTTAGGATGGGTCTAACAACAATGTTCCAGTTGGTCAATTCTTTGATACCAGTTGGACAGCTAAAATGAAAAATAGTCAATGATCCATAGTCAACAACAACAACAACAACAATAATAATAAATATATCCGTTAATGAGAGGACAGGTTCATTTAACCAATCTAATTTTGGGGTTATGACCTAGATAGAGTGAATCTCAGGAATTTCACAGTCAAGTATGAGTTACATGTATGCCATGTTTATATTTGAGTGCATGCATATGAAACATTACACTTAGTAGAGTATCACCGAACTCTTTACTATTATAGCCAATAGGATCCTCATTTACAAAAAATTACCTCATTTTCAATTATAATTTATTTTGCTTTCATTAATTATGGGAACAAAATACATTTCAGGCAGTGACATACCACAAGACATCAATTACATCCTTGGGGAAATCCATTAAAAGGGGAAAAACCAAGGCAGCTAGCCTCTACGTAATACATAGAATACATAGAAGTAAGCATGCAAAGGATGCATGAAATTCTAATCTAAGGTCCTCCGTCTTCAGAGTGTCCAAAGGCATCAATTAGGATAGAGCTTTTAGGAGCTTCAAGAACTTGGTAGCCTTTGGCATTTAGGCATCTCATATAACGAACTAGGCATTAAGATATTGGCATAGGCTGCATGTCATGTATTCAGAAAGGCATAGGCTTCAGATGGCCATGCAGCCTTATGGTGTACAAGTCTTGTGTATCAAGAAGTTGTCATTATCTCTTCGGACAGTTTCTTACTACACTGTCACGGTTGGGACTTAAAAATATTGACATAACAATAGGTCCAACATGTCAGTAGGGGTGAAACTGACAGAGTGTCAGCATTGCCCAAGTTCAAAAAGGTTGGCCTAAAGTGACCTTATTGGGGTCTCAGAAGGTTTGTGCAAGATCAGACCTCTAGCGGAAAAAGGCAGTGTGAGGTGGATTGCACCTTGGCGCGAGGCCTTAGTGTGCTGAACACTGGGACGGTCATGTACCTTGGAACAAGACCAACCTCCAAGTGGCACGAGGCTATCATGGGTAGTTGGATATCTCAGACAGTTAGTATGAGATCACTACTGGGTTCTTGCTTATGATGAGATATCATCTTGCGCCACCCTCTTGAGAGGGTAGCCACTGAAAAATGATCTTGGGAATATAAGTCCTTAGATGAATCCTTGCTCACCTTGTCGCTACACTCGTCACGAAGAGGTAGGAGCATTCTCGAACTTGGTCATGAGCAGAGTGCTTGCACCTTGATGAGAGTCTCAAATCCTTTGACATGAATACCCAAGGGGGTATTTGATGCAGGCACAGTCCCTCGTATGGTTAGTGAAATGCCAGCAATGTAAAAGACAAGATCAAAGGTTAAATCAAGCGGAGAACAACACTGTGAGGCAAGGAGATGGCTCGGACATGGTGAAACCCGTTAGTAGTTTAAGAAAGGGAAAGGCGTACTTATAATTGTATGCACAGATTTAAGTCCTTTTTCCTCAAAAACTAATTCTCCTCCCTCTTCTCCGAGGGACTTGTATTAACCACAAGAAATCTCAATTACATGCATTGATGATTTAATTGCTAATCTTTTAAAAATAAATACTGACTCAATTGACCAATGAGGTTTAACTTTTAAGTGTGTTAACTGTAAACAAAACACCTAATGGGAACAAAACCTAAAGACAATGACCAATAAAAATCTTCTAAATACAAATAAAACCCTTCTAAATGACAAAGCAAAGAGAGAGACGCTGGAAATCCTGTATGGTTGGAGTCAGTGTTCGAAGTTTCGGTATCGCTACAAGTTTCGCTAGCCGGGGATACGGAAACAATATTGATATCGCCGATAATATCGCTGATAACCGGAAATGCGGGGAAAATGGGAAAAACAGTGGAACTTTTCAATGAAACCTCAGGAGTTGAGAAAATACACAGTTGCATATTTATGAATAAAAAAATTGCATAAAGAATGCATACATAATAGGTTTCTATTTAATGGGGGCCTAAAAGCATGTGTTGCCGTAAGAAGTCAGTCCAAAAATCTCATCCATCCAAAATCTGAACTTCCATCCAAACATCCATTGATATTTCAGAATATCGGTAACACATAAAATTTCCAAACAAATCGTTAACAACTGAAAAAGAAACTAAAGATTATGGTCTCGTTATTGTCATGTTGCGATAATGATAATATCGTGATATTATCAATGTTATCGTCCACAAATTTAACGCTGCATACAACCACGCACCCATAAAAACTGAAATGGGAATTTTTTAAATATATAGATTTTTTGGCATATCGATACATTGGCGATATTATCGAAATATTGCAGATATATTGATGATACAAGTGACACTTGGAATTTACACAGTAAAAAATATTGGCGATACACCGACGGAATCAATGTATTGACAATACAAACGACGCCTGGAATTTACACAATTGAAAATATTGACAATATCGATACATTGGCAATATTTAGTGATACATCACCGATATCAAGAAGTTTTTATACTATCAGTGTTATCGGTATCGCTACCAGTGTTATTGGTGTCGCTGAGCTAGAAATAGAGATAATATCGGGGATATTTCGATAATATCGAAGATAATGCAAACACTGGTTGGAGTATGGCATGGCTGGCATCTTGCGTAGCTAGAATACGTTAATGTCATGAGTGGGGTCCCGCCATGTAGAGAGTTTCACCTTCACTGTCTAGAAGACTTGAACCGATCAATGGGCTTGGATTGATCTAGGCGGTCATAAACATTGGCTGCATCATCCTCCCCTGCTTGGGAAAAAATCGACCTTGAGTTTTTATTGCAGCTTTCTTCACTTGATGAATATCTCATGAAAGATACAAGGTGCTTCACATTGAAGACAAAACATGCGAATATTTTTAGGAAGGCCTAACGATACACATTATCATTGATCTTTTGAACTTCTTAAGGTCCAATCTTTTGCCCCTTCAACTTGTACTCGCCAGCTGGAAATCGTTCTGTTGTTAAAACTGCCCACACATAGTCACCTTCCTCGAATATGACCTTTGGTGGTATTGATCTGTGGCCACATCATATCTCGCATTGCTTGCTTCAATCCTCAGCTTTACCTGCTCATGTAAAGACTTGAGATTTTGTGCTAGTCTTTCCATGGTTCAGTATCGGAGTAAGATCCAATACACCTACTAGATTATTCCCATAAACTATTACAAATGGACTAAGTTTTGTGGTACAGTTCCTGGAACAACTGAAAGCAAACCCAACTAGAGGCAATGCCTGGTCCCATCGTTCAAAGCTTCTCACCAACCAAACTATAAAGCAAAATGCCTAAACTATAATTTATAACTTCCATTTGCCCATTTTTCTGCAGATGATAAACGCTAAAAAAATTGAGACGGGTCCCCATGAGCTTCCATAAAGTTTGCCAAAAGTGTCCCAAGAACTTTGGATCACAATCTGATGTAATGCTACTCGGAACTCCATGCAAGTGTACAATGTCCTTGAAAAAAAGATTTGCAACATTTAAAGCATCCATGGTTTTGCAACAAGGTAAAAACTGAGACACTTTCGAAAACATATCCACAACAACCATGATCAAATCCATTCCTAGTAGAGTTTGAGAAGCCCTAGGACGAAATTAATAATAGCGTCCTTCCATGGCGATCTGGTATTGGGAATGAAGTCCATGATCTTGCATTGCTTGTTGTCCCTTTACTTGACACGTGTGGCATCTCTTAACTTAATGTTCAATGTCATGCTTCATTCGGCACCAACAGTAACTAGCCTCAATGAGTGCATGTCTTGTCCTTCCCAAGGTTCCCTTTCCCATGTAATTCCTCATGATTTTATTGCGCAAAGATCATCGCGGTACACATAGTTGAGTACCTCTAAAGAGAAAACCATCCTGCATAATAAAAATTTTCGACTGTCCATTTTCAATGATTGAAGTATCTTCCTGAAATCTGGGTCACCCACATACATCTCCTTGAACTCGTCAAAATCAACTACACTAGCTTTCATTGTAATTAGCAAATTGACTCTTTTGACTGAAGGCATCTGCGACATGATTCTGAACTCGTACTTTATCTTTGATGGAAAAGGCGTATTCTTGTAGGAATGATACCCATTTGGCATGCTGGTTACTCGTGGTGCCCATTAACGTACTTCAATACCTCATGATCAGAGTAAGAATAAACTAACATTGCATGAAGTACAGTCTCCAATGGCATAAAGCTTGAACAATGGCGTAAAACTAGACATCATATGTGGAATAGCGAGTCTTAGGCTCGTTCATTTTTTGCTAAAGAAAGCAATGGGACAATTATCTTGTGTTAAAATGGCCTTGATTCTGACATGAGAGGCATCGCAACTAACCTCAAATACTTTCTTGAAGTTAGGCATCACAAGTCCAAGTGCCGTGGTGAGTTTTTCCTTTATCATTTTGAAACTTTTCTCGACCTTAGGTGTCCACTGGAAACTACCTTTCTCATGCAATCAGTGATTGGTACAACAATGGAACCAAAAATCCATATGAACCGCCTATATAATGTCGCTAAGCCATGAAAGCTACAAACATCATGGATATTCTTAAGTGTCAGTCAATCGCATATAGCTTGCACCTTAGATGGATCCACTTGTACTCCTTCAGGAGTCACGACATTCCCTAGGAATATAACATGGTCTGTCATGAAGGTACACTTTCCTTAATTCACATACAATTTTTATTTTTATTTTTTCATTTCGTAAGACCTCAAACAAGTGGTTTTTGATGGTATGACTATAAATCAAGATATCATCAAAGCAACCTCCTTGAATCACCCAATGAGAAAAAGGTGTTAGGGATGTTGCATAAGCCAAAAGACACTACAAACCACTTATATAATCCCTCGCAAATTTTGAAGGCCATCTTCCATTCATCTTCTTGCCAGATACGGGTTCAATGGTACTCATTGTTCAAATGAACCTTAGAAAAGAGTTTTGCACCCCTTGATCACGCATGTCATCCAAGTGGGGTATGGGAAAGTGGTACGTAATGGTAATCTTACTGATTGCCCTACTATCAACACACGTGCCACATGGCATCCATCTTCAATGTTAGCAAGGTGGGAAAGATGGAAGGGCTCATTCTTTCTCGAATGTCCCTTGGACAATAACTCTTACACTTGTCACTACAATTGTTCATGCTCATTCGGTCTCATCCAATAAAAAGTTAAATTCGAAGAGTTGAACTGGGAATTAGTTCAATGTGGTGTTGGATGTCTCACATGGGAGGTAATCCCGATGGAGCTCCTTCGGCATGGTGTCCACATAATTACTAATTAACGGTTAATCTTTTTGCGCACTCGTGTGGATTCCATCTCTTCCTTCGCTACTACGGCATAAACTTGCCCAATTTCGTCAGCTTGTTAAACAAAGAACACCATGGAGAGCAAATTCCCTCCTTCCCCTCTACAAAGCTCAAGGGGACTTTCCTCTTCAAGGATCCAAAGGTGACCTTAACATTGTCCTTGATGAAAGTTTAAGTGTTCTTCCTTCCATTATTTGTATTGTGATCATATTGCCATGGGCGCCTCCAAAAGGTGGTGACATGTCCATCGCAACAACATAACACCACACATGGCCATAGTATCTCTTGCTAATAGAAAAGAAGACTAAACATCGCTTAGAATGGTTGCCTCCAATCCTTTGTTGAGCCAAAGAAAAGTTTATAAGTGTTTACGTCGAATTTTGTAACAGGGTCCTCCAGACGTTCACCTTCTCTCCAAGCGATTTCCTCCTTGAGCCTGAAAGGAGACAGAAAATAACTAAGGGTGGCCGGCGTCCAGCCGTTGGCCCTCTGATGCCTAAGTTAGATAGGGTGAGGTTGAAAAGAGAACAAATAAACGACGGAGGTTATAGATTGAGTATTGTGTACCTTTATCACCAATAGAGTCATCTATTTATACAGATCTAAATGATCCAACCTGCTACACAAGCTATTAAGATTAGTACAGATTTCATGGGATAAGAAGCTTATCTTGTTAATCCTTGGATAAGGAAGTAGTCAAAACATTCTAGACGTCTAGCTGATTACGTTTCTAGATATTCGAAACTATGAATAGATATAAACCAAAATCGGCCTATACGGGCTGCTGGTACTATGAGATGAGGGCCATCCATGCCAGAGACCAGAAACCACGACCGCTCATATGTCGGGAGCTGTTCATATCAAGAGTGCTCGCATTCTGGGGTGCGACCCCTTCGACGATCACGAGCCGAGCTGGTCGCATTTTGGAGATGCGACCCCTTTCGTCGAGCACGAGCTAGGCCGGTCGCATTTTGGAGATGCGACCCCTTTCGTCGAGCACGAGCCGGGCTGGTCGCATTTTGGAGATGCGACCGCGATTCCTCACTTCTTTTAAAAGCCAAATTTTTCTACAACAAGTGCCCCCCAAACCCTTGGCGTTGAGGAACTATGCCAAGGGTTTTGTTTGTATGCGTAGCTGACTGCTAGGAGAGAATCGCGCATGATTCATTTAACATGATTCTGCATTTATGATGGCCAGCTTTTACGCAGCTTTTCCTGCCGCAAGAAATGAGGCGTCGGTCGCCACGTGTCTCCGTATTTAATGCTTGTGCCCGTTCATCTGTCGTGCCGGATGAGAGGCTGCCGCGTGTCAACCAAATCAAACGAAATGATTGCGTATAAATATCAGATCTTGCAGAATTTTCTTCATTTTCGAATTTTCGGCTGCAGGGTATTCTTCTTTCTTCTTCTCCTTTGCTTCCGGTGCAAACCTCTTCGCAGAGGTAGTCCTCCTTCATCTTTTCTTTTTCTATCTTGTTTTTTCTTTTGCAATGACGGAGTCTTCCAATGAAGAGATCGTTCCCCTGGGAGATCACACCCCCGATTCATCTGAATCTAACACTGCCAGGGTACCGGTAGGAAGGTATTCGGCCGCCGGTTACTTCTCAATACTAACAGAAGAATGGCTCTCTAGCCTTCGCGAGAGATATCGGGTCCCAAATTCCGTTATTTTTAGATTACCTGGGAGAGGGGAGACAGCCGATGCACCACCACCAGGCTATGTGGCCTTTTATGAATATTTTTTCAAAGTAGGCGTGCGTCTTCCCCTTCATCCATTCATCCGAAATTTCCTACGTATTTATAAGATTGCCCCTGGCCAGCTTATCGTAAACGGCTGGCGGGTGCTTATAAGTACCTTCGTCCTCTGGAAACAAGCGGGTAATGATGAGTTAACCGCTGGGGAATTTTTGAGGTTATTCCAGTTAAAACGGGCCCCATCTACCGAGGGTTGGTATTACCTCTGCTTCTGGCACCTGAAAAACTTCATTCTGGGGAACCCCTCCTCCAATTGCCCTGGATGGAGGAAAAAATGGTTTTACGTCTCCGGCGACTGGGAGTCCGAAGCAGGCTCCGACCCCAAAGGCCATAACGTTAGTTGCTATTTTCGCGAAGGTGGGTTGAGTTTCTGCCCGTCTGTCTGAAAGGGAACAATAATTTCGCTTATGATGATTGATGTACCTTTCCTATATTTCTTGCAGGCATTCCGACTGGTGTAAAACCGAACCTCCGGGGAGGACTTCACGAAAAGCTTGTAAAAGTTTACAAGCTCTCAGCGGCCGCGCGCCACGTTAACGTCGCCTTAGAGCCACGTTGCCTCTGTGCAGCGGACCTAATTTCGCAGGAAGAGATGACGAACGTAGGAGATAAGAGGGGTGCGCTAGGGGTGCTCCCTCGCTTGAAGGGTACAGCCTCGAAGAGGCAAAAGAAAACTGTAGCCGGTCCTTCAGTTGCGCCCGATCCGGCAGAAGGATCTGCTCGCGGCAAACAGCCGCATGCTGCTGGAAAAGGGGGGCACGCCCCGACTCCTCGTGCGACTACGACCCCTCCGGTTGCTGCAACTCCTCTGTCTGGCGCTCGTGGCTAGCCGGTAATCGAAGTCGCTGATAATTCACCGAAAGGCGATCGAAGGGAGGGAGGCCTCCCTCTGAAGGAGACAGTATGCGAGCCTTTTGCTGCTCGCGAGTCCGCGACACCTTCCTTGGGTGCTGCGAATGCCCGCGAGACGGGCTCTAACGAGATGGTTGTAGCCCAACCCTCTGGGTCGGGAGTCTTTGTTATCCCATCTTACTTACACCCAATATGCAAGTTTATGTTCGATAACATCTCCCCCAACTCCTTCGGGAGCCTCCCTGAGCCAAGCCCAGAGGCTCTCTCTACTGATATAGGGGTGAGATTGATTCAGGTAACAGCTCCTTTCCCCTCTATCGTTCTGTCTATGGATTAATAATGTAGCGAGCCAATCTAACCCTTCTTTCTTTGTTTATATCAGAGTCTGAATCTCACGCTTCGTGTCAGACGTGACATTGAAGCTGCCCGCCGCACTGTTGAAGATGCGGAAAAGAAGAAAAAGACAATGGAGGCCGAAGTCCAGGGAAGGGACCGCCTGGTGAAGGCACTGGAAGCCCAAATAGCCAAACTGGATGAGGAAAACCAAATCCTCCTTGTAAAGATTCAGGCCCTGACTGACCGTTTTCAGTCAGTGGACCTTCAACTTGCGAAGCTCCAAGAACTCCATACCAAGAGCGAGAGGGAGAAGGAGATTTTCCGCGAAGACAAGATCCGCCTCGAGGAGCAGTTCAAGGATTCTCGGACCAAGCTCGAGGAGGCCATGAAGAGACTCAACCAGCTGAAGGATGACTCCATTCACTGGGAGGAGGAGCGAGTGGCTCTTGTTCAGATGGTATCTGACGAAGGCCCTCGTGCAGTCCAAGAGTTCCGAACCTCTCAACTCTACGACGAGGAGCGCTATGAAGCGTATATCGCTGGTCGCAATTTTGCGGTTAGGGTTATGCAGCAGATTGCTCCGTCTTTCAACGTTGAAGAGTTTGAGAGGGTGGCTTTTGAGGTCCCGGCTAGGGAGCGAGCTGCGGCTGAGAATGAGGTCACCGAAGCCACAGATGCCGCGCCTGCTCCTGAGATCGGCCCTGAAGCTGAGAGCAGCGAGCCTGCTCCAGATGGGGATGACCAATCTTAAAGTGTTGTCTGCCTTCCTCTATTTTGTATTATTTATTATTTTTATTTTTTTTACACCTTTGAGAAGAATTTGTGTATGTAACTGACTTGACTTTTTGGTCAATTATAATGAAACATCCATTTCTTCAATGTTGTGTACTTTCCTTAGCTTTTTCGCCTTGTGTTGATCGTATACTGACTACTCGCATAACTAACTCATGAAAAAGTGAATTAGACTCAATCCGGGGGTCGTATGACCATGTCCGCGTTGAGATAGATTGGTCTATCGATTAAGGTTTTGATTCCACCAAGGGTAGAAGATTGGTCAAGAGAACATGTATGTTCTCTTCAGGGCTATTTTTGATCCATAAAATGGAGAAGCAACCAACAAGAATGATCTTAACCCTACCAAGGGTAGGCAATTGGCCAAGAGAATGTATGTATTTTCTTCGGGGCTATTCGAGTCCAATTAAATGGAGTAGCGACCAAAAGGAATGATTTTAATTCTTATTCATTCAAAATGTCGTTCGGAATTACATCGAATTAAGGGAAGTACCGTAATAAGTGTTCCACGTGCCAAGGGCGACGTACGGGTCTTCCCTGCATGTCTTCAAGATAATAAGTACCGGGTCGCACAATTTTGATGACTCGATACGGACTTTTTCCCAATTCGGATCAAACGAACGATTAGGAGCTCCGAGGTTCTGTCTGAGGACTAAATCGCCGAGCTGGAAAGCTCTAGGCCGAACTTTAGCGTTACGGTAGCGAGCAATGCACTGCTGATACGCTGTTGCTCGCATCTGGGAGGCAATTCTCCGTTCTTCCAAGAGATCGAGGTGAAGTCGAAGACTTTCCTAATTACAAGTGGGATCGTATTGCTCAATCCGATACGAGGGTACTTGAATTTCAACTGGTAATACCGCGTCGGTACCGAATGCCAAGGAGAAGGGAGTTTCGCTTGTAGACGTGCGAGTCGTAGTCCTATACGCCCATAAGACTTCTGGCAGGAGTTCTGGCCACATGCCTTTACACTCACCGAGCTTGGTCTTCAAATGATGCTTGATGATTTTATTCACTGCTTCAACTTGCCCATTTGCCTGAGGATGATAGGGAGAAGTGCGGATATTGCGTATCTTCCATGTTTCACAAAATTCATCGAAAGCGACGTTGTCAAATTGCTTTCCATTGTCGGTGATTATAGTATGAGGGAGTCCATAACGGCATATGATGTTTCTCCATACGAACTTAGTGGTCTGTTTCTCAGTAATTCTGGCTAGTGGCTCCGCCTCGGCCCATTTGGTGAAGTAATCGACCCCCACTATCGCGAACCTATTTTTGTCCTTTTCCAGTAGGCAAGGGCCCGATGATATCGACTCCCCATTGAGCGAAGGGCCAAGGGCTATTAATTGGAGTCATTTGCTCGGATGGTACATGAGGTATAGGAGAGTATCGCTGGCACTTGTCACATTTTTTTGAGAATTCAATTGCGTCTGCTTTCATAGTGGGCCAATAGTATCATTGCCTCATCGCCTTATACGCTAAGGATCGCCCCCTTGGGTGGTTACCACATGCCCCCTGGTGTATTTCATTTAGAACATGATGTGCTTCTTCTGGGTGAAGACACTTTAAATAGGGCAAGGAAAAACTCTTACGTAACAATATTCCATCTTGTAAGGTATACCTAGCGGCTCGATGACGAATTTGTCGGGCCGCTTTCTTATCGTCTGGGAGATATCCGTCTCTGAGATAAAGGAGTATGGGGTCCATCCAACATGGAGACGGATCTACCGCAATCACTTGCTTGAGAGTTGCTTGGCCGATACTCAAGTTCTGAAGGTGCTCGATGGGAATGAATATGATAACTCAGATTCTGGTGCAGAGGCGAGTTTTGCCAAAGAATCAGCGAGTTTATTCTTTTCGCGAGGGATGTGGATTATTTCATAATTCTTTAGCTTTGCGAGCAGGATGAGCACTCGAGATTTGTATAAGGCCATCCTTTCTTCTTTTGCTTCGAAATCACCGAGAACCTGATTATCTATGAGCTGAGAATCGCTGTGAATGAGTAAATTCTGAATTGAGAGGACGTTTGCTAGTTCGAGACCAACGATCAAGGCCTCATATTCTGTTTCATTATTCGAGATGCGAGAATCGAAACGTAAAGCGTATTGGAAATGCGACCCGTCTGGGGCGACTAAAATTAGGCCCGCTCCACTGTCGGTGGCCCTTGAAGACCCGTCCACGAAGAGTGACCAGGGGGGCTGGTCGCTGATCGCGGCACTATCATCGGAAGAGGAGTATGTGAATTCGGCGATGAAGTCAGCTACGACCTGGCCCTTGATTGCGGTCCTGGGGCAGAACGATATGTCATGCTCACTGATCTCGACCGCCCATTTAGTTAATCATCCGGAAGCCTCAGGTTTTTGAGGGACTTGTTGTAGCGGATGATTTGTTGGTACTAAAATAGCGTGGGCTTGAAAGTATGGTCGCAGTTTTCGGGCTGTCGTGACTAAAGCAAGGGCTAGTTTCTCCATATCAGAATATCGAGTTTTAGCGTCCACCATTGCTCGACTGATATAATAAACCGGCTTTTGTATCCCGGAATCTTCTCTTATTAAAGCGGCGCTAACGGCTGTGGAGGACATAGATAAATAAAGGATGAGTTGCTCGTGCGACACAGGTTTAGATATTACAGGGGGTGTGCTCATATATTGCTTCAGTTGTTGAAAAGCTTCTTCGCACTGTGGTGTCCACTCCCAATCAGATTTGGCTGTGGCATGGAGGAGCTTAAAGAAGGGCAGGCATTTGTCAGATGCCCGTGAGATGAACCCATTTAGCGATGCAATGCAACCAGCCAAACGTTGGACGTCCTTAAGAGTGGTTGGGGATTTTATCTCTATCAATGCTTTTATTTTTTCAGGATTTGCCTCAATTCCTCGCTGGCCGATCATAAATCCAAGAAATTTTCCAGCAGACACTCCGAACGCACATTTTTCTGGGTTTACCTTCATCTGATATTTCCTCATCAGGTCGAAAGCTTCTCGAAGATCTGAAAGGTGATCGTCTTCTACGACACTTTTCACGAGCATGTCATCAACATAGACTTCCATATTCCTGCCAATTTGCGCGGCGAATATCTTATTGACGAGACGCTAATAGGTGGCCCCTGCATTTTTAAGACCAAACGGCATTACCTGGTAGCAATATAGACCTCGGTCAGTGATGAAGGCAGTATGTTGGCTATCAGGCGGATGCATCATGATCTGGTTATAACCAGAATAAGCGTCCATAAAACTGAGCAGAGCATGCCCAGCTGTTGAATCGACCAACTGGTAGATTCGCGGAGTCGGGAAGCTATCTTTGGGGCACGCTTTGTTCAAATCCGAATAGTCGACACACATTCTCCATTTGCCATTAGATTTTCGAACGAGAACTACATTCGCGACCCACTCTGGGTAGTCAACTTCTTTTATGAAATTGACCGTAAGCAGCTTCTCGACTTCAGTCTTGATCGCCATTTGCCTTTCTGCAGTGAAGGCACGGCGGCGCTGGTGGACAGTTTTACACTTTGGGTCAATGTTCAGACGGTGTGCGATGACACTAGGGTCAATGCCAGGCATGTCTTGGTGAGACCAGGCAAACACATCTTGATATTCAGTGAGGAGGTAGATCAAATTTGCTCGAAAGACGTTCCTCAAAGAGGATCCCACACAAACAACTTTGGATGGGTCTTCTTCATTTAAATGAATCGCTACTGTCTCTTCCCCGGGAGTTCCTGATTGGAGAGCATCCTCTCTTGGGTCCAACGAGGTATCCGCTAGGGAGTTGGATGAACCTTGTGCAACCATCATAACTGGTGTTGCTTGTGCTTTCTTTCGTTCTTGTAGGGCTATCTCATAACAAGACCGGGCCTCTTTTTGGTTTCCTCGTACAACCCCAACACCATTCGGGGTAGGAAATTTGACGCACAAATACAAAGGATGTAAAGCTGCCCCAACCTTATTAAGAGATGGCCGCCCCAAAATGGCGTTGTATGCTGATCTTCGGTCCACCATGAGGAAATTTATGAAGATAGTCGTCTTCCCTGGACTCTCCCCAAAGGTGACTGGAAGGTCAATGCTTCCTTCAGGTGTCACCACTTCGCCTCCGAAGCCGATGAGGGGAGTTGAGACTGGCTTGAGTAGGCTTCTGGCGAGTGCCATTTTGTTGAAAGCCTCCAGGTATAGAATATCAGCAGAGCTACCTGTATCCACCATAATACGATGAGTCAAATAGTTTGATACCTTTAGTGCGACTACGATGGAGTCTTCGTGAGGGAAGTGAATTCCCTCTGCATCTTCGAGGGAGAAGGAAATTGGAGGATGACTGGTTTTTGACGCGTTGGGCGTCTGTTCCAGCCAGTAAATATGCTGGGGCTTCTTGGACGCCTTACGAGTGTATGCTTTTCTTGAAGCTTGAGAATCGCCGCCGCAAGCTGGTCCCCCGGCGATGGTACAAATTTCGCCAGTAGGTTCAACGTCTTCTTGTGAAGTATTGATGGTGAGGCGACTTCTTCTGGTGGGGTGAGGCTTTTGCCCTTTCCGGTGATCGACCTCGACGAGCAACATAATCTTGGAGATGGCCCTTTCGAATGAGAGCTTCGATGTGATCTCGCAGAGATATGCAGTCTTGGGTTCTATGCCCATGATCTTTGTGGAAGTAACAAAACTTGCCCTTATCTCTCTTTTCAGGATCAGATTTGATCTTGGCCGGCCATTTTACATATGGTTTATGTTTAATTACCATTAACACATTTTCATGGGATCGGTTGAGAGGAGTGTAGTTATGATATTTACCAGAATAAGGCTTCTTGGGAGAGCGGTCTCGTCGCTCACGTCGATATTTTTTATCTGGGGGCGAGATTTCCTCCGGCTTGCGCTTCTTACCCTGTATACCATGACGTGCCAGAGCAACTTCTTCTGCATTGATGTACTTCTGAGCTTTAGCTTAGAATTTTGCCATGGTTTTTGGAGGGTTTTTATCTAAGGCAAATCTGAATTTTTCGCTCGTAATTCCGGCTATGAGGGCGGTGAGGCCTTTTTCTTCGGTATACCCTTCAGTTTGGACGGCTTCGGCAGTGAACCGTACTGTGAACTCCTTTATCGTCTCCCCATGCTGCTGTTTCAAATCCATTAGGTGGGACGCTGGCTTCTTGGTGTGGATGCTTCCCATGAATTGAGAAAGGAAAAGCTCCGATAACTGTGAAAAGGAGCCGATAGATCGAGGCTTCCGCCCCCGGAACCACATACGAGCTGCTTCCTTTAAGGTTAGGGAAAAAGCTCTACACATGATTTCCGACCCATGTCCCTCGAGCTCCATAAGAGACCTAGAAGTTTCCAAGTGTTCGAGAGGATCGCCTATACCTTTATATGGAGTGATGACAGGTGTACGATATTTTCTAGGTAAAGGTGCTCCCATGACCTCGCTGGTGAAAGGAGACTCGGATCGATGTATCGACGCCACCACAGCTGATGGTCGATTTGCCTGATATCGCTACTCCATGACATCAAAACGATCATGGATTCTTTTGAGGTCTCCTTCCCACGGTAAAGTATAACCTGACGTTTCAACGGTGGACCCCTGAGATTGATGTTGACGAGAAGCACTAGAATGTATGGAATGTGGAGGTAGCACAGGGGGTTGGTTGCCAAGCAGCATTCGATTTGACGGAGGATGATTTGGTTGGACCTGTAGGCTCGTCCACAGAATGTCTGGAAGCCACCGGTATAGGTTGCGCTGGCAACCCTTTGGAAGGTTGTCTCTGCAGCTCCAGGAAATGCTGATCAAGCCGATTAGACAGGGCTTGAACTCCGGCGTTGAGGGTTAGAAGGGTATCTCTGAGGAAACGCATGACGTCCTCTTGACTTCCGGAAACCTCAAATAACGGGTTCGCTGATGGCACGTTTGGAGCTCCTTGAAGGATGTTTATTGAAGTGGTTTGAGGAACCGGCACTGATTCCGTAACGTTAGGCGGAGGTAATGTCTGCCTTGATGTGGAAGGATGAACAGTCTTTTTAGGAAGCATTGTGGAAGGATTTTGATCAGTGGCAAGAACGACTGACTTTGATGATAAATCGTTCCCACAGACGGCGTCAAACTGTTTACGTCGAATTTTGTAACAGGGTCCTCCAGACGTTCACCTTCTCTCCAAGCGATTTCCTCCTTGAGCCAAGGAAACAGAAAATAACAAAGGGTGGCCGGCGTCCAGCCGTTGGCCCTCCGATGCCTAAGTTAGATAGGGTGAGGTTGAAAAGAGAACAAATAAACGACGGAGGTTATAGATTGAGTATTGTGTACCTTTATCACCAATAGAGTAATCTATTTATAAAGATCTAAATAATCCAACCTGTTACGTAAGCTGTTAAGATTAGTACTGATTTCATGGGATAAGAAGCTTATCTTGTTAATCCTTGGATAAGGAAGTAGTCAAAACATTCTAGACGTCTAGCTGATTACGTCTCTAGATATTCGGAACTATGAATAGATATAAACCAAAATCGGCCTATACGGGCTGCTAGTACTATGAGATGAGGGCCATCCATGCCAGAGACCAGAAACCACGACCGCTCATATGTCGGGAGCTGTTCATATCAAGAGTGCTCGCATTCTGGGGTGCGACCCCTTCGACAATCACGAGCCGAGCTGGTCACATTTTGGAGATGCGACCCCTTTCGTCGAGCACGAGCCGGGCTGGTCGCATTTTGGAGATGCGACCGCGATTCCTCACTTCTTTTAAAAGCCAAATTTGTCTACAACAATAAGGTCAAAGACAGTGTTTTTAGTATTTTGCAATATCACCAATATATCCCACAACATATTTATTATCCCAGGCGGTAAATACAAAACCCAACTTTAATACCTATTTTTCATGGTATCGTCCAATATATCATACAATATCGCGTTATATTTGTGGATATCGTGATATCACGCGATATATCCACTCTACTCCTTTATAAATTCTTAATGTAGGGTGAGATATATTGATATCGAGTGTGACATTGAAAGGAATAAAAGGAAACCGACACTGTTCTGTCTAGAAAATCCTAAAAAATTCACAAAAATCAATTTTTTAAAAAAGAAAAATCTTCTTAGTACATTGTAAGGTGATTTCGACCAATCCACTCTAGCTTGTTGTAAATCTTCGAAATTTCTCCAAAATCATGATTGGAAGCTTTTTGGGGTTGGATTATAAAATACGCAAATTTTTTAGTCTTCATTCATTTTTTTTTTTCATTTTTATATGTTGTAAATAGTGTCAAATGGTAAGAAATCCATGATTCTTCATGTTTTGCTTGAAAAATTATGATTTGGAGCTTCGATTTCAAGATTTGAGGGAGATAGGTCGAGTTGTGGAAAACTGAGGAAAAATAAAAAATAAAAAATTCATTTTTTCTCAAATCAGTTGCATTCTTAGTGTCTAAATACAAAATCAACAAAAATGTATATAACCCGACTTACAAATTCTTGGCAATTTGGAGATTTTTCAAAAAAAAAAAAAAAAAAAAAAAATAACTAAAAATAATTTTAAAATGTTAATTTTTTTTTTCCTTCAAATTTCACAAGTATATTTCTAATTTTCTACTTCTTCCTTTGCTTTTGAACGTAATGCTTATGTTTCCATACATGTCTTTCTATATTTATAAATTTTATGAATTTACTTTAAATATAGTTGCATCAACTTAGTTGGATAGCGCATAGATTAGGACTTTATACAAAGGAAACCTATTATGTGTACTTGTTTTTTGTGATTTTTTATTACTAAGCATGTATTGGTGTCTTTGTTAACAATCCTTGACGTTTCATCGAAAAATTTGACCAACTTCCCAATCTTTTCCATGTTTCCCAGCAATAACAATAAATTACGCGATCCAACCAATGTATCTCGTGTGATAACTGATAAGTATTCATATCCCAAGGGTGCGATACATTATGCGATAACGATGCAGAAAACATTGGTCAAGGATACCTCTTCAGCTTCAAATTGAGCTTTTCCACAACCTCTTTGGTGATCACGTTCCCACTACTACCATACAAAATGACTTTGCATACCTCCCACCAAAAGTGCATGTAGTGCGAAAGATATTGGCGCATAGCCAATAGTCTTCTAGCAATTGCTTGGTGATAGGAAGCTCTTTTAGACAACCAGGCCTTTGCTTGATTAACATACATGATTTCTTCCTCCTCTCAGGCTTCCATTAAAAGTGGGCTCACCAAGATCCTTCAACCGTTCATCATATGGCTCCATCTCTACCATGAGTTGCTTGCCTCGAACTTGCAGTGTGGAACTTGACCGGCATTCAATTGCCCAATGATTTTGGTCACCACATTTAGAACATTAGAAGCCCAAAGCACTGCCCGTATCCCGCACACCGGATCTTGAACAAGTTGTGGAACCTTGATTTGGGGGGCAGGCCTAAGTGGTCAGAAAAGTAGATGTCCCACCCGAGTCATCTCCACATTTGCTCAAATGACTCAAGATGCATCCCAAGTGCCACTTTTGTGATACACCTCTATTTTGTTACAATTCCACAACAAGGGCTCAATGGTATGCTTCACTGATAGAATGGATTGATTGAAGGGCCAAAACATCTCAAATAAATGGCTTCAATCCATCAACAAAATGGGCCATTTGTTGCACCTTACTCTCGCATACTCCTCTGTGCATTCATCAATCGTCTGATCTCCTTACCATAGAGAGTTCAATCGTTGGAAAATGATTTGTACATAGTGATGTGGCAAGATGACGTCTTGAAGCAACTTCTTCATCTTCGTCTAGGTTGAGATCTTGGACTCGCCACGGCATACATAGTTGGCTTTTATCTACTCTTACCACACAAAAGCACGTCCTTTCAATTTGATTACAGTGAATTTAACCTTCTTCTCATAAGGCACATCCAGTAGATCGGAAATCCTATCGGTAGTGTTTATCCAGTCAATAAAATCTTCCGCTTTAAGATCCCTAGAATTCTAGGATTTTGACCTTAATTCCAAATTCATGCTTCCCATATTATTGCCACTAACATACGGCTCTTCATGCAAAGCACGATTGTGCATAATTGTTAATAGATGTTTCATGTGTTTGCACACGAAGGTCTATGAATCATTGCCCTTTTACTCAAGGGCTGTGGAACTTAATTCTCAGTCTTTTTGAGGTAAAATGGTTGATACCAGCTTCAGTGAAAAATTTGTTGGAGGCATGGAACTTTGGTTTCAAAACAAAGGGAGACTCTTGTGGAATTTCTCTTCCAGTGGTTTGGTAGTCTGTTTGGAAAGAGGAATAATCAAGCGTTTAGGAATGTAAGTTCCAAGTATTTTGTAGATGGCAAACGAGGTGAGAGAAGGATTTATCTCTTAGGCTTTGATTCTTAAGAAATTTAAAGGCTTCTCCATGGATTATTTGAGAAGAGTTGATTGGAGGTTATTGAGGATAGTAACTAGTCTATTATTCGGAAGGATTAGTGCCCATCGCCAAATGGAATGTGGAAGCCCAACTTTGACGGAAGCTCCAATGGAAATAGTGGTCCTATAGGGCTAGGGGGTCTCACCAAAGACGACCAAGGTGAAGTTCATCATGTTTTGCTGGTCCAATAGGAAGGGTTGATTCTATTGACATGGGAGGTTAGCACTCTATGGCAATTGGCAGAGCATACATGAGGTTGTAATTAGGAAGATTCCTCTGGTTTTTTAAGGAGATAATTTTTAATGTGATCAAGTGAGCTTCATTTTTGGTTGATTAGCCATAACGCTTGTTCCCTTGGGTGGAGGAGATCAAGGTGATGAAGGTGACAATCTTGGTAGTCTTCACTCATGTAAATGGGGAAGTAAAAGAAGAGTTGGGCATCAACACAATATACCTCTATTACTTTGAACAACTTATCTATGAAGATTTGCTGCACTTGCATTTCTTCATCAGCATATTTAGGCATCAGTGCAGCGTCGATGGTATCACAGAGTAGTTGTGAGTCCATGACCTTCCCAATAGGAAGTTATGCCAAGTATAGAAGTTGATCATGTAACGCATAATCTAAGCTTGCAAGTCCCATGTTTAGCATTTTAGTCAGAATTTGTAAAATGCTTTATGAGAGTCAACACAGTGCGCTCGGATGATTACCCTAGTATGGTTGAGGCGATTTGTTGGGATTCCCATGAATCCTAGAGTGAGCAAAGTGGCATCACATGTAATACCAACCCAAGAACAATTTACACTTGAGACGACCTTGCTTCTCCAATATAGACTGTCAGGTATAACGGTCAATTATGTTTCAGCCTTCAGGTCTCCTAGTATCATGTTTTCCTTAGAGAAACTGATGTTTCTAGACTCACGTCTTCTTAGAGAAGAAGTGTACCCTTAGATGGTTACCCTAGTATTGTTAAGGCGATTTGTTGGGATTCCAATTAATGGTAGTGAGAAAAGTGACATCACATTTACTGCCTACCCAAGATCAATTTGCACTTGAAGCAGCCTTGTTTTGTCCAATATAGCCTATCAGGTACAACAGTCAATTATGTTTCATCCTACAGGTCTCCCAGGAGCATGTCATCCTTAGAGAAAGTAAAGTCAACTGCCTTGATTGCCAGTAATACATGCGGTGTTGAGCTTCCAATTTATACATATCTAACCCCAATTTATCACGCATTGTGCATGGTTTGCATGATTAATAGACTATTTTAATGCATGTTTTGTGATTGTAGGAACGAGACAGACACTTCACTGATTTGACGCTATAAAGAGCACTTTGCACATATTGAAGATCGAAGGACTAAGTGCCAAAGGATGTAAGAAAGAAGCAAGGGAGAAAGAGAAGAAATGAAGAAGAAGTACAGAAAAGACAGCACTGAAGACTGGTCAGTGGACTGGTCGGCTAGGGCGAACGACCGGTCGCCCGACCAGTCGGCACTTCAACAGAGACCCCACATTACTACAGATCTCACTGGACTAAGAACGACCGGTCGTCAGACCGGTCGACCATCAGTCAGACCGGTCGCCAGACCAGTCGAGCACTCAACAGAGGGGGGTGGAAATTACAGAAACTCTCTGGACTGCTTTTCACGTTTTACTACCAGTCGTCCGACCGGGCGACTGCGTAACAGAGCTTGTTCTACAAGCTCTGAGTTTCTCTGCGCAACTCTGTGATTCCCTGTGCAATTTGGAATCTTCCGCACTATTCTATAAAAGGGCACCTAGGGCTTCGTCTAAAGGCATCCTAGAAGAAATTAGAGGTCATGGGAAGTGAAGGAGAGCATCGTGGAGCGTCCACAACTCCGTCGATTCCGGTTTTTCTAGTTTTTATGCTTTTTCCTTTGAATTTTAGTTGTAGTATGACAATGCTCGGCTAGAACCTCTCAGCTAGGGCTGAGAGGTGAAGCTTGTAGCTGATTTCATGTTCAATTCAGTTTGATTCAAGTATTTTCACTTTAAGTTTGGATTTTTGAATGTTCTAGTTTGAATAAAGTTGATATTTTTAAAAGTTTTATGAGAGTTCATGTCTTCCGGACATAGATTCCTTGCAATTCTCTGAGATTATCATGTTTGGCTTAATTAGATTCGAATTATGGTAAGCCTTGAGCATGCCATAATCCATAGGCATGGCTTTTACTCTGAAGGCTATGATTTTGAATGCTATATGATTGAATAAGACTAGAACTTGAAGGTCTAACTTAAGTGGGATTGAATGTGCTTCAATGCTTTATTTTCCAACTAGATGAGAGATAGAACTTCGAATCTAGTTGTGTTTTATGCTTGGATTGAATGGATTAACATGGGATTACTACAAGTGGATTCTCGAAAGCCTTAGTCCCTTTAAATACCAGATTTTATTGTTTTTAAGTTATGTTTAAGTTCATGCAATTGAAATTCCAAATCACCTACATTCAAGCTGCTGGAATAGTTTAGAATTGGTTTCCTAATTCCCTGTGGATCGACCTCGGTCTTACTGAGATTATTACTACATTGTAGCCTTGCACTTGAGGCGAGTTAACAAGTTTTTGGCGCCGTTGCCGGGAATTTATAGGTTAAACGGTTTTAGATTGTTTTAGTAGCTATAGAAGTAGATGTAGTTAAGATCTACTGTTTTCTTAGGACTAGTTTTTTCTGAATTTTAGAACTAACAAGTTTTGTTTTGTTTTGTAGGAATTCTTCCATAGTTCAAGCGAATCGAGTAATATCCTTCTAACTTAGTACATTTTACAGATTTTCAGATTTTGGTTTAAATTTTGTTTTAGGACTTAGGATTAGTTTGGATTGTGGATTGTGTGGTTTATGTCCCTGTTGGGAACGTGACCACAATAATCGTCTCCAATCCGAAGGTGGTTTAGTTGGACCACTCTTCTTTCATAGACGAGTTCGAAAGTTTGTAGAACATCGTGAAAATTTGAAATTTTGGGAAGTATGGATCAAATTCCATTAGGGAATCCTCCCCACCCTACTCCAACCACAAATGCAAATCATGAAGGAGTAGGAGAGAATGAGGTGCGCAATGCTCCTCCAATGAGAGCCTTACGAGATTACCTACAACCAGCTCATACAACAACACCTTCATGTGTGATTCTCCCAAACACCGGGGGAAACATTAATATAAAGCCGGGGGTAATTCAACTTTTGCCAAAGTTCTATGGGCTAGATTCTGACAGCCCATACCTACACTCGAAGAAATTTGAAGAAGTGGTGGCTACTTTGCAATATGCTAATGTTTCTGAAGATGTTATCAAACTTAAACTTTTTCCTTTTTCATTAAAAGAAAAGTCAAGGGTTGGCTTCATTCTCTTAGACCACATTCGATAGGGACATGGAATGAGATGACTCGGGAGTTCTTGAAAAAGTTCTTCCCGGCTTATAAAACAAATGCCCTTCGAAGAGCTATAATAAACTTTTCGGTTAAAGAGAATGAGTTATTCTTTCAAAGTTGGGAAAGGTTTAAGGACCTCCTAATTGCTTGCCCACATCACAGCTACGAAAGCTGGTGAATCATAATCTTCTTCAATGATGGATTAAGTTCCAACACTGCGCCAATTTATAGAAATGATGTGCAATGGCGAGTTTATGAGTAAAAATCCAGATGAAGCTTGGAGTTACTTGGAGATGTTGGTCGAGAATGCCCAATCATGGGATATTTCGGACAAATCTAGTAACCACAAGCCTCCTCAACAAAAGGACAAAGGAGGCATCTACATCCTTAAGGAGGAGGATGATGTTAATGCAAGGCTAGCCAACCTCACAAGGAAAGTCGAGGCCATGGAACTTAGCAAGAGTGAAATTACAAAGCCCACCGAAGCTATTGAAAACATGTGGAATTTGTGCCACTAATATACACACTACGCAAGATTGTCCTACAATTCCTGCGTTTCAAGAGGTGTTACAAGAACAAGCAAATGCCACATATGGTTATCAAAGGCCTTTCAATGGACCGGTAGGTAACACGTATAACTTTACTTGGAAGAATCATCCTAACTTTAGTTGGAGGAATAATCCCACAGGTAATCCTACCAACTCTCAAGGAGGGCCACCCATGCAAAACATGGCCCCACCTCAATTCTCAAGGAAGGATACCCTAAAGGCGTTTATGCAAAGGGCAAACGCAAATCAATCAATCAAATCAGCAAATGTTCCAAGAGCTTAAAGTCTCGGTTGATGAGATTAAGGGACGCTTGAATGCTAGGGAAGGGACCTTTCTGGCCCAACCTTAGCCCAATCCAAAGCAAGTACATGAAGTAAGCATCCCTAATCTCCCCAACCAACATGTGGAGCAAGCCAAATCCGTCACCACTCTTAGAAGTGGTAAGCAAATTGACAAATCTATTCCGGTAAAGGTCGACAAGCCTAATGATCCGGTAAATTCCGAGGATAAGGACGAATCTAACTCAGCCCCACAAGAAACGAAATGCGTTTATAAGCCCGTATCACCATTCCCTTCAAGATTGGTTGCTCCAAAATCTCTCCCAAACTTTCATGATATTTTAGAGATTTTCAGACAAGTCAAGATAAACATTCCATTGCTTGATGCCATTAAACAAATCCCTTCTTATGCCAAGTTTCTAAAGGACCTATGCACAACCAAACGCTAATATAATGTGCAACAAAAGGCCTTTTTGAATGAGCAAGTGAGTGCCATTCTCACTCAAAAGACCCCCCCCCCCCCCCCCCCCCCCCCCCTAAAAAATTCAAGGATCCCGGTAGTCCCACAATTTCATGCATCATTGGTGACTACCGGATTGAACGTGCATTGCTAGACTTGGGGGCAAGTGTAAATTTAATCCCACATTCAGTATATGAGCAATTAGATCTTGGTGAATTAAAACCCACCAAAACCACGTTACAACTCGCTGATAGATCCATCCGTGTACCGAGAGGGATTGTTGAGGATTTCTTGGTCCAAGTTGATAAATTCTACTATCCGGTAGATTTCATTGTCTTGGACACACAACCGGTATTGGATGCTAGCACTCAAATATCGGTGATTTTAGGCCGCCCCTTCCTTGTTACATCAAATGCAATAATAAATTGCCGGAATGGGGTAATGCAATTGTCCTTTGGAAACATGACATTAGAGGTGAATGTGTTCCACTTGGGCCAAAAGGCATAGGGATGTTGATGATGATGAGCTCTTCGAGGTAAACATGCTCGAATCTTTTGAAGAAGAAGAACTTCTCCAACTTGAACCACTAGAAAGCTTGGAAACATGCTTGGCACATTTCGAGGATTCCAAAGACCCCATCATTAGTGAAATTGTGCAAGCATTGAATATTGAGAAACTGGTAGTTCGTACTAGCCGATAGAGGCCCCATTTTGAAAGATTGCCACCAACCAAATCAAGGCCTCTACCGTCTAACATCAAACCGCCGAAGCTTGACCTTAAACCGTTGCCATCCGAGCTGAAACATGTATATTTGGGTCAAGAAGAAACATTCCTGCTTGTCATTGCCTCTCACCTAGGAAAAGACCAAGAGCTCAAGTTGATTGAGTTACTCAAAGAACATAGGGGAGCCATAGGTTGGACAATAACGGACCTCAAGGGGATAGACTCTTCGGTTTGCACTCACCGTATACACCTCGAGGAAAATGCAAAAACGACTAGACAACCTCAAAGAAGGCTAAATCCAAACATGAGGGAGGTTGTTAAAGCTGAGGTGTTAAAACTACTAGATGTGGGTATCATCTACCCCATCTTGGATAGCCAATGGGTGAGTCCTACCCAAGTTGTCCCTAAGAAGTCCGGTATTATCATCATAGAAAATGCCAACAACGAGCTTATACTGACTAGAGTGTTTACCGATTGGCGTATGTGTATAGATTATCGGAAGCTAAACACGGTCACTAGGAAGGACCACTTCCCTCTCCCATTCATGGATCAAATTTTGGAGAAGTTAGCAGGTCACTCCTATTGTTGTTAGTGCACTTTTCTGTGGCATACTAGTGCACCTTGTTTGTCAATCACTTAGGTTAGTGAGTCTAGTGTCAGTTGAGCTTAATGAAGACAAAGACTGAAGACTCAAGATAGACCAGCTGCATCAAGGAAGAAGAAACAGGTAAGAGAGATGCCTTGGTGTGCCTTAACCTTAAACCTACCCAAAACCATAAACTTCTAGATGACCATGACCCAATAGGCATACCCTTAGTTATCTTAGATTGGCCTTAGGTGTCCCAAAAGACCACCAAAAGAATGACAAAAAAAGTTGCATGTTCTGCTGCAAAACATAAACAAAAAACAGTAGAAAAACATGCCTGGTCGGGCGCCCGACCTGAGGGAAATCCGTCCAGTGAGTTGGCCTGAAAGTCCAATGGTCATCGGGCGCCTGACCACAACTTGTCTGGGCGCCCGACCAGTGCAAAAACCGTCCAGCAGCACAAGACCATTTCTGGACTGAATATCGGGCACTCGACCAAGTGTCCACCGGGCGCCCGATTAGCTCCAAACATGTCCAACGACCAAATCATTTTTATGGATTGGATTTCGAGCGCCCGACTGTGCACGAATTTGCCCGTTATTTGACCGTTGGGAGAAAGTTTATAAAAGCGGGGGGTTCGTTTTTAAGACCAAGGGAGGGGATTTTGAGGAGATAGAAGCCACCATTGCTAAAGACCATTAGGGGCTCTATTCCAAACCTATAGCAAGTCATTCTCCTTGTGTTTCATTACAAGCTTAGGCCATTCAATGGCAATATGAGAATGAACTTGTTCCCTCTTGATTCCTAGGATTTTAGACACCTTGATCATAGTTAAATCCCTTGTCTAAACATCACGTAGGAGTTTAAATAGGTGTATTCCTCTAGAAAACCCATTTCCTACCATTTGTAGAGGCTTCATCATTCCTTGGCACCTTGGGCATCTCCAATGGAGCATCACATGCAAGGGAGCTGATCTTGGAGCTGAAGCCTTGGCAAAGTAGCGGTATTAAAGATCGGGGGAGCACAAGGGGAGCTGATTCAAGCACGGGAGAGCAAGAAGAAGCAACCCGAAGTGGCGCTACAAAGGGGCTCAATCCGACAAGTAAGGTTTGTCTTTGTTTAGAGTCCATCCACTCAATTCCCTGTAGGAGTTGAGTGTAGAGTTTATTTGTTAAACTCGATCTAGGGTCGTTTGTCGATCCTTGGCTCATTTGCCGAGCCTAAAACTCTAGAGACGTTAGCTGTTCCTTGGCCTGTTTATCGGCCTAAAGACTAGAGGTTGTTTGGCACTCCTTAGCTCGTTTGCCGAGCCTAAATTCAAGACGTTTGCCGTTCCTTGGCACGTTTGGCAGGCCTAAACAAGTCTCCAAAGGGAGCCACCAACACGGGTGTGAACGTGTAGGTTGGGAGAAACCTGTAAACTCCCCGGTTGGGTGGATCCGAGTTAAAACACCTTGGTTGGGAGGAACTAGATTTAAACTCCCCAGTGAAGGTCGGTGTGCTCAAAGGGGTTGAGTACTTGAACCGGGAGTAGAGTAGACTAGTAGTCGAACCACTATACATGCTTGTGTTTGTGAGTGTATTTGAACACATTTTTTATTATACATTGTGTTTAATTGTTTAATTATGAATGCTTAATTAGGAATGTATGCTAGGCACTTGATAGGCACCTCCACACACACAAGGTGTACTTTCACTCCTCATGTAGACTTGAGCTCATGTGATCCATCCTCTATAATCTACTTGTGTTGCTTAGACTAGATTGTTAATTGCCTTAATCATTTGCTAGTTTATTGATTGGACCCACTTAGGCTTGGAAGCCGAAGTGTTCCTGCTTGCTTAGTTTAATTTGTTAAATCTGTTAAGTAGGCGAAAAGATTTTAAAAGGTCCTAATCTGTTAAGTAGCCGAAGTGTTCCTGCTTGCTTAGATTTTAAAAGATTTTAATTCGTTTTCATGGACGATTTTTCTGTTTTTGGTTGTACTTTAGAGGAGTGCCTTAATCACTTGAAGCTGGTCTTGACAAGGTGTGAGGAGAAGAACCTTGTTTTAAAGTGGGAGAAGTGCCATTTTATGGTACAAAGAGGAATAGTCCTTGGACATATCATCTCGTCCAATGGAATAGAGGTAGACCGGGCTAAAATTGATATTATTTCGAATCTACCACCATCAAAGAGCATACGTGATGTGCGGTCCTTCCTTGGACACGTCGGTTTTTATAGAAGGTTCATAAATGATTTCAGTCATATCTCTAGACCCTTATGCAACCTTCTCCAAAAGGAGAACCAATTTGAGTGGGAGTGCCGATTGTCAATTAGCTTTTTTCAAAGCTAAAAGACATGTTGACAACCGCTCCTATCATGTAACCACCGGATTGGTCTATTCCTTTTGAGTTAATGTGCGACGCGAGCGATTATGCTATTGGGGCGGTGTTAGGGCAAAGGAAGGACAAGAAGCCCCATGTTATCTACTATGCGAGTTGGACCTTGAACCCCGCCCAAGTCAATTACTCGACTACGGAGAAGGAGCTCCTAGCCATTGTTTTTGCCTTTGGACAAGTTCAGGGCAGTACTTGATAGGATCCAAGGTTATAGTTTACACGGATCATGCGGCACTGAAATGCCTTCTTTCTAAGAAGGATGCTAAGCCCCATTTGCTTAGATGGATCCTACTCCTTCAAGAATTCGACTTAGAGATCAAGGATAAGAAAGGATTAGAGAACGTGGTGGCGGACCATCTATCCCGCCTAGTTTTACCAAATTCCATTGATGAGTCACCTATTGAGGACTCATTCCCTAATGAGCAACTCTTTGTTGCTATGCATCCACCATGGTACGCTGATATTGCAAACTATCTTTCCACGGGTGCGATGCTGACTCATTGGACTGCGCAGGATAAACGGAAATTTCTAAGGGAAGTGCGCAGATTTTTCTGGGATGAACCTTTACTTTTTAAATATTGCCCAGATCAAATAATTAGGAGATGTGTCCCTGATGATGAACATAATTCTATCATTTCCTTTTGCCATGATCAAGCATGTGGGGGTCACTTTTCCGCCAAGAAAACCACTGTTAAAATTCTGCAATGTGGTTTTTATTGGCCCACTCTATTTAAGGACACCTACGAGTTTTGCAAAGCATGCGAGAGCTGGCAAAAGCTAGGAAGATTGTCCCGTCGAAATATGATGCTTCTTACCTCAATTCAACATCTTGAAGTCTTTGACTGTTAGGGCATCAATTTTATGGGACTATTCCCCTCATCTTTCGGACATGCCTATATATTGCTCGCTATAAACTATGTGTCCAAGTGGATAGATGTTATTCTATGCAGAACTAACGATCATCGTACGGTTCTAAAGTTCCTAAAAGAAAACATACTTCTTAGATTTTGAATGCCTCAAGCCATCATAAGTGATGGTGGTTCTCATTTTTGCAATAGGCCCTTTGAAGCCTTAATGAAGAAATACGGCATTAGACACAAAGTGAGTACCTCATACCACCCACAGACAAGTGGGCAAGCTGAAACTTCCAATCGGGAAATCAAACAAATTTTGGAAAAAACGGTGAGGCCGGATTGCAAAGATTGGTCGCTGAGATTAGATGATGCTCTTTGGGCTCACCATACCGCTTATAAGACCCCCATTGGAATGTCTCCCTATAGACTTGTCTATGGAAAAGCTTGTCACTTACCTGTGGAGATTGAACACAAAACCTATTGGGCAATTCGAACGTTGAACTTCGACATTAACAAGGCTAGCTCGCTTTGCAAACTCCAACTGAATGAGCTTGACGAAATCTGGAATGATGCGTATGAGAATTCGAGGATTTACAAGAGTAGAATGAAGACCTTTCATGACAAACATATCTTCAAGAAAACTTTCAATGAAGGTTAGAAAGTACTCTTGTATAATTCTTGACTTCATCTTTTTCCGGAAAAATTGAAATCTCGATGGACCGGCCCATATATTGTTAAAGAAGTCTTTCCTCATGGGGCTGTCGAGATAGAAAACGCGGCGAATGCTAACTGTTTTAAAGTGAACGGACAATGCCTTAAACCATTCATTGAGAAATTTGATTCAGAGGACATGTCCATCACTCTGGATGATCCTATGTATTAGGACGGTTGATCTCTTAGTCTGACGGAGGTATAGTGTAGAATTTGGTTTTGTTTGATTTTCTGTTTTAGGTTTATTTCGTTAGCAACTTTAGTTACCGAGACTTCCATGATCGACTCTATCAGGTGATCTCGTTCTCACTCTCCTTTATTATTAACATTGCTCTCATGTTATTGCTAATTGCATATCTTTTACATTGAGGACAATGCAAGATTTGGTTGAGGGGTGAGATGAGATTCCTCATCTAGCAGTTTGTGGACATTTTGAGCATTATATGTTGAAAAATTTTCAAATTTTTCTAAGAATTCAAAACTCTTTTAGAAAACCGTGTTTCTATGCTTTCGGGATGATACAATATAAAAAAAGGAGATATGAAGTGATTAATGTTGCAAGTCTTGAACTACCTTTAATATAATGGTTTTATATGTGAATTCCCTTATTTATATGATTGCTAGAAAATTTGAACACTTTTTCACCTAGTTTACTTGACACGATTCTCATGTTTTGAAAGGACTGTAAATTTGTGGATTGGCTAGGTTTGGATATGAGGTGTTGAGGAACCAAGCTGGGGTACTTTGTCCATCCTTGTCCATGGGAAAATAACGAAAGATATGGATTTCTAAAAATCCTATCTAATGTGTATAAAAAGGAAAGGAAGGATGAAAATATGCGAATGATTGAGAATATAGTGGAAAATTCCGAAAAGGGCTACCTATTACCAAGCGGGGGATCGTCTACCCGTAACCAAAGCCGGAAATGAGAAGTAGTGTGAAAGCCGTCGGAAGGACGGTAAGGCAAATTCCTGTCATAGGCTTGTTGTTGATCTTTACACCTTGTGATTCATAGTTTAGTTTATCTATGAAGAAGATAATCCCGGAAACTCATGAGATGAACTTTCACTATGCACATTAGGTCGAATTTGTTCAAAGTTCTTCTATTTATCAATCAATCAGCGGGAAATCTATATGAACATTTATTATGTTTGAGAGTTCAAGGGTGCAACTTCTATCACCCAGTTTCTCTAATTTTTGCACTTGTGTGTCTTGGAATGAATGAAAGTATAGTTTCTGAAGGAGAGTTGGATTTTGAAGAATTGAACTTGTTTCACGCATGTTTTGCTCGAGACTAGCAAAATGCTGGTTGGGGTGTGTGTTGAGCTTCCAATTTATACATATCTAACCCCAATTCATCACGCATTGTGCATGATTTGCATGATTAATAGACTATTTTACCGCATGTTTTGTGATTGTAGGAACGAGACGGACACTTCACTGATTCGACGCTAAAAAGAGCACTTTGCACACATTGAAGATCGAAGGACCAAGTGTCGAAGGATGGAAGAAAGAAGCAAGGGAGAAAGAGAAGAAATGAAGAAGAAGTGCAGAAAAGACGGCACTGGAGATCGGTCAGCGGATCGGTCGGCCAAGGCGAACGACTGGTCGCCCGACCGGTCGGCATTTCAACAGAGACCCCACATTACTGCAGATCTCACTAGACCAAGAACGACCGGTCGTTAGACTAGTCGACCATCACTTAGACCGGTCGCCAGACTGGTCGAGCATTCAACAGAGGGGAGTGGAAATTACAGAAACTCTCTGGACTGTTTTTCACGTTTTACGACCGGTCGACTGCGTAACAGAGCTTGTTCTATAAGCTCCGAGTTTCTCTGCGCAACTCCGTGATTCCTTGCGCAATCTGGAATCTTCCGCACTATTCTATAAAAGGGCACATAGGGTTTCGTCTAAAGGCATCCTAGAAGAGATTAGAAATCGTGGGAAGTAAAGGAGAGCATCGTTAAGCGTCCACAACTCCGTCGATTCCGGTTTTTCTAGTTTTTATGCTTTTTCCTTTGAATTCTAGTTTTAGTATGACAATGCTCGGCTAGAACCTCTCAGCTAGGGCTGAGAGGTGAAGCTTGTAACCGATTTCATGTTCAATTCAATTTGACTCAGTATTTTCACTTTAAGTTTGGATTTTTGAATGTTCTAGTTTGAATAAAGTTGATATTTTTAGAAGTTTTATGAGAGTTCATGTGCTCCGGACATGGATTCCTTGCAATTCTCTGAGATTATCATGTTTGGCTTGATTAGATTCGAATTATGATAACCCTTGAGTATGCCATAGTCCATAGGCATGGCTGTTACTCCGAAGGCTATGATTTTGAATGCTATATGATTGAATCGGACTAGAACTTGAAGGTCTAACTTAAGTGGGATTGAATGTGCTTCAATGCTTTATTTTCCAACTAGATAAGAGATAGAACTTCGAATCGAGTTGTGTTTTATGCTTGAATTGAATGGATTAACATGGGATTATTACAAGTGGATCCTCGAAAGCCTTAGTCCCTTTAAATACCAGATTTTACTGTTTTAAGTTACTGTTTAAGTTCATGCAATTGAAATTCCAAATCACCTACATTCAAGCTGCTGGAATAGTTTAGAATTGGTTTCCTAATTCCCTATGGATCGACCTCGGTCTTACCGAGATTATTACTACATCGCAGCCTTGCACTTAGGACGAGCAAACATGCGGCATCCAGGGAACTTTTCTGGCTTGGCTTTTTACATGAGGTACGTGTTTTAGTATGTTAGTGGATCCATAAACAGGGATTTCCATGTTTCTGGAGAGATGCTTAAGCTATCAGATCATAGAGGGAGATGCACCTTCCATGACTTAGATGTTCCAGCTAATGTAATCAACAAGCACTTTAAGGCCCAAGAACTTTTTATTCGTTCAAGGTTCTCAAACATTAGCATTCTGAGGGCAAGCTTGCTCAGTATAATTGGATTAGTATTTTTAACTGATCGAGTCCCTTTACCAACTTCATTAACTCCACAGGGGGAAGAAGTAGACTCTTCATTGGTTTTGGATCCTAGTTCGATGGTGAAGATTTTGACATGCTCAGAGCTTCATTTTCTTTGGCTGGTGCAGTGGGTATAATGACCATGTGACCTGATAGCACCACTTCTTTGTCTTCATTTGTTGTAGGGATATTCAAGGATCATGTCCCCAAAGAGATATTGGCATGTTGAGGGCTTTCCCAAGTGGCTTGCCTTTCAAGTACTTGCTCGGTTGCTCCTCAATCAAAAGATTTATGCAAGGAGGAAATTGCGAAGTAGAAGGCTTTCTTCTTATCATTCGAAGTCCATGTTTTCAGGCAAAGTTGGTATGAACCAGAAAGCCCAACAATCAATGTGAGATAAAAAGGCAAGCTCTTGACAGTTTTTCCCTGTTAAGAGCATTGTTAAATTGTCTTTTCCTGTTGTAATGAAGGTCTGATAGTCAGCAGAGAGGAGTAAATCCTCAAATGCCCAGGCATCAACTTCATTGGACTTGTAAATTCTGTCTGTGTCAGGGAATGGCCTTTCATGGCCTGCACCTTCTGGAAGAAGGGGCTATCAGGGACTTAGATTGTCTTGTTCCCAGCTGCATATTATGTGATTTCTAGCTGGTTGTAGCAACAAACTTAGCATTGGCTGCTATGAGCAGTTTAACATGGTCAATTATCGAAGGTATTGGCCAAAATTTTCAAGTATCGCAGGTCTGCAATGTGAAACTATCTCGGAATACAAAACTTCCTCACAATATGTGTCATATTTTTCCAATATATCATCAATATTTGGGGCACTGTGTTCTACTAAAACCTGAGAAAATCAGAAAATGAAAATGACTTAAAAAACTATTTTTGCCCAAATTTATTTCTGTATTCTCTTTGTAGTTGCGTTTAACAACTCCACTTGAGTTATTTCACATCAAAACATGAATTTGGTGGACAAATAGTGATAAGAGAGGGATTTTAGAGCATAGTTTTGTCCTTCTTGTGCCCTAAGAGTGAAGACTACTATGTTTTTTTCTTTCTTTTGTGGTAATGTTTTGAATTCTAAGTGCATGATCATGTGTCTTCTAACATCTCTTGAAGTTTCACTGAAAAATTCCACCATTTTCTTAAAATTTCCCCAATGTTTCCCTTAGATTGCTATGTATTACATTATACATGCAATTATTCCTGAAGTTTCCCACAGATCTCTGTTCCCAAGGGGTGCAATACATAGTGTGATATTAATACTTTGAACACTGGCTGGGCAACAGTATTGTTACTGCACAACAAACCCCCGTCATGTGCAAGTAACTGGGCGCAAGGCCTTTGTCATGTGACACACCCCGTGCAACAATCTAATTGACACGTGGCATTGTCTTGGTCATGTGAAACCCAGCGATTTAGACCACTATAGATGGAATTTTGCTGGCCTTCATTTCCACAAAGGCTTTCAAACTTCCATGGCCATGGAGCTGATGAATCTCTCAGGTTCGCACTGGTTGAAGCGGATTATTAATTTTGGTGGGGGCCATCATCGCAAAATTTGAGTAGAATTTAGGAGCATAGTCTTCCTACAAACAATGCTAGAAGCATGTTGTAACACAATTTTTTTATTTCAGATTCCTTCTCTTTGACCCTTCAAACTTGTAGAAATTACACGAGAGGAACAAAATTACAACAAGAAATCCCTTGAGACACTCCTAGACTATAGACACCAGTCATAATGAAATTTCACAGAAAAAATACAACATGTCGGTTGTCATCCTTGGATTTGTCGCCCGAGAGTAGATTCTACAAATCAGCAGAGTTTCAGCTCTTTTGTTGATTTTCTAATGATTTTTTTTCATGCAAATGGCCCATATTTATTGCTTCAACGGAGATTTTTCGTGAGAGAGGACATAGGATGTACGTTCCCATGTTCAAAAATGATTATAACCATTCATGCATGGGCGACAGAGGACCTACTGCGCAACAGCATCCTATCTCCCACATTCTGTTGCCCAGATATCTACCATAATGACAGGTGTTATGTTGCTAGAATAATTTTGTCATCCTTTTCCTATTTGGTTGCATAGAGTTTGTTTTGTCATCTAGGCCCCCACTTCTAACTTGTACACTTGATGTGGAAACATCCTTGGGGTACTTTTTGAACCTTTGCATTGACCATCGGTGCAACGAGAAGCAATCAGGAGTTGACTTGTTACCTAAGGAACAATATTGTTGCCTGGAAGATGATTTATTTCTTAGAGACAATAAAACCATTTGGACTCACATCTTCTTCTTTTTTCACATCTATGTGGCAAGAAGCAACCTGGAGTTGACTAGTTGCCCAGGGTACAGTATTGTTGCCTAGATGCTGATTTGTTTGTTAGAGGCACTTCAACTGTTTGGACTCACATATGGCTTGTGGTCTTGTTGCGGTATTGTCCTTGGTGCACATTTGAACTATTAGATCGAGCATCTGAGCAGCATGGATTTTTAAAAAAACAGTTACATGTGGTCTTGGTAGCTTAATCTTCTATTACTGGCGTGTTACAAGGTGATCTGATGTGAGTGTTAACCATCACCACCAAGTGCACATACGATTTTTATTCAAAGATACTAAACAACGAGTAAATAAAATATAATTGACAACCAATAGGGCCCATGTGATGCTATAAAATCCCAAACCTGTGACAAGTCAAAACCGTATGCCATATCAGTAACTTGGTCATTACAAGCTAGTTCTTGTCAAACTACGTGATCTTGGCCCATCAAAAAGGTCATTTGATATGCCAATGTTGAGGTAATGACTCATCACCTTAGCTTTAGGGGAGGGGCATTTTCCGAGGGCAAAATTGCCATTTTACATGTTAAGTGAATGGTGTTTTTGTAGGGGGCAAAAATGTCTTTTAACTTATGTCCAAGTTAAGGCATGTTATATAAGATGAAGAGATGGGTATTTTCTCTCTGGAGCCTAAAGGTTTTTCCATTGTACTACAGAGGTGGAGAGGAGAGAGGGAGAGAGGGTTTCTCTCAACGGGAGAGTTATCTCTAAGGGTTTCTTCTCATATATTGGCAAGGTTGAGAGAAGAAGTGGGATCTTCTTCCCGTAGGTTCTCTTGGTTGCTTAAGAAGAGCTGGCAATGGGATGGTTTTCCCAAAGGTTTTCTTGGTGCATGAGAAGAGGTGAGAGATGTTTCAACATTGAGGTTTTGGTATCGATTCCCAACATGGGGTGGCTAACATTGAAGTGTGACTAATAGTGTGGGTGTGTGTACTAACATTGGGATGTGTGTACTAACCCAAAAAAAAGAGATGCTTCTTATATGTTCATTGTATTTGGGCATTGCCTCTTTTGTATCTTGTACTCTCCTTATTTTGTTAGTGGAATGATTTGCCGCTGCTTCTCCGTGGATGTAGTCACAACATGATGAAATACGTATATCTTGTGTCTCTTTCTCTACTCAGTTTCGTGTATCCCAAACGATCGATATTTCACATTGCCTTCCCATGATTGATAACACACATGGTTGAAGAGCTTCCACAAGTGGGAACTCTTGTTTCCCAAATAGGTGATAGTGAACTCCCAATTTTCGTTGCAACAATCTAATAGACCAATTTCATTGCGTTTTGAATGTTGTTTGGCCCTCGAAAATAGGTCACCTTATTAACTGATGAGAATTAGCTTGATCTCGTGAGATGTAAACATCTCGAAACCCTTTCTCAGCATCCATTTGTCATGGCTCAATATGGAAGTCCATGAGTTTCCAGTGCATTATTCAACCCTAGCAAGAAGAAGTGAAGAACTCATAGTTTCCGTTGGTTCGAGGTTGTCTCAGGGTTGAAGGCTAATATCCAGAAAACTATCGTGTTGGAGATTCATTTGCCAAGGGAAGATCTTTTGAGGCTAGAAGGGGTGTTCGGATGCGAGGGAGGCTCCTTCCCATCGACACATCTTGGGTTGCCGTTGTGCATCAGCCAACCGACGAAGCATCTTTGGGACGTGGTTGTTGAAAGACTCGAAAGGAAGCTAGCAAGATGGAAGTGTCAATTATCTATCCCTCGGGGATCTTATTAAGCTCACTTTATGTCCCTTTTTAATGGCCCAAAGTCGGTGTTATGTAAACTCAATAGGTTGAGGAGGAATTTCCTTTGGCAAGGTGCGGAAGAAGCCCATAAGTTTCATCTCCTAAGATGGGAAGAAGTTTGTAAGATACCAAGCCTTATGGCAAGGGTGGGGCTAGCATCAAAATCTTAAAGGTGATGAATGAAGCTTTGTTGGAAAAATGGTTGTGGAGGTTTGGGACTGAAGACAATGCTCTTTGGAGGGTCTTGATTGCTTCCAACTTCCAAGGATGGGTGTGAGGCTGGCGGGTGGTGTACAAAGAGTTCTTCCTTGTATCGGGCCTCAACGATTGGGAGACGAGTCCTTGCTATGAGCTCAAGGTTTGAGAAGAGGGTGGGGTTTCAATCTTGGGGATGGGGAATAGATCCCTTTTTGGGAAGATGTGTGGGTGGGTGACACTCCACTGCATATTTTGTATCCTAATATTCCGCATCTTTCGTCGTTCCGTGATATTCTAGTAGCACATTGTGCCTCGATTTTTTATTCTTTGAAAGTGTGGACCCCTCCTTCCCGCCTCTTTCTATCGAATGATGAGGCGGGTGAAGTGGCCTCGCTTCTCCCTCTTATCCAGCACTTCCACTTGATCATTGGTGAGAAGGATAGCTTGATATGGAGGATGGAGCCATCTGGATGTTTTTCAATGAAAGCTCTCTATAATATATTGTCTAAGTCTGAGGTGAATGGAAAATTCATATATACCAAATATGTTTCGTCTTATACAGCCCTGCCAAAAGTTCCAGCTTTTTGTTGGCTTGTAGGGCATGTGTAAGTGCTAAGCACATTGTGGCTGTCAAATTTCGTAAACAATGTAATTAGTATAGTGGATGAAGCTGTGTCAGCATGGCAAGCATATTATGAGACCTAGAGTCAACCTCAACAAACATCTCAAGACCAAGACAAAGTCGACTCAACAACAGAGGTTAAGGCAAGCTTTAAAGATAAACCATATATATGCCAACTCAAAGGTAAAAGTGACCATAGGAATGATCCTAAGTTAGGTGAAATGTTTGACTCTGAAGTTTAAGGGTTTTCAAAACTTGTTTAAAGTCACATTTCAGGGTGGTTTGGCCAACCTAACCCTATATTCGACAAACCTGACAAAATTCGACCAGCCCATGGAAATTCAGCTAAGTTTCTGCAAGTGAAGTTGTCACTTCGGGGGGTGTTCGGCCAGCCCGTGGAACTCGGTCAAGTTTCCAGCAATGATGTTGGATATTGGACCCTGAACTTAGGTCAGCTGAACCCTGTCTCGGGTCAGCCGAAGTTTGAACAGATTCTTATCTTGCGAAATCTGCTAGCCGTTGGGATAAAATCGTTGGATCTTGGGTCAGCTGAGGCAAACTTAGGCCAGCCGAAGACCTAACTCCTTGGCCATAAATAGAGCTCAGTTCTCATTGTTTCAAAGCACGAAAAAATCCTTCCTTCTGAGAAAGCCCTCTTATACTTTTTAGCTATTGTTTAGTAATTGCGTTTATTTTGCAATAGCTATTTCAATTCTCTTCTCAAGTTACATTTGAACTAATTGAGAGTGATTATTCTCAACTTGAGAATAGAGAATTGGATTTGCAGCTTTTAGAGAAATTACTCTTTGAAAAAACATACATCCCTAGATCCTTCTTAGTTGAGCTATATTGGTTTATCTACATCAAAGAACGAATGGCTTCTTTCCTTTCTCTAGAGATTTAAGGCAAGGGGATCTGATCTCTCCCTATTTATTTGTTGTAGTCATGGAGGCTATGAGTGGAATGATTAAAAAAGGAGCTAATACAAGTCTGATTAAAGGTTTTGGGGTGGATAGTTTGGATTTTCAGGTTACACATCTTCAATTTGCAGACGATACATTGCTATTCTGTGAAGCCGATCCTTACAAAGTCAGCATTCTCCGAGCTATCATCCCTAGTTTCGAAGCGGTCTTAGGATTGAACGTGAACATAGCTAAAAGTGAGCTAATAGGGGTGGGGATTTCGAAGGAGGAAGTTAAAGTGCTTGCCGGTATGTTTGGTTGTAGGTAAGGCTCTTTCCCCACCACATACCTCGGTCTTCCGTTATGCATAGGCAGGCCCCCTAAACAGCTATAGGACAAGGTGATGGAGAGATTCGAAAGCAAATTGGCGTAGTGGCAACAAAGGCTCCTATCCTTAGGTGGGAAGTTAAATCTCATTAAGGCATCTATGTCAAATCTTCCAGTGTATTACATATCGATTTTCAAATGTCCGAAATCGGTGATCAATAGGTTGGAAAAGCTAAGAAGAGACTTTTTATGGCAAGGGGTGAAAGGCAAGCACAAATTTCACTTAATGAAGTCGGAGGATGTCCATAAGCCGTGGGATCAAGGAGGAGCTGGCCCTACGAGGCTAGAAACTATGAATTCGGCCCTCTTAGGCAAGCGGGCATGGAGATTTGCAAATGAGAGGGACTCCTTGTGGAGGGAGGTGATAGGTAAGAAATATGGGGTCGATTCTTCAAATACTAAAACGAGAGTGACAACTTTATATAGGGCTTCTTATCTGTGGCGCATGGTGGCAGCCCTAGACTTAAAGGTATGGGAAAAAGTAGGTTTTGATTTGGGAGATGATAAGGGCGTAAGGTTTTGGGAGGATATTTGGGTTGGAACTCACAAACTCAAGGATTTGTTTCCAAGATTGGCGAATATCGCGTTGTTCAGAGATACGACCGTCAACCAATGCTATTTGATTCAAGGTGATCAAGTAGCGTGGGCTCCTCCTTGTAGAAGGCATTTGAACGACAAAGAGTTTGTTGAGCTTTCCAACTTGCTTGCTTTGCTAGCTTCAGTCCGGTCGAGGGTTGAAGAAAATGATTCTCTGAAATGGTGGCATGACAGGCCGGTAAATTTTTGGATCAAGTCTTTTTATAAGGTTTTGATTGGTGGTGGTCAGGCGGAAGAGGTTACTCCAACCTCCTTCATTTGGCATTATGGCGCTCCTCCGAAGGTGGTGGTGTTTGCATGGCTAGTGGGTTGCAAGAAGGTACTTACAATTAATAATCTTAAAAAAAGAAAGATGATCCTTTCGAATGTGTCTCATGTGTTTTCAAAATGCGGAATCGGTGGACCATCTTTTTCTTCATTGTTCTTATGCGAGGGAGATGTGGGAGGGATTCTTCAACTTGTTCGGGCTGGAGTGGGTTATTCCTGGATCGGTCGATAGGTTTTTTGAGGCTTGGGATGGAGGAGGAAAAGGAAGGATTGGGAAATATGTGTGGCACATCCCTTGCTTGCGGGGATTTGGTGCCTATGGTTAGAAAGAAACGACCGCTGCTTCAGAAATAAGCATCGTTTGTTGAAATGATCTTTCTTAAGGCAAAATGTCTAGTCAAGGAATGGGTGCAAGTGTCCAAGTTTGTGAAGCAGTTTCCCGAGCTTTAGGTTGAGTTGTAATTGTGTTTTCGGTCTTTTCTGGGCTGTGGCCTTTTTCTTAATAATATTATCACCATTCAAAAAAAGGAACGAATCGCTGCAACTCTGACGCTTCTGCTCCGCTGGCTTCATCAACATCTTATACTTTAAGAAGATTGGTAATATCTCCTCTTATTTAGGGTTTGTTTGAAATTGCTTATGAAAATCTCATTTACGGTTTTTAGTGATGGCCTGTGAAAATCACTTAGGTTTTTAGTGATAGCTTGTGAAAATCACTAGAGGTTTTATTGTGATAACCTGGGAAGATTACAACTGATATATAAGGTTTTAAAGGTGAACCTGTGAAAACCTTTGTTATAGTAGAAAGCCAAAATTACAAAGAGAAGTAATTTTGAGAGTGGAGTAGGTGTGTTTTTAAGCATTGAACCACTATAACTTCTTGTGTATTGTGGTGCTTGATTATTAGTTTAATTTTGTGAAATCTTAAATCATGAAATAAGGTTGTCCTACCTAAGTTTCTAGGTGTAAGGTTGTCCTACGATTAGAAAAAGATTTCAGATTGCTTGATCTTGTGATTTTGTGACTGAGATTCATATATTGCATTGTGTATTCTTGTTAATCTTATATCACTGTTTTGATTATACATTGAGATTGCAAGAAATTGGTGAAGTCCTATCCCCTCCCCCCCCACAGCAAGACATCTGTAGCTCCAACTTTCAGTATGAAAGGGTTTTAACTGTAGATAACCTTCAAATGAGGTGGGTGATCCTGTCCAATGCTTGCTTGCTTCTTAAGGACTCAGGATTAGTCAACCATCTCTTTATCCACTACTCAAATGTTTCCAAGGTGTGGTCTAGTGTTCTTTCCAAATTCAACATGTGTTGGGTGATGCTGCAATCTACAAGTGAGCTGCTTATGCCTTGGCATGATGCGGGTATTTCGACGGATAAGAGAGATTTGTGGAGGTCTTGTTTGTTGGCTAGTCTTTGGGTGATCTGGGAAGAAAGTAATGGAAGATGCTTCTGTAATACTAGTCATAATGTCAATTGGATTGCTGCAAGAGTTTGGACCTACTCTCAGGAATGGGTTGATGCTTCTTGGGTATTTGGGGGCTATTTCCTTGGTGTGTTTTTTTTTTTTTTTTGTCGCCTGTTGGTGCCTTCTCGATAAATTTTTTTTGTTAACTTTCAATAATAATAATAATAATAATAATAATAATAATAATAATAATAATAATAATATCCATTAGCTTCTTCAAATGTAGCAAGGTGGATATGGAAACCTGACATCACACTCTCTCGAAAAAATTACTTATCTCTTCAATAATATGAGAACTTACTCGTGAAGTTCACATGCTCTTTCAAATCCATCAGATAATGATCTTGCTCTCCACATAAAATTAATATGATGTTGTATTTGTATAGCATAGGAGGAAGTCTGCCCAACAAGTCTTTGTGAATGATATCTTCAAATTCTTTCAACTAGTACAAAACACTATTGGAACTTGAGTTATGGATGTGCTATCCCTAGATACTAACACATACACCATGCAATCTTCTTCACTTTCCATTAGGAACTTTTGTGTTGCTAGGAATTTTCGATCTTTGGAATTGTTATTATTCCAAGATTCCACATATGCAAAGTGTAAGTGGAATACCATATCATTCCACCCAAGGTTCCTCGTAGGCAAAAGTGTAATTGGAGTACCATCCTTGGTAAAGCAATAGAAAATTACTATTGCTCAATGCACTATGTCCCTATCCTACAACCATGGATTGCCCTCAACACACATGGCGTGAATCTATTGGTGCGGCATCACATGAAACCAATCCTGCTATCATTTCCCAATCTAAAAGGAGATGAAGCATCTAGTCATTTATAGGGACTTTTCTACCTTTCTTGAATCATTGAATTTGTTATTGTTGTGGATGGCATCACTTCTTTAGTTGCAAATTGTCAACTTCTCACTTGTCAATTAAGACGGTGTAAATCTTTCCATCGGATAATGCAAGTTGTGCGAGAGTTGTTGTTATGCAATTACCAACCATCTTTTTGCTCTAGAGTTGCAAACGTTGCAACTAGATTACAATAACATTTCCTTTGATCACCCACTAAATTGTCATTTCGTTGTTCACAAATTGCAGATCTAGTGGTATGTGACAACATGATTTCAAATATCATATGATTTGATATTTCCTAAGCCGTATGGGTTTCAGTGGGAAGGTGTCCGATTGGGACAACCTATATGCCAAAATCATGCAAATCTATTAGACTCATTTTGAATTGGGATGAGTTGGACTGAATCTAGATAAGTAGACCCGATATGGACCGAGTCGTGACCAACATGGACACTAGTCTGGACCCAATTGGACTAGTTTCAACCAGCATGCAACTCCCTTTCATATTGATTGATAGGACGACTACATAGGCATACAGATCTTATATAATTTTAATCAAGTTGTCTATACATTTTCGAGGTAACTTAATCTGTTAGCCTGCCTAGGTTGTGTAATCTACATTTTGAACTGCTTCCAATTATGTGTTGGCTAATTATTATGGACTTAGGTTTAATTTCGTTAATGACTTAATATGGGTTTAATAGATGCATCTAAATATCTCTCAATGTGTCTCACAACCATTGTTTAGAGTATCCCCAATATATCGATAATATCCCCGATATTATCTGTATCTCCAGCTCGGTGATACCGATAACACTGGTAGTATAAAAAATTTCAGGTATCAGTGATATATCACTAAGTATCATCAATGAATCACCAGTACATATTTTCTTTTTGAAAGGTTACACTACCAGGGATTGAACCCTGGATCATTCACACACACTACGTTGTCTCTGCCAGCTCATCTCGATTGTGTAAATTCTAGGTGTCGCTTGTCTCACCAATGTATTGCCAAAATTTTCGACTGTATAAATTCTACGTGTCACTTGTGTTGTCAGTGTATGAGTGATATTTCGATAATATCGCCAAAAATCTGTTTACTAAAAAAATTCCATTTCAAATTTTTTTTTTTTCTATGGGTGCATGGTTGTATGATGAAATGCATATTTGTATGTGCATATGTATGCCATGCATGCATAGAAGGATGGATGGTACCTACATTTGTATTATATAGATCATGAATGGATACATGTACGAATTCATTTACTTTGTATGGTACTTGCATTTGTATTATATAAACTCATTTTGGTTATACTTTGACTGATTTCTTACGAGAGCACATGCTTTTAGGGCCCCATTAAATGGAAACTTATTGTGTATGCATTCTTTTTGCAATTTTTTTATATTCCTAAATATGCAAATTATGTGTATTTTAGCATCTCCTGAAGTTCCATGTTTCCTCATTTTTCCCCATTAAATGGAAACTTATTATGTATGCATTCTTTTTGCATTTTTTTTATATTCCTAAATATGCAAATATGTGTATTTTAGCATCTCCTTAAGTTTCACTGAAAAATTCCACCATTTCCCCCATTTTTCCCCGTATTTCTGGTTATCGGCAATAATAATATTGTTTCTGTATCCCTGGCCAGCGAAACTTGTCGCAATACCATTAAGTAAAACACTGCTCACAATTATAGCCACAATGGCACGATGATCTCCATCTAGAAGAGTCAGCAAGACAGTCAACAATAAATCTTCATCAGATGAATTTTATTTGTATATTTTATTTGTATTCACTGATATAAAATAAAAGGTGTTAGTACACAATAGCCTCCATACATGTTCTCATTGCATATGACATGCTCATAAATCATAATGTATTTAATTAAGCCAAACCATCACTAAAAAAAAGGTGAAGATCTAAGAAGCATTACAACCATGAGCTAAGAGAATAGAGTAGCTTCATTACGGACCTGGCCATCAGCAGCAGAGGTTACAACAGTTCGATCATCAGTGAATGGCATTACTCTTGCCTGGAACACATTGTTTTGATGACCAGAATGATATGAAAAAATTTTACTTTTAGCTATCCAGTTCCAGAATATGACTTGTCTGTCATCAGAACCTGAGACAAGAAAGTCACCAGTTGGGTTGAAATGTACAGTGTTTACGCAACCATCATGACCATTTAACTTCCCATATAGATCAAGTCGCTGTACAAAGACCTGTTCAAGAAAAGAAAACTAAATAAGCAAATCGATAGTTTCCCATAGTCTTTACTTTGTCATCATCCAATTAACAATTTTTTTCCTTGCTAACCAATTTCCGCTTTGATTTCATTAAGAACGAAGAAAAAAACTTATTATTCCAGAGAAATAGACTTGTTTAATCATTTCTTATCATATGCTATAAACATATGTTCAAGAACTTGGATCTGGCCCTCGTTTATCGAACTAAGGTGGAGTATGCTTTATAGCTTTCTTTAGGTCCTGCCTACCTGATATGTATTATGTTGTATCTGGTTAAGGGTAGTTTTGTCATTGTCAGAGATATAGATATTTATGTGCATAGTAATTTTATTTTTCCTTTTGTTTTATTTGTTTCGGTAGAAGATGAGCATCACTGCCTCTTGGACTCCATCCCTGGGGATGCCTTAAGAGAGCAGATAAATATTGTTTTTTGTCATGCAAGCTTAATCATTGATGCAAGTAAATCTATATATGCCTCTGCATTCACATCAGTGAGAGTTAAATCCAATCTCTCAAACATTTTCTGTGTTTCTTGGTATCAAAGCTACAGTTTCTAGCTTCATGGGGTTTTTGAAACCGTGAGGTGGAGATTTGAAGATGCTATATTCCTTTCCAATTGCAAAAACTATTCATGTCAAAGTTGAACCAAGTTACACATGAATAGTAACAGATCATCATTTCAGTTGTTTTTCAGCATATTCTCACAAGTCATCAATGCCCAATCAGATGGTGAAAACTACATTTTTGGTCCTTGACATACAACCTGCTGACAAGCAGAAACGTATGTGGAGATATTGATGTTCGGTACTCTAAAGGAGTGCATCTCACCATGCTTTTGATAGTTGGTCCCAGATGGTTGGTGAACTTTGCGTTGTTCTTTAGTTTCTCCAATTCTAAAAACAAATAAAAGATATTTCTGCAATTTCTTTGTTCTGGCAATAGGTATCAGTATGCTTCTTCCACCCATCTGGAGTTTTCTTTCTTCTGGCAATAAGAAACTCCTTGCATGCTTTTTTATTGTTAATATCAAATTTTATTAAAAGGGGAAGAAAAAGAACATGCTCAGATGAAAACACAAGAAGCCAACACTCGCCTACAATACGAACACCTCAAGCAGCAGATACAACCAAATACACTCCCCAATGATTCCTAATGCAAAACTGATGCAGGCCCATGGCCCACCTAGGCCCACTGTATGCCCAACAATAAGGTAGGCCCATAGCCCAGAGTATTGCCCAACATGTGCTGATTTTTTTACTGTTTATTTATAGCTTTGGGATTGTAAGTGATCCGAACCTGCTCGGAGCGAGCCCCCTTGAGAGGCAAGTGAAGTTGGAAGCCTAGGGTGAAGCGAAGGGATTGGATTTCACCTATGAACATTTTTTTGGTATTCCTTCTCGAGCTTCAATTTCTTCCGTTAAGGGAGATTCAAGAAAAAACACACACTTCTACGAACAGTCACAGCATATTGACTCTAGGAGTATGGAACAGTGGCTTCAATCCCTACCTACCCCAGTCCATCCTTTCACCTGGATAATGCTCATTCATGTTGTTGATGTTGATTGAGTTGGAGGGCCTTTCGCTGACTGAATCCATCTATCGAACTAGACCCCGGTAGAAGTTGACCAGTCCGTAGTCATAGGGCAACTAAGCTTTGAAAAGTTATACGTTCTCCAATAACAGTAGATTCCTCATGTTGATTGGCAACTAGGTTCACTTTTCATGTCTTTAGTCCCCCCGAGTCTGCATGGTTGATCATGTGGTGTGGGTGGGTGTGTAAGTCTTAATAAATTGTTGTTTCCTTTAAAAAAAAAACAACTTTCTAAGCAACTACTTTAATTGATAGTCTAATTGAAACTAAAAGTCACAACTCACTAGTATGGAAAAGAAATAAGTCCCATAGGTTAAGTGTATTAAGTACGATACAGATGCCATCAATATATTTGAAACCCTCTTTCTTTTAAGTTTAGTTTTAAAGGTTTTTTAATGTATGAGTTTCACACCAACTTTAACAAAGGATCACCACCATTTTAAGTAAAAGTAAAAAAGAAATGTTTGATTTTAACTTTACATTTTAAGTTTTTCTTGATGTGATGTGAGTTTGACACCATTTTTAATAAACGAAACAAAAAAATAAAAAACATTGTAGCTGATGCTATAGCTACATAGCGTGGCGTATGCTATAGGGGATTCACACTATTTAGCTATGCTACGTAGCGCTAAGGCTAAGCTACACTTCGTAGTGTCGAGTGCTATTTGAAACACTGCGATTAAGGGGCACCATTGTATAAATAAAGAAATTCTAACGAAATTACTCCACTAAGTAAGCTCCTCCCGCGGAAAGCCCCAATCTAGTGACGGCATGCTAGCGTTTTGAAGCTGGCTACCGCCTTCTCCTGCTTGCTTGATCAGAACCGATCACTGCACCCCAACTAACAGCTGAAACTAAAGGCACGGCCTGAAGTCCAAAAGTTACAGGGCGACCAGTCCATGAGACCAACTTCTTAACAAAAGGCAAAAGGCCCCCTATTGCTTTTCAGGAGACACATGTGCAGAAAAGGCCAACGCACGCAATGGCAATTAAGCCAGCAAGCAATGACTACTTCAAATAAGCGTTTTCCAGCTGCTTGCTGGTCTCGACTTACTTCGATCAATTTTCGGGTCGGGGGGGGGGAATATTTGGCTCTATCAAACATACAAGGAATTGGAAATGAAAGTATGGGCAAGCTGGTCTGGCCCCTGATAGATCCACTTTGAAGAAAAAAGATATATATAAAGAAGAAGCAAAGCTACAGGATCATTTTGTTCCTCATCGCTTCTATGCCATGGGGAAGTGGGATCCATGGCAGCCCTGAGAAGTTGGACGATGCCAAGCAAAATGACTTCCAACGCAATAGAATATATGGATACATGACCCATTCCCTATAAATTTATCCTGAGCCTTGAAGTAAGCAAGCTTCAAAACGTATGCACGCGCTAGCGCACAAAAGCTTAAATCAAGGATCGGAATTTACTATTTTGGAAGATATGGAGGATGATTTAAAGATGTGATTGATGTGATTGAAGATATGAGGATGATTTAGAGACGTAATTAGGATTACTTTCTTTGTTTTCATTTATTATTATTAGGCTTTTACCATCTTAGGTAGATTAAAGCGGTTTGAAATAAATTATGATTGATTGAAATCAATCTCTTAGTCGGGAGGATTTTAATTAAAAAATTATTCAGGATCTATAAAAGGGGAGGGTGGTGTAGGAGTTATTCATTTGAATATTTTTCGAAGTGTGAATTTTCTTTAAGTTTTTGTAAGAGAAGAAGGTTGATATCAATAAAGTTCTCTCCCACTCTACTCCATTGTTCTTGTGGGTGTACATTTTTTTTTTCTTGGGGTATCAATATCTCATTGACTCGATAACCAGATTGCACCATTTCGTCTTTGGGGATTTTTCGACTCTACGTCATCTCCTAATGGCATTGAGAGGGGTCGCACAGGAAGAGTTCATGCAAGTAGCTTGATTTTATTTTAATTTTTTACACATGCACATATACCCCCACACACTCACACACCCACCCACACCACATGATCCGCACACTCGCAAAGTGGGTAGATAAACTCACGCATGCGGTACGCAGCCTTACTAATCAAGTGGAGAAGCTCTGACATGGAGGGAATCCAGAGACTGAAGTTGGAGTATGTGGACACCTAGGGGAAGGTCCCTACCAAAGTCCTAACCAACAATGGGTGACCCCAGCTTATGAAGACATCAATGATCAAATCCTTCAATTGTTGAAAAGTGACAGAGAATTCGGAATTAAAGTAGAAATTCTGAAAACAACGAAGGGATCCACAGAATCGAAGGAAAAGTTGACATTCAAAGGGATCGATGCATTAATGTTGGACCTACACTTAAATTCACCAATGGATCAATTGATGGATCCAATAAAGCGCAGGCAAAAGATACATCATCTATAGTAGACTCCAACAAAGGTTATGCCAAGCCAATGCTTAAAGTTGCACCACCAGCTTCCACCAATGAAGAAGAAGATTCATCGTAGGGGTAGTACAAGTTTAAAGGTTGAGATTGGTTTCCAACTCAAGGACAAATTCCTATAAAGCCGGGGAGAATTGATGCAAGCCCATGGCCCACCTATGGGCCAACAATAATGTAGGCCCATAGCCCAGCTTAGAGCCCAACATGTGCTGATTTTGCTAGTGTTTATTTACATTTAGGAGCTTAAATCAAGGATTAAAATTTACTAGTTTTAGAAGATATGAGGGTTGATTTAAAGATGTGATTGAAGATATGATGGCGATGTGATTAAAGATATGAGGCTGATCTAAAGATATAATTAGGATTACTTTCTTCATTTGTTTTTACTATTATTAGGCTTTTACCATCTTAGGTAAATTAGATTGGCTTGAAATAAATTATTATTGATTTGAAATAAATGTCTTAGTTGGGAGGATTTCAATTAAAGATTTATTTAAGATCCATAAAAGGGGAGAAGGTGCTGTGGTAGTTATTCATTGGAATATTTTTCCAAGTGCGACTTTTCTTAAAGTTTTTGTAAGAGAATAAGGTTACCCCCTCATTGTTCTAGTGGGTGTACTTTTTCTTCTTCTTTTTATTCCTTTTTTTCCCCCCACAATTTGTCTATCAAGATCTCATTGACTCAATAACTGGGTTGCACCAAAAACCATATCCCTCGAGCAACTCCCTCTTTTGCTAGTCATTCTACTTCCAAGTTAGCCCTCCGGTCAAGCAGCAGAAACAACCAAATGCCTTCCCCAATGACCCCTAATACAAAAACATATCCCCTGTAGCAACTCCCTTCTTCACTAGTTGATTTGCTTCCAAGTTAGCCGCCCCATGACTATGGGTAAAGGAGACAACAATTGATGCAGACAAATCATGAATTTTGACCATGATATTCGTAACCTCCTATGTACAAGGACCTGAGTTGCCCCAAGATATGGCCAGAACTGAATCTACCTCAAATATAATAGGTTTAAGGTTCTTATAGCAAGAAATTATCACTGCTAGAGCATTCCCATTGCTTCTACCATATTAGAATTGCAAAAGGCCAGTAGGCCAAGTATACAAGAACCCAGATGATATCTGAAAATTCCACCAAAACCGGTCAGACTAGGGTTACAGAGAAAACTGCCATCCAAATTAATTTAAACCAGCCAAAGGGAGGAGCGAACCATCACTGTCTTGACTACATTTCACCCCAACCATAACTAGAAACTTCCAACCATTAGATGTAAGCACCTGCTTGGAAATACCACAAAATTTCCCATTGGCCTTACATCAGTCCAAATTATGCTTCCACACTTTACCACACACCTTCATCAATTGCATGATTTATCATAGAAAGTTCTATGATTTCTTTCCTGCCACAAGGACCACAGTATAGCTTCTGGCACCAATTTTTATATGTAAACACAAATTGGCACTAAAGACCTTTTTAGCCATCCAGCAACCACTTCGATCATAGAATTTCACTTCACCCAACTCGTCCCAAACTTATCAATCATAGCTAACCACACCCAACAATAAAACTCACATGAAGTCGGAGATGGGAACATTTCCTTCTTGTCGGTGACACATGGAACAATTGTTGGGGATCGAGTGTCCTCTGCTTTTAAAATGGTCAAGCGTTAAAATCTTATTGCGAGCGGTAGTCCAGCAAAATGCATTAATATTTGAAGGGGGCAGAGAAGACCAAATTTGAGGTATAGGGGATGATTTGGATCTAGAATCAGACACATTAGCTTCAAAAAATGACTGCATATAGAAGATTCCATTTGATCTAGTACCCATATCCTTCTGCTTTTACTCGACCTAGGAATCCTCCATTTTAGATTGCTTGCATGTTGATCACTTCTTCCTTAGAAGGAAAATGTCACCAAATGCTCATCTCTTCTACATTACGACGAGAACTTTCATTAACGGTCTTATGCACTCAATGAATTCATTGTCACATTGGTCAGAGCATTCAACAAAACAGGTCTTATGCACTAGATGAAATCATTGTCAGATTGGTCAGAGCATGCAATTAAATACATACGAATTTCATTTTGGTAACAAAAAAGAGAAAGCAGCATGAATAATTATTAACTAGCAAAAAAAATTTGCATTCTTTGTTAAAGTTTCCTTATAAGGTTCACAATAAGGTTTCATAAAATAGAACATAACCCACTACTTTCCAATAATAACAAACCTATGGTTTAATGCTTCTCATCCCGCAATAAAACAAAATTAGATCAATATACCAAATGGAGATGAAGGCATACTAGAGAATCATGAACCATAAATATTAGAATTCTATGACAATGGTTTAAGTGTGAGGAGAAGTCACTCATCATAGTCAAAACAAAAATTAGTGGATGATGTAAAAGAAAATTACTATTTTATCCCTTTCTAAACATTTTCGGTAATAATGGGGTTAGTAGTAGTGTTTTCAAGGGTGTGTAAAATCAAACAAGAAGTGTTGCAGACTTGCATTTGTTTCATGAAGTCATCCCTTGACATTCGCGCATATGAAACTTTGGTCCTAGAACAAGGTCCCCTTTTTATAGGTAAGCTCGAATGCGAGATCTCATTGTTGAAATACTAGCTGCCATTTTTTCTTTCCCACCAATATGCCATTTTCAATGCTAAAAATACATACTTTTTGTTTACCATTAGTGATGCAGGGGCATGCAATGACCTAACCCTAGATGCATGATATTCAGTTGGAAGATATTCAAATAATAAAATTATGAAACTAACTACTTTCAATCAAAGGAAACTAACAAATCTCAACACGAAGATGAGATCCGTCCGTCTGGATCATGCCCCTTCGCATAAAACCATGTAAAATCATAAAACAGGGAGGATGTAGGGATATAAGGATATCCCAGATCTAGCATAGACCAGTCTACAGTCAAGTTTGGATCCGGTTCTCATGGCTAGGCATCCCTCTTTTCGATTGTACCCAAAAAGGGGGGGGGGGGGGGGGGGGGTGGTTCAGAAAAGGACGAGGGATGTCGAAAAGCAATGAGTTATCATGAAGCACGAATTAGGAATAAAAAAGAAGCTTACCTTTCCTCGCACCTTGAAGAAATAGAGAAGAGAAAAACGGAAACTCCGGGGTGGAATCCTCAACACCCGAGGGCCAATCCTGAAACCCTAATCTCTCAAACAAAGAGGAAGAAACTCACGAATTTTCTATTCATTCAATAATTTCGAAATAGGGTTTCTCACAGTATATATAAGCTACAAAAATTTAAAAAAAGTACATTAAAGTGCCTGAAAACCAAAGAAATAACATAAAAACGCCTAAAGTAAATAACGACACTAAAGCGCCTAGAAACAAGGAAATAAACAGAAAAGCACCTAAACGTAAATCCGCTCCATGGTCCAGCGGTCATGATGCTCCTGCGCGATCATGCATCTCGCGTACTCGTAACGCGTCAGAAAATGGGCCCAAGGGGCCCGGCGTCCATCCACATCAACCCGTCATCTCCAACACTCGATCTGCGACGTCGCCTCCTCTGGTACACTCTAAAGGGTGCACCACTGATGTCTGCATCAATTAGCCTTTTTTTTTTTTTAATGGTTGCTTTTATCATTGTTCATATAATGGTAGTAGACGATATCACCTAAAAAAACAATGTTTTTTCATGAGTCATTCATCGCCGTTGAGGGAATTATTTCTTTAACCAAGCTAATAGAGAAATAGTATATTGTTCCAAAAAAGAAATGGAGAAATAGTATGGGATATAAATTCTTAGGTACATAGATGACACTAACTTAAGCCCCATTTGGACAAAGTTTTAAAGTTTGAAGCTATTGTATTTGGAATCTATTATACATTTCCTTTTGACTAAGTAAATTAAGCTCAGACTAGAGACCTCAATGTCGAAACACAGCCTATCTACCACTGAGCTAGGTCTCAAATCCTATAATCTATTATAACATTCTGAAGAGGTACCCATAATTTATTTAATTCAAATAGATTAAAGGATCTTTTATTGCCCTGCTTAAGAATTGAATTTTAAAGTTTTTTTTACTTATTTGTGATGGGGACATCAGAGGATTCACATGAGTTTACCAAAGACGGAGACGACCATCATCTTCCTCGCTACTTTCCCTTTGGATGGATGGAAACTTCCAGGTGGGGTCCGTCGGGCCAATTTAAAGACCCCACATGCATTGGACGTGCATCAGGAAGACCCCACATTGGGATGATGCATGTGGGTTGCTTATTAGGAATTTTTAGCTGTATGTTTCAGTTTTTGAGTCGATCCGACCATTGGATCATGTTAGTCGGGCCATCAGGCCACTAAAGCATCTGGATCCAGGCCCCTTGGACCCTAGTTTTTCTTTGCTTATGTTTTTAGTTATTTTTAGGTGTTATTGGACAATTTGGATCATTTTCTTTGTATTTGGAACATTGATTTTGAGTTTGGCCCACTTTACTTAAGTGGAGAACATAGTTGTAATTTTGAACAAAATTTAATATAAAAGCACTGGGGGGGGGGGGGGGGGGGGGGGGGGCGTCCAGTCCTAATGTCCATTGTGTTAAAGAAAAAAAAAAGGAGAGAAAGAAGCAAGCTTCTTCTTAGAGAGGGTTCCTTCTCCATTTTTCCTTCAGGGTTTGTGTAGAAACCCTCAATTCCAATCAAAGTGTGGAAGGGTATATCAAAGCTTGGTAGTGATTTCCTCTAGATCTTCTTCTCATTCTTCCTTCAAGGTATTCATCTTTCCTTCTTCTTCCTTCATCCACGACTCCTCTAAACCAAAGCTCTCTCATCCCACATTCTGTTTCTGATTTTTTCACCCCCATCAAACCACCCTCATCAACCACCTTCATCAACCCTAAATCTCTAATTTCCTAAATTTGAATTTTATTGGTATCCTTTTTCCCTAATGTGGATGTGGTATATTACTTATGCTAGATTGGAAGTCATTACTTCCAAGGGGCCATTTTTGTGATTTCTTTATAACTTTATGCACCACACCTGCAATTAGCCTAGGCCACTTCATAATTATATTTGAATTTTTTTTTTTATCTTCCATGTGGATGTGCTTGAGTTTGCATGATGATTATTTGAATTAATGTGGAACTTGATTTCGCCTCATTCATCCTAGGCTATGTCACGCACGCCCTACATCAATTTGGTTACAAACTGCTCATAAAATTCATTACAGTGAAATCATCCACATACATTTCTAGGATCTTCCAATCTACGAAATTTTGGTGGATTTCAAATGCCCCAAAAAATCTTCTCACTAGATCTTATTGGTATCTTCCTCAGTGGTGTGGCCCATTGGACCTTTGAAGAGATTTTTCAAATTAGGGTCCATCAATGGTGGGCCCGTCAAATCAATTGTGTGAAACACTAAATACGGAATGGGCCCCACTTTTAGGAACCATATACATTGCACGTCGTCAAAAGGGCAACAAAATAATCCTAACTAGTGCTTTAGGGCAATTAAAGGTAGGCCCCACAGTTATATCATGTTGGAATGAATGATCCAATTGCACGCATCCATCATGTTGGGCCTACATTTGATTGCCCATACCTTTTAAAAGTCGGTTTAATAAAATGACAATCCATATTTATTATACCAGATGCACCATCCAAGGAATGACTTGGAAAATGGATGCCCATAATTATGTACCAGAAAGGGTCATTGATGCAGACCTAAGATCATGTGGGGTTCACCGTTGATTACCCATCTCCCTTAAAAATCAGTATGATTAGCCTTGGAATATTGGGTAGAGTCTCATATTTTGATGATGACTCTAAATTATTAACCAAATTAGGTTCTAGAAAATTAAAGGCTTGTTAGAGGAGAGAAATTTCGGAGAGAGAGAGAGAGAGAGAGAGAGAGAGAGAGAGAGAGAGAGAGAGAAGAAGCTCATAGGGTTGGGATGTCTAGCCATACTTTATTTATAACCATATAAAGGTATAATTACATAAATGTCCTTATTAGGAGAAGGAGACTAAACAGAGACAAAGGACAAATAAGGAAAACATAAAAATAAAGATAAAACAAAAAAAAGGCTAAGACTAAGGCCCATAACACACAAGGCCCAGCCTGTGGGCCCAATCATAGGCCCACATGCACATTCACCTACACCTGCCCTCAAGGTAAGGCATAGGCATCAATAATGGCCAACTTGCCAAGAATACATCGTCCAGCTTCCACTACAAGACCCTTTGTAAAGATATTCACCATCTACTCGAAAGACAAAACAAATGGAGTGGAAACAACACCTATAGCAACCTTCTCACGAATAAAGTAACAATCAACTTCAATATGTGTTTTGTGCGCTCATGAAAAACAAGATTAGAAGTAATGTAAATAGCAGCTTGATTGCCACAATACATCAACACAGGACTCTTCATAGGAAATCTCAAATTAGAAACAAAGTTTTTCAACCACATAAGTTCACATATTGTATACGCCATAACATCATACTCTGCCTTTGCACTGGATCGTGCTACAACTGTCTACTTCTTAGTTTTCCATGTGACAAAATTGTCACCGAAAAAAATACAATAGCCCAACATAGTGTGGCAGTCATCCAAGAAACCTACTCAATCGGCATCAAAATACCTCTTAGTATCAAAATTACGATGACAACCAAAGAGGATACCACTCCTCGGGAACGATTTGATGTAGCAAGATATGATGAATGGCTTCAAGATTACTAGAACGGGGAGCCATGCATAAACTGACTAACCAAACTCACTGTATGAAACAAATCTGATCAAATAATCGTCAAATATATTAATCTTCCAACCAAGCATTGATACATAAGCGAATCATCAAGAAGTTTCTTATCATCTGCCTTGAGCTTCTTATTAACTTCAAATGGAGGATCAATAGGTTTGATACAAAGATTCCCAGTTGGAATCAATAAATCAAGAGCATATTTCCGTTGAGAAATAGCTATGCCATTCTTGGACCGAGAGAAACTTCAATTACAAGAACAGTCCCAAATCTTTGGTATTAGTGTATTACATACCTTGCTCAGAAATAACTTTAGCATTGATATGCCATTAACATTATAACAAGAATGTCATTGTTGAACCTAGAATTGTACATATTTATCCCTAATTCCATGCTATGTTTACAAGAAACAATGTGGTTAATAAACTAACTTAAGCTTGTTTTCATGAATGTAGGAGATTGAGAGAGGTTTGTGAGAAATTGAGTTAAGTATGATGATTTAGAGCTTCAAAGGAACATGTTCCAGCAACCAAAGATCATGAAGAAACCTAGTATTGAAGATCTGGAGCTAGAAATCAAAATCTGAAAATTGCAGATTTTGAGATGGATCCAGAGATTGATCGCCAAGAATTTACGATTGATCGCTTTCCATTTGGGATCGATCGCTAATCCCCCAACTAGACTGAATTATTGCTGAAGCTGCTGGACAATTTTGGGTCATAGCGATCGATCGCCAGATCACTTGCGATTGATCACCCAAGATAAAAAACACCCGATTTTCAGGATTTTTGTCTGGACTAAAAAGATGCAAGCGATTGATCGCTGGACATTTGCGATCGATCGCCAGAACACTTGCAATTGATCGCTAATCACTTGAGATCAATCGCCCAACTCTGCAAATGTTCAAATTTCTGTTATTGGCAGTTGGCCCGATTTTGCGATTAATCGCCCGATCAATCGACAATGGCAGTTCGAATTTTTCTTACCCAATTTGAAGTCGGTGACGGATTTTTCTATAAAAGGGGGACATCCTAAGCTTCTAAAGACATCCTAGTTCGTGTTGGAGAAGAGGAAATTGCTTGTGGAGGCGTTCTACCTCGAGTTTTCTCTTTCTTTTCCAATTATTCTTCTAGTTTTCATGTTTTTTAGAGTTCTTAGTTCAACCATCTTCATGGTCGGCTAAACCTCTTAGCTAGGGCTAAGAGGTGAAGCTTATAGTCGTTTACAATGCTTAAAATTCATTGATTCAAGTGTTTAAAGTTTTAATGATGAATTTCATAGTTTTTTGTTTGAATAAAAGTTCATAATTTTATTTTGATCTTCTATCTCTTGTGATTGTGATTACATGAGATGTTTTTGGATTTTTTGAGATTGATCAAGTAGGTTTTTAAGGGTTTTAATTTGTGAAATTCCTAGATTCATCATGATTATGATGGATGCTTCGTCATCCTACAAGTTAAGTACTCTATGTTCAATCTAAAACCAACCTATTGAAGTTCAAATTCTATATTGGGTTGTGAATTGTGGTTTAATTGAATTTATCTTCTAATTGGATAGAGATAGGACTTCGATTCCAATCGAGTTATCAACTTGGATTAATGAATTTGGCATTGTAGATGATTATAAGTGGATCCTTGGACCCCTAGTGCGTTTATTTTCTGAATTTCACTCTAAAGTTACTGTTTATATTTCAGAATCCATCACCTTACTATAAATCTAAATTTAGATAGTCCTAGTTATTAATATTCAGAATTGTTACTCAAATCCCTGAGGACGATCTCGGTCTCAACTAAATTATTACTACATCGCAGCTCTCCACTTGGAGTTGGCAAACAAGTTTTTGGCGCCGTTGCCGGGGATTTAGGTTAACGATTCTAAATTTTGTGATTAGGACTTTAGTTTGGGGGTTTTTAATTTTTTTCTAACCTAGGGTTTAGTTTTAAGATTTAATTTTAGAATTTAAGCCCTAGTTTACTAACATTGTTTGTTGTTTTGTAGGATTTTGTTCAAGTAGTTCGTCTCTACCGGTAACATCCTTCCTTAGTCTCTTTTAATTCTTTTTTAGTTGATTAGCTTGCTGTAGGATTTTTCTTTTGCTTATAGACTTAGTTTTTAATTAGATTTTGTGCAGTTCATGCCAAATTGGATAAGGGACACCATACGTTGAGACTTCTGAGTGAGGGTGGTTTAGTCGGGGTCTTAACAACTCACAGACGAGTTAGAAAACATCTAGGAACTTCTGAACCATCCAGAAACATGGTTAAGAATGAGACAAACATTGATGAGAATGTTGAGCACGATACACCGCCAACTAGGACGGAACATAATGAGAACAAGGTGCACTATGTTCCTCCGGTCAAAACTCTGCGTGATTATCTACAACCAGAGAGAACAAGCACACCTTCCTGTATGATTTTTCTACTTAACGCAGGAAACGTGGACTTTAAGTCGGGGCTTGTCCAATTGCTTCCAAAATTGCATGGACTTAACTCCGAGAGTCCATACTCACATCTAAGAGAATTTGAGGAGATTGCCACCATTGTGCAATTTAATAATGTCTCCTAAGACATGATCGGAATGAAACTATTTCCCTTCTCTGTAAAAGAGAGCTAAATCATGGCTCCACTCCTTAAAACTCAGAAGCATTGGGACATGGGCTGAGATGACTCGGGAGTTCCTTAAAAAGTTCTTCCCAGTTTACAAGACCAATACACTTAGGCGAGCCATAATGAATTTCTCCCAAAAGGAAGATGAGACATTTTTTCAATGTTGGGATAGGTTCAAAGAACTTTTACTTGCTTGCCCACATCATGGTTATGAGAAGTGGCGCACGATTAACTTCTTCCATGACAAATTAAGTTCAAACACGCGCCAATTTGTCTAGATAATGTGTAACGGTGAATTTTTTAACAAAGAGCCCGATGAGGCTTGGGATTATTTTGATATGCTAACTGAGAATACCCAATCTTGGGACATATATAGCCCAACTAGTAATCCCAAGTCAGCGCCAAGAGAGGAATACATGTGTTAAAAGAGGAGGACAATTTTAATGCATAGTTGGAGGGTCTCACAAAGAAGGTCGGGGCCATGGAACCAAAGGGTATACAAGTAGTGAATACCGGTGAGGCTGTGGACAGTGTGTGTGGTATTTGTGAGAGCGATGCTCACTCAACAAAGGATTGCCCGACAATCCCTGCTTTTCAAGAAGTGTTACGAGCTCAAGCAAATGCCATAAACGCTTATCAATGCCCCTTTAGTGCCCCGAATTCTACCATACACCCCCCTAATTGGCGGCATCAATCAAATTTTAATTAGAATGGACCTACGGCAAATGTAAACAATAGCCCCCAAGGGCCCCTGCCAAAGAGGTCCCTTGAGGATACATTAAATGCATTCATGAATGGACAACATCAGATAAATTAGTCCACCATGCAGGCCATAAATGAACTCAAAATGTCGGTTGCAAGAATTGAGACACACTTGAGTGTTAGAGAGAAAGGGACCTTTCCGGCCCAACCTCAACCTAACCCAAAGAGACAATTTGAATTGACTAATCTTGATTCTTCAACTCAACATGTGGAGCATGTTCAATCCATCACCACCCTAAGAAGTGGAAAATATATCAACAAAGAAATTCCCAGGACGGTTGAGAAACCTGAGGAACTCAAAAATTCTAAGGGTGATGGTGAATCAAGCAATGCTCCACGAGACAAAGTCAGGGCATGAATTCAAGCATGTGGCTTCGTTCCCCCAATGTCTTCTCTCAACAAAACGGCCAAGTGAAAATCAAGATATCCTAGAGGTCTTCTAACAAGTCAAAATCAACATTCCCTTATTAGGTGCAATAAAACATATTCCTTCATATGCCAAATTTTTAAAGGATTTATGTGCGGTTAAGCGTAAGCTAAACGTGCATAAAATGGCATTTTTTTTACAAAACAAGTGCGATCATAAAGCAAAACGCTCCCCCCAAATTTATGGATCCTGGAAGTCCTACGATCTCTTGTGTAATAGGTAACTTCCGGATCGACAAAGCACTTCTTAATCTAGGGGTGAGTGTTAACTTGATACCCTTTTCAGTATATGAGCAAAAGGCTTGGTGAATTGAAACCCAGCAAGACAACTTTACAACTCGCGGATCGCTCAATCAAAGTACCGAGAGGGGTGGTCGAAGATGTATTGGTCCAAATTGATAAGTTCTACTATCTGGTAGTCTTTATCATATTAGATACACAACTGGTTACAAATGTGTGCACTCAAGTTCCTGTCATTCTAGGCTGACCATTCCTAGCTACTACCAATGCCATAATCAATTGTAGGAATGGAATCATGAAGATACCCTTTGGAAATATGACAATGAAGCTGAATGTGTTTCATTTGCATAAACAACAGGAGAGTGGGGATGAGGATGAGGTCCATAAGATTTAACTTCCTTGATGCATTCGTGGATGAAGAGCCTCTTTTGACTAAAAACCCCAAAACCATAGAAGTTTGTTTGGCTCAATCTTCTGCTTCCAAGGACGAAACAACAATAGATATTGATAATAATACCTTGGTGAGTCAAATTCAGAAGTTTTAATGGATAAGACATCAATTTCTAATTTTGAAAATTTTATTGTGCAGGAATTTGATGAATTGGTACTTGATTTGCCTATAAGGAGAGGCCTAATTTTGAAAGTATAGTGGTTGATAACACAATTCACCCCACAGTCCATTGGGATGGAAAAGGATCTAAATGAACAAAAGCTTGAATTTTCTAATCCCGAAACTCCCTACTCTCTGAAAGAGTACTTGGCATACTTTAAGGATACAGATGATCCTGTGATCAGGTATATTGTGAATGCCTTGCAGGAGAAACCTCCGGTGCCCAAAAAGTCTCTTTCCATGGAGCATAAAACTAAAACATCAATTGTGGAAGCACCGGCAAATTATGATTCTGTGGAGACAATACCATGCCAGAATGAAAATTTGATTAAGGTCTCCACATCTCTTTGTTTTGTTCAAATCAAGATTCACCGACCCTGGGATGACCCATACTTGACTAATCATTGCCCAGCAAAAGCATTAGGGACATATTTCTAAACTGAAACATGAGAATATCTCTTTTTCTCATACAAGTGGTGGAAAATCTAAGGAACCCACTAGAATTCTTCAGTTGGGTCTCCAATGGCTTAAAATGATACAACACACCCATGTATATTGTAAAGCAAGATCATGAATGGTATTATTGAGAAATTATTGAACCACTTGATATTTTGTTTGATTCAATACCTTTGGATGATCCTGTGTACCAATATTAATCTCGTAGTATGATGGAGATTCTCTTTCTAGATTAAAGTAGGTTTGCTTTGTTAGTTATTTTGATGTTTAGAAGTCTTGGAAGAATTCGTTTAGTAGGAAAATTGGCAATCTACTTTCAATCTCTCAGGTAATCTCTCTCACTCACTCCTCTTTATTTTATCATTGCTTTCATGTTGCTTATATTGCATATTTTCATACATTGAGGACAACGTAAATTTCAGGTTGGGGGTGGGATTCCGTTGGAATTCTAATTATTATGCTGTTTTGAGCAAAAAAAATAAGAAAATTTTCCAAATTCAGATTTTCAAACTCTCTTAGAAGTTCAAATTCTGTGTATTTGAGACTGTGTTGGATGAAACATGAAGAGATTATAGTAATGTGATTATTTGAAATCTAGAGTCTAGTTAACTTGGTATGTTTGAAAACTAGTTCCTTCTATGAGTGATTGATAGAACATTTAAACATTGAATGAGTCTAGATCCATAGTATATACCCACTTTATGATTATTAAGATAAATTGAAATTGTATGGTGACATTGATGGTTGTTTAAAGGTACTACGAACCAAGCCTAGAGATCCATGTTTACCTTGAAAAAAAAAGAGATCAATTCAAAAAAAAAAAAGAGAGAGAGAAGAAAATCGTAGTAATCTGGGGCAAGGATTTTCATCATTTGTCGTTACTATTACAAAATATTGATTTAGTACGAAGTGAGCTTTTTGTAATCTTCGGCTATTGGTTATTGTTTGAAAAAGAGAGAGAGCGAGAGAGAAGAAAAAGAAAAGAATGTGAACCAACTAAAAAACAGTTGTATCAGAAATGGCTTCTTATGACGACCCAAAACAAAAAGGGAATGGGATTGGAGTGAAAGCTGCCGACGAAAAATCCAAAGCTGAAAAAAAGAAAGGAAAGGAACTAGATCGGAATCAGTGACTTGTGTTGATCTATTCGCCTTAGATAACTCATCATATTTGACCCTACAAATGAAGTGGACTCTTAAGGAGAGTAAATTGGATTGTATTAAGTGTTTTAGGATCTTAATGTTTAAACAAGTCTATTAATTCATTGATGGGTGGAACTCGGGTTGAGAATTTGCTAAGATTTCTAGGAAACTAGGTTGCTAATGATTATATTGCTTATGTCCCTGAACTATTTAGTCTAACTATCTTTGAAACATAGAAATTGTTTTTTTGGTAGAGGGTGGAGTTGAGATTTGAGAATATTTTTCGCATGTTTTGCTCAAGGACTAGCAAAATGTGCGCGGGGGGGGGGGGGGGGGGGGGGGGGGGGGGGTGTTAAACCTACAATTGTGCATATTTATCCCCAATTCATGCTATGTTTACAAGAAACAATGTGGTTAATGAACTAACTTAAGCTTGTTTTCATGAATGTAGGAGATTGAGAGAGGTTTGTGAGAAATTGAGTTAAGTCCGATGATTTAGAGCTTCAAAGGAACATGTTCCAGAAACCATAGATTATGAAGAAACCAAGTATTGAAGATCCGAAGCTTAGAAATCAAAATCTAAAAATTGTAGATTTTGAGATTGATCGCCAGGGATTTGCGATCGATCGCTAATCCCCCAACTGGGCTTAATTGTTTTTGAAGTTGCTGGACAATTTTGGGTCCTAGCGATTGATCGCTAGACCACCTGCGATCGATCGCCCAAGATGAAAAATAGCCGATTTTCATATTTTTATTGTTAGACCTCGCTGGACTAAAAAAGATGCAACCGATTGATCGCTGGACAGTTGCAATAGATCGATAGACCACTCGCGATTGATCGCTAATCACTTGTGATCGATTGCCCGACTCTGCAGATGTTCAAATTTCTGTGATTGGCAGTAGTTGGCCCGATTTTGCGATCGATCGCCTGATCAATTGACAATGGCGGTTCGAATTTTTCTTACACAATTTGAAGTCGATGGCGGATTTTTCTATAAAAGGGGGACATCCTAAGCTTCTAAAAACATCCTAGTTCGTGCTGGAGAAGAGGAAATTGCTTGTGGAGGCATTCTACCTCGAGTTTTCTCTTTCTTTTCTAGTTCTTCTTCTAGTTTTCATGTTTTTTAGAGTTCTTAGTTCAACCATCTTCATGGTCAGCTAAACCTCTTAGCTAGGGCTAAGAGGTGAAGCTTATAGTCGTTTACGATGCTTAGAATTCATTGATTCAAGTGTTTAAAGTTTTAATGATGAATTTCATAGTTTTTTGTTTAAATAAAAGTAGATAATTTTAGTTTAATCTTCCATCTCTTGTGATTGTGATTACATTAGATGTTTTTGGATTTTCTGAGATTGATCATGTGGGTTTTGAGGGTTTTGATTTGTGGAATTCCTAGATTCATCATGATTATGAATCGTGATGGATGTTTCGTAATCCTACAAGTACTCTATGTTCTCTCTAGAACTAACCGATTGAAGTTCAGATTTTATATTGGGTTGTGAATTATGGTTTAATTGAATTTATCTTCCGATTGGAAAGAGATAGGACTTCGATTCCAATCGAGTTATCAACTTGGATTGATGAATTTGGCATTGTAGATTATTATAAGTGAATCCTTGGACCCCTAATGTGTTTATTTTCTGAATTTCACTCTAAAGTGACTGTTTATGTTTCAAAATCCATCACCTTACTATAAATCTGAATTTAGATAGTCCTAGTTATTAATATTCAGAATTATTATTCAAATCCCTGAGGATGATCTCGGTCTCAACCAAATTATTACTACATCGCAACTCTACACTTGGAGTTGGCGAACGGTCATCCACATACACTCACAATAATTGTGCCCTTTGTATGTTGTTTGACACAAAAAAAATGATTAGAATGGATGCGAGTGAAACCAATACGAATTAAGGCCCCACTAAACTTTTCAAACCAAGGCACGAGAAGCTAATTTCAACTCATATATCGCCTTCTTCAGAAAACATACCTTGCTCTCCTCCCCCTTTCAAACAAATCCACCATTCAAAAAAACATTCTTAACATCCAACTAATGCAAGAGCCAAATCAAATTGGCAGCAAGAGATAATCACCCTTACAAAGTTCATTTTCGTAACAAGAGCAAAGGCCTTAGAAAAATCATCATTAAAGGTTTGTGTAAAACCTTTGCTACAAGGCAGGCCATATGGCAAGCCATATTTCCATCGAGATTGTACTTGAGAACATGCACTCAACAACATACAGAATTTTCCCATCTAATAACTCAGTCATCTCCCATGTATGATTCTTTTTAAAAAAATATCTTCTCCATAGCTCGGCCCCATAGAGAAAAATAAGAGCCTCCTTAAGATTTTTAGGAATTGTGGAAAGAGACACTCAAGAACTAATGCCGAGGGGACAATGAATGATGGGAAAGAAACCTCTAAATATGATGAGAGTTACATAGCCTTTTTGCTTTTCTGACGGTATGAGGTAAATCTAAAGCAGGTTCTAAATAAGGATCATCATAAACAAACAGTCGGAGTAGGAACACTATCAATACTTGTAGGCTGTAACCGAAGGAGCATGCTCCATGGTGTCCTGAGAAGTAGTATTTACGAATATTCCTTCGTTCATATACTTTCAAGTTTGATTTGGCGGAATCAGTGCCAACCTTGTTTCTAGCATTGCTAGGTGCAAAAGGCATAGACACTATCTAATCAAACTCAAGAACAAGAACAAGAAAAACCATAGAATTTGTCTTCCCCTTTCTATAAAAAAAGTAGGGAGCATCTTCCACAAATTTAACATTCATAGTGACATAACACTTTTTACTAAGAGGATCAAGATATTTATAGACATAATGATGCGGACATTAGGCCCTTTAGGGTTTATCAGCGTATGAGGCGAGTGGCACCTATATCTTTATGGCTCGATGATGACGGGCCTGGATCGTTCGTGATGACTTGAGGAGCATCGAAGACCTTACATATGTAGTCCGAGACATTTGAGAAGACCTCGCATTGGGAAGACATGTGTAAGTTGCTTGGAGAAGATGATCGGACCGTTGGATCGCGATGATGATGTGATCGAACCATTGGTTCGTCGTAGCCCACTTTCATCGTGCCATCATCGTAGGCCATCGGGCATCTTAAATTTGCGTTTATTATATGCATTTTTACTTATTTGAGTTTTGGGTCAGTGTGTGCACGTTTTTTCATGTGAATGTCTTTATTTTTGAAATTTTGTTAGTAGGAGTATTTTGGTACTTATGCTAATTCCGAATTTTATAAGGGTGTTGCCCTAAACCTTTTTCATTATATTATTGATTGAATGAAAGAAAGCCTTTTGGTGCCTCCTCCCCCCTCTCTCTTGTGGATCTTCATCTTCTCTTCTCTGATCTTTTTCTTCTCTTTTCTTCTTATGCCCCTCCAACCTTCTTCTAAGGTAAACTTACTTTTCCTTCATTATCTATTTCTATTTTCTCACAAATCTTGAAACTTAAATATGAGAATTGATCCAAAACCCCAATTCCTCAGATTTTCAAATCCCTAATCCAAGAAATCCTTTGATCCCTCGGACTAGTGATTCCCATTGGGTGCTTGGGTTATAACCATGCAAGATCGGGAGGTTCCATCCCTCGCTGGATCCAACCTATGCATTATTTGAATTTCTTACTTCGTGGTTGTGATAATGACCCGCTCCATTGCATGTTTCTTTATGATTTTCTTAGTTTATGATAGTTGATGTTGAATTTTTAGATTATTATTGTCTTTTATTTCTGCTGGATTATATATGTTCATACACATGCTTCATAATTAGGGCATCCTGCATCACATAACATACACATCCAAAGACACGCAAAGGAATGTCAGAGATTGGATAAAAGCTTGAAAAATACTAAATGGAAAACTTTCTAGTAAGAACTTTTGTGTGAAGACGATTAATCTTTTCTCTCTTTTAAAAAAAAAAAAGAACAGAAAAAAGAGAGACGAGGTACCCTGAAATAAATAATTGTTCCAACGAAACCTTCTACCGAAAATTGATCGTTGATACATGGTCCAAGTCATTAATTCCTTTCTATTCATTATTATCTTTATTACCAAATAAAATGCCTGGACCAGGACCAAATACGTAAAAAATGGAAAAGAAAAGAATGAATCTAATCTGCTCTTAGGAATCATTAAATCCCATAAATGATTGTTCTGATGTATCATGGAAATTCTTTGGGATGCAAGAATTCAATAATTCTTTATGGTGGAACAAAATATCTCTCATTTCCCCCTCGAATTGTTTCTTCTTCTTTATTTCCAAAGGAATGTTCTTGTGTTGCCTTGAACGGTGCACTAATCTTTTGAATCCGGTACCAACAAGTATCATTCCCCCCAGAACAACATTCTCTTTAGCAGGGTATAAGAATAGCACCTAACAAACGAGATTTAGGAATAGACATTCCAACAAGAAGAGCCCAAGTGACTTCTAAAATATATCTATTCTTCCTTTCAGCCATGTCATTTTGTTATGAGATATATGCACATGTAGTTTGAGAGTTAATATCATGCTCCTAAAAATAAGATATCATAGTATGGGAAAGATATTCTTTTACATATCTTTCCCATATCTATACAAAGAGTACCAATACTCACATTAAGTAAACTTTTAATTCAAATATGAAACACTTTGAAAATAGAGCTAACCTCATCTCTAGATTTCATCAAATAAATCCATGTCATACGAGATGCATCATCAATAATCGAAACAAAGTATTTAAATCCATTAGAAGAAATATGAACTAGATCTAAATATCCAAATGACCAAAAGAAAAAAATTCTACCGGCACGTTTCTTCACAGGCCTCACACTTCAAAAATTTTAACATCCTAGACTCGAATGACATAGGTAAAAGCACTGCAATGCTAGACTCGAAGGATGATGAAACCTACAGTGCCAGAGATAAAGGTCTCCCTTCTGGACACTAGGACACTCATTTGAAACATTCAAACGAAAAAAGTATTAATCATCCTTCTCTTGTCCACCACCAAGCAGTTTCTTCAAAATTTATGTGTGGCAATTTGTAAACCGAGATTTTCAAAATGAACAATCAACAATTCCATCTTAAGAGTTAACAGGATATATAATCTCAAAAAGTAGTGAAAGATCCAAGGATGAGAAGAAGGGCCTTACAGTTGAACAAACAAATCAAAAAAGAAAACCAAACGATAATAACCAACAAACTCTTACTGCTGTAAAGCGGATGTTGAAAATCTGCAGAAAAAATGACTTAAAAAGCTTTCAAACCTAGAGTTCAAGCAATACCTCCAACCTTTTCACAAAAAACAAGCAATCCCTCAGAAAAAATCTTCAAAAAAGAATAGAATAAGAATTTCCAGCAATGTCTTCAACCAGATATCAAATATGCTTTCAAATCCAGCAACATATTATTCGAAACCCTAAAAAAATCCAACCGCAAAACACCCCCTTCTCACAAATCACAATGATTCAGCGAGGAAAAGGCCTCACGAGTCTCAAAACAGGAAAAATAATGAAAAAGATGAAAGAAGGATAAAGGGAAAAGGGTTAATAAGAAGTTGTTGTGTGGGTAAGGAAGGGAACCACCAAACATTAAGAAAGGAATGAAAAGAAACACCACTTGCTAAGAAAGATTAGAAGAATAGAGAGAGAGAGAGAGAGAGAGAGAGAGAGAGAGAGAGAGAGAGAGAAGGGAACCACTGAAGATCAGGAAGGGAAGGGAAACACCACTTGTTGAGAAAGATTGGAAGAATAAAACTCGTAGAGATAAGATGAAAAAAGAAGGAAAGCAGAAAGAACCCTAGGAGCACTTAAGCTCTGATACCATGTTAGAGGAGAGAAATTTGAGTAACGGACACACACACGCACACACTAATGCAGGATGGCCTAATCTCACCTTAGATGCATGCATAAACCAAAAGGCAGAATCATGTAACCAACAAAATCAACCATTCACCATGCACATCATAAATCTCTCACCATAGATGCATGTGTAAACTGAAAGGTTGAATCATGTAACCAACAAAATCAACCATTCACCATGCACATCATAAATCAAGAACTAAATAAGAGAAACTAGTAATAATTAAGGCCATTCATCACAATCAAGCAGTACGGCCGTACGAGTCTCAAATCCTAGCGTGGATTGGATCCGGCGAGAGATAGAACTCTCGTTCTTGCACGGGTTCATCCAATCAAACACGGGGATTATCTAATCCAGGAAAATTGTAACTTTCTGAATTAAGGGAATAGAAAAGCTCATAAAATCTAAAGATATTCGATTAGGCTTGTAGATCTAGGATTTAGAGATTAACAAGGGATTTGGGAAGGACAAAGGTTGGATGAAAGGTTATAGATTACCTTGATGAGAGAGAAAGAGAGAAGAAGAGATTACGAAGAAGAGATGAACCTTGAGAGAAGTAGGAGAAGAAGAAGCTTGTAGATTTTCTCTACGAAAGCACCACGTATGGTTTTTCTTAATTTCAATGATCAAAGCATAATGAAAGAGTTAGGGCTCCACCCTATTAATAATCCTGAATTAAAAAAATGACAAAAATACCTCTAAAACCCTAAAGAAATTAGAAAATCGAGTCTTTCCGCAAAAATTTGCATCCGGTAGTCGGTCGATCGAGACCTGTCTTCGGTCGGCCAAAGCCTGCTTCAGTCAAGATTACAGATTGCCTTGTATTCTTAAACTGGCCTCCCTTCGGTTGACCCCAACCCTTCGGTCGACCAAAGGCCTCTCTGATCCTCCTATTTGCTCTGCCTGCTCCCCTCTGCTCCTGCTGTTGTACTGCTATCACGTGCTCGCCAAAACTCTTCAAACATTGTCGAACCACAATGAGATGGGCAATGCTCGCCTCCAACGTTGATAGACTTTGAAAGGCGTGATGTCCACATCAACTCTCCTCGGCTGAGAAGAGCTCAACTCCGGCGAGATAAAGCTTTTGTGCCTCTCTAACAAGTCTGGATCAAGTTGCTATAAGTCCACTTCCGTGAGCCGCATACAATTGGATGGTGGCCTGTTTCTCCATTTAACCAAGTACCTCTGGAAACCTCCATCTCTTGTGGATATAATCTCCTCATCCATAATCCCTTCAATCTCCTCTTTTCTCAGGTAAAGTTGGGATATGTGGAATAGGCTGGGAATAAAATTCTAAGTATGGCCAAGTATGGGGTGCAGGGTTTATGTGAGGGTTTAGACAAAGGATTAGATCTTCCACATTGAATGTTGGATTAATGCCCATGCTAGGTGGAAGTTCTATCATGTACGCATTGGACCCAATTTTCCACAAGACTTTGAATTGTCCAGCACTGCGTGCTTGTAATTTTCTCACAGTACCCTGGGGAAACCGTTCTGGCCTCATCCGAACCATTACATAATCTCCATCATGAAATTCTTGAACTTTACGATGCAAGTCAACTAAATGTTTATAATTTTCATTGTTTACACAAATCTGCTTCCTAATATTTGACTGCAATTCATGAATATGACGGGATAATGCATCGGCTGACTCAGATGGTTTATGAGAGACGGACATGAATGAAACTATAGGACGCTACAGTGGAACAATGGACTCAAAATAAACAACTCTATCATCTAGAACTTGGGAGACTATAACAAAAGGACACTTCTTGCGGGTGGCACATAATTTCTCATTCTTTAGTATCCCAAAAACCCGCTCTAACTAATAGAGGTATTGCTCATTGTAAGTGTTATAAAGAAGGAAATTTTCAGGTATCCTACTGTTGAGCTCTTAAATGTGCATATTCTAACCCCATTTCATTACTAACTATGCATGAAATAAGTGATTAAAGACCCAACTAATGCATGGTTTTGTGGTTGTAGGAATGAGAGAGAGAATTCATCAATTGAGGGCTTCGAGATGCTGTTTACACACCTTGAAGATCAAAAGAATGAAGCACCAAAGGTGGAGCAAAAGTACATTGAAGATGAAGGAGGAGAAGCTGAGAATTCAACCAATTTCACAGCCACCGGCCGGCCGGCCAAACCCTCCAGAAATAAGAAAGTCACATTGACACATTTTAGGAGGACCGACCCCTTGACCGACCGGCAAGACAGACTGACCGACCGGTCGGCCGACCGGCCAGCTGAAAGGTCGGCCTATGCATTACAACGTCCAGCGAATTCAGCAGCTTGAAGGAGTTCCACCGGCCGGCCGGCCGACCGGTCGGCTGATGGGTCGGACTGTGTAAAAAAGACTCCAGTGAGAATTGCATTTGCAGGCACTTTGTCTGACCGGCTGGACAGGGGGTCCGACCGGCCAGTCAACACTCAGGAACATCTGAAGCTCCGAAAATCTCTGTGCAAAACGCTAATCTCGCGAGATTTCTCGAAGTTTCTTCGCACCTAGGGCCCCAAAGCTATAAAAGGACTCATCTAGCTCGTTCCTAGAGCATCCTGGAAGATATTTACCACGGTGGGAGGCAGGCAGAAGTCAGATCCAGAGTTCTACAACTCCTCCTAGTTTGTTCTTCTAGTTTTTATGTTTTTCTTAGTTGTTTTCATGTTTCCTTGGATCATGAACAGCTAAACCTCTTAGCTAAGGCTAAGAGGTGAAGCTTGTAGTGAATCTAAGATATTTCAATTCATTTGATTTGGTTTCAAGTTAAATTAATAGTGAAGAACAATGGTTGAAGTTTGAATAAAGTTCTAAGTAGTTTTTCTTAATCTTATGATGGCTCATGAATGTTTAGAAGAATTGCTTGAGTTCTCAATTGTTTTGAATTATTCTAGACCTGTACGCTCCGAGAAATCAGATTCAATACGCTCTAGACCTTTGATCCTCATGTGGGAACTTCATACCAAAAGTTTTACTTTTCTGGAATTTCTGCTTATGTGTGATTGTGTATGTGATTTGAATCAAGTTCAAATCATGATCTAGTTATACTTTGTGACAGAATTTAATGATGATTATGATTGTGATCTTAAACTATTGGAACTAAGATTGACTTATGCAATTGAGTATACTCAAGTTCTAACTTAAATTGAGGGAATCATGTATTTGAATCACACATATGGCAGATTGTTTGTTTTGATTGCTCTATCATCTGGCTAGATAGGATTTAATTTCGATTCTAGTTGAGAAAGTGAGAAACCACAGCGAATTAAGCATCAAGGATTGCTACAAGTGGATCCTTGAACCCCTAGTGCTTTTTATCATTGATTACATTCAATTTAGTTCAAAATATCTATCTACACCCAATTCCAAAATCCTGCTTAGTTAGTTCTTAATTAGAAACCATTGGAAATGTTTTGTGAATTCATACACAAGTCCCTGTGGATCGACCTCAGTCTACCGAGATTATTACTACATCGCAACCTTACACTTGGGGAAGCTAACACCCACTACTTGAGAACACTCACTTTTTATGTCAAGTTTATAGATCTTGGCATTGGCCATTATGCTCGACATCTCGTCAAGATGTGGGATAGAGGCTCTGGCCATCACATCCACCATGATGTGAATACGTCGTAAAGTGAATTGACACTTGACTGAGATTTTGTGGACGATTAGAATATGCCCACACTGTGCGCCACATGCCATTGTTCTTGGAAGTGAAAAGCGCAGGCACGACACATGAAATAAAACTCAAACTCTCCTAAGTGAACTCTTCTCAAAGAAGTTTGTCAAGTTGCCTCTGCATTTCCGCATGCTCCACAAGGTTCACTCAGTAAGAGGGAAAGCTTGACGCAGTCGACCTAGGGATAATATCGATTGCATGTTGAATGTCCCACTTGGGTGGAAGTTCATCCCATAAGTCATCCACCATTGAATCCAAACTAGTCACTTTTTCAATCTCGTTCGCTTTCATAATGGTAAGAGACTTAGATTGGGACCTTACATCATTTAAGTCACACATGACAACTGGAAGAGGTGCGGTCTCAATTTCTTTGACCTTTTCATCACTAACATCCACTCCTTCATGCCCAACAATGGTAAGTGATGCCTCAATTTCTTCTTCTTCATCACTATCGATTTCAAGCACGTACTCTACCTCTTCATAAACAGCCTGTTTAAACCCTTACAACTTGGTGAGTGATGCCTCAACTTGCCATTCACCAAGGCAATCTCACTCCCAAGGAAATATAATTGGTAGCAAACACTCTTCAAATTGCTCAAAAGCCGAGATTTCCTTGGTGACGAATTAGACCACTTTATAAGAAGGTGGCCATATTGGTTCTCTTTTTGGACGGGAAGGTGAGACGATTCTTTCCTAAGCTAAGGGCTTTTGATGGTAAGAGATGGGAAGATACTTTTCTTTTAAACACTCTTTCATCTCGTCCCATGGTGAGATCAGAGCTCCACCTCTCTACTCAATTCTTCGCTCCAAATCCATCCAAAACAACCTAGCTTGGCCCACCAATTTCAACTTGGCGAACCTTACTCAACGGTTTTCCGACATGTCATACCAGTCAAAATAATATTCCAAGTCTTCGAGGCAATCAAAGAATGTCTGTGGGTCCATGTGACCACTAAAATATGCCAAATAATCAGAGTTCGACTTTTCATTGGGTCTCGAAGGCCACAAGACAACACTTAACAGCCCTGAGGATCTCAAAAACCTATACTTCATTCATTATTGGGGGGGACTCTACAACTCTATGGATTGATTAATACAAAAACATGGAATGAGATGAACCTAAACCTACGATGATGTGCAAATCTTGAAAATTCAGATTTGTATGATAGCTAGACCATGAATATGAAAAATTCAAATTTGGATCAAAAGAAGATGCAAATCTGGAAAATTCATATTTATGCTCTAAAAATCTGAAATTTCATATTTAAATCGAACAAGGATTGCAAATCTGAAAATTCAGATTTGGAATCAACGTTAGACGCAAATCTGAAAATTTTCTAGATTAACCTAGACTTATGCAAATAAAAAAAATTAATACCCTAGACTTTGGATAACTCAATCTATGATGAACTCATGCAAGAACCTTGTCTCTGATACCAAAATTTGATGTAGGATGGCCTAATCTCACCTTAGATGCATGTGTAAACTAAAAGGCGGAATCATGTAACCAACAAAATCAACCATTCACCATGCGCATCATAAATCAAGAACTAAATAAGAGAAACAAGTAATAATTAAGGCCGTTCATCACAATCAAGCAGTACGGGTCTAGAATCCTAACGTGGATTGGATCCGACGAGAGATAGAACTCTCGTTCTTGCACAGGTTCATCCAATCAAACACGGGGATTCTCTAATCCAGGAAAATTGTAGGTTTTCTGGATTAAGGGAATAGAAAAGCTCATAAAATCTGAAGATATTCGATTAGGCTTATATATCTAGGATTTAGAAATTAACAAGAGATTTAGGAAGGAAGAAGGTTGGAAGAAAGGTTATAGATTACCTTGATGAGAGAGAAAGGGAGAAGAAGAGATTAGGAAGAAGAGATGAACCTTGAGAGAAGAAGAAGCTTGTAGATTTTCTCTACGAAAGCACCACGTATGGTTTTTCTTAATTTCAATAATTAAAGCATAATGAAAGAGTTAGGGCTCTACCCTATTAATAATCCTGAATTAAAAAATGACAAAAATACCCTTAAAACCCTAAAGAAATTGGAAAATCACGTCTTTCCGCAAAAATTTACGTCCAGTTGTCGGTCGACCGAAGCTCTCCTCGGTCGGCCAAAGCCTACTTTGGTTAAGATTACAGATTGCCTTGTAATCTTGACCCGGCCTCCCTTCAATTGACCCCAACCCTTCCTTCGGTTGACCGAAGGCCTCTCTGATCCTCCTATTTGCTCTGCCTGCTCCCCTCTGCTCTTACTGTTGTACTGTTATCACATGCTCGCCAAAACTCTTCAAACGTCGTCGAACCACAGTGAGATGGGTAATGCTCGCCTCCGACGTTGATAGACTTTGAAAGGCGTGATGTCCGCATCACACACACACACACACACACACACACACACACACACATGCACACACACGCACGCAGAATTTAAGAGAGAAAAGAAGCTTATAGGGCTATGATGTCCAACCCTACTTTATTTATAACAATAGGAGAAAGGTACAATTAACATATATGCCCTTATTAGGAGGGAAAAAACTAACGAAAGACCCGGGACAAATAAGGAAAGCATAAAATAAAGATAAAATAAGAAAAATGGCAAGACTAAAGCCCATAACACACAAGGCCCAAGTGTATGTACCTATGGACCTAGTCATAGGCCCACACACACATTCACCTACAAGTGACATTAAAAAATCGATCTAACTCATTTTCAACTGGCAACCGCCGTTGTATTTTTTGACACCTGTTGAATAGGTCATATAACGGTCAAGATGTGAGTGTCACGCACCAAAACTCAAGACGAGCCTAATTTTTGGGGTACATACTTTCACGTGATGGTGCAACACATGGATAGGTTAGATCTCGCACATGTGCCACCTATTGGCATGTTTGAGAGTAAGCAGAAGACACGTGCATCCCAAAACCATTTTAGTGTAAAAAACAAATGAGTTCTTTTCCAGACAATTGTAATCGTGTGACCTATTTTATTTTGAATGATTATGGATGTCGCGTACATGGGCCCCAAGAATAGAATGGATTATGACAATTCAAACATTTACAACTTATAATCATAATGGAAGTACAAAGCAGCTGTTCTGGCATGATAAATTATCATTACCATCAATATCATCTAAGCATTATCCCAACTAGTTAAGGTCAACTACACGAATCCTTGTCCAAAATGACATGTGACGATAACTTCTCATTGCAATTGGCGCAGTTGCAACATGTCGCTTCGAAGGAATGCCCTAGCCAACCCTTGCCTAATGCTCATTGCAACCGGGTGCTAGTGTAGCACGTCACCTACAGGAACACCCTAGCCAACCCTTGTCCATTTCTCACTACACCCAGGTGACGGTGCAGCATTTTGCTTGCAAGGAGTGCCCTAACATGAGCTTGAAATGTCAAGTTGTCAAGATTCATGAGAAAGTGGTCAAAGTTTGATATCAGCCTCCAACCTTACGTAACCCTCCTTATGTAGGCTTTGGACCGGCAATGAGAGTACAAAATTCTCACTAGCAAAGTTAATCTATCTACAATTAATCTACAATGAATTATTTTCTTAACATATTATTAGCAATTTACATCTAAAATCAAAATGAACTACCCAACAAAGCCTTACAATGTAGTTACTCCATTTCATTATAATTAAATTTTCCATGTCCCTATGCAAATTTGAGAGAGTAGAAATGGTTCCACGGTGAGGTTCTATGGTGGAAGATTCACTGTTCTAGGAAATTTTCCGATAAAAGAAGGTGATCATTTTCTTGTTCTTCTCATTCCATCTGTTACAGAATAAAGTTGGTGGAAGTCTACCGTTCTTATAGGTAACAAGCAGCCTCATTTATCAAGCAGTTTTACTTGGCCGACATATGAGCGCCTTCATTCTGGAACTAGGACCCGCGAGCAGACCAACAGGAGATATCTTATTCAGCGAACGAGAGTGAGCACGTCCCAATTCCTCAAGACTATTCGAACAGACCTACTCGCTAGTCGATTATCTGAGATATAGTTCATGTCCGAGCAGACCTGGTCGCTGGTCAGTTGTCAAGAACATATCCTGAGCCGTAGTCCAGCAGCTCATATAGTTCAGGAGTTGGCCCAGATTACAGATCCACTTTCATCTGTTTATACATGTCTACTCCATCAATACAGGATCAAAGGGATCTACATCAAGTAACGTGATCATCTAGACTTCTAACCTGTATAGAATTGGATAAGATAACATCTTATCCCACGAAATCAGGGAGATCTCAACCATATACGTAACAAATTACTCCAACAGAATCTTTATAAATAGGGTTTCCTATTTATAACAAAAGGTACATAATTTCTTAGCCCACGTTTCACACTTCATCTTTGCTAAAGCTTATCACTGACTTAAGCATCAAAGGGCTAACGGCCATGCGTCGGCCACCCTTAGTTCTTATCTGTGATTTCAGGAGCCCCGAAGGAAGCCATCTTTGGAGGATCGTGAATGGTAAGAAGGAGAATCCTTCCTATTCTTAGCCTGTTACTTGTAGTCAATTTTCGACGTTAACAGATTGGCGCCGTCTGTGGGAAGGACATCTGAATCGTTCTCATCGTATCTTCTGTTTTCCACCATGCCTCCGAAGAAAACCAACCAGCCTTCCACTTCAAGGCAGATGCAACATTCAGTGGAAGCTCCTGAAGACAACTCAAATCCTCCTCAATCTGTACCGGGAGTTCCCCCATTGCTACCTAATCTGTCAGCCCCTGTAATATAGAATCCATTCCAACAAGTCTCTGGTGGTATGGATGATGCTGTGCATTATTTGGGGGATACTCTCCTTGCTATTCAAGCTGGATTCCAACATCTTACGTATCGATTTGATCAATGTTTTCCTCCACACCAGCAAGCCCCGGAGGAACCACCATCGCAGCCTGCCGCTTCCAAGCATTCGCCAGATGAACGTCAAGGACAACATAATCCTCCTTCCGACTGCACAGTCTGCGATACTCAGGCCCCGGTACAACGTGCCCAAACCATTCGCTCCAGTGAATCTAAGCGGCGATGACCTAAGGATCTTGATACCGAAACCACTAGTTACACTCTGCCATGGGAAGGAGATCTCAAGAAACTCGAAGATCGCTTTGCCTACATCGAATAACGATATCAATCTAATCTTCCAGCAACGACTCTCACGTCAATTTATCTAGCAGAACCACCTTTCACTCGTCGGGTTATGGAAGCCCCTTTGCCTAAAAAATATCGAACTCCTAATATGATCCCATACACTGGCATTGGTGATCCTCTCAAACATCTTGAAACCTTCAGGACTCTTATGGAGCTAGAAGGGTATAGTTCGGAGATCATGTGCAGAGTCTTCTCTCTAACTTTGAAGGACGCTGCACGGACATGGTTTCATGGTCTAAAGCCCCGATCGATAAAATCTTTCTCACAATTATCATAACTCTTTCTTTCCCAATTCATGGGGAGTATTCATACGAACAAACCAACATCTCATCTATCAGATCTGAAGCAGCGCCAAAATGAGATGATCAAAGAATTTACGGTTCGATTCACAGCCGAAGCTGTCCAAACAGAGGGTTACACTGAGGATAAAGGCCTTACTGCTCTGATCGCTAGCATCACGAGCGAAAAATTTTGATTCGCCCTTGATAAGAACCCTTAAAAAACGATAGCCGAGTTTCAAGCTAAGGCCCAAAAATACATTAATGCTGAAGAGGTGGCCCTGGCTCGTCATGATAGCGGAGGAAAGAAGCGTAAATTCGAAGAAGCTTCTTCTTCTAACAAGAAGTATCGACGTGATCAACGCGATCACTCGCCCAGTAAGCCATATGCAAGGAGATATCACAATTACACTCCCCTCAACCGATCTCCAGAAAAGGTACTGATGGAGATCAAGAACAAGTCTTATGTCAAATGGCCTCCGGGGATCAAGTCAGATCCAGAGAAGAGAGATAAGAGGAAGTTCTGCTACTTCCACAAGGATCACGACCACAATACTCAAGATTGCATATCCCTCAAAGATCAAATAGAGGCACTGATTCGCAAGGAGGCATCTTCATGACTTCATCGCACAGCGGGACCATTCCCCCAGAAACCAAGCGCATCGACGCGCCGTCAGAGTCAACCTTGAAGGGAAAGGTCACCACAACATCCTCCTTAGCAAGAGGACACAGAACCAGCTGACGAGATCAAGACCATTGTAGGTAGTCCAGCTTGTGAAGGTGACTCCCAAGCTGCAAGAAAAGCTTACGCCCACAAAGCACAACAAAAACCCCAGCACATTTATTGGATGGAGAAGTCATCAAGCTCTTCAAATCCAAGTCATCACCTAATCTCTTTTTCTGAAAAAGATGCAAAGGGGATTCATTTTCCCCATGAAGATTACATCGTAGTAGCATTGAAAGTAGCCAATTATCTGACTTATCGAATCATGTTAGACACTGGTAGCTCTGCAGATGTGCTTTATCTAGAAGCTTACGATAAGATGGCTCTCGCCAAAGACCTGCTCAAGCCAATCTCTACGCCCTTTGCCGGTTTCGGAGGCGAGGTGGTCATACCAGAAGGAAGTATCGATCTCCCTGTCACTTTCGGCAAAGCCCCCAACAAGGTCATTATTTTCATCAACTTCCTTGTAGTGAATCGAAGATCTGTATACAATGCTATTTTGGGACGTCCGTCACTCACTAAGTTAGGAGCAGCGTTACATCCCCTCTACTGGTGCATCAAGTTCCCCACTCCGAATGGCGACGGAGTAGTCAGAGGAAACCAAAAAGAAGCCCAAGCATGCTATGAGCTAACATTGCAGGATCGAAAAGGCACCGAAGTCGCTCCTATTATGTCGATTACTGAAGATTCGACAGACTTTTCAGTCTCTACAACATTAGACCCAAGAGAAGACACGCATCAAGCAGGAGCTCCAGGTGAAGAAACCGTCAAGATCCAATTATCCAAGACGGATCCGACCAAAGAAGTCCATATCGAGTTATCTCTGAACCCAACCTTTCAAGATCATTTGACCAGTTTCCTCGTCGAATATCAAGACGTCTTCGCCTGGTCGCACAAAGGCATGCCAGGAATCAATCCTGAAGTTGTTGTTCATCGATTAAAGGTAGATCCTAAATTTAAACCTATCCATCAACGTCGGCGCGCGTTTACAGCCGAAAGACAAATTGTGATCAAAACGGAAGTCGACAAGTTGTTGGCCGTTGATTTCATCGAAGAAGTCGATTACCCTGATTGGGTCGCAAATGCCGTCCTCGTTCGCAAGGCAAACGGCAAATGGAGGATGTGTGTGAACTACACCGATCTGAACAAAGCATGCCCAAAAGATAGCTTTCCAACGCCTCGCATCGATCAGCTAGTCGACTCCACTGTCGGGCACGCCTTACTCAGTTTCATGGATGCTTATTCTAGTTATAATCAGATCATGATGTACCCACCAGATAGGGAGAAAACGGCGTTTATCACGGATCGTGGCTTATATTGTTACAATGTGATGCCATTCAGTCTCAAGAACGCTGGAGCCACGTATCAGCGTCTAGTCAACAAGATGTTTGCTGCACACATTGGCAAAACTATGGAGGTGTATGTCGACAATATGCTCGTCAAAAGCATCGAAGCAGAGGATCATCTCACCGACCTCTGAGAAGCTTTCGACCTTATGCGAAAATATCAAATGAAGTTGAATCCAGAAAAGTGTGCAGTTGGAGTCTCTGCAAGGAAATCCTTGGTTTTATGGTTGGTCAACGCGGCATTGAAGCCAACCCTGAAAAAATAAAAGTCCTAATAGAGATGCGTTCACCTTCTATAGTGAAAGAAGTTAAGCGTTTGGCTGGACGCATCACCTCCTTAAATCGTTTTATCTAGTGCATCCGACAAATGCCTGCCTTTCTTCGAACTATTGCGAGCGACTACGAAGTCCAATTGGGCATGGACTCAACAATGTAAGGAAGCCTTCCAGCAGCTGAAGCAATACATGGGTTCACCACCCATCCTATCAAAGCCAACGCCGCACGAGCAACTTTTTCTTTATTTAGTTGTATCTCCTACGGCCGTTAGCGCCGCCTTAATAAGAGAAGATTCTGGGGTACAGAAACTCGTTTATTACGTTAGTCGTGCAATTGTGGATGCTGAAACCAGGTACCCAGAAATCGAAAAGCTCGCCTTGGCCTTGGTAGTCGCAGCACGAAAGCTACGGCCTTACTTTCAAGCCCATCCTATAACGGTTCCTACGGATCAACAGCTAAGGCAAGTCCTCCAACAACCTGAAGTATCTGGACGGTTAACCAAATGGTCAATTGAGCTTAGTGAACATGAAATCACATTCTGTTCACGGACAGCTATAAAGGGACAGGCTGTCGCAGATTTCATCGCCGAATTTACATATCCTATTCCTGCTCATAGCAAAGCAGTAGCTCCCCCACTTCAACCTTTTCAATATGAACCTCTTGCGTGCGAACAGCTATCTTGGTCACTCTATGTGGATGGGTCGTCCTGTTCGTCCAGAAGTGGGGCAGGATTGATCCTCATTGCCCCAGATAAATCACAGTTCGAGTATGCCTTACGATTCGATTTTCACACCTCAAATAACGAGGCAGAGTATGAAGCTCTGATCGCTGGTCTCCAATTAGCCAATATACTCGCAATCAAGAACTTGATCATTCATAGCGACTCGCAGCTCGTTGTGAATCAAGTAATTAACGAATTCGAGACGAAGAAAGAAAGAATGGCTATTTACAAATCCAGAGTATTGGAGTTGCTCGCCAAAATCGATAAATTCGAGCTAATTCACATTCCTCGAAAAGAAAACAAGCTGGCCGACTCCTTAGGAAAATTAGCGTCAGCTTCCGAAGGTGATAGTTCGAACCATCCCAATTGAGTACCTCCCAGCACCTAGCATTGACCGGGAAATGAATGAACAGATCTCCACAACACAGCTGTCTCCATGTTGGATGGATCCCATTATCCATTTACTCCGAGATGAAGAACTCCTAGAAGATAAGAAATTAGCTCGACGAATACGATATCGCGCTACCAGGTATACTCTTCAAGATGGTGTATTGTTGAGAAGAAGTTACACAATGCCATATTTAAGGTGCCTTCACCCAGAAGAAGCCAAATGTGTGCTCGAAGAAATACATCAGGGGGCATGTGGAAATCACCCCAAAGGACGATTAATGGCTTACAAAGCTATGAGACAGGGCTATTATTGGCCCACAATGAAAGCGAATGCCATTGAATTCTCAAAGAAATGTGATAAGTGCCAACGCTATTCTCCCATACCTCATTAACCACCTGAACGAATGACACCTATGGATGGTCCGTGGCCTTTCACGCAATGGGGAGTCGACATAATCGGTCCATTACCTAAAGGAAAAGGCCAAAACAGATTCGCGATCGTGGCTGTTGATTACTTTACCAAGTGGGTTGAAGCGGAAGCCCTAACCACAATTACCGAGAAATAAACTACCAAATTCATATGGAGGAACATCGTATGTCGTTACGGGCTTCCTCATACTATTTTCACTGATAATGGGAAACAGTTTGACAACACAGCATTCACAGATTTTTGCAAGAAACAGAAGATACGCAATGTCTTCACATCTCCTTATCATCATCAAGCTAATGGTTAGGCAAAAGCAGTTAATAAAATCATCAAACATCATTTGAAGACCAAACTTGAAGAATGCAAGGGCATATGGCCAGAATGTCTACCAGAAGTCTTATAAGCTTATAGGACGACAGCTCGTACTTCAACAAAAGAAAAACCTTTCTCCCTTGCATTTGGCACGGAAGCGGTCGTCCCAATCGAAGTCGAAATACCTACTTATCGCGTAGAATATTATGATCCAACAGGTAATGAAGAATCCTTGAAATTCCACCTGGATCTCTTAGAAGAAAGAAGGGACACATCTCGACTTCGAGAAGCAGCTAACCAACAAAGGATAGGTCGATATCATAATTCAAAGGTCAAGCCTAGAACCTTTCATGTCGACGATTTGGTGCTCAGACAGAATGCAGGATCAACTATTCGATCATTATATTCTATCTAGGAAGGCCTTTATCGGGTTATTAAGGTCGTTCGACCATGTACTTATTATTTGTAAGACATGCGAGGAAGAACCTTACGTCGCCCTTGGCACGCGGAACACCTGCTTCATTTTTTGTGATTATCCATAAACATTCATGTATCAAACACGTGAATCATTTTCAAATAAAGACAAATTTCATTCTAGTCCATCGACCAAGAATTCTCACAACTTAGTTGCTACTCCTATTTAAGAACCCGAACAACCCCGAAGAGAATATCAAACATTCTCTTAACTAAGACTTTTGCTCGCAATCAGTAGAGCCAAAGACTTAGTCGATAGATCAATCTATCTCTATGCGAACACAGCTATCAAAGCTTTCCCTGACTGAGCACAGTCCATTTTCATGAACTGAACATTCATAAAAAAATCAAATCAAGCAATCATTCAACTAGCAATGAAATTCAATCAAATTCAAATTTCCAAAATGTTTCAAACAAGAAAAGAGGGAGAATGTTCAAAACAAGTAAAGTTTAATTTTTCGTCGCCTGATCTGACGTATCTTCGATTGTTGGAGCTTGACTTTCAACTTCAAGTCCGACTTCAGGAATTCCCGCAGCTTCAGTAGCCCCTGTTACCATAGTAACTTCATGAGCAACAACTTCTCTTTCTTCAGCGATGACCCTATCCGCGACGCTCTCATATTCCCCCAAGTCAACTCCTGGGGCAATTAGTTGGACGAAGTCACGACCGGCGTCATAGGACTCATAGCGTTCTTCCTCGTCTACGAACTTTAGAATTCTTGAACAGAGCACGAACCTTCTTCCGCGACCAACGCAAGTAAAGCTACTCTTTCTTTCTCCCAGTCTTCTTTCTCTGCGATCGACATCAATAGAGTTGCTCTCTCTCTTTCTCCCAATCCTCGGATTGTTTGAGCTGCGACTCCAGATCAGCGTTCCTTTGTTCCAACGCTATCTTATCTTGACGAAAAATCTCGCTCTCCCTCAATCTTCTCCTTCATTTCACCAAGACGAGCATGTTGCCGATCATCCAATTCTTGGTATCGATCAGTCAGCACTTGAATCTTTTTTATGAGGATGTTCTTTTCTTCATTGGCTTTTTCAATCAAGGCTTCACGAGCCTTCATAAGATTGTCTCTCCCTTAAACTGCTTGCTCCAAAAGCTTTATATTTTCCTCTCCCTCCTTTATCACGCAACAAGCAAACATAATGTCACACCTCGTCCTCACGATAAGGTCCAAGCACTACGCAAAGCAAAGATGCAAGTTATTGAGGGTAAAAAGAACTTCAGATGTATGTAATATTTCGAATTTTCTTACCTGAGCAGCCTTCAATCCAACGTTCAAAGTGAGCTCTTCAGGGCTAGGCTTAGGAAGAGGACCGAGGGCGCGGGGGTTGACATAGTCGAAGAGAAATTTACAAATCGGGTGCAAGTGACCCGAAATGACAAAAGTCCCTACACTGGAAGGCTGAGCCACGACAGCTCTCTGCCAACAGCTCCTGAATGAGTAGATCTTTCCTGAGCAGGAGCGGTCTCACGACCCTCCCCCTGTGATGAAGAACTAGGTTCTGGTCTGGACTCCCTCACAAGAATATCAATGAGATCAACGACCGGTTGCTCCCGAGGAACAGGAGGAACAGTCAGAGCAGATGCCACTACTACAACAGCATTGGTAGGAGTAGGTGGAGGCCCAAAAGGATGGTTCGATGATATTTGGTGAGAGCTTTGAGCAGCCTCCTCTTCTCGCCCCGCTGGTTGAGATGGACCAGCTACCGTTTTCTTCTGCCTCTTTGGAGCAGAACCCTTCAAGGGAGGAAGACTTCCTCTCTTCTGAGCTCTTTCACCGCTCGTCATCTCCTCTTCAGAAACGAGACCAGATTCAACAAGCCTCGAAAGTCTTAGAGTAGACTTAATGTCTCTCGTGTCCTTCTATAATCTGTAGACTTTGACTATCTTCTCGTTGATCCCTCCTCTCAAGCTAGGCTTTTTTCCGATCGGGACGCCTGTAACATAATCAACAAATTAAAAGAATGAATTGCAGTAATATTCGCACAGAAGCAGAAAGTTACCGACCTTCGCAAAAAAAGCGATGAACATTATGTGTGTCAGAAGTCGAACCCTCATCAGATTCCCAGTTTCTAGAAACAAAAAACCACTGTCTCTTCCATCCAGGATAATTGGAAGAGGGTTTCCCAAGTACAAAGTTCTCACGATGCCAGTACGCTAGGTAATACCAGCCTTCACAAGAGGGGGATTTCTTCAATCGAAAATCTTCAGGAATTCATCGGCAAAAAGTTCATCGTTCCCAACTTGTTTCCAAAGAACATATGAACTTATTACCACCCTCCATCCATTCACTATGAGTTGTCCATGAGCTATTTTATAGACGTGAAGAACTTCCCGGATAAATGGATGAAGGGGAAGACACACACTAACCACAAAAAAATACTTGTAAATGGCAACATGCCCCGGTGGAGGAGAATCAACGGTTTCTCTCCTGTGGTAATCGGAAGGTAACTGAGTCTGGGAGTTGATACTTCACTCGGATTTCCTCTAACTCCTCTTCCTTCATACAGGAAGGGTATCCAGACGCAGAGTACTTACCAGCGGGTACTTGTACGTTATTTGAGGAAGAAGATTCCGGAGTTTCTTCCCCCCAATGGAATCACTTTGGTATCAGAACCCCTCGCCATTGAAGAGAAAGAAAACTCGAAAGAAAGCAAAAACAGAAGAAGAGATGGTAGAAAATACCTCAGAGAAGAGGTCTCACCGGAAGAAAAGATGGAAGAAGAAGGAGAAAACTTCCGCCAGAAGAAAAAAACCCTAGGTGTATGACGAAATGCCAGACGTACAAATATATATACGCAATCATTCCCTCTGACGATTTGAGCGACACTTGGTATCTCTTCGTTTGGCACGATAGTCAAACAGGCACGCGCATTAATTTCCAAACACGTGGCAAGCGCCACTTCGCTCCCCTCGGCCGAAAAGCTAGCGCTCATTAAATGTAAACGTCAAATCATATATGACCGCTCTTCTTCGAAAAACGCGTCAGGCAGTTACATGCGAAATTCGAAACAACACAAGTCCCTTGCTTAGCTGCTCTAAGTAAGAGACTTGGGGGGCATCTGTTATAGAATAAAGTTGGTCGAATTCTACGATTCTTATAAGTAACAAGCAACCTCATTCATCAAGCAGTTTTACTTGGCCAACATGTGAGTGCTTTCATTCTGGAACTAGGACCCGCGAGCAGACCAACAGGAGATATCTTATTCAGCGAACGAGAGTGGGCACATCCCAATTCCTCAAGACTATTCGAGCAGACATGCTTGAATAGTCGATTATCTGAGAAATAGTTCATATCCGAGCAGACTTGGTCGCTAGTCAGTTATCAAGAATATATCCTAAGTCGTAGTCCCAGCAGCTCATATAGTTCAGGAGTTGACCCAGATTACAGATCCACTTTCATCTGTTTATACATGTCTGCTCCGTCAATATAGGATCAAAGGGATCTACATCAAGTAACGTGATCATCTGGACTTTTAACCTGTATAGAATTGGATAAGATAACATTTTATCCCACGAAATCAGGGAGATCTCAACCATATACGTAACAAATTACTCCAGCAGGATCTTTATAAATAGGGTTTCCTATTTATAACAAAAGGTACATAATTTCTTAGCCCACGTTTCACACTTCATCTTTGCTCAAGCTTATCACTGACTTAAGCATCGGAGGGCTGACGGTCAAGCGCCGGCCACCCTTAGTTCTTATCTGTGATTTCAGGAGCCCCGAAGGAAGCCATCTTTGGAGGATCGTGAATGGTAAGAAGGAGAATCCTTCCTATTCTTAGCCTGTTACTTGTACCCAATTTTCGACGTTAACGCCATCCTTCCTAGGAGATTTTCTTTTTAGTATTCTACCCAAGATTGTAATGGTTGTAGGCTGTTTTAGTTTCACTCGAGAAGAGATTTCAATTTGATGTGTGATGCGATGTGAAGCTTCTTCCTTCACTGATTCTTGTTCAAAATGTGAATCATGCCCACATATGCAGTGGTCCATTCCTGCTCCATTCTAACTAGAAAGGAGTAATAATATGCATCCATTTTATGTTGTATTATAGTATGATTTGTCAAAATCAGCAAAAATGTTGGTCCAATCATGCACAACAAATACCCAACGCATCTTCAGTAAGAATGAAAACATTGCTAGGATTTATTAGGGTTGAAAGAGTATGAGAGAAGACCTTAAAGTGTGTGGATCGAGGTGGTGAGAAGGGACTTGTTCACTTACCTAGGGACTCAGATAGGATCAATTGGCAGAGCAGAATTCCTATAGTGGACCCCAAATAGCTGGGATAATGCTATGATGATGATGATGACAACGTCGATGATGATACAATTTGTTGAAATCAGCATAAGAATGCTAAACATCATCGCTCAAAACCTTCATTTTCTGACGAATTTTCAAAGAATATGAACTCATAGAGGTTGGAGTAATTTTCATGTCAGGAACAGCAAAGGGCGAAACATGAACCTGATCTGCCTTTAGATGTGAGTGTTCAGATTTTGAACAAGAACCAAAAATCATAAAGCAATGATAGCTAATTAACCCTTATAAACCCATAGCAGGAAAAACCCCAACCATGAATGTTTACAGCGATTCAACAACAGAAACCGAATCACTGAGGCAGTCCCAAACACCAAGGGAAACTTTTAATTAGAAGAAGAGAAGAATCAAATTAGCACCAATTATTCAAGATCAAGAAGAAAAGCCAAGTGAATTCTTCAACGATGAGTTTGAATTGTAGGAAGATAATGAAAATCTTCAGAAACTAGAACTTTCACCCATAACTAACCTCAGAACCACCGATTCGGCGGGTGAAGCTTAGAGGGGGAGAAAATCCTAACTCCCTTCGCTGGATCTCCGAAAATCCGCATCCAAAAGCCTTCGAACGACTTTCCATTAGAGACGATTCCGCTGCCTGAATTGCTGCTGCCGCTCTTCTCTTTTTTCTGCTATCTACACGTTGCGATCCTCCCGCTGCGATATCACAAACCGTGGCATTAAATCATAGAGAAGTGAGGCTTGAGTTGAGTCATGATTCGCTCGTCTCCAGGGTGACTCCGTGGGCCACCTTTCGGTATCGAACCAGATGGGGTAAATATCGAATAGGACTATAGGAGTGAGGCTTGCCCCCGTAAACGTCCCCACTTCTTATGGTGTCCAATTTCTGTTCATTTTACCATATGTGGAATTTTAGAGGTTGTTTGGATGCCAGTCCTTAAGTTGAAAAAGGACGTTATTGTTTTACCCTATTTATGCCCAGCCTTGCGGGAGTTAATCAGGAGGAGTCACGTGTAACTATTGTTGTTCTTGTATTTTCAGCTACGCGTGTGATATGTATGCAGGCACGACAGAATCAATGATGTGGCTCAATTCAAACCGAACAACAATAACCCCAAGTGCTAAATATGTTGTAATCGATCGTATATGACCAAGAATTGTATAGATCCGTCACTTATTTAACCACTTGTAAAGTTATTAAATAAAGCTCAGGCGATATTTGGAGGGTAGGGTTCGTCTTCCAATAATGGGTTAATCCTATGCCTTCCATATGAAAGCACCTTTCAATATAGGACAACTAAAATAAAAAAAAGGAAGACTTACAATCGGTCATGTGGAACATGTTGCGGATCACCTTTCCAAATAAAATGCTTTATTAAAATGAGTCCGGCGTGTAAGCTTAGACTTCAAATACAATTAAGAATATCGATTACTGGATTACCGCTATTGATTTACTGCTATGGAACGTAAATTCACAACTTACACTATAGAATGTAAATAGCAGAATTTACCCTAAGAAAAATAAAGATACTGGTTACACTAAGGAATGTAACTAGTAAGATGCTAAGGAGCATGATAATTGAAAGACAATTTAAAATATTTTCATTCGATTTGGTTGGTGCTGGACCCCTTCTTTTGATGAGATCCTTCTATATTTATAGCCTTGATCGTCCGCACATCTCAAAAATCATTAACGTTGGGTTTCTATCTGATGCGTACCTTATTGTGTTGCGTATTGCATGCGCTGGGCTTCCGTCTGATGTTCTTTCGTTTATGTGTTGCAGTGAATCATGGTGACAACAACAAGATCTTTTGATGAAGTTTTCGGGTCACAAGTTTTTGGTCCTTCATCTGCGCAACGAGGGAAGAAGAGGGTGGTTGAAGACACTGTCGATCCATCTTTAGCAGAGTGGCATTCGCACTTCTCTGCGACAGTCGATCCTGAAGTGAAAGATTTCTCCAATCGTATTAAGCAACTTCCTCATGAGGTGTTACTGCATATTTATGTGGATAAGACCGCATCTGAGCCTCTGACGCAAGGGACTGAAGGAGAATGGTCCTCTTGGTATTGTCATCTTATTGGTGCTCCAAGTGTTGTCGAGGCGGGTCCTTCTAGTTTGCTTGTCCAACATCCCGAAGATAATCAAGAAGGCCAGAAGAAGAAGAAGAGGCAGAATCGAGGTAAGAAATCGGCTGAGGCAATTGATCAGGCAGAGCAATTGACATAGCTCGTCGATCTGAAGAATGACCAGATGAAGATCGGCTGGGATAGAAATAAAATCGTCTCGACGTGCGGTTTCTTCATTGTAAATCCCTACAACGGTCGAGTCATCACACATGAAAAATCTCTTATAAGACACAGGCCCCTCCCGAGCATCGAACCATCCGACATTCAAGGCTATTTTTAGTTCTACGGAGTTGGAAGGTGGACATCTGCTCCTGAGCAGTTGTTGACTACCTTACTGGTTGACGATGGGAGAGAGCAGCGGGAAGGTCTCTCAAGAGAAATGGTTTTCCTTGCGCCGACTTGTGATCCTCACGCTCTTTATCTAGCCCATTATTTTGAGACAATTTAGCAAAGGTTTCGGCATATGGACAAGACGATGATATGGGCAATGAGAAGTTTCCGTACGCGAGGTCATTTGAATGAGCGAGTTGGTTATGAGCCGTGGGTAAAAGAGATTTTGGTCCATCACGAGAGGGTTTTGAAGCAAGTCAGCATGTATCAGGCTCTCAATGCAACCTCTGGGCATTTTTTCGTGATCCAACAATCATTCGGAGCTTCTCGAGCTACTGGTCTTCTGTTACAAATTCATTCCATTTTCCATATGGGGAGATGAGCATAATTTTATAGGATCTCTGGATGATGGCTGGCTTGTCCATAATAAGAGAATATTACCAGAAATATATCCCATTCGGAGGCTTGTCTGGAGTTATTTGCTGAGTTATCGTAGTTTGACAATATTACAAAGATTCATTATGATGACTGGTTGATCTACTTTAGCCAGAGGATGAAGTAATATTTCTTCTGATACCTTCTTTTGTACTTTGTGTTTTGCATGCTTTCAGTTTCTTTGCTTCTGACGTGGAACCTTCCTTTCTTTTTGAAGCATTGATTATGAAGAATATGAAACCCCGCAGGAAGACCGAGTCTTAATGAAGGAATGTTTCGAACATAGATTCCGCAATCCAAGTGAGCTTACTCCGACTTGTGAACTAGCGGGCTTCTTAGCTTACTGGTTGTCGGCAGTTGTGTTACCTAGTTCTAAGGGTGCTGACGGGGTCAGGGTTTCTTGCTTCGTCGTAGCAGGAGTTCTTGCAAATGGTCATCGATATTCTTTAGCACCACCGGTATTATGCAGTTTATATAGGGCTTTCGGCAATATTGCCAGTAACAAAGATCAATATGGATGAGGGATGAATGTGGCTTATTGCCCATGACATTTCTTCTGCAGGTGGTTGGGCATATATTTTCCGTGGACATATGGAATGGATCTCTTTCAGTATCCCCACACCGATCAAGCGCCTCTTTATCGCTACAGAAAACTTGAAATGATAGCGCAGTCATCTAATTGGATAGCTTCGAAGATCGACAGTTGGGCGGAGATTTGCTTCTACCCTTTTCCTGTTTCTAACGTCGAAGAGGATGGGGAAGTCGCTGACGATGAGTGTTTTGTGAATAATCTTGACAGTGAGCTCTTGGTGTCTATTCATACTGCTTCACTTCTGCTGCGTGAAGGAATAGAGTTCTGGCAGGAACCTTATTACCCTAGCTGATTTGCCAGGCAATTCGGATATGATCAGGGTGTTCTAATAACGTTACCGGATGTAGCCAAAGTAGAGCGGGCGTACGGCACGGGTCTTGCTCACTGGGAGTGGATATGGCATCAACTTCTAATGACGCGAATGGGTGCGAGGTTCATGCTTCCTGGCCTTTATAGAAAGACTGGCGGTCCTTATGGCTGGCTAAGATGGTGGGTGCATTAGTATGCTTTGATTCGAAACAACAACTCTGTTGATGATTCAATCTACATTCTTCCTCCAAGGCTGACAGAGGTCCTCGCTGATGGATTGGGTTATTATAGAGAGCAGGCTGAAGCATATTTGTCGTCAAGTATTAGGCATAAGACTTCTATGAGTGTGTCAATTGACTGTCGTAAGGAGGATACTGTTAGTGCACTGATTTGTGCATTGTTTTGTCAATTGCGTGATCATTGAGTCAGTCAAGTCTCATGAGCCCCGATGAAGATTGAAGACTCAAGACTTGAAGATCAAAGCAGCTTACCGCACTCAAGTTCAAGCCAAATCAAGCTCGGAAGGTAAGTTGCATATAGACAGCCTATAGGATCCCAAAACACCCGTATTTATGGCATTTTAATCATTCCAATCTTAGCCATGTAATCCACGGTCTTAAGGTCAAAATGATCAGTCTTGGACCTTCATTAAGCAGGTGCCCAACTATGAAAATCACTAAGAAAATCTCCGTAGTGGGGCACACATATTCAGCTGGAAAACAGCTTGATTTTTGGGCTAGATAAGACCTGCCGACCGGCCGGCCAACCGGCCGACCACTGGTCCTTAACAAGCAATTGATAGGTAGCCGACCGGTCTTGACCGGTCGGCCTTCACAGTTCATTAAGTCCAGCAAGCATAGCCGACCGGTCTTGACCGGTCGGACTGCAGATAGCAGGTCGGATGGGCCATCCGACCGGCCGGACGTTACATTTTCCAGAAGCAAAGCCGACCGGTCTTGACCGGTCGGCCTGCATGTTTAAAACGTTCCAGCAAGGACTGGGCAGGTCTGCCGACCGGCCGGATAGCAGGTCGGTTAAGCCAAAAATCTGTCCAGCGAGTTTCTCGTTTCTGGACCATTTACCCGACCCATCTGTGGATAGGTCGGAGCTCAAGTCCGACCGGCCGAAGGGGGTCCTAGGCAGGTCGGAATATGACCGTTTTATGTCCGTTTGAGCTCATTTTGGGGCCTCTATAAAAGTATATCTCTAGGTCTTTTGTGCAGTGACTTGTACACCCATTGAGAGCACTGAAGGGGGCAATTAAGAACATCATCTATCCTTCTTTTGCTCATCATTGCTTAGAGTTCATCATTCAATCCAAGTGATTCATGGCACTTCAATGAGCATTCAAAGCTCGGTTTGAAGAATGAACTCAAGCAAGGTATTCATGGCTGACCTAACCCATCTTGTTGAATCTCTTGGTCATCAATAGCCATTATATACTCAAGTTGGTAGTTCCTATCATCACCATTGTATTGAATAGGCAAAAGGAACCCCAACAACTCCTCCCACCTACCCAGCACTAGTCTAGGAATATCATATGCATTGGTAGCTGATCGTGGGAGCTTGGAGAGGAGCTAAAGCATTCGTGGAAGCTGAAGCTACTCATCAACGGCGCTAAATTGGGGCTCAATCGTCTAGGTATGTCTAGTTTTTGAGAGTCCATTTATTGAATCTCTATTCCTGGATTGGGAAACTCCGGCAGGAGTGTACGTGACCGTCCTTGGATTAGGATTAGTGAGAGTTTGAGATCCAAACTCGTCAAGTCCCTGGATTGGGCCATCGGCGGATGGTAAACGCGGTCCTAGATCAAAGGATGTGAAGGTTGATGGTTAACCTGATTTAAAACCACGACTATAGTGAAATCCGGTGGTCTCATAGGTTGAGATCGGGAACCAGGAGTGGAGTAGGGAAACTGAACCACTATACATTGTGTGTAATGTGGTGAATGCATTTTGTCTATTTTGTTCCTTGTTGATCAATCTTATACGTGCTTAACTGTATGCCCATCTTATGTTTGACAAAATACTCATATGCCATCTTTGAATGATTGACACAAGCATGCATATGAACTGTTTGACTAAATGCTTCTCTTAGAAGAGTTGTCAAATTGAGTTGGATCTTGGGTGATCAATTGCTATCATTTACATGTGCTTAATTGGTAGATTATAGTATAAATGCAATTGAGCTTTTGAATTTGCAAGAAAAATTAAAAAGTCCTATTCTCTAGGACATAAGCATACTTTCAAGCTTATCTCACTAGCGGTAAAACCGCAATTTCAGATACAGCATTGGACGGCTGGCATATTTTCGGAGTACCTTTGGTGAAATGGTCACAAGGAGCAGGGTTCACACATCTTCTGGTGTTTGAAGGTGATAAGGGTGACAATCAATTAATTAGTGAAGAGGACTCGACGATGACCGAGTTGGCGAATGAAATATCAGACCATGTCGATGTGAGAGAGCAGGTCGGGCAGATTGGAGAGGATAATCTGCAAGGGACCACTATGTCGGTGAATGACACAACTGTGTTTGTGGCCCCAGGTGTTTCTAGTGTTGAAGACATGGCAGAGTCGCCGGCGGCAACTGAAGTGATCGATACTGATAGCGATACTACTAAACTTCTGGATGTGACTTCAACATTATTGACTAAGATCATTGAGCCATTCGTTGGCGCAACGATATACACTGCGGATTCCTTGGAACCTGTCGCCGACTCATCTTCTGGTATAGCTCTTTCATAACTTCTTGGTGTATTCTTTTTCTGTACTTATCATTTCATTGCATACTCGCTCTATTTCTTTTATCGCAGTTATTGCGAGTTCTGATGTTATTGCTCATGGAGCATTCGACATTCCTTGTTTCGATCGTTTAGACTGTTTCGGACGGAGCATACTGAGAGGTCTACTGTCTAGTGTCTCAAAGGTGTTGGCTGAGCCGTGTGAGTGACATACACTGGGAGCTGGAGTGGAAGCATTGGAAGCTTACATAGGGGTAACCAGGCCTGATGTATCCAAAATAGTGTGCCGCATTTCTTCTCTCGAGGATTCTGTTGTGCAGGTTACTATGGCTGGACGGATTGAACCTGACCTTATGGCCGAAGATAAACGGCGAGTGCTGTCTTCTTTGTAGCCTGTCGTAGAGCAACGAGAACACTTGCCAATGGGTGTTAGAACAAATTTGGAGGATAGTGAGACTCAACGTTGCGGGTGTATTAATCGTCTTACTGATGTCAGATCCAGGATCGTGCGGTTGTAAACGGAAGAAGCGGCTTTAGATCTTGAGGTTGCTCATCTTGACCTTATCGTTAACCAGAACCGTGTCGAGGTCGCCCGGCTCGAGAGTGAAGGAGAGGTGGTGCGCAAACAAATAGCAGATTTAGAAACTGGACTTCGTGACATCCCGTATCCTATGCTGGTACTAGCGGAGGCAAAGGCTACCATGGAAGCAACACGAAAAGACGTGATGCAGTTCGTAGCAGGGTGCCTGAGGAAGTTGTAATTTTGTTCTTTTGCTCTTTACAATCATTGTCAGACAAAAGCAATGTTAGAAATTTATTTTGAATGCTTAATTGATACTCGCATCTGATGTAATCTTCATTGGAACTGTTAATTGTGTGCTTCATGATTCAAAGTAATGACAATGATTCTTTTGCTAAACTACCTCTTGGTGTTGTGCATTTAGGACTAGCATGTATAAGATGATGCGTTATGTATGAGTTTAATGCGAGCTAAACATATTAATTAAAATGTGAATGGAAAAATACGTAAAAATAATACTTTCCTTTTACTTAACCTGTGTATCCTTAGGTCATTGCTTTCAAGAGATGTCCGTGTTATAAATCCAAAACTTTCGTCTAGCTCCTTATTATTAGGTTTATCTGTCGTCTTTTTTAGCCTGCCCCCAGTCGTTTCTTTCTGCAGACTTGATTTTCTCATCATATATTGGGGCTTATCCCTAGTGTATTTGGCTCGTCGTTTTTCAAGATTGCCTCCTTCTGTTGAAAGACTTCCTATGCTTTAAAAGTCCACATAGAATACACGTCTGATCATAATCTTTAATCACATATTCTTGTTGCAGAATTATTCATAAGAGAATGCTGCCGATATTCTCAAGGCGAAATGATATATAATAGAGTGTCCTGATCATTTTCATATAAGGCTGTATGTATATACATATAGGATATTCCTGGTTTTGACTTATCCTTATATAGAGTAAAAGAATATCATGATAATGACGAGGGGATTCATGATAGAATATGAAAGCTGAATATATATATAGCGAGACGTTTTGATCATCTTCGTATAGGACCAAGTGCGTATGTATACAAGATTGATAATAACTGAGTATCCCGATCATCTTCATATAGAACCCTATGTATAAGAGATCATCAACTCTGAATTGCTCTTCTACCAAGCAGAGGGATTCCAGAATACCAGGATAGTAGCTTGTAATAAAGGTGTCATAATATGAAAATGTTGTGCTTCGCGTAGGCTTTCTACAGAATGCTCTCTTCTGATCTAAGTGGTTTGGTAGGGACATAGTGAGTTGGTTAGTGATTTGTAGAGTTGATACTTTCGGCATCCTTTAACCATGGTACCTGTCATCAAGAGAAGCTATACGAACATTTTATATTCATATGTGTATCAGTGCGATATGAGTGGGTGTGTGAGTGAGTAGCAAATGTAGTGTATATATGGAATAGATGCATGAATGAAAGTAAGTACACCCCTGTCTACTTTATAATTCATCAAAACTGCTCATAGGCGTTCATGACTATTCAAGTTCAGGAAACAGAGTCTTCGAGCGTATGCTTTTCCTATGTGATATCTATTGGAACTGTACTGGCCGAGGCTCTCTCAGACTCTTTAATCTTCAGATTGACGATGCCTCGATTTATCATCTTTTGTATCTTTCCCTTCAAGACGAAGCATTGCTCAGTTTTATAGCCTATGCATCTGTGATATTCGCAATAGTTGGGTCATCTACCTGCCCCACTTCAGCTGGCTGAATAGGTTCTGGGAACCGCAGTTCTCCTTTTTCGATCAACTGCTCCATAATTGGGACAAGGTCCTCAACGTCAAACGTATACGGTCCATTCTTTTTGTCTCTCTCACTGATTGTTATGTGTTGCGACCTTTGAGGCTCTTTTCTCTTGTCTTGTATCTTTGTTACATTGATTTCTGCCTCATGCCTTGAATTCAATCGCTTTCGGTTTCCAGGGTTCTTTCTTGTGTCAACCCATGTTATCTTTCCCGTTTCATGTTTCAACTTTTTCGCTTGGGACCGTGTCTTTGAAACGGACTGCTCTACCATGCGAACCTCTGCAACCAGGTTACGAAGGGTGAAAGAGATATTGCTTAGCAGCTCGTATGGGATCATAGTGTCCAAATCCAACATATGCGCATTTGTTTGTTTAGGATGGGCCTGTTGTCTCACTGTAACTGGTTTCTGTACTGCCCCCAGTGATTCTCCTTCCAACTGTCGGACAGGTAGAGTGATACCAAGGGCTGCATTCTGAGAGATCAAGGTGGCTAAAGCCTCCTGAACTTCTCCCATCTGCCTAGATAACTCCTTGTGGGCTTGGACCAATTCGCTAATATGCTCTCGGATCATTAACAGTTCGACGTCTTGTCATGCCAGCTCTCTTTCTTCAATGGTATGTACCATCGCGGCTTGTACTGGTCTTTCATTGTGAATCGATGGTATCGTGGGCGTTATCGACACTACGGCTGACATACCCTGACTGTTCTCTTCTGTCTTTAGCTTAATAGTACCCTGGTTAATTAGTCTTTACACTTTCCCTTTCAAGATAAGACATTCTTTTGTCTCATGTCCCAGGATCCGATGATACTTACAATAATTGGGGGCATCTACTTGCCCTACTTCATCTGGTCGGATTGGTTCTAGCAATTGTAGCTCCCCTTCTTCGACCAGTCGCTCTATTATCGGAACAAGATCTTCCAGGTCAAATGAATAACAGCCGCTTACTCTGCCCCGTCCGACGATCATCATCTTTCTTGGTCTTCGCGGCCCTTTGTCTTTGGCCTGAGTTTCTGCTGGCTTACCTTTGATCTTGTGTTCTGGATGCGGGTGTTTTCGATCTTTTGATGCCTTATTTTTGTCGATGTAATTTGACGTGGCCGTCTTTCCAATCTCCCATCTCGGTCTTTCAGCTTTGAACTGCACTCTCAGTGCAGCTCCTTCTACCATATGGGCTTTTATCGCTAGGTCCTGGAATGTTGAGAAACTATGCCCCGGATAAAGCAAACGAAATCATTATGTCCATAGCCTGCATGCATATCTTGACTTGCTCAATCTTGCTGGGTAACTCTCGCCATTGTGCTGTTATAGTGTCCCACTTGTCGATGAACTTCTCGGCTGATTCTCCTTACCTCTAACGAACCACGGCTAAGTCTCTCAATGATACCTCTCGCTCAGTAGAGAAAAACTTGGAAATGAACAGTTCCTGCATCTGATCCCAGGTCCTGACGGACCCTATAGGTAACGACATGTATCATTGAAATGTCTTTTCGGTCAACATCGACCCAAACAATCTGAGGCAATATTGAGGTACTGCGGACCAGTTCCCTAGCATCGTCATGAATTAGGTCATGTGCTCCTTGGGTGACCCTTTGCCATAGAATTATGGAAAGTCAGGGCGCTTAAAATTATAAGGGAATGGGATTTTGTCAACTTCAGATGGATACGCATCAAAAACTGTTTGGGATAATTCCTCTCTTATGACATGCATCGAAGGTCCTGGTACGCATTCGAATGTGACGTTTCTCGGTTGTACATATGGTTCTGCGACTATTGGCTTTTTTGTTGCCCCCTGTGGTTCTTCTAATGACCGTCCAATGGGGATGGTTGTACCTCTGGTTGCCCCTTGGGCAACTAAAGCCAGCAAAGCCTCCTTCATTTCCCTTATTTTCCTATTTGTGCCCTCTTGGGCCTGCGCTATTTCATCTATTTGCTCTTGGATTGGAGGTAGCTCAATATCTTAATCAGCTAGTCTCTCTTCTTCGGCGACCTGAATCATGGCAACTTGCACCAACTGTGGCTTTGGTCCAATCGCAGTTGCCTTGTTGATGGTACCTCTACTGATTCTGTGGTGATCTCCGGAAGAATGGTTTCTAGTAGCTCCTTAGTCGACTTTACTGTTTTTAGCAGCGTTGGAAATTCATTGACGGATAAGATAAACCCCTGCATCTTCTGTGCTGTCGTTTTGTCGGTACGGCTGATCGGTTGTTGCTTTCCAATACCAGAGTATGATCTTATGGTGCTCACTTCCTTACGAACATATTTACTTTTCAAACCCTCAGTCTCCTTTGGCTGTTTGTGCCTTTGCACAACCTGCCAACCGGATTCGATAGTTGCTGACTTTGATGCTGCGAGATGGGGAAAGTAAAATCCTCCCGTTGCCAGGAAAATCATAGTTGCTGCCGTTTCTCCTATTTTGGTGGCTAGTTCTCTTGCTAATGTTCTTTCTCTAGGATTATTTACACAGCCATACAAGCATTAGGACATCCTGTGACTTCAAAAGGAAAGGAACGGGTGACCTTACCGATCGCGATGCAATTTTACGAGAAACGAAACGCATATGATAAATCAAATGCATGCTATGAGAAATTTATATTATGTTTTCTTTTGAAGTATTTTAGAAATACCTTTTTGGAAATAGTTTAGGAAAACTTTCGATAAACTGATTCAAATTCTTTTGCCTTAAAGATGAAGGGAAGAACGTTCCCGTTGACCGAACATTTCTCTTTGCGATAACTTTCTTATGCATATATTCGTGTCTGCAAATGATTTATCTTAAAATATTTCTTTACTCAGAAATAACTAGAGATTCTGGTATGTTCGATCCCCAGTGGAGTCTCTAGTTTGTTAGAACTAGAAAATGGTCAAAGACAGTTTTCTTGTGTTTTGTTATTCTGGGGGTTCTGAGTAATAGAAGCATTCATAGACAATCATAGGCATTCACAAAGTACACACGAGAAAGCTTCACAAGGCGAGTTTTATTCCAGAGATTCCAAGATTTTTTACATTTCAGGTTGTAATACTAGTCATGAGCCCTTGATTACATCAATGGATGATCACCCTTGATTAAAAGGCAAAAGTAAACATATGCATGTGTCATAGATGAATTAAATAAAGCATTAAAAGAGCATAAATATAAGTAAAACACAGCTTAAACAACATAAAGATTTTTACGTGGAAACCCTTTCAGGAGAAAACCACGGCATAAAGTGACAAGATTCCACTATGAATATAGTTATACAATAGATGAAATATTAGGGAGAAAACCCGGATAGATCGAGCAAGTGATTTAAATTATCAGGGACTATGGTCTTGAGTTCATGTTCGCTCACCTCAAGTGCAAGGCTGCGATGTAGTAATAAATCTCGGTAAGACCGAGGTCGATCCGCAGGGAATTAGGTAAACCAATTCAAGCTATTCTAGCAACTCAAATCTTAGCAATTATAGGATTCAAATTTGAGAACTAACTTAAAACAGTAACATGTAAAATCTGTAATTTAAACGGAACTAAGGCCTTAAGGATCCACTTGTGGTAGCTCCCATGTGAATTCATTCATTCAAGCATAACACAACCAAAATTGAAGTTCTATCTCTCTTTTAGTTGGAAGATATAGCATTCAAATACAAACAATCCCCACTTGAAGAATCAGATTCTAGTCTTAATGAAGAGCGTAGAATTCGAATATGTAGCCTTCTAAGTAACGACCATGCCAATGGACTATGGTACGCTCGAGGATTATTACAATTCGAATCTAATCAATCTAAACATGATAATCTCAGAGAATTGCAAGGAACCTATGTCCGAAGCACATGAACTCTTATAAAACATCTAAAAATACCAACTTTTATTCAAACTAGAACTTAAAATTCAACTTAAAGTAAAGTACTTGAATTAAAACGAATTTAACATGATTACTACCCACAAGCTTCACCTCTAGCCGAGCATTATCATGCTTCAACTAAAAACAATGAAAAACTAATTAAAATGTAACGACCCGAGATTTTCGACTCTCGTGTATAACACAACAGCCGAATTCCCAAGTAACTTATGGAATAACTAATTTGTCAAATAATGAAATCTAGCATTCAAGCACAATAGCGGAAACAATTTTCATCTTATTCTATCAAACTCACTACGTCATCATCAATATGTTTAAATAAGAGAACCAACCAATATCTTCACTAATTAACTAAAATACTAATTTATGTATTCTCTTGAAGACTTATTACAATTCCATAAATGTATCAACTACTCAAAAGAAACATTTAATAAATGAAAACATCGATTAAGTTTCTCCAACATCGTCATCCGCCATGTGATTATACGAACCATGGAACTCTTCTCCTTAAAAATCGGGTTCAATACCTGGATCTTCACCTGCATCACCTAAATTGTGTTTGGGATATCGTTAAACGCTATCATAGTGGGGAATATTTCCTCCAAGACAATCAAGAATAATAATAACGGTACAGAGTAAACGCAAGCAGTATATTATCATTTAATCGAATCAAAACAACCAACTAAAAATCTTTGTTAATGCGATGCATGGAATGCATGCTCTAGCTAAGGCTCCCTGGCTAGAATCACAATCCATGAAGTGGAGACTCCCTGTTACGACTTCATGCTAGCCACTAGTCACCAGAGGTTCCTGGGACGCACAAGCTCATAGTTTTGCCCGACCACGTGAGAAACGGGACGCTCATAGCCCAAATCTACACGTGACAGTGTACGGGAGAAGTAGGACGCTCTAGCTTATTCTCAATTCCGTACACCCATATGGAGCCAAGTGAATGCATGACTTTAGTTTCACCTTTATTTAAGTGTTTTCGCATACAACCGATTTAAATAAAACTCAATGGTCACTATGGGGAGTCGCAAGCAACCCAGCATAGGCCGACAGCACGGGATTAGTGTCCATAGCACCAACCCCGGCTCATGAGAATTTGTATAGCATGAGTGTCCACTCATTGTCCCATTTTATGATTTCATCATGTCCCAAAAAGCCAATGTTGTACATCATGACCAAATTCATTAAAATACCCATGTACTGTAAATGGATCAAATCAAGCATCATGTACATGTAAGGATCCATTAGCAAATAATCACTTCATTCTCTCAGTTAAGTCAAAATATATTCTTCCATCATGGACACTTCTCACGGGTTCCATCTCTCTACATCGAATAATTTTACCAACTCAGGGACAAAGAGTATACAATAATGGGATGTCCATATGATGATCTTATACACATATTTCATATCACAATATAAAAACCAATGTTACTTGTAATACATGGATTAAGAAAATAAGGGCATAGATTTCACAAAAATAAATAACACAAACACGTATGCTTCTTAGTAAAAAATCTAAAAAAGGAATCACATCACCATATAATGATATTCATTACAAATCTCACATCAAACTTCATGTTATATGGATAAGTAATTCAAAACAAAACAACTTCACATGCCACAAAAGAAACTTATGATAATCGTGATATTATTAATGAAAGGCTTGAAGGAAAATCCTCACCTTAGGATGGATTTAGAAGAAGAGGGTTGTAGAAGATCCTAGCCGCTGGAAAAATATGAGAAAGAACTCTCTTCTTCTCTTCTCTTCTCTCTCTCTCTCTCGCTCTCTCTCTCTCTCTCTCTAGGGTATGGAGGCAAGGGTTAGGAGAAGGGCTTGGAGGTGCGTAGTAGAAATATGGAGAGGGATGTGCATGCGAGGTCTTGTGTGACAACCTCTTGAGGTGGGTTTCTCAAATCTCAATATTCGGATGATCTTTAATCAATTCCAATCCGTTCATCTTATCAAGCTCGAAGAGTAGAGTCATAATACGTAAATTTCTTGATGATCGACATTCTAGATTGGCCGATCCTTGAAAATGTCCTAACGGGTGCTAAAATGGGCTAGATCTCAATTAACGGTTTACGCTTGATGATCAGGGCCCAAATTTTGAGAAAATATGTGGTCATGATAGCAAAATAATTGTACAAATTTTAGTGGTTGATTGATGGTGAGAAATGCCTAGATCTGAAATTTCAACTTTTGGCGGAAAAGGAAGGGGCTGGCTTTGTGGTTCAACGGTGTAGGATTATAAATCGAGGTCCAAATTTTGTGTAAACTCGTAGTCATATGAGTATAATAAGTGGTCCAAATTTGAGAAGCGATTGATGGCGAGAAGTGGGTGAATTGAAAGGTTTAGATTTAAAAAGAGTTGGTAACTCATTAATTTCTAAAACGGGATAACTTCACGCATAAGAAAGATGCTTATCAAGGTGGGGTACTCAAATCACACTATTGGTCCATGATAAAGACGATCCAAGTCACTCATATGAAGAGAAATATTCGACTACGACAAGGGCTGAAATTTGATGTGTATGGTTAATATGTGCCCAAAAGCTTAAATCCAAGGTTTTGCATTAAATTGATTGTCATAAACTATAATACTTAAAAATGGCACCTTAACGTAAGTTTAATTAATGGCATTTTCGTAATTATCTGAAAAGTGCATGATTTTTTAAATCTGATCTGTCTACGATGTTTATGGGATCATTCTAAGCAACTTTTGTAAAGGGTCCCCTATCGGATCTCCTACGGATGTCCCACTATTCACAAATCAACGGTAAATGTACGATAATTAATAAAAAAAATAAATTAAAAATGAATTTTCAAAAATTTTCAAATAAATCTCGAAAATCTGGGGCGTTACATAAAAGCATAAGAAAACTAGAAAAATCCTAATTGGAGGGGTTACGAACGCTTCACGATGCTCTCCTTTAATTCTCACAAGCTTAGAATTCTTCTAGGATACCTCAGGAACGTGCTAGAGGTGCCCTTTTATAGCAAAAGACGGCCACCGACTTGAAATATTCCAGAATTGCATAACTCCTTACGCAACTGCGCAGATAGATCTGATTAATCGAAGCTCCCTCCGATTGATCGGACTATGATATTCGATTGATCGGACGACGATCTGATTGATTGTAAAAGTGTCTAAAGAGTTGCTATTTCTATCGCTATTCCCGATTGATCGGACATGATTCTGATTGGTCGAAAACCTCAATCCGATTGATCGGAGATCCTCCGATTGATCAGAATTATGTCCAGTGATATATTCAAAATTCAGTTTTTCTGGTAAGTCCGATGGGTGGTCCGATTGATCAAAGATCCATCGGAACATGTTAAGCTCTTATTTGTGCATATTCTAACCCCAATTCATCACTCATTATGCACGGTTTACATGTTTAAAAGACTACCTAATGCATGATTTGTGATTGTAGGAATAAGATGGAGATTTCACCAATTGAAGGCTAAATAAAGCGTTTTATAGACGCTAAAGATTATAGAACCAAGCATTGAAGACTAAAAGGGGCTATCCAGAGCCACTGGATGAAGGTTGAAGGAGGACCAAAGAAAGACAAAGCAAGGAGAGAAGAGAAAAGAAGAAACAAAGAAAGAATGAAGAAGAAAAAGGGTTTAGACCGGTCGTCCGACCGGTCGGCCAAGGGAGCCAGACCGGTAGTGACCAGTCGGCCACACATTTGGAGGATGCTGGTTGAAGAACTACACAGTCCGACCGGTCGTGACCGGTCGGCCAAACCAGTCCGACCGGTCAAGACCGGTCGGCCAATAAGTCTGAGGGGTTCCAGAGCTCGCTGGACTGATGGGACTAACAGGTCCGACCGGTTGCGACCGGTCAGCCAGTCCAGTCCGACCGGTCGTGCGACCGGTCGGCCATGCAAAAACGGCAGTTTCTAAATTGGGCACCGAAATTCTCTGCACAAGTGCGTATCCTTACGCAAAATCTGGAAGTTTCTTACGCAATGGACACCTCCAAGCTATAAAAGGACTTCTCCTCTTCATACCAGAGCATGGTAGGACGTGGGGATTGCTTGGGAGACGGATTCTACTTCAAGCTTTCTTAGTTTTCTTCCTGTTTTAGTAGTTTTTATGTTTTTGAGGCTTCTAGTTCAAGGATGTTAGAGATGATCTAAAACCTCTTAGCTAGGGCTAAGAGGTGAAGCTTTTGATTCGTTTTTGATGGATTAATGCAACCTAGGTTTCCTTTTTATGATTTAATTGAAGAATTTTAGTTTAATGTGAGTTTGAATCAAGTACTAGTTTGGTTTTACTTTGATCTCTTGATGACACCGGGCTCATGTGATTCTTAGTGATTCTAAGCTTGGTAGCTTACCTTTTGAGCATTGTTTATGCTTGTGTAGTTCATTGATCTAAGATCGACTCCGGGCATGGTAGACCCTTTGATTGCCTTGTGTACAATGGGTTGATCTTCATGTGGGAACTCATTCAACTAAAGTTCTTATCTTTTGTTATAATTTGAAATAGTTGTTTGCTGATTGATTTTGATTAATTAGAGTTCTAATCATTAGTTATAATCAAGTCTAGTGACAGGATTTGATGAAAGCTATGGTTGTGAATCTCAACTAGATTGGAAAGAGACCTGGCCTACACAATTGAGTGTGCCCAAGGCCTGAGCATTGTTGTGGGAATCAAATCAATAAATGAGCAACTGTTTTAGATGATTGTTGATTGAACCGCTCTATATTCCGATCGGATAGAGATATGAATTCGATGCCAATTGTGTTGTGAGAGACCTAGTTGTGTTGATGCATTGAAACTTATCAAAAGTGGATCCTTGGCGCTCTAGTGCCTTTTTAGATTGCTATTACCTTACACATTCACTGTTTAAACCCAAATCACTATTTTCTAGTTTTAGTTCTTAATAGGATCTTAATTACTAGTTGTTTTAGAAAAAATCTGAGAATACACATTCATAAATCTCTGTGGGAACGATACTCGGTCTTTCCGAATTATTACTACTTCGCAACCCTACACTTGGGGAAGTGAACAAGTTTTTGGCGCCGTTGCCGAGGATTTCTATGCGGTATTTTTAGAATTTTCTGAATTAACTTTTAGTTGAGATTATGTTAAGATAGGTTTAGGATTTGTTTTGCTTTCTAGGATAGGTTTTCTTCTAAATACTAACTTACTTTGTTTTGATTTTTGCAGGATTCTAACATAGGTCTAATTCAGGGATTTTTAGGAAGTTGAAGAAGAAGTAGGCATCTTAAGTCACAAATCAGGTTTTATCATTCTAACCTTACTCTTCTTCTTCTCCTACTCATTCCTACCATATTCATCTCTTGTAGAGTGGGTGGAGACTCCTTTTGGATCTCTGATAGGTTGGCCTTGTGCCACCTGGATTCCTATTGGTCGGCTCTGCCGTCTTGGATCACCTTGTGCTCAGAGATTTCTCTTCTCAACCTTATTCCTCTTTCTTCTTTTTCTGCACTTTTCTCAAAGGACTCAAAGAGTGGGTGGGGAGTTCTCTGAACCCCTATAGACCAGGAGAAATCGGTCTCTATCCTTGCTTCTGGGTCAGCCATTGTAAGACACCTTGTGCTTCGGTCTTAGAGAGAAGTAAAGGAAGGAAGGAAGAATTCCTTTTTGTTTCATTCTTTTTGGATTTGCATGCCACATTGGGCTCGGAATTCTAATAACCAACTTGTTAGTGACGGAGTAATTGTTGAAGGGATTGATAGAGAGCCTCGTGTTAGAAAACGTCAAAATTTTTCCGAAATTACTAGAGAGATGGCTGAAAATCAACCAAATCAAGGGGCTAATCAACATCAAAATCAAGCCCCAAATCTTACTGAATTGGATGAGAATGAAGTGGGGGATGTACCTCAACCTAGAACTTTACGTGACTATTTACAACCAGCTAAGACGAGTACTCCCTTTTGCATAATTTTCCCTCACAATGTGGGAAATATTGATTTTAAACCGGGGTTAATCGAACTTCTTCCTAGATTCCATGGACTCGACTCTGAAAGCGCTTATTTACATATTAAGGAATTTGAAGAGATTATTGCCACAATAAACTATGACAATGTAACCAAGGATACTATAAAACTTAAATTATTCTCTTTTTCCTTGAAAGAGAAGGCCAAATCATTGCTACATTCCTTAAGGCCAAGGTCTATTGGGACATGGGCTGAGATGACTAGGGAATTTCTAAAAAAATTCTTCCCTACTCATCGAACCAATGCACTAAGAAGGGCCATAATGAACTTCGCCCAAAAAGAAGAAGAAACCTTTTTCCAATGTTGGGAAAGGTATAATGAGTTATTAAACGCATGCCCACATCATGGCTATGAACGGTGGAGGTTGATTAGTTTCTTTTATGATGGATTAAACTCAACCATGCGCCAGTTTGTGGAGATGATGTGCAATGGGGAGTTCATGAACAAGGAAACGGAGGAAGCTTGGGATTATTTTGAAATGTTGGCTGAAAACACACAAGCATGGGATACATCTAAGCCAATGAGTTTAAAACAACCCCAAGCCAAGGAAAAGGGAGAAATTTATGTTTTAAATGAGAAGGATGATCTAGGTTCTAGAGTGGCTAATCTCACACGAAAGGTTGAGGAGATGGAACTAAAGAAAGTGGACACAACCCAACAAAGGGGGGTTGTTGAAACTATTTGTGGTATTTGTGCTTCCAATGTGTATCAAACACCGGATTGTCCAACAATCTATGCATTTCGAGAACTTTTATTTGAACAATCGAATGCTTTGAATAGTTATCACGACCTTTTAGTACTCTAAATTCACACACGAACAATTCTAGTTGGAGAAACAACCCTAACTTCAATTGGGCAAATGGAAACACGGCTAATCAAAATAATCATCAAAGGGGGCCCCCAATGCAAATTCCTATGGCCCCACCGCAAATGCCTATAGAGGATACTTTGAAAGCATTCATGGAAGGTCAAGCTCAAATAAATCAATCCAACCATACGATAATGCTTGAGCTTAAAAATTCGGTGGAGGAAATCAAGGCTCGCTTAAACGCAAGGGAAGTGATTCTTCCAGCCCAACCCATACCAAATCCAAAACCACAATGCGAAATAAGCGTGCCTAGTTCTTCTAACCAACACATGGAACATGCTAAGGCCATCACCACTCTTAGAAGTGGTAAAATTATTGAAAAATCTGATCCGGTGAAGGTTTCAACACCTAATGATCCGGTATCTTCCAAAGAGGATGATGGACCTAGCACCGCCATGAATGAAAAAGAGCCATTGAAAGAATATAGGCCTGTTGCTCCATTCCCCCAACGCTTGATTTTAGCCAAACCTCAAGATAAATATCAGGAATTTTTGGAGGTTTTCAAGCAAGTCAAAATCAACATCCCATTGTTGGATGCAATTAAACAAATACCGTCATATGCTAAATTTTTAAAAGACCTTTGCACGGTTAAAAGAAAAATACATGTGCAAAAGAAGGCATTTTTGACAGAGAATGTAAGTGCCATTATCAACCACGGGATGCCCAAGAAATACAAAGATCCCGGTTGTCCGACAATATCATGCATAATTGGAGATTACCGGGTAAAACATGCTCTACTTGATCTAGGGGCAAGTGTAAACTTAATTCCCTTTTCGGTCTATGAACAATTGGGTTTAGGTGAATTAAAACCCACCAAAACCACATTACAACTTGCTGACCGATCGATTCGTATTCCGAGAGGGGTAATTGAGGACGTTCTTGTCCAAGTTGACAAGGTCTACTACCCGGTGGACTTTATTGTCTTGGACACACGACCCATGGTTAATATTGGCCCCCAAATTCTCGTCATACTTGGCCGCCTATTCCTAGCTACATCAAACGCTATCATTAATTGTAGGAGTGGGGTCATACAAATGTCTTTTGGCAATATGACGATTGAGTTGAATGCTTTCAATATTGACAACCAACAAGAGGATGCGGATGAGGAGGTCCACGAAATAAACATGATCAATTCTATTGTGGAAAATGAGTCCCTCTCACCTTTTTACTCCTGTCACTTAGATGAAGATATGACCTACTCCCTTGATGAGAACGATGATATGATAAGGAATATGGTCACACTTTTCGAGTCGGTATCGGCATATGACGTTAGCCGAGAGAAGGATGTGGAAACAATACCTTTTTGTGCTGAGAAATCAATTCATATTTCCACACCTTTGTGGATCATGCATACCGAACTCCACCAACCCTGGGATGATCCTTACTTGCAATATCATTGCCCAGGAAAAACTGATTGGAGACATATTTTTTCTGATAAATATGATGTTGTCTCCTCTTATACATGTGGTGAAAACATTAAGGAACCCGTTGAAATTCCTTTTTGGGATTTTGAGTGGCTTATCTCGATTACTTACACACATGTTTATTGTAAAGCAGGATATTGGATGACGTTACTGCGAAACCTTTTGATCCATCTAATGATTCTGCTTGACTTTATGCTTTTGGATGAGTTGTTGGTATTAACCTCGTAGTCTGACGGAGGATGATTTTCTAGAATGATTTCCCATTAGGATTTGTTTTGATCAGTTGATTTAGTTGTGAAGTAACCCATCTCCAAAAGCTAATCTTGCCATGAAATATATGCTTCAGGTGATATCTCTCTTTCTCACTCTCCTTTTGTTTTGGCATTGTTCTCATGTGTTGCATTCATTGTAAACATTCTTACATTGAGGACAATGTAAAGTTTTGGTTGGGGGTGAAAGAGATTCCTTAGATTCCTTAGATGAATCTGCTAGCTTTTGTGACATTTCGAGCAATGATGTAGAAATTTTGCGATTTTTCTAAAATTCAAAACTCTTTTGGAAAACTTTGATTCTATGCATTCAAGATGATATAAGTATAAGAAAAGGAGATACGAAGTGAGGGATGTTGCAAGCTTTGAATTTCTCTTAATATAATGGTTTTATATGTGAATTCACCTATTTTTATGATTGATAGAAAATTTGAACACCTTTTGCACCTAGTTCACATTACACGATTTTCGTGATTTGAAGGGATTATGTGATTTGTGGATTAACTAGACCTTGATTTAAGGTATTGAGAAACCACGCCGGGGTACTTTGTCCATCCTTGTCCATGGAAAAATAACGAAAGATATGGATTTCTAAAAATCCTATCTACTGTAAAAGAAAAAGGAAAAGGAAGGATGAAATTGGGAAAGATGGAAAATGGTGGAAAATTCCGATTAGGGCTACCTACTACCAACAGGGGGATGGTCTACCCGTAACCAAAGCCGGAAATGGGACGTAGTGTGAAAGTCGTCGGAAGGACGGTAAGGCAGATTCCTGTCATAGGCTTGTTGTTGCTCTATGCACCTTGAGATCTATAGTTTAGTTGATTTATGAAGAAGATAATCCCGGAAGCTCATGAGATGAACCTTCACTATGCACACTAGGTTGAATTTGTTCAAGTTCTTCTATTTATCAATCAATCAGCGGGAATTTCATATCAACACTTATTATGTTCTGAGAGTTTAAGGTTTCAACCTCTATCACCTAATTTCTCTGATTTTTACGCTTGTGTGTCTTAGAATGTATAGAAGAAATAAAGTTGGGTTTTGGAGAATGAAACCTGTTTCACGCATGTTTTGCTCGGGACTAGCAAAATGCTGGTTAGGGGGTGTGTTGAGCTCTTAATTGTGCATATTCTAACCCCAATTCATCACTCATTATGCACGGTTTACATGTTTAAAGGACTACTCTAATGCATGATTTGTGATTGTAGGAATAAGATGGAGATTTCACCAATTGAAGGCTAAACAGAGCGTTTTATATACACTAAAGATTATAGAACCAAGCATTGAAGACTAAAAGGGGCTATTCAGAGCCATTGGATGAAGGTTGAAGGAGGACCAAAGAAAGACAAAGCAAGGAGAGAAGAGAAAAGAAGAAACAAAGAAAGAATGAAGAAGAAAAAGGGTTTAGACCGGTCGTCCGACCAGTCGGCCAAGGGAGCCAGACCGGTCGACCACACATTTGGAGGATGCTGGTTGAAGAACTACATAGTCCGACCGGTCGTGACCGGTCGGCCAAACCTGGCCGGTCGGCCAACAAGTCTGAGGGGTTCCAGAGCTCGCTGGACTGATGGGACTAACAGGTCCGACCGGTAGTGCGACCGGTCGGCCATGCAAAAATGGCAGTTTCTAAATTGGGCGCCGAAAGTGTATCCTTACGCGAAATCTGGAAGTTTCTTACGCAATGGACACCTCCAAGCTATAAAAGGACTTCTCCTCTTCATACCAGAGCATGGTAGGATGTGGGGATTGCTTGGGAGACTGGATTCTACTTCAAGTTTTCTTAGTTTTCTTCCTGTTTTAGTAGTTTTTATGTTTTTGAGGCTTCTAGTTCAAGGATGTTAGAGATGAACTAAAACCTCTTAGCTAGGGCTAAGAGGTGAAGCTTTTGATTCGTTTTTGATGGATTAATGCAACCTAGGTTTCCTTTTTATGATTTAATTGAAGAATTTTAGTTTAATGTGAGTTTGAATCAAGTACTAGTTTGGTTTTACTTTGATCTCTTGATGACACCGGGCTCATGTGATTCTTAGTGATTCTAAGCTTGGTAGCTTACCTTTTGAGCATTGTTTATGCTTGTGTAGTTCATTGATCTACGATCGACTCCGGGCATGGTAGACCCTTTGATTGCCTTGTGTACAATGGGTTGATCTTCATGTGGGAACTCATTCAACTAAAGTTCTTATCTTTTGTTATAATTTGAAATAGTTGTTTGCTGATTGATTTTGATTTAATTAGAGTTCTAATCATTAGTTATAATCAAGTCTAGTGACAGGATTTGATGAAAGCTATGGTTGTGAATCTCAACTAGATTGGAAAGAGACCTGGCCTACACAATTGAGTGTGCCCAAGGCCTGAGCATTGTTGTGGGAATCAAATCAATGAATGAGCAACTGTTTTAGATGATTGTTGATTGAACCGCTCTATATTCCGATCGGATAGAGATATGAATTCGATGCCAATTGTGTTGTGAGAGACTTAGTTGTGTTGATGCATTGAAACTTATCAAAAGTGGATCCTTGGCGCTCTAGTGCCTTTTTAGATTGATATTACCTTACACATTCACTGTTTAAACCCAAATCACTATTTTCTAGCTTTAGTTCTTAATAGGATCTTAATTACTAGTTGTTTTAGACAAAATCTGAGAATACCCATTCATAAATCTCTGTGGGAACGATACTCGGTCTTTCCGAATTATTACTACTTCGTAACCCTACACTTGGGGAAGTGAACAGAACATCCTCTGATTAATCGAGTACCTATCAACAATCCATTGGAGCTTGTTATTTCTTCATCATTTTCTACGTTCTCTTTGGACTTTCTTCGTCATTCTTTGGACCACCTTTGATCACCAACAAAAGGCTTCTAAGTGAGTCTTTTAAGTATCAATTGAGGGAAGTCTCTCTCTCATTCCTACATTCACAAAACATGCAATAGACGAGTCTTTTAAGTATGCAAACCATGCATATAATGTGATGTAATGGGTTAGAAAATGTATAAATTAGAGGCTCAACACACCCCTGTTCGCTCGCCTCAAGTGCAAGGTTGCGATGTAGTAATAATTCTCAGTAAGACCAAGGTCGATCCACAAGGAATTAGAAAACCAATTCTAAATTATTCCAGCAACTAGAATTGAAACAATTTAGAGTTTTGAATTAAGAGAACTAACTTAAAACAGTAATTTAGAGAAATCAATAATTAAAAGAACTAAGGCTTTCAAAGATCCACTTGTAGCAATCCCATGTCAATCCAACCAATCCAAGCATAAAACACAACTAGATTCGAAGTTCTATCTCTCATCTAGTTGGAAAATAAAGCATTGAAACACATTCAATCACACTTAAGTTGAACTTCCAAGTTCTAGTCCTATTCAATCCTAGAGTATTCAAAATCATAGCCTTCGGGCTAACAGCCATGCCTATGGGCTATGACATGCTCAAGGGTTACCATAATTCGAATCTAATCAAGCTAAACATGATAATCTCAGAGAATTGCAAGGAATCCATGTCCGAAGCACATGAACTCTCATAAAACTTCTAAAAAGATCAACTTTATTCGAACTAGAATATTCAAAATCCAAACTTAAAGTGAAAGCACTTGAATCAAACTGAATCAAACTGAATTAAACATGAAATTGGCTACAAGCTTCACCTCTCTGCCCTAGCTGAGAGGTTCTAGCCGAGCATTGTCATACTACAACTAGAATAAAAAAGGAAAAACTAAATAAAAGCATGAAAAACTAGAAAAATCGGAATCGACGGAGTTGTGGACGCTCCACGGTGCTCTCCTTCACTTCCCACGACCTCCAATCTCTTCTAGGATGCCTTTAGACGAAGCCCTAGGTCCCCTTTTATAGAAAGTGCGGAAGATTCCAGATTGTGCAAGAAATCACAAAGATGTGTAGAGAAAATTGGAGCTTGTAGGACAAGCTCTGTTACGCAGCCGACCGGTCGGATGACCGGTCTGAGCTCCTGGACGATCGGTCGTAAAACGACAAAAACTATCCAGTGACTTTTTGAATTTTCCTCCCCCTCTTTGTTGAGTACTTGACCGGTCTGACGACCGGTCTGATCAATGTACGACCGGTCTAGCTAGGTCCAGTGAGAATTGTAGCAATGAGGGTCTCTGTTGAATTGCAGACCGGTTGGACGACTAGTCCTGTGTCTTGGCAGACCGGTCGGATGACCGGTCTTCAGTGCAGATTGTTGCACTTCTTCCTTCGTTCTTTTTTTCCTCGCTTGCTTCTTTCTCCCATCCTTTGGCACTTAATTCTTCGATCTCTAATGTGCCTTTGGTGACCTTTTTAGCCTTAAATCAGTGAAATCTCCGCCTCGCTCCTACAATCACAAATCACGCATTAGATGGGCCTTTTAAACATGCAAATCATGCATATAATGTGATGTAATGGGCTAGTGAATGTATAAATTGGAGGCTCAACACACCCCCCAACCAGCATTTTGCTAGTCTCATGTAAAACATGCGTGAAACCGAGTTCAAATCTCCAAAATCTAACTCTCCTTCAGAAAATATGCTTCTATCCATTCCAAGACATACAAGTGTAAAAATCAGAAAAATTAGGTGATAGAAGCTGAAACCTTAAACTCTCAAAACATTGTAAGTATTCATATGAAATTCCCGCTGATTGATTGATAAATAGAAGAGCTTGAACAAATTCAACCTACTGTGCATAGTGATGGCTCATCTCATGAATTTTCGGGATTATCTTCTTCATAGATCAACTAAACTATAGATCTAAAAGTGTATAAATCAACAACAAGGTTATGACAGGAATTTGCCTTACCGTCCTTCCGACGACTTTCACACTACCTCCCATTTCTGGCTTTGGTTACGGGTAGACCATCTCCCGGTTGGTAATAGGTAGCCCTTTTCGAAAATTTCCACCATATTCTCAATCATTCCCATATTTTCATCCTTCATTTCCTTTCTATACACATTAGATAGGATTTTTAGAAATTCATATCTTTTGTTATTTTCCCATGGACAAGGATGGACAAAATACCCCGGCTTGGTTTCTCAACACCTCAAATCTAAATCTAGCCAATCCACAAAGCTACATAATCCTTTCAAACCATGAAAATTGTGTGATGTGTACTAGGTGTAAAAGTGTTCAAATTTTCTATCAATCATATAAGTAGGGAAATTCACATATAAAACCATTGTATTAAAGGTAGGTAGTTCAAGACTTGTAACATTCATCACTTCATATCTCCTTTTCTTAGACTTATATCTCCCGAATGCATAGAAACAAAATTTTCTAAAAGAGTTTTGAATTTTCAAAAAATCAAAAAATTTTCAACAAATAATGCTCGAAATGTCCACAAACGGCTAGATGAGGAATCTCGTCTCACCCCCAACCAAATCTTGCATTGTCCTCAATGTAAAAAGATATGCATGAGCATGAACATGAGAGCAATGGTAAAATAAAAGAGAGTGAGAATGATAGTACCTTAGAGAGTTGATCATGGAAGTGTACAACCCCGGTATCAAAATCTACTAAAGCAAGTATAACTAAAACAGAAAAACAACTAAACCTACCTACGCTATACCTCCGTTAGACTAGGAGATCAGTCATCCTAATACATAGGATCATTCAGAGTAATGGACATGTCCTTTGAATCAAATTTCTCAACAAATGGTTTAAGGCATTGTCCATTCACTTTAAAACAATTACCATTTGTGGCATTCTCTATTTCGACAGCCCCATAAGGAAAAACTTCTTTAACAATATATGGGCCGGTCCATCGAGATCGCAATTTTTCTGAAAAAAGATGAAGTCAAGAATTGTACAAGAGCACTTTTTGACCTTCCTAGAAAGATTTCCTGAAGATGTGCTTGTCATGGAATTCTTTCATCCTACTCTTGTAAATCCTCGAGTTCTCATAAGCATCGTTCCGGATCTCATCAAGCTCATTAAGTTGGAGTTTGCGAAGCGAGCTAGCCTTGTCAATGTCAAAATTCAATGCCTGAATTGCCCAATAGGCTTTGTGTTCAATCTCCATAGGCAAGTGGCAAGTTTTCCCATAGACAAGTTTATAAGTGGACATTCCAATGGGGGTCTTGTAAGCAGCATGGTAAGCCCAAAGTGCATCGTCTAATCTAAGCGACCAATCTTTGCGATCCGGTCTCACCATTTTTTCCAAAATTTGTTTAATTTCTTGATTGGAAATTTTAGCTTGCCCACTCATCTGTGGGTGGTATGGGGTACTCACCTTATACCTAATGCTATATTTCTTCATTAAGGCTTCGAAAAGCCTATTGTAAAAGTGAGAACCACCATCACTAATGATGGCTCAAGGCGTTCCAAATCTGAAAAGTACGTTTTCTTTAAGGAACTTTAGAACCGTACGATGATTGTTGGTTCTACATGGAATAGCCTCTATCCATTTAAACACATAGTCTACGGCAAGTAATATGTAGACATGTCCAAAAGATGAGGGGAACGGTCCTATGAAATCGATGCCCCAACAGTCAAAGACTTCAAGATGTTGAATTGGGGTAAGAGGCATCATATTTCGACGGGACAATCCTCCTAGCTTTTGGCAGCGCTCGCATGCTTTGCAAAACTCGTGGGTGTCCTTAAATAAAGTGGGCCAATAAAAACCACATTGCAGAATTTTAGCAGTGGTTTTCTTGGCGGAAAAATGACCACCACACGCTTGATTATGACAAAAGGAGATGACAGAATTATGTTCATCATTAGGGACACATCTCCTAATTATTTGATCTGGGCAATATTTAAAAAGTAAAGGTTCATCCCAGAAGAATCTGCGCACTTCCCTTAGAAATTTTCGTTTGTCCTGTGTAGTCCAATGAATCGGCATTGCACCTGTGGAAAGATAATTAGCTATGTTAGTGTACCATGGTGGATGCATAGCAACAAAGAGTTGCTCATTAGGGAATGAGTCCTTAATAGGTGACTAATCAATGGAATGAGGTAGGACTAGGCGGGATAGATGATCCGCCACCACATTCTCTACTCCCTTCTTGTCCTTGATCTCCAAATCGAATTCTTGAAGGAGTAGGATCCATCTAAGCAAACGGAGCTTAGCATCCTTCTTAGAAAGAAGGTGTTTTAGTGCCGCATGATCTGTGTAAACAGTGACCTTGGATCCTATTAAGTAAGGCCTGAATTTGTCCAAGGCAAAAATGACGGCTAGGAGCTCCTTCTCCGTAGTCGAGTAATTGACTTGGGCAGGATTCAAGGTCCTACTCGCATAGTAGATAACATGAGGCTTCTTATCCTTCTTTTGGCCTAGCACCGCCCCAATAGCATAATCGCTCGCATCGCACATCAACTTAAAAGGTAAGGACCAATCCGGTGGTTGCATGATAGGAGCGGTTGTCAACATGTCTTTTAGCTTTGAAAAAACTAATTGACATTCGGCACTCTACTCAAATTGGTTCTCCTTTTGGAGAAGGTTACATAAGGGCCTTAAGATATGAATGAAATCCTTTATGAACCTTCTATAAAAGTCGGCGTGTCCAAGGAAGGAACGCACATCGCGTATGCTTTTGGGTGGTGGTAGATTGAAAATTATATCGATTTTGGCCCGGTCTACCTCTATTCCATTGGACGAGATGATATGTCCAAGGACTATTCCTCTTTGTACCATAAAATGACACTTCTCCCAGTTTCAGACAAGGTTCTTCTCCTTACACCTTGTCAACACCAACTTCAAGTGATTGAGGCACTCTTCAAACGTACAACCAAAAACAGAAAAATGATCCATGAATACCTCGAGAAATTCACTCACCATGTCTGAGAAAATACTCAACATGCATCGTTGGAATGTGGTGGGTGCATTACATAGCCCGAATGGCATTCTTCGGTATGCGAAGGTGCCGAATGGGCATGTAAAGGTGGTCTTCTCTTGGTCTTTTGGGGCTATCTCAATTTGATTGTAACTGGAATAGCCATCTAGGAAGCAATAATAGGAGTGACCCGCTAACCTCTCCAAAATTTGATCCATGAATGGGAGAGGGAAGTGGTCCTTCCTAGTGACCGTGTTTAGCTTCCGATAATCAATGCACATACGCCAATCGGTGGTCACTCTAGTTGGTATATGCTCATTGTTGGCATTTTCTACAATGGTAATACCAGACTTCTTAGGGACAACTTGGGTAGGGCTCACCCATTGGCTATCTGAGATGGGGTAGATGATACCCACATCTAGTAGCTTTAACACCTCAGTTTTGATAACCTCCATCATATTTGGATTTAACCTTCTTTGAGGTTGTCTAGTCGTTTTCGTGTTCTCTTCGAGGTGGATACGGTGAGTACATACTGAAGAGTCTATCCCCTTGAGGTTCGCTATTGTCCAACCTATGGCTCCCCTATGTTCTTTGAGTAGCTCAATGAACTTGAGCTCTTGGTCCTTTTCTTGGTGAGAGGCAATGACAACCGGAAATATTTCTTCTTGACCCAAATACACATATTTCATCTTGGATGACAATGGTTTAAGGTCAAGCTTCGGTGGTTTGATGTTAGACGGTAAAGGCCTTGATGTGTTAGTGACAATCTTTCAAAATAGGGCCTCCACCGGCTAGTATCAACTACTGGTTTCTCAATATTCAATGCTTGCATAATTTCACTAATAATGGGATCTTTGGAATCCTCGAAATGTGCCAAGCATGTCTCCAAGCTTTTTAGTGATTCAAGTTGGAGGAGCTCTTCTTCTTCGAAAGATTCGAGCATGTTTACCTCGAAGAGCTCCTCATCATCATCCCTATGCCTTTTGCCCAAATGGAACACATTTACCTCCAATGTCATGTTTTCAAAGGACAATTGCATTACCCCATTCCGCCAATTGATAATTGCGTTTGATGTAGTAAGGAACAGGCGGCCTAAAATCACCGGTATTTGAGTGCTAGCATCTATAACCAGTTGCGTGTCCAAGACGATAAAATCCACCAGGTAGTAGAATTTGTCAACTTGTACTAGAACATCCTCAACTATCCCTCTCGATACACGGATCGATCTATCGGAAAGTTGTAATGTGGTTTTGGTGGGTTTTAATTCACCAAGACCTAATTGCTCGTATACCAAGTACGGGATCAAGTTTATGCTTGCCCCCAAGTCTTGCAATGCACGTTCAATCCGGTAGTCACCAATGATGCATGGAATTGTGGGACTACTGGGGTCCTTGAATTTTGGGAGGGTCTTTTGAGTGAGAATGGCACTCACTTACTCATTTAGGAAGGCCTTTTGTTACACATTATATTTGTGTTTGGTTGTGCATAAGTCCTTTAGAAACTTGGCATAAGAGGGGATTTGTTTAATAGCATCAAGCAATGAAATGTTGATATTGACTTGTTTGAAAATCTCTAAAATATCATGAGAGTTTGGGAGAGATTTTGGAGCAACCAATCTTGAAGGGAATGGTGCTACGGGCTTATAAACGTGTTCCATTTCTTGTGGGGCTAAGTTAGATCCATCATCATCCTCAGAATTTACCGGATCATTAGGCTTGTCGACCTTCACCGGAATAGATTTGTCAATTTGCTTACCACTTTCTAAGAGTGGTGATGGATTTGGTTTGTTCCACATGTTGGTTGGGGAGATTAGGGATGCTTACTTCATGTACTTGCTTTGGATTGGGCTGAGGTTGGGCCAGAAAAGTCCCTTTCCTAGCATTCAAGCGTCCCTTAATCTCATCAACTGAGACTTTAAGCTCTTGGAACATTTGTTGGTTCGTTTAATTTATTTACATTTGCCCTTGCATAAATGCCTTTAGAATATGTTCTATTGAGAATTGAGGTGGGGCCATGTTTTGCATGGGTGGCCCTCCTTGAGAGTTGGTAGGATTTCCCGTGGGATTATTCTTCTAACTGAAATTTGAGTGGTTCTTCTAAGTAGAGTTATACGTGTTACCCATCGGTCCATTAAAAGGCCGTTGATAACCATATGTGGCATTTGCATGTTCTTTTAACACCTCTTGAAACGCAGGAATTGTAAGACAATCTTGTGTAGCGTGTATATTAGTGGAACAAATTCCACTCATGTTCTCAATAGCTTCATTGGACTTTGAAACTCCACTCTTACTAAATTCCATGGCCTCGATCTTCCTTGTGAGCCTGGCTATCTTTGCATTCACATCATCTTCTTCTTTAAGAATATAGATGCCTCCTTTTTCCTTTTGTTGAGGAGGCTTGAGATTACTAGATTTGTCCAAGGTATCCCAAGTTTGGGCATTCTCGGCCAACATATCCAAGTAACTCCAAGCTTCATCTGGATTTTTACTCATAAACTCGCCATTACACATCATCTCTACGAATTGGCGCATGTTGGAACTTTATCCATCGTTGAAGAAGTTTATGATTCGCCAGCTTTCGTAGCCGTGATGTGGGCAAGCAAGTAGGAGGTCCTTAAACCTTTCCCAACATTGAAAGAATGATTCATTCTCTTTTACCGAAAAGTTCCTTATGACTCTTCGAAGGGTGTTTGTTTTATGAGCCGGGAAGAACTTTTTCAAGAATTCCCGGGTCATGTCATTCCATGACCCAATCGAGTGTGGTATAAGAGAGTGAAGTCAAGTTTTGGCTCTTTCTTTCAATGAAAAGGAAAAAAGTTTAAGTTTAATAACATCTTCTGAAACATTAGTGACTACAAGTGGATCCTTGAAAGCCTTAGTGCCTTTAATTACTGTTTTTCTTAAAGTTACTGTTTTAGCATAATTCTGTCAATTGAACCTTTAAATTGTTACAATCCTAGTTGTTGGAATAATGTAGAACTTGTTTTCTAATTCCCTATGGATCGACCTCGGTCTTATCGAGATTTATTACTACATCACAGCCTTACACTTGAGGCGAGCGAACAACCCACTGATTTGTACTCATCGCATAAATCTTGAGGAAAATGCGAAGACATGTAGGCAACCACAAAGATGCCTCAATCCAAACATGAAGGAGGTGGTTAAGGCCGAGGTGGTGAAACTATTGGATGTGGGTATCATTTACACAATATCCGATAGTCAATGGATGAGTCGAACTCAAGTGGTGCCTAAGAAATCTAGAATAACCATCGTAGCCAATGCCAATAATGTACCAATTAGAGTCACTACCGGTTGGAGAATGTGCATTGACTACAGGAAGCTAAACACAGTCACGAGGCTTGAATCCTATGATTTGCCCATACACACATAAATGAGGCTGAAATCCTCAGATTTACCTATCGATGCCTTTCTAGCTACCCTCACTAACTATGTTTAGTTTGATTAGCCTAAGGATAACTAATTTTCACAACATCCTCATAGAATGTAGCATGAGGTGAGGGGTTGGGGAACTCCTTCTTCTCCTAGAAGGGAAAGCGGTCGGGATCCTCTCTTAGATTAGGGGGAAGAGAGGTAGTGGTGGAAGCTATGAGTGCTCTCACTATGTCTTAGCTCTCACCACTATTGGAGTCGTTAGATTCAGAGTTTGACTCATCTGTATCATCCCATGTGGCTACCATAGCCTTTTTACCTTTTGGTTTAGGCGTTTCCGGACAATCCGAGGCAATATGGCCACGTTGACCGCAACCGTAACATCGGACGGATGAAGGTTTGGATGATTTCCCTTTATGTTTATCAACCTTCTTGTCCTTCTTATCACAGCTACTCCCTCTCTCAAACTTGAGGAATCTCTTGAATCTTTCATTGAGATCATCATCCTCATCATCGCTATCTTCAGATGACTCACTCATAATTTTCTTTTGCCTATGTGAGTGTCTATGTGAAGATCTTAAAGCGATGTCTTTCTTCTTAGAGAGGGCCCTAAAGTGTAGTTCATGAGTTTATAGGGAACCTATAAGTTCTTCTACTTTCATGTTATCTATGTCTCTACACTCTTCTAAGGTAACTACCTTGGTACTAAATCTTTCCGGGAGGGATTTAAGAATTTTTCTACATAAACTTCCTTCCGGAACCCTTTCCCCTAAGGCAAGCATGGAGTTGCAAATATCAGAAAGTTTAGTATAAAACTCCATGAAGGTTTCAATCTCTTCCATCCTAATGTTTTCAAGTTTGGTGGTTAAGAGCTGAAGCTTTGAGCGTCTTACTGTGCTAGTTCCCTCGTGGGTTACTTCAAATATATCCCACGCTTCTTTTACAGTTGCGAATGTGAGAATGCACTAAAATTCTTCCTGGGAAACACCACAGCAGATTGCATTGAGAGCTTTGGCATTTGCCACATATTAAGCTCTCTCATTGTCATCCCATTTCTCATCATCTTTGGAAATGACAATGATCTTACCATCAACCTCCACTTGTACAGTGGGTAAAGAATATCCATTTACTGTTGTGCCCACATGGATTGGTCGATGGATTGGAGAAAAATCCTCATTCTAGCCTTCTAATAGGCGTAGTTCGATCCATCAAAGTATGGTGGACGGTTGACAGTATTCTCATCTCGGTTAGACATGTTGCTAGTGCTCCCGTATCGGATCTCACTCTAGACGGTTAATTCCTTGAAGAGCAACCCGCTTTGATACCAATTGAAATTTCATCGGGTAGCCTAACACGACACCTTACGCATATACGTGCGGAAGCTTAAGGAGCAACTAGAATTATGGCTAAGTCCTAGAGGGGGGTGATTAGGACCTTTTTAAAATCTTTTTGCCTACTTAACAAATTTAACAAGTTAAACTACGTAAGTGATTAACACTTCGGCTTCTAAGCCTTAGTGGGTCCAATCAATAGACTAGCATATGATAAAAGCAATTAACTTCCTAGTCTAAGCAAACATAGATTAATAAATGTTAAAACTAATGGAGAACTTAATCTAGGCAACTCAAGTAGACTTAAATGAGGATGGATCAATTAAGCTCAAGTTTACTCAAGGAGTGAAAGTACATCTTGTGTGTGTGGATATGCCTATCAAGTGCCTAGCATATATTCCTAACTAAGCATTCATAATTAACCAATTAAACACAAAGCATAAAGAGAAATGTGCTCAAGAACAATCACAAACACAATGATGTATAGTGGTTCGACTACTTTTCTACTCCACTCCGGTTCAAGTACTCAACCCCTTTGAGCACACCGGCATTCACTGGGGAGTTTAAATCTGGTTCCTCCAAATCAAGGTGTTTTAACTCGGATCTACCCAACCGGGAAGTTTACAGGTTCCTCACAACCTACACGTTCACACCCGTGTTGGTGGCTCCCCCTTGGAGACTTTGTTTAGGCCGACTAACGAGCCAAGGAATGGCTAACGTCCCTGAATTTAGGCCCGGCAAATGAGCCAAGGAGTGCCGAACAACCCCTAGTCTTTAGGCCGACAAACAAGCGAAGGAATGGCTAACGTCTCTAGATTTTAGGCCGACAAACAGGCCAAGGATCGGCAAACGACCCTAGTTCAAGTTTGTTAAACAAACTATACACTCAACTACCACAGGGAATTGAGTGGATGGACTCCTAACAAGACAAACTTACTTGTCAGATTGAGCCCCTTTGTAGCGTCACTTTGGGTTGCTTCTTCTTGCTCTCCCGTGCTTGAATCAGCTCTCCTTGTGCTCCCCCGATCTTTGATGTCACTGCTTTGCTAAGGCTTCAGCTCCAAGATCAACTACCTTGCATGTGATGCTCCATTGGAGATGCCCAAGGTGCTAGGGAATGGTGAAACCTCTACAAATGGTAAGAAATGGGTTTCCTAGAGGAATGCACCTATTTGGACTCCTAGGTAGTGTTTAGACAAGGGATTTAACTATGATCAAGGTGTCTAAACCTAGGAATCAAGAGGGAACATGTCCATTCTCAAGATGTCATTGAATGGCCCAAGCTTGTGATGAAAACACAAGGAGAATAACTTGTTATGGGTTTGGAATAGAGCCTCTGATGGTCTCTAGCAATGGTGGCTTCTATCTCCTCAAAATCCCCTCTCTTTTTCCTAAAATCGAATCCCCCATTTTTATAAAGTTTCCTCCAACGGTCAAATAACTAGGCAGATTGTTGAACCTCCAATTTATACATTACATTGCCAAGTACATCACATTATATGCACGGTTTTCATGCTTAAAAGGCCTATCTAATGCATGTTTTGTGATTTCAGGAATGAGAGCGGAATTCACCCAATTGGAGACTAAAAAGAGCCATTTGAAGCCATTGGATGAAGAAGGAAGAAGGACCAAAGAAAGTAGAAAGAGAGGAGAAGAAAGAAAGAAAGAAGCAAAAGGAGAAAGCAGGAAACAGAGGCCAAGACCGGTCGTGCGACCGGTCGTCCATCGCCAGGACTGGTCGTTCGACCGGTCTGATTGTTTACAGAAGAAGAAGTTTTTCACAGAGGCCACTGGACCATTCACGACCGGTCATGCGACCGGTCGTCCGATGCCCAGACCGGTCGTGCGACCGGTCCTTGCATTAAAAATTAAAAATCGGATTCTGGCAAAACTCACTGGACAGTTTTTGGACGTTTTACGACCGGTCGTGCGACCGGTCGTCAGGGAGCTCAGACCGGTCGTGCGACTGGTCGTCTGCGTAATAAAGCTTCTCCGTGAAGCTCCGAAATTTTCTGCGCAGTGCGTAACCTTACGCAATTTCTGGATGTTTTCGACGCAAGGGGCTTCCACACTATAAAAGGACACCTAGGGGCTCTTCCTAGATCACGATAGAAGCGAAGGAAGGTCGTAGAGCGTCAGCAACCCTTCAATTTTCGGTTTTTCTAGTTTTTATGCTTTCTATTATGAGTTCTAGTTGTAGTATGACAATGCTCGGCTAGAATCTCTCAGCTAAGGCTGAGAGGTGAAGCTTGTAGCTAATTTCATGTTTGATTCAGTTTAATTCAAGTAATTTCAATTCAAGTTTGGATTTTTATTTATTTTAGTCCTTAAGTTAGTAGTTTGAGATGTTTTATGAGAGTTCATGTGCTCCGGACATGGATTCCTTGCAATTCTCTGAGATTATCATATTGTGTTTGTTTAGGTTCGAATTATGGTAACCCTCAAGCAAGCCATAGTCCATAGGCATGGCTATTACTCCGAAGGCTATGATTTCGAATCCTACATGTGTTGAATGGGACTAGAACTTGGAAGTTCAGCTTGAAAGGAATTGAATGTGTTTGAATGCTTTATTTTCCAACTAGATGAGAGATAGGACTTCAAATCTAGTTGTGCTCTATACTTGGATTGATTGAATTGACATGGGATTGCTACGAGTGGATCCTTAAATGCCTTAGTACTTTAAATTACTGATTTTTCATTAAGTTTCTGTTTTAGTTTAATTACTCAATTGAAACTCATATCCATGGAAAACTGAGTTGCTGGAATAGTTTGAAAGTTGTTTCTCTTTCCCTGTGGATCGACCTCGGTCTTACCGAGATTTATTACTACATCGCAGCCTTACACTTGAGGCGAGTGAACAAGTTTTTGGCGCCGTTGCCGAGGAATTTAGATAACGGTTTTCAAATTGTTTTAGTGGCTGTAGAAGTAGAAGTTGATAGGTTTTCTGATTTTTTTTAGAACTAACAAATTGTTTTGTTTTGTAGGATTTCTTCTTTAGTTAAAAGCACATCAGATGATACCTTTCTAACTTAGTTTTTTTTACAGATTTTCTATTTTCAGATTAATTTCAGATTTCTAGGATTTAGGACTAGTTTAGTTTTTGGTTGAGTGGTTTATGTCCCGTTGGGAACGTAACCACTCAAATCGTCTCCAATCTGAAGGTGGTTTAGTTGGACCAATGTCAGTCCATAGACGAGTCCGAAATTACCAAGAACATTGTGAAAATTTGGGGAGTATGGATCAAACACCTTTAAGGAATCCTCCTCCCCCTACTCCAACTACAAATGCAAATCAAGGAGTAGGAGAGAATGAGGTACATAACGTTCCTCCAATGAGATCACTGCGGGATTACTTACAACCAGCCCGTGCAATTACACCCTCTTGCGTGGTTCTACTACCAAACGGAGGAAACATTGATATAAAGCCGAGTGTAATTCAACTAATACCAAAGTTCCATGGGCTAGACTCTGACTGCCCATATCTGCACTTGAAAGAATTTGAAGAAGTGGTGGCTACCTTGCAGTATACCAATGTTTCTGAAGATACCATTAAGCTTAAACTCTTTCCCTTTTCATTGAAAGAAAGAGCCAAAGATTGGCTTCACTCTCTTAGACCACATTCGATTGGGTCATGGAATGAGATGACCCAGGAATTCTTAAAAAAGTTCTTCCCGGCTCATAAAACAAACACCCTTCGAAGAGCCATAATGAATTTTTCGGCTAAAGAGGGTGAATCTTTCTTTCAATGTTGGGAGAGATTTAAGGACCTCCTACTTGCTTGCCCACATCATGGTTATGAGAGTTGGCGAATTATAAATTTTTTCAATGATGGATTAAGTTTTAATATGAGCCAATTTGTAGAGATGATGTGCAATGGCGAGTTTATGAGCATAAATCCAGATGAGGCTTGGAGTTATTTGGACATGTTGGCTGAGAATGCCCAATCTTGGGATACCTCGGATAAACCCAATAACCCCAAGCTTATTCAAGAGAAAGAGAAAGGAGGGATATATATCCTCAAAGAGGAAGACGACGTGAATACAAGGTTAGCCAACCTCACAAGGAAGGTCGAGGCCATGGAACTTAGTAAAAGTGGAGTTCCAAAGTCCAATGAAGCTATTGAAACCATATGTGGGATTTGTCTCACCAATTTACACGCTACGCAAGATTGTCCCATAATTCTTGCATTTCAAGAGGTATTACATGAACATGCAAATGCCACATATGGGTATCAACGACCTTTCAATGGACCGGTGGGTAATACGTACAATGACAGTTGGAAGAACCACCCAAATTTTAGTTGAAAGAATGCTCCTACGGGCAATCCTACCAACTCTCAAGGAGGGCCATCCATGCAAAATATGGCCCCACCTCAGTTCTCAATGGAGGATACCTTGAAAGCGTTTATACAAGGGCAAACGCAAATCAACCAAACAAATCAGCAAATGTTCCAAGAGCTTAAAGTCTCGGTTGATGAGATTAAGGGACGCTTGAATGCTAGGGAAGGGACCTTTCCGGCCCAACCTCAGCCCAATCCAAAGCAAGTACATGAAGTAAGCATTCCTAATCCTTCCAACCAACACATGGAGCAAGCCAAATCCATCACCACTCTTAGAAGTGGCAAACAAATTGACAAATCCATTCCGGTTAAGGCCGACAAGCCTAATGATCCGGTAAATTCTGAGGATGAGGATGGATCTAACTTAGCCCCACAAGAACCAGAACGCATTTACAAGCCTGTGGCACCATTCCCTTCGAGATTGGTTGCCCCAAAATCTCTTCCAAACTCTCATGATATTCTAGAGATTTTCTGACAAGTCAAGATTAACATTCCTTTGCTTGATGCCATCAAACAAATCCCCTCTTATGCCGAGTTCTAAAGGACCTATGCACAACAAAACGCAAATATAATGTGCAGCAAAAGGCCTTCTTAAATAAGCAAGTAAGTGCCATTCTCACTCAAAAGACCCCCCCAAAATTCAAAGATCCCGGTAGTCCCACCGTCTCATGTATCATTGGAGACTACCGGATTGAGCGTGCGTTGCTAGATTTGGGGGCAAGTGTGAACTTGATCCCATACTCGGTATATGAGCAATTGGGTCTTGGTGAATTAAAACCCACCAAAACCACATTGCAACTCGCTGATAGATCCATCCGTGTACTAAGAGGGATAGTTGAGGATGTGCTAGTCCAAGTGGATAAATTCTACTACCCGGTAGATTTCATCGTCTTGGACACATAACCGGTTATGGATGCTAGCACCCAAATACCGGTGATATTAGGCCGCCCATTCCTTGCCACATCAAACGCAATCATCAATTGCCGGAATGGAGTGATGCAAATGTCTTTTGGGAACATGACGTTGGAGGTGAATGTGTTCCACTTAGGCAAAAGGCATAGGGATGATGATGATGTCCACGAGGTTGATTTGATTGATTCAATCGTGGAAGAGGAGTTCACTTTAAGGCAGAATTTTAATCCTCTAGATGTTGTTAGCTTTGATCCCTTTGAGGATTGGGATGACAATGATGGTCCCTATGAGGTAAACATGATAGAATCCATGGATGATGGGGGGTTTTTCCAACATGATCTACTTGAAAGTTTGGAGACATATTTGACACATTCTAAGGATGAATCTAATTCTCATTTTATTAAGACCTTGGAAGTGTCAATTTCTGAAAATTCATTTGACAAGTCACCAATTTCTGATTTACAAAAATTTGTTGTGCAGGATTTGGAAGAGTTGGTGCTTAACTTGCCTACAGAGAGGCCAATTTCTGAAAGTGTAGAGGTTGAAGACCCACTCCAACCTACACAAAATTCTGAGAAGGAGGAAGATATAAAGGGTCAAAATCTGAAAATTTTCTCAGATGAGGTCTTTTATACACTTGAGGAATGCCTAATATGTACTTTAAGGATTGGGATGATCCCATGATTCAGGACATTGTACATACTTTGAGAGAGACCTCCCCAATGCCTAAAAAGTTTCCTTCCACAGAACACCAAACTGAAAATTCAATTGTGGAAGCACCAGTGAAATCTGATTTTGTGGAGATCGTATCAACTTGTGAAAAAGAAATACAAGTCTCCACATCTCTTTGGTTTGTTCAAACCGAAGAACACTTCTGAGATGATCCATATTTGAATAATTTTTGCCCAGACAAGAAGGAAAGGAGATCCATATTCAATGATTTCCAACCAATGCAATTCTCCTTTCCTAGTACATATGACAATTGGGTTGAAGAACCCGCTGAAATTTTTCAGCAGGATTTTCGATGGGTTAGACTGGTTGATGTCACCAATGTACTTTCCAAAGCAGGATGGTGGTTAGTTCTACTGAAAAATTTGTTACACCACTTGATGATCCTGCTCAACTTTGTCCTTTTGGATGTTATCATGATAATTGATCTCCTAGTCTGATGGAGATCCTCTTTTTACAAGGACGGGTTAGTTATCTTTATTGCTTTTCGTAGATTAGGTTTAGTTTATCTAGTTTCACTGTTTTAAGTAGCTTTAGTTGTTGGGTTGTAGACTTCCATGATCGCTCTCTCAGGTACTATTGTTCTCACTCTTTCGTATTTTATCATTGCTCTCATGTTCATGCTTATTGCATATCGTTTTGCATTGAGGACAATGCAAGATTTGGTTGGGGGGTGAGATGAGATTCCTTATCTAGGATGTTGCAACATTTCGAGCTTCATATGCGCAATTTTTTTTGAATTTTCTAAAATGTTAAAACTCTTTTAGAAAACCTTATTTCCATGCATTCGAGATGATATGAGGATAAGAAGAGGAGATACGACGTGTGTGATGTTGTAAGTCTTGAATTTCTCCCAACATAATGGTTTTATATGTTAGTTCCCCTATTGTTGTGATTGATAGAAAATTTGAACACCTTTACACCAAGTCCACATTACACGATTTTCATGAGTTGAAAGGTTTATGTGATTTGTGGATTAGCTAGACTTTGATTTAAAGGTGTTGAGAAACCTAGCCAGGGTATGTTGTCCATCCTTGTCTATAGGAAAATAACGAAAGATATAGATTTTTAAAAATCCTATCTGATTTAAAAGAAAAAGGAAAAGAAAGGATGAAATCGGGAATGAAGGAAAAATGGTGGAAAATTCTGAAAAGGGCTACCTATTACCAACCGGGGGATGGTCGAACCGTAACCAAAGCTGGAAATGGGACGTAGTGTGAAAGCCGTCAGAAGGACGGTAAGGCAAATTCCTATCATAGGCTTATTGTTGCTCTGTGCACCTTAAAATCCTTGGTTTACTTATCCTATGAAGAAGATAATCCTAGAAACTCATGAGATGAACTTTCACTATGCACACTAGGTTGAATTTGTTCGAATTCTTCTATTTATCAATCGATCAGGCGGGAATTTCATGTAGACACTTATTATGTTTTGAGAGTTTAAGGTTTCAGCTTCTAGTACCTAATTTGTCCAAATTTTATACTTGTATCTCTTGGAATGGATAGAAACATGGTTTCTGATGAAGGTTTGGTTTGGAGGTTTGAAATTGTTTCACTCATGTTTTGCTCGGGACTAGTAAAAAGCTGGTTGGGGGTGTGTTGAACCTCCAATTTATACATTGCATTGCCAAGTACATCACATTATATGCACGGTTTTCATGCTTAAAAGGCCTATCTAATACATGTTTTGTGATTTCAGGAATGAGAGCGGAATTCACCCAATTGGAGACTAAAAAGAGCCATTTGAAGCCATTGGATGAAGAAGGAAGAAGGACCAAAGAATGTAGAAAGAGAGGAGAAGAAAGAAAGAAAGAAGCAAAAGGACAAAGCCGGAAACAGAGGCCAAGACCGGTCGTCCATCGCCAGGACCGGTCGTCCGACCGGTCTGTTTGTTTGCAGAAGAAGAAGTTTTTCACAGAGGCCACTGGACCATTCACGACCGGTCATGTGACTGGTCGTCCGATGCCCAGACCGGTCGTGCGACCGGTCCTTGCATTAAAAATTAAAAATCGGATTTTGGCAAAACTCGCTGGACTGTTTTTGGACGTTTTGCGACCGGTCGTGCGACCGATCGTCAGGGAGCTTAGACCGGTCGTGCGACTGGTCGTCTGCGTAATAAAGCTTCTCCATGAAGCTCTGAAATTTTTTGCGCAGTGTGTAACCTTACTCAATTTCTAGATGTTTCCGACGCAAGGGGCTTCCACACTATAAAAGGACACCTAGGGGCTCTTCCTAGATCATGATAGAAGCGAAGGAAGGTCGTGGGAGACGACGGAAGTCGTCGTGGAGCGTCAACAACCCTCCAATTTTCAGTTTTTCTAGTTTTTATGCTTTCTATTATGAGTTCTAGTTGTAGTATGACAATGCTCGGCTAGAATCTCTCAGCTAAGGCTGAGAGGTGAAGCTTGTAGCTAATTTCATGTTTGATTCAGTTTAATTCAAGTAATTTCAATTCAAGTTTGGATTTTATTTATTTTAGTCCCTTAAGTTAGTAGTTTGAGATGTTTTATGAGAGTTCATGTGCTCCGGACATGGATTCCTTGCAATTCTCTGAGATTATCATATTGTGTTTGTTTAGGTTCGAATTATGGTAACCCTCAAGCAAGCCATAGTCCATAGGCATGGCTGTTACTCCGAAGGCTATGATTTCGAATCCTACATGTGTTGAATGGGACTAGAACTTGGAAGTTCAGCTTGAATGGAATTGAATGTGTTTGAATGCTTTATTTTCCAACTAGATGAGAGATAGGACTTCAAATCTAGTTGTGCTCTATACTTGGATTGATTGAATTGACATGGGATTGCTACGAGTGGATCCTTGAATGCCTTAGTACTTTAAATTACTGATTTTCCGTTAAGTTTCTGTTTTACTTTAATTACTCAATTGAAACTCATATCCATGGCAAACTGAGTTGCTGGAATAGTTTGAAAGTTGTTTCTCTTTCCCTGTGGATCGACCTCGGTCTTACCGAGATTTATTACTACATCGCAGCCTTACACTTGAGGCGAGCGAACACAGATTCACGTAGGGTCGGGCGCCCGAAATTCGGTCCATAAAATGAATTCAAACACTGGACGTATTTTGAGTTGGTCGGGCGCCCGGATAGTTTTGTGGTCGGGCGCCCGATGGCTATTTTTCACTAGTCGGGCGCCCGGTTCTCACTTTGGTCGGGCGCCCGAAATTACTCCAAACTGGGTCATTATGCTGCTAGACGATTTTTGCACTGGTCGGGCGCCCAGATAAGTTTGTGGTCGGGCCCTCGGTGACCCTCTGGTTTTAAGGCCAACTCATGGATGGATTCCACTCTAGGTCGGGCGCCCGGCTAGGCATGAATTTCTGCTGTAATTTTCTATTTTTCAGCAGAACATGCAACCTCTTTGGCCATTCTTTTGGTGGTCTTTTGGGACACCTAGGGCCAATCTAAGATGACTAAGGGTATGCCTATTGGGTCATGATCATCTAGAGGTTAATGGTTTTAGGTAGGTACTAGGTTAGGGCTCACTAAAGCATCACTTTTACCTGTTTCTTCTTTCTTGATGCAGCCGGTCCGTATTGAGTCTGCAATCTTCGTCTTCATTAAGCTCAACTGACCCTAGACTCATTGACCTAAGTAATTGACAAACAAGGTGCACTAGTATGCCATAGAAAATTGCACTAACAAAAATGCCTTTGACAAGCTTAAAGGCATGTTGACATGTGCTCCCATAATGCAACCACTTGATTAGAGCCTTCCTTTTGAAATTATGTATGATGCGAGTGATTACGCTATTGGGGTAGTGTTAGGCCAGAGAAAGGATAAAAATTCATGCGTCATCTACTATGCAAGTAGAACCTTAAACTCGGCTCAAGCAAACTACACTACTACAGAAAAAGAACTTTTAACTGTAGTTTTTGCTTTAGACAAGTTTGGGTTCTACTTGATCGGATCCAAGATCATCATATTCACCGACCATGCCGCGCTTAAGTACCTTCTCTCTAAGAAGGATGCTAAGCCATGCTTGTTAAGATGGATCCTCCTACTCCAAGAATTTGACATAGAAATACGTGATAAGAAATGAGTGGAAAATGTCGTGGCTAACCATCTCTCTAGACTTATTCTCATCGATTCTCCTGAGATGACCGCAATCAATGACATGTTCCCTGATGAACAACTATTTAAAGTCTCCCACTTGCCATGATATGCAAACAATGCTAACTATCTTGCTACAGGTACAATTCCAACACATTGGAACAAGCAAGATAAGGATAAGTTCTTCAACGAGGTGAGGAAATTCTTGTGGGATGACCCGTATTTATTCAAGTATTGTCCCGATCGAATTATAAGGAGATGTGTGCCGGATGATGAGCAACACAGTATCAACTCCTTTTGTCATTCACAGGCTTGTGGTGGTCACTTTTCGGCTAAGAAGACCACAACTAAAATTCTGTAATGTGGGTTTTATTGGCCCACCATGTTCAATGATACTCATGAGTTTTGCAAAACGTGCGAGCCTTGTCAGAAATTAGGAAGAATAACCCATAGAAATATGATGCCACTCAATCCCATCTTACCAATCGAAGTTTTTTTATTGTTGAGGCATCGACTTCCTAGGTCCATTCCCATCTTCTTTTGTACACTTATATATTTTGCTTGCCGTCGATTATGTTTCAAAATGAGTCGAGGCGATTCCATGCTGGAACAATGACCATAAAACGGTCATTCATTTCTTAATAGAAAACATCTTTTCCCGATTTGGAACACCTCGAGTCATTATAAGCGATGGAGGGTCTCACTTTTGTAACCACTCATTTGAAGCCTTAATGAAGAAATATGGCATGAACCACAAAGTGAGCACCCCTTATCACAAAAAAAAAGTGGACAAGCTGAGATATCCAACATGGAGATTAAATATATTTTGGAGAAAACAGTGAACCCTGATTGCAAAGATTGGTCGCTTCGACTTACCGATGCGCTCTGGGTTTACCGTATGACTTTTAAGGCCCCCATTGGAATGTCTCCCTATAAACTCGTCTATGGGAAAGCTTGTCACTTGCCTGTGGAGTTGGAACATAGGGCATATTGGGCAATAAAGAAGATGAATTTCAATTCTGACAAAGCAAGCTCGTTGCGCAAGCTTCAATTGAATGAACTTACAGAACTCCGGAATGAAGCATATGAGAACGCGAGAATTTACAAGGACAAGACGAAGGTGTTCCATGATAAGAACATCCTTCATAAGAATTTCACGATTTATCAAAAGGTCCCTATGTATAATTCTCGGTTACATTTATTTATGAGAAAATTGAGGTCTCGATAGACCGGTCCCTTCATCGTGAAAATTGTTTATCCATATGGGACTATCAAGTTGTTGAATCCAATGAATGGTAATATTTTTAAAATGAATGGTCAGCGATTAAAACCGTTCTTTGAGAATTTTCCTTCAGAAGGTATGTCCATACCTCTGACTAATCCTGTGTATCAAGATATTTGATCTCCTAGTCTGACGAAGGTATAGAGTAGTTTAGGTTTAGGATTTTCTTGCTTTTTGTTTATTTTTCAATTGGTTTGTTAGGAGGTAGAATTCCAGCTTTTTATTTTTTCAGGTACTCTCATTCCTCACTCCCTTTATTTTATCATCGCTCTCATGTTTTACTCATTGTATATCTTTTTCATTGAGGACAATGCAAGATTTGGTTGGGGGGTGTGGGATCACTAGGTTGAATTTAGTGATTTGTAAATTTCAAGCAATTTTTGTATATAGTTCTTCGATTTTCTTCTGAAAATTCAAAACTCCGTGGGAAAACTTTGTTTCTATGCATTCGGGATGGTGTAAGCATAAAGAGATGTGAAGTGAGTGATGTTGAATATCTTAAACTATCTCTAAGATAATGGTTTTTATATGTGAATTCCCTTGTTTTCATGATTGATAAAAATTCGAACACTTTTACACCTAGTTCACATTACACGATTCTCATGCTTTGAAAGGATTATGTAGAATTGTGGATTAGCTAGGTTTGGATTTGAGGTGTTGAGAAACCAAGCCGGGGTACTTTGTCCATCCTTGTCCATGGGAAAATAAAGAAAGATATGGATTTCTAAAAATCCTATCTAATGTGTATGAAAAGGAAAGGAATGATGAAAATATGGGATTGATAAAAAATATGGTGGAAATTTTTCGAAAAGGGCTACCTATTACCAATCGGGGGATGGTCTACCCGTAACCAAAGCCGAAAATAGGAAGTAGTGTGAAAGCCGTCGGAAGGACGGTAAGGTAAATTTCTGTCATAGGCTTGTTGTTGATTTGTACACCTTTAAATCCATGCTTTAGATAATTTATGAAGAAGATAATCCCGAAAATCCATGAAATGAGCATTCAATGAGCACACTAGGTTAAAGTGCTTGGATCATTCTATTTATCAATCAATCAGTGGGAATTTCATATGAGGGCTTATTATGTTTTGAGAGGTTTAAGGTTTCAACTTCCATCATTGAGTCTTTTCGATTTTTGCACTTGCATATTGTTGAGCGTATCGACGCATAGTTTCTAAAGGAGAGTTGAGTTTTGAAGAATGGAATTTTTTTCACACATGTTTTGCTCGAGACTAACAAAATGCTGGTTAGGGGGTGTGTTGAGCTCCTAAATGTGCATATTCTAACCCCATTTCATCACTAACTATGCTTGAAATATATGATTAAAGACCCAACTAATGCATGGTTTTGTAATTGTAGGAATGAGAGAGAGATGTCATCAATTGGAGGCTTAGAGGCGATGCGTACACACCTTGAAGATCAAAGGAGTGAAGGACCAAAGGTCAAGCAAGAGTGTATCGAAGACGAGGGAGGAAAACATTGCAAAATCTACATTTTACAGGCCCACCAGCTGGCCGGCCACTTGCCACCGGTCGACCGGTCAAACTGCCCAAAACAGCAAATGTGTTGTATTGATTTCAAGTGGGCATGCCACTTGACCGACCGGCCGGCTAGTAGGTCGGTCTGTGTTAAAAACCTTCCAGCATTTTTATGGTTTGCAAGCATCCTGGCTGGCCAAACGAGTTCTACAACTCCTCCTAGTTTGTTCTTCTAGTTTTTATGTTTTTCTTAGTTGCTTTCATGTTTCCTTGGATCATGAATGGCTAAACCTCTTAGCTAGGGCTAAGAGGTGAAGCTTGTAGTGAATCTAAGATGTTTTAATTTGTTTGTTTTGGTTTCAAGTTGGATTATTAGTGAAGAACAATGTTTGAAGTTTGAATAAGGTTTTGAGTATTCTTTCTTAGTCTTATGATGCCTCATGGATGTTTAGAAGAATTGCTTGAGTTCTTAATTATTTTGACTGGTTTTAGACTTCTATGCTCCGAGGAATCTGATTCAATACGCTCTAGACCTTGGATTCTTATGTGGGAACTTTTAACCAAAGTTCTACTTTTCTGAATTTCTGAGTTATGTGTGATTTTGTAAGTGATTTTAATGAAGTTCAAATCATGATCTAGTTATTCTTTGTGACAAAGTTTAATGATGATTATAATTGTGATCTTAACCTATTGGAATTAGGATTGACCTATGCAATTGAGTGTGCTCAAGTCCTAACTTGAATTGAGGGAATCATGCGCATGAATCACACATATGACAGATTGTTTGTTATAACCGCTCTATCATCCGGCTAGATAGGATTTGATTTCGATTTTAGTTCAGTAATTGCGAAACCACAGAGAATTGACCATTAAGGATTGCTACAAGCGGATCCTTGAACCCCTTGTGCTCTTTTACATTGTTTACATTCACTTTTAGTTTAAAATTGCTATCTACATTCAACTCTAAAATCCTGTTTAGTTATTTCTCAATTAGAAACTATTGGAAGTGTTTTGTGGGTTCCTACACAAGTCCCTGTGGATAGACCTCAGTCTTACCGAGATTATTACTACATCGCAACTCTACACTTGGGGAAGCGAACAACGTTCTTCCCTTCATCTTTAAGGCAAAAGAATTTGAAATCGGTTCATCAAAAGTTTTCCTAAACTATTTTTCAAAAGGTAATTCTAAAATACTTTGAAAGAAAATACAGACATGAATTTCTCATAGCATGCATTTGATTTATCATATGCGTTTCGTTTCTTGTCAAACTACATCGCGATCAGTAAGGTCGCCTATTCTTTTCCTTTTAAAGCCGCGGGATGTCCTAATGCTTGTATACTTGTGTAAACAATCTTAGAAAAAGAACCTTAGCAAAAGAACTAACTAACAAAATAAGAGAAATAGCAGCAACTATGATTTTCTTGGCGACAGGAGGATTTTATTTTCCCCATCTTGCAGCATCTAAGTTAGTGACTACCGAACTCAGCTGGCAGGTTGTGCAAAGACACAAACAACTGAAGAAGCCTGAGAGTCTAAAAAGTAAATATATTCGTAAGGAAGTGAACATCGTAAGATCATACTCCGGTATTGCAAAGCAATGACCAATCAGCTATATTGACAAGACACAACACAAAAAATACATGGGTTCGTCCTATCCACCAATGAATTTCCAGCACTGCCAAAAGCAGTCAGACCAACTAAGGACCAGTCAGAATATATTCTTCCGAAGATCATCGCGGAATCAGTTGAAGTAACCATCAGTAAGGCAACTACAATTGCACCAAAGCCACAACTGGTGCAGGTCGCCATGATTCAAGTTACTGAAGAAGAACAACCGGCTAATCAAAATGTTGAGCTACCTCCAATCTAAGAGCAGATAGACGAAATAGCCCAAGTCCAGGAGGACACAACTAGGGAAGCAAGAGAGATAAAGGAAGATTTTTTGGCTTTAGTTGCCCAGGGGGCAGCCAGAGGTACAACCATCCCCATTGGACAGTCACTGGGAGAATCACAAAAAGCAACGGGAGAGCCAATAGCCATAGAACCACAAGTCCAACCGAGAAGCATCGCATTCAAACGCAAACCAACACTTTCAGTGCATGTCACAAGAGAGGAATTATCCCAAACAGTCTCAAACCTAATGCGTCAGGAGAAAGAGAAGGAGAAAAGAGGAAAATATGTCTATTGGATACCGTATCCATCTGAAGTTGATGAAATCTCGTTCCCTGATTTCTTTAAGCGCCCTGACTTTTCACAAGTCGATAGCAGAGGGTCACCCGAGGAGCATATGACCCAATTCATGACGATGTTAGGGAACTTATCCGCAGTACCTCAATATTGCCTTAGATTGTTTGGGTCAACGTTGATCAGAAAGGCATTTTAATGGTACATATCGTTACCTGCAAAGTCCATCAGGACCTGGGATCAGACGCAAGAACTGTTCATTTCCAACTTTTTCTCTACTGAGCGAGAGGTATCATTGACAGACTTAGCCATGGTTCATCAAAGACAAGGAGAATCAGTCGAGAAGTTCATCGACAGGCAGGGCACTATAGCAGCACCATGTCGAGAGTTACCCAGCGAGACCGAGCAAGTCAAGATGTGTACGTAGGCCATGGACACAATGATCTCGTTCAGTTTATTCGGACACAATTTCTCAACGTTTCGGGACCTGGCGACAAAAGCCCATATGGTAGAAGGAGCTGCGTAGAGAGCACATTCAAAGCTGAAAGACCAAGACGTGAGATTGGAAAGACGGCCCCGTCAAATTACATCGACAAAAGCAAGGCCTTGAAAGATCGAAAATGCTTACATCTGGAACACGAGATCAAAGGCAAGCAAGCAAAAACTCAGGCCAAAGACAAAGTGCCGCGAAGATCGAGAAAGACGACGATCGTTGGACGGGGCAAAGTAAGTAAGTGTTGGGGCTCAAATTCGCACCCATTATAAAACAACATCTAGCGGTCCATCTACGATGATTTGGATCAATTTTGAGATCAGGAATATCCAAAAAATGCCAGCGCAACCCTGACCTACGCAGTCGTGACCAAAACCTACAAAAGTCATTTCGGAGTGAAATTGGACATGCGTATGACCGCCAAATGATCTAGAATGCCCTAAAAATCTTAAACTGTAAGTTTCAAAATCACGCAGTGCATAGCTTTACCTGCGCACCTCGAAATGCATTTCACCCCTGTCTCGAGCTAACCGAAAGGGTTTGAAAGCCTACAGGTACCATTTTAGAGTAGATCTAGACATGCGTATTGCTGCCAAATGATCCGGAACACCCTAAAAACCTTAACCTACAAGTTTCAAAGTCCTGCGATGTATATTTCTATGTGCGCGCTTCCCGGAGCAATGTTCCTATAAGGAGAGCCAACCTGGAGGCTCCAAATTAGGAAGGAACTACCAAAATTCATAACATTTGGACCTCCACACCCCATCCCGTTCATTTGATAGCTCGATCACAACTTAAAGTGGCTTGGCATCAATGACTATGGTCCTCGAAAAGGTACTTGTCCTCTAGAGGTCGCCCGTCGGAGCCAAATCTTGAAATAATCTAAGTCTGGAAGTTGTTTCTCTCTTGCAGAGTGCAAAATCTGAAAATGGCTAAGTAGTGGAGAAAGTGAATTTTCCAGAGGGACATGTGGGAGCTGCAGAACCACATGCGCTCACCACATGCGCCTGGGATGAAGCGATCCGAAAATCTTCTAAAAAACTGGCCGAAAAACTGACTGGAAAGAGACGTGCCCGGCCTGAAATGACATGCGCCCAGACACATCCGCTCACCACATCCGCCCGGTAAATTTGCCCGGAAACCTGCCTGGAAACACATGCGTCGAAAAATACCCGTCGGATCGGACCCGAACCCAATTAAACTACTATAAATAGCAAGCTCACCTAATGACCATTATCACAAATGCACTCGCTCTGTCATCCCTCATCGGATACCATCGCCAGAAAGGATTTCCTCGTCGGAATCCCTCGCCGGAAAGGAATTTCTCCCATCGGAACAAAAAATGCACCTCCGTCAGATAGGATTCCTTCGTCGGAATCCCTCACTAGAAAGGGATTTCTCTCGTCAGAACCAAATGCAGAGGGAGAGAGAGGAGAGAAATCTAGAAATAATTCTAAGTAGTGGAACTTTGCCACTTTGCAGAGGGACATGCGCCCACTTCTGCTTGCCGCAAAATCGCAAATGAACTAAGTGTAGGGGGACATGCGCCCACCCTTTTTTGCTGGAAAAAGTGAGAAAATCACCAAGTCTTAGGGGGACATGCACCCACCACCTGGGTTTGGGCGCATGTGCAATCTCACATGCGCCTAGAATACTCTCTCTCTCTCTCTCTCTCTCTCTCACACACACACACACACACACACACACACACACACACACAAAATTTAGGGCACATGTGCCCACCTCCAGGGCACATGCGCCCATAACTCATCCAACATGCGCCCACTCCCCTCTACATGCGCTTGGACGCTGATGGGTACTTGGGATTTTCTGTGGTGTGGCCCGCCTTCAATCCTGCCCACCTTCCGATCATTCTGACTCTCCTAGACACGTGTGGGCATGCTCTATCCATCCCTCGGACCGAATTTTCCAACGCTCAATGTAAAGGACCTCTAATCCCTGATTTTCTCCAAAATGTCCAACACTTGGCCCTTTTTGAAACTATGAAAACTACACTGCACCTCTCTCTACACTACATTACACTGCATACCTGCACCTGCACTACACACTGCAGACCTTATTTACATAAAAATGTTTAAGAAAATATCATATTTTATGTTTCTATTTACTTTAAGTTATTTATGTAAATAAGGAAGTACCCCTCATTTGGATTCAATAAAAAAAAAGTAAAAAAATAAATTCCTAACAATGAAGATTTTGATTTTCCATCCGAAGTACAAATCGCAACTTTTTGGCACTCCCTAAAAAGTTCACCTTTTAGATGGAGGGGTTTCCTTCGAATCTAAACTGTCCAAAAAATCTGAAATACCCCAAAGAGCAGTAAAATAATCATGATATTTTATGGTCGATCTGTGGATATATAAAAAATATAGGTTTTTACTTAGAATTTTCAAGCAACGAAATGACCAGAACATCGTTTTAGTGCAAATTCATACTGAAATAGATCTATAACTTGATAATGCTCCTTGCCTCATGCATCAACATCCATTTTTTCTTAATCAATCATCATTATTAAGCATTAAACAACACGATTAAGCGATAAACAGGCCCAGTACTTAGTCATTTTTGGCCTTGGGAAATGCCCTGACGGCCCAAAGATTGATTGACGCTAAATGGAATTAAGTGCAATCCCACTAACGCCAAAGTAGATCTAACATCCTCCTATCATAAAGCAACTAAATCAAGCACTCGTGGGACACTAATCCCCACCGTTTATTGATTATCAGCATAAACAAGCATGTATCAGTCCCGATACTTAGCCATTTTCAAGCACCAGAAATGTGCAGTCCAGCTTATCTAACTTAAACTTCTCAAAGAAATATAGTTCGCATTCAAGCACCCCTTAATCTCATCAACCGATACTGAACATTTGTTGATTTGATTGATTGATTTGCGTTTGCCCTTGCATAAATGCCTTTAAAGTATCCTCCATTGAGAATTGAGGTGGGGCCATATTTTAAATGGGTGACCCTCCTTGAGAGTTGGTAGGAATACCCATGGGAGCATTCTTCCAACTAAAATTTGGGTGATTCTTCCAACTAGAGTTGTACGTGTTACCCACTGGTCCATTAAAAGGCCGTTGATAACCATATGTGGCATTTGCATGTTCTTGTAACACCTCTTGAAACGCAGGAATTGTGGGGCAATCTTACGTAGCGTGTATATTAGTGAAACAAATCCCACACGTGTTCTCAATAGCTTCATTGGACTTTGAAACTCCACTCTTACTAAGTTCCATGACCTCGATCTTCCTTATAAGGCTGGCTAGCCTTGCATTCACATCATCTTCCTCCTTAAGGATATAAATCCCTCCTTTCTCTTTTTCTTGAGGAGGCTTAAGGTTATTAGATTTGTCCGAGGTATCCCATGATTAGGCATTCTCGGCCAACATATCCAGATGACTCCAAGCTTCATCTGGATTTTTGTTCATAAACTCGCCGTTGCACATCATCTCTACGAATTGGCGCATATTAGAACTTAATCCATCATTGAAGAAGTTTATGATTCACCAGCTTTCGTAGCCATGATGTGGGCAAGCCAGTAGGAGGTCCTTAAACCTTTTCCAACATTGGAAGAATGATTCATTCTCTTTAACCGAAAAGGTCATTATGGCTCTTCGAAGGGTGTTTGTTTTATGAGCCGGGAAGAACTTTTTCAAGAACTCCCGGGTCATCTCATTCCATGACCTTATCGAGTGTGGTCTAAGAGAGTGGAGCCAACTCTTGGCTCTTTCTTTCAATGAAAAGGGAAAAAGTTTAAGTTTGATGGCATCTTCTGAAACATTCACATATTGTAACGTAGCCACCACTTCTTCAAATTCCTTTAAGTGTAAGTATGAGCTCTCAGAGTTTAGCCCATGGAACCTTGGTATGAGTTGAATTACACCAGGCTTTATATCGATGTTTCCCCCGGTTGGTGGTAGGACCACGCACGAGGGTGTAGTTGCATGGGCCGGTTGTAGGTATTCCCGTAAAGATCTCATTGGAGGAACATTGTGTACCTCATTCTCTCCTACTCCCTCTTGATTTGTGTTTGTGGTTGGAGCAGGGAGGGGAGGATTCCCTAATGGAATTTGATCCATACTTCCCAAATTTTCACGATGTTCTACAGATTTTCAAACTCGTCTATGAACGGAGAGTGGTTCAACTAAACCACCTTTGGATTGGAGACGATTGTTGTGGTCACGTTCCCAACGGGACATAAACCACACAATCCAAAATCTAAACTAAACCTAAATCCTAAAATCTTAAAATAAAAACTGAAAACTAAAAGAGATCAAGTTAGAAGGATAGTACCCGATTTGCTTGAACTAGAAGAACTTCCTACAAAACAAAACAAACTTTGTTAGTTCTATAATTCAGAAAAACTAATACTAAGAAAACAATAAAACCTAACTACTTCTACTCTATAACCACTAAAACAATTTAGAACCGTTTAACCTAGCTTCCCCAGCAGCGGCGCCAAAAACTTGTTCGCTCGCCTCAAGTGCAAGGCTGTAATGTAGTAATAATTCTCGGTAAGACTGAGGTAGATCCACAGGGAATTAGCTAACATAATTCAAATTGTTCCAGCAACTTCTAATTCAATGAATTAAGGATTTCAAGTTTATAAACTAACTTAAAACAGTAATTGCAAAAATCTGTAATTAAAGGGAACTAAGGCTTTCGAGGATCCACTTGTGATAGCCCTCATGTGAATTCATTCATCTAAGCATAACACAACTAGAATTGAAATTCTATCTCTCTTCTAGTTGGAAGATATGGCATTCAAACACAAACAATCCCTAATCAAGTTGAAGAATAAGGTTCTAGCTCAATTAAAGCACATAGAAGTCGAATATGTAGCCTTCAAAGTAACAACCATGCCAATGGACTATGGTACGCTCTTGGGTTACTACAATTCGAATCTAAACAATCTAAACATGATAATTTCAAAGAATTGCAAGGAACTCATGTCCAAAGCACATGAACTCTCATAAAGCATCCAAAAATATCACTTTTATTCAAACTAGAACTTAAAAATTAAAACTTTAAGTACAGTACTTGAATTAGAACGAATCCAACATGATAACTATTCACAAGCTTCACCTCTTAGCCTTAGCTAAGAGGTTCTAGCTGAGCATTATCATGCTTCAACTAGAATTCAAAGAAAAACTAAATAAAAACATGAAAAACTAGAGAAAAAAACCCTAATTGGAGGAGTTGCGATCGCTCCGCAATGATCTCCCTTGCTCCCCACGAACTTAGAACTCTTCTAGGATACCTTAGCAATGATGCTAAGGTATCCTTTTATAGGAAAAACCAAGAATCACCTCAGATTGTGTAAAAACTTACGCACTTAGTCAGTCATCAGACGCTGGGTGGGCGCCCGGTCAGGTAGTGGTCAGGCACTCGACCGTGCTTAAATTCGGTCAGTGTGTTTTTGGTGAATCTCTTTTGAATATCGGGCGCCCGGCCAGATGTTGGTCTGGCACCCGGTCAGGTCCAGAATTGTTCAGCAATTTCAACATATTTTCTCCCAATTTCGGGCGCCTGTTCAGAACATAGGCGGGCACTCAATGACCTTTTAATGTGAATGCTGAATTTCTCTTTTCTTCTGGCCGATCTAGGTCTTTCTGACGTGATTCTTCGGAGCTTCTTTTCAGTGTCTTCAATTTGGTTCCAAGTGACCCTTTTAGCAACAAATTCATGACTTCTCTCTTACATTCCTACATACACAAAACAAGAATTAGATGGATCTTTTAAGTATGCAAACCATGCATGTAATGTGATATAATGGCCTACAAAATGTATAAAATGGAAGCTCAACACTTATTCCACTCGAATGAGTTTTCCTTTTGAAGGAGGTTACATAAAGGACGAGAGAGTGAACTAAAGTCCTTTATGAACCGTCTATAGAATCTGGCATGTCCTAAAAATGACCGCATATCTCGTACGATTTTGGGGGGTGGAAGGTTAGAGATAAGATCGATTTTAGCCTTGTCCACCTCAATTCCATTTTGTGAGATGATGTAACCAAGGACAATTCCTTTTTGAACCATGAAATGAAATTTCTCCCAATTCAACACGAAGTTCTTTTCTTCACATCTTTTCAAAACAGTTTTTAAGTGCACAAGTCACTCATCAAAGTTACAACCAAATACAGAGAAATCGTCCATGAAGACTTCAAGAATCGTCCCCACCATATCAGAAAAAATACTCAACATACAACGCTGAAAGGTGGCAGGGGCATTGCATAGTCCAAATGGCATCCTTCGATAGGCAAAAGTGTCGAATGGACATGTGAATGTTGTCTTCTCTTGGTCCTCTAGGGCGATCTCTATTTGGTTATACCCTAAATACCCATCAAGGAAGCACAAGTGGGAATGACTCGCCAACCTTTCTAAAATTTGATCAACAAATGGTAAAGGGAAGTGGTCTTTCCTTGTAACTGTGTTTAGCTTCCTGTTGTCAATGCACATTCTCCAACCGGTAGTGACTCTGGTTGGCACGAGTTCATTGTTAACATTGGCTACAATGGTTATTCCAGATTTCTTAGGCACCACTTGAGTTGGACTCACCCATTGACTATCGGATATTGGGTAAATGATACCTACATCCAATAGTTTCAACACCTCGGCTTTAACCACCTCCTTTATGTTTGGATTGAGGTGTCTTTGTGGTTGCCTAGATGTCTTCGCATTCTCCTCAATGTGTATGCAATGAGTACAAATCACGGGGTCTATGCCTTTGAGAACCGCAATTGACCATACAATGGCGCTTTTATGCTCTATTAGAGTGGCTATCAGCTTACTCTCTTGTTCCTCATCCAAGTGGGAAGAAATCACCACCGGATATGTCTCATCTCGTTCTAAATAAACATATTTCAAATCAGTGGGTAATGGTTTTAGGTCGAGCTTCGGTGCCTTGGTATTAGATGAAAGCGGCTTGTTCTTGCTTAAGGGCAAAGGCTCAAATGGTGCCTTCCATCTTTTATTATCAAGTATCGGCATAGAATCCAAAATGGCATCCATCTCTCTTATCATGTCATCATCAATCCATAAGAATGTGCCAAGCATGCCTCCAAGGGGTCGGAATAGAATGTCAGGTGGATGTGTCTTCCACGAATGATTCAATCAGATTTATTTCGTGGACCTCGTCATCAACATCCTGTGGTTGTTTGCATAAATAAAAAATATTCAGCTCTAGTGTCATATTTCCAAAGGACATTTGTACCAGCCCGTTTCTACAATTGATAATCGAATTTGAAGTGGCTAAGAAAAGGCAGCCAAGTATGACAGGAATTTGAGCACCGGTTCCCATCCAGGATGTGTATCCAAGACAATAAAATCTACTGGATAGTAAAATTTATCGACTTGGACAAGGACATCTTCAATCATCTCTCTCGGTATACGAATAGATCTATCAACAAGTTAGAGTGTGGTTTTCGTGGGTTTTAACTCACCTAACCCAAGTTGTTCATAGACCAAGTATAGGATGAGGTTAACACTTGCCCTAAGATCCAGTAAAGCTTGTTTGATCCGGTAGTCTCCTATGATGCATGAGATGGTAGGACTGCCTGGATCCTTGTATTTTTGGGGCACCTCTTGTTTAATAATGGCCCTCAAATTCTTAGTCAAAAGTACTTTGTTGTGAACATTGTGTTTCCTTTTGACTGTACATAAGTCCTTCAGAAATTTGGCATAAGATGGTATTTATTTTATAACATCCAACAAAGGAATGTTGATCTTCACTTGCTTAAAAACCTCTAGGATTTACAGATTTTTATCTAAAGCTTTGGGTGAAATCAACCTTTGGGGAAACGGGGCGACCGGCTTGTATTACCTTTCTGGTTCTTTCTCATGTGGAGTGTTGTTCAAGATATCATCCTTATTGGTAATTTTCGGATCATTAGGCTTTGGGGCCTTCACCGGATTGGATTTATCAATTGTTTTGCCACTCCTCAAAGTGGTGATAACTTGAACATGCTCCGTATTTTGGGAGGATAGGTTGAGGTCTTGTATCTCAAATTGGGTCCTTGGGTTAGGGAGAGGTTGGGCAGGAAGTGTGCCTTTCTCCCTAACACTAAGATGAGATTCAACTCTAGTCATTGAAGTTTTCAAATCATTGATGGCTTGAGATGAATTCTGGTTGAATTTTAGTTGTTCTTGCATGAACCCATCGATTTTGTGAGAATTATTCTTGTTGTACTCAGCTTAGGCCGAGACGAATGTACCCAATATTTCCTCAAGCGTAGCTTTTGGGTTATTGTTTGCATTCTCTGATGCCCATTCCTTCAACTGAAATTGGGATGGTTCCTCCAACCAGAATTATAAGTGTTCGAGTTTGGATTGCTAAATGGTCATTGAAAATTATTTATGGCATTTGATTGTTCTTGTAGAACTTCCTGGAACGCAGAGATTGTAGGGCAATCCTGTGTTGCATGTTGGTTACCGGAACAAATTCCACAAATATTCTCAACTTCCTTAGTCTTTTCTCCCTTCCCTAATTCCATGACCTCAACTTTTCTTGTGAGGCTAGCTACACGTGCACTTATGTTGTTATCTTCGGAGAGGACATAGATTCCTCCCTTTTTCTCTTTGTTGGCTTATCTTGGGATTTGTTTGTTTAGTTGTATACCAAGATTGTGCATTCTCGGCTAAGATATCAAAATAGTCCCATGCTTCCTCGACTTCCTTATTCATGAATTCTCCATTGCACATCATCTCTACGAATTGGCGCATGGGCGAGTCAGTCCTTCATAGAAAAAGCTTATTACCTGTCAAATTTCGTAGCCATGATGTGAGCATGTGTTCAATAAGTTTTTGAACCTCTCCCAACATTAGAAGAAGGTCTCATCCTCTTTTTGAGCAAAATTCATGATTAGGTGCCTCAACATGTTTGTTTTATGAGTAGGGAAAAACTTTTTAATGAACTCCCTAGTTATCTCAGTCCATGTGCCGATTGATCTTGGCCTTAATGCATGAAGCCAAGCCTTAGCCTTTTCTTTAAGAGAAAAAAAGAAATAACCTAAGTCTCACAACATCATCAGATACGTTTGCAAAGTGCAACGTGACTATTTCCTCATCGAATTCCTTAAGATGTTGATATGCGCTCTCACTGTCTAAACCAAGGAACTTGGGAAGGAATTGGATTACTCCCAGTTTTAGATCAATATTCCCTACATTGAATGGAAAAATTATGTATGAGGGAGTACTCGCTCTTGCAGGTTGCAAGTAATCACGTAAACTTCTAGGTCAAGGAACATTCTCAACCTCATTCTCACCCGTTTCGGTTTGGCCCAAATTTTGATTGGCCATAGGGCTGGGTTAATTCTTAGTCATATTGTCCGACAAAATTGGAAAGTCTAAACGTTTCTTAGCACGTGGCTCCTTATCAATCCCTTCAACAATTCCCCCTTCACTAATGAGTCGGTTATTAGAATCCCGAACCCAATGTGGCATGCAAATCTTAGGAAAGTAAAAGATTAAAAAGGGTTAGAAAAACCTAATTGAAGTGACTTCTTTAACTCCTAGAATCCCTGCAAACAAAACAAAACAAAACAAACAAACTAAGTTAGTAGGACTCCTAAAAATGTCAAATAGAAACTATTTTCAGAAATTTTGAAAAAACCATCGAAAATCCCCGACAGCGGCGCCAAAAACTTGTTCACTTCCCCAAGTGTAGGGTTGCGATGTAGTAATAATTCGGAAGAGACCGAGATCGTTCTCAAGGACTTGTTAGGAATTCACAAAATTACTTCTAATATTCTCTAATTGAGAGCTAACCAAACAGATTTCTAGAATTGAATGTAGATAGAATTCTTAAACTAAAAGTGAATGTAATAAATATAGAAGAGCACTAGGGGTTCAAGGATCCACTTGTAGCAATCCTTGATGCATAATTCGCTATGGTTTCCCAATTACACAAATAGAATCGAAATCAAATCCTATCTAGTCGGATGATAGAGCGGTTGTAACATACAATCTGTCATATGTGTGATTTATATACATGATTCCCTCAATTCAAGTTAGGACTTGAACACACTCAATTGCATAGGTCAATCCTAGTTCCAATAGATTAAGATCACAATCATAATCATCATTAAACTCTGTCACAAAGCATAATTAGATCCTGATTTGAACTTCATTCAAATCACATACACAATCAACACATAATTCAGAAATTAGAACAAAACGGTAGAACTTTGGTTGAAGTTCCCACATGAAAATCTAAGTCTAGAGCGTATTGAATCCGATTCCTCAGAGCGTACAGGTCTAGAACTATGCAAAACAATTAAGAACTAAAGCAATTCTTCCAAACATCCATGAGCCATCATAAGATTAAGAAAAACTACTTAGAACTTTATTCAAACTTCTAAAAACCATTGTTCTTCAATAAATCCAATTTGAAACCAAAACAAACGAATTAAAGCATCTAAGATTCACTACAAGCTTCACCTCTTAGCCCTAGCTAAGAGGTATAGCAGTTCATGATCCAAGGAAACATGAAAACAACTAAAAACATGAACTAGAAAACATAAATTAAAGGGAGTTGTGGAACTCCAATTCCATCTTTCTCCGCCTCCCACCTTTGTAGATCTCTTCTAGGATGCCTTAGCTACGACCCCTAGGTCCCCTTTTATAGTGGAGAGGCTTTACCGCCTCAGAATCTTCCAGATTTGTGCAGCACTTACGTACTTGCGCACAAAAATCAAAGCTTCTATAAGAAGCTGCTGGATTCCCGCTGCAATACACTGGCCGACCGGTCTTGAACGGTCAGACCCTTTATTTGATCAGTCCAGAGAGCAGAAGTGGGTGGGGTGGGGCAGGCCCTAGCCGACCGGTCAAGACCGGTCGGACTCCTGTACAGCGACCTTCAGCAGATGCTGGAGTGATTCTTAAGGCTGGCTGACCGGTCAAGACCGGTCGGACTCTTGTTTTCTTCATTTTTCTTCTTTCTTTCTTCTCTCTTCGCTCTCCTTACTTTCTTCTTTCTTTGGCCCACCTTGGGTCTTCATCCAAGGCTCTTAAATGCAATCTTTTAGCTATCGATCGAGTGAACTTTCTCTCATTCCTACACTCACAAAACGACACATTAGAATAGTCTTTAAGCTTGAAAACCATGCATAGCTAGTGATGAAATGGGGTTAGAATATACACATTTAAGCGCTCAACAGGTATTCTCGTCAAGCGAAGGAGCAATTGAAGTAAAAGCTAAAATAGTCATAGACACAACAGCCAAATTAACAATTGAAGTGGCAGTCAATCTCATATTCAGAAAAGCAGTCAAAGCAACTGTCAATCTAATGATCAAAGTAACAATCAAAGCAACTATCAACTCGAAAACTAAAATAGAGGAAGGAAAAGAAAATTGCTGGCTGACTCGCTAGGCCTGGTAAGTGCTAGTCGCCCTGGGTGAATGTTCGCTTCCCCAAGTGTAGGGTTGCGATGTAGTAATAAACTCGGTAAGACCGAGGTCGATCCATAGGGACTTATGTAAGAATTCACAAACACATCCAATAGGTTCTATTGAGAAGCTAATAACCAGATTTGTAGGATATTGATGTAAGTAACAACTTTGAACTTAAACTGAAGTAAACAATTATAAAAAGGTACTAGGGGTTCAAGGATCCACTTGTAGCAATCCTTGATGCTCAATTCGCTGTGGTTTCTCACTTTCTCAACTAGAATCAAAATTAAGATCTATCTAGTCGGATGATAGAGCTGTTAAACCAACAATCTGCCATATGTAAAACCAATGTACATGATTCACTCAAGGCAAGCTAGGACGAGCATACTCAATTGCATAGGTCAGTCCCAATTCCAATAGACTAAGTTCACTATCATAACCATCATTAAGTCCTGTCACAAGACAAAGCTAGATCATGATTTGAACTTGATTCAAATCACATGCATAGTCCACATACCACAGATTTTCAGAAAAAGTAGAACTTTGGTAGGAAGTTCCCACATGAAGATCATAGTACTAGAGCGTACTCCGATTCCTCGGATCATACAGGTCTAGACTAGCACACAACCATTAAGAACTCAAGCAATTCTCCCAAACATCCATGAGTCATCATAAGACTAAGAAAAACTACTTGGAACTTGTATTAACTTCGAACCATTGTTCATAAATGTGAAATCCAACTTTAAAACCAACTTAAACGAATTGAAAACATCTTAGATTCACTACAAGCTTCACCTCTTATCCCTAGCTAAGAGGTTTAGCCGTTCATGATCCAAGGAAACATGAAACAACTAAAGAAAAGCATAAAAACAACAACAAACTAGAAGGAGTTGTGGAACTTCAAAATCCACTTCTGCTACCTCCCACCTTGCTCAAACCCTTCTAAGATACCCTAGGAACGATCCCTAGGTGTCCTTTTATAGTGGAGAGGCTCCGCAACATCGGAATCTTCTCGAATTTGCGTAAGCTTACGCAGTGCGCAGAGAAATTCAGCGCAAAAAACAGAAGTTTCTGTTTTAAACACATTGCCGACCGGTCGGACGACCGGTCGGAGTAGCTTGGCCGACCGGTCATGACCGGTCGGACTCACTATTTGCATCAGTCCAACGTGCACAGGAGCCATCAGACCTGTTGGCCGATCGGTCACGACCGGTCGGACTGTTTATGTAAACTGTCCAGCGTGCTCAGCAGGATCTGGGAGAGCTGGCTGACCGGTCTAGACCGGTCGTGGCCCTCTTGGCCGACCGGTCACGACCGGTCTTGGCCTCTTTTCTTCTTCATTTGTTTCTTTCTTCCTTCTCTCTGCTTTCTTCTTTCTTTGGCCCACCTTGGGTCTTCATCCAAAGCTCTAAATAGATCCTTTTGGTCTTCAATTGGGCGGAGTTCCTCTCATTCCTACAATCATGAAATCATGCATTAGATTAATCTTTGAATCATGAAAACCTTGCATAATGAGTGATGAATTGGGGTTAGAATATGCACAATTAAGAGCTCAACAGTGAACCCTGTTGAGCTTCCAATTTATACATTCACTAGCCCATTACATCACATTATATGCATGGTTGCATGCTTAAAAGGCCCATCTAATGCATGATTTGTGATTGTAGGAGCGAGGCGGAGATTTCACTTATTTAAGGCTAAAAAGGTCACCAAAGGCACATTGAAGATCAAAGAACTAAGTGCCAAAGGATGGGAGAAAGAAGCAATGGAGAAAGAGAAAGAATGAAGGAAGAAGTTCAACACTCTGCATGAGGACCGGTCGTCCGACCGGTCTGCAATTCAACAGAGACCCCCATTGCTGCAATTCTCACTGGACCCAACTAGACCGGTCGTCAGACCGATCGTACATTGCTCAAACCGGTCGAGCACTCAACAAAAGGGGGGTGGAAATTTTAAAAGTCACTAGACTATTTTTGCCGTTTTACGACCGGTCGTTCAACCGGTCATCTAGGAGCTCAGATTGGTCGTCCGACCGGTCGGCTGCATAACAGAGCTTGTCCTACAAGCTCCGATTTTCTCTACGCAGCTCTGTGATTTCTTGTGCAATCTGGAATCTTCCGCACTATTCTATAAAAGGGGACCTAGGGCTTCGTCTAAAGGCATCCTAGAAGAGATTTGAGGTCATGGGAAGTGAAGGAGAGCACCATGGAACGTCCACAACTCTGTCGATTTCGATTTTTCTAGTTTTTCATGCTTTTATTTAGTCTTTCTTTTTTATTCTAGTTGTAGTATGACAATGCTCGGCTAGAACCTCTCAGCTAGGACTGAGAGGTGAAGCTTATAGCCAATTTCATGTTTAATTCAGTTTGATTCAAGTACTTTTACTTTAAGTTTGGATTTTGAATATTCTAGTTCGAATAAAGTTGATTTTTTAGAAGTTTTATGAGAGTTCATGTGCTTCGGACATAGATTCCTTGCAATTCTCTGAGATTATCATATTTGGCTTAATTAGATTCGAATTATGGTAACCCTTGAGCATGTCATAGTCCATAAGCATGCTTGTTACTCCGAAGGCTATGATTTTGAATGCTATGGTATAGAATAGGACTAAAACTTGGAAGTTCAGCTTAAGTGGGATTGAATGCAGTTTCAATGCTTTATCTTCTAAATAGATGAGAGATAGAACTTCGAATCTAGTTGTGTTTTATGCTTGGATTGATTGGATTGACATGGGATTGCTACAAGTGGATCCTTAAAAGCCTTAGTTCCTTTAATTACTAATTTCTCTAAATTACTGTTTTAAGTTAGTTCTCTTAATTCAAAAATCTAAATTATTTCAATTCTAGTTGCTGGAATAGTTTAGAATTGGTTTTCTAATTCCCTATGGATCGACCTCGGTCTTACCGAGAATTATTACTACATCGCAACCTTGCACTTGAGGTGAGTGAACAAGGTTTTGGCGCCGTTGCCGGGGAATTTAGATAAACGATTCTAAATTGTTTTAGTGGCTGTAAAAGTAGAAGTAGATAGGTTTTTCTGATTTTCTAGGACTAACAAGTTGTTTTGTTTTGTAGGAATTCTTCCATAGTTCAAGCGAATCGGGTAATATCCTTCTAACTTAGTGCTTTTTTACAAATTTTTTAATTTTTAGATTTTTGTTAAATTAGGATTTATTTAGATCTTAGTTGTGTGGTTTATGTCCCGTTGGGAACGTGACCACACCAATCGTCTCCAATCCGAAGGTGGTCTAGTTGGACCACTATCAGTCCATAGATGAGTGTGAAAATACCAAGAGCATTGTGATAGTTTGGGAGTATGGATCAAACACCTTTAAGGAATCTCCCCCCCCCCCCCCCCCCCCCCCCCCCCCCAACTACAAACGCAAATCAAGAGGGAGTAAGAGAGAATGAGGTATACAATGTTCCTCCAATGAGATCTTTACGGGACCACCTACAACCAGCCCATACAACGACACCCTCGTGTGTGGTATTACCTGCCAACCAGGGAAAACATTGATAGAAAGCCGGGTGTGATTCAACTTATACCAAAGTTCCGTGGGTGTTCGTTCGCCTCAAGTGCAAGGCTGCAATGTAGTACTAATCTCAGTAAGACCGAGGTCGATCCACAGGGAAGGAAGTAAACAATTCAAACTATCCTAACAACTAGAATCTTAAGAGGTTTGTGAAATTGGTTTTGAACATAAAATAGAAAATCTAATAATGAAAAGATAACTAGAGCATCAAGGATCCACTTATAGCTCTCCTTAGATGCCTAATTCGCTATGGTTTTGCACTTTCTCAACTAGAATCGAAATTAAGATCAATCTAGGCATATGATAGAGCAGTTAAACCAACAATCTGCCATATGTAAGATCAATGTACATGATTCACTCAATGCAAACTAAGACGAGCATACTCAATTGCATAGGTCAGTCCCAATTCCAATAGACTAAGTTCACAATCATAACCATCATTAAGTCCTGTCACAAGACAAAGCTAGATCATGATTTGAACTTGATTCAAATCATATACACAGTCCCACATAGTATAGAATTTTCAGAAAAGTAGAACTTTGGTAGGAAGTTCCCACATGAAGATCATAGTACTAGAGCGTACTCCAATTCCTCAGATCATACAAGTCTAGACTAACAACAATAATTAAGAACTTAAGTACTTCTTCTAAACATCCATGAGTCATCATAAGACTAAGAAAAACTACTTAGAACTTGAATTAAACTTCAAACAACTGTTCTTAAACATGAAATCCAATTTGAAACCAATAAAACGAATTAAACAATCTAAGAAAACTATAAGGTTAACCTCTTAGCTCTAGCTAAGAGATTAGCTAATGAAAAGCATATTAAAAACTAGAACTAGAACTAAGAAAAGGAAGAAAAACTAGCTGGAAGAGGCTAGGAAGCCTCCTATGACTTGAACTCCTTGCTCCCCACGTCCTTGCTTGATTTGGAATAGAAGAGAGCACCTCCTTTTATAATACAGCAAGAGTACCACAACGTAACAGATTTTGTTTTGCTTCATAAGGCTTAACCAATGGTCGGATCGCCTTCAAATTTGATTTGTAGCTTCCTTGTGATGTGATCTTCCTCATAGATGATTTAGATTTCCAAGATTATCTTCTGAATGGGCCCACCAATCAGATCAGCAACCGCCTCTCAAAATCACGCAATTCGAATACCTTCAAAACCAGTCATCTTGCTTTCAACGCTCCGGAGTGTACAGAGATCGGATTGATCTCAAATTTTGAAAATTGGTAGGAAACTTCCTCCTCTACATGATAGATGGATTAGATTATCCAAAAAATTCCAGAATTAGGTGCGAAAATTAGAACACTCAGGCCTTTTATAAAATCTGCGCAGTTGGATCTTTCTGGATGGTCCATCTTTCTTCAACCAGTACGATCAAACCACACATCCTTTTGATCTGAAACTTTGTGGTTATTCATATATGGATGTGGTCTAGAAGATGGTCAAAGTAGATTCTTCATGTCATCAATGATAGGTCACCTGGACCAGGCCCAGAGTGGAGTAGGCAGAATCTGGAACTTTTTGGATAGTTCGTATTGTTTTAACCACCACGATCAATCCGTAGCTCCGATCGACACGAAACCACTTGAGTTATTTCGTCGTCGAGCTCCTCTTTGACATAGATGTGTTGGATTTCCAAATATCATCAAGATAGCTTTAGGAAATTGTTTCGAAAATACAAAAATGGGAATAGCCTGCTGTTTGAAAATCTGAAATATGAAATTGCATGGCCGACAGGTCTAGACCGGTCGAACAGGGCTGGCCTTGCTCCAGCAGCTTTAAGAGAGGGGGAGAACAACTGGCCGACCGGTCAAGACCGGTCGGGGACCTGTTTGGCCTATCGGTCAAGACTGGTCGAACCACCTTGTGGGGCTCCTTTTTCTTTCCTTTCTTCTTTCTCTTCTTTCCTTCCTTCTTCCCTCTTTTGTTCTTCCTTCCTTTGATTTTCAAGGTATGTAAGAAGGGTCTCAAAGCATCCGAATGATGAAGTCTCTCTTTCATTCCTACAACCACAAAAATATGCATTAGATTAGCCTTTAAATCATGAAAACCATGCATAATGAGTGATGAATTGGGGTTAGAATATGCACAATTAAGAGCTCAACAATGGGCTAGATGCTGAAAGCCCATATTTACACTTAAAGGAATTTGAAGAAGTGGTAACTACTTTGCAATACACTAATGTTTCAGAAGATGCCATTAAACTTAAACTTTTTTCCTTTTCATTGAAAGAAAGAGCCAAAACTTTGTTTCACTCTCTTAGACCACACTCGATAGGGTCATGGAACGAGATGACCCAGGAATTCTTGAAAAAGTTCTTCCCGGCTCATAAAACAAACACCCTTCGTAGAGCCATATGAACTTTTTGGTTAAAGAGAATGAATCATTCTTTCAATGTTGAGAAACGTTTAAAGACCTCCTACTTTCTTGCCCACATCATGACTACGAAAACTGGCAAATCATAAACTTCTTTAACGATGGATTAAGTTCCAACATATGCCAATTCGTAGAGATGATGTGCAACGACGAGTTTATGAGTAAAAATCCAGATGAAGCTTGGAGTTACTTGGATATGTTGGCCGAGAATGCCCAATCATGGGATACCTCGGACAAATCTAGTAATCTCAAGCCTCCTCATCAAAAGGAAAAAGGAGGCATCTATATTCTTAAAGAAGAATATGATGTGAATGCAAAGATAGCCAGCCTCACAAGGAAGATCAAGGCCATGGAACTTAGTAAGAGTGGAGTTTCAAAGTCCAATGAAGCTATTGAGAACATGTATGGAATTTGTTCCACTAATATACACGCTACGCAAGATTTTCCTACAATTCCTGCATTTCAGAGGTGTTAAAAGAACATGCAAATGCCACATATGGTTATCAACGGCCTTTTAATGGACCGGTGGTTAACACCTATAACTCTACTTGGAAGAATCACCCAAATTTCAGTTGGAAGAACAATTACACGGAAATCCTACCAACTCTCAAGGAGGGCCACCCATGCAAAACATGACCCCACCTCAATTCTCAATAGAAGATACTCTAAAGGCGTTTATGCAAGGGTAAACACAAATAAATCAACCGAACTAACAAATGTTCCAAGAGCTTAAAGTCTCAGTTGATGAGATTAAGGGATGCTTGAATGCTAGGGAAGGGACTTTTCCGGCCCAACCTCAGCCCAATCCAAAGCAAGTACATGAAGTAAGCATCCCTAATCTCCCCAACCAACATGTGGAGCAAGCCAAATCCATCAACACTCTTAAAAATGGTAAGAAAATTGACAAATCTATTCCAGTGAAGGCCGACAAGCCTAATAATTCGATAAATTCTGAGGATGAGGATGAATCTAACTCAGCCCCACAAGAAACGGAACGTGTTTATAAGCCCGTAGCACCATTCCCTTCGAAATTAGTTGCTCCAAAATCTCTCCAAACTCTCACGATATTTTAGAGATTTTCAGACAAATCAAGATCAACATTCCATTGCTTGATGCCATTAAACAAATCCCCTCTTATGCCAAGTTTCTAAAGGACTTATGCACAACCAAATGCAAATATAATATGCAACAAAAGGCCTTCCTAAATGAGTAAGTGAGTGCCATTCTCACTCAAAAGACCCCCCTAAAATTCAAGGATCCTAGTAGTCCTACAATTTCATGCATCATTGGTGACTACCAGATTGAACGTGCATTGTTAGACTTGGGGGCAAGCGTAAACTTGATCCCATACTCGGTATACAAGCAATTGGGTCTTAGTGAATTAAAACCCACTAAAACCACATTACAAATCACTGATAGATGTATCCGTGTACCGAGTGGGATAGTTGAGGATGTTCTAGTCTAAGTTGACAAATTCTACTACCCAGTGGATTTTATCATCTTGGACACGCAATCGGTTATAAATGCAAGCACTCAAATACTGGTGATTTTAGGCTGCCCGTTCCTTGATACATCAAACGCAATTATCAATTGGCAGAATGGAGTAATGCAATTGTCCTTTGAAAACATAACATTAGAGGTGAATGTGTTCCATTTGGGCAAAAGGCATAGGGATGATGATGAGGAGCTCTTCGAGGTAAACATGCTCGAATCTTTCGAAGAAGAAGAGCTCCTCCAATTTGAATCACTAAAAAGCTTGGAGACATGCTTGGCACATTTCGAGGATTCCAAAGACCCCATTATTAGTGAAATTATGCAAGCATTGAATATTAAGAAACCGGTAGTTGATACTAGCTGGTGGAGGCCCCATTTTGAAAGATTGTTGTTCGCTTCCCTAAGTGTAGGGTTGCGATGTAGTAATAATCTCAGTAAGACCGAGGTCGATCCACAGGGACTTATGTAGGAATCCACAAAACACTTCGAATAGTTCTACTGAAGAGCTAACAAACAGATTTGTAGAAGATTGATATAACTAGTAACTTTGAATTAAACTGAAGGTAAACAATTAATAAAAGGCACTAAGGTTTCAAGGATCCACTTGTAGCAATCCTTGATGCTCAATTTGCTGTGGTTTCTTACTTTCTCAACTAGAATCGAAATTAAGTCCTATCTAGCTAAATGATAGAGCAGTTAAACCAAACAATCTGACATATGTGTGAATCATGTACATGATTCTCTCAATTCAAGCTAGGACGTGAGAACACTCAATTACATAGGTCAGTCCCAATTCCAATAGGTTAAGATCACAATCATAATCATCATTAAACTTTGTCACTAAGCATAATTAGATCATAATTTGAACTTGATCCAAATCACATGCACAGTCTCACATACTTCAGAATTTTCAGAAAAGTTAGACTTTTGGTATGAAGCTCCCACATGAAGATCATAGATCTAGAGCATATTCCAATTCCTCGGATCATACATGTCTAGACTGCTCAAATCAATTAAGAACTCAAGCAATTCTTCCAAACATCCATGAGTCATCATAAGATTAAGAAAAACTACTTAGAACTTTATTTAAACTTCAAACCATTGTTCTTCAATAGAAATCCAACTTAAAACTAAATCAAACGAATTGAAACATCTTAGATTCACTACAAGCCTCACCTCTTAGCCCTAGCTAAGAGGTTTAGCAGTTCATGATCTAAGGAAACATGAAAACAACTAAACAAAGCATAAACTAGAAAACCAAACTAGGAGGAGTTGTAGAACTCCAAATCCGACTTCCGCCATCTCCCACCGTGCTTAATCTCTTCTAGGATGCGCTAGGAACGATCTCTAGGTATCCTTTTATACTGGGGAAGCTCTGCTACGTTAGAATCATCTAGAAATTGCGTAAGGTTACGCAGTGCGCAGAGAAAATCGGAGTCCGGAATTGGAAATCACTGATGTCTTCACATGGCCGACCGGTTGCATAAGGCTGGCCGACCGGTCACGACCGGTCGAACTTGATATGGGGCAGTCCAGAGTGCATGCTGGAAGTAGACAGGCTCTGGCCGACCGGTCAAGACCAGTCGGCCCTGTTGTATTGCTGGTCCAGAGGAGAAACAGGAGGTGGCCGATCGGTCTAGACCGATCGTGGCCCCCCCTGGCCGACCGGTCACGACCGGTCTTGGCCCTTTTCTTCTTCATTTTCTTCTTCCTTTCTTCTCTCTCCGCTCTCCTTGCTTTCTTCTTTCTTTGGCCCTCCTTCAACCTTCATCCAATTGTTCTAAATGGATCCTTTTGGACTCCAATTGACGAAGTTCATTCTCGTTCCTACAATCACATAACATGCGTTAGATGGGCCTTTTAAACATGAAAACCATGCATATAATGTGATGTTATGGCCAATGCAATGTATAAATTGGAGGTTCAACAATTGCCACTAACAACATCAAGGCCTCTACCGTCTAACATCAAACCATTGAAGCTTGATCTTAAACCATTGCTATCCGAGCTGAAATATGTATATTTGGGTCAAGAAGAAACATTCCCGGTTGTCATTGCCTCTCACCTAGAAAAAGACTAAGAGCTCAAGTTGATTGAGCTACTCAAAGAACATAGGGGAGCCATAGGTTGGACAATAGCGGACCTCAAGGGGATAGACTCTTTAGTATGTACTCACCATATCCACCTCGAAGAGAACGCAAAAACGACTAGACAACCTCAAAGAAGGTTAAATCCAAATATGATGGAGGTTATCAAAACCGAGGTGTTAAAGCTATTAAATGTGGGTATCATCTACCCCATCTCGGATAGCCAATGGGTGAGTCCTACCTAAGTTGTCCCTAAGAAGTCCGGTATTAACATCGTAGAAAACGCCAACAATGAGCATATACCGACTAGAGTGACCACTGATTGGCGTGTGTGCATTGATTATCGAAAGTTAAACACGGTCACTAGGAAGGACCACTTCCCTCTCCCATTCATGGATCAAATTTTGGAGAGGTTAGCGGGTCACTCCTATAATTGCTTCCTAGATGGCTATTCCGGTTACAATCAAATTGAGATAGCCCCAAAAGACCAAGAGAAGACCACCTTTACATGCTCGTTCAGCACCTTCGCATACCGAAGAATGCCATTCGGGCTATGTAATGCACCCGCCACATTCCAACGATGCATGTTGAGTATTTTCTCAGACATGGTGGGTGAATTTCTCGAGGTATTCATGGATCATTTTTCTGTTTTTGGTTGTACGTTTGAAGAGTGCCTCAATCACTTGAAGTTGGGATTCCTCATCTAGCAGTTTGTAGACACTTCGAGCATTATTTGTTGAATTTTTTTTTAATTTTCTAAAAATTCAAAACTCTTTTAGAAAATTTTGTTTCTATGCATTCGGGATGATACGAGTCTAAGAAAAGGAGATACGAAGTGAGTGATGTTGCAAGTCTTGAACTACCTATAATATAATGATTTTATATGTGAATTCCCTTATTTATATGATTGATAGAAAATTTGAACACTTCTACACCTAGTTCACATTGCACGATTTTCATGATTTGAAAGGATTATGTAGCTTTGTGGATTGGCTAGATTTAGATTTGAGGTGTTGAGAAACCAAGACAGGGTACTTTATCCATCCTTGCCCATGGGAAAATAACGAAAGATATGGATTTCTAAAAATCCTATCAATGAAAAAGAAAAAAAAGGGAAAGGAAGGATGAAAACATGATAATAAAGAATATGGTGGAAAATTCTGAAAAGCGCTACCTATTACCAACCGGGGGATGGTCTACCCATAACCAAAGCAAAAAATGGGACGTAGTGTGAAAGCCGTCGGAAGGACGGTAAGGCAAATTCCTGTCATAGGCTTGTTGTTGATCGTTACACTTTTTGATCTATAGTTTAGTTGATCTATGAAGAAGATAATCTCGGAAACTCATGAGATGAGCCATCACTATGCACACTAGGTTGAATTTGTTCAAGCTCTTCTATTTATCAATCAATCAGCGGGAATTTCATATGAACACTTATTATGTTTTGAGAATTTAAGGTTTCAGCTTCTATCACCTAATTTTTCTTATTTTTACCCTTGTATGTCTTGGGATGGATAGAAGCATATTTTCTGAAGGAGAGTTGGATTTTGAAGATTTGAACTGGTTTCACGCATGTTTTACTCAGGACTAGCAAAATGCTAATTGGGGGGGTGTGTTGAGCTTCCAATTAATACATTCACTAGCTTATTACATCACATTATATGCATGGTTGCATGCTTAAAAGGCCCACCTAATGCGTGATTTGTGATTGTAGGAGCAAGGCGGATATTTCACTAATTCAAGGCTAAAAAGGTCACCAAAGGCACATTGAAGATCAAAGAACTAAGTGCCAAAAGATGGGAGAAAGAAGCAAGGGAGAAAGAGAAAGAACGAATGAAGAAGTGTAACACTCTGCACTGAGGACCGGTATCCGACCGGTCTGCCAAGACACAGGACCGGTCGTCTGACCGGTCTGCAATTCAACAGAGACCCCCATTGCTGCAATTCTCACTGGACCCAGCTAGACCGATCGTCAAACCGGTCGTACATTGCTCAGACCGGTCGAGCACTCAACAGAAGGAGGGTGAAAATTCCAAAAGTCATTAGACTGTTTTTGCCATTTTACGACCGGTCGTCCGATCCGTCGTCCAAGAGCTTAGACCGATCGTCCGACCGGTCGACTGCGTAACAGAGCTTGTCCTACAAGCTCCGATTTTCTCTACACAGCTCCGTGATTTCTTGCGCAGTCTAGAATCTTCCACACTATTCTATAAAAGAGGACCTAGGGCTTCGTCTAAAGGCATCCTAGAAGAGATTGGAGGTCCTGGGAAGTGAAGGAGAGTACTGTGGAGCGTCCACAACTCCGTCGATTCTGATTTTTCTAGTTTTTTATGTTTTTATTTAGTTTTTCTTTTTTATTCTAGTTGTAGTATGACAATGCTCGGCTAGAACCTCTCAGCTAGGGCTGAGAGGTGAAACTTGTAGCCAATTTCATGTTTAATTCAGTTTGATTTAAGTACTTTCACTTTAAGTTTGGATTTTGAATATTGTAGTTCGAATAAAGTTAATATATTTAGAAGTTTTATGAAAGTTCATGTGCTTCAGGCATGGATTCCTTGCAATTCTCTGAGATTATCATATTTGGCTTGATTAGATTCGAATTATGGTAACCCTTAAGCATGCCATAGTTTATAGGCATGGCTGTTACTCCAAAGGCTATGATTTTGAATGCTATGGGATTGAATAGGACTAGAACTTGGAAGTTCAACTTAAGTGGGATTGAATGTGTTTCAATGCTTTATCTTCCAACTAGATGAGAGATAGAACTTTGAATCTAGTTGTGTTTTATGCTTGGATTGATTAGATTAACATGGGATTGCTACAAGTGGATCCTTGAAAGCCTTAGTTCCTTTAATTATTGATTTCTCTAAAATACTGTTTTAAGTTAGTTCTCTTAATTCAAAACTCTAAATTGTTTCAATTCTAGTTGCTGGAATAGTTTAGAATTGGTTTTCTAATTCCTCGTGGATCGACCTCGGTCTTAGCAAGAATTATTACTATATCGCAGCCTTGCACTTGAGGCATGCGAACAAACCCTACCAACTCAGTATATTTCAAAATATACCCTTACACTCCGGGTCTAAATGAGTTGAGAAATAAATATACCCTTGCACTCTGGGTCTAAATGAGTTGAGAAATAAATATACCCTTACACTCCGGGTCTAAACGAGCTTGCAAATTTCTAAAATACCTCAGGCTATGGGTCTAAACTGAACCATACAGCCTCCAAGTTATGAGGATAAACTGAACCATACAGCCTCCAGGTTACGAGGATAAACTGAACCATACAACCTCCAGGTTATGAGGATAAACTGAACCATACAACCTTCAGGTTATAAGGATAAACTGAACCATACAGCCTCCAGGTTATGTGGATAAATTGAACCATACGACCTCCAGGTTACGAGGATAAATTGAACCATACCGCCTTTAGGTTACGAGGATAAACTAAATCATATAGCCTTCAGGTTATGAGGATAAACTGAACCATACAACCTCCCGAATATGAGGATAAACTGAACCATATCCCTCCAACGAGTTATGAGGTTAAACTGTACTATCCCTCCAACGAGTATGAGGCTAAACTGAACCACATGAAGGTCGATCAATTAATCAATCAAATCAAATATCAAAAAATCCATATCAAGACAAAACCCCAATATCGAAATGAAATCTTTACATCAATTAGATCAAAACGAAATCACTACCTCATCGAACAAGATCCTAACATCACGTGAATCAAATATCCACATCATTGGATCAAATTTAAATCTCTGCATCACTCCGATCAATCATGAATTCGAGATATTCAATCATAATCATCGATCCCGATGATATCTTCAGAATCCTCAAATCAATCTAATTTATTGCAAAACTAGAATCAGAAGAGCGCACCCTATAAATGGTTTTATACAAGACACAATGCTTCCATTATATTATTTCGGCATGGGTTTTCTCTTGATCATTATAGCCTTCTTCTACTTTGTAGGAGAGCAATTCACAGTCGATGATATCTTATGTACATGGCTCCATATTATTATTCTGTCACGGGTTTTCTTGTCATCATTACGGCATTCTCGTACTCTATATGGGAGCAATTCAGACTCAATAATCCTTACATATGTGGCTTCTTATGAAGATGGTTAAGGCATTCTAATATATATTAGCTCATATCGGAACATCAACAGCCTTCTCTTATGAATAGTTTCACAACGAGAGTATATGATTGAAGACTACGGTTAGATGGCCTTCTATATGGATTTCTAGGGCATGAAAGTGTTCTTTAGCAAGGTATCTTTATAAATTCAAGTCTTTATATGTGATGTTATCTCCTTACGTGCCTAGTTTCCTAGAGAATAGTATTTGTAAGGTGATCAGTCGGATACACTAGGGGCAAGCCCAGCACACGGTGAGAAGCTCATGTGAAGAGAAGAAAATACTGGGGGCAAGCCAGCAGTCCCAATATAATGCTCCATGTCACGAGCCTAAACTGAATCCCATATAATACTCCAGGTCATGAGTATAAACTGAATGTTTTCTTATAAAGAAATGGCAAACCTGATATTGTATCTTCAAGAGGTAGCTCTCTGTATTGTATATGGAATCATAAAACTCTTCGTATCACCTATGGAATCATACAACTCGTTGTATCATATAAGGAATCATGCAGCTCTCCGCACCTCTTATATAATTATTCACTTCTCTGTTTCACTTATAGAACAATTCACTTCTTTACGTTGCATCTAAAACTACTCGTATTCGATACAGGATCATTCCTGAGTTCACGTCATGAATATGAATTATCCTCAGAATATGAATCATGTCTTCAATATATATTCAAAAGAGAATTATTATTCAGCATATATCACAAGGCAGTATTATTCTTCAACTTCTATCAGTAATGAAAACTATTCTTCACCCTGCATCACAAGGCAATATTATTCTTTAGCCTTTGTCAGAAAGAGAAATTATTCTTCAGCCTATATCACAAGATAGTATCATTCTTCAGTTCCCATTAGAAAGAGAATTATCTTTCAGCCCGCATCATAACCGAAATCATTAGCTGCTTCATGTTGCACCTAGAATTATCCTTCAGACAATATTACCATCTAAAGCATATTACGAAGAGGAGATGTTCACTGACCCATATTGTGGGCTGGGATTGGTCCTCAAAAGGTGTTACTCTTCAATCTATATCAGAAAGGGAACCATTCTTTGGCTCACATAACAATGCTAGATCATTCTTCGAACAGACTTATATTTAAGCTAAAGTTACGAGGAAGAGTTGTTCACCAGGTCACATCGCGAATCAAGATCATCAGTTAGTTGATCTATCCAGACGGAATACCTAGAGACTTGAATGCTTGAAAGATAGGCAATTTCTAAACCAATCAGACCTTCCATCTTCAATGGTGCAAGCCGTTAAACACATTTTGCTCGGTCTCAGACAGCATAACCTTTAGCAGAAAGAAGATCGCAATCCCTCAAGAAGGATTGTGACCCGTCAAGGTGGGAAGATAGAGTGAGGCCAAGTAAGAAGATCATGCAAGCCATGGGTCTTTTGTATTTGAAGCTAACGAGTCACATGAGGAAAATGACAGAGTATATAAGAAGAGAGAAGAATTAGGGGCAAGCCCGGATTTACAACAAGTGAAGCTGGTAACAATGACTTATGTAGACAAAGTTGATTCAGAGGATTTTATTAAAGTGTCGTGACCCAGTATTGTGCCAGTGCAAATTAAAGATGACGGGTAACCCACCGATAATGAACTGCAAGGAATTAGCCTAGGAGTCCCCGAAGAGCTATGAGGCACATATCTAAGTATGAATATCCTCGAGGATGGAGGGTAGGCTCAGCATGACCCGCAACGTTAAGGGGGTATTGAGCTTAGCAACACCCAAAGCGATTGTCAAGGGAATCTACTCCTGTTTTCTTTTACAATATCGTTATCCTGCACAAGCGACAGATCCGAATACCATGCTCTAATTATCAATCTATGGTTGGCACAAGACATGTATATCGCATCATCATAGATATACAATGAGTCTTAATCAATCATCAGATAACTAACAACTAAATATAAAGTATATAAGCCAGATTTTTTGCCACATCACCACCTGGCATATCCGCTGTTTCTAAGGTAGTACAATCATATACACCTCCAGACAAGAGAATATACAAGTAGACGTCCTTACAAACTTGATTGCCGCCCTTGCACACCCAGGGCAGCCCTTTACACATCACTATAGAAGAGTAGAGAATTTCGCCATTACCGGAGCTGAAAGGCCTCCTGTTGCTGACCTATGTGTTGCCTTAAAGAGGTGAAGGAAGCTCAGAGACCGCCATTTATAATCTATTTGGAGTACAATCACTAAGAGAATTGAAATAGGGATAGCCATAGTAAGGGAAAATGGGAAGGATATCAAAATGCAAGACGAGCTCCTCCAAGCCTCAACGATCCGCAATAAGTTACACACCGTGGGGAAAGAAGTAGAGTCGATGAAGAAATAATCAATCCCGATGCATGATGCCTTAGAACAAATTGCCACCGCAGGACTTAAATCCTTGAAGGACATCTCACCGAGCGCTGTGTTGAGCTCTTAAATGTGCATATTCTAACCCCATTTCATTACTAACTATGCTTGAAATAAGTGATTAAAGACCCAACTAATACATGGTTTTGTGGTTGTAAGAATGAGAGAGAGAATTCATCAATTGAGGGCTTAGAGATGCTGTTTACACACCTTGAAGATCAAAGGAATGAAGGACCAAAGGTGGACCAAAAGTGCATTGAAGATGAAGGAGGAGAAGCTGAGAATTCAGCCAATTTCATGTCCACCGGCCGGCCAAACCCTCCAGAAATAAAAAATTCACTAGACACGTTTTAGGAGGCAGACCCCTTGACCGGCCGACCGGCCGGCTGAAGGGTCGGTCAATACATTTCAACATCCAGCGAATTCAGCAGTTTGAAGTAGTTCCACCGGCCGGTCGACTGATGGGTCGGACTGTGTAAAAAAGACTCCAGTGAGAATTGCATTTACAGGCACTTTGTCCGCTCAAGAACATCGGAGCTCCGAAAATCTCTGCGCAAAGCGTAGTTTTTGTGGGATTTCTTAAAGTTTCTTCGCACCTAGGGCCCCAAAGCTATAAAAGGACTCCTCTAGCTCGTTCCTAGGGCATCCTAGAAGAGATTTACCATGGTGGGAGGTGGCGGAAGTCAGATCCGGAGTTCTACAACTTCTTTTAGTTTGTTCTTCTAGTTTTTATATTTTTCTTAATTGCTTTCATGTTTCCTTGGATCATGAACGGCTAACCTCTTAGCTAGGGCTAAGAGGTAAAGCTTGTAGTGAATCTAAGCTTGTAGTCTATAGAAACATAGTTTCCAAGAGAGAGTTGAGTTTTCAGATAAAGGGATTGTTTCACGCTTGTTTTTCTCGAGACTAGCAAAATGCTGGTTGGGGGTGTGTTGAGCCTCCAATTTATACATTCACTAGCCCGTTACATCACATTATATGCATGGTTTGCATGTTTAAATGGCCCATCTAATGCGTGATTTCTGATTGTAGGAGCGAGACGGAGATTTCACTTATTTAAGGCTAAAAAGGTCACCAAAGGAACATTGAAGATCGAAGAATTAAGTACCAAAGGATGAGAGAAAGAAGCAAGGGAGGAAGAGAAAGAACGAAGGAAGAAGTGCAACACTCTGCACTGAAGACGGGTCATCCGACCGGTCTGCCAAGACACAGGACCGGTCGTCCAACCGGTCTGCAATTCAACAGAGGCCCCCATTGCTGCAATTCTCACTGGACCCAGCTAGACCGATCGTCAGACCGGTCGCATATTGCTTAGACCGGTCGTCAGACCAGTCGAATACTCAATAGAGAGGGGGAGGAAAATCCAAAAAGTCACTGGACTGTTTTTGTCATTTTACGACTGGTAGTCCAGGAGCTCAAACTGGTCGTCCGACCGATCGGCTGCGTAACAGAGATTGTCTTACAAGCTCCGATTTTCTCTGCGCAGCTCCGTGATTTCTTGCATAATCTGGAATCTTCTGCACTATTCTATAAAAGGGGACCTAGGGCTTCGTCTAAAGGCATCCTAGAAGAGATTAAAGGTCGTGGGAAGTGGAGGAGAGCACTGTGGAGTGTCCACAACTCTGTCGATTCCAGTTTTTCTAGTTTTTTATGCTTTTATTTAGTTTTTCTTTTTTATTCTAGTTGTAGTATGACAATGCTCTGCTAGAACCTCTCAGCTAGGGCTGAGAGGTGAAGCTTGTAGCCAATTTCATATTTAATTCAGTTTGATTCAAGTACTTTCACTTTAAGTTTGGATTTTGAATATTCTAGTTCGAATAAAGTTGATATGTTTAGAAGTTTTATGAGAGTTCATGTGCTTCAGACATGGATTCCTTGCAAGTCTCTAAGATTATCATATTTGGCTTGATTAGATTCGAATTATTGTAACCCTTGAGCATGCCATAGCCCACAGGCCTGGCTGTTACTCCGAAGGTTATGATTTTGAATGCTATGGGATTAAATAGGATTAGAACTTGGAAGTTCAACTTAAGTGTGATTGAATGTGTTTCAATGCTTTATTTTCCAACTAGATGAGAGATAGAACTTCAAATCTAGTTGTGTTTTATGCTTGGATTGATTAGATTGAAATAGGATTGCTACAAGTGGATCCTTGAAAGCCTTAGTTCATTTAATTATTGATTTCTCTAAATTACTGTTTTAAGTTAGTTCTCTTAATTCAAAACTCTAAATTGTTTCAATTCTAGTTGCTGGAATAATTTAGAATTGGTTTTCTAATTCCCTGTGGATCGACCTCGGTCTTATCGAGAATTATTACTACATCTCAACCTTGCACTTTAGGCGAGCGAACAAGTTTTTGGCACCGTTGTCGGGGAATTTATATAAACAGTTCTAGATTGTTTTAGTAGCTATAGAAGTAGAAGTAGATAGGTTTTTCTGATTTCTTAGGACTAACAAGTTGTTTTGTTTTGTAGGAATTCTTCCATAGTTCAAGCGAATCGGGTAATATCCTTCTAACTTAGTGCTTTTTACAGATTTTTCAATTTTTTAATTTTTGTTAAATTAGGATTTATTTAGATCTTAGTTGTGTGGTTTATGTCCCATTGGGAACGTGACCACACCAATCGTCTCCAATCCGAAGGTGGTCTAGTTGGACCATTATCAGTCCATAAACGAGTCCAAAAATACCAAGAGTTTTGTGATAGTTTGGGGAGTATAGATCAAACACCTTTAAGGAATCCCCCCACCCCCCACTTCAACGACAAATGCAAATCAAGAGGGAGTAGGAGAGAATGAGTACACAATGTTCCTCCAATGAGATCTTTACGGGACTACCTACAACCGGCCCGTACAACTACACCCTCGTGCATGGTCTTACCACTAACCGGGGGAAACATTGATATAAAGCCGGGTGTGATTCAAATTATACCAAAGTTTCATGGGCTAGACTCTAAAAGCCCATATTTACACTTAAAGGAATTTGAAGAAGTGGTAGCTACTTTGCAATACCCATGAGTTTTGTAAAACGTGTGAGCCTTGTCAAAAATTGGGAGGAATATTTCGTAGAAATATGATGCCACTCAATCCCATCTTACCATTCAAAATTTTTTATTGTTGGGGCATCGATTTCATGGGTCCATTCCTATCTTCTTTTGAAAATTTATATATTTTGCTTGTCGTCGATTATGTTTCAAAATGGGTCGAGGCGATTCCATGCTAGAACAATGACCATAAAACAGTCATTCGTTTCTTAAAAGAAAATATCGTTTCCCGGTTTGGAACACCTCGAGTCATTATAAGCGATGGAGGATCTCTTTTTTGTAACCGCCCGTTTGAAGCTTTAATGAGGAAATATGGCTAAATCACAAGGTGAGCACTCCCTATCACCCACAAACAAGTGAACAAGATGAAATATCCAACAGGGAAATTAAATATATTTTGGAGAAAACAGTGAACCCCGATTGCAAAGATTGGTCACTTCAACTTACCGATGCACTCTGAGCTTACCGTACCGCTTTCAAGATCCCCACTGGAATGTCTCCCTATAGACTTGTCTATGGGAAAGCTTGTCACTTGCCCGTTGAATTGGAACATAGGGCATATTGGGCGATAAAGAAGATGGATTTTGATTCTGACAAAGCAAGCTTGTTGCGCAAACTTCAATTGAATGAACTTGCGGAACTTCGGAACAAGGCATATGAAAATGCGAGAATTTACAAAGACAAGACGAAGGTGTTCCATGATAAGAACATCCTTCGTAAGACCTTCACAATTAATCAAAAGGCCCTTATGTATAATTCTCAGCTACATTTATTTCTAGGGAAATTGAAGTCTCGATGGACTGGTCCTTTCATTGTGAAAATTGTTTATCCATATGGGACTGTCGAGTTGTTGAATCTAAGGAATGGTAATATCTTTAAAGTAAATGGTTAGCGATTAAAGCCGTTCTTTGAGAATTTTTCTTCAGAAGGTATGTCCATACCTCTAACTGATCCTGTGTATTAGGGTATTTGATCTCCTAGTCTGATGAAGGTATAGAGTAGTTAGGATTAGGATTTTGTTGCTTTTGGTTTGCTTTTTCATAGGTTTGTTTGAAAGAAGTAGAATTCCAGTTTTTGTTCTCTTAAGTACTCTCATTCCTCACTCCCTTTATTTTATAATTGCTCTCATATTTTGCTTATTGCATATCTTTTACATTGAGGACAATACAAGATTTGGTTGGGGGGTGTTAGATCACTAGGATGAATCTAGTGTTTTGTAACATCTCAAGCAATATGAAAAACATTTTTCAGATTTTTTTCTACAAATTCAAACCTCCATTGGAAATCTTTGTTTATATGCATTCGGGACGATGTAAGTACAAGAAAAAGAGAGGCGAAGTGAGTGATGTTAAATACTTTGAACAATCTCTCAGGTACTAGTCTTAAATGTGAATTCCCCCTATTTTTATTATTGATAGAAATTTTAAACACATTTACACCTAGTTCACATTATACAATTTTCATGCTTTGAAAGGATCATTAGAATTGTGGATTAGCTAGGTTTAGGATTTGAGGTGTTGAGGAACCAAGCCGGGGTACTTTGTCCATCCTTGTCCATGGGAAAATAACGAAAGATATGGATTTCTAAAAATCCTATCTAATGTGTGTAAAAAGGAAAGGAAGGATGAAAATATAGGAATGATTGAAAATATGGTGGAAAATTTCGAAAAGGGCTACCTATTACCAATCGGGAGATGGTTTACCCGTAACCAAAGCCGGAAATGGGAAGTAGTATGAAAGTCGTCGGAAGGACGGTAAGGCAAATTCCTGTCATAGGCTTGTTGTTGATCTATACACCCTAAATCCATGCTTTAACTGATTTATGAAGAAGATAATCCTGGAAATCCATGAGATGAGCATTCACTGAGCACACTAGGTTAACTTCTTTGAATCGTTCTATTTATCAATCAATCAGCAGGAATTACATATGAGCACTTCTTATGTTCTGAGAGATTGAAGGTTTCAACATCTATCAATAAGTATTTTCGATTTTTGCACTTGCACGTCATGGAGTGTATAGAAGACGAGTTTCTGAAGGAGAGTTGAGTTTTGAAGAATGAAATTTGTTTCACGCATGTTTTGCTCGAGACTAGCAAAATGCTTGTTGGGGGTATGTTAAGCTCTTAAATGTGTATATTCTAACCCCATTTCATCACTAACTATGCTTGAAATACATGATTAAAGACCCGACTAATGCACGGTTTTGTGGTTGTAGAAATGAGAGAGAGAATTCATCAATTGAAGGCTTAGAGATGCTGTTTACAAGCATTGAAGATTAAAAGACCAAGCGCCAAAGGCTGGAAGAAAGAAAGCAAAGGAGAGAAGAAGGAAGTGCAGAAAATTACACTGAAGTCCGGTCGTCCGATCGGTCGTTCCTAGCCCAGGACTGGTCGTCCGACCAGTCTAAACACTTAATAGGAGGACCCTGCTACCAAACATTGCTGGACCAATCACGACCGGTCGTTCGGCTGGTCGTCCACTACTCAGACCAGTCGTCGAATTAAAATTTGGGTTCAAATTTCCAGAAAACTCTCTGGACTGTTTTTGGCCTTTTGCGACCGATCATGCGACCGGTCGTCCACGAGCTTAGACTGGTCGTCCGACCAGTCTCTGCGTAACAGAGCTTCTTCTACAAGCTCCGAAATTTACTGCGCAAAGCGCAGTTTTTATGGATTTTTCTGCACATCTAAGGCCTCAAACCTATAAAAGGACTCCTTTAGCTCGTTCCTAAGACATCCTAGAAGAGAATTACTATGGTGGAAGGCACAGAAAGTCGGATCCAGAGTTCTACAACTCCTCCTAGTTTGTTCTTCTAGTTTTTATATTTTTCTTAGTTGGTTTCATGTTTCCTTGGATCATGAAAGGCTAAACCTCTTAACTAGGGCTAAGAGGTGAAGCTTGTAGTGAATCTAAGATGTTTTAATTCGTTTGTTTTGGTTTCAAGTTGGATTATTAGTGAAGAACAATGGTTTGAAATTTGAATAAAGTTCTAAGTATTCTTTCTTAGTCTTATGATGACTCATAGATGTTTAGAAGAATTGCTTGAGTTCTTAATCATTTTGAATGGTTCTAGACCTGTATGCTCCGAGGAATCGGATTCAATACGCTTTAGACCTTGGAATCTTATGTGAGAATTTTTAACCAAAGTTCTATTTTTCTAAATTTCTGAGTTATGTGTGATTTTGTAAGTGACTTGAATGAAGTTCAAATCATGATCTAGTTATGCTTTGTGACAGAGTTTAATGATGATTATGATTATGATTTTAATCTATTGGAACTAGGATTGACCTATGCAATTGAGTGTGCTCAAGTCCTAACTTGAATTGAGGGAATCATGTATATGAATCACACATATGGCAGATTGTTTGTTATGACGGCCCTATCATCCGACTAGATAGGATTTGATTTCAATTCTAGTTGTGTAATTACGAAACTACAGCGAATTAAGCATCAAGGATTGCTACAAGTAGATCCTTGAACCCCTAGTGCTCTTCTACATTGTTTACATTCACTTTTAGTTCAAAATATCTATCTACATTCAATTCCAAAATCCTGTTTAGTTGGTTCTCAATTAGAAACCATTGGAAGTGTTTTGTGGGTTCCTACACAAGTCCCTGTGGATCGACCTTGGTCTTACCGAGATTATTACTACATCGCAACCCTACACTTGGGGAAGTGAACAGTTGGTAATAGGTAGCCCCTTTTGGAATTTTCCACCATATTTCCCATCATTCCCATATTTTCATCATTCCTTTCCTTTTTACATACATTAGATAGGATTTTTAGAAATCCAAATCTTTCGTTATTTTTCCCATGGACAAGGATGGACAAAGTACCCGGCTTAGTTCCTCAACACCTTAAATCTAAGCCTAGCCAATCCACAAATCCACATAATCCTTTCAAACCATGAGAATTGTGTAACATGAACTAGGTGCACAATTGTTCAAACATTCTATCGATCACATCAATAGGGGAATTCAAATTGAAAACTACCATATTATAAGTCCTTTAAGAGTTTCGAATCATATTAATTCGTTTCTCATCCTTTCATACTTATGACATCCCAAGTGCATAGAAACAAAGTTTTCCAAAAGAGTTTTGAATTTTCAGAAAAATTGAAAATTTTCTACATAATTACTCAAAATGTCACAAAAGCTAGTAGATTCATCTAAGGAATCTCACCCCACAACCAAAATCCTACATTATCCTCAATGTAATAAGATATGCAATATGCATGACATGAGAGTAATGAGATAAAATAAAGGAGAGTAAGAACGAGAGTACCTAGGGTAACAAGTTGATCAATTCAAGCATCTTCCATTGTCTCGATGAGACTTATTCAATCCTAATTGTAAAAAAATAAATCATAACCTACCTACCTACCTTTGATTAGTCCGATCGACTACATGATCAAATTGGAGCAGGATCTTCATGAATTTCAATAAATTTCTCATGAGGACCATCCAAAGTCCTGCTCGACAGTAGACATGTGTGCTTGTCATCATTGAAGTCCAATCGTATTGTGCACCACATGCATGAAAGGAGGAGATAAGAGCAGCAAAAAGATATCTCCTCAAATTCTGATCTGGGTTATGATTGATTAAAAACGGGTCCTCCCAATTAGAATTATCAATGGGCTGAAGGACCCATGATGGTGGAGAAACATTCATCAAGTTTTCATTGGTTAAAGTTGTCTCCTCTACAATTTTAAAATTGCATGGTGCTTCCACAAACAATGGTAAAGAGTGTAAATTAGTGGAATGTGGTTCTTCAGGCACCGACACCCTGTCTAACAAACTATCCAACTCCTTAATCATCTCATCAACAAGATCATAAGAGTGTGCTAAGCATTCGTCTAGGAAATCGAGATAGTCGGATAAAGGGTCCTCGTCCTTCCTTACTGATTGAAGAAATTTTATTTCAATAGCAAGGAATTCCTCCTCTATAGAGAGGAGGTCTTCTAAGGAAAATTCTTCAGATTTAGTGGGAAGCACATCATCTAACATTGGTTGATCTTTTAAAATTTTAGATTGTGTCACCTCATCATCCAAAGAAACAGAATTTTCAGTCAAAGGGAGGTCTTCCACAATAGAATTTGTCATGTGTTGTTGGTGGAAGGACTAAAAAAGATCGACTTCAGCCATCTCTCTAGCATGCATATCCTCTAGAGACTCATACTCATTATGCCCTTGGGAAAAAGAACCATAAGTTCATAAGCATCCACCGAACCCTCATTATAAGTAACCCCACTATCACTTTCAAATTTTATGGATTCCTCGGGTTCGTTAACCGTCATTGAAATCTCTTCATCATTAAATTCAAAACATCCAAAAAAGATAGTGGACTCACCATAATTAATAATGGCATTGGGATCATCGAGATCAATCTCCTCTAAAAGTCTATTTATTAAATCCGAAGAAAGTGTGACTTGGGTAGCCCCATCCTCCTCATTAGAGGAGATTGATTCAATGCACCCAATTTCGGTCTCAACGTCTTCACAAGATGGCGAGTAGGCTTGATTTGATTGTTCATCTACATACTCTTTTCATATTTCCTAAAGTATTTTTGTATACATGTCATCACAAGAGGAAGACGTTTTAGGGTAATTGTTAATAATTTCGGTTGGTTCTTCCCTTGAACAAGGAGAATGGTGGTTTCCTTAATTAAAACCGTACGCATTGTAGGATGAAGAGTTATATGATGGTTGATAGGCATATTCATACAAGTGATCACGCATTGTCTTAACCGGTTGGCCATTATTCACCCATTCCTTTTGTTGTTGCACATCTCCTACTATAACCGGTGGAACACTCATATTATTTTCAATCCAGTAATCACGTAATGTTTTCCCCGTACGATCATTATTCGATTTTGCTTCGTTCCGGTATTCCCCCATCATCTTACGTCATGTCTCAATATGTGTATTGCTTTCATTAATGTAATCACAATACGTCTTACGTGGGGGGGTAGTGGAGGTTCTTTGAATCTTAGAGAAATACTCATGCTTGGAGGGATCCCAATCACAATGAGTTCGGGTCCCCCAATCCGACTCATCCTCCAAAAGGTACTTGTATGCACCATTCGTCCAATTATACATGATGAAATATTAAGGAATTGGAAACTACCCTAATCTAGAAGAAAGAATAAAAAAGAAGGGAGATGGAGAGATGTTACCCAATAGAGTGAGATCTATGTCAACAACAATGTCCTACAAAATCAAACAAAAAATTGTTAGTAATCTAGAAAAAAATCCTACTTCTAAAAAAACTGAAAATCCTACTTAACAAAGACTATTCTATAGCTACTAGAACAATTAGAACCGTTTAACCTTTTCCCCATCAATGCCACCAAAAACATGTTCGCTCGCCTCAAGTGCAAGGCTGCTGTTGAACCTCCAATTTATACATAATGTAGCCCACTACGTCACATTATATGCATGGTTTGAATCTTTAAAAGGCCCATCTAAGGCATGTTTTGTGATTGTAGGAATGAAAGCAGACTTCACCCAATTGGAGACCAAAAGGGTCCACTTAGAGCCATTGAATGAAGATTGAATGAGGACCCAAAGAAGAAGAAATCAAGTAAAAGAGAGAAGAGGAAAGGAAGAAAATCTGGAAAAATAAGGGTCCGACCGGTCATGACCAGTCAGCCAAGGAAGCCAGACTAGTCAAAACCGGTCGACCACACTACTGCCCATCTTTGGAAGTCCCTGGAGTAAGGACCAGATTGGTCCGACTGGTCAAGACCGGTCATCCACCCCCTGTGCACGCTGAACCTCTAACAAGATCAGTCCAACCGGTCGTGACCGGTCGGCCATGCCTAAAACAGCAATATTCTATTTCGGGCTCCGAAATTCTCTGCACAAGTGCGTATCCTTACGCAAAGTCTGAAAGATTCCTACGCAAGAGAGCTTCCCCACTATAAAAGGACACATAGGGTCTGTTCCTAGGGCATCATAGAAGCTAAGGAACTTCGTGGGAGAGGAAGGAAGCCGTCGTGGAGCGTTTGCAACCCTCCAAACTCCAGGTTTTTATGTTTTCTAGTTTTCTTTTATGAGTTCTAGTTGTAGTATAACAATGCTTGGTTAGAATCTCTCAGCTAAGGCTGAGAGGTGAAGCTTGTAGCCAATTTCATGTCTGATTTAGTTTAATTCAAGTAGCTTTACTTCAAGTTCGAATTTTGAATGTTCTAGTTCTTAAAGTTGATATTTTTAGAAGTTTTATGAGAGTTCATGTGCTCTGGACATGGATTCCTTGCAATTCTCTGAGATTATCATGTTTTGCTTGATTAGATTCGAATTATGGTAACCCTTGAGCATGCCATAGTCCATAGGCATGTCTGTTACTCCGAAGGCTATGATTTCCAATTCTACATGTGGTTGAATGGGACTAGAACTTGGAAGTTCAACTTAAGCGAGATTGAATGTGCTTTAATGCTTTATTTTCCAACTAGATGAGAGATAGGACTTCACATATAGTTGAGTTTTATGCTTGAATTAATTAGATTGACATGGGATTACTACAAGTGGATCCTTGAAAGCCTTAGTGCGTTTAATTACTGTTTTTCTTAAGTTACTGTTTTAGCATAATTATCTCAATTGAACCTCTAAATTGTTGCAATCCTAGTTGCCAGAATAATCTAGAAGTTGTTCTCTAATTCCCCGTGGATCGACCTCGGTCTTATCGAGATTTATTACTACATCGCAGCCTTACACTTGAGGCGAGCGAACAAGTTTTTGACGCCACTGCCGAGGAATTGAGATAACGGTTCTAAATTGTTTTAGTGGCTATAGAGTAGAAGTAGTTAGGTTCTATTGTTTTCTTAGGATTAGTTTTTTCTGAATTCTAGAACTCACAAAGTTTGTTTTGTTTTGTAGGAAGTTATTCTAATTCAAGCAAATCAGTACTATCCTTCCAACTTGAACTCTTTTTAGTTTTTGGTTTTCATTTTCAGATTTTAGGATTTAGGATTAGTTTAGATTTTGGATTTTGTGGTTTATGTCCCGTTGGGAACGTGACCACTCCAATCGTCTCCAATCCAAAGGTGGTTTCGTTGGACCACTCTCTGTTCATAGACGAGTCCAAAAATCTGTAGAACATTGTGATAGTTTGGGGCGTATGGATCAAACGCCTTTAAGGAATCCTCCCCTCCCCCCCCCCCCCCCCCCCCCCCCCCCCCCCCCCCCACTCCAACAACAAATGCAAATCAAGAGGGAGTAGGAGAGAATGAGGTACATAATGTTCCTCCAATGAGATCATTACGGGACGACCTACAACCGGCCCGTGCAACTACACCCTCATGCGTGGTCTTACTACCAACCGGGGGGAATATTGATATAAAGCCAGGTGTAATTCAACTTATACCAAAGTTCCATGGGCTAGACTCTGACAGCACATATTTGCACTTAAAGAAATTTGAAGAAGTGGTGGCTACCTTGCAATACACTAATGTTTCGGAAGATACCATTAAACTTAAACTCTTTCCCTTTTCATTGAAAGAAAGGGCCAAGACTTGGTTTCACTCTCTTAGACCACACTCGATAGGGTCATGGAACGAGATGACCCGGGAATTCTTGAAAAAGTTCTTCCCGGCTCATAAAACGAACACCCTTCGAAGAGCCATAATGAATTTTTCGGCTAAAGAGGGTGAATCTTTCTTCCAATGTTGGAAAAGGTTTAAGGACCTCCTACTTGCTTGCCCACATCATTGTTATGAAAGTTGGCGAATCATAAACTTCTTCAATGATGGATTAAGTTCCAATATGAGCCAATTCGTAGAGATGATGTGCAACGGCGAGTTCATGAGCAAAAATCCAGATGAAGCTTGGAGTTATTTGGATATGTTGGCCGAGAATGCCCAATCTTGGGATACCTAGGACAAATCTAATAACCCCAAGCCTCCTCAGAAAAAGAGAAAGGAGGGATCTATGTCCTCAAGGAGGAAGACGATGTGAATGCAAGGTTAGCCAACATCACAAGGAAGATCGAAGCCATGGAACTTAGTAAGAGTGGAGTTTCAAAGTCCAATGAAGCTATTAAGACCATATGTGGAATTTGTTTCACCAATTTACACGTTCCGCAAGATTGTCCTACAATTCCTGCGTTTCAAGAGGTGTTACATGAATACTCAAATGCCACATATGGTTATCAACGGCCTTTCAATGGACCGGTGGGTAACACGTACAATTCTACTTGGAAGAACCACCCAAATTTTAGTTGGAAGAATGCGCCCATAGGCAATCCTACCAACTCTCAAGGAGGGCTGCCCATGCAAAATATGGCCCCACCTCAATTCTCAATGGAGGATACTTTAAAAGCGTTTATATAAGGGCAAACACAGATTAATCAAATGAATCAGCAAATGTTCCAAGAGCTTAAAGTCTCGGTTGATGAGATTAAGGGATGCTTAAATGCTAGGGAAGGGACCTTTCCGGCCCAACCTCAGCCCAATCTAAAGCAAGTACATGAAGTAAGCATTCCTGATCCCTTCAACCAACATATGGAGCAAGCCAAATCTATCACCACTCTTAGAAGTGGTAAACAAATTGACAAATCTATTCCGGTGAAGGCCGACAAGCCTAATGATCCGGTAAATTCTGAGGATGAGGACAGATCCAACTTAGCCCCACAAGAAAAGGAATGCATTTATAAGCCCGTAGCACCATTCCCTTCGAGATTGGTTGTTCCAAAATCTCTTCCAAACTCTCATGATATTTTAGAGATTTTCAGACAAGTCAAGATAAACATTCCCTTACTTGATGCCATCAAACAAATCCCCTCTTATGCCAAGTTTCTAAAGGACCTACGCACAACTAAACACAAATATAATGTGCAATAAAAGGCCTTCTTAAATGAGCAAGTGAGTGCCATTCTCACTCAAAAGACCCCCCAAAATTCAAAGATCCCTGTAGTCCCACAATCTCATGTATCATTGGAAACTACCGGATTAAGCGTGCATTGCTAGATTTGGGGGCAAGTGTAAACTTGATCCCGTACTCGGTATATGAGCAATTGAGTCTTGGTGAATTAAAACCTACCAAAACCACATTGCAACTCGCTAATAGATCCATCCGTATACCGAGAGGGATAGTTGAGGATGTTCTAGTCCAAGTTGACAAATTCTACTACCCGGTAGATTTTATCGTCTTATACACACAACAGGTTCTAGATGCTAGCACTCAAATACAGGTGATTTTAGGCCGCCCGTTCCTTGCTACTTCAAATGCAATCATCAATTGCCGGAACGGGGTAATGCAATTATCCTTTGGGAACATGACATTAGAGGTGAATGTGTTCCACTTGGGCAAAAGGCATAGGAATGTTGATGACGACGAGCTCTTCGAGGTAAACATGCTCGAATCTTTTGAAGAAGAAGAGCTCCTCCAACTTGAACTACTAGAAAGCTTGGAGACATGCTTGGCACATTTTGAGGATTCCAAAGACCCCATCATAGGTGAAATTGTGCAAGCATTGAATATTGAGAGACCGGTAATTTGTACTAGCCGGTGGAGGCCCCATTTTGAAAGATTACCACCAACCACATCAAGGCCTCTACCATCTAATATCAAACCATCAAAGCTTGACCTTAAACCATTGCCATCCGAGCTTAAATATGTATACTTGGGTCAAGAAGAAACATTCCCAGTTGTCATTGCCTCTCACCTAGGGAAAGACAAGAGCTCAAGTTGATTGAGCTACTCAAAGAACATAGGGGAGCCATAGGTTGGACAATAACGGATCTCAAAGGGATAGATTCTTCGGTTTGTACTCACCGTATACACCTCGAAGAAAATGCAAAAATGACTAGACAACCTCAAAGAAGGCTAAATCCAAACATGATGGAGGTTGTCAAAGCTGATGTGTTAAAGTTACTAGACGTGGGTATCATCTACCCCATCTCGGATAGCTAATGGGTGAGTCCTACTCAAGTTGTCCCTAAGAAATCCGGTATTACCATCATAGAAAACGCCAACAACGAACTTATACTGACTAGAGTAACCACCGGTTGGCGAATGTGCATTGATTATAGGAAGCTCAACACGGTCACTAGGAAGGACCACTTCCCTCTCCCATTCATGGATCAAATTTTGGAGAGGTTAGCAGTTCATTCCTATTATTGCTTCCTAAATGGCTATTCCAGCTACAACCAAATTGAGATAGCCCCAGAGGACCAAGAGAAAACCACATTTATATGCCTATTTGGTACCTTCGCATACCGAAGAATGCCATTTGGGCTATGTAATGCACCCGCCACATTCCAACAATGCATGTTGAGTATTTTCTCGGACATGGTGGGTGAATTTCTTGAGGTGTTCATGGATGATTTTTTTAATTTTTTGTTGTACTTTTGATGAGTGCCTCAATCACTTGAAGTTGGTCTTGATGAGGTGTGAGGAGAAGAACCTTGTTTTAAACTGGAAAAAGTGTCATTTCATGGTACAAAGTGTTAGTGCACTTTTCCATGGCATACTAGTGCACCTTGTTTGTCAATCACTTACAGCAGTGAGTCTAGAGTCAGTTGAGCCCAATGAAGACGAAGACCGAAGACTCAAGATGGACCGGCTGCATCAAGAATGAAGATACAGGTAAATGAGATGCCTTGATGCCTTAACCTCCACCAAAACCTATCCCCTGTGTATCTTTGATGTCCTTGACCATATTTAGAACCATTTAGGCATCATAGATAGGCCCTAGGTGTCCCATTTGAACACCCCAACCTAGGACTAAATCCACAAGCTGAAGAAAGTAGAGATTCAGCATATGTGTTAGGGAACCAAGCTGATCCCAGGCATGACCGACCGGTCTAGACCGGTCAGGACCGGTCGGCCAAAGCTGCTGACCCTTGTGGAGTGAAATGGCTGGGCTGCCGACCGGTCATGACCGGTCGGCTAGGTGAAAGAACTGCCTCTAGCAGGTTTGCAAAGGGCAGCCGACCGGTCAAGACCGGTCGGCCTTCACATGGCATATGGATCAGCAAGGGGGGCCGACCGGTCATGACCGGTCGGCCAGTGTATTCGGCCTGGGAGCTTAAAATAGACAGCAAAGGCCTCCGACCGGTCATGACCGGTCGGCCTGCAGTGTTAAGGCAGTCCAGTAAGGGGGTCCGACCGGTCATGACCGGTCGGCCCATATATGTGGCCTATACACTTGAGGTTCTTCAGCAGGGGAGTCCGACCGGTCATGACCGGTCGGGGCAGGCCGTTTTATGGCCGTTTTATGACCGTTGGAGCCTCTTTTCTATAAATATGGAGCTCCATTCTTGGGTCATGGAGAGAAGTTTTTGACAGCCCATTCCATACTCATCTTGTACATCTTTGGGGCCTCAAAGAGGAGGTTTTCAAGTCATATCCCTTGTGTTTCAAACACAAGTATGGGCATTCAAATGCTATCAAGAGATGACTTGATTCCTCTCTCAAATCTAGAGGTGTGACACTATTCCACATAGGTATATCCTTTGTCCAAGACCTCTAGAAGACTCTCTAGGTGAATCTCCTAGTTGGAACAACCTACACATCCCATGTATGAGATTCACCCATCCTCCTAGCACCTTGGGCTTTTCAAGGCATCGCATGCAAGGTGTTTGATCGAATGTGGCTGAGGCATTGGCAACGCAACGGCGGCACGATCGAGGGAGCAAAGGGAAGCTGATTGAAGCACGGGAGAGCAAAGATCAAGCAACCCAATACGATGCTAAACAAGGGGCTCATCCGACAAGTAAGTTGTCTCATTTGAGAGTCCATTTTAGAGTTTGTTTGTCAACTCGCCTTAGGGACGTTAGCCGTTCCTTGGCCCGTCAGCCGGGCCTAAACTAAGTCTCCAAGGGGGAGCCTCCGACACGGGAGTAAACGTGCGATAAGGTTGAGAGTTAGCCTATGTCTAAAACTCCGGATACGGTTGAGAGGTGAACCGATAAAACCTCCGTGTAAAGGTTGAGAGGTGAACCTCATTTAAAACCTCCGATAGTGAATGCCGGTGTGCTCAAAGGGGTTGAGTACTTGAACCGGGAGTGGAGTAGACACGTAGTCGAACCACTATACATTCTTGTGTTTGTGATTGTTATTGAGCACATTGATATCTTTGCATTGTTAGTTTAATTGCTTAATTATGAATGATTGATATGAATGCATGCTAGGCACTTTTTAGGCATCCTTGCATAAGATGTACCTTCACTACTTGTGTAGACTTGAGCTCATTGATCCAATCTCATAAGACTACACAAGGAGCATAGGTTAGTAGCTTAATTAGTTGAATCATTTTCTTACCTATGCATGCTTAGACTAGGTTTGGTTATTGCTTAACTCTTGCTAGTCTTGTGATTGGACCCACCAAGGCTTGGAAGCCAAGGTGTTCTTGCTTACCTAGCTTAAACTTGTTGAATTGCATAAGTAGGCGAAAAGAATTTTAAAAAGGTCCTATTCACCCCCCCCCCCCCCCCCCCCCCCCCTCCCCCTCTAGGTCCATAGACATATCTCCGAGTATCTCTACTAGCGGTGAAAACCGCAATTTCACAAAGAGGAATAATCCTTGGACATATCATCTCGTCCAATGGAATAGAGGTAGACCAGGCAAAAATTGACATAATTTCCAATCTACCACCACCCAAAAGCATACGCGATGTGCCGTCTTTCCTTGGACACGTCGATTTTTTAGAAGGTTCATAAAGGACTTTAATCATATCTCTAGGCCCTTATGTAACCTTCTCCAAAAGGAAAATCAATTTGAGTGGAGTGCCGAATGTCAATTAGCTTTTTCAAAGCTAAAAGACATGTTGACAACCGCTCCTATCATGCAACCACCAGATTGGTCCATACCTTTCGACTTAATGTGCAATGCGAGAGATTATGCTATTGGGGTGGTGTTAGGCCAAAAGAAGGATAAGAAGCCTCATGTTACCTACTACGCAAGTTAATTACTCGACTATGGAGAAAGAGCTCCTAGCCGTCGTCTTTGGCTTGGACAAATTCAGGCCTTACTTAATAGGATCCAAGGTCATCGTTTACATAGATCATGCGGCGCTGAAACACTTTCTTTCTAAGAAGGATGCCAAGCCCCGTTTGCTTAGATGGATCTTACTCCTTCAAGAATTCGATTTGGAGATCAAGGACAAGAAGGGAGTAGAAAATGTGGTGGCGGATCATCTATCCCGCTTAGTCCTACCTAATTCCATTGACGAGTCACCTATTGAGGACTCATTCCCTGATGAGCAACTCTTTGTTGCTATGCATCCACCACGGTACGCTGACATAGCCAATTATCTTTCCACAGGTGCGATGCCAATCCATTGGACTGCGCAGGATAAATGTAAATTTCTAAGGGAAGTGCGCAGATTTTTCTGGGATGAACCTCTATTGTTTAAATATTTCCCAGATCAAATTATTATGAGATGTGTCCCTGATGATGAACATAATTCCGTCATCTCCTTTTACCATGATCAAGCATGTAGGGGTCATTTTTCTGCAAAGAAAACCACTGCAAAAATTCTGCAATGTGGTTTTTATTGGCCCACTCTATTTAAGGACACCCACGAGTTTTGCAAAGCATGCGAGCGTTGCCAAAAGTTAGGAGGATTATCCCATCGAAATACGATGCCTCTTACCCCAATTCAACATCTTGAAGTCTTTGACTGTTGGGGCATCGATTTCATGGGACCGTTCCCCTCATCTTTTGGACATGTCTATATATTGCTTGCTGTAGACTATGTGTCTAAATGGATAAAGGTTATTCCATGTAAAACCAACGATCATCGTACAGTTCTAAAGTTCCTCAAAGAAAACATACTTTCTAAATTTGGAACACCTCGAGCCATCATTAGTGATGGTGGTTCTCACTTTTGCAATAGGCCTTTTGAAGCCTTAATGAAGAAATATGGCATTAGACATAAAGTGAGTACCCCATACCACCCACAGACAAGTGGGCAAGCTGAAATTTCAAATCGGGAAATCAAATAGATTTTGGAAAAGACGGTGAGGCCAGATCGCAAAGATTGGTCACTAAGATTAGATGATGTGCTTTGGGCTCACCGTACCGCTTACAAGACCCCCATTGGAATGTCCCTCTATAGACTTGTCTATGGGAAAGCTTGCCACTTGCCTGTGGAGATTAAACACAAAGCCTACTGGGCGATTCGGGCTTTGAATTTTGACATTGACAAGGATAGGTCGCTTCGCAAACTCCAATTAAATGAGCTTGATGAGATCCGGAATGATGCTTATGAGAACTCGAGAATTTACAAGAGTAGGATGATGGCCTTTCATGAGAAACATATCTTCAGAAAATCCTTCCATGAAGGTCAGAAAGTGCTCTTGTAAAATTCCCGACTTCATCTTTTTTCAAAAAAATTGAGATCTCGATGGACCGGCCCATATATTGTTAAAGAAGTTTTTCCTCATGGGGCTGTTGAGATAGAGAATGCTGCAAATGGTAATTATTTTAAAGTGAATGAACAACGCCTTAAACCATTTGTTGAGAAATTTGATTCAGAAGACATGTCCATCACTCTGAATGATCCTGTGTATCAGGATGATTGATCTTCTAGTCTGACGGAGGTATAGCGTAGGTAGGTTTAGTTATTTTTTCTATTTTAGTTTTGCGAGCTTAGTAGATTTAGTTGTTGGAGTTGTAGACTTCCACGATCAACTCTCCTAGGTACTATTGTTCTCACTCTCTTTTATTTTACCATTGCTCTCATGTTCATACTCATTGCATATCTTTTTACATGGAGGACAATGCAAGATTTGGTTGGGGGTGAGATGAGATTTTCTCATCTAGCAGTTTGCAACATTTCGAGCCTCACACATGCGCAATTTTTTTTTGAATTTTCTAAAATTTCAAAACTCTTTTAGAAAATCGTATTTCTATGCATTCGAGATGATACGAGTATAAGAAAAGGAGATATGAAGTGAGTGATGTTGCAAGTCTTGAACTTCTCTTAATATAATGGTTTTATATGTGAATTCCCCTATTTATGTAATTGCTAGAAAATTTGAACACTTTTACACCTAGTTCACATTACACGATTTTCATGATTTGAAAGGATTAAGTGATTTGTGGATTGGCTAGACTTAGATTTAAGGTGTTGAGAAACCAATCCGAGGTACTTTGTCCATCCTTGTCCATGGGAAAATAACGAAAGATATGGATTTTTGAAAATCCTATCTAATTAAAGAAAACGGAAAAGGAAGGATGAAAAATTGTGAATGATGGAGAAAATGGTGGAAAGTTTCGAAAAGGGTTACCAATTTACCAACCGGGGGATGGTCTACCCGTAACCAAAACCGAAAATGGGACGTAGTGTGAAAGCCGTCAGAAGGACGGTAAGGTAAATTCCTGTCATAGGCTTGTTGTTGCTCTATGCATCTTGAAATCCATGGTTTACTTGATCTATGAAGAAGATAATCCCAGAAACTCACGAGATGCACTTCCACTATGCACACTAGGTTGAATTTGTTCAAGTTCTTCTATTTATCAATCAATCAGCGAGAATTTCATATAGACACTTATTATGTTTTTAGAGTTTGAGGTTTCAGCTTCTATCACTTAACTTTTCTGAATTTTATACTTGTATGTCTTGGAATGGATAGAAACATGGATTCTAAAGGAGAGTTGGGTTTTGGAGGTTTGAACTTGTTTCACACATGTTTTGCTCGGGACTAGCAAAAAGCTGGTTGGGGGGTGTGTTGAACCTCCAATTTATACATAATGTAGCCCACTACGCCACATTATATGCATGGTTTGAATGTTTAAAAGGCCCATCTAAGGCGTGTTTTGTGATTGTAGGAATGAGAGCGGACTTCACCCAATTGGAGACCAAAAGGGTCCACTTAGAGCCATTGAATGAAGATTGAATGAGGACCCAAGAAAGAAGAAATCAAGTAGAAGAGAGAGAAGAGGAAAGAAAGAAAAGCTGGAAAAATAAGGGTCCGACCGGTCATGATTGGTCGGCCAAGGAAGCCAGACCGGCCAAGACCGGTTGGCCACACTACTGCCCATCTTTGGAAGTCCCTGGAGTAAGGACCAGATTGATCCGACCAGTCAAGACTGGTTGGCCAACAGGTCGTCCACCATCTGTGCACGCTGGACCTCTAACAAGATCAGTCCGACCGGTCGTGACCGGTCGGCCATGCCTAAAACAGCAATATTCTATTTCGGGCTCCGAAATTCTCTGCGCAAGTGCGTATCCTTACACAAAGTCTGGAAGATTCCTACGCAAGAGAGCTTCCCCACTATAAAAGGACACATAGGGTCTCTTCCTAGGGCATCATAGAAGCTAAGGAACTTCGCGGGAGAGGAAGGAAGCCGTCGTGGAGCGTTTGCAACCCTCCAAACTCTGGGTTTTTATGTTTTCTAGTTTTCTTTTATGAGTTCTAGTTGTAGTATGACAGTGCTTGGCTAGAATCTCTCAGCTAAGGCTGAGAGGTGAAGCTTGTAGCCAATTTCATGTTTGATTCAGTTTAATTCAAGTAGCTTTACTTCAAGTTCGAATTTTGAATGTTCTAGTTCTTAAAGTTAATATTTTTAGCAGTTTTATGAGAGTTCATGTGCTCCAGACATGGATTCCTTGCAATTCTTTGAGATTATAATGTCTTACTTGATTAGATTCAAATTATGGTAACCCTTGAGCATGCCATAGTCCATAGGCATGGTTATTACTCCGAAGGCTATGATTTCGAATTCTACATGTGGTTGAATGGACTAGAACTTAGAAGTTCAACTTAAGTGAGATTGAATGTGCTTTAATGCTTTATTTTCCAACTAGATGAGAGATAGGACTTCACATCTAGTTGAGTTTTATGCTTGAATTGATTGGATTGACATGGGATTACTACAAGTGGTCCTTGAAAGCCTTAATGCCTTTAATTACTGTTTTTCTTAAGTTACTGTTTTAGCAAAATTATCTCAATTGAACCTCTAAATTGTTGCAATCCTAGTTGCTGGAATAATCTAGAAGTTATTCTCTAATTCCCTGTGGATCGACCTCGGTCATACCGAGATTTATTACTACATCGCAGCCTTACACTTGAGGCGAGCGAACAACTGCGATGTAGTAATTATTCTCAATAAGACCAAGGTCGATCCACAGGGAAAGAGGTAAACGAATTTCAACCACTCTAATAACTGAAATCTAAGAAGTTTAGGAAAAATAGTTTTTAAGAACTAAATATAAACAGGAAAATTTTGAGATTATGAAAAGGAGAACTAAAGCTTTCAAGGATCCACTTGTAGCAGTCCCATGTTAATCCATTCACCCAAGCATAAAACACAACTAGATTCGAAGTTCTATCTCTACTCTAGTTGGAAGATAAAGCATTGAAGCACATATAATCCCACTTAAGTTAAAAAATCAAGTTCTAGTCCTATTTGAGCACATAGACTTCAAATATGTAACCTTCGGAGTAATAGCCATGCCATGAGACTATGGCATGCTCAAGGGTTACCACAATTCGAATCAAATTAATCCCAACATGGCAATCTACAGAGAATTGCAAGGAACTCATGTCCGGAGTACATGAACTCTCATAAAACTTCTAAAAAAAAACCAACTTTATTTAAACTAGAACATTCAAAATCCAAACTTAAAGTAAAGGTACTTGAATTAAACTGAATTAAACATAAAATTAACTACAAGCTTCACCTCTTAGCTAGTTAACTAGAAGAAAGCATTAAAAATTAAAAACTAGAACTAGAAGAAAAAGAAAACTAGTTGTAGGAGGCTAAGAAGCCTCCTAGGTCTTGATCTCTTTGCTCCCCACGTTGTTAAGTGCCTCAAGAAGAGAGTGGAGGTCTCCTTTTATAGCTTTCACAGTCCACAAATGAAGAATCTTCAAGAATTTGTGCAAAACTTACACAATGTGCAGAGAAAATCGGACCGGATTTAGAAGTTTCTAAACTTAGGCGCACGGGCGATTGATCGATTGTGCTAGGCGATTGATCGCAAGTGACCAGCGATTGATCGCCGGTCCAAAAAGTGTCCAGTGACTTCAACAGGAAATTTCAAGATTTCAATGGTTTGGGCAATTAATCTCTGGAGCTGACCGATTGATCGATGGTGATGAGCGATCAATCGGTGGTGATGGGCGATTGATCGGAGGGGACAAAAAGTGTCCAGAGGGTTTTTACAAAAAATTCAGATTTTTCATAGTCCGAGGGATTGAGTGCCCGGGCTGAGCGATCAATAGGTGGGACCCTTTTTTGTCTAGTAACATGTACAGAATGGCGGATCAATCGGCTAGGCTAATGGATCAATCGACCACCCTGGCGATCAATCGGTCAGGTTAACCGATCAATCGACCAGGGTGAATCTTCTTCATCTCTTTTCCTCTTCTTCTTGCTTCCTTCTTCCATCATTTGGCACTTAATTACTTGATTTTTAATGTATGTAAAGTGACCTTTTAAGCATCATATTAGTGAAGTCTCCATCTTATTCCAGTAAACACAAAAACATGTATTAGTTTAGACTTTAAACACGTAAACCATGCATAATGTGTGATGATAAGGGTTAGAATATGTATAAATTAGAGGCTCAACAGCCTGAACGGTCAAGACCGGTAGGCTATCACCGTCCCCCTACAAAAAGGTTGTTGGACCAATCCCAAGGCCAGACCGACCGGTCATGATCGGTTGGCCATGCACTTTTTATTTTCCGATTTTAAACAGCAAGGTTGTTCCCATTTTGGGATTTTCGGCCCAGTTCGTGGGGCCCATCTTGATGATTATTTCAAATCCAATCCGTCCATATTGAAGATAGATCGACGCCGAAAAAATTCAAGTGGTTTCATGTCGATCAGAGCTACGAATTAACCATGGTGGCCAAAACAATATGAACTGTCCAGAAAGTTTCCTAATTTCGTTGCTCAATTCTGGAATGGTCCAGGTGGCCCATCATTGATGATATGAAGAATCTAATTTGACCATCTTCTATACTACATCTATATATGAATAACCAAAAAGTTTTAGATCAAAAGGATGTGTGGTTTGACTGTACCAGTTAAAGAAAGATGGATCATCCAAAAATATTCCAACTGCATAAATTTTATAAAAGCTCTATGTATTCTAATTTTCGAACCCAATTCTGGAATTGATTTAGACAATCTAAGCCATCTATCATCTAGAGGAGGAAGGTTTCTACTAATGTTCAAAATTTGAGACCAATCCGACCTTTGTACACTCGTAGTGTTGAAAGCAAGATGACTAGTTCTGGAGGTATCCGAATTGTGCGATTTTGAGAGGCGGTCGCTGATTTGATTGGTGGGCCCATTCAGAAGATAATCTTGGAAATCCAAACCACCTATGAGGAAGATTATGTTCCAGGGAAGTTACAAATCAAATTTGAAGGCAATCCGATCATTGGTTAAGTTGTACCAAGCAAAGTAAAATTTGCTATGTTGTTGTACTCTTGCTACATTATAAAAGGAGGTGTTCTCTTCTCTTCTAAGGAATGAAGGACGTGGGGAGCAAGGATTTTAAATCCTAGGAGGCTTCCTAGCCTTCTACAGCTAGTTTTTCTTCATTTTCTTAGTTTTAGTTCTGGTTTTAATATGCTTTTTCTTAGTTAACCTCTTAGCTAGAGCTAGAGGTGAAACTTGTAATTAGTTTCAATGCTTTAATTCATTTATACAAGTACCATTTTCTTAATTTTAAATTTTGAACTTCTAATTTGAATAAAGCTTGGATTTTTAGATGAATTATGAGAGTTTGTGTACTCTGGACATGAGTTCCTTGAAATTCTCTAAGATTGTCATGATGGGTTTGTTTAGATTCGAATTGTAGTAACCCTAGAGCATGCCATAGTTTCTTGGCATGACTGTTACTTCGAATGCTATAAGTTTGAGTTCTAAGTGCTTCATTAGAACTAGAAATCTGATTTCCAAATTTAAGTGGAACTGTTTGTGCTTAAATGTTATATCCTCCAATTAGATGAGAGATAGAACTTTGATTCTAATTGTGTTGTGCTTGGATGAATGGATAGCATTAGACCACTATCCTTGATGCTCTAGTTCTTCTCAAGTCTCAGATTTTTCCTGTTTTATGTTTAAAACTGATTTCATAAACCCTTTTAGATTCTAGTTATTAGGATAGTTTGAATTGTTTACTTCTTTCCTTGTGGATCAACCTCGATGTTACCAAGATTATTACTACATCGCAGCCTTGCACTTGAGGCGAGCGAATAAGGCTAAGGATGCCCTCCTACGGGTTTCTTGCCTTTAGCCATTATTGTATCATGAGTGGGGCCTGTTGGGAATTTTCGTGTTGTGGGATAGGGTTGAACAGGACCTGTGATAACTTTGTTTCCGTTCGATTGCCCAGTTAGTTGGCCTCACTCAACGTCTAGATTGGATGCATTTGAACCCGATCCTGGATTGCAAGCCACAATCCACCAAGGAACTATACTGCTTGTTATGCCTTAGATTCCTCCAAGTTGTTTTGTGTAGCCAATTGTTAAAATTCTTCTGAGTATTCGACTACAGATCAATTTCCCTTACAATAATTTTAATACCGTTGGAACAAAATTTGTTCGTATTCGCTAGGGAGAAATCGAGCCCTAAGGAGCTGTCTCATCGGAGGCCATGTTCGAATGGGCGTCTTGTTTTGGCAGGTGCAGTAGTCCTATAGGTTTTCCTACCATGCCGATGTGTCAGATTTTAGTTTATAAGCAACTAGTTTTACCTTCCTGTCGTCTGGCACGTCCATATAGTCAAAGTTTCGCTCAAACTCTGTCAGCCAGTCAAGGAACTGCTTTATCCTTAGTAGGCCATTAAAGCTGGGAAGATCATCTTTACCTCGATAATCTTGTTCTTCTCATTCCACACATTATTTCCCCAGTGCAGGCTATCTTACCATAATGCCTTCGACCTCATCATTGCTCGATTTTGAATCATCTGGTGTAACCCTGCAGTTATCCACCTGGGGCGCTCTACAGAATACTAGGTTGTTCCATATAGCGAGCACTAGTGGTTGTTGGTCTCCTTGGACTTGAGGCGGAGCTAGCGATGCTACAATCTAGTCGAGGGTTGTCTATATATCTTGTAGGAGAAACCGATTCTCCTGTCACACTTCATTGATAATGACCGTGATATCATCCCTTGGAGTACCGTCCTTAGGAAGATCCGACCCTTCGTTAGATGTCATCATCTTGAGAAATAAACCTCTCTGATACCATTGACACAGGGAAGACTTGGGAGGTCAATCACCATCTTCCTCATCGGGTGGTTCTCGAATCAATGAGAAGAAATAAAGAGATAAAAGAAAATTAATTCCGAAGAAATTATAAGATAATTGATTAAATGAGTAAAATCGTCTCTACAATGTTTTAAATAATAAACTAAACCCTAGTGAAAAGTATCAGACTTCAACTCAAACTTAAACTCTTAGAAAATCTTTTCTAAGCCATTTCTATGTTGGGCACGACTTCTAAAACCCTACAGATCAAAATATATAATGAAAACAAAACTTACTATAAATAGTAAATTTGAAATAAAACTAGGCTAATGACCAACAATCAAGTCGAATCTCACAATTCCGGCTTGGGCAACCCGGCATAGCAGGGTTGGTTGGCTTAAGTAGCTCGAGATACCCCAAAATCATATATTATACGTCCAGAAACTCATTCCGAATTGCGAGATATGACCGTTTTACTATCCTGATGGTCTAGATCACTTCCAACCCGACTAGTCTTTTCCTAGTTCTTCTGAGCCATGAAATAATTGGCGACCCACTCTACGTCATTACCCAACATTGAAACCTTCCCAGGGCTCACCAGTGATTCAGATCTACCTCATTTTTGGGCTCTTGGCCTAAAATGAGATGGAAAAACGAATGTACGACGTCGGTCACACACATATTTAAAAGTGGGCTTCATCGAACCTGCTGCATGCCCACCTTCCAATGGGTTTAACTGTAAAACCGTAAGAAGATAGGGGGCAAATCCGACCTTTAAATTCTTTAACAGAGCATTTCTATTTTTGGCGTCAGTCAGGTGGTTTTTTCTCCATATTTACAAATGTGAGGTGTTTTGTTTTAAATATTTTAAAAGCATGCATTTTTTTTTTTTTTTTGAGAAATAGCCTAAATGACAGGCAGTTATATGGAAAAGCCCAAAATTGCCAAGAAAATCCAACGGGATATTTTGTGTTTTAGATTAACCCGAGTATACTCCAATAACTCAATTTTTCTGAGGTAGGCCCTAACACAGTGGGTCCCACAATTTGGAATTGTGTGGAATGAATATTTGAGGGCGCGGTTTAGGTGCATCTCCGGATCCACTGAGGTCGATGGATCCCCAATTGTGGGGCCACTGTGATGTATGTACCTTACATCTACACCGTACATGCATTTTGAAATCTCACTTTAGAGCATTATCCCCAAAACGAAGCAGATCCAAATCTTAGGTGGACCATACCACATGAAATAGTAGTGATTGAATCCACACCATTAACAACTTCATGGGGCCACTGGAATGTTTAATTTCCATCCAACCTATTGAAAAGGTCACAAAAAGCTCGATGAAGATACCAAACAAATATCAGCTTTACCCAAAACTTTCGTGACCCACGAGAAGCTTTTAATGATTGAGTACCATTATTTACTGTATTATGGTCCATCTGAAATTTGGATCTACTTAATTTTTTGAATCATGCTCTAAAATGAGTTTTCAAATGAATAGACGGAGTGGATGTAATACACATACATCACACAGTGGACGGCACGGCAAGGATCCACCCACCTTGGTAGATCCGGGGATCCAGCGAAGCCGCGCCCAATATTTGAGTGCCAGAACTACGATGTCAGTATCATTCACCGTGTAGTATCGCTATGCGCCAAAGGGCAGCGTATGACTCTTCAGTGGGAACTTTATGGTAATACTCGGGCAGGAGTGTGATGTTTCAAATGCAAGCACTCAGAAGTTGTAAACAGGTATGTGCCAGTTAAATCAAACCGTCCATACGGCAGAACATACCATGGATAAATCATCAAATAAATATAGAATGGATGGAGCGATGCTAAACTCTGACAAGAGGATATATGTTCGCTTGGACTGTTAGCTAATTTTCATTTCAACCGTCCATTAAATGCCCAACGATTACCCTGTTACGAACCAGGTTCGATGATCCACATAAATTAAGGCAGCATCTATTTCAATTTGTTTAATTTAAGTTACCCGTATGCCATGCAGGCAATATCCTAGTGCGCCTGCGTATCAACCATGGCACTCTGTCAGAGTAATGAACTTTTTCTCTCCTCCACTCTTCTTTTTCGATTTTACGTTATGTACTAGCAGAGACTGTAAGAACACTGCGGTTAGAGCCAAGGAGGCTTCCCAAGTCCCGGAAGAGAACCTTACCAGGGTTGCTTTGGTTTCTGAGGAAGTACCACTTTCCCGGGGCCACAAACCAATGACCATACGAGAGAGAGGAAAAAAAAAACATTGATACCCTGCCGGAGTGCGACGATCCATACAAATGCACAACGGAACTGGACACCTGCCACCGGTGTTCCTCGAAGATAAACCGTTCAAACCATTGGCCACTACTCCATATGCTGCTCCCACGTATGATTTTAAAAAGAAAAGGCAGTCAACAGTCCAAATCGGACCAACAAAAATGCCCATCAAACAGAGGCCGGTGATTGTCTAGCGAATTTAACTTTGGGAGCCATTCCCACCCAAGATGGGTCCCACCATTTTTCACGGTTTTGATTTTAGTTTCACACACATGGCACGTGTATGACAGTTGGGTTTTGCATGCGTACTAATTGAGGTCTCCGGCGAAGGGGAGAGGAAAGCCCTCCGGGTAATGGGAGTAAGACGTACGAAGGGACGGAGCACCAACCACCACCAGCAGAATTGTGCTGCAGGCCATTCTCCGCCGATCTTCTTTTTCTTCTGCACGTCCCTTCTAAGGATAACCGGATCGACCGACAGGTGCCGGTTGCCGACATGGCTATGATTCCGGTGACACTTGATTGATGTGACAAAGCATAAGCCACCAACAGTTGGCTTCAGAGAGTCAGGCGTACATACATGGACTCCCAAGGATGGGTGGCAGACCCTCTTTTACCGGCTCGAACCGGTGGGGCCCCAGCTGCCTACTTACCGGGCCCCAATTCCGGAAACTTTTGATATTGGGTCGTGAGATCTGATAACTCTTCAAAACCCCCTCCGAGTCCAAATAAACAAAAGGCGTATGGAGCACTTCATTTCAAGGATCACCGACCATCCATCTAATTTGGCCCCATCGTCGTTGACAACTCTGATCGGACGATCCAAGCCATAGGTTGAATGACCTAACACACCAGGATAAAATGCAATAGGATGAAAAGAAGAGCTAGCAGAGTTTCAGCGCCTGAGAGAGTACACAGAATTAACGGCTAGAATTGTCTGATACGTGTGATTTTGACACACCCACGTACCAAGAAAGGCCCACCCCAATGGACAGGCCAAATCAGTACACAACCTTCCACGTGAATTTTTTTTGTTTTTGTTTTTTTTTTGTTTTTTTGACATGAGAGTGGATGACGGGCGGAACTACTTAGGCTTTTTGATAGAAGTGGTAAGAAAAATCCAAGCGGTTCTTCAGCAAGTGTACACAACAAACACGGCACGTACCAAAATTAAGGGTAAAATAGTCATCAAGTGACCCTTTTTCTATCAAACAAATCAGTGGACCCTTTACTTCTCCAGGGCATGTTTAGAGTGCCTGATGAATGGCCTCGATCTCTCTGAAATCCATGACCATCGGTATATGTGGTGTGGGCCCCGCATCCTCTATCAAAACCCTGCTCCATATCGAGCCTTTTGACGAAGGAGAAGACTGTAATAAGCTTTCTGCACTTTCGCTTTTCTCTTTTTCACACGGACGAGAGGAAGGTATGCATATATAACATGGTATACAGCAAAAGCAAGGAAGAGGAATACATGCAACTACATACCATTACTTTTTATAAACAGCAGAGAGCATTCTCTAGCAACCCCAGTTTTGCCCACCTAAAACTCTAATAGTACTATAGAATCCTAACCACATGCACACCATATCATGAAAATAAATTGCAGGGTACATATGTGGGTGTGTGCGTGTATGTGTGTATAGCTAGTGTAGCTATTTAGCATACTGGAAGTATAGGGCTAGAAATATAGTCTAATAGGCCTGGAAATTCCCAGAGGTGTCTAAACACATCACATACATTTAATAGGATTGCAATATATGGTAAGTATACTTGAGTTTAAGCTTAGAAATATGTATGAATCAAACACACATTTGTTTTTTTTTTTTTTTTTTTTTCATTTTCAGTTGGTTCATTGTCGCGTGTAAAGTCTCCAAGTCTGCTTTCAGCTCCTGTAATAGTAGTGAGGCGGGAAATGGTGGTTGGTAGTGGGAGGGGGTGGAGGAGGAAGGGCAGCCGTTGTTGTAGTGGTAGTCGCGGTAGAGAATCCTGATGATGCTGCAGAAGAGAAGAGTGGCATTGATGGAGTATTGCCATGCTGCTGCCAAGCCCAGTTAGAAAAGATCGGCGAACCAACTTCCACCCTCTTCTCTATCACTCTTCCCTGTAATTTTTATACCATATTGCATTTGTCATTAACCAGATGAAACTGCCCATCCAGCAGCATAATAAGAGGATCTTCTATTGATCCGAGGGGCCCTACCAGCCAAGGAATCCACCGCCAAATGGGAGGGATGATGAAATTGAAAAAATAAAACACTTGGCATCATCCACCATTCAATGATGTACCTTGGCCCTAGGACTCCCTAAGACCAGTTACATCATTGTTATAGCCACATAAACTAAGATCTGCTAATTAATTGGTCATACTACAATCAAAAGAAGGTAAAAAATGAATGCATTGCCAGATATTGAGTTCATGAATCTGTGCCTGTGAAAGAGAATTCAAACAAACAAAAGCAAAGCAAAACAAAACAAAACCAAAAAGAAAATTAAAAGTGAAAAAGCACGTGTTTGAAGTACTGGTATCTGAAGTACCGGTGTTGCTACAAGTTTCACTAGCCGAGGATACAGAAACAATATCGATATCGCCGATAATATCGTTGATAATCAGAAATGCGGGAAAACATGGGGAAAATGGTAGAATTTTCAGTGAAACTTCAAGAGATGCTAAAATACACATATTTGCATATTTAGGAATAAAAAATTTATAAAAAGAATGTAATACACAATAAGTTTCCTTTTAATGCGGGCTTAAAAGCACATGTCGTCGTAAGAAACAGTCTAACCGTCCCATCTAACCATCCAATCATCCAACCTTCCATCCAAATATCCATCAATATTGTAGAATATCGATAACTCAAGATATTTTGCCAAGAAATCATCAACAACTGGAAAGGAAACAAAAGATTGTAGCCTGGATATCACACATGTTGTAATACAATAATATTGAGATATTATCAATATTAGCAATGACAAATTGAAAACTATATACAACAATGTGCTCATAAAAAAATTGAAATAGAATTTTTTTTATTTAATAAACAAACTTTCTGTGATCTCTACATTAGCGAGGATTATTGAAATATCACCGATACACTTGTGATACTAGCGTCACGTAGAATTTACACAGTTGAAAATATTTGCGATACATTGGCAATACAAGCATCGCCTGGAATTTACATAATTGAAAATATTGGCAATATCGATACGTTGGCGATACTTAGCGATACATTGCTGATGCCTGAAGTTTCGAATGCTACCAGTGTTATCGGTATCGCTACCAGTGTTATTAGTATCGCCAAGCTGGAGATAACGATAATATCGGAGATAACAAACAATAAGCACTCTTTCTGCAGAATCAACCATGCAGGAAACTTCAGAAATTAAAATTCCCAGCCATAGATCAACAAACATATAGGCAATTCTTTTGGCAGTTGAGTTGTACACGATGAGAGTTTGTTTCAGTATGTTTCTTGAAAGTTTGATGAGAATTTAGTATAGATATGTATTTATTTTCTCTTCTTTGTTTTTCTTTTTATTATTGTTATTATTATTATTATGACAGATTCACACCGGTTGCTCTTAATTGATCAAATCTAATGTATCCCAGGTTGACTTGGATGGTATAAGATTTCTTAACAAGCCAAATCACTTCCAAAACTGCAATTTCTTTGGTAAACCACCAGTAGTCGGCTAGTCACGAGCGAGTAAGAGTACTGGGGAAAGGCATCCAAGATTTTGAAAGTGAAGACACAAATGCCTAGGATGATGGATATATCCCTAAGAAGTGTAATCTATGTGGTGGTTCTAATGGTAACAAACAACTGGAACAACTCAAGGTTAGGTTCAGTTGATTTTCTAGCAGCAATAATGTCCATCTTGGTTCACCCAATGCTTGAGGAAAGCTACATCAGCAAAGAAACTACAATAAGAAAAAAGTAAAATAGGCAGGAGATTACCTCGAAGTTGGGAAAGAAACCAGGATAGAGACCAGTCCACACAGGAGGATGCTCAGGCGCCATGGTCAAGCATTGGGGTACTGAAGTTGGGTTCTCAGTCTGTCAAAAGAGAAACTGTCACAATCAAAACTAGCTTGTATGTGAGCCATCATGAATTAATAAGTAAACTTCCAGAATGACACTGAATATCAACGAGGTTCAATATCTGCATGTTGGAAAGAAGGCCCAAAACCAGTTAACGATCAATCAATATCTACGAAGTTAACATGTGCACTAGCAAAGTATACAGCAATGATGAGAACCCTATAAAGAGATGAGACTGATTGGCAATGGCATTCTAATTAGTTTCACAAGCTTTAATTAGAGCTGTTGATAAACTAATTTGTGAAGTGTTCTAGTAGATGTGAACTTCAAAAGCAGAAATTGTAGCTATGTATAGCATGTTCCATTAGGCTTGTATATGGGAAAAGCATCAGGATCTGATAAAAATCATTTTCCGTTCATGAACAATAGATCATCATCATCATCATCATCATCAATTTGGGGTCATAAGCTTCGTGAACAATAAACAATTAATTTGGGGTGACAAGACAACCTTCATGAACAATAGATAGTAGTAAGAAAAGGTTCACTTTTCCATGTTCAGCTATCAGATTGATATACATAAAAACTTGGTAGTAAGTGTTGATTACCCTAGTTTTCCTGTTTTCAGGCACCTCAAAAGGGCTGCAATGAAAATGGAAGCCAGCCGAACTCTCACTCTCCTTCAGACCATTGGCAAAAGAAGGGGGGGAAATCCCCAAGTTCAGATCGAGATTGTCAGGCAGTTCCTGTATCAAAAACATATTAAAAGATCCATACATAGGCTTCCAGTTAGCAGTAAAGAATCGTTCTTAAGTAAATAAAATAGGATCATTTGAATTGAATAATACCTCCAGAATCAGCCTCCACAGCTATCTCTCCTTCATATGTACTCGGTTCGAAATTGGTCACAGCTTCCCTTCCATTGCATTTTATAGCCGCCTTGTCATAGGCCCTGAAGTCCAAAAGAAAAGAGGGGAATTCAAGTTGGATGGAACCATTAGAGGTTGAGATTCAGGGTAATGAAATTCATCATCAGAGCAAAATTCATGATTAGTTAGACCTTGCAGCTTCTACTTCGCTGTCGAATAGCCCAAGATATATGTACCTGCACGCAAGCATAATGTTCCATAGATGAAGACAGGGTTTCCCAAGGCTTTTAGAAAATTTTAGGTTGTTGATCAGAAGCTTTTTATAAACAGAGGGTTCCAACAGAAGGGGTTGGGGGGGGGGGGGGGGGGGGGGGGGGGGGGGGTGGGCGAAGAGGTTTTGAAGTTATTTTAGCTAGGCAGCTTAGCTTGATGTTTTTTCAGAGGAGCTAAAAGGCCCTAGTCAAAAGTTCCAAAACCCAATTTCAGGTTCAAGATGATAACACTGAACCATGTGCCAAATAAATCTACATCTAAGAGAGGATTGAGGATTGTCTAAAAAGATGAATTGGATCAAGGGACTCTCACTTCTTGCCAAGGAACTGCCCCATACGAGCTTCCCATCGGCCGCATTTGTGCAGTGTTACACCTCTGTATTTTGAACTCCCCCTTGAGAATCCAGTGCTCTGACGACGGAGGATGTGCACGAATTCTTCCTTGGTAAGGTTCCTCATCTGAAAATCCATAAAAAAAATTACCATTTTGCAGAGACACCCCTCAAATCAGACATGGAAATAAAAGAAAGGAGGAAAAAGAAGAAGATTGAAATGACGGTAAACCTAGAGTCTACCTGTTTCAGATCTTCATCATAATCACTAAGGTTGAAATTGATGTCTGCATCAACTCCCCTGAACTTAATGGCAGCTCGATCGTAAGCCCTGAAATTGGGGTGGGGTGCCCAAATGAAAATTCCGGAAAACCAATCTAAAAGTTCAACAAAGAAACATCAACAAACAACAGGGGCCTTCTTCCAAAATGACAATTACCGAGCAGCAGCATGAGCAGTGTCGAACCCCCCTACCAAAACCCAACACAACAAATTCATCACAGACCATTAAAACATTCAGCACACACACACACACACACACACACACACACACACACACACACACAAATCAATTGCTTTCTCCAATCAATGCAATCAAAGAGAGCAAAATATCCTCACCCAAATAAACTTGCTTCCCACAATCCCTGTACCAAAAAAATAAAAAGGAAACCATTCAAGGAAAATATAGAAAAGAAAATTTTCTAATTGATTTCAATTCAATAAAACTGGCAGATCCATATTGAATTACTAACCAGATATGCGATTCCCATCTTCCTGTTCTTCGGTAGAATGTAACTCCTCGGTACTGAGAGCTTCTTGACCGAGGCCCACGGCGGCTCTTCTTCACCTGCTGCTGCTGCGGCAATGGCGGTGGCTGCACCACCTTAACCTCCGCCTGCCCAGCAGCATCGGCACGGCAGAAAGTAATATCTGCCCAATGTGGCCGCGACGAGGATGATGACGAAGAAGCCGACGAGCAGAAGCCGCCTCCGCTGGGAGGTGCCGGAAAGAGCTGCCTGGTGACAAAACCCAACTGCGGAGAAACACCATTGTCTTCTTCATCATCGTCATTGTCATCTTCAACGGCAACGACATCATCACCCCTCTTCTTCAGGATATCGAAGCTGAAGGCGAAGATATTGCTGCGCTTGGCAACATGGGTCGAGCACGAATCGTCGTCACCGCCGCCGTTGCTTGATGCCTCGGCATTGACCACGGAGGAATTCGACGTGCCGGAATCATCCATATGGTACGGGCCGCCGGGAGTGTCGAGAAGCTTACCGGTCACCAGTTGTTCTTCACAGGCAGGTTCCGAGACGACATTGAGATCGAACATCAGAGCTGATTTTTTAATATTTATTTTTATTATTTTTATTATTATTTGGGTAGAAGATGATGGAAGGATTTTATTTGAGGAAGAAGAACCAAAGCAGGTAAAGGTAATGGGAAGATAAGGGGGAGAGGTTTCTATAGAGCATTTGCAGAAGTCTCTGAAATCTCTGTTACACGCATTTATATGGATTGCTTTTTCAAAAGAAGCTTCTCTTGTCTATGCCCTTATTTGAGTGAGAGCTAATGATCGACAGCCTAAATAAAAAAGAAAGAAAGAAAGAAAAAAGAAGAAGCATAAATGCAAAACGGAATTCAATCGTCCGATCCGATCCGGAATTTCGAAGATTAGAAAATCAATATAATGAATAGAGAAAAAGAAAGGAAATATAATGAAATCGAATTAAAATACAAATCAAAAGCACAAGTGAGCTGAAAAGCAGGAGAAAATCAATATACAAGGACAGATCGAGGAGACCTTATGTTAAATCCTTCTCTCTCTCTAAAAGTATTAGAAAGGAAAGGATGGAGAGAGAGAGGGAGGGAGGGAGAAGAAACGAACCTTGGAAGAATCGCATTCATCAAGGAGCGGAGGAGATGATGGGCTTAGAAAGAGATCGTTTGGCGTCGGCTCGTCCTGAAATCCAGGCCGACGATAGTTTGAGTTCCATTGAAGGTGAGAAAGAGAGTAAATGAATGAGTCGAGATAACGTTGTAGAAGAAAGAAAACAAGAAAGAGAGAGCAGTCGACCAGGGCCAAAAAGGACCCAAGATGGGACGTCTGAAACAACATGTAGCAATTGCTTCTCCATTTTTATTAGCGAAAAGTAAAAACTGTAAAAATAAATAATAAATAAATAAATAAAAGACAGAGAGAAATGATCTCTCCCTCACTCTCCCACACCATCCGGTAAGAACCGGTCCCTCCGGTCACCACGTTCATTTGTCCGCAGAATTTCTCCTTGGGCTGAATTTTGGACCTTCTTTTGTTGGTTTCGTCCCGAAATATCATGCACTTCAATCTCTCCCGATAATTTCCTTTCGCATCTCTTCGCATCTCTTCTTGTACGATATTATCGTAATTCTACAGTTGTATCTCTTGATACTCTGGCAGTGTCTCATGGTTCCTACACATGCACTAACAAAACTGTAGACGTGGCACATAAAATAACTCCAATCAAACTATCTGAATCGGGCCCCACGTCATATTAACCAATGCTATACGTTCCGTGACTATGAAAATACTTGTCCACTGGACCAACTAACAAAAATGTCTATTAATCACAGTTGAGTTCAGCATCATTCAGTCATTCTCCTTTTGAAGACTATGGACTATATTAAGTGGGTCCGCAATTTGAACGGTTAAGTTTGAGATCATGAATAAGGCGTCTGCAAGTTAGGGGTCCGTACCTATCAACCCTAGCCCTCTGCCAGAGTATCAAATGACTCCCCTTGCACATGAGCTGGTCTCCAGCGCCTGGTTAGACATCAGTCTAAGTTACAGTGGTCACACTTGCATCTGGTCATTTGGACGCACCAATTGACTGAATGGACTGTACATTAATCACAAAACAGATTTTCATGGGCTAAAATGAAAAATCACACTAATACGTCCATTCCAATCATCCTATCAATGGGTCCTCTCCATATATATATATATATATATATATATATATATATATTTTTTTTTTTTTTGGGTTAGTTCACACACCCACTGTTAGTAACAATGGCCCTAAAAGAGAAGGTCAGCTTGTGACTGATTGGACTATTATAACAGTTGGTCTTTGACAGCTGTCTGGCGAATATGTTTTGGTCGTGACGAACAATCTGGATTGATCCAATTACACTATCCCAAAGCAACTGGTCACTATATCTAACCATGTCAGTGGCCCAATGATCATTTGATCGGAATTTGTAATATATGGAGACTTGCGGAATATGTTTTGCGCATGAAGAACGGTTGGAGAGTCGATCATTGTGCTATCCCAAAGCAACTACATATCGCTATAACTTACCATGCTAGTGGTCCTCTTTGAATCGATGTACCAACCAAAACCCCAGAAATCTACCAAGGGCCACCTTTTATTATTGATCTTTGGCATTTGCCCCCCTTAAATGCGGGCCACTCCTTAATTGCCTGTTTTAAGTCATCCAATCTACGAGTTTGGGATTGTCCCAGCGAGGGAGAATTTTTTGTGTCCAGCCAACATCGGGCCTATCCAATAAGCAGTCTGGATCACTCAACTAGGGGACCCACTGACATGGAAAAGTTCTAGAAGATAAAAACATCTCCACATTATTCTCTGGATGACCAAATTTTCTTTTGAGACCGGTAAACAATTCACAACTTTTTCAATATTTCACTATTTGTAAGCACATCATCAACCAAACTGCCAACTTTTCTCCATCTTCTTCTCTACCTCTAGCTCTAGGGGAGCTCCCGACCTTTTTCATTTGATGAGTTCCATTGTGAACATGCCATGGAACGCAGACAATATTCGGCCGTTGATTAGCCAGCAGCTAAGGCCAAACTTGAATCATAAAAATAAAAATATAGGTAATTAGAAAGTAGTCCCACCGTCAAAATTCTAACTTACATGTGTGGCTCACTGGATGAGTACACTACTCTAATTTCTTTTTTTGTACATGGCATACTTAATAGCTCTGACACTTAGGCCAGAATGGGAGCTGTCATGTGGGACCATTCGTTATATCAACACCCTAAAAAAGTTTTGGGCCATCCCCCGTACACTGCGAAAACCAAAAGATCAAGGGTCGGGAGAAATGGACCATGCATGTACTGGATGGGTGAATCAGGATACTATCCACGTTCTCTTGTTCGTCCTTGTCCTTTTATTCGTTGGAAAATCTCAATGCTCTTGCGAATATCTCCTTAACCGAGATTTATACTTGCAGTATCAGCAGCTTTGCTTAGCCCACACGCACGTCTACACGTGCCAGCCCAGCTTTGTTTGAGAATCGAACCGACGCATAAGATCAGGCGGTTCAATCTATCCGATGGGCCATCCAAGTAATAAAGAACAATGGACCATTCAACAGGTGGGCCCTCCTGATTCACCACCCAGATTTCCCACGTACCAAGAAATGGCAAGTGTACAAAGGTGACGGTTAAGTACTAACACAGCAAAAGTCTATCTTCGCCACTCATAAGGTAGGTCACAATGTCACGTTGTGATCATGCTATTTACCAAGCACTAAGCTGCTGTAATAATCAGAGAGGCCACATAAGTATACATATTAATTAAAGATTAAACCCTTTTACAGCCTTGTATCTTATTTCTCACATGACCACTGATATCCCCCTTTCCGATGAGCTGAATAGTCGAAATGTGTGGCTAAGGCAATGCTGCAAGAGTGGAATGGGAGATGAACGGACCGGATACCCCAAACATGTGTGCCATTTTGACACGTGATGTGGGAGAGAACCGTCCATCAAGCGCCAGAGGGTACGGATGCATCCCGTTCCTGGACGAAGACGATATTTCTTGTTATGCGACTCGCTTCTTTGTGCGGACAATAGCCGTACACGTCGTGGGCTGCCCGAGGCTGCCAGCTGTCAAGCACCCGATTGCCCGGGCCTGCCCGACCCACTCTCAATAACTCGCATGCTTTTTATTTATTTCATTTTTTATCACTGAGAGAGAAATGAGAGAACTGATGAAAATGAAAAAAATAAATAAAAAAATAAAAAAATTGGAGAGGAGGCGTGAAAGGCGACACGCAAATATTATTCTGCTTGTCCTTTCTCTGCTCAAAATGCCGGACATGTCCTTGGCGGTTGGCCAAATGAACAACATGCGCCCTCTAACATGTGCTTTTTACGGTTCGCTGAAATTACTCCCGCTTGCCCCCGTACCTTGTGTGTTAGTTTACCACCATTTCCAACATGGTTGCCAACGGACGCGGATTGCCAGTAATGAGACGGTCCTCTGCTAGCCCACCAGGATGTACGTGTTTTATCCGCGTTGTCCATCCATTTTTTTGAATGATAATGTTACGTTACAAGCCAAAAAAAAATGAAGCAAATCTAAATCTCAAGTGGACGGTAATTGAACGCCCACTATTAAAAGCTTCCAAGGGCCAATTGCAATGTTTATTTGCCATCCCCAACTCATTGATTAGGGCATACTTAAAAACAAATATCAGCTGATCCAAAACTTTGTAGCCCCTGAGAAGTTTTTAATAGTGGCCGTTCAATTACCACGGTTTCATATAGTGTGGTCCACCAGACATCTGGATTTGCCTCAATTTTATCCTCATGCCTTAAAATGAGCTGGAAAATAGATGGACAGTGCGGATTAAAACACATACATATTAGTTGGGCTCACATGGCATCGTCCAGGGCTGGAAATGTCAACATGCAACTCGTCCGCCGTTGGCAACGTGAATAGCAAAATCAGACCTTCCTCCGCCGCTTGGCGCCTGTTCACATTACCACTGGCCGCACGGCCTGGACCGTCTCTGACTTGGATTCCGCAGTGACCCCTCCAGCACGTAGGTCGGTGCTGATCGGTACTGATTGAAGCTCTGTGTGCCCATCATGATGTATGTGTTTTATCCCCTCTGCCCATCCATTTTGACATCTTATTTAGCTCAAGTGTACCCCCGAGCAGTGGGGATTGAATGCAGACCATTGAAAACTTCTTCTAGTCCGCCCCCAACCCATGACCTCGTGTTGAAAACTTATTATAGTTTAGAGAAGTTTTGGATCAAGTTAACTTTTATCTTTTCCCTTCGACCAGGTCAACATTAAAAGTTGGCTTTAGGAAGGTTTCAATCATGGCCGTTACCATCCCCACTGCTTCCTTTGGTGTGGTCCACACTGCTTCCTTTGGTGTGGTCGACTTGAGCTTTGGATCTGCCTCAATTTCAAGTTCATATACATAAAATGAGCTTGTAATGTGAATTAACGTCATAGATAAAATACATACATCATGGTAGGGTCATGTGTTCACCACCCAAGTGCAGGGCTGCGATGTAATAATAATTCGGTGAGACCAAGAGCATTTCATAGGAATTAAAAAGGTAACAATTGAAATTGCGTTGGTAGATAACACTTGAGACGCTTAGCGTGCGGAAGCATAGAGAGCTTGTAGAACTATGGCGAAGTCCTAGAGGGGGTGATTAAGACCGTTTAAAAATTCCTTTTTAAAAACATCTTGCCTAATTAAACTAATTAAGTAAAAACACTTAGCTTCCAAGCTTAAGTGGGTCCAATCATAAAGCTAGCATATGACAAGCATATAAACAACCTAGCCTAAGCATGCATAGATAGTCAAATAATTTGACTAATCAAGAATCTAATCTACGCAACATATGTAGACTATACGAGAATGAATTATAAGGCTCAAGTCTACACTACTTAGTAAACATACATCTTGTGGGTGAATCTACCTAATCAAGTGCATAGCATGCTGTTGAGTTCCTAAATGTGCATATTCTAACCCCATTCATTACTAACTATGTTTGAAATAAGTGATTAAAAACCCAACTAATGCATGGTTTTGTGGTTGTAGGACTAAGAAAGAGAATTCATCAAATGAGGGCTAAGAGATGTTATTTACACACATTGAAGATCAAATGAATGAAGGACCAAAGGTGGAGCAAAAGTGCATTGAAGATAAAGGAGGAGAAGCTGAGGATTTCAGCCAATTTCATGCCCACCGGCCGGCCGGCCAAACCCTACAGAAATAACAAAATCTCTAGACAAGTTTTATGAAGGCTGACTCTCTAACTGACCAGCCGAACAGACTGACCGACCGGTCGGCCGACGGGCCGGCTAATGGTCGGCTATGCATTGTAACATCCAGAGAATTCAACAGTTTGAAGCATGTCCACCGGCCGGCCGGCTGACCGGTCGGCTGATGGGTCGAACTGTGTAAAAAAGACTCCAGTGAAAATTTCAATTGTAGGCACTTTGTCCGACTGGCCGGACAGAGGGTCCGACCGGCCGGTCAACACTCAGAAACATTCAGAGCTCCGAAAATCTCTGCGCAAAATGCTAATCTTGCTGGATTTCTCGAAGTTTCTTCGCACCTAGGGCTTCAAAGCTATAAAAGGACTTCCCTAGCTCGTTCCTAAGGTATCCTAGAAGAGATTTAGCATGGTGGGAGGCGGCGGAAGTCAGATCCAGAGATCTACAATTCCTCCTAGTTTGTTCTTCTAGTTTTATGATTTTCTTAGTTGTTTTCATGTTTCCTTGGATCATGAACGGCTAAACCTCTTAGCTAGGGCTAAGAGGTGAAGCTTGTAGTGAATCTAAGATGTTTCAATTCATTTGATTTGGTTTCAAGTTGAATTATTAGTGAAGAAAAATGGAATAAAGTTCTAAGTAGTTTTTCTTAATCTTATGATGGCTCATGAATGTTTAGAAGAATTGGTTGAGTTCTTAATTGTTTTGAATTATTCTAGACCTGTACGATCTAAGGAATTGGATTCAATTCGCTCTAGATCTATGATCCTCATGTGGGAACTTCATACCAAAAGTTCTACTTTTTTTTGGAATTTCTGCCTATGCGTGGTTGTTTATGTGATTTGAATTGAGTTCAAATCATGATCTAGTTATACTTTGTGACAGAATTTAATGATGATTATGATTGTGATCTTAACCTATTGGAATTAGGATTGATCTATGCAATTGAGTGTGCTCAAGTCCTAACTTGAATCGAGAGAATCATGTATCACACATATGGCAAATTGTTTGTTTTAACTGCTCTATCATCCGGCTAGATAGAACTTAATTTCGATTCTAGTTGAGAAAGTGAGAAACCATAGTGAATTAAGCATCAAGGATTGCTACAAGTGGATCCTTGAACCCTTAGTGCTTTTTATTATTAATTACATTCAATTTAATTCAAAATATCTATCTACACCAAATTCCTAAATCCTGTTTAGTTAAATCTTAAGTAGAAACCATTGGAAGTGTTTTGTGAATTCCTACACAAGTCCTTGTGGATCGACCTCGGTCTTATCGAGATTATTACTACATCGCAACCCTACACTTGGGGAAGTGAATATATGCAAACCATTCAAGCATTCATATAATTATAAAGAAAGACAATGCATGAAAGGAAATTGCTCAAATGACAATCACAAACACAAGCATGTATAGTGGTTTGACTTTGGGTTTACTTCACTCGCAGTTCAAGTACTCATCCTTATAAGCACACCGACATTCACTAGAAAGTTTAAATCATGTTCCTCCTAACTTAGGTATTTCAAATTGGTTCCACCCTACCGGGGAGTTTGACAAGGTTCCTCCCAACCTATAACGGAGATTTTACTGGTTCATCTCTTAACCAGGATGTTTACGGGTTCTATCCAACCCAGGAGTTTGACAAGAATCTTCCCTACCATTCAGTTCTAATCCTAGAACCGAGAGTACGCTCCCGCCGGAGGCTCCCCGTGGAGACTTATTCGAGTTTGTAAATCCAAACTCTCATACTCAATCCTCTACGAGGAAGGAGTGCAACTGGATTCTCAAATTGACAACTTACTTGTCAGATGAGCCCCTTGTTCAGTGCCTTCTTAGGTTGCTAAATCTCTGCTCTCCCGTGCTTTAATCAGCTCCCCGATGCTCTCCCGATCGAGTTGTCATTGCGTTGTCAATGCTTTAGCTCCACCGATCAATCACCTCGCATAATATCCTCTTGAGATGCCCAAGGTGATAGAAGATCGTGTGAATTCTCTACAACTAGTAGGAGTTAGTTGCCTAGAGGAATTCCACCTAATGAGATTTTTAGAGAGAATTAACGTGCCTAAACTTCTAAAGATCAAGAGAGAGTAAGTAAATCTTCATATAAGCTTTAAATGCTCCATCTTGTGATCAAACACAAGGAAGATGGCTTGGAATGCTTAGGATTAGATCCTAATAGTATAGGCAATGAGGGTGGCTTCTAATGCACTAATATCTCTCTCCCTTGCCTTAAAAATCGAACCAAACCATTACATAAACAATATTTCAACGGATAGAAAACGGCTCCAAACGACTAGTTGTTCGCTCGCCTCAAGTGTAAGGCTGCGATGTAGTAATAAAACTCGGTAAGACCGAGGTCAATCCACAAGGAATTGGAAAACAGATTCCAAACTATTCCAGCACCTCAATTTTTCAATAAACAGGAGATTCAATTGAAGCAATTATACTAAAACAGTAACTTTAATGAAAACAGTAGTTTAAAGGCACTAAGGCATTCAAGGATCCACTTGTAGCAATCCCATGTCAATCCAATCAATCCAAGCAAGATACACAACTAGATTTGAAGTCCTATCTCTCATCTAGTTGGAAAATAAAGCATTAAACACATTCAATTCCATTCAAGTTGAACTTCCAAGTTCTAGTCTTCTTTTAATAATGTAGAATTCGGAATCATAGCCTTCGGAGTAACAACCATGCCTATGGACTATGGCCTGCTCAAGGACTACTATAATTCGAATCTAAACAAGCACCATATGATAATCTCAGAGAATTGCAAGGAATCCATGTCTGGAGCACATGAACTCTCATAAAACATCTAAAACTATCAACTTTAAGAACTAGAATAGATAAAAATCCAAACTTGAATTGAAAGTACTTGAATTAACTGAATTAAATCATGAAATTAGCTACAAGCTTCACCTCTCAACCTTAGCTGAGAGATTCTAGCCGAGCATTGTCATACTACAACTAGAATTCATGAAAAAGCTAGAAAACATAGAAAAACCGAAGTTCGGAGGGTTGCAGACACTCCACGACGGCTTCCTCTCTCTAGCACCACGTCCCTTAGCTTCTATGATACCCTAGGAAGAGCCCCTAGGTGTCCTTTTATAGTGAGGACGCTTGGTTGCGTCAGAATCTTCCAGAAACCGCGTACGGTTTACGTAGTGCGCAGCAATTTTCGGAGCCAGAATTAGAAACTACCCGTTTTGTATGTGGCCGACCGGTCGGACGACTGGTCGGACTGGGTTGGCCGACCGGTCGTGACCGGTCGGACCACTTTGTTTAACAGTCCAGGGAGTATAAAGTGATTTCTGACATGCTGGCCGACCGGTCAAGACCGGTCGGCCCAAGTTGAACATTTGCTCCAGCGTGCACAGGAGGTAATTCTGACCCGTTGGCCGACCGGTCTTGACAGGTCGGACCAAACTGGTCATGCATCCAGCAAGCTTCAAGGAGGTCGGCAGGTCGGCCGACCGGTCTGGACCGGTCGGCCCTTGATGTTTTTCTCCTTTTTCTTCTTTTCTTTCTTCTCTTTTCTCCCTCTTTCTTCTTCATTCTTTAGTCCACCTTGGACCTTCATTCAAAGGTTCTAAGTGGACCCTTTTTGGTCTTCAATTGAGTGAAGTCTACTCTCATCCCTACAATCACAAAACATGTGTTAGATGGGCCTTTTAAACATGAGAACCATGCATAAAATGTGATGTAGTGGGCTATGCAATGTATAAATTGGAGGTTCAACACTAGTAGCCGATCGATTGGGACCAGTTGGCCAAGGGTCGTCGACTGGTCAAATATAGAGGATCGACAGATCTAATATGGCTTAAACAATTCATTTTGGTTATTGTCCATTCCAGGTCAATTACAACCGGTCTGACTGCCCAGTCGACTGGTCTTGACTAAAATTACGTCAGGTAGTCTAACACGACACCCTACGCATACGCGTGCGAAAGCTTAAGGAGCAACCAGAATTATGGCTAAGTCCTAGAGGGGATTGATTAGGACCTTTAAAAATCTTTTCGCCTACTTAACAGATTTAGTAAATTAAACTAAGTAAGCGATTAACACTTTGACTTCCAAGCCTAAGTGGGTCCAATCAATAGACTAATATATGATAAAAACAATTAACATTCTAGTCTAAGTATGCATAGATTTGTTAGTGCACTTTTTTGTGGCATACTAGTGCACCTTGTTTGTCAATCACTTAGGTCAGTGAGTATAGTGTCGGTTGAGCTTAATGAAGACGAAGACCGAAGACTCAAGTGGCTCTGCTGCATCAAGGAAGAAGAAACAAGTAAAAGTGATGCCTTGATGTGCCTTAACCTTAACCAAAACCTAACCCTTAACCTCCTTGATGACCTTGACCATATTAGGAAACATTTAGTCATCATCGATTGGCCCTACATGTCCCAGAAGATCATCCATACCTAGGTTAATGTGAGTGGGTGGTGAAATAGATGGGTCAGCAAACTGTTGGCTAAACCCAGGCCTGTCCGACCGGTCAAGACCGGTCGGATGGACTGGTCCGACAGGTCAATACCGATTGGATTGGCTGCCAGACCAAACAGCAGCTTGCTATGTTCTCAGGCCATTAGGCCGATCGGTCTTGACTGGTTGGCTGGGCTGGTTTGACGATCTTAACCGGTCAGGCAAACCCCCCTGCAGACAGCAAAGCCCCTATCTAGTTTTGGCCTATGGTCGACCGGTCAAGACCGGTCGTGGACCCTTGGCCGACCGGTCACGACCGGTCGGCACTAACCTTGTTTTGCCCGTTTTAAATTCGTTGCACATTTTTCTATGTAAGGGCTTGGCTCATATCAAGGCAGAAGAAGAGGGATTTCGAGAGGAGTGAAGCCACCATTGTTGGAGACCATTTGAGGTTCATTCTCAACCTATGCAAGGCAACTTCCTTGTGCTTTAACACAAGATTGGAGCATTCCAAGCTCATGAAGAAGATGACCTTCATCCCCTCTTGATCTCTAGAGTTTGGACCTTCCTTCATAGGCATATCCTTGTCCAAAACTCTAAGATGAAATTGTTGTAGGAGAGAAACTCCAAGCAACACATTCTCATTATTTGTAGAGTTCTCATACCTACCCTCCTATCACCTTGGGCATCTCAAAGGCATCACAAGCAAGGTGATTGATCGAGTGTAGCTGAGGCAATTGCGACACAACGGCAATACGATCGTGGGAGCAAGGGAAGCTGATTGAAGCACGGGAGAGCGGAGATCAAGCAACCCGAACCGGCGCTGAACAAGGGGTTCATTTGACAAGTAAGGTTATCTTTATTGAGAGTCCATCCACTCAATTCTCTTTGGGAGTTGAGTGTAGAGTTTGTTTGTCAAACTTGAACTAAGGACGTTGGCCGTTCCTTGGCCTGTTTGTCGACCTAAAGACTGGGGGTTGTTTGGCACTCCTTGGCCCGTTAGCCGGGCCTAAACAAAGTCTCCAAGGGGGAGCCTGCGACACGGGAGTGAACTTGCGTCGGGTTGAGAGTTAGCCTCTGTCCAAAAGTCCGTTCTGGTTGAGAGTTAGCTTATGTCCAAAACTCTGTTCGAGTTGAGAGTTAGCCTTTTGTCCAAAACTCTAGTTATGGTTGAGAGGTGAACCGGTAAAACCTTCGTGTAAAGGTTGAAAGGTGAACCTCATTTAAAACCTCCGATAGTGAATGCCGGTGTGCTCAAAGGAGTTGAGTACTTGAACTGGGAGTGGAGTAAACCCAAAGTCGAACCACTATACATGCTTGTGTTTGTGATTGAATTGAGCATATTGATATCTTAGCATTGGATGTTTAATTGTTTAATTATGAATGCTTGATAAGAATGTATGTTAGGCACTAGATAGGCACATCCACACACAAGATGTACTTTCACTAGTTCTGTAGACTTGAGCTCATTGATCCATTCTCATAAGTCTACATAGGTTGCATAGATTAGGAGCTTGATTAGTTATATCATTTGATTATCTATGCATGCTTAGACTAGGTTTTTTATTGCTTAAACCTTATGCTAGTCTTGTGATTGGACCCACTTAGGCTTGGAAGCCGAAGTGTTCTTAATTACTTAGTTTAATTTGTCAAATTGTGTAAGTAGGCGAAAAGAATTTCAAAAGGTCCTAATCACCCCCTCTTATAGGACTTAGCCATAATTCTAGTTGCTCTTTAAGCTTCTGCACATACGAAGGTGTCATGTTAGGCTACCGACGTACTTTCAAGATTATCTTAGAATAAAACTGAACAAATACCTAACCTATGTAACCTAAGTAGATTATAGAGGGTTGGATCAATTAAGCTCAAGTCTACCCTAGGAGTGAAAGTACATCATGTGTGTGTGGATGTACCTATCAAGTGCCTAGCATATATATCTAATTATGCATTCATAATTAAACACTTAAACACAATACATAATGAGAGATGTGCTCCAATACAATCACAAACATAACGATGTATAGTGGTTCGACTACTTGTCTACTCCACTCCCGGTTCAAGTACTCAAGCCCTTTGAGCACACCGGCATTCACTAGAGAGTTTAAATCTGGTTCCTCCCAACCAACGTGTTTTAAATCAGATCCACCTAATCGGAGAGTTTACAGGTTCCTCCCAACCTACACGTTCACACCCGTGTTGGTGGCTCCCTTTGGAGACTTGTTTAGGCCCGCCAAACGTGCTAAGGAGCGGCAAACGTCCCTCAATTTAGGCTCGACAAACGAGCCAAGGACTGCCAAATAACCCCTAGTCTTTAGGCCAACAAACAAGCTAAGGAACAACTAACGTCCCTAGAATTTAGGCTTGGCAAACGAGCCAAGGAGTGCCAAAGAACCCCTAGTCTTTAGGCCGACAAATAGGCCAAGGAATGGCTAACGTCCCTCGAGTTTTAGGCTTGATAAATGAGACAAGGATCGATAAATGACCCTAGATCGAGTTTGACTAACAAACTCTACACTCAACTCCCACAGGAAATTAGTGGATGGACTCTAAACAAAGACAACCTCACTTGTCGGATTGAGCCCCTTTGTACCGCCGCTTTGGGTTGCTTCTTCTTTCTCTCCCGTGCTTGAATTAGCTCCCCTTGTGCTCGCCCAATCTTTGATGCCATTGCTTTGCCAAGGCTTTAGCTCCAAGATCAGCTCCCTTGCATGTGATGCTCTATTGGAGATGCCCAAGGTATTAGGAAATGGTGAAACCTCTACAAATGGTAGGAAATGAGTTTCCTAGAGGAATACACCTATTTGAACTCCTAGGTGGTGTTTAGATAAGGGATTTAACTATGATGAAGGTGTCTAAAACCCTAAGAATCAAGAGGGAACAAGTTCATTCTCATTATGTAAGACCCGTACCCTGAGTTGCCCTCCGTACGCTTAGTTTTCGGTACCGGTACATCCCGGATGGACCAAATTAGCGAGCCTTAATCGTGACCCTATTTTAGTACCGCATCGACCCAAGACCTATACCCCGGCGACCGCGTAGGCGCTGCGATTCCAACGCCTCGCGGCACGCCCTATTGCGATACCAGGTGTGAAAGTCGCGATCATTTGCGCAATCCGAGGCGGGCCCGCGCAACGCACGTGTGGCCCGGGCCCCACTTGCACAAATCCTAAGAAAGGTCAAATCAATCAATCAATCACCCTCACCCTCACCCATACCCCTCTCATCATCCTAGTCTACACAAGCCATACCCACCCCATCCCTCTCTCACCTCAAAGTCAACACAAACCATACCTTCCATGCCCCCTCCCATGCTAGCCATCATTACCTCATGATCCCCCTCTCTACCCATACAAGAGCATACGTAGGGGAGAGGGGGGCTTCTCATTTTCCCATTTGTAAAGAAAGGAGAGAGAGAGAGAGAGAGAGAGAGAGAGAGAGAGAGAGAGAGATTTTGACAAGAAGGTGGAGATCAAAGCTTGGAGGGCCCCAACCATCATCCGAACCGTCCGATCAACCGTCCAATTTGATTCAACCAGTTCATCTTTCAAGTGAGTGCAAGGGGGGACATAAACTCCCCCTTTTCTTGTTGCCTTTCATTTTCTTTTTGGGCCCACCTTATGATGGGCAATCAAATGGATGGATTGGATCATCCATAAATGGGCCCCACACCTAGAAATAATAATAATAATAATTATTATAATAATAATAATAAAAAGAAAAAAAGGAGAGAGAGAGCTTGGCCGCTGGACAGCAGCGTCCAGAGGACGCTGCTGCCCAGCAGCGCATGGACCAAGCCCAATTTGGGCATTTACCATGGGGCCCACTCGTGGGACCCACCTTGATGCTTGTGGATTATCCACATCGTCCATCTATTTCTCCAGCCTGTCTTAGGGTTGGATACCAAAAATGAGACAGATCCAGATCTCAGGTGGACCACACCATAGAAAACAGTGGAGATAATGATGTCCACTGTCAGAACTTCCTTGGCCCACCGTGATGTTTCTAGGCCAAATCACCTACCCAATATAGGGCTCTATGAGTTCCTCATGAGCTGGGGAACCTGATGAATGGCGTGGACCATCCCCAAGTGGGCCCCACTTGATAAATAAATAAATAAAAACCAACGTCCAAACGCTGGACGTGAAATTGCGGTTTTACCGCTTGTAGAGACACTTGGAGATATGTCTATGGACCTAGAGGGGGGGTGAATAGGACCTTTTTAAAATTCTTTTCGCCTACTTATGCAATTCAACAAGTTTAAGCTAGGTAAGCAAGAACACCTTGGCTTCCAAGCCTTGGTGGGTCCAATCACAAGACTAGCAAGAGTTAAGCAATAACCAACCCTAGTCTAAGCATGCATAGGTAAGAAAATGGTTCAACTAATTAAGCTACTAACCTATGCACCTTGTGTAGACTTATGAGATTGGATCAATGAGATCAAGTCTACACAAGTAGTGAAGGTACATCTTGTGCAAGGATGCCTAAAAAGTGCCTAGCATGCATTCATATCAATCATTCATAATTAAGCAATTAAACTAACAATGCAAAGATATCAATGTGCTCAATAACCATCACAGACACAAGGATGTATAGTGGTTCGACTACGTGTCTACTCCACTCCCGGTTCAAGTACTCAACCCCTTTGAGCACACCGGCATTCACTATCGGAGGTTTTAAATGAGGTTCACCTCTCAACCTTTACACACGGAGGTTTTATCGGTTCACCTCTCAACCGTCACCGGAGTTTTGAACCAAGGGCTAACTCTCAACCCAATCGCACGTTTACTCCCGTGTCGGAGGCTCCCCCTTGGAGACTTAGTTTAGGCCCGGCTGACGGACCAAGGAACGGCTAACGTCCCTAAGGCGAGTTGACAAACAAACTCTAAAATGGACTCTCAAATGAGACAACTTACTTGTCGGATGAGCCCCTTGTTTAGCGCCGTATTGGGTTGCTTGATCTTTGCTCTCCCGTGCTTCAATCAGCTTCCCTTTGCTCCCTCGATCATGCCGCCGTTGCGTTGCCAATGCCTCAGCCACATTCGATCAAACACCTTGTATGCGATGCCTTGAAATGCCCAAGGCGCTAGGAGGATGGGTGAATCTCATACATGGGATGTGTAGGTTGTTCCAACTAGGAGATTCACCTAGAGAGTCTTCTAGAGGTCTTGGACAAAGGATATACCTATGTGGAATAGTGTCACACCTCTAGATTTGAGAGAGGAATCAAGTCATCTCTTGATAGCATTTGAATGCCCATACTTGTGTTTGAAACACAAGGGATATGACTTGAAAACCTCCTCTTTGAGGCCCCAAATGATGTACAAGATAAGTGTGGAATGGGCTCTCAAAAACTTCTATCAATGACCCAAGAATGGAGCTCCATATTTATAGAAAAGAGGCTCCAACGGTCATAAAACGGCCATAAAACGGCCTGCCCCGACCGGTCATGACCGGTCGGACCCCTTTGCTGAATGAACAGGCCAAACATCCTGGCCGACCGGTCATGACCGGTCGGACCCCCTTGCTGGACAGGCCTAATGCATCAGGCCGACCGGTCATGACCGGTCGGACCTCTTTGCTGGATGGCTGAAGATTTCCCAGGCCGACCGGTCATGACCGGTCGGCAGTGCTTGCTGATCTTCTTCATTAGCGAGGGCCGACCGGTCATGACCGGTCGGTCCACTAGTCTGCACACACAGCCCTTGCTGTTTGGTCTGGCTGACCGGTCTAGACCGGTCGGACAGGCCTGGGTTCAGCCCTACACTTTGCAATCCCATGCATTCTTCAGCACAACCATATTGGCCAAGGTGTGGGTGTTCTTTTGGGACACCTAGGGCCACACTATGATGACAAAATGGTTCTAAATATGGTCAAGGTCATCAAGAGTACACAGGGGATGGGTTTTGGTCAAGGTTAAGGCACCAAGGCATCACTTTTACCTGTCAATCTTCTTCCTTGATGCGGCTGGACGTCTTGAGTCTTCTTTCATCGTCTTCTTTGGGCTCAACCGACTCTAGACTCACTGCTGTAAGTGATTTGACAAACAAGGTGCACTAGTATGCCACGGAAAAGTGCACTAACAGGACGTTCACAGCGTCAGAGACGCTGGAACTGTCCAGCGTCAGGGACACTGGAACGTGTGAGTGGGGTCTCCACTCGTGGGACCCACCTTAATGTTTGTGTTCAATCCACGCCGTCCATCTGTTTTCCCAAATCATTTTAGGGCCAGGGCCCAAATCTGAATCAGATTCAAATCTTAAGCGGACCGCACCACATTGAGCAGTGGAGAAAATGATGTCCACTGTCGAAACTTCCTCAGCCCACCTTGATGTTTGTAGGCCTCGTAACATACCCAATATTAGGCTAATTGGGTCCCCCATGAGCTGGGGAACCTGATAGACGGAGTGGATCGTCCTCTTGTGGGCACCACTGGACGAAAACCCAGAAAAAAAAGGAAAACAAAAAAAAGAAAAAAGAAAAGAAAAGAGAAGGCTCCCAGCGTCTCTGACGCTAGGAGTACCCAACTGACAGGTTACGTAGCTATCTCGCTACTGCGGTGATGTCTTCAACTTCTATAGGCCCCACCGTGTTGTACGTGTTATATCCACATCGTCCATCCATTTGGAGAGATCATTTTAGGGCATGATTTTAAGAATGAGACAGATCCAAATCTCAAAAGAACCCTACCAAAGAAAACAGTGGGGACAGTGACCCTACCGTTGAAACCTTCCTACGGCCCACCGTAATGTTTATTTGAGATCCAACCTGTTCATAAGTTCACACATGTGTGAAAGAAGGGAAAACAAAAATATCATGTTGATCGAAAACTTCTGCGGGCCCCACTTGATGAGAACAATAACAAAAAAAGGAACAAGGACCCTGGGAGCAACCAGCTTCGTGGGCTGGTTGGGCTGCCCAGCAGGTGGCCCACTCGTGGGACCCACCTGGATGTATATGTTTTATCTACGCCACCCACCCCTTTTTCCAGCTCATTTTAGGGATAAGGCCCAAAGATGGGATAGATCCAACTCTTAGGTGGACCACACCATTGAGAACAGTGTGGACAATGATGCCTACCATTGTAGCCTCCTTAAGGCACACCTGGATGTTTGTTGGCATCCAGACCAGTGGCATAGGTCGGGATGGAGGGGAAAACACAAATATTAGCTTGATTTGAAACTCGCGTGACCCGGGGGGGGGGGGGGGGGGGGGGGGGGGGGTCTCATGCTGCAAACAGTGTGCGTGCGCACGCTGCCCAGCAGGTGGCCCACCCTGTGGGTCCCACCATTATGTATTGTCTTATTCATGCTGGCAATCTGTTTTTCCATATTATTTTAGGACATGGCCCCAATAATGAGGCAGATCCAAACGTCAGATGGATCACACCCACAGGGAATAGTGGTCATTGATGCCCACCATTGAAAACTTTCTTGGGGCCACTGTGATGATTATCTTCCATCCAACTAGAGGTTGTGGGCCCATCCTTGGGTTCCACCTTGATGGATGTATTGTGTATCATCCCACTTGTCTTGATCGACGCGTTGGGCCCGATTTGAATGGGCTTCACTTAGGAAATGGTGGTGATTGAATACCTACCACTGAAACTTCCTAAGACCGATGATGTATATTTGCTATCTGACCAGTGGGTGGGGCCCACCATGGTCCTTCCTTTGATAAATATGTTTTATCGATGCCGTACACCTATTTTTGTCAGCCTATTTTGTATGTGCAGGCCCAAGTATGGGGCCGATGTGGTCTCAAGTGGGCTATGCCATGAAGACCTTCACATTTCCAATGGGGCCCACAGTCCAGGTCTCACTCTCGGTATATATATTGGGCCATTTAAGGCCAACATTACACGATATGTTTGGTAACATGCTAGTATACTTAGCTTGATACTTCATACTGATAATATGCTTAGTATAATGAATATCATGCTCATTCATATGCCCATACGCATCATTTGTATGCCTGTTATAGACCACGATTAATCATAGCATATGCTAGTTTGGCTTGTTATACTTAGGGAACCCGTGCGAGACAGGGTCGCCCCACATGATTGCGTAGTATACGTAAGTTTGATGCATGACTTGGATTGTATGACTCATGTATTTCGCATTTTGTATGTCACGATCGCCTTCACACCCTAGCAGCATCGGGGTGGTGGCCACCATAGTCACATCATGGTTGGCAGTAATGGACACCAGAAACTTGTTCTAACACGTGAGCGCTATGTTGAGCTCTTAATTGTGCATATTCTAACCCCAATTTATCACTCATTATGTATGGTTTTATGATTTAAAGACTAATCTAATGTATGGATTTGTGATTGTAGGAATAAGAGAGGGGATTTATCAATTGAAGACTTAAAGATGTTATTTACAAGCATTAAAGATCACAAGACCAAGCGTGAAAGGGTGGAAGAAAGAAGCAAAGGAGAGAAGAAAAGAAGGCAGAAGAATACACTGCAGACCGATTGTCCGACCGGTCATCCATTGCCCAGGACCGGTCGTCCGACCGGTCCGAGTGCTCAACAGAGACCCCTTCTACTCAAAGTTCACTGGACCACCCACGATTGGTCGTATGACCGGTCGTCCACTACTCAGACCGGTCGTGAGACCGGTCCTTGAATTAAAACTGCAGGTTGGAATTTATGAAAACTCTCTGAACAGATTTTGCGATTTTGAGACAGGTTGTGCTACCGGTCGTCCAGGAGCTCAGACCGGTTGTGTGACCGGTCGTCAGCGTAACAGAGCTTGTCCGTGAAGCTCCGATTTTCTTTGCGCAATTGCGTAATTCCTTGTGCAATCTGGAATCCTCCGCGCCAATCTATAAATAAGACTGCTCCTCTTCATACCCAGGCATGCTAGGATGTGGGGATCAGCAAGGAAGCTTAGGAGACGGATTCTACTTCAAGTTTTTCTAGTTTTTTTTTTTCTAGTTTTAATTGTTTTTATGTTTTTTAGGCTTTTAGTTCAAGGATGTTAGAGATGAACTAAAACCTCTTGGCTAGGGCTAAGAGGTGAAACTTTTGATTTGTTTTTTATGGATTGATGCAACCTAGGTTTCCTTTTCATGTTTTGATTGAAGAATTTAGTTTAATATGAGTTTGAATCAAGTACTAGTTCAGTTTTACTTTGATCTCTTGATGACTCCAAGCTCATGTGATTCTTAGTGATTCTAAACTTAGTAGCTTATCTTTTGAGAATTGGTTATGCTTGTGTAGTTCATTGATCTATCATCGACTCCGGGCATGGTAGACCCTTTGATTGCCTTGTGTACAATGGCATGATCTTCATGTGGGAACTCATTCAACTTAAGTTCTTGTCTTTTGTTATAATCTGAAATAGTTGTTTACTGATTGATTTTGATTTAATTAGAGTTCTAATCATTGGTTATAGTTAAGTCTAGTGACAGGATTTGATGAAAGCTATGGTTGTGAATCTCAACTAGATTGGAAAGATTGTTGGCCTATACAATTGAGTGTGCCCAATGCCTGAGCATGGTTGTGGGAATCGAATCAATGAACAAGCAACTGTTTTAGATAATTGTTGATTAGGACCGCTCTATATTCCGATCGGATAAAGATATGAATTCGATTCCGATTGTATTGTGAGAGACCTAGTTGTGTTGATGCATTGAAACTTATGAAAAGTGGATCCTTGGCGCTTTAGTGCCTTTTTAGATTGATATTACCTTACACATTCACTATCTAAACCCAAATCACTATTTTTCAGCTTTAGTTCTTAATAGGATCTTAATTATAAGTTATTTTTAGGCAAATTCTGAGAATATCCATACATAAATCTCAGTGCGAACGATACTCGGTCTTTCCGAATTATTACTACTTCGCAACCCTATACTTGGGGTATGAACACGCTATGGATGTCCTTGGGTGAAAGTCCCTAAACCCTATGGTACCAGTAGGATGCTCCAACGTCGAGACCGAGTGGATAACATGAGCGCCCGAGTGCCAAATACCAGTAGGCCACATCTCCCACTGTGTCGTGGTCGGTTGGAAAGGGGTGTGACCTTATCTGCCCGGGTGCAGTGGGCTATAAGCTAGGTCGAGTCTGACCAGCTCATGAAATGGGTCCGCTATCGGCGAGCCGGGTGGGCATTGGCATACCACTGACGAGGTTGATAGTAAGGTCTTTTCTACTCGCTTGGTTATGCGCACGATGTGCGGTGGCCAGTATCAGAGTGTACTAGACCCCGGTGATGTCCCAGATGAGAACCATTTTGATATGTGGATTAGTTGAGGATTGACGTGTTTGCATTGCATCTCTAGCATGTAACACTCGGCCATGTAGGCCTTTGCATCGCATAACCTTGGGATGGCTGATTGCATTCATGAACTTGGTAACTTAGCCCTCTATCACTTTCGCTTACTTTGATATTTGTATACTTGTCATATGCATCACACGAGCACACACGCACTCTACCGAACTTCGTAGGAAGCTTATGTGCATTTGTTTACGCTACAGGTACTAGGGCACATCAGCAGCGTTGAGCTCGGTTCATGTACCTGATATTTTGGGCTTTTACTACATTTTGTATTTTCCTTTCTAGCACTGTACTCAACAAACTTTATAGTGGATATTTGATGATATTTATGGTTTTGATTATGCTCCTTTACAAAAAAATTTACCCTGAAAATCCTCCTGGTAGGATCCCAGGATCGGAACCTGGCATATGAGAGCTAGGAGCCGAGAATGGGGTATTACGGAGGCTGTTGGCACCAAGGTCGGCGATCGGAAATTTAGTGAGCCCGATCCCCAGGTTTGGGGCGTGACACATTATGCCATTGAATGACTCAAGCTTGTGATGAAAACACAAGGAGAATGACTTGCTATGGGTTTGGAATAGAGCCTCTGATGGTCTTTAGCAATGGTAACTTCTATCTCCTCAAAATCCCCTCTCTTGGCCCTAAAAACGAATCCCCCACTTTTATAATGTTTCTCCCAATGGTCAAATAACTGGCAAATTCGCGTAGGGTCGGGCGCCCGTAATCCGGTCCAGAAAATGATTTTAGCCGCTGGACATATCTTGAGTTGGTCGGGCGCTCGAAAAAGTTGTGGTCGGGCGCCCGATGGCCATTCTTGCATTGTCGGGCGCTCGGTGGTTTACTTGATCAGGCGTTCGAAATTCAGTCCAGAATTTGGTCTGTGCTGCTGGACATTTTTTGCACTGGTCGGGCACCCGGATAGGTTGTGGTTGGGCGCCCAATGACCATCTGGATACTTGGCCAACTCATTAGATGGATTCCACTAAGGTCGGGCGCCCAACCATGCATGTTTTTCTACTCTTTTGTTTCTATTTTTCAGCAGAACATACAAACTCTTGGCCATTCTTTTGAAAATCTTTTGGGACAGCAAAGGCCAATCTAAGATGACTAAAGGTATGCCTATTGGTCATGGTCACTAGAGGTTAATGGTTTTGGGTAGGTACAAGGTTAAGGCTCACTAAGGCATCACTTTCACCTGTTTCTTCTTTCTTGATGCAGCAGGTCTGTCTTGAGTCTTTGGTCTTCGTCTTCATTAAGATCAACCGACACTAAACTCACTGACCTAAGTAATTAACAAACAAGGTGCACTAGTATGCCACAGAAAAGTACACTAACAATCTCCCCCTTTGTCAATTACTTACAAAAACCTAACCTATAAAAAAAAATACATGTCAAAATTCAAATAAATTTTACAACTCAAAGCATCAAGACATGTAAACTAAGCAAGCTCCTCTTGATTGCTCCCCCATAATCTGTCAATCCTTGAAACATAAAACATAAAATTTGTTTTGGTGGGACATGGATCTTTCTCCCCCTTTTTGTCAGCAATTGACAAACTATTCTCTCCCCCTTAATGATATATCAATTAAGGTTAAAGTAAGAGTAGATAGTATGTCGTAGTTATAACTTTAAAAACATGCTAACTAGAGAGAGTATAGGGTGCATGAACATATAAAACATGGAGCATGCATGGGAACATGATTAACAAGAAAATGTACTATTCTAAGCATAGTTTATCATGCACAATTGGTCATTTATGATATACATTAAGCATTGAAAGCTCGAGGGCTTATTGCCCAATCAACCAACCTCCTCAAGTGATGTACATTATGACCATACTTAAACAAAGATTAGCATACAATTAAGCATGAAAATTCAGCAAGATTAGCTAATCTAAGCAGGATGATAATCTAGCAGCAAATATATCAAATAAAAGCCAGGCTAAATTATCAAAATTTGGGCTAATGAGGCTTAAATCCTCTGATTTGCCCATACACACAGAAATGAGGCTGAAATCCTCAGGTTTTCCTATTGAAGCATTTCTAGCTACCTTTATTAACTATGTTTAGTTTGATTAGCCTACGCATAACTAATTTCCACAACACTCTCATAAAATGTAGCATGTGGTGAGGGGTTGGGAACTCCTTCTCCTAGAAGGGAAAGCGGTCAGGATCCTCTCTTTGATTAGGGGGAAGAGAGGTGGTGGTGGAAGCCATGAGAGATCTCACTATATCTTGGCTCTCATCACTATTAGAGTCACTGGATTTAGATTTTGACTCCTCCGTATCATCCCACGTGGCTACCACGGCCTTTTTACCTTTCGATTTAGGCATTTCTGGACAATCCGGGGCAATATGGTCACGTTGATCGCAATCGTAACATTAGACGGATGAAGTTTTGGATGATTTTCTTTTATGTTTATCACCCTTTTTGTCCTTCTTGTCACGGCTACTCCCTCTATCAAATTTGAGGAATCTCTTGAATCTTTTATTGAGATCCTCATCCTCATCATCGCTGTTGTAGAATAAAGTTGGTCGTCGAAGGAACTTGAAGCCTACGGACCTCGAACGTCTTTATAGTCACATATATATGACCTGCAAGTACCTCTGGTTTCCATAAGTCGCAAGCAGATTAGCCATCCAGCGAACCTACGCGGTCGCATCTCATATATTGAACAAGCCTTCTCATTAACTATTAGCCCCCGTTATGTGAGTGGCTCTGGTCTGTGGTCATTGAGTAGAGACCCTCAGTCATGTGAGCAGCTCCCGTCATGTGAGCAGCCCCTGTTATGTGAGCAGCTCTAGTCTTTGGTCGTTGAGTGGGGAGATGTTCGCTCGCCTCAAGTGCAAGGCTAGAATGTAGTAATAAATCTCGGTAAGACCGAGGTCGATCCACAGGGAATAAGGTAAACCAATTCAAGTTGTTCTTGTAACTTCAAATTCAATGAATTAAAGATTTTAGGTTGATAAGCTAACTTAAAACAGTAATTGTAAAAATCTGTAATAAAAGGGAACTAAGGCTTTCGAGGATCCACTTGTGATAGCCCTCATGTGAATTCATTCATCCAATTATAACACAACTAGAATTGAAGTTCTATCTCTCTTCTAGTTGGAAGATATGGCATTTAAACACAAACAATCTCTACTTAAGTTGAAGAATAAGGTTCTAGTTCTAATGAAGCCCATAGAAGTCGAATATGTAGCCTTCGAAGTAACGACCATGCCAATATACTATGGTATGCTCTAGGGTTACTACAATTCGAATATAATCAATCCAAACATGATAATCTCAGAGAATTGCAAGGAACTTATGTCTAGAGCACATGAACCCTCATAAAACATCCAAAAATATCACTTTTATTCAAACTAGAACTTAAAAATCAAAACTTTAGGCAAAGTACTTGAATTAGAACGAATCCAACATGATAACTACTCACAAGCTTCACCTCTTAGCCTTAGCTAAGAGGATTTAGCCGAGTATTATCATGCTTCAACTAGAATTCAAAGAAAAACTAAACAAAAACATGAAAAACTAGAAAAAACCCTAATCGAAGGAGTAGCGATCGCTCCATGATGATCTCCCTTGCTCCCCACGAACTTAAAACTCTTCTAGGATACCTTAGTAAGGATGCCAAGGTGTCCTTTTGTAGAAAAAACCACGAACCACCTCGAATTGCGTAAAAACTTATGCACATATGTCGGTGTTGGACGCTGGTCGGGCACCCGGTCATGTAGTGCTCGGGCGCCCGACCGTGCTTCAATTCGGTCAGCAGCCTTTGGTGAAATCCCTTTTGAATATTGGGTGCTCGACCAGATGTTGGTTGGGCGCCCGGTCTGGTCCAGAATTGAGCAGTAAGTTCAGCATCTTTTCTTCTAATTTCGGGCGCCCGGTTAGAACATGGGCAGGTGCCCGGTGGCCTTCTGATATGTATGTTTGAACTGTCTTTTCTTCTGGCCAATCCAGGTCTTTTTGACGTCATTCTTCAGGGCTTCTTTTCAGTGTCTTCAATGTGGTTTTAAAGGACCCTTTTAACAACAAATTCATGACTTCTCTCTTTCATTCCTACATATACAAAACAAGCATTAGATGGGTCTTTTAAGCATGCAAACCATGTATGTAGTGTGATGTAATGGGCTATATCATGTATAAATTGGAGGCTCAACAGGAGACCCTCGTTATGTGAACAACTCCCGTCATGTGAGCAGCCCCCGTTATGTGAGTAGCTCTGGTCTCTGGTCATTGAGTGGGGACCCCTGGTTATGTGAGCAGCTCCCATCATGTGAGCAACCCCCATTATGTGAGCAGCTCTGGCCTTTAGTCATTAAGTAGGGAGACCCCCATTATGTGAGTAGCTCCCGTTATGTGAGCAGCCCCCGTTATGCGAGCAACCCTAGTCTCTAGTCATCGAACGGGGACACTCCCATTATGCGAGCAGCTCTGGTCTCTAGTCTTTGGTCGTCTGTTAGGGACGTCCCTCGTCTCATTATACCAGTAGCCCATATAGGCCGGTTTTGGCTTATTTCTATTTGTAGCTCCGAGCCATGGGGGATCTCCATCAAGAGACGTAATCAGCTAAGCGTCGAGAATGGTTAGGCCATCCCCTTATCTAAGGATTAATAGGATAAACACCTTATCCCCTAAAATCGGCAGTGATCTTAACGACTTGCATAACAGCCTGGATTACTCGGATCTGTATAAATAGATGGCCCCACAGATGATAAAGGCACACAATCTCCAAGCCTACGTTTCACACTTCATCTTACTATCAAGTCACCTCTAACTTAAGTTTCGGAGGGCCAACGGCTAAGCGCTGGTCACCCTTAGTTTTCTTCTTTGGCTTTCAGGTTTGGAGGGGAGCTCACTTCGAGAAGGGCGTATACTTGGGAGGGACCTGTTACCAGAATCTGACTTTAATAGATTGGCGTCGTCTGTGGCAACGAGTATTCAATTCGTTCTCATTACCAATTGTTACATCCTACTATGCCTCCTAAGAAAACGACTCATCCTTCCACCTCAAAGCAAATGTTGCCTCTAGCAGATGTTCTTACGCCAAATCCCAACCTCTCTCAAGCTGCACCGCCAGGAATTCCTCCGACGCAGCCCAACCAGCCTGATTCCATACCACAAAATCCATTCCAAAATATATCTGGTGGTTTCGACGGTATTATGCGCTTTGTAGGAGATACTGTCCTTACTCTCCAAGCTGGATTTCAAACCCTCTCTAATCGATTTGATCAACACTTTCCTGAATCGCAGCAAGCTCCGGAAAGACCACCATTACAACTTGCACCTGCGACTTCTAGACACTCTCTAAACGAACCGCAAGTTTAGGCAAATCCTCCTCCAAACCATATCTCTCACGGCAATGACATTACTAATCAGTGCTTACAATCTATCCGCTCCAGTGCTTCTCGACAACGTCAACCTGAAGAATAACCTGATGTCGAAACATCCAGTTATACCTTGCCCTGGGAAGGGGATCTCAGGAGAATCGAGGACTGTTTCGCTGATGTGGAACAACGATATCAGTCTAACCTCCCGACTTCCACTTTGGCATTGATCCATCGATCTGAACCCCCTTTTACTCACGAGGTAATGGAGGCTCCTTTACCTAAAAAAATATCAAACGACCAGTGTTGTTCCATATACCAGTATCGGTGATCCCCTCGAGCATCTGAAGACGTACAGATCTCTTATGGAGCTAGAAGGATATAGCTCAGAAATTATGTGCAGGGCCTTTTCTTTAACTCTAAAGGATGCAGCGCGTACTTGGTTTCGAGGTTTAAAACCTCACTCCATAGAGTCTTTCTCTTAATTATCGGACCTTTTCCTTTCTCAGTTCATGGGAAGCATCCGTACCAAAAAATCTGCATCTCATCTATCAGATTTGAAGCAGCAGCATGGAGAGACAATTAAAGAATTCATAGTCCGATTTACGGTAGAAGCAATCCAAACCGAAGGTTATACTGAAGATAAGGGTCTCACCGCCCTTATAGTAAGCATTACAAGCGAAATTTTTTGATTCACCTTCGATAAAAATCCTCCTAAAATAATGACCGAGATCCAGGCCAAAGCTCAAAAATATTTTAACGCTAAAGAAGTAGCCTTGGCTCATCATGGTATTCAGGGAAAGAAGCGAAAGTTTGAAGAAATTTCTCCAACAGACAGAAAGTATCGGCGTGATCGATGAGACTGCTCTCCAAAGAAGTCTTATCCCGGAAAATATCACAATTATAAGCCTCTCAATCAGTCACCAGAAAAAGGTACTGCTGAAGATCATACATAAGTCATATGTTAAATAGCCTCCGAGGATCAAATCGGATCCCCAAAAAAAAGACAAGAGGAAGTTCTGTTACTTCCATAAAGATCACGGGCATAATACTCACTACTGTATATCTCTTAAAGACCAGATTGAAGCCCTCATTCGAAAGGGACATCTCCAAGATTATGTGGCACGGCAAGATCGGTCGCCCAAATGATCCGATGCCCCAGCGTATCGTGAACATCAAGCACGAAGGAAAAAGTTACCGCAACATCGTCCTTCACAAAAAGATGCCGAACTTGGGGGTAAAATTTTGACCATTGTAGGTGGTCCAGCTTGTGGAGGAGATTCCCAAGCCTCAAGAAAAGCATATACTCGAAAGGCGAGCTAGAAGCCTTAACACATTTACTGGGTGGAGAAATTATCCAGCACGTCAAGTTTGAGCCATCATCCAATCTCTTTCTCTCATGAAGATGCTGAAGAAATTCATTTTCCTCATGAGGATTCCATCGTCGTAGCATTAAAGGTATCAAATTATTTAACTGACCTTATTATGTTGAATACAGGTAGCTCTGCAAACATCCTTTATCTTGAAGCCTTCAACAAGATGGCTCTTGCTAGATATCTACTCAAACCAGTCTCAACCCCCCTTGTCGGTTTTGGGAGTGAGGCGGTAACACCAGAGGAGAGTGTTGACCTTCCGTCACTTTCGGAGAAGCTTCGTCCAAAGTCACTGTTTTCATCAATTTTCGTGTGGTCGATTGAAAGTCGGCGTACAATGACATCTTGGCCCGACCCTCGCTCACCAAGAGAGGGGCAGCTCTACACCCTCTCTACTTTTGCATTAAGTTCCCCACTCCAAACGGAGTAGGGGTAGTTTGACGGAACTAGAAAGAAGCTCAGGCATGCTATGAAATCACGGTACAAGATCGAGAGAATGTCCAAGCAACTCCTATTATGGCGATCTCGAGAGATTCAACGAATTCACTTATAACAACAATATGAGATTGAGCTTGGCGAACACGATATTACCTTCTGGTCGTAAACCGCTGTAAAGGCCCAAGCCGTAGCCGACTTCATTGCCGAATTTACATATTCGACCCTTACTTTTTCTACCTCGAGTGATGACCCACTGGAGAGCGAGCAAGCACCTTGGTCACTTTACGTAGATGGATCATCATGCTCCTCTGGCAGTGGAGCCGGGTTAATCCTAATCACTCCTGACGGATCGCAATTCCAACATGCTTTGTGCTTCGAATTTTGTGCCTCAAATAACGAAGTAGAATATGAAGTCTTAATTGTCGGTCTCAAATTAGCAAATATGCTCACAATAAGGAACCTGCTCATTCACAGTGACTCTCAGCTCGTTGTAAATCAAGTGCTCAATGAATTCGAAGTAAAAGAAGAGCGGATGGCTTCGTACAAATCTCAGGTACTCATCTTGCTTGCTTAAATTGAACAAATATAAAATAACTCATATTCCTCAAGAGGAGAACAAGCTCACAGATTCTTTGGTAAAATTCTCTTCTGCATCTGAGTTCGATCTGACGCGAGCTGTTCCTATCGAGAATCTATCTACCCCGAGTATCGATCAAGTTGCTCCAGAGTAGGTCGTCACATTGCGTTTATCTTCATGTTGGATGGACCCCATCATCCTTTACCTCTAAAGAGAGCGACTCTCAGATGATAAAAAATCAGCCCGACAAATTCGCTATCGTGCTGCCAGGTACATCTTACACAATGGAAAATTGTTACGTAAAAAGTTTTACTTTATCGTATTTAAGGTTTCTCCATTCATAAGAAGCACAACATGTTCTAGATGAAATACACCAGGAGGCATGCGGTAATCATCCCAAATGATAGTCTCTAGCATACAAAGCAATGAGGCAAAGATACCATTGGCCCACTACGAAGGTGAATGCTATCAAATTCTCAAAGAAATGTGACAAATGTCAGCGATATTCTCTAGTCCCTCATTTACCATATGAGCAAATGACGCTGATGGACGGCCCTTGGCCTTCCGCTCAATGGGGAGTCGATATAATCGGACCACTACCTATGGGAAAAGGACAAAACAGGTTCATAATTGTGGCAGTCGATTACTTCACCTCGATCTCCTAGAAGAGAAAATGGACATATCTCATCTTCGAGCAGCGGCTTATCAACAACATATAGCCCATTGTCATAATTCAGAGGTCAAATTCAAGGCTTTACAGCTTTGTGACTTGGTACTCAGGCAAAAACATCAGAACAGCCACTTGGTCGATGGATCCTAACTGGGAAGGCCTGTATCGAGTCATCAAGATTACTCGACCAAGTACATATTATCTGGAAGACATGCGAGGAAGACCCCTACGTCACCCTTGGCACATGGAACATTTACTTTACTCCGATATTTTCCATAAAGCATGTGAATATTGGACCATTCTTAAATAAAGACGATCTCTTTCATTCTAGCTGTTCAGTTAGGGAATCTATAACTTGGTCTCTACTCCATTTTTTTTGACCTGAATAGCCCTAAAGAGAATATAAACATTCTCTTGACTAAGTCTTCTGCTCACGGTAGAGCCAAATACTCAATTGATAGGCCAGCCTATCTCTATGAGGACATGGTCGCCAAGACCTCCCTAATTGAGCCCAACTCATTTTCATGAGTTGAGTAAAACATTCAAGCATGAATTGACTGAGTCTTTTGCTCACCGCAGGGCCAAAGACTCAATTGATAGGCCAGCCTATCTCTATTCGGACATGGTCACCAAGACCTCCCTAATTGAGCCCAACTCTTTTTCATGGGTTGACTATAAACACCCAATCATGAATTCATTCCCTTGAATCTAGAAAGAGAAGGCAAAATATTTTCTGAAGAAAGAATACCTCAGTAGCGAGGTCACGCCAGAGATAAACAGAGACAGAAAAAGAAGGGAGGATCTTTGAAAATCTCTGTAGGCTCCGGATATTTATAGGCAATCATTCCATCAAGATTTGAATGACATGGGGCGACTCTTCGTTTGGCACAACAGTCGAACGGGCATGAGCATTAACTCCTGAGAAACATGGCGAGTGCCGCTTCATTTCTTTCGGCCGAAAAGCTGATGCTCATCAATGCGGGCTCAATCATGTACGGTTTCTCCTTCGAAAAATGCACTAGACGGTTACATATGCAATCAAGTCCTTCGCTTAGCTGCTCAACACAAAGGACTTGGGGGCATCTGTTGTAGAATAAAGTTGGTCGTCGAAGGAACTCGAAGCCTACAGACCTCGAACGTCTTTATGGTTCCATATACGACCCACAAACACCACTGGTTTCCATAAGTCGCAAGCAGATCAGCCATCGAGTGAGCCTACACGGTTGCATCTCATATATTAAACAAGCCTGCTCATTAACTATTAGCCCCCGTTATGTGAGTAGCTCTGGTCTCTGCTCATTGAGTGGGGACCCTCGGTTATGTGAGCAGCTCCCGTCATGTGAGCAGCCCTGTTATGTGAGCAGCTTTGGTTTCTGGTCGTTGAGTGGGGAGACCCTCATTATGTGAGCAGCTCCCATCATGTGAGCAGCCCACGTTATGTGAGCAGCTCTGGTCTTTGGTCATTGAGTGGGGACCCCCGGTTATGTGAGCAGCTCCCATCATGTGAGCAGCCCAAGTTATGTGAGTAGCTCTGGTCTCTGGTCGTTAAGTAGGGAGATCCCCATTATGTGAGTAGCTCCCGTTATGTGAGCAGCCCCCGTCATGTGAGCAACCCCCGTTATGAGAGTAGCCCTGGTCTCTGGGCATCGAGCGGGGACACTCGCATTATGCGAGCAGCTCTGGTCTCTGGTCGTCTGGCAGGGACATCTCTAGTCTCATAGTACCAGCAGCCCATATAGGCCGATTTTAGCTTGTTTCTATTCATTGCTTCGAACCATGGGGGACATCCATCAAGAGACGTAATTGGCTAGACGTCTATAATGGTTAGGCCATCCCCTTATCTAAGGATTAACAGGATAAGCACCTTATCCCCTAAAATCAGTAGTGATCTTAACGACTTGCATAACAGACTGGATCACCTGGATCTGTATAAATAGATGGCCCCACAGACGATAAAGGTACACAATCTCTAAGCTTATGTTTCACACTTCATCTTACTATCAAGTCAACTTTGACTTAAGCTTCGAAGGGCCAACGGCTAAGCGCCGACCACCCTTAGTTTTCTTCTTTGGCTTTCAGGTTTGGAGGGGAGCTCACTTCGAGAAGGGCGTATACTTGGGAAGGACCTGTTAGCAGAATCTGACATTAACAATCGCTATCTTTGGACGACTCATTCTTAATTTTCTTTTGGCTATGTCAGTGTCTATGTGAAGATTTCAAAGCGACGTCTTTCTTCTTAGAGGGGGCCCTAAAGTGTAGTTCACGAGTTTGTAGGGAACCTATAAGTTCTTCTACTTTCATGTTATCTATGTCTCTACACTCCTCTAAGGCCACCACCTTGGTACCGAATCTTTCTAGGAGGGGACCTAAGTATTTTTCTACATATCCTTCCTTTCGGAACCCTTTCCCCCAAGGCAAACATGGAGTTGCAAATATCAGAAAGTTTTGTATAAAACTCCATGAAGGTTTTAGTCTCTTCCATCCTAATGTTTTCAAGTTTGGTGGTTAATAGCAGAAGCTTCGAGCGTCTTACTATGCTAGTTCCCTCATGGGTTACCTCAAATATATCCCACACTTCTTTTGCAGTTGCGCATGTGAGAATGTGCTGAAATTCTTTTGGGGAAACCGCACAACAAATCGTATTGAGAGCTTTGGTATTTACCATATATTGAGCTCTCTCATTGTCATTCCATTTCTCATCATCTTTGTAAATGACAATGATCTTACCATCAACCTCCACTTGTTCAGTGGGCAAGGAATATCCATTTAATGTTGCTGCCCATACGGATCGGTTGATAGATTAGAGAAAAATCCTCATTCTAGCTTTCCAATAGGCGTAGTTGGATCCGTCAAAGTATGGTGGACAGTTGACAGTATTCCCATCTCGGGTGGACATGATACTAGTGCTTCGATATCGGATCTCACTTTAGACGGTTAAGTCTATGAAGAGCAACCCGCTCTGATACCAAATGAAATTACGTCAGGTAGTCTAACACGACACCCTACGCATATGCGTGTGGAAGGTTAAGGAGCAATTAGAATTATGGCTAAGTCTTTGGGGGGGGGGGGGGGGGGGGGGAGGGTGAATAGGACCTTTTAAAATCTTTTCACTTACTTAACAGATTTAGCAAATTAAACTAAGTAAGTGATTAATACTTCAGCTTCCAAGCCTAAGTGGGTCCAATAAATAGACTAGAATATGCTAAAAATAATTAACATCCTAGTCTAAGCATGCATAGATTATCTTATGATTAAACTAAACAAATACTTAATTTATGCAACCTAAGTAGACTATAAAGGGTTGGATCAATTAAGCTCAAGTATACTCTAGGAGTGAAAGTACATCATGTGTGTGTGGATGTGCCTATCAACTGCTTAACATATATTCCTAATTACGCATTCATAATGAAACACTTAAACACAATACATAATGAGAGATGTGCTCCAATACAATCACAAATACAACGATGTATAGTGGTTCGACTACTTGTCTACTCCACTTCCGATTCAAGTACTCAACCCCTTTGAGTACACCGGCATTCACTAGAGAGTTTAAATCTGGTTCCTCCCAACCAAGGTGTTTTAAATCGGATCCACCCAACTAGGGAGTTTATAAGTTCCTCCTAACCGACAGTTCACACCCGTGTTGGTGGCTTCCTTTGGAGACTTGTTTAGGCCCGTCAAACGTGCCAAGGAGCGGCAAACGTCCCTCAATTTAGGCTCGACAAACAAGCCAAGGAGTGTCAAACAACCACTAGTCTTTAGGCCAACAAATAGGCCAAGGAACGGCTAACGTCCCTAGATTTTTAGGCTCGACAAACGAGCTAAGGAACGGCAAACGACCCTCGATCGAGTTTGACTAACAAACTCTACACTCAACTCCCATAGAGAATTGAGTGGATGGACTTAAACAAAGACAACCTTACTTATCGGATTGAGCCCCTTCGTAATGTCACTTTGAGTTGCTTCTTCTTGCTCTCCCGTGCTTAAATCAGCTTCCCTAGTGCTCACCTTGTGCTCCCCCAATCTTTGATCCCGCTGCTTTGCCAAGGATTCAGCTCCAAGATTAGCTCCCTTGTATGTGATACTCCATTGGAGATGCCCAAGGTGCTAGGGAATGGTGAAACCTCTACAAATGGAAGGAAATGGGTTTCCTAGAGAAATACACCTATTTGGACTCCTAAGTGGTGTTTGAAATTACGGTGTAAGTTTGATTACCGCTTTTGTAGAAGTAAGAAACTAGTTTCTTTGTCCTAGAGGGGGTGACTAGGACACTTTTTGAAATAACCAAATTACACACTCATAATCGTGCAAAGTACTTTAGAGTGTTAGTGCACTTTTCCGTGGCATACTAGTGCACCTTGTTTGTCAATCACTTACATCGGTGAATCTAGTGTCGGTTGAGCCCAATGAAGATGGACCAGTTGCATCAAGGAAGAAGTTTCAGGTAAATGTGATGCCTTGGTGCCTTAACCTTGACCAAAACCCAACCCCTTTGTATCTTTGATGACCTTGACCATATTAGGAATCCTTTAAGCATCATAGATTGGCCCTAGGTGTCCCATTTGATCACCTTATACTTGGCCTAAATGGATAGGCTGTTGCGTGAAGCATTCAGCAAATTGGAGAAGGGATCCAGGCTGGTCCGACCGGTCAAGACCGGTCGGCCAGCAGCTTTGCTGCACTTTCAAGGCCAGCCGACCGGTCATGACCGGTCGGCCTTTCATATATCCAAGGCTTCAGCAGGTACCGTCTACCGGTCATGACCGGTCGGCCTGGAGGATTTCAGCTGTCCAGCAGAGGGGTCCGACCGGTCATGACCGGTCAGCCTGAAGCATTAGGCCTGTCCAGCAAGGGGGTCCGACCGGTCATGACCGGTTGGCCAGTGTGTTTGGGCTGTCCAGTAAGGGGGTCCGACCGGTCATGACCGGTCGGCCCATATATTTGGCCTATACACTTGATGTTCTCCAGCAGGGGGGTCCGACCGGTCATGACCGGTCGGGACAGGTCGGCATATAGCCGTTTTTTGACCGTTGGGGCTCTATTTCCCTACATATAGAGCTCCGGTTTTGGGCATTGGTAGAGGGATTTTTGAGGGAGAAAAGCCACCATTGAAGGAGATCTTTTAAGGCTTAATCCTTGACCTATGCAAGGCATCTTCCTTGTGCTTTAACACAAGATTAGAGCATTCCAAGCTAATGAAGAAGATGACATTCATCCCCTCTTGATCTCTAGAGTTAGGAAGCTTCTTGATTGGCAAATCCTTTGTCCTAAACTCGAAGATGAGATTGCTGTAGGTAAGAGACTCTAGGAAACCCATTCCCACTAAGTTGTAGAGTTCTCAAACCCATCCTCCTAGCACCTTGGGCATTTCAAGGCATCGCATGCAAGGTGTTTGATCGAATGTGGCTGAGGCATTGGCGACGCAACGGCGACACGATCGAGGGAGCAAAGGGAAGCTGATTGAAGCAAGGGAGAGCGAAGATCAAGCAACCCTGTTCGGCGCTAAACAAGGGGCTCATCCGACAAGTAGGTTGTCTAATTTGAGAGTCCATTTTAGAGTTTGTTTTTCGAACTCGACCTAGGGACGTTAGTCGTTCCTTGGCCCGTCAGCCGGGCCTAAACTAAGTCTCCAAGGGGGAGCCTCCGACACGGGAGTAAACGTGTGATAAGGTTGAGAGTTAGCCTATGTCTAAAACTCCGGATACGGTTGAGAGGTGAACCGATAAAACCTCCGTGTAAAGGTTGAGAGGTGAACCTCATTTAAAACCTCCGATAGTGAATGCCGGTGTGCTCAAAGGGGTTGAGTACTTGAACCGAGAGTGGAGTAGACACGTAGTCGAACCACTATACATCCTTGTGTTTGTGATTGTTCTTGAGCACATTCCTTCTTTGCATTGTTAGTTTAATTGCTTAATTATGAATGATTGATAGGAATGCATGCTAGGCACTTTTTAGTCATCCTCACACAAGATGTACCTTCACTACTTGTGTAGACTTGAGCTCATTGATCCACTCTCATAAGTCTACACAAGATGCATAGGTTAGGAGCTTAATTAGTTGAATATTTTCTTTCCCTATGCATGCTTAGACTAGGATTATTTCTTGCTTATACTTTTGCTAGTCTTGTGATTGGACCCACTTAGGCTTGGTAGCCTAAGTGTTCTTGCTTACTTTGTTATATTTGTTGAATTGTGTAAGTAGGCGAAAAGAATTTCAAAGGTCCTATTCACCCCCCCCCCCCCCCTCTCTAGGTTCATAGACATATCTCCAAGTGTCTCTACAAGCAGTAAAACCGCAATTTCATAGAGAACTTTCTTCAAACAGTTGATATGTAGAATATTAACTTTCAACAATAAAAGAGCAAGTGAGAGAAGTAAAGCAGTTGCAAATATTCATCACATAACACGAGATTTTATAGTGGTTCGGTTATGTACTCACTCCACTTCGGCTGATCCACTCACTCCTTGAGTGGCCGGATTTCACTATCACAATGGTTTTAAATGAGGTTAACCATAAACCTTAACAGCCTACAAAAGGACTTAGACTTCAACAAATGGATTCATCCTTCCTTAGGACTAATCCATTAACCACTTTGTCCTACGCAAGGGCTTGTCCTACTCAAGGACTTGTCCTACGCAAGGACTCTACTAAGTTTGGGTCTTCAAACTCTGAAACCCAAATCTCAACTATTGAGGTAGTTTCTTGGACTCAAATGACTAAAATATACTTAACTGATTGAGCCCCTTGATGATGCCTTTGGTTGAAGAAGCTTCGACTTGCACGATGCCTTCTTCAGCTCCCTCGATCAGCAAGCTTGCTACGAATGTCTTCTTGTAGGTTCCAAGGAGAGGGATTAGGGTTTGGTTGAAGCTATATTGGGATATGGGTTTTATATGAAGAATAGGTTCTACCTAAACCACCATTAATGGCATTGATGATAAGAATATGACTTTTAGAAGTAGGTCAAGAAGCCATTAAAGAGGGGTTGAGTTCATGATTCAATCCAAGCTTTGAATGCTCTTCAATGTTGGTCAAATCAACATGGATTGAAGTATGAATTCAACAAATCAAAGGGAATGAGAGATAAGGATCACAAAGAAGAGGCACAAACAAACCCTAGATGATGCTTGAGATGTCTCTCACAAGATCCAACCGAGATGCCTATATAGATTTGTTCTCAACGGTTAGAAAACGGTCACCTCGATAGGATTGGAAGGAGATCCGATCGATCGGACATAAGAATCAGCTCATTTTCAATTTTGCTGAAATAGATTCTCCGATTGATCGAACTTGGTTCCGATTGAACCGAAGACCATCTCCGATGGATCAGGAGAGAGTTTCCGATTGATCGGAAATATGTCCAGATGAATTTTGAAATGTTGCTGGACCATTCTCTGATGGATCGGATGACATTCTGATTGATCGGAGGTACCTGGTCCAATTGATCGGACAGAGTGTTCGATTGATCGGAAGTATGTCCAGAGAGTTTTGTGATATTGCTGGACATTTGTCAAATGGATTGGATAAATTTTCGATTGATTGGAGGGCCTTGTCTGATTGATCGGACATATCTACGAGTGATCGAAAAAATGTCCAAAGAGTTTTGAAGTTGCTGGACTATAGTCCGATTGATCGGGCATGATCTTCGATCGATCGGACATCAATTAGACATCATTCCGATGGATCAGGATCCCATCAGAATCTGTAGTTTATGGAATTTTTCCTGTATTGCAACAACTGCTATGATAACCTATTCCATAGCTGATCTTTATGGAATGAGGACTATAGAGAGGGCTAAGGATGCATCTAAGAAGGATGAGGCCATCTATAAACGGGTTTTGGGATCAAAGGTTTGGATGAAAAGGATTGAGGCTTGATTGGATATGCGATCTTCTTGAGTAGCTTCTGTCGGAGATGTCCAAGGGCTTCAATCTTCAGCCGCAAGCGGTTTTACAGACTTGACGACACACTAATCATGGTAATTGATAAATCTTGCATTAACAATCTCCCCCTTTGTCAATTACCGGACAAAACCAAACCCATTAAAGTCTTGGTCCGTACTAAAGACTTTTCTTAAACACCAAAACCAAATAAAGTACATACATTGAACATGTCGTAAAAGATAAATTGCTTTATACATAGACATGACCCATTACATACAAAATGTATAGACTCAATGTATAGACTAGGCTTTACTCTAGCTCCCCCTAAGTCCCTGCACACAAAGGTCAAAAAAAAAAATAACCGGGACCTTTTGGTGGGATAACTTCTCCCCCTTTTTGTCAGTCATTGACAAAGGTTAGTACAAAGAGAATGCAACAAATATGTCATAGACTAAAGATAAAGGAAGGAATAGACATAAATGCGCCGAGGAAGGAAGCTAAACACAGATGGTCATACAAAGATATACAAGTATATATCAATAAGCACAGTGGGCATATACCCCAAGCAACCAACCTCCCCTTCTGAAATGCATATCATGACCAAACATCATCACTATATATACAACCCAAAATGGGGCAAGAAGCCCGATAAAGTTAAATCAATTAAGCACAAGTATATATAGGCATATAGATAGCAAGGAATCATATAAAGGGTAAAGGATCCACAAGATAAGCAATATCCAAAATAATAAAGACAAATTCTGCAATTTGATTACAAAAATATCCAAAAATAACCTATCAAGAACAGAAAGTTTAACTATTAAGGTGCCGAGATGGTATGCCAAGGTCGCCCAAAAAGATACCCGCGATGATGCACACAATAGGTTATCCTAGCCAGAAACATAGACGACTACGGAGTGGGGCCAGAAACATCATCACGACGGCATGAGAGAGCAGAGGTAAGGCGCTAAACTGCATCGTGTACGGACTGCATCATGCTCTCAAGGCGAGTCATCCTCTCACCATGCTGTGCTAAGGTGACCTCCACGCGATCAAGTTGAGTGATGATCTGCTCCGAGTTGGGAGGAGGAGGTGCGGAAGAGGCATCAGATTGAAGACGTCGCTTTACCGATCGTCGAGCTGTAGTCAGCGTCGGGGCCGAGGACTCGCCATGGTTGCCAGGACACATGTGTGGGAGCATGGGAGAAGTCCCGATCTTCCACGTCGACCTCTTATGGCAGATTCATCTTTTTAATGTTGAGGTCCTTGAATGTATGACGGGGAACGGGATGAACCACAATATTTGAGAACCCGCAGTCTTGGGCTAGAAGGGTAATGATCCATCCAAAATGGATGGTGTTGCGAGTGTTATGCAATGTATCCAAGATGTTATGCAGGATGATTGAGGGAAGGCATAGACAGGTCCCATGAGCAACATGATAGAGTGGATTCACCATATGAGCTGTGAGATTAGATTTGTTGGTGCTACGAGGATAAACATTGGTGCTGAAGATTTGGTGAAGGACTCGGAAGCGGTTGGACATCTCTGACGCTCGGAGGGCACTCGCATCAATCCATTCGGGATTGGGTCCTCGGCATAAATAACGTGTCCAATCAGCTCGAAGAGAAGAATCTAGGAGATTATCATTGGGGCTGAGGAGCTGTGGACATAGGAATACCAATGAGGTTCGCGATTTTTTGAGCTGTGACCTTCATGACACGACCGGCAACAATGACCTCGCATGATGGAGGATTTCCAACAGGATTGATAACTTTGGAAAGGAAGACATACACTACCTCTGGGTGTGCCACGCCCCCAAAACGTAGCACACCTTCCCAGCCAATTTGTGCAAGAAGTGCTGGGATGCCAAATGGCTCAACGCACGACAATACCACCTCTCGCTCATAGATGATTGCTCGGGATTGAAAGTGGGAGAGTGTAGATGGACTCTCAGGTGGGTCTGTAGGTGCGGTAGGAGGTGGAGGGGCCTGAGAGGGTCTAGAGGTTGGAAGCTTCTTTGACCTGGAGGTGGTGGATGGCCCGGCATCCACTTTGGATTTTCCTTTGGGATCTTTCGACATTGTTTTTCAAGAATGCAAGGTCAGGGAGAGCAATAAATAGGCCGAGAATGATAGGAAACCAAGGATTCAGCAGAAGGACTCCTAAGCCCCAACAATGATGATCAAATAGAGTAGAGGGAAGGAGAAATCGAGATGAGGAACCGAGAATCCTTACTAAGAAGAGAGATGAGATCACCCTCTATGCGAATGAGAGCACTTACAGGGCTAGGATTGCAATGGTCCGACCTCAAGGAAAAAACCCTAGCAGAGGGTTTTGGAGAAAGCAGCAAGGTATGGGCAAAATGATGAGAACGACCGTATATAGCAGACGGGTGCCCGATATTTTCGATTGATCGGAGCATGTTCCGATCAATCGGAAATGTCTCCAGCAGAATTTCAACAGACACATCCTGACGCCATTCTCCAAATGATGATTCAGACCTTTTTTTATGATAAATTGGAGAATTTATGCTTGAGAACACTAACATTCATTCAAAATAGGAGGCTAATTCCTCAGATATACCTATATGCACATAGCTTTTCTAACCGACTAAAGTGAGCATACCCCGATAGATTTCCTAAGGTGTTCAAACCTAGTGGAATCTAACTGTTTTGTAAGGATGTCAGCCAATTGCCGCTCGTTTTGGATGTATTCAAGTTTGACCACTTTTGTCTTCAACTAGTTCTCTTATAAAATGGTGCTGGATGTTGATATGCTTGGTTCGAGAATGTTGAACAGGATTTTTCGAAATATTAATGGTGCTTGTGTTGTCACAAAAGAGCGTCATTTCTTCCTGATTGATACCATAATCCTGTAACATTTGTTTCATCCAAAGTAGCTGAGCACAGCAACTACTGACAGCAATATATTCAGCTTTTGCAGTGGACAATGAGATGGAATTTTGCTTTTTGCTATGCCAAGCAACTAAGCAGTTTCTGATGTAAAAACAGCCACCACTTGTGGATTTTCGATCATCCATATTTCCATCCCAATCGACATCGGAGTACCCCGCAATGATGGATGAGGTGTCAAAGGGTTACCACAAGCCATATTCAGTTGTGCAGGCCACATATCTGATCACTCTTTTTACAGCAGTTAAATGAGATTCCCTAGGAGTAGCTTGAAATCTAGCGCATGCACCTACGCTAAATGCAATATCGGGTCTACTTGCTGTAAGGTAAAGGAGACTCCCAATCATACTTCTATATAAATGTTGGTCAACACTTTTGCTTGACAAGTCTTTGGAGAGTTTAATGGTTGTGGCCATAGGTGTGGTGTGTGATCGACCCGAGTCTAGCCCAAACCTCTTGACTAGATCTTAAGCATATTTAGTTTGGTTTATGAAGATTTCATTTTTTAGTTGTTTAACTTGCAATCTTAGGAAAAAATTCAGTTCGCTTACCAAACTCATTTCAAATTCAGATTTCATCAATTCAGCAAATAAACCAGAAAATTCTTCACAAGTGGAACCAAATACAATATCATCAACATAAATCTGAGCAATGAGAAACGAATCATTCGTCCTTTTAACAAACAGGTTTTTGTCAACACTCCCCCTAACAAACTTGTGATCAATTAAAAATTGAGTAAGACGTTCATACCATGCTCGGGGGGCTTGTTTTAACCCATAGAGAGCCTTTTTCAATCGATAGACTCTTTGAGGATATCTAGGGTCCACAAACCCTTTAGGTTGTTCAACATAAACTTCCTCATCGAGAATACCATTTAGAAAGGCACTCTTCACGTCCATTTGAAATAATTTGAATTTGAGTGCACATGTTATGGACATGAGAATTCGGATGGATTCTAGTTAGCAACCGGAGCAAAAGTTTCATCAAAATTGATTCTCTCGATTTGAGAGCACCCCTGAGCAACTAGACGGGCTTTGTTTCGAATCACATTGCCAGATTCATCTGTTTTGTTCTTGAAAATTCATTTAGTTCCAATGACATTCTTCTCATATGGTCTTTCTACCAGAAACCAAACTTCATTTCTGGTGAACTGTTGAAGTTCTTCTTGCATAGCAAGTATCCAAAACTCATCATTGAGAGCCTCATCTATATTTTTTGGTTCAATTTTTGAGGTGAAGTACACATGACTATTGATGGCCTCAGGTTGTCTCCTAGTCTTGACCCCAACATCCGAATCTCCAATGATTTGATTGAGGGGATGATCCTTGACATATGGAACATTTCCAGGAGCTGTTGAGGCATTGGGAGTGGGAGATTTTTCAACAGGTTTACCTATTTGGCATGGTTCTCCCACTTCATCATCATCAAGTCTTGTAGCTTCTTTAGATTGGTCATCAATGATAACATTTATGGATTCTTGAATTGTTTTAGTCCTTGTGTTACAAACTCTATAGGCACGACTATCAGAAGCGTATCTTAGGAATATTCCCTCATGGCTTTTTGAATCAAATTTTCCTGGATTTTCTTTATCTCGAAGGATGTGGCATTTGCTGCCAAAGACTCTAAAATACTTGATATTTGGGACTCTTCCATTCCATAGCTCATATGGCATTTTATCTAGGCCATCTCTCAAATATACTCGATTAATAATGTGACATGCTGTATTCACTGCTTCGGCCCACAGATTTTTTGCAAGATTTTTGTTGTTCATCATAACAGTGGCCATATCAAGTAGAACTCTATTTTTTCTTTCAGCTATTCCATTTTGTTGAGGAGTTTTTGGGGCTGAGAACTCATGTTTTATGCCTAAATTTTCGTAGAATTGTTCAAATCGGCCGTCCTCGAATTCTCCCCCATGATCACTCCTCTATTCGCTTTACGGTACATTCCTTCTTATTGTGAAGTCGTTTCATGAGTTTTTCAAATTCATCAAATGTATCAGATTTTTCTCTAAAAAATACGACCCAAGTGTAGCGAGAGTAATCATCAACAATAACAAAGAAATATCTTTTACCACCTTGACTCATCACTCTTGTGGGACCTACAAGATCCATGTGGAGTAGATCAAGGGGTTTCGATATAGCAATGGTGGATGTCTTCTTATGTGCAACTTTAATTTGTTTACCTTTCAAGCACTCTACATATACTTCTTTTGGCTTCTTCCCTATCTTAGGTAACACTCTAACTAATTTCTTCCTACTTAGCCTAGATAGGTTCCTATAATGGACATGACCAAGCCGTTGATGCCATAACTCAGTTTCATCATTAATGGCCATGTGGCATATGGCAGATGATCCATTATCACATTTGTTTTCAATAACATAGCAGTTATCTCCAGTGCGAAGCCCTTTTAGAATCAATTTTCCAGTTTGGTCTAGAATTTCACACATATCTTTGGAGAATTTTACAGAATGTTGTTCATCACATATTTGAGAAATGCTCAATAAATTATGTTTCAAACCATCAACACATAGCATATCCTCAATTTTGGGCAATCCTAGCCCGATGATGGTTCCTTTTCTAACAATTTTGGTCACGCTCCCATCTCCAAAAGTAATAGACCCACCATCAAACTCAGCGTAATTACAAAACTGAGTCCTGTCACATGTCATGTGTCTGGAGCATCCACTATCAAGATACCACCTAGTGTTTCTTCCGGCTCTAAGGGTTGTATGGATAACTAAGCATTTGTTTTTTACTACCCACTTAGATACTACCCTTTTTGGAGAAACAAGCTTCTTGGTTGATTCTAGAGATGTCATCGTTTCCGCATGAGGTGTTGAATTTTTTCCCTTGTTTGATTTCTCTTGCACCAGTTCCATGGTTCTTTTATTTAACTGTTTTACCATTTCAAGGAGCTCTTCCATTCTTTTGTCTTTCTTAGGTGGAGTGGGATGATTTCTCCTCATGTTCCCATTTTTCCAAGGTGCATGTTTTGGAGGACTCCACATGTGATTCATCATCTTTCCGGTAGGTACAAATTTTCCTTTCAAGTTCCAAACCAGATTCTTAAAGACCAAGCATTCAAACTTCAAATGTCCAACATCTCCACATGCATGGCATATTGGTGAATTTTTCTTATTGCTTCCTGATGCATTCCTACTCTTTTCAAGTTCTGGGTTACTAACCTTAGTTTGCTCATCATAGCCTAGCCCTCTTATATTCCTACAAGGCTTACCCGATTTAAGGATATCATCTATTTTTTCTCTACTCTAGGCAAATCTTTCATTGAGTTGACGTTCTTGATTAAGACACATGGTTAGACATTGATTTGTAGAGTTTGCCTTCTTAAGCTCATCTTCTAGAGTATTAATTTTCTCTTGAGCTGCTTTGTTTTTCCTTTCCAAGTCACAAATCTGAAAGTGAAATCTGTTGTTTTCTCCTTTCACTTCTTACATTTCATCAGCCAATTTGTTGTTTTCAATTTAGCTTGGCTCAACTTCTTAGTAAGAAGGATGCTTTGACGAAATAATTCATCATAGGCAACTTGCAATCCTTCATTATCATCCTCGTCATCATCAGAGGATGTCACATTGGTTTCCGATGATTCATGATCATCCTTGTCTCTTATGCTCTGTATGTCTGGGACAATCTCCAAGATAGAGGCCATCAAAATTTTAACTGATCCTCTTCCCCTATCACTTTGATATTCATCTGAATCGAAATCTGAATTATCGGAGTCGTCCCATGTAGATGCCATTACTTTCTTTTTGAATTTTTCTTTGGCAGGAGCTTGGCAGTTAGAGGCAATATGACCATAGCGTCCACAGTTGTAGCACTTAGGATCTTTTGGATTGTTATAAGATTTTCCTGTGTAGTGCTTTTTGTCAAAAGATTTGCTATTTTTGTCAACCCTCTTTCCTTTGTTTTTGAAGAATTTTCTAAACTTCTTGGCCATGAGAGCCATTTCATTCATATCCATTTCTTCATTACTGTCAACTACAGATTCTTGTTTAGTGTGTGAAGTTTTCAGCACTGTGTTTTTACTTTTTGGGGATTTCTTAAAATGAAGTTCATGGGTCTGTAGAGATCCTAGTAAGTCTTCTATTTTCATAGTATCAATATATCTACATTCCTCAATAGTTATGACCTTGGAGGAGAATCGTTTGGGTAAGGATCTTAGTATTTTCCTACAAATGCCCTCCGATATCCTCTCCCCCAATCCCCATATAGGATTGGTGACATCACTCAGTCGGGTGTAAAAGTCCATGAAGTTCTCATGCTCTTCCATTTTCATATTCTCAAATTGAGTAGTCAAGAGCTGAAGTTTTGACCTCTTGATTGTACTAGTTCCTTCATGAGTAGTTTTAAAGATGTCCCATGCTTCCTTAGCAGTTGTGCAGTTAAAATTCTTTTGAATTCATCTGCTGAAACGGCACAAAAGATAGCATTGAGTGCCTTTGCATTGCTAATATATCTCAGTTGTTCAAGATCAGTCCATAAATCATTAGGTTTGACTGTGGTGGTGGTGACCCCATCTATGACTGTGCCTAAGAGGGGTATTTCATGTTTGATTTCCACAGACCTCAATGTTGCATGATCCAATGATTGCAAGAAGACTCTCATTCTTGCTTTCCAATATGCATAGTTTGATCCATCAAAATATGGAGGTTTGAAAACCATACTAGAATCCCCTTTTGACATGATTTCAAGCTTCTAGAAACGGATCACACTCTGGGCTGTTACGCCTTTAAGGAGGAACCCGCTTTGATACCAATTGAAATTGTGGTATAAGTTTGATTACCGCTTTTGTAAAAGCAAGAAACTGGTTTCTTTGTCCTAGAGGGGGGTGAATAGGACACTTTTTGAAATAACCAAATCACACACTCACAATCATGCAAAGTACTTTAGAAAACTTTCTTCAAACAGTTGATATGCAAAATATTAACTTTCAACAATAAAAGAACAAGTGAGAGAAGTAAAGCAGTTGCAAATATTCATCACATAACAAGAGATTTTATAGTGGTTCGGTTATGTACCTACTCCACTCCCGGCTGATCCACTCACTCCTTGAGTGGCCAGATTTCACTATCACAATGGTTTTAAATGAGGTTAACCATAAACCTTAACAGCCTACAAAAGGACTTAGGATTCAACACATGGATTCATCCTTCCTTAGGACTAATCCATTAACCACTTTGTCCTACACAAGGGCTTGTCCTACTCAAGGACTTGTCCTACGCAAGGACTCTACTGAGTTTGGGTCTTCAAACTCTGAACCCAAATCTCAACTATTGAGGTGGTTTCTTGGACTTGAATGACTAAAATATACTTAGCTAATTGAGCCCCTTGATGATGCCTTTGGTTGAAGAAGCTTCGGCTTGCACGATGCCTTCTTGTTCGCTTCCCCAAGTGTAGGGTTGCGATGTAGTAATAAACTCGGTAATACCGAGGTCGATCCACAGGGACTTATGTAGGATGTCACAAACTCATCCACAAGTTTCTATTGAAGCTAACAATCAAAGTTTGAATAGAATGTGTGTGATTAACAGTTTAAGCTAAATTGAATGTAAACAATTATAAGAAGGCACTAGGGGTTCGAGGATTCACTTGTAGCAATCCTCGATGTTCAATCCGCTGTAATTTCCCATTCTCTCAATTAGAATCACCAGTCAGGTCTATCTAATCGGATGATAGAACTGTTAAACCAGAAGTCTGTAACATGTAAGTTCTGTGCGTAAAGTTCACTCAACTCTAGGCTGATCTGAGCATGCTCATTGCATAGGTCATTCACCTTTTCTATAGGTCCAATTCCCAATCATAACCATCCTCAAGTCTTCTCACAAGACAAGGCTAGATCATGATTTGAACTGGATTCAAATTATATGCACAGTCCATACATATTTCAGATAATCAACCAAAACTAGAACTTTGGCATGAAGTCCCTTTATGAAGAGCTTGGTACTAGAGCGCACTCCAATTCCTCGGATCATACAGGTCTAGACCGTTGCAAACAAATTAAGAAGATAAGTAATTCATCCAAACATCCATGAGTCATCACAAGACTAAGAGAAATTACTTAAAAACTTGTATAAACTTCAAACCTTAGTTCATAATCATGAATTCCAAACTGAAAACCACTTAACTACGAATTAAAACATCTTGGATACACTAAAAGCTTCACCTCTTAGCCCTAGCTAAGAGGTTTAGCTGCTCATGATCCAAGGAAACATGAAACAACTCTAAAAAACATGAAAACAGCAAAGCAAACCAAAAGGAGTTGTGAAACTCCAATCTTCACTTCCACAGCCTCCAACCTCGCTTGAACCCTTCTAGGATGCCCTAGGAACGATCCCTAGGTGTCCTTTTATAGTCTGGAAGCTCCACAACTTCGGAAGAATCGAGAACTTGCGTAACACTTACGCAGCGCAGAGAAAATCGGGATGAAATTAGAAATTTCTAACTCAGTACGCATGGCCGACCGGTCACGACCGGTCGGCCTCAATACACATTCATTCCAGCAAGCATGGCCGACCGGTCATGACCGGTCGGACGTCTACATTGACGTTCCAGCAATCATGTCCGACCGGTCATGACCGGTCGGATGTCTTCAGTAGATTCCCAATGTGCATGGCTGACCGGTCACTGACCGGTCTAGCTTCCTTGGCCGACCGGTCACGACCGGTCAGCCCTCTTTTCTTCTTGCATTTTTTCTTTCTTTCTTCCTTCTGCTTCCTTTTCTTCTTTAGTTCTTTCTTTCTTTATTAGAATGGTTCCAAATGAGCTCATTATATCTTCAATTGAGTAGAGTCCATCCTCAATCCTGTAGTCACACAACATGCATTGAATTAGCTTCCAAACCATACAAACCTTGCACAATGAGTGATGAATTGGGGTTAGAATATGCATAATTAAGAGCTCAACACACCCCCCAACCAGCATTTTGCTAGTCCCGAGCAAAACATGCGTGAAGCTAATCTCATTCTTCTAAACTCAACTCTCTTTCAGAAACCATCCTTCTATACATTCCAGGGTTCATAAGTGTAAGATTCAGAGAAATTAGGCGTCAAAGGTTGGCACCATAAATCCTCAAGACATGATAGGCATTCATATGAGATTCCCACTAATTGGTTGATAAATAGAGGAAATTGAACAAATTCATCCTAGTGTGGGTAGTGAAAATTCATTCCACGAGTTTCTAGGATTATCTTCTTCATAGATTAACTAGACTATAGAACTCAAGGTACATAGAGCCACATCAAGCCAATGACAGGAAATTGCCTTACCGTCCTTCCGACGACTTTCACACTACGTCCCATTTCCGGCTTTGGTTACGGGTAGACCATCCCCCGGCTGGTAGTAGGTAGCCCTAATCGGAATTTTCCACCGTTTTTCCACATTCCCAATTTCATCCTTCCTTTTCCTTTTTCTTTTTAAATTAGATAGGATTTTTAGAAATCCATATCTTTCATTATTTTCCCATGGACAAGGATGGACAAAGTACCCCGGCCTGATTTCTCAATACCTTAATTCAAAGTCTAACTCATCCCTAAATCACATAATCCCTTCAACTCATGAAAATCGTGTAATGTGAACTAGGTGTAAAAGTGTTCAGATTTTCTATCAATCACAAAAATAGGGGAGTTCTCATATAAAACCATTATGCAATGAGAGATTCCAGACATCCAGCCTTATACACTTCATATCTCCTCCTCTTATGCTCATATCAACTCGAATGCATAGAACCAATGTTTTCCAAAAGAGTTTCGAATTTTTGAAAAAAATTGAAAAATTTCCACATAATTGCTTGAGATGTTGCAAAATGCTGGATTCATCCAAGCGGTCCTACACCCCCCAACCAAATCGTGCATTGTCCTCAATGTAAAAGATGCGCAATGAGCAAAACATGAGAGCAATTTGAAAATAAAAGGGAGTGAGGAATGATATTACCTGAGAGAGTGAACATTGGAAATCTTCCTCCTTCTAACAAACCTATGAAAACGAAAACAAAAGCAGCAAAGTCCTAATCCTAACTACTCTATACCTCCATCAGACTAGGAGATCAATCATCCTGATACACAGGATCATTCAGGGGTAAGGACATACCTTCTGAAGGAAAATTCTCAAAGAACGGCTTTAATCGCTGCCCATTTGCTTTGAAAATGTTGCCGTTCCTCGGATTCAACAGCTCGACAGTCCCATACGGATAGACAGTTTGCACAATGTAGGGACCGGTCCATCGAGATTTTAGTTTTCCCGGAAATAGATGTAAGCGAGAATTATACATAAGGACTTTTTGGTTGATTGTGAATGTCTTGCGAAGAATATTCTTATCATGGAATATCTTTGTCTTGTCCTTGTAAATTCTCGCATTCTCATAAGCGTCATTCCGGATTTCTGCAAGTTCATTCAATTGTAGTTTGCGTAACGAGCTTGCCTTGTCAGAATTGAAATTCATCTTCTTAATAGCCCAATATGCCTTATGTTCCAATTCCACAGGTAGGTGACAAGCCTTCCCATAGACAAGTCTATAGGGAGACATTCCAATAGGGGTTTTAAAGGCAGTACGGTAAGCCCAAAGCGCATCGGTAAGTCGAAGTGACCAATCCTTGCGATCGGGATTCACCGTTTTCTCCAAAATGTGTTTAATCTCCCTATTGGATATCTCAGCTTGTCCACTAGTTTGTGGGTGATAGGGAGTGCTCACTTTGTGTGTAACGCCATATTTCTTCATTAAGGCTGCAAAAGGGCGATTGCAAAAGTGAGACCCTCCATCACTTATGATGACTCGAGGTGTTCCAAACCGGGAAAGAATATTTTCTTTTAAAAATCGAATGACCGTTTTATGGTCATTATTCCGGCAAGGAATGGCCTCGACCCATTTGGAGACATAATCAACAGCAAGTAAGATGTATAAATTTCCAAAAGAAGATGGGAATGGGCCCATGAAATCGATGCCCCAACAATCAAAAATTTCGATAATTAAAATGGGATTAAGTGGCATCATATTTCTACGGGAGATTCCTCCTAGTTTCTGACAAGGTTCACATGCTTTGCAAAACTCATGTGTGTCTTTGAACATGGTGGGCCAATAAAACCCACATTGCAGAATTTTCGCTGTGGTCTTTTTGGCTGAAAAATGGCCACCACAGGCTTGAGAATGACAGAAGGAGATGATACTTTGTTGCTCATTATCTGGGACACATCTCCTTATGATTTGGTCGGGACAATACTTGAACAAGTATGGGTCGTCCCATAGAAATTTCCGTACCTCTGAGAAGAATCTATCCTTATCTTGCTTTTTCCAATATGTAGGAATTGTACCTGTAGCAAGATAATTAGCAATGTCCGCATACCATGGCAATTGGGAAACAGCAAAAAGTTGTTCATCAGGAAACATGTCATTGATTGCAGTCGTTTCAGGGGAATCAGTGAGGACAAGTCGAGAGAGGTGGTCAGCTACTACATTCTCTACTCCTTTCTTATCACGTATTTCTAAGTCGAATTCTTGGAGTAGGAGGATCCATCTTAATAACCGTGGTTTAGCATCCTTCTTAGAGAGAAGATACTTAAGCGCGGCATGGTCGGTGAATACGATGATCTTGGATCCAATCAAGTAGGATCTAAACTTTTCCAAGGCAAAAACTACTGCTAAAAGTTCCTTTTCAGTAGTGGTGTAGTTTGCCTGGGCTGAGTTTAGGGTTCTACTTGCATAGTAGATAACACATGGCTTTTTATCTTTTCTTTGGCCTAACACGGCCCCAATAGCATAGTCGCTAGCATCGCACATAATCTCAAAAGGAAGGCTCCAATCAGGTGGTTGCATTATTGGGGCGCATGTCAACATGCCTTTAAGGGTGGTAAAGGCCTTTTGACATTCTTCACTCCACTCAAATGAATTTTCCTTTTGAAGTAGGTTGCATAAAGGACGAGAGAGTGAACTGAAATCCTTTATGAACCGTCTATAAAATCCCGCGTGTCCTAAAAAGGACCGTATATCTCGTATGCTTTTGGGTGGTGGGAGGTTAGAGATAAGATCAATTTTCGCCTTGTCCACCTCAATTCCATTTTGTGAAACGATGTGACCAAGTACAATTCCCTTTTGAACCATGAAGTGACACTTTTCCCAATTGAGTACAAGGTTCTTTTCTTCACATCTTTTTAGCACAGATTTCAAGTGTTTGAGGCACTCATCAAAGTTACAACCAAATACAGAAAAATCATCCATGAAGACTTCAAGAATGGTCCCCACCATGTCAGAAAAGATGCTCATCATGCAACGCTGAAAGGTGGCAGGGGCATTACATAGTCCAAACGGCATTCGTCGATAGGCGAAAGTACCGAATGGACATGTGAATGTAGTCTTTTCTTGATCTTCACGGGCAATTTCTATTTGGTTGTACCCTGAATAGCCATCAAGAAAGCAAAAGTGGGAATGACCCGCCAACCGTTCTAAAATCTGATCAACAAACGGTAGGGGGAAGTGGTCTTTCCTCGTGACAGTGTTTAGCTTCCTGTAGTCAATGCACATTCTCCAACCGGTAGTGACTCTAGTTGGTACGAGTTCATTATTGGCATTGGCTATGATGGTTATTCCGAATTTCTTTGGCACCACTTGAGTTGGGCTCACCCATTGGCTATCAGATATTGGGTAAATGATACCTACATCCAATAGTTTCACCACTTCGGCCTTAACCACATCCTTCATATTTGGATTTAGTCGTCTTTGTGGTTGCCGGGATGTCTTTGCATTTTCCTCAAGATGTATGCGGTGAGTGCAAATCAGTGGGTCTATGCCTTTGAGATCCGCAATTGTCCATCCGATGGCACTCTTGTGCTCTAATAGAGTGGCTATTAGCCTACTCTCTTGTTCCTCATCCAAGTGGGAAGAAATCACCACTGGATATGTCTCATCTCGACCTAAATAGACATATTTTAGCTCACTTGGCAATGGTTTTAGGTCGAGTTTTGGTGCCTTAATGTTGGATGGGAGGGCCTTGTTCTCATTTATAGGCAAAGGTTCAATTGGGGCCCTCCATCTTTTATTTTCACGCACCAGCATCACATCTAGAATGGCATCCATCTCTTGTGTTGTATTATCAATCATATCATGGAGATGGGCCACACATGCCTCTAAAGGGTCGGAAAATAGTGACAAGGGGATTGTATCTTCCACGAATGATTCGATCATGTTTAGTTCGTGGATATCATCATCAACTTCCCGCGGTTGTTTGCATAACTCAAATATATTAAGCTCAAGAGTCATATTTCCAAAGGACATTTGTACCAGTCCGTTTCTACAATTGATAATGGCGTTTGAGGTAGCTAGAAACGGCCTTCCAAGTATGACAGGAATTTGAGTACCGGTGCCTATCACGGGATGTGTGTCCAAGACAATAAAATCTACTGGATAGTAGAATTTATCAACTTGAACTAGGACATCCTCTACCATTCCTCTCGGTATCCGGATGGATCTATCAGCAAGTTGGAGTGTGGTTTTGGTGGGTTTCAATTCACCTAACCCAAGTTGTTCGTAGACCGAGTATGGAATGAGATTCACACTTGCCCCCAAGTCGAGTAGGGCTTGTTTAATCTGGTAGTCTCCTATGATGCATGATATGGTTGGACTACCCGGATCTTTGTATTTTTGGGGCACCTCTTGTTTGATGATGGCACTCAAATTCTCAGCCAAAAGCACTTTGTTGTGAACATTATGTTTCCTTTTGATTGTACACAATTCCTTTAAAAATTTGGCGTAAGATGGTATTTGTTTTATTGCATCCAACAGCGGAATGTTGATCTTCACCTGCTTGAAAACTTCCAGAATCTCCAGATTTTTATCTAAAGGTTTAGGTGAAATCAACCTTTGTGGAAATGGGGCAACTGGCTTGTATTGTCTTTCCGGTTCTTTCTCTTGTGGAATATTGTTTGGGCTATCATCCTCTTTGGGAATTTCCGGATCCTTAGGCTTGGGGGCCTTCACCGGATTGGATTTATCAATTTCTTTCCCACTTCTCAAAGTGGTGATAGCTTGGACATGTTCCGTATGGTGGGAGGATGAGCTTGCATCTTGTATCTCATATTGGGTCCTTGGATTAGGAAGAGGTTGGGCAGGGAGTGTGCCCTTCTCTCTAACACTAAGGTGAGCTTCAACTCTAGCCAAAGATGTTTTCAATTCATTGATTGCTTGGTTTGAGTTTTGATTGAATTTCAATTGCTCTTGCATGAACCCATCTATTTTTAGAGAGTTTGTCTTGTTTTGCTCATTCTGGACTGATACAAATGCACCCAACATCTCTTCTAGTGATACTTTTGGAGTGTTGTTTGCATTTGCATTGGGCCCATTCTTCCAACTGAAGTTGGGATGGTTCTTCCAATTAGGATTATACGTGTTTGAGTTTGGAGCACCATATTGCTGCTGATAACTGTTTATGGCATTTGTTTGTTCCTGTAAAATGCCTTGGACTGCTGAAATTGTGGGACAATCGGGTGTAGCATGTTGATTTCCAGCACAAATTCCACAAACAGTTTCAACCTCAGTGGAGTTGATTGTTTCCCCTTTTCTTAATTCCATGGCTTCGACCTTTCTTGTAAGGCTAGCCAACCGTGCACTTATGCTATCTTCTTCTGATAGGACATACATTCCTCCCTTTTCCTTTTGTTGGCCAATCTTGGAATTTGTTGGTTTAGGTGTGTCCCAAGATTGTGCACTTTCAGCCAATTCTTCCAGATAATCCCATGCTTCATCAGCTTCCTTATTCATGAACTCCCCATTACACATCATCTCTATAAATTGGCGCATGGATGGAATCAGTCCTTCATAGAAAAAACTTATAATCCGCCAATTTTCATAGCCATGATGTGGGCATGCATTTAATAGGTCTTTGAATCTCTCCCAACATTGGGAAAAGGTTTCATCCTCCTTTTGGGCAAAGTTCATGATAAGGCGCTTAAGCATGTTCGTTTTGTGAGTAGGGAAGAATTTTTTTATAAATTCTCTGTGCATGTCGTTCCATGACTCGATTGATCTTGGCCTTAATGCATACAGCCAACCTTTGGCTTTATCCTTAAGAGTGAAAGGGAAGAATTTAAGTCTTACTACATCTTCAGTCACATTTGCAAAGTGCATGGTGGTGATTACCTCATCAAACTCCCTAAAGTGTTGATAGGCACTTTCACTGTCTAAACCATGGAATTTAGGGAGAAGATTGATCACTCCCGGTTTCAAATCCACATTCCCTGCATTTGGTGGAAATACTATGCATGAGGGAGTGCTTGTTCTTGCAGGTTGCAAGAAATCACGTAAAGTCCTAGGTCGAGGAACATTCTCAACCACATTCTCCCCTGTTTCGGTTTGGTTTTGAACCGGGTTAGGTTGATTTGTAGCCATACTTTCAGATAAAATTGGAGAATTTAGATGTCTCCTAGCACGTGGCTCTCTATCAATCCCTTCTACTATCCCCCCTTCACTTATGAGTCGGTTATTGGAATCCCGAGCCCAATGTGGCATGCAAAATCAAAAATAAGAAACAAAAGAAAGGAAAAAGAATTCTTCCTTCTTTTTCTTTACTCTTCTCTAAGACCGAAGCACAAGGTGTCTTGCAATGGCTAGGCCAAAAACAAAGATAGAGACCGATTTCTCCTGGTCAATAGGGGTTCAGAGAACACCCCACCCACTCTTTGAATCTTTTGAGAAAAGGCACAGAAAAAGGAGAAAGAGGAGTAGAGATGAGAAAAGAAATCCCTGAGCACAAGGTGATCCAAGACGGCAGAGCCGACCAATAGGAATCCAGGTGGCAAAAAGGCCGACCTTTCAGAGATCCAAAAGGAGTCTCCACCCACTCTACAAGAGATGAATAAAATAAGAATGACTATGAGAAGGAGAAGAGTAAGGTTTTAGAAGGATAGAACCTGATTCGCACTTGAAATCCTTGAATCTTCTCCAGCTTCCTAGAAATCCTTGAAAAAATCAAATAAACAAACTAAGTTAGTTCTAATAATCTAAAAGAGTCCTAAATAGATACTAATTTCAGAAATTTGTGAAAACCGTCAAGGTCCCCGGCAGCGGCGCCAAAAACTTGTTCGCTTCCCCAAGTGTAGGGTTGCGATGTAGTAATAAACTCGGTAATACCGAGGTCGATCCACAGGGACTTATGTAGGATGTCACAAACTCATCCACAAGTTTCTATTGAAGCTAACAATCAAAGTTTGAATAGAATGTGTGTGATTAACAGTTTAAGCTAAATTGAATGTAAACAATTATAAGAAGGCACTAGGGGTTCGGGGATTCACTTGTAGCAATCCTCGATGTTCAATCCGCTGTAATTTCCCATTCTCTCAATTAGAATCACCAGTCAGGTCTATCTAATCGGATGATAGAACTGTTAAACCAGAAGTCTGTAACATGTAAGTTCTGTGCGTAAAGTTCACTCAACTCTAGGCTGATCTGAGCATGCTCATTGCATAGGTCATTCACCTTTTCTATAGGTCCAATTCCCAATCATAACCATCCTCAAGTCTTCTCACAAGACAAGGCTAGATCATGATTTGAACTGGATTCAAATTATATGCACAGTCCATACATATTTCAGATAATCAACCAAAACTAGAACTTTGGCATGAAGTCCCTTTATGAAGAGCTTGGTACTAGAGCGCACTCCAATTCCTCGGATCATACAGGTCTAGACCGTTGCAAACAAATTAAGAAGATAAGTAATTCATCCAAACATCCATGAGTCATCACAAGACTAAGAGAAATTACTTAAAAACTTGTATAAACTTCAAACCTTAGTTCATAATCATGAATTCCAAACTGAAAACCACTTAACTACGAATTAAAACATCTTGGATACACTACAAGCTTCACCTCTTAGCCCTAGCTAAGAGGTTTAGCTGCTCATGATCCAAGGAAACATGAAACAACTCTAAAAAACATGAAAACAGCAAAGCAAACCAAAAGGAGTTGTGAAACTCCAATCTTCACTTCCACAGCCTCCAACCTCGCTTGAACCCTTCTAGGATGCCCTAGGAACGATCCCTAGGTGTCCTTTTATAGTCTGGAAGCTCCACAACTTCGGAAGAATCGAGAACTTGCGTAACACTTATGCAGCGCAGAGAAAATCGGGATGAAATTAGAAATTTCTAACTCAGTACGCATGGCCGACCGGTCACGACCGGTCGGCCTCAATACACATTCATTCCAGCAAGCATGGCCGACCGGTCATGACCGGTCGGACGTCTACATTGACGTTCCAGCAATCATGTCCGACCGGTCATGACCGGTCGGATGTCTTCAGTAGATTCCCAATGTGCATGGCTGACCGGTCACTGACCGGTCTAGCTTCCTTGGCCGACCGGTCACGACCGGTCAGCCCTCTTTTCTTCTTGCATTTTTTATTTCTTTCTTCCTTCTGCTTCCTTTTCTTCTTTAGTTCTTTCTTTCTTTATTAGAATGGTTCCAAATGAGCTCATTATATCTTCAATTGAGTAGAGTCCATCCTCAATCCTGTAGTCACACAACATGCATTGAATTAGCTTCCAAACCATACAAACCTTGCACAATGAGTGATGAATTGGGGTTAGAATATGCATAATTAAGAGCTCAACACTTCTTCAGCTCCCTCGATCAGCAACCTTGCTACGAATGTCTTCTTGTAGGTTCCAAGGAGAGGGATTAGGGTTTGGTTGAAGCTATATTAGGATATGGGTTTTATATGAAGAATAGGTTCTACCTAAACCATCATTAATGGCATTGATGATAAGAATATGACTTTTAGAAGTAGGTCAAGAAGCCATTAAAGAGGGGTTGAGTTCATGATTTAATCCAAGCTTTGAATGCTCTTCAAAGTTGGTCAAATCAACATGGATTGAAGTATGAACTCAACAAATCAAAGGGAATGAGAGATAAGGATCACAAAGAAGAGGCATAAACAAACCCTAGATGATGCTTGAGATGTCTCTCACAAGATCCAACCGAGATGCCTATATAGATTTGTTCTCAACGGTTAGAAAACGGTCACCTCAATAGGATCGGAAGGAGATCCGATAGATCGGACATAAGAATCAGCTCATTTTCAATTTTGCTGAAATAGATTCTCCGATTGATCGTACTTGGTTCCGATTGATCGGAAGACCATCTCTGATGGATTGGAGAGAGTTTCCGATTGATGGGAAATATGTCCAGATGAAATTTGAAATGTTGTTGGACGATTCTCCGATGGATTGGATGACATTCTGATTGATCGGAGGTACCTGGTCCGATTGATCAGACAGAGTGTCCAATTGATCAGAAGTATGTCCAAAGAGTTTAGTGATATTGCTGGACATTTGTTCGATGGATCGGATAAATTTTTGATTGATCAGAGGGCCTTGTCCGATTGATCGGACATATCTATGAGTGATCGAAAAAATGTTAATAGAGTTTTGAAGTTGCTGGACTATAGTCCGATTGATCGGGCATGATCTCCGATCGATCGGACATCAATCGGACATCATTTCGATGGAAGGGATCCCATCGGAATCTGCAGTTTATGGAACTTTTCCTGTTTTGCAACAACTGCTATGATAACCTATTCCATAGCTGATCTTTATGGAATGAGGACTATAGAGAGGGCTAAGGATGCATCTAAGAAGGATGAGGCCATCTATAGAGGGGTTTTGGGATCAAAGGTTTGGATGAAAAGGATTGAGGCCTGACTGGATATGTGATCTTCTTGAGTAGCTTCTGTCGGAAATGTCTAAGGGCTTCAATCTTTAGCCGTAAGCGATTTTACAGACTTGATGACACACTAATCATGGTAATTGACAAATTTTACATTAACAGTGTTTAGACAAGGGATTTAACTATGATCAAGGTGTCTAAAACTCTTGGAATCAAGAGGGAACAAGTCCATTCTCATTTTGCCATTGAATGGCCCAAGCTTATGATAAAAACACAAGGAGAATGACTTGCTATGGGTTTGGAATAGAGCCTCTGATGGTCTTTAGCAATGGTAGCTTCTATCTCCTTAAAATCCCCTCTCTTGGCCCTAAAAGCGAACCCCCCACTTTTATAATGTTTCTCCCAACGGTCAAATAACGGGCAGATTCGGGCAGGGTCGGGCGCTCGGATGCTTGTGGTTGTGCGCCCGGAATCTAGTCCAGAAAATGATTTTAGTAGCTGGACATATCTTGAGTTAGTCGGGCGCCCGGACAAGTTGTGGTTGGGCGCCCGATGGCCATTCTTGCACTGACGGGCACCCGGTGGTTTACTTAATTGTGTGTCCGTAATTCAGTCCAGAATTTGGTCTGTGCTGCTGGACATTTTTTGCATTGGTCGGGCACCCAGATAGGTTGTGGTCAGGTGCCCGATGACCATCTGGATACTTGGCCAACTCACTGGATGGATTCCACTAAGGTCGGGCGCCTGATGGACACAGGGTCGGGCGCCCGGCCTTGCATGTTTTTCTGCTCTTTTGTTTCTATTTATCAGCAGAACATACAACCTCTTGGCCATTATTTTGGTGATCTTTTGGGACACCAAAGGCCAATCTAAGATGACTAAAGGTATGCCTATTGGTCATGGTCATCTAGAGGTTAATGGTTTTGGGTAGGTACAAGGTTAAGGCTCACCAAGGCATCACTTTCACCTGTTTCTTTTTCTTGATGCAGCAGGTTCGTCTTGAGTCTTGAGTCTTCGTCTTCATTAAGCTCAACCGACACTAAACTCACTGACCTAAGAAATTGACAAACAAGGTGCACTAGTATGCCAAAGAAAAGTGCACTAACATTGACCGGTCGATTTATCGCCCTGGGACGTTTTTGCTAAATGTCCCATTCTACTCATTGATGAACGATCGGCCATGGGTTCGGACCGGTCGGCAGTGCATGTTTTTTACTGTATTGGTTTGGATAGTTTCACAGTAGAACATGCAACCTCTTTGGCCATTCTTTAGGTGGTCTTTTGGGACACCCGGGGCCAATCTAAAATGATTACAAGTATACCTAATGGGTCAGGGTCATCTAGATGTTTGGGTTTTGGTTTTGGTTCAAGGTTTAAGGCTCACCTAGGCACCTCTTTTACTTGTTTCTTCTTCCTTGATGCAACAGGTCCGCTTGAGTCTTCAATCTTCGTCTTCTTTAAGCTCAAGCCGACACTAGACTTACTGACCTATGTAATTGAGAAATAAGGTGCACTAGTTTTCCATAGAAAAGTGCACTAACAATGGCATAATAGTGCACCTTATTTGTTAATCATGTATGTCCATGTGTTGTAATGTTGGTTGAGTCTTGGCAAGCTGAAGACCGAAGATTCAAGTGGACAAGAAGCATCAAAGAAGAAGAACAGGTAAATGAGATGCTTTGGTGACCCTAACCCTTTGGACCAAAACACCCAAATCCTCTTCGATGACTTGGACCAACTAGGTATACCCTTAGTCATCCCTATTAGCCTTAAATCATATAGAAAAATATGATAAATTAGGTTAATAAATGAGGTGGAAGTTGTTATAATCAATCTAGCCCAAACAACAATTTTCAATAGACCTTCGATATATTGAAAAGCTAGTTCGATAGGTCTTCATTCGATATATCGAAATGACCAAATCGATATATCAAAAGTCAGTCCAACAACCTTACAAACTCTCTGGACAGTTCTTCGATTAATCGAATTGCTCATTCGATATTTCAAAACGAGTGTATTCGATATATCGAAACCCTTTTCGATATATCAGAAATTTTGTCCAGCAGCTTGCTGATTCTCTAGACAGATTCTCCGATATATCGAATGGAAGTTTCGATATATCGAAGATCACTTCGATCTATTGAAACACCAGTTCGATATATCGAAGTGGCTATTTTTTTGCCCGTTTTATGACCGTTGGAGATTTTTTTAAATATGGGAGAGATGGTATTTGGGCTAAATGAGAGGGATTTTGAGGAGATAGAAGCTACCACCATTGCATATCATTAGAAGCTCTATTCCTAACTCTAGAAATTGATATTCCTTGTGATTCATCACAAGAATGGAGCATTTCAAGCTCACGATGAAGATGCACTTATCCCACTTTTGATCTCTTGAGTTTGGATTAACCTTGATAGTTATATCCCTATCCAAAACTCTATGATGAGATCCTTGTAGATGAGAGTCTCTAGGCAACCCATTTTCATTAGTTGTAGAGATCTCAAACCTACCCTCCTAGCACCTTGGGCATCTCCCAAGGATCATCAAATGTGTTAAAACTGAAAATGCTATAAGGACATTTTATGTGTATTGTTGCTCTGGGGTTTTGAGTAATGAAAGCATTCATAGACAATTACAAGCATTCACGTAATTACACAAGCGAAGAGATATCGCAAGGTATTGGGGCTTAAAATCTCACCCATGATAAAACAATGTACGACGGTCCATCTACGACGATTCGAATCGATTCCAAGATCGAAAAACACCCGAAAAATGTGATCGGACGCCAACACAGCCCAATCATGATCAAAACCTACAAATGATGTTTCAGAGTGGAACTAGACATGTGTATTGCCGCTAAATGATTTGGAATGCTTGAAAAACCTTAACCAGCAAGTTTGAATGTCACGCGGCACATATTATTACTTGCGCGCGCCGCATTGCGTTTTGCCATGTTTGGATCCGACTGAAAGGAACTGAAAGCCTGCAAATGCTATTTTTGATAGGAACTGGACATGCATATTGCCATCAAATGATTCGGAATGCCCGAAAAATCTTAACCAGCAAGTTTGAAAGTCACACAGCGCATATCTTTACCTGCGTACCTCGAAATGCGTTTTACCCCGTTTGGATTTGACTGTAGGGGCCCGAAAGCCTATAAATGCTATTTTGGAAGGGAACTGGACATGTGTATTGCCGTTAAATGATTTGAAATGCACAAAAACCCATAACTCCTGAATTTGAATTCCATACAATGTCTACTTTTACTTGCGCGCGCTGAAGTGCATTTTGCCCTTGTTCGGGGCCGATCAGGAGGGTCCAAATGGGGAAGGAACTAGCAAAATTCATAGAAGTTGATCATCCATACCCTGACTCGTTCATTTCATAGCTTGATGAGAGGCTTAAAAGTGGCTTGGTGTCAGTGACTTTGGTCCCTAAAAAGATAGCTGTCCTCTAGAGGTCGCCCGTCGGAGCCAAATCCTGAAATATTCTAAGTCTGGGAGCTGTTTCTCTCTTGCAGAGTGCAGAATCTAAAAAATGGCTAAGTAGTGGAGAAAATGAATTTTTCAGAGGGACATGCGGGAGCTCTACTAGAACCACATGCGCTCACCACATGCACCTGGAATAGAGCTATTCAGAAAATCTCCCGAAAATTGCTCGGAAACTAACCGGAAAAAGACATGCGCCCGGCCTAAGAGAGACATGCGCTTCACCTAAAATGACATGCGCTCGGACACATGCACTCACCACATCCGCTCGGTACATTCGCCTGAAAATTCTCTCGGAAACACACGCGTCGGAAAATACCCATCGGATCAGACCCGAACTCGATTAAACTACTATAAATAGTAACCTCAGTTGATGACCATGATCGACATCACTCCTAGACGACCTCAGAGCGACGCAAGAGGTAACATGCGCTCGCTCTGTCACCCCTCGCTAGATGCCTTCGTCGGAAAGGATTCCTTCTCTGGAAAGGGATTTCTCTCGTCGGAACCCGAATGCAGAGGGAGAGAAAACCCTAAAATATTCTAAGTAGTGGAACTTTCCCACTTTTAAGAGGGACATGCGCCCACTATTCCTTGACCGGAAAAGTCTGGAAAATAAAATAAGTAGTGGAAGTTCTGATATTCCTAGAGGGGCATGCGCCCACTGTCCGACTGTCTGAAAAATTAGAAAATGTGCCAAGTGTAAGGGGACATGCGCCTACCTTTTCTGGCCGGAAAAATCATGAAAAAATGTTAAGTGGTGGGGCAACATGTGGCCACCACCATGACCCAGACGCATGTGCAATGCCACATGCGCCTGAGATCAAAATCCTTTCTCTCTCTTTCTCATGCAATGGCACATGCGCCTGGGGTGGGGCCACATGTGCCCACCTACCTACCACATGCGCCCAAACCCCCTACCAGATGCGCCTGGACGGTCATTTGGGTCTGGGTACTTCTGTGGTGTGGCTTGCCTTCGATCTGGCTCGCCTCCCGATCATACTAACCCTCCTAGACACACATTAACAATATCTATCCATCCCCTGGATCAGATTTTCCAACGGTCGATGTTAAGTGGACCAAATAAGCAATTTGATCAAAATGACCAACACTTAGTCAAATTTGCAAACTCGGAAAGCTCTCCAAAAGAGCAGGAAATAGCCGAAATCAAGAAGAATCGGGCGAAATTTGATCGACACTAAGAGAGGGACTTATCTTCTTCATAACATAATACATCATAATAATGCGCTGCATCAAGGTTATCTATCTTTGTAATCCTTGAATACCCTAATTAAGCGGTAAACAGGTCCAGCACTTAGTCATTTCAGCCCTGGGAAGTGCCCTGTTGGCTCAAAAATCGACTGGCGCCAAGTGAAACGAAATGCGATCACACTGACGCCAAAGTGGATCCAGCATCATTGCGATCCTTGTTAACATGATGCATCACCTGTTCGAAGATGATCATCACTAAAATTTACCGAATACCCCGATTAGACTGTAAACAGATCCAGTACTTAGTCATTTTTAGCCCTAAGAAGTACCCTGTTGGCTCGAAAATTGATTAATGCCAAGCAAAACTAATCGCGATCTCATTGACGCCAAGGCAAACTTAGCATTCTCATGCTACAAAATAGCTGAATCAAACATTTACAGGGCGTCGATCCCTATTGTTTATTAGATATTGGCATAAACGGGCACTTATCATACCTGATACTTAACCATTTGTAAGCATCAGAAATGGCCAATCCAATCCATCGAACTTAAACTTCTCAAAGAAATGTGGCTCGACACAGCCTATCTGAGTGATCCAATCACTCGAAACATCAATTATTAACAATGATGTGGTTGAATTAAAGATACGCATAAAGCAGATTAACTAAATCAAAGTGCATAATTCACCCAGTGAACTAAACATCAAGCGTAAGTGCAATCTTCTCTTGAGCATGTAATCACGCATATTTACTTTGTGCTCCTTATATCCATTACATGAATTTTATTCATCCCGGATCGAGATATGAAACTAAGTCAAAGGGACTATGGTTATCATAAAAAACTGTAATCGAAGAGTACCAAAACATCTGAAATACTTCATTATGAACTATCATCGCTAAGAACAGTTGATGTACATCCCATCCAAAATGGGATCTGTCAATTGAGTAGCTAAAGTAATAGTGGTGTCTTCTTAAAAGTCACTCATCGACAGAAACGGTCAGTGACAATGTGTTGTGCCACCCGATAGCCATAAATGTGTCTTCTTGAAAGTCATTCATCGATAGAAACAGTCAGTGACACTGTGTCATACCATTTGGTAGCTATAATGCGTCTTCTTGAAAGTCACCCACCTACGAAAATGGTCAGTGACACTGTGTTGTACCATTTAGCAGCAATGATGCATCCTGAAAGTCACTCATCGATGAAAACAGTCAGTGACACTGTGTTATATCATATGACAGCCATAATATGCCTTCCGGTGGTCACCCGTTTGCAGTAACGAATAATGATACTGTGTTGAGCACGAAAACTATGGCGTGTCTTCCTGAAAGTCACTCATCGACAAAAACGGTCAGTGACACTGTGATACACTACATGGGAACCATGGCATGTCTTCCTGAAAGTCACTCACCGACGGAAACAGTCAGTGACACTGTAAGCACTACACGGGAATCGTGGCATGTCTTCCTGAAAGTCATTCCTTCCACAGAGATGATTAATGACACTGTGATACATGAATCGGTTAAAATACCGGTTGCTACTCAACTAGGAACACCCGAAAAAATATGTGGACAAGCATTTAACTTGTCTAAACGATGGTTCAGTCCATAAGAAATCTGAAACTTAGTCTCTACGACCGTGAACTCGAGACCATAGTCCCTAATGATTTAAATCACTTGCTCAATCTATCCAGATTTTCTCTCTAATATTCCATCTATTGTATAACTGCATTCATAGTGGAATCTTGTTGCTTTGTGCCGTGGGTTTCTCCCGTAAGGGTTTTCAGGTAAAAATTTGTGTTGTTTATGATGTGTTTTATTTATATTTATGCTCTTTTAATGCTTTATTTAATCCATCTATGATGCATGCATACATTTACTTTTGCCTTCTAATCAAGGGTGATCATCCAATGATGTAATTAAGGGTTCGTGACCATTTCACAGCCTGAAATGTAAAAAGATCTCAGAATCTCTCGAATAAAATTCACCTTGCGATGCTTTCCCGTGTATACTTTGTGATTGCTTCTGATTGTCTATGAATGTCTCTATACTCAGGACCCCCAAAATAACGAAATCCCAGAAAATTACCTTTGAGCATTTTCTAGTTTTAACATAAGGCGAATTTTATTCTAAAGATTCTGAGATCTTTTACATTTCAGGCCATGATCTGGCACAAGCCCTTAATTACATCAAATGATCGATGACCCTTGATTAAAAGGCAGAAGACTAGTCAGTAGGGACTATCGTCTTAGAGTTCATGGTCGTAGGGACCTATGTTTTGTTATGGACTGGGCCGTCTTTGTGCGAGTCAGATGTCTATGTCCCATGTTTTCACCAGAGATCCGAGTTGAGATCGTCAGGGTTGTTAACCGAGGGGTGCGATCTGGGCCTGCGCCCATTGCTGGAACGGGTGACCACGGGAAGACCGATCTGCAGTTGTATATACCTGAGCCGCCCAACCGGTGGATGCCGTTTGGATGGGTAGGGCATCAACTGTCTTAAGGGTGTCAATCTTTAATAAATTTCATGTGATAGTTTTGAATTCTTTCGATCTGGTTTATTGTGGTAACCGTAGTCCTGTTTACTTAGTTCGAACCTTAACCCGAGTCATATTATGATAGTACACGTAAGAATGCTACATTGGCATAATCCTGGGCACTGGCGGCCTCTTTCCAAGAAACTACTTCGTTCATCGCGTTGGATCGGATCGGACTTCGAAGGATTGTATTCTGCTCATTAGGTATCCTGAATAAATTATTTGACTGTCTCGTTGCATTTGGAATGCTCGAAATACCCAAAATAGGCCTAAACATGGCCTGAAAACACTTAAAATGAGGTCCGATGCACCCTTAAATGTCTTCTGAGATGGACTGATTTTTTTGGGTGCGTTGGACTGAATTTATGGACGCGTCGGACTTTGAAGCACCCTTAAATTATTTGTCTGATTTTGCTGAATTTATGGATGCATCGGACTATTTTATGGACACGTCGGACTTTGATGCATCCTAAAATTGTTCGTCTGGTTTTACTGAATTTATGGATGCATCGAACTATTTTATGGACGTGTCGGACTTCGATGCATCTTGAAATTGTCTGTCTAGTTTTGCTGAATTTATGGATGCGTCGACATATTTTATGGACGTGTCGAAGTCCAATGCACCCTTAAATTATTTGCTGAATTTATGGTGCGTTGGCCTATTTTATGGACGCGTCGAAGTCTAATGCACCCTTAAATTATTTGCTGAATTTATGGGTGCGTTCCCTCACTTGTAATTTTTTAGAATCTGGACCTGCAGTGGTCTGGTTGGAGTGATATTCTAGTGGAAGATGCCGGTGATCGAAAAGGAATTTCGGTGAACGAAAAAGTTTTTCGATGGTCGGAAAAGGGGTTCCGGCGAGGGTTTTCTAGCGAAAATCCCAAATACCCAGAGGATAATAGCTCTCTCTCTCTCTCAGAATGTATAAATGAATAGTGTAGAGGGGTATTTTATCCGAAAATACCAGAGATCGACCAATGAAAGTCTGCCACGTACAACGCATCCAAAATGTCTCTGACGCATCCTTAATATGCTGATCTTATGGGTGCGTCAAGCTCTGACGCACCCTGAAACTATCTTCTATTTTATGATGATTTTTCAAGTGCGTCGGACCTCGATGCACCCTTAAATTATTTTTCAATCTCTGCTGAATTTATGGGTGCGTTGGACTCATTTTATGAATGTGTCAAAGTCTAATGCACCCTTAAATTCATTATCTGTTTTACGTACATTTTTCAGATGCGTCAAACTTCGATGCACCCTTAAATTATTTTTGGATTTCTGCTGATTTTTCGGGTGCATCGGACTCTAATGCACCCAAAAAATGCTTATTGATTTTTATTGAATTTAAGGATGCGTTGACAAACTTTTTGTCTGTTTCAATTGGTTTTTGCTAAATGATGAGTTTGTGGGGCCCATTTGGTGATGAATGGTCATACATTGGTCATGATAATTCATGATGATGATCTTGACTTAATTCTAGGTGGTTCCGATCACGATGATGTGCGGGGCCCGCCGGAGATTTTCACAAAAAATGGCTAAGGGATTCCAATGTTGTAAATCTCAATCTTTTGTGTGCGTTGAGGGGTGTTTTGTGGGATTTTCTCTAGGTACGTGAAAATTTTATTTATTTTGAGGACCCCAACATTTTGGGACCCCAACAGATGCCCCTTTGGCGCATTGTGATGGACGTGCGATCGTTCAATGCAACGCACCAAATTTTTCGGTCCCTGCTATAAATAGGTAAGGTAGCTTCATTTTTCGTCATTTCTTGCTTGTTACTGTGCATTCCCTCTCCTGTTGTCATTCCCTAAATCTAATGATGTGATGGATTGTATACTTGCAACCCCTGTTCTAAGGATCCCCACTTTTGGGACCCCAACAGATGCCCCTCTGATATGTTGGGATAGACGCGCGGTGGTCCATTGTGACGCATTGGATTTTTCAGGTCCCTATATAAATAAAAGAAACCCCTGCTATTTTCATCATTTCACTCATTTTCAACGACCAGAGCTCTCTGCCAGCATGTCAATATATTTGCCTAGCGCATCGAAAAATTGACGCCAGCGCGTCATAATATTGTCGTGCATGTTTGAAAATTCAAGGTCTAGCCCTTTTTCGATGCGCTAACCTTAGCGTGTCCTTAAATTGGACTTGACAATTTTTGCTTAATAATTAGATGCGCTGGGGGTTGCACATGCACTATTACGAACTTCAATAGCATTTTGTATCGCGCTGGGTCCAGAGCATCAAAATTTCAGATTTTTGGCAGGATTAAGTCAATTTGCTGTAGCCAACGCGTGCCAAAATTCTGACTTTGTAAAATTTGGTTGAATTATAGGACGCACTTAACCCAACGCGTACTCGCGTATGGAGAAACCCATTTTGTTGATGCGCTAATCTCAGTGCGCTCTTGCGTGTTGAGGAAGCTCATTTTGTTGACGCGCTAGCCTCAGCACGTCATGATTTGTAGACTTTGTAAAATCACTCTATTTATTGAACGTGCCACTCTCAGCGCGTCATGATTTTTTAGACTTGTAAAGTTTGCCCAATTTTGGACGTGCCAGGGCTAGCGCGCACTGTTTTCTAAACTTGGAAATTTGCCCCATTTTTGGATGCGCCAGGGCTGGCGCGCACTGTTTTCAAAACCTGGAAATTTGCCCAATTTCTTAGCGTTTTATTAAACATGCTCATTGTTGACTGTCGCATGTACCCCTGGTCCATCGGATCATTTCACTGGCATTAGGGGTTGTTATTTCGGGGCGTATGGGGTCCGACCTTCCCTTTTGAACTGTTGTGTGTAGATATTTATGATATTGGAGGGATGCTGGATCTTATACACTTGAACGACCTTCCCTTTTGAACCGTTGTGTGTAGATATTTATGATATTGGAGGGATGCTGGATCTTATACACTTGAAATTCTTGGATTACATCGAACTGGATGTGATATTTCTTTTTAGTTTAAGTTATGTGGAGCTTTATGCATACCTGAATGTATTCTCTTCTGGTACTTGTACTCTGTCTGATGTTCTGGTGTGTTTGCGCAGATCTTTATGGCTGGTGGTTCTTCTAACGCTGGCCCTTCAAAGGCTGATCTGTCAGGTTCCAAGGCAACGACACGTAAGCGCAAGTGTACTTCGCCCAAGAAGGTGGCACGACCATCTGATCAGAATCCTCAGTGGTTCCATCCGCCGAAAAAATTTAACTTTTACGAGCGTATATTGTCACTATCAAAGTAGATACAGCGGAAGATCCATTGTGACAAAGCTTTGCCAACCCCTCTGGATGAGGGTATGTAGGAAGAATTGGACGCTTGGTATGCTCCCATACGAGGTTTCCGTTTGGACACAGTCGTGGGGTCCGAAGAAGGAGAGGCAAGTCCTGTTGCTCCAGTGAAATCTGTTAAGTGCGGTTGCCCGAAGATGACCGGTAAGAGTGCCAAACAAGTATACTTGGAGAAGCAGGCTAAATCGAAGTCTGATAAGATGAAGGTCGTTTGGTCTTCTATCAAGTTGGTGGTATCGTCCCTTATAATCCGCAATCCCTACACAAAGCGGTATATCCGATTCCCAAAGTGTTTCCAACGGTATCACTCTCTTCTAAGCATCGAGCCTTCCGATGTGTGCCGTGCCAACTCTTTTCACAGCGTTGCTTCTTGGACTTCCATCCCCGATACTTTTCTCAACTGTGTCGTATCCAAGAATGGCACCCTTCAGTGTGTCCTTGGTGAGAAGGATATGATATCTCTAGAGCTGAACCACAACCCACATCAACCGTTCCCAATTCACTACTTCGAGACTTTGCGTTAGAGATTTCGTCCTTTGCTTGACATAGAGATTTGGCTAGCGGGTGGATTTTGGACCCGAGGACATTTGAGTCCTCATCTTGGAGTTTACATTAGCGGCACATATTCCACACACAGTTTCAATAGCTTCATTGGACTTTGAAACTCCACTCTTACTAAGTTCCATGGCCTCGATCTTCCTTGTGAGGCTAGCTATCTTTGCATTCACATCATCTTCTTCTTTAAGAATATAGATGCCTCCTTTTTCCCTTTGTTGAGGAGGCTTGAGATTACTAGATTTGTCCGAGGTATCCCATGATTGGGCATTCTCGGCCAGCATATCCAAGTAACTCCAAGCTTCATCTGAATTTTTGCTCATAAACTCGCTGTTGCACATCATCTCTATGAATTGGCGCATGTTGGAACTTAATCCATCATTGAAGAAGTTAATGGTTCACCAGTCACCAGCTTTTGTAGCCGTAATGTGGGCAAGCAAGTAGGAGGTCCTTCAACCTTTCCCAACTTTGGAAGAATGATTCATTCTCTTTAACCGAAAAGTTCATTATAGCTCTTCGAAGGGTATTCGTTTTATGAGCCGGGAAGAACTTTTTCAAGAATTCCCGAGTCATCTCATTCCATGACTCTATCGAGTGTGATCTACGAGAGTGGAGACAATTCTTGGCTCTTTCTTTCAATGAAAAGGGAAAAAGTTTAAGTTTAATGACATCTTCTGAGACATTCACATATTGCAAAGTAGCCACCACTTCTTCAAATTCCTTTAAGTGTAAGTATGGGCTCTCTAAGTCTAGCCCATGGAACTTGGGTAGGAGTTGAATTACTCCTAGCTTTATGTCAATGTTTCCCCCGGTGGTTGGGAGAATCATACATGAAGGTGTAGTTGTACGAGCAGGTTGTAAGTAATCACATAAAGATCTCATTGGAGGAGCATTGTGTAGCTCATTCTCTCCTAATCCTTCATAGTTTGCGTTTGTAGTTGGAGTAGGGTGGGGAGGATTCCCTAATGGAATTTGATCCATACTTTTCAAAATTTCACGATGTTCTATGTATTTTCAGACTCATCTATGAATAGAGAGTGGTCCAACTAAACCACCTTCGGTTTGGAGACGATTGTTGTGGTCATGTTCCCAACATGACATAAACCACACAATCCAAAATCTAATCTAATCCTAAGTCCTAAAAACAAAATCTGGAAATAAAAATAAAAACTAAAATTTGAGATAGTTCAAGTTGGAAGGATAGTACCTGATTTACTTGAACTAGAAGAACTTCCTACAAAACAAAACAAACCTTATTAGTTCTAAAAGTCAGAAAAACTAGTCCTAAGAAAATATTAAACCCTAATTACTTCTACTTTTATAGCTACTAAAACAATCTAGAACCGTTAAACCTAGATTCCTTGGCAGCGGTGCCAAAAACTTGTTCGCTCGCCTCAAGTGCAAGGCTACAATGTAGTAATAATTCTCGGTAAGACCGAGGTTGATCCATAAGGAATTAGGTAAACCAATTCTAATTATTCCAGCAACTTCAAATTCAATTAATTAAGGAGTTCAAGTTCATAAACTAAGTTACTACAGTAATTTGTAAAAATCTGTAATTAAAACGGAACTAAGGCCTCAAGGATTCACTTGTAGTAGCCCCATGTGAATTCATTCATCCAAGCATAAATACAACTAAAATTAAAGTTTTATCTCTCTTTTAGTTGGAAGATTTAGCATTCAAACAGAAACAATCCCCACTTAAGTTGAAGAATAAGATTCTAGTTCTAATGAAGCACATAGGATTCGAATATGTAGCCTTTGAAGTAATAACTATACCAATGGACTATGATATGCTCAAGGATTACTACAATTCGAACCTAATCAATCCAAACATGATAATCTCAGAGAATTGCAAGGAACCCATGTCCAAAGCACATGAGCTCTCATAAAACATAAAAAAATACCAACTTTTATTCAAATTAGAACTTAAATTCCAAACTTAAATAAAGTACTTGAATCATAACGAATTCAACATGATAACCACCCACAAGCTTCACCTTTTAGTCTTAGCTAAGAGGTTCTAGCCGAGCATTATCATGCTTTAACTAGAAACAATGAAAAATTAACTAAAAGCATAAAAAACTAGATTTTGGAGAGTTGTAGATGCTCCACTACGATCATCTTGACCTCCCACGAAGTTCTTGATCTTCTATGATGCCTTAGGAACTAAACCTAGGTGCCCTTTTATAGATTTAGAGTCCCACCGACTCAGAAAGTTCCAGAATTGCGCAATGCAACTCGAAGCTTATAATACAAGCTTGCTGTTTACGTATGGTTGACCAATCATGACCGGTCAGACTGGGCTGGCCGACCGGTCTAACCGGTCGGACCAAGCTAGCTGACCGGTCAAGACTGGTCAGGTCTTCTTTCTTTCTTTCTTCTCTCTTTTCTCCTCCTTTCTTCCATATTCTTTGGCCCACCTTGGATCATCATCAAGGAGCTTCTAAAATAGGTCTTTTAGCCATCAATTGGGTGAAGTTTCTCTCTCATTCCTACATACACAAAACAAGCATTAGATGGGTCTTTTAAGCATACAAACCATGCATATAATGTGATGTAATGGGTTAGAATATGTATAAATTAGAAGCTCAACACAAATCTTTGAGGACTTAAAGAAAGAATGCGAGTACGAGCAATCAAATAAAGCCTACTCGTCATCTTGTGAAGATGTTAAGCCCGAAATTGGTGGCATTGAATCAATCCCCTCTAATAAGAAGGATGTGACTATCCAAATCCTACCTTCTTCAGATATAATGAATAAAATTTTAGAGGAGATCTATCTCGATGATCCCAATGTCATCATCAATTATGGTAAGTCAATATCTTTTGGATGCTTTGAACTTAATGATGAAGAGATTTCAATGACGGTTGACAAACCTGAGGAATTCATACAATCTGAAAGCGATAGTGGAGTTACTTACAATGAGGGTTCGGTGGATGCTTATAAACCTATGGTTTCTTTTTCCCAAGGGCATAATGATTATGAGTCTCTAGAGGATATGCATGCTAGAGAGATGGCCGAAGTTGATATTTTTTAGTCCTTCCACCAACAATGCATGCCAAATTCTATTGTGGAGGACTTCCCTTTGAGTGAAAATTCAAATTCTTTGGATAAATGCTTGGCTCACTTTGAAAATTCAAAAGACCCAATTATTTAAGAGATTATTAAAGCCTTGCACACTTTCGACTTGGTACCCCATGCTTGTTATGAGGAACTTAGTTTGGAAGAATTTCACTCCATGGAGTGTGAATCACTCACCATAGAAACTGAATTTTTGCAATCACTTAGGGAGGACGAGGACCCTCCATCCCACAATCTCGATTTCCTAGAGGAATGCTTGGCCCACTCTGATGATCTTGATGATGAGATGATTAAGGCGTTTGATATTTTGTTAGACACAGTGTCGGTGCCTGAAGAACGCCACTCCACTGATTTACACTCTTTACCATTGTTTGTGGAAGCACCGTTGTTTGCTCGTCTCAAGTGCAAGGCTGCGATGTAGTAATAATTCTTGGTGAGACCGAGGTCGATCCACAGGGATTGTCATAACAATTCTGAACTACGTAACTAAGATGAACTAAATTCAGATTTATATTGAAGGATGAAATTTAATAACATAAACAGTATCTACTTTAGACTTAAATAAGAAAAATAAACACTAAAGCACCAATGATCCACTAATAATCATTCGCAATGCCAATTCAAACCATTCAAGCTAATCATGCAATTGGAATCGGAGTTCTATCCTTATCCAATCGGAATATAGAGAAATCAAATCATCATAATGCATCTAACATAGATGGATCATCCACTGATATGTTTCTCTCATAAACAACTAAGGCATTATGTGTTTCAATCACATAACCCAATCCTTCACAAAACAAGCAAGATCACATTCATGATTCTTCCTCAAGCCTTGTCACTAGATTTAGAAGCATGAATTGAACTTCTATTGAACTAAAATCAATACATAAAAACCTATCTCAGATTAAATCAAAAGATAAGAACTTCTTCTAGTTTAGTTCTAAATAAGAACTTAGGAAACTTAGTTTGTAAGATCCCCTAGCATCCAACATATCATGATGGATCTAAGATCTCTACAACCCGAATTTCTGTCAATCAACAACCCATTAAGCAATCTCAGTAATCAAAACATTCCATGTAAGAGAAATCATAAGAGATAGATGATTAACTAAAAATACTAACTTTATTTCAAACTTGAACTAGAAGTGTTCTTCATAAAATTCAAAAATACTTGAATTAATTTGAATTAGACATTGCAAATAATTAAAAGCTTCACCTCTTAGCCCTAGCTAAGAGGTTTAGCCAACCATTATCAGATTGAACTAAATCTCAAAAGAAAACTACTAAGAAAGCATAGAAAAACCGTAAAAACCCTAGTTGGAGGGGTTGTGAACTCTCCATGATGGTCCTCTCCACCTTCCACGAACTTCCCAGCCTTCTATGATCCTTTAGGAATGACATAGAGGTGTCATTTTATAACAAAAATCCACCACTAACTTGAAATCTTCCAGAAATTAGAGTCTCCTTACGCATTCTAGACACTGGTCGATCAATCGGTTGGTCTGGGTGATCAATCAGTTTTTTCAGGCCAACTGTCAAAACTGAATCTGGACATCTGTAAGCCTGGGCGATCAATCGTAAGTGACTAGCGATCAATCGCAACTGGTTTAGCGATCAATCAGTTAGGGCTGGCGATCAATCGCAACTCCCCTTTTTAGTCCAGCAAGGTTCAGCAACAAATCAGCAAAATTCTCTTGTAAGCGATCAATCGCTCAGGGCTGTCGATCAATTGCAGGTTGGGCGATCAATCGACGAATCAATCTCTGGATCAAATTTAGAAACTATAACTTTCTATATTTTACTTTTATGGCCCTACAGTTTTGCACTTTGCTTTTTTAGGACAATTTAGGACTTGTAAGATGATTTCTTTAAAGTTTTTCTTCTCTTCTTTGGCTCATCAAAGCTTGGTCTTTTAATCACTTCTAATCCTCCAAATTAGTATTAAATCGATGACATCTCTCTCTTTTACCTACAAACACAAAAGCAAGCATAAGTCCTTAACTTTAGCAACTTAAACTATACAATTATGCTATGAATTGGGGTTCAACTATGCACAATTCATGGCTCAACACACCCCCAACCAGCATTTTGCTAGTCTCGAGCAAACATGTGTGAAACAAAATCCAACTTTTCAAAACCCAACTCTCTTTCAGAAACTATACTTCTATAAACTTCAAGACATACAAGTGCAAAATTCAGAAAAACTAGGTGATAAAAGTTGAAATCTTAAACTCCTTAAATATAACGAGTGTTCACATAAAATCCTCATCGATTGATTGATAAACAGACAAATCTGAACATGAATGGTCTAGTGTGCATTGTGCATGTTCATCTCATGACTTTCTAAGATTACTTTCTTTATAAATCAGCTAAACCAAAGATCTGAGAGTGTGTAGATCAATCAATTGCCTATGACAAGAATTTGCCTCACCGTCCTTCCGACGACTTCACACTGTCCCATTTTCGGCTTTAGTTACGGGTAGACCACCCCCGATTGGTAATAGGTAGCCCTTTGGAAATTTTCCACCATATTCTTAATCATACCCATATTTTCCTTTCTTCTTTGCTTTTCATACCCATTGGATAGACTTTTTAGAAATCCATATCTTCTGTTATTATCTCATGGACAAGGATGGATAAAGTACCCCGGCTTGGTTCCTAAACACTTCAAATCTTCATTCTCACCAATCTACAAGTCTAGTAATCCCTTTAAATCATGAGAATCGTGTAATGTGGACTAGACTCAAAAGTGTTCAAATGTTTTATTGATCATATAAATAGGGAAATTCACATGTAAAACTATCATGTTTAAGTTAATTTAGAGATTTCAAAATCATATCATTTCATCTTTTATCCTTTCATACTCATGACATCTCAAGTGCATAGAAACAAAGTTTTCCAAAAGAGTTTTGATATTTCAGAAAAATTCACAAATTTCTACAAAAACCTTGCTCGAAATGTCACAAATTGCTAGATTCAAGGAATCTCACCCCCAACCGAATCTTGCATTATCCTCAATGTAAAAAGATATGTAATGAGCATGAATCATCAGAGCAATGATAAAATAAAGGAGAGTGAGAACGAGAGTACCTAAGAGAGTCGATAATGAAAGTTTGCAACTCTAAACAACTAAACAATTAAAAACTACTCTATGCCTTCGTCAGACTACGAGGTTAATCTTAATACACAAGATCATCCAAAGGAATGGAATTTAGTAGAATTAGTAGGTGGAGTAAAAGATTTTTCGATAATACCATCTACCATCCTGCTTCATAGTGCACATGAGTGATGTTTGTCATTCTAATCCATTGAAAATCTTGCTAAAAAAATTCAGCAGGTTTCTCCAAGTTATCACTCCATGTGTTAGGAAATGAAGATTTCTTCGGTTGAAATTCATCAAATATGAATTTCCTTTTCAACTTATCTGGGAAAAAATTATTCAGGTAAGGATCATCCTAGAGATGGTGCTCTTCGATTTGTACAAACCAAAGAGATGTGGAGAGTTGGAATTATTTTTCACTAAGTCGTTATGGTCTCCACATTTTCAGATTCTACCAGTGCCTCCACTATTGATAAATCAGTTTTATACTCTGTTGAAGGAGTCTTTGTGGGCACTGATGAAGTTTCCCTTAAGTTATTGACAATGTCATGGATCATAGGATCATCCCAATCCTCAAAATATTCCAAACACTCCTCTAGAGTGTAGGAAACTTCGACATTCTCGGTCACTTGTGTAGGTTGGAAGAGGTCCTCAACCACTACACTTTCAAAAATTGGCCTCTCCATAGGCAAATCAAGCACCAATCCATCAACTTCCTGTATGAAAAAATTGTTTAAGTCAACTATTAGTATCTTGTCAATCAAATTGTCCAATTTTGGCTCTTCCAAGGCCTCATTAATATCCAAATTTATTTCTTCCCTGGAATGAGCTAAGCAAACTTCTAAGGTTTTGAAAAATTTAGCTAAGGGTGGCTCATCATCATCCACAATTGTATCTATAAAATTAATCATGTGGATCTCATCTTCATCCTCATCCTTATCCTCTTGTTATTTGTGTAAGTGAAATACATTCAGCTTTATAGTCATATTTCTAAAGGATATTTTCATAACCTCATTCTTACAATTGATTATAGCATTGACCGTTGCTAGGAATGGTCGGCCTAAAATGACGGGAACTTGAGTGCATGCATTTGTAACCGCTTGTGTTTCCAAAATGATAAAGTCTACCGGGTAGTAGAACTTATCGATTTGGACCAACACATCCCCAATTACTCCTCTCGGTATTCTAACGGAGTAATCCGCAAGTTGTAAAGTTATCTTGGTGGGTTTTAATTCACCAAGTCCAAGTTGCTCATATACCGAGTAGGGAATCAAGTTAACACTAGCCTCTAGATTGAAAAGTGCTCTATTGATCGGAAGTTACCTATCATGCAAGAAATTGTAGGGCTTCTGGGATCTTTGAATTTGGGGGGAGTGTTTTGTTGTATGATAGCACTCACTTGTTTCGTAAAAAATTCCCTCTTATGCACGTTTTGCTTACACTTTATGGCATATAAATCCTTTAGAAATTTGGCGTATAAAGGAATTTGCTTAATTGCATCCAACAAGGGGATGTTGATTTTGATTTGTTGGAAGACTTTTAGGATGTCCTGATTTTCATTAGGCTTTTTGGTTGGGACAAGACATTGAGGGAATGGGGCCATAGGTTTATACACACGCTCTGGCTCTTCATCTTGTGGAGCATTTTTCAATTCACCATCGCTCTTAGAATCAATAGGGTCATTAGGCTTTGTGGCCTTCATCGGTTTAGATTTGCAATTGTTTTTCCACTTCTAAGAGTGGTGATGGCTTGAACATGTTCCACATAAGGATGGGTTGAAGAATTGGTGTTTGTTTCTAATTGTTCCTTGGGGTTAGAATGAGATTGAGTCAAAACAGTCCCTTTCTCCCTAACTCCTAGGTGTGTCTCAATTCTTTCAATCGAAATTTTAAGTTCATTCATGGCTTGCATGTTGGACTGATTTATCTGAGTTTGTCCAATCATGAACGCATTCAATGTATCCTCAAGAGTGGTCTTTTGAGGAGGCCCTTGGGACACATTATTTGTATTTACCATGGGTCCATTTTTCCAATTAAAATTTGGTTTACACCGCCACTCAGGACTATTCAAGTTAGAATTTGGTCCACTAAAGGGGCGTTGGTAAGCATTTGTAGCATTCGATTGAGTTTGCAAGATATCTTGAAACGTAGGGATTGTTGGGCAATCCTTTATCAAGTGAACATCACTCTCACAAATACTACATACACTCTCAACGGCCTCACCAGTGGTTATCATGTTAACACTCCTCAATTCTATGGCCTCAACCTTCTTTGTGAGACTCGCCACCTTTTAATTTAAATCATCCTCCCCATCTAATACATGTATTTCTTTTTCTCTTAGGGCTAACTTGGGATTACTAGTCGGATTTGAGATGTCCCAAGATTGGGCATTCTTGATTAGCATATCAAAGTAATCCCAAGCATCATCGGGTGCTTTGTTAAAAAACTCACCATTACACATCATTTGGACAAATTGGAGCATGTTTGAACTCAATCCGACATGGAAAAAAAGACAATCAAGTGTCACTTTTCATAACCATGGTAAGGGCACTCTAATAAAAGATCCTTGAACCTCTCTCAACGTTAAAAAAATGTTTCATCTCCTTTTTGGGAGAAGTTCATGATAGTCCGTCTTAGTGCATTGGTTTTATCAACCGAAAAGTACTTTTTAAAGAACTCCCGGGTCATTTCAGCCCATGTCCCGATGCTTCTAGGTTTAAGTGATTGAAACCATGCTTTGGCTTTGTCCTTTAGAGAGAAAGGGAACAATTTCAGTTTGATTACATCTTGGGAGACATTATTAAATTGAAAGGTGTTGGCAATCTCCTAAAATTCACTAAGGTGCGTATATGGACTTTTGTTAAGCTCTTAATTGTGCATATTCTAACCCCAATTCATCACTCATTATGCAAGGTTTTCATGATTTAAAGACCAATCTAATGCATGATTTCATGATTGTAGGAATGAGAGGAACTCCGCCCAATTGAAGACTAAAAAGACCTCTTTAAGAGCCTTGGATGAAGACCTAAGGTAGGCCGAAGAAAGAAGGAAACAGAGAGGGAAGAAAAGAAGAAGGAAATGAAGAAGAGAAGGGCTAGACGGGCGTGACCGGTCGGCCAGGAGGGCCACGACCAGTCTAGACCGATCAACAATCTCCCCCTGACCCTCTGGAACTCTCTGGACCAATGGCCAACCCAGTTCGACCGGTCTTGACCAGTCGGCCAACAGGCCCTGTGCATACTGGACTGTCATTGAACAGGCTAGACCATTCGTGACCGGTAGGCCAGCCCAGTCCGACCGGTCACGACCGGTCGGCCACATGTAAAAATAGAAAATTTCCATATTGGGCTCCGAATTTCTTTGCGCACTGCGTAACCTTACGTAAATTCTAGAAGATTCCGACATTGCGGAGCTTCCCCACTATAAAAGGACACCTAGGAGCTCTTCCTAGGGTATCTAAGAAAGGATTAAGCATGGTGGGAGACGGCGGAAGTGGATTTCGGAGTTCCACAACTCCTCCTAGTTTGTTTGCTGTTTTTATGTTTTCTTTAGTTTGTTTCATGTTTCCTTGGATCATGAATGGCTAAACCTCTTAGCTAAGGCTAAGAGGTGAAGCTTGTAGTGAATCTAAAATGTTTCAATTCGTTTAAGTTGGTTTTAAGTTGGATTTCATGTTTAAGAACAATGGTTTGAAGTTTAATTCAAGAATTAAGTAGTTTTTCTTAGTCTTATGATGACTCATGGATGTTTGGAAGAATTGCTTGAGTTCTTAATTGTTGTGTACTAGTCTAGACCTGTATGATATGAGGAATCGAAATACGCTCTAGATCTGTGATTGTCATGTGGGAATTTCTTACTAAAGTTCTATTTTCTGGAAATTCTGTAGTACGTGGGACTGTGTATGGGATTTGAATCAAGATCAAATCATAATCTAGTTTTGTCTGGTGATAGGATTTAATGATGGTTATGATTGTGATCTTAGCCTATTGGAATTGCGACTGACCTATGCAATTGAGTATGCTCGTCCTAGCTTGCATTGAGTGAACCATATACATGGATCTTACATATGGCAGATTGTTGGTTTAACTGTTTTATCATCCGACTAGATAGAACTTAATTTCGATTCTAGTTGAGAAAGTGTGAGACCACAGTGAATTGAGCATCAAGGATTGCTACAATGGATCCTTGAACCCCTAGTGCCTTTTTATTAATTGTTTATCTCCAGTTTAGTTCAAAGTTACTATTTACATCAATCTTCTCAAATCTGGTTGTTAGATTTTCAATAGAAATTATTAGAAGTATTTGCGAATTCCTACATAAGTCCCTGTGGATCGACCTCGGTCTTACCGAGATTATTACTACATCACAACCCTACACTTGGGGAGGCGAACAAGTTTCAAAGTTGAGACTATGGAATTTCGGGAGTAACTTGATAATTCCTGGTTTAAGGTCCACGTTTCCTGCATTAGTTGGAAAAACAATGCAGGAAGACGTGGTTGTTTTCTCCGGTTATAGATAATCTCTCAATATTTGAACCGGAGGAACATAGTGTTCCTTATTCTCATTACGTTCTGTCCTAATTGGTGGTGCATCATGCTCAACATCTTCAACATTATGTGGTTCATTCTCAGCCATGATTTCAGACAATTCAAGATTTCCTAGACGTTTTCTAACTTGTCTGTGATAGACTAGGCCTTCAACTAAATCTCCTTCACTTAGAAGTTGCGATGTATGATCATGCTCTCAATGAGGCATAAAACACACAAAAATTGACAATATAAAATTTGAAAACAAAAATAAAAATAAAAAACTAAAAATTAAATGAGTCTAAGTTAGAACGGGGTTACTGGATTTGAAAAACTTAGTTAGTGAAGAAAATCCTACAAAATAAACAAAATCTGTTAGTAGTAGAAAATTCTGAGAAAAACCTATTAAAGTAATAGATCATAACTTAACCTATCTAACCTAACTATCCCCTAATTACAAAATTCAGAACCGTTAACCTAATCTCCAGCAGCGTCGCCAAAAACTTGTTCGCTCACCTCAAGTGCAAGGCTGTGATGTAGTAATAATTCTCGATAAGACCGATGTCGATCCACAGGGATTGTCGTAACAATTTTGAACTATGTAATTAGGATGAACTAAATTCGGATTTATATCGAAGGATGAAATTTAATAACATAAACACTATCTACTTTAGACTTAAATCAGGGAAATAAACACTAAAGCGCTAAGGATCCACTAATAATCATTTACAATGGCAATTCAAACCATTCAAGCCAATCATGCAATTGGAATCAGAGTTCTATCCCTATCTCATCAGAATATAGAGTAATCAAATCATCATAATGCATCTAACATAGATGGATCATCCACTGATATGGTTCTCTCATAAACAACTAAGGCATTGGGTGTATTCAATCACACAACCCAATCCTTCACAAAACAAGCAAGATCACATTCATGATTCATCCTCAAGCCTTGTCACTAGACTTGATTTAGAAGCATGAATTAAACTTCTATTGAACCAAAATCAATACATAAACACCAATCTCAGATTAAATCAAAAGATAAGAACTTCTTCTAGTTTAGTTCTAGATAAGCACTTATGAAACTTAGTTTGTAAGATCCCCTAGCATCCAACATATCATGATGGATCTAAGATCTCTACAACCCAAAATCCTATCAATCAACACTCCATTAAGCAATCTCAGTAATCAAAACATCCCATGTAAGAGAAATCACAAGAGATAGATGATTAACTAAAAATACTAACTTTATTTCAAACTTGAACTAGAAGTGTTCTTCATAAAACACAAAAGTACTTGAATTAATTCGAATTAGACATTACAAATAATTAAAAGCTTCACCTCTTAACCCTAGCTAAGAGGTTTAGCCAACCATTATCAGATTGAACTAAATCTTAAAAGAAAACTACTAAGAAAGCATAGAAAAATCATAAAAACCTTAGTTGGAGGGGTTGCGAACTTTCCACGATGCTCCTCTCTGCCTCCCATAAAGTTCCAAACCTTCTATGATCCTTTAGGAACGACATAGAGGTGTCTTTTTATAACAAAAATCCGCCACCAACTTGGAATCTTCCAGAAATTAGTCTCCTTACACAGTCTAGACACTGGTCGATCAATCGATTGGTCTGGGTGATCAATCAGTTTTTTCAGGCCAATTGTAAAAACTGAATCTGGACATCTATGAGCTTGGGCAATCAATCGCAAGTGACTAGCGATCAATCGCAACTGGTTTTGCGATCAATCGGTCAGGGCTGGCGATCAATCGCAACTCCCCTTTTTAGTCCAGTAACAAATCAGTAAAATTCTGCTATGAGTGATCAATCGCTCAGGGCTGTCGATCAATTGCAAGCTGGGCGATCAATTGACGGATCAATCTCTGGATCAATATTTAGAAATTGCAACTTTCTGCATTTTACTTTTATGGCCCTACAGCTCTGCACTTTGCTTTTTCAGGATAATTCAGGACTTTTAACATAATTTCTTCAAAGTTTTTCTTCTCTTCTTTGGCCCATCAAAGCTTGGTCTTTTAATCACTTCGAATCCTCCAAATTAGCATTAAATCGATGACATCTCTCTCTTTTACCTACAAACACAAAAGCAAGCATAAGTCCTTAACTTTAGTAACTTAAGCTATCCAATTATGCTATGAATTGGGGTTCAACCATGCACAATTCATGGCTCAACAACTGTATAATTCTAAAATTATGGAGGAGACAACTTTAACTGATAGAAACACAATGAATGTCTCTCCACCATCATGGACTCTTTAGCCTATGAAAAATTCTGATTGGGAGGACCCGTTTCAAATCAATCTCAACCTAACTCAGAATTTGAGGAGATATCTTTTTACTGCTCTTATCTGCTCCTTTCATGCATGTGGTGCACATTACGTTTGGACTTCAAGGAAGAAAAGCACCCATGTTTACTGTCGAGCAGGAATTTGGATGGTCCTCATGAGAAATTTATTGAAATTCATGGAGATCCTGCTCAAATTTGATCATGTAGTCGATCGGACTAATCATAGGTAGGTGGGTAGGTTAGGATTTATTTTTCTGCATTTAGGATTGAATAAGTCTCATGGAGACGATGGAAGATGTTAGAATTGATCAACTTGCTACCTTAGGTACTCTCGTTCTCACTCTCCTTTGTTTTATTTCATTACACATATCTTATTACATTGAGGACAATGTAAGATTTTGGTTTGGGGGTGAGATTCATAAGATGAATCTATACTAGTTTTTGTGACATTTCAAGCAATTATGTAGAAAAAATTCAATTTTTTTGAAAATTCAAAACTCTTTTGGAAAACTTTGTTTCTATACACTTGGATGTTATGAGTTTGAAAAGAAGATAGATAAAGTGGTTGATTTTGAAAGCATTGAATTACCTATAACATGATAGTTTTCTATATGAATTCCCCTATTGAGTTAATTGGTAGAAAGTTTTGAACACTTTTGAATCTGGTTTACATTACACGATTCTCATGGTTTGAAAGGATTATGTAGATTTATGGATCGGTTAGACTGAGATTTAAGGTGTTGAGGAACCAAGCCGGGGAACTTTGTCCATCCTTGTTCATGTGAAAATAAGAGAAAAGAACGAAAGAAATGAATTTCTAAAAATCCTATCTAATGCATGTGAAAAAGAGAAAGTAAGTATGGTTGTCATTGAATATATTTTTGTGAAAATTTTTCGTAAAGGGCTACCTATGTCCAACCAGGGGATCGTCTACCTATAACCAAAGCTGGAACTGGGAAGTAGTGTGAAAGTTGTCGAAGGAATGGTAAGACAAATCCTTGTCATAGGCTTGTTGTTGATCTGTACACCTTTGGATCTTTAGTTTCGTCAGTTTATGAAGAAGGTAATCTTGAAAATTCATGAGATGAACTTTCACCATACACACTAGACCGCACTTGTTCGAATTCTTCTATTTATTAATCAATTAGTGGAAATTCTATGTTAACAACTTGTTATGTTTAGGGAGTTTAAGATTCAATTTCCATCACTAAGTTTTTCTGAATTTTGTATTTATATGTCTTGAAGTTTATAGAAGTATAGTTTTCAAGAGAGAGTTAGATATTGGAATGTTGGATTTGTTTCACGCATGTTTTGCTTGGGACTAGCAAAAATTTAGTTAGGGGGGGGGGTTGAGCCATGAATATTACATATTCTAACCCAAATTCATCACATATATTGCACGATTTCTATGTTTAAATACCTATCTGATGCATGGTTTTGTGTTTGTAGGAATGAGAGAGTCATTGTATGAATTGATGCTTAAAAGAAACCAATCTAACACCATTGAAGATCAAAGGAAAGGAAGAACGATAGAGATGAAAAGAATGAAAAGGAGCCCCACAAGGTGGTCAAACTGGTCAACACCAGTCGGCCAGCACTGCTGCCCTCTACAGAGCTTGCTGGACCAAAGCCCAGATGGGTCGGACCGGTCTGCCATGCAATTTCTGAATTTCGGATTTCAAACAGCAGGCAGTCCCTTTTTGGATTTTTGGTCCAGTTCGTGGGGCCCATCTTGATGATTATGGCAAATCTAATTTGTTCATATTGAAGATTAGCTCGACGCTGAAAAAACTCAAGTGGTTTCATGTAGATCGGAGCTACGAATTGACCGTGGCGGCCAAAACAATACGAACTGTTCAGAAAGTTTCCTGATTCCGCTGCTCAACAATGGAATGGTCCAGGTGGCCCATCATTGATGACATGAAAAATCTAATCTGACCATCTTCTAGAACACATCTATATATGAATTACTATAAAGTTTCAGGTCAAAAGGATGTGTGGTTTGATTGTACCGGTTGAAGAAAAATGGACCATCCAGAAAGATTCAACTGTGCAGATTTTATAAAAAGGCCTAAGTGTTCTACTTTTCGCACCCAATTCTGGAATTGATTTGGACAATCTAATCCAACTATCATCTAGAAGAGGAAGGTTTCTACTAATGTTCCAAATTTGAGATCAATCCGACCTTTGTACACTCTGTAGCGTTGAAAGCAAGATGACTGGTTCTTGAGGTACCCGAATTACGCGATTTTGAGAGGTGGTCGCTGATCTAATTGGTGGGCCCATTCAGAAGATAATCTTAGAAATCTAAACCATCTATGAGGAAGACCAAGTTTCAGGGAAGCTATAAATCAAATTTGAATGCAATCTGATCGTTGGTTAAGCCGCACAAAGCGAAACAAAATCTATTATGTTGCTGTACTCTTGCTGTGTTATAAAATGAGGTGCTCTCTTCTATTCCAAGGCAATGAAGGACGTGGGAAGCAAGGAGTTCAAGTACTAGGAGGCTTCCTAGCCTCCTACAGGTAGTTTTTCTTCTTTTTCTTAGTTCTAATTCTAGTTTTAATATGCTTTTTCTTAGTTAACCTTTTAGCTAGATCTAGAGGTAAAATTTGTAGTTAGTTTCAATGCTTTAATTTGTTTATACAAGTACCCTTTCCTTAATTTTGGATTTTAAACTTCTAGTTTAAATAAAGCTTGGATTTTTAGATGAATTATGAGAGTGTGTACTCCGGACATGAGTTCCTTGCAATTCTCTGAGATTTTCATGATGGGTTTATTTAGATTCGAATTGTAATAACCCCAGAGTATGCCATGGTCTCTTGGCATGGATGTTACTTCGAAGGCTACAAGTTTGAGTTCTATGTGCTTCATTAGAAGTAGAAATTTGATTTACAGATTTAAGTGGGATTGTTTGTGCTTGAATGTTATATCCTCCAATTAGATGAGAGATAAAACTTTGATTCTAATTGGTTGTGCTTGGATAAATAGATGGCATTAGACCGCTACAAGTGAATCCTTGATGCTCTAGTTCTTCTCAAATCTCAGATTTCCTATTTAGTTCTTAAAACTATTTTTCTAAAATCTTTTTAAATTCAAGTTATTAGAGTAGTTGGAATTGTTTACCTCTTTCCCTGTGGATTGACCTCGGTCTTACCGAGAATTATTACTACATCGCAGCCTTGTACTTGAGGCGAGAGAACAGTGAGATTCCTATAATTTAGTATTTTGTGACATTTCGAGCAATGTTTATAGGAAAATTTTCAATTTTTTTGAAAATTCAAAACTCTTTTGGAAAACCCTGTTTCGATGCACTTGGGATGCTATAATTATGAAAGGATGAGAGATGAATTGATGTGATTTTGAGATTTCTGAATTATCTTAAATATAATAGTTTTTATATGAATTCCCCTATTGAGTTAATTGATAGAAAATTTTAACACTTTTGAGTCTAGTTCACATTACATGATTCTCATGATTTGAAGGGATTATGTAGATTTGTAGATTGGTTAGATTAAAGATTTGAAGTGTTAAGAAACCAAGCTGGGGAACTTTGTCCATCCTTGTTCATGTGAAATAAGAGAAGAGAACGAAAGATATGGATTTTTAAAAATCCTATCTCATATTGAAAAGAAAGAAACGAATGGTTATTGCTGAAAATTTATGGAAAAATTCTGATAAAGGGCTACCTATTACCAACCAGGGGAAGGTCTACCCGTAACCTAAGCTAGAAATTTAAAGTAGTGTGAAAGCCATGAAAGGAACAGTAAGGAAAATTCTTGTTATGGACATTTGGTTGATTTGTACATTTTTAGAATTTTAGTTTCGCTGATTTATGAAGAAGGTAATCTTGGAAACTCATGAGATGAACATTTACTATGCATACTAGATCGTATTTGTTCAGATTCTTCTATTTGTTAATCAATCGGTGGGGATTCAATGTAAATACTAATTATGTTTATACAGTTTAGGATTTCAATTTTCTATCACTAAATTTCTCTGAATTTTATGCTTATATGTCTTGAAATTTATAGAAGTATAGTTTCCAAGAAAGACTTGTGTTTTTATAAAAGTGAATTGTTTCACGCATGTTTTGGTTGTGACTAGCAAAATATTGGTTGCGGGGTGTGTTGAGCTCTGAATTGTGCATATTCTAACCCTAATTCATCACACATTATGCATGGTTTGCATGTTGAAAAGACTAATCTAATACATGTTTTGTGGTTGTAGGAATGAGGAAGAGACTTCACCAATATGATGTCAAATGAGTCACTTTGTATGCATTGAAGATCAAAAGAATAAGTGCCAAGAGGTGGAAGAAAGATCCAAGAAAGAAAAGAAGGAAAGAAGAAAAAAAGAGCGAAGAATTTACACTGTTGACCGGTTGGCCATAGCCACCGACCGGTCGCCTGACCGGTTGAAAATTTAGTCCAAAGACCTGTTAGTGCACATTTTTGTAGCATACTAGTGCACCTTATTTGTCAATCACGTGAGTCCATATGTTGTAATGTTGGTTGAGCCTTGGCAAGCTGAAAACTAAAGATTCAAGTGGACGAGAAGCATCAAGAAGAAGATCAGGTAAATGAGATGCCTTGGTGACCCTAGCCCTTTGAACCAAAACACCCAAAACCTCTTATATGACTTGGACCAATTAGGAATACCCTTAGTTGTCACCATTAGTCTTAGAACACCTTGGAAAACATGATAAGTTAGACTAATAAAAGAGGTGGAAGCTGCTATAAACAAAACAACCCAAATAGTAGTTTCTGATTGATTTCTGATCAATCGAACAGTGGTTCCGATAGGACTCTGATCCATCGGATACAAGTCCCGATCAATTGGAATTTGTTCCAGAGGATTTGAAAAATTCACCGGACAGATTTTCAATCAATCGGACAGTGTCTCCGATCAATCGGATGAGGTCCTTCCAATCAATCGGACCTTGTTCCAAAGAACTCTCTGGACAGATTTTCGATCGATCGGACATGTCTCCGATCAATCGGAAGTGACCTCCGATCAATCGGACATTTTTTCGATCAATCAGAGATATGCGAATCTGCCCCTTTTTTTTTACCATTGGGAGAAACTTATAAAAGGAGGGGGATTCGTTTTTAGGCAAAAGAGAGGGATTTTGAGGAGATAAAAGCCACCATTGTTGAAGATCATTAGGTGTTGTATTCCTAACCTTAGAAAGTCATCTTCCTTGTGATTCATCACAAGAATAAAGCATTCCAAGCTCATGATGAAGATGCACTTGTCCCTCTTTTGATCTCTAGATTTTGGATTGATCTTAATAGTAATATTCCTATCTAAAACTCTATGATGAGATCTTTATAGGAGAGACTCTCTAGGTAACCAACTTCCATTGGTTGTAGAGATCTCAAACCTACCTCTTAGCACCTTAAGCATCTCCAATGGAGCATCACATGCAATTAAGCTGATTTCCCTTCTTGAAGCTGAAGCCTTAATAAAGAGGCGGCATCAAAGATTGGGGGGAGCACAAGGGGAGCTTATTGAAGCATGGGAGAGTAGAGAAAACCAACCCGAAGCAGCGTACAAAGGGGCTCAATCCGACAAGTAAGTTGTCATTTGTAAGAGTCCGGTTCCACTCTTTTCCCTGTGGAAATTAAGTGTAGAGTTTGTCTTCAAACTCGATAGGTTCGATTGTAGGTCCTAGACCCGGTTGTAGGGTCGTACTGAGTCTTCAAGTGAGAGCCTCTGACGGGAGTGAACATTAGGTTCGGTTGTATGACCTTGGCTCGTTGTAGAGCCTAAATTCATTGAGGTTCAGTTGTAAGACCTTGACTCATGAATGGAGTCTAAATTGAGATTCGGTTGTAGGACCTTGGCTTGGTTGTAAAGCCTAAACAAGTCTCCAAGTGGAGCCACCAATACGGGTGTGTACGTGTAGGTTGGAATGAACCTGTAAACTTTCTGGTTGGGTGGATCCAATTTCAAATACCTTGATTGGGAGGAACCGGATTTAAACTCCCTAGTGAATGCCGGTGTGCTAAAAGGGGTTGAGTACTTGAACCGGGAGTGGAGTAGACCCGAAGTAGAACTACTATACATCGTTGTTTTGCGATTGTATTTGAGCACATTTCTTATTATGCATTGTCTTTAATTGTTTAATTATGAATGCTTAATTGGAATGTATGCTAGGCACATGATAGACACATCCACACACACATGATGTACTTTTACTCCTTGAGTAGACTTGAGCTTATATGATTCACTCTCATATAGTCTACTTGAGTTGCTAGATTTGGTGCTTGATTAGTTTAATCATATGTTAATCTATGCTTGCTTAGGCTAGGTTGTTTAATTGCTAATTATATGTTAGCCATGTGATTGGACCCACTTAGGCTTGAAAGCTAAAGTGTTAATTGCTTATTTAATTTAATTTGATAAAACTATTAAGTAGGCGAAATTTTTTAAAAGGTCCTAATCACCCCCCCTCCCCCCCTCTAGGACTTATCCATAATTCTAGTTGCTCCTTAAGCTTCCGCACGCGTATGCGTAGGGTGTCGTGTTAGACTACCCGACGTAATTTCAAGAACCCCTTTGTTGCTGACCTTGCTAGGCAAAAAATGATTAAATCCGACTACCCAACAAGAGGAAGAAGTTTTAGGGTGATTGTGAATAACCACGGTAGGTTCTTCCCTTGAACAAGGAGAATGGTAGTTTTCCCAATTAAGACCGTACGCATTGTAGGATGAAGAGTTATATGATGGTTGATAGGCATATCCATACAGGTGATCACGCATTGTCTTAACCAGTTGGCTACTATTCACCCATTCCTTTTGTTGTTGCACACCTCCTACCATAACTGGTGGAACACTCATGTTATTTTCAATCTGGTAATCACGTAATGTTTTCCCCGGATGATCATTATTCAATTTTGCTTCGTTCCGGTATTCCTCCATCGTCTTACGTCGTGTCTCAACATGTGTATTGCTTTCATTAATGTAATCACGCATCGTCTTACGTGGGGGGGATAGTGGAGGTTGTTTGAATCTCAGAAAAATACTCATGCTTGGTGGGATCCCGAGCACAATGAGTTAGGGTCCCCCAATCCGACGTCTCATCCTCCAAAAGGTACTTGTACACACCATTCGTCCAATCATACATGATGAAATTTTAAGAAATTGTAAACTGCTCTAATCAAGAAAAAAGAACAAAAAAGGGAGATGGGGAGATGTTACCCAATAGAGTGAGATCTATGTCAGCAATAATGTCCTACAAAATAATAAAAAAATTATTAGTAATCTAGAAAAAAATAAAAAAATTTACTTCTATAAAACTGAAAATCCTACCTAACTAAAACTACTCTATAGCTACTAGAACAATTAGAACCGTTTAACCTTTTCCCCGGCAATGACGCCAAAAATTTGTTCGCTTGCCTCAAGTGCAAGGCTGCGATGTAGTAATAAGTCCCGGTAAGACCGAGGTCGATCCATAGGGAAAGAGGTAAACAATTCTAACTACTCTAATAACTAGAATCTAAGAAGTTTAGGAAAATAGTTTTTCACATAAAATAGGAAAAATTTGAAAATAAGAAGAACTAGAGCATCAAGGATCCACTTGCAGTAGTCCAATGCCAATCCATTCATCCAAGCACAACACAATTAGAATTAAAGTCCTATCTTTCATCTAATTGGATGATATAACATTCAAGCATAAACAGTCCCACTTAAATCTGGAAATAAGATTTCTAGTTCTAATGAAGCACATAGAACTTGAACTTGTAGCCTTCGGATTAACAACCATGCCAAGAGACTATGGCATGCTCAAGGGTTACTACAATTCGAATTCAAACAACCCAATCATGGTAATCTCAGAGAATTGCAAGGAACTCATGTCCGAAGTACACAAACTCTCACAAAACTTCTAAAAAACCAAACTTTATTCAAACTAAAACTTGAAAATCCAAAATTAAAGTAAATGGTACTTGAAGAAATGAATTAAAGCATTGAAACAAACCACAAACTTCACCTCTTAGCTCTAGCTAAGAGGTTTGCTAAAAGAAAACATTAAAAACTGGAAACTAGAACTAGAAGAAGAAGAAAACTAGTTGTAGGAAGCTAGGAAGCCTCCTAGGTCTTGATTTCTTTGCTCCCCACATTGCTAGATGGGTTAGGAAGAGGCTGTAGGTGTCCTTTTATAGTTTAGAGGCGTCACCGACTTGGAAGAAACGCGGAACTACGGAGTCCTCCCGTACTTAGGAAACTTAAAAATTGGAATTTAGAAGGTTGCACTCGCTGTCTATATGTGGCTGACCGGTCTTGACCGGTCGGACTGGGCTGGCCGACCAGTCTTGATCGGTCTTGACCTATCTTTTGTTAGTCGAGGGAGCTGACTACCTGTTGGCTAACCGATCTTGACCGATCGGGCCTTCTGTTTTCTTCATTTTCCTTCTTTCTTTCTTCCTCTTCCTCCTCTCTTTCTTCACCATTCTTTAGCCCACCTTTGATCCTCATCAAAATGCTCCTAAATGTACTCCTTTTGGTCTCCAATTGGGCGAAGTCGCTCTCATTCCTACAATCACAAAACAAGCATTAGATGTGCTTTTTAATCATGAAAACCATGCATATAATGTGATGTAATGGGTTGGCAAATGTATAAATTAGAGGTTCAACACCTTGATGCTCTAGTTTCTCTTAATTCTCAGATTTCCCTGTTTACTGTTTCTACTTAGTTCTTAAACTCTGAATTTCCTAACTTCTTATATTCAAGTTATTAGGATAGTTTGAATTAGTTTACCTTTTCCTTGTGGATCGACCTCGGTCTCACCGAGTTATTACTACATCGTAGCCTTGCACTTGAGGTGAGAGAACAAGTTTTTAGTGCTGCTGTCGAGGGAAAGGTTAAACGGTTCTAATTGTTCTAGTAGCTATAGAGTAGTCTTAGTTAGGTAGGATTTCCAGTTTTTCTAAAAGTAGGTTTTCTGATTTTTTCTAGACTACTAACAATCTTTTGTTTTTATTTTTTATTTTTGTAGGAACATTGTTGTTGGCATAGATCTCACCTTATTGGATAACATCTCCCCATCTCCCTTCTTTATTTCTTTTCTAGATTAAGGTAGTTTCCAATTTCCTTTAAACTCATTATGGCTGATTGGACGGGTAGTGCGTATAAGTATCTTTTAAAGGATGAGACACCGGATGAAGGGACTCAAAATTATTATGATCAGAATCCCTCCAAGTATGAGTATTTTTTGGAGACCCAACCAACCTCTACTACTCCCCAATGTAAAATGATGCGTGATTACTATAATGAGAATAATTCACATAAGGAGACACCACGTAAGATGATTGGGGAGTACCAGAACGAAGCTAAAATATATAATGATCAACCAGAGAAAACACCTCGTGAATATCGGATTGAAAATAACATAAGTGTTCCACCGGTTATGACAGGAGGTAGGAATAAGAAAAATGACTGGGGGAGTAATGATCAACTGTTTAAGACATTACGTTATCACTTGTATAGTTATGCCTATCAACCATTGAATCAATCTTTGCCATACGACACATATGATCTTCACCGGGAGAGTCATCACACCTTTAGTCCAAGGGAAGAACCAACCACAGTAATTAACAATCATTCTAAAACGTCTTCCTCTTATGATGACATGTATATTCAAATCTTAGAGGACTTAGAGAAAGAATACGAGTATGAGCAATCAAATCAAGCCTAGTCATCATCCTTTGAAGACGTTGAGCCCAAAATTGGAAACACCGAATCCATCCCCACTAATGAAGAAGATTGGGCTATCCAAGCCCAACCTTCTTTGGAATTAATAACAGCTATCCAAGCTTAACCTTCTCTGGAATTAATAACTAAACTTTTAGAGGATATTGATCTCGGTGATCCCAATATCATCATCAATTATGGTAAATCCACTATCTCTTTTAGATGCCCTGATTTTATCAATGAAGAGATTTTAATTAAAGTTGACGAACTTGAGGAATTTACAAAATCTGGAAGTAATAGTGTAATTGACTACAATGAGGGTTCGGTGGATGATTGTAAGCCCATGATTCCTTTTTCCCAAGGGCAGAATGTTTATGAATCATTGGAAGATATTCTTGCTAGAGAGCTTGCCAAAGTCGATATTTTTGAGTCACTTTACCAACTCGACATGTTTAATTTTAATGTGGAGAATGACTCCCTTGAGTGAAAATTCAGATTCTTTAGACGAATGCTTGGCTCACTTTGAAAATTCAAACGACCTCATTATTTAAGAGATTATTAAAGCCTTGTATACTTCCGACTTGGTGCCTCATACTACTTATGAAGAACCTAGTTTGGAAGAATTCCACTCCATGGCGGGTGAGTCCCTCACCATTAAAACTGAATTTTTTCACTCACTCAGGCAAGATCAAGAGCCTTCATCCGACTATCTTGATTTCCTAGAGGAATGCTTGGCCCACTCCTATGATCTTGATGATGAGATGATTAAGGAGTTGGATATTTTGTTAGATACGGTGTGTTGTAGGATAAAGTTGGTCGTCGAGAGATACGATCAGGGAGTGATTGAAAGAAGTTGCGGCCAGTCTAACCAACTGCGAGCAGCTCGGCTCGTAGTCGCTGAAAGGGGTTGTATCTCAGCATGCGAGCAGCTCGGCTCGTAGTCGTTGAAAGGGGTCGCATCTTAGCATGCGAGCAGCTCGGCTCGTGGTCGTTGAAAGGGGTCGCATCTCAGCATGCGAGCAGCTCGACTCGTGGTCGTTGCAAGGGGTCGCATCTCAACATACGAGCAGTTATCCCCGAGCCTGAGCATCCTTCGCTTTTTTAGTACCAGCAGCCCGTATAGGCCGGTCTTGGGCTTATCTCTGTTCATGGCTCCGAATCTCAGGGGAACACCATCAGGGAACGTAATCAGCTAGATGTCCAAATGAGTTAGGACTATCCACTTATCTAAGGATTCATCGGATAACCCTCTATCCCATTAGCAGTAATTTTAACGTCTTGCGTATAGACTGAGTCACTCGAATTTTTATAAATAGATGACTCCACAGAAGATAAAGGTACATAATCTCTAAGCTCAGACCCGGCTATTTGATTTATCACCATGTTCCATTTAACTTAAGCTTCGGAGGGCCAATGGCTGGACGCCGGCCGCCCTTAGTTTTCTCTTGTGTTTTTTCAGGTTTGGAGGGAAGTTGGCTTGAGGGAAGGTGAATGTCTGGAGGATCTGTTACTAAATCCGACGTAAACAGATTGGCGCCATCTGTGGGAACAGGTCAAGTCGTCAGGGTTAGCCATTCTAATCACTGATCGTGATCTCCCACCATGCCTCCCAAAAAGACGGCTCATCCTTCCACTTCAAGACAGGCGTTACCTCCGCCTGACATTATTGAACCAGTGCCTAATCTCCCTCAGACTGTTCGACGGGCATTCCCCCCGGGGAATCCAACGTGCCATCACAAAGCCCATTGTTCGATGTATCTGGCAGTCAAGAAGACGTTATGTGTTTCCTTGAAAACACACTTCTAACTCTCAAAGCCGGGTTTCAAGCCTTATCTAATCGATTTGATCAGCACTTTCTGGAACCACAGCAGCAACCTCCAGAAGGGCCGCAGGTGCAACCTGTACCAATGGTTTCTAGACATTAAGCGGGCGGGCCACAAACCCAGCCAAATCCTCCTCCTTCAAATAAAATACCACTCGGCAATCAAGTCCCGGTACCCCCTCCACATTCTATACACTCCAGTACCTCCCGGCAACAACAATCTCAGGGATCTGCCGTCGAAACTTCAAGCTACACCTGACGATGGGAAAGAGATCTCAAAAGAATCCATGATCGCTTCGACAATATGGAACAACGATATTGGACAGATCGACCACCTATTGCTGTTGCGTCAATACATCAATCTGAATCTCCCTTCACCCGCGAGGTCATAGAGGCACCCTTACCTAAGAAATATCGCACGCCTATCATCACTCCGTACACAGGCACTGGCGATCCTCTCGAACATCTAGAGACGTATAAGTCTCTTATGGAGCTGGAGGGACATGCTTTAGAAATTATGTGTAGGGCTTTTCCCCTAACCCTAAAAGATGCAGCGCGTACATGGTTTCGAGGGCTAAAACCCTGATCCATCGGATCCTTCTCTCAGCTATCGGAGCTCTTCCTTTCTCAGTTCATGGGAAGCATCTGTCCAAAAAGTCGGCATCTCACTTAATGGACTTGAAGCAACAACATATGGAGACGATAAAGGAGTTTACAATTCGGTTCACTGCAGAAGCCGTCCAGACTGAAGGTTATACCGAAGATAAAGGCCTCACTGCCCTTATTGTCGGAATTACAAGCGAAAAATTTAGATTTGCCTTGGATTAGAACCCTCTTAAAACTATGACGGAGTTTCAGGCAAAGGCTCAGAAATCATCAATGCGGAAGAAGTAGCTTTGGCACGTTACGGTGTAGAGGGCAAGAAGCGTAAGCCTAAGGAGATCTCTCCTCCTGACAAGAAATACCGGCGGGATCGGTGGGACCGCTCCCCTAAGAAGCCTTACTCTGGTAAATATCATAATTATACCCCCCTTATCCAATCTCCTGAGAAAATATTAATGAAGATCAAACACAAGCCTTACGTGAAGTGGCCTTCAAAGATCAAATCTGATCGTGAAAAAAGATATAAGAGTAAATTTTGCTATTTCCACAAAGATCATGGGCACAACACCCAAGATTGTATATCTCTGAGAGATCACATCGAAGTCCTCATTCGGAAAGGTCATCTTCGGGATTATGTAGCCCGACAGGGTCGGTCACCAAAACGGACTGAAGCCTCATCACACTAGAAGAAGTCACCTCAACATCATACTTTGCAAGAAGACATTGAACCCACTGGTGAGATCCGGACCATCGCCGGAGGACCGGCTTGTGTTGAGCTCTTAATTGTGCATATTCTAACCCCAATTCATCACTCATTATGCATGGTTTCATGATTTGAAGACTAATCTAATGCATGGATTTGTGATTGTAGGAATGAGAAGGAGACTTCACCAATTCATGGTTAAAAGAGTCACTTTGTATGCATTGAAGATCAATAGAACAAGTGCCGAAAGGTGGAAGAAAGAAGCAAGAAAGAAAGAGAAGAGATGATGAAGAAAATCTGAAATTTTGTGCTTAGACCTGTCTGTAGACCGGTCGCCAGACAGGTCAACAGACAGGTCTACAGAGTATTTTTGGACTGTTTTTCTCCTCTGTAGACCGGTCGCCAGACCGGTCAAGAGTAGTCCAGAAACACAAAACTCGTTGGACGATTTTGGAGGTTTTGAGACCGGTCGTGCGACCGGTCGTCCACAGTCTCAGACCGGTCGTCAGTGCAACAGCGTGTGCGTGAAGCTCTGATTTTCTCTGTGCATTTGCGTAATTCCTTGCTAAATCTGGAATCTTCCGCGCCAATCTATAAAAGGGACTTCTCCTCTTCATACCAGAGCATGCTAGGACGTGGGGATTGCTTAGGAAACGGATTCTACTTCAAGTTTTCTTAGTTTTCTTCCTGTTTTAGTAGTTTTTATGTTTTTGAGGCTTCTAGTTCAAGGATGTTAGAGATGAACTAAAACCTTTTAGCTAGGGCTAAGAGGTGAAGCTTTTGATTTGTTTTTTATGGATTGATGCAACCTAGGTTTCCTTTTATGTTTTAATTGATGAATTTTAGTTAATGTGAGTTTGAATCAAGTACTAGTTGGGTTTTTACTTTGATCTCTTGATGACTCCAGGCTCATGTGATTCTTAGTGATCCTAACTTAGTAATTTAGCTTCTGAGCATTGTTTATGCTTGTGTAGTTCATTAATCTATCATCGACTCCGGGTATGGTAGATTCTTTGATTGCCTTATATGCAATGGCCTGATTTTCATGTGGGAACTCATTCAACTAAAGTTCTTATCTTTTGTAGTAATCTGAAATAGTTATTTGTTGATTGATTTTGATTTAATTAGAGTTCTAATCATTAGTTGTAATCAAGTCTAGTGACAGGATTTGATGAAGGCTATGGTTGTGAGTCTCAACTAGATTGGAAAGAGGCTTGGCCTACACAATTGAGTGTGCCTAAGGCCTGAGTATTATTGTGGGAATCAAATCAATGAATAAACACTTGTTTTGGATAATTGCTGATTGAACCGCTCTATATTCCGGTCGGATAGAGATATGAATTCGATTCCGATTGAGTTATGAGAGACCTAGTTGTGTTGATGCATTGAAACTTATCAAAAGTGGATCCTTGGCGCTCTAGTGCCTTTTTAGATTGATATTACCTTACACATTCACTGGTTAAACTCAAATCACTATTTTCTACCTTTAGTTCTTAATAGGATCTTAATTACTAGTTGTTTTAGACAAATTCTGAGAATACCCATTCATAAATCTCTGTGGGAATGATACTCGGTCTTTCTGAATTATTACTACTTCGCAACCTACACTTGGGGAGTGAATAAGTTTTTGGTGCTGTTGCCGGGGATTTCTATGCGGTATTTTTAGAATTTTGTGAAATAACTTTTAGTTGAGATTGTGTTAAGATAGGTTTAGGATTTGTTTCACTCTCTAGGGTAGGTTTTCTTCTAAATATTAACTTATTTTGTTTTTTATTTTTGCAGGATTCTAACATAGGTCTAATTCAGGGATTTTTAGGAAGTTGAAGAAGAAGTAGGCATCTTAAGTCACAATCAGGTTTTATCATTCTAACCTTACTCTTCTTCTTCTCCTACTCATTCTTACCATATTCATCTCTTGTAGAGTGGGTGGAGACTCCTTTTGGATCTCTGATAGATTGGCCCTGTGCCGCCTAGATTCCTATTGGTCGGCTCTGCCGTCTTGGATCACCTTGTGCTCAGAGATTTCTCTTCTCAACCTTATTCCTCTTTCTTCTTTTTCTGCACTTTTCTCAAAAGACTCAAAGAGTGGGTGGGGAGTTCTCTGAACCCCTATTGACCAGGAGAAATCGGTCTCTATCCTTGCTTCTGGCTTAGCCATTGCAAGACACCTTGTGCTTCGGTCTTAGAGAAGAGTAAAGAAAGGAAGGAAGAATTCTTTTTTCCTTTTTGTTTTCATTCTTTTTAGATTTGCATGTCACATTGGGCTCGGGATTCTAATAACCGACTCAATCGTGACGGAGTAGTTGTTGAAGGGATTGATAGAGAGCCTCGTGCTAGAAAACGTCAAAATTTTCCTGAAATTACTAGAGAGATGGCGGAAAATCAACCAATTCAAGGGGCTAATCAACATCAAAATCAAGCCCCAAACCTTATTGAATTGGATGAGAATGAAGTGAGGAATGTACCTCAACCTAGAACTTTACGTGACTATTTACAACCAGCTAGGACGAGTACTCCCTCTTGCATAATTTTCCCTCACAATGTGGGAAATATTGATTTTAAACCGGGGTTGATCCAACTTCTTCCTAGATTCCATGGACTCGACTCTGAAAGCGCATATCTACACATTAAGGAGTTCGAAGAGGTTATTGCCACAATAAACTATGACAATGTGACCAAGGATACTATAAAACTTAAATTGTTCCCTTTTTCCTTGAAAGAGAAGGCCAAATCATGGCTACATTCCTTAAGGCCAAGGTCTATTGGGACATGGGATGAGCTGACTAGGGAGTTTCTTAAAAAATTCTTCCCTACTCATCGAACCAATGCACTAAGAAGGGCCATAATGAACTTCGCCCGAAAAGAAGAAGAAACCTTTTTTCAATGTTGGGAAAGGTATAATGAGTTATTAAACGCATGCCCACATCATGGCTATGAACGGTGGAGGTTGATTAGTTTCTTCTATGATGGATTAAACTCAACCATGCGCCAATTTGTGGAGATGATGGTAATGGGGAGTTCATGAACAAGGAAACGGAGGAAGCTTGGGATTATTTTGACATGTTGGCTGAAAACACACAAACATGGGATACATCTAAGCCAACAAGTTCAAAACAACCCCAAGCCAAGGAAAATGGAGAAATTTATATTTTAAATGAGCAAGATGATTTAGGTTTTAGAGTGGCTAAACTCACACGAAAGGTCGAGGAGATGGAACTAAAGAAAGTGGACACAATCCAACAAAGGGGGGCTGTTGAAACTGTTTGTGGTATTTGTGCTTCCAATGTGCATCAAACGCCGGATTGTCCAACAATCTATGCGTTTCGAGAACTTTTATTTGAACAATCGAATGCTTTGAATAGTTATCAACGACCTTTTAGTACTCCAAATTCAAACACAAACAATTCTAGTTGGAGAAACAACCCTAACTTCAATTGGGCGAATGGAAACACGGCTAATCAAAATAATCCTCAAAGGGGCCCCCCAATGCAAATTCCTATGGCCCCACCTCAAATGCCTATAGAGGATACTTTGAAAGCATTCATGGAAGGTCAAGCTCAAATAAATCAATCCAACCATACGATAATGCTTGAGCTTAAAAATTCGGTGGAGGAAATCAAGGCTTGCTTAAACGTAAGGGAAGGGATTCTTCCAGCCCAACCCATACCAAATCCAAAACCACAATGCGAAATAAGCATGCCTCGTTCTTCTAACCAACACATGGAACATGCTAAGGCCATCACCACTCTTAGAAGTGGTAAAATTATTGAAAAATCTGATCCGGTGAAGGTTTCAACGCCTAATGATCCGGTATCTCCCCAAGAGGATGATGGACCTAGCACCGCCATGACTGAAAAAGAGCCATTGAAAGAATATAGGCCCGTTGCTCCATTCCCCCAACGCTTGATTGTAGCCAAACCTCAAGATAAATATCAGGAATTTTTAGAGGTTTTCAAGCAAGTCAAAATCAACATCCCATTGTTGGATGCAATTAAACAAATACCGTCATATGGTAAATTCTTAAAAGACCTTTGCACAGTGAAAAGAAAAATACATGTGCAAAAGAAGGCATTTTTGACAGAGAATGTAAGTGTCATTATAAATCACGGGATGCCCAAGAAATACAAAGACCCCGGTTGTCCGACAATATCATGTGTAATTGGAGACTACCGGGTGAAACATGCTTTACTTGATCTAGGGGCAAGTGTGAACTTAATTCCCTTTTCGGTCTATGAACAATTGGGTTTAGGTGAATTAAAACCCACCAAAACGACATTACAACTTGCTGACCGATCGATTCGTATTCCGAGAGGGGTGATTGAGGACGTCCTTGTCCAAGTTGACAAAGTCTACTACCCGATGGACTTTATTGTCTTGGACACACAACCCATGGTTAATATTGGCCCTCAAATTCCTGTCATACTTGGCCGCCCATTCCTAGCTACATCAAACGCTATCATCAATTGTAGGAGTAGGGTCATCCAAATGTCTTTTGGCAATATGACGATTGAGTTGAATGCTTTCAATATTGACAACCAACATGAGGATGAAGATGAGGAGGTCCACGAAATAAACATGGTCAATTCTATCGTGGAAGATGAGTCCCTCTCACCTTTTTACTCCGGTCACTTAAACGAAGACATGACTTACTCCCTTGATAAGAACGATGATATGATAAGGGATATGATCACACTTTTAGAGTCGGTATCGGCATATGACGCTAGCTGAGAGAAGGATGTGGAAACAACACCTTGTTATGCTGAGAAATCAATTCATATCTCCACACCTTTGTGGATCATGCATACCGAACTCCACCAACCCTGGGATGATCCATATTTGCAATACCAATGCCCAGGAAAATCTGAATGGAGACATATTTTTTCTGATAAATATGATGATGTCTCCTCTTATACATGTGGTGAAAATATTAAGGAACCCGCTGAAATTCCTTTTTGGGATTTTCAGTGGGTTATCTAGATCAATCACACACATGTATATTGTAAAGCAGGATATTGGATGACGTTACTGTGAAACCTTTTAATCCATCTAATGATTCTGCTTGACTTTATGCTTTTGGATGAGTTGTTGGGATTAACCTCCTAGTCTGATGGAGGATGATTTTCTAGAATGCTTTCCCATTAGGATTTGCTTTGATAGTTGAATTAATTGTGAAGTAATCCATCTCCAAAAGTTAATCTTGCCATGAAATATATGCTTCAGGTGATATCTCTCTTTCTCACTCCTTTTTGTTTTGACATTACTCTCATGTGTTGCATTCACTGTACACATTCTTACATTAAGGACAATGTGAAGTTTTGGCTGGGGGGTGAGAGATTCCTTAGATGAATCTACTAGCCTTTTGTGACGTTTCGAGCAATGATGTAGAAATTTTTTGATTTTTCTAAAATTCAAAACTCTTTTGGAAATCTTTGATTCTATGCATTCGAGATGATATAAGTATAAGAAAAGGAGATACAAAGTGAGGGATGTTGCAAGCTTTGAATTTCTCTTAATATAATGGTTTTATATGTGAATTCCTCTATTTTTATGATTGATAGAAAATTTGAATACTTTTACACCTAGTTCACATTCCACGATTTTCATGATTTGAAAGGATTATGTGATTTATGGATTAGCTAGACTTTGATTTAAGGTGCTGAGAAACCAAGCCGGGGTACTTTGTCCATCCTTGTCCATGGAAAAATAACGAAAGATATGGATTTTTAAAAATCCTATCTAATGTAAAAGAAAAGGGAAAGGAAGGATGAAATTGGGAATGATGGAAAAATGGTGGAAAATTCCGATTAGGGCTACCTACTACCAACCGGGGGATGGTCTACCCGTAACCAAAGCAGGAAATGGGACGTAGCGTGAAAGCCATCGGAAGGACGGTAAGACAAATTCCTGTCATAGGCTTGTTGTTGCTCTATACACCTTGAGATCTATAGTTTAGTTGATCTATGAAGAAGATAATCCCGAAAACTCATGAGATGAACTTTCACTATGCACACTAGGTTGAATTTGTTCAAGTTCTTCTATTTATCAATCAATCAGTGGGAATTTCATATAAACACTTATTATGTTCTGAGAGTTTAAGGTTTCAACCTCTATCACCTAATTTCTCTGATTTTTACGCTTGTGTGTCTTGAAATGCATAGAAGAATAGTTTCTAAAAGAGAGTTGGGTTTTGGAGAATGAAACTTGTTTCACGCATGTTTTGCTCGGGACTAGCAAAATGCTGGTTGGGGGGTGTGTTGAGCTCTTAATTGTGCATATTCTAACCCCAATTCATCACTCATTATGCATGGTTTCATAATTTAAAGACTAATCTAATGCATGGATTTGTGATTGTAGGAATGAGAATGAGACTTCACCAATTCATGGTTAAAAGAGTCACTTTGTATGCATTGAAGATCAATAGAACAAGTGCCGAAAGGTGGAAGAAAGAAGCAAGAAAGAAAGAGAAGAGATGATGAAGAAAATCTGAAATTTTGTGCTTAGACCTGTCTGTAGACCGGTCGCTAGACCGATCGTCAGACAGGTCGACAGACAGGTCTACAGTGTATTTTTTGGACTGTTTTTCTCCTCTGTAGACCGGTCGCCAGACCGGTCGAGAAGTAGTCCAGAAACACAGAACTCACTGGACGATTTTGGAGGTTTTGAGACCGGTCGTCCACAGTCTCAGACCGGTCGCCAGACCGGTCGTCAGTGCAACAGCGTGTGCGTGAAGCTCCGATTTTCTCTGCGCAATTGCGTAATTCCTTGCTAAATCTGGAATCTTCCGCGCCAATCTATAAAAGGGACTTCTCCTTTTCATACCAGAGCATGCTAGGACATGGGGATTGCTTGGGAGACGGATTCTACTTTAAGTTTTCTTAGTTTTCTTCCTATTTTAGTAGTTTTTATGTTTTTGAGGCTTCTAGTTCAAGGATGTTAGAGATGAACTAAAACCTCTTAGCTAGGGCTAAGAGGTGAAGCTTTTGATTTGTTTTTGATGGATTGATGCAACCTAGGTTTCCTTTTATGTTTTAATTGATGAATTTTAGTTAATGTGAGTTTGAATCAAGTACTAGTTGGGTTTTTACTTTGATCTCTTGATGACACTAGGCTCATGTGATTCTTAGTGATCCTAACTTAGTAATTTAGCTTCTGAGCATTGTTTATGCTTGTGTAGTTCATTGATCTATCATCGACTCCGGGCATGGTAGATTCTTTGATTGCCTTATATGCAATGATCTTATTTTCATGTGGGAACTCATTCAACTAAAGTTCTTATCTTTTGTAGTAATCTGAAATAGTTGTTTGTTGATGGATTTTAATTTAATTAGAGTTCTAATCATTAGTTGTAATCAAGTTTAGTGACAGGATTTGATGAAGGCTATGGTTGTGAGTCTCAACTAGATTGGAAAGAGGCTTGGCCTACACAATTGAGTGTGCCCAAGGCCTAAGTATTATTGTGGGAATCAAATCAATGAATAAACACTTGTTTTGGATAATTGCTGATTGAACCGCTCTATATTCCGGTCGGATAGAGATATGAATTCGATTCCGATTGAGTTATGAGAGACCTAGTTGTGTTGATGCATTGAAACTTATCAAAAGTGGATCCTTGGCGCTCTAGTGCCTTTTTAGATTGATATTACCTTACACATTCACTGGTTAAACCCAAATCACTATTTTCTACCTTTAGTTCTTAATAGGATCTTAATTACTAGTTGTTTTAGACAAATTCTGAGAATACCCATTCATAAATCTCTGTGGGAACGATACTCGGTCTTTCCGAATTATTACTACTTCACAACCCTACACTTGGGGAGTGAACAGCTTGCGGGGGAGATTCTCAAGCATCAAGAAAAGCATATACTCGCAAGGCATCTCAGAAGCCCCAGCATATCTATTGGTTGGAAAAGACGCCTGATGTATCAAATCCCGGTGATCATCCGATCTCTTTTTCTCTTGAAGATGCAAAAGGGATTCATTTCCCTCACGAAGACTCCATTGTGGTCGCATTAAAGGTATCAAATTATTTGACTCATCGTATCATGTTGGATACAGGTAGCTCCACTGACATTCTCTACCTGGAAGCCTTCAATAAATGACACTCGCCAAGAGCCTGCTCAAACCGGTCTCAACTCCCCTCGTCGGCTTCGGGGGCGAAGTTGTGACACCAGAAGGGAGCATCGACCTTCCAGTCACCTTCGGAGAAAGCCCAGCAAAAACTACTATCTTCGTTAATTTCCTCGTGGTGGATTGGAGATCAGCATATAACGCCATTTTGGCTCGACCTTCACTCAACAAGATGGGGCAGCTTTACACCCCCTGTAACTATGCATCAAATTCCCCACTCCAAATGGAGTTGAGGTTGTACGGGGAATCAAAAGGATGCTCGAGCATGTTACGAGATCGTTGTATAAGATCGAAAGAAGGCCCAGGCAACGCCGGTTATGATGGTTACAAGAGATTCATCGGACCCTCCGATAGCTACAACGTTGGACTCAAGAGAGAGCGCTCTTCAATCAGGCACCCCGGGGGAAGAGACAGTCGCAAGCCACCTATCTGAAGGAAACTCATCCAAGAGGGTCTTCGTTGGATCTTCTTTAAGCGATGTATTTCGTGAAAATCTGGTTCGTTTTCTCACCGAATACCAAGATGTATTGCTTGGTCCCATAGTGATATGTCAGGTATCGACCCCAGTGTTATAGTGCATCGCTTGAATGTTGATCCGAAGTACAAACCTGTTCACCAGCGTCGACGTGCCTTCACCGTAGAAAGGCAAATGATAATTAAAACCTGAAATTACGGTTTTACCGCTAGTGAGATAAGCTTGAAGGTATGCTTATGTCCTAGAGGGGGGGTGAATAGGACTTTTTACAAATTCCTTGTCACTTGAAACCTCAAGAGCATATACAATCAATTTACCAATATAATGTATGTGAATGCAAGTAAATAGATCAAATAAGATATTTCTAAATGATCAATTATGCTAAGTGAAGCATTTGATCAAACAGTTGATATGCATACTTGAACTAATCTATTAAGGATGGTATATGAGCATTTTGTCAAACACAAGATGGGTATTCAGTTAAGCACTTATAAGATAGATCAACAAGGAACAATAATAGACAAAATGCACACACCACATTGCACATGATATATAGTGGTTTGATGATAAGTTTACTCCACTCCTGGTTCAAGTACCCAACTCCTTTGAGTACACCGGCATTCACTATCGGAGGTTTTAAATGAGGTTCACCTCTCAACCTTTACAACCTACACAATCTAAGACCGCGTTTACCATCCGCCGATGGCCCAATCCAGGGACTTGACGAGTTTGGATCTCAAACTCTCACCAATCCTAATCCAAGGACGGTCACGTACACTCCCGCCGGAGTTTTCCAATCCAGGGAATAATGATTCAATAAATGGACTCTCAAATACTAGACATACCTAGATGATTGAGTCCCGATTCAGCGCCGTTGATGAGTAGCTTCAGCTTCCACGAATGCCTTAGCTCCTCTCCAAGCTCCCACGATCAGCTACCAATGCATATAATGTTCCTAGACTAGTGCCGGGTAGGTGGGAGAAGATATTGATGTTCCATATGCCTATTACAATGCAATGGATAATGAAAGAACCATCAATTGGATCATTCAATGGCTATAAATGACTTCAAGATGAAGATTCAATAATAAGGACAGCCATGAATGCCATGCTTGAGTTCATTGTTCAAACCGAGCTTTGAATACTCAATGTAGTGCCATTAATGGCTAGGTTTAAAGGATGAACTCAAGACGATGATGAGCAAAAGAGATTAGATGAAAGTCTTAATAGCCTCTCTTAATGCTCTAAATGGGTGTGCAAGTTCTGTCCTCAAAGCCCTCGAAATATGCCTTTATAGGCTCCAAGAATCGGGCTCCAACGGATAGAAAACGGTCACGTGAGACCTGTCTAAAAAGCCTAATGACCTGTCTTGATTGTGCCTCCGACCGGTCTTGAGACTGGTCTTCCTTTTAAAAAGAAAACCCTGAAGTCTCTGGACAATTTTTTAGCATTTGCGACCAGTCGTACGACCGGTCGTGGGAGGTCAGCGACCGGTCGTGCGACCAGTCTCCCTTTAACCTATTTTTCCCATTGGTTGCTGGACAGATTTCATCCAAATACGACCGGTCGTGCAACTGGTCCTAGAAGTCCAACGACCGGTCTTCAGACCGGTCTTAGGGAAGACAGATGGGATTTACATCAGAAAGCTTGCTGTCTTCAACCCTGCTTTAGTCGACCAGTCACCCGACCGGTCGTCAGGCCTTAATTTCGCTGCCTGAAATTGGGTGAACTCCCTCGATATTAACGGTGCTCAAGGAGATGGTATTCCTATCTTTTTCAATTGATTGACACTTACATAATGGAGGTCCAAGACTGATCATCTTGACCTTAAGTCTGTGGATTAACTGGCAAACATAAAATGCGATTCGAATGCCATGGACTAGGATGTTTTGGGATCCTATAGGCTGTCTATATGCAACTTACCTTCCGAGCTTGATCTGGCTTGAATTTGAGTGTGGAAAGCTGCTTTGGTCTTCAAGTCTTGAGTCTTCAATCTTCATCGGGGCTCACGAGACTTGACTGACTCAATGATCACGCAATTGACAATACAATGCACAAATCAGTGCACTAACAATCTCCCCCTTTGTCAATTACGTGACAAAACCTATACTACCAAAACAAAATACATGTTCAAGATATAACATTGATAAAGCATTAAATACAGGACTCTTGACATGCCTAATCTAAGCTGCTCCTCTTCAGTTTGCTCCCCCATAACCTGTCAATCCCTGCATCACAAAACATAGCAAACTAGTTTTGGTGGAACTTGATCTTTCTCCCCCTTTTTGTTAGCAATTGACAAACTATTCTCTCCCCCTTAATGATATATCAATAAGGCTAAGGTAAGAGAAGATAGTATGTCGCAGTTATAACTATAAGCTCATGCTAACAAGGAGAGTATAGGGTGCATGAATTTAAAACATGGAGCATGCCAAGGGAACATGATTAACAAGAAGATGTAACTATCTAAGCATAGTTAATCATGCAACATTGGTCAAGGATATACATTTGCAATAAAAGCACAAAGGCATATAGCCCAATCAACCAACCTCCCCTAGTGGTATATCAAGACCAAGACTAAACAAAGATTAGCATTTAATGAAGCATATAACTCAAGATGATTAGCTAATCTAAGCCCGATGATAGCTAGGAAGCAAATATACTAATGAGGCTTGAATCCTCTGATTTGCCCATAAGTACAAACATGAGGCTGAAAACCTCAGATTTTCCTATTGTTCCAAAGAGGCTAAATTCCTTAAGTTCATTAATTTGCTAAAAATGAGGCTTGATCCTCAGATATTTATTTAAGCTCAATATGGTCTCCTAAGGTCACCTAACCTAGATCGCAACCCCCTTGGGAATGATAAATAGGACCCAACATGCTTGTTGGGAGGGAATTCATCTATTCTAGATTTTTCTCCCTTAGGTTCATTCCAAGTTGGAGAGCAATGTTCGGTAAGGGATATGACAATAGTTCCTACCGTAGTTATTGTTGACCTCAACTAATCATTTGATTTATAGTTCAACATGAGGCAACATAGATTCCCCTTTTTGGGTAGACATGATGCTAGTGCTCTGGTACCGGATCTTATTCTAGACGGTTACGTCCTTGAAGAGCAACCTGCATATGTGCGGAAGCTTAAAGAGCAACTAGAATTATGGCTAAACCTATAGGAGGGGGGGATTAGGACCTTTTTGAAATTCTTTTCGCCTACTTACACAATTCAACAAATTAAACTAAGTAAGCAAGAACACTTTGGCTTCCAAGCCTAAGTGGGTCCAATCACAAGACTAGCATATGATTAAGCAATAAACAATCCTAGTCTAAGCATGCATAGGTAAATAAATTATTTAACTAATCAAGCTCCTAACCTATGCAACCTATGTAGACTTATGAGAATAGATCAATGAGCTCAAGTCTACACAACTAGTGAAAGTGCATCTTGTGTGTGGATGTGCCAATCTAGTGCCTAGCATACATTCCTATCATGCATACATAATTAAACAATTGACAAAACTCATACCAAGACAATTCATGATCTCCGTATCATGAACATCCCAAAACAGAAAAACACTTACACCCAATTACATGTCAGAGCATAATTTATAATAAAAACTTTACAAAGTGACATGTACTGACACGAAACATCTTCAATTTCTCCCCCTAAACATCTGCACCTAAGAAGGCCTGCAAACCAAATCGGCTTCTTGGTGGGATATAGTGTTCCCCCTTTTTGTCAGAGATTAGCTTAAAAAAAGATTTGCCTATAAGAGCAGCGAAGCTAAACCATGAATTAGGAGAGATAGATCATGAAACATATGGGAGAATAGAAGCAACACATAGTAAACCTGATATACAATAATCATTACGCACAAAGGGCCTTTCGCCCAATCAATCCAACCACTCCAACTGGCATGTATATCAAGAGCAATGAAACACAATTAAGCTAGATTAACCAAAACCATGAGTCATAAGGGCTTAATGCCTAAACCATCCAACCTCCTCCTATCAATATACCAAGAACATGCAATAGACTCATCAATATAGCACTAATGGACCTGAACTGGGCATGTTGCCCGAATCATCCATCCTCCAAAAAAAAATTTCATTTAAAAAGAGCATGCTTTCATGATTTTTGGTGATGGACATAGATGATAGTCCAACCGGTATGGACAAATAACATAAGTCAATGGTGTATATAGCCTAATCGGCTAGTCTCACTCAATGAATAGACAATAAGGTGCACGAATCAAGGTGAATATAACTTAAAGTTACATATAGATATCGAGTAAAAGATCATTATCTCAAAAAGATATATCAATATAGCTCAAGAGAAAGATATGTGAGTGTTAATGTCAGATTTTGTAACAGGATCCTCCGGACGTTCGCCTTCTCTCCAACAGAGATTTCCTCCACCAAACCTGAAAGAGGACAGAGCAACTAAGGGTGGCTGGGGTCCAGCCGTTAGCCCTCCGATGCTTAAGTTAGGCCAAAGCAAGAAGAAGAGTAGCCAGGCAAAACGGGACAGAGATTGAATATTGTGTGTACCTTTCCCTCAATGGAGTCGTCCCTTTATATAGATTTGGAGCGATTCAATCTGTTACGCCAGGATATCGAGATCCCGTTGATCTAGTATACGATACTGAGATCTCGCCGATTTCATGGGATAAGATCCGCATCTTTAGAGACGAGATCCAACCCAATGACTTATTTCGGCAATCACGTTCCTTGATGACAATCCCTTGAGATCCGGAACCACTAGGGAAGGTAAGCCCAAAAACCGACCTATACGGGCTACCGGTAGGCGTAGTAATAGCGCTGATCACTCATATAGAGCTGGAAACCGTAGTTGGAGTCATAGCCAGCGAAAAGGAAGGAGACGCAGACAAGACGGAAACCACCGAACTGGGTGTAGCCCTGCCTGGCATCACAGAGGGATTGAACAAGCTACCCGACGGGAATCGGGTGCTGGTATTGAAGGTTAAGAGATGTAGCCGTAGAAAAGCTGTTCGCATGTTGGAACCTGGTCACGAGTCCAAGTGCTCGCTCATTTTGACGTAACACCTTTCAACGACTTGTGAGAAGGTCTGCTCGCTGTTCAAGAAGGGAATCTTTGCTTCGCTTTATCTGACCATCGGATAGGGGAGCTCGAAGCCTTGCGAATAGGTGCTCCGTATTTATCCATCCTACGACTCTCGAGCATATGATCTCGAAAGTCGGATGGGCATCCCGCACTTACTCGACCTGCGACTCTCGATCAGATGATCTCGAGAGTCGGATGGGCATCCCGCACTACTCGACCTGCGACTCTCGATCAGATGATCTCGAGAGTCTAATGGGTTCTTCCGTACCTTCCCAATCTGCGACTCTCGATCAGATGATCTCGAGAGTCAAATGGGCGTTCGTGTACAATTTTTAATAGCTGAGCTGGTCTCCATTATTTTGTCTATAACAGATGCCCCCCAAGTCCTTGCCGCCAAGAATTTTTAAGGGAAGGACTTAGCTCACTATCACACGTAACCACCCGATGCCTTCATCGAGAATGGAACCTCACATGATGGGATGGAATTAATGAGCGCCAGCTTTCCGCAGCCTTTCCGCAGACAGAAAATGAAGGGGCGCTTGCCACGTGTTTGAGGAGTTAATGGGCGTGCCTGCTCGAGTGCTGCACCGAAGGAGGGACTGCCACGTGCCATCAGATACGGCGGAATGATTGCCTATAAATATACGGAGTCTGCCATTTCTTTGATTTTCTACAGAAGCTTTTCGAAAGGAACTTGCAGTCTTCTCTTTCCATTCTTCTTCCTCCGGTGCTCCTTTTCTTTCTTTCTGTTTTTGGTATACTTCCTTTTTTCTTTTCCTTCTTTTGTTTTTATCTTCTCATGGCTGGGAACTCTGACGAGACCTCCGTCCCTCTCGGTGATGCCACTCCGGAATCCTCTGCCTCCAGCAGTGCGAGGGTTCCGGCAGGGAGATACACTGCAGCCAGATATCCTTCCGTTTTATCGGAGGACCGGCTGGCTGAGTTACGGGAGAGATACCTGATCCCCGACTTAGTCACTCTCCGCTTGCCCGGAGATGGAGAGACGCCAGACTCCCCCCCAGGATGCGTAGCTTTTTATGAGTACCAGCTTATCCTGGGGGTACGCCTCCCCCTCCATCCCTTCATCCGCGATGTTCTCCGGTGTTACAAGATTGCCCCCGGGCAACTCATCGTGAACGGGTGGAGGGTAGTTCTGGGCTCCTTTGCCCTCTGGGCTCAGGCCGGCAACGGGGAACTCACGGCGGAGGAGTTCCTCTGTATGTTCCGTCTGAAGAAAGCTCCCTCCAGCGAAGGCTGGTATTATTTGTGTTATTGGCATCGGGATAACTTCGTGTTGGGGAAGCCCTCCTCGAACTATCCCGGCTGGAGGAAGCGGTGGTTCTATGCTTCCGGGAACTGGGAGTTTGGCCTCCTCCAGGGGTCCAGGAGTGACCCGATTTTTCTGTGAAGGTAGGCACAATCCCGCATTGTGCAGTTTCTTCAGTTAGGTTTTTAGGGTTTTTGCTTCATTTGACCCCTATTTGTGCTCGCAGGTATCCCGGCCTTGAGAAAACCAAATTTGAAGGGAGGGATCAACGAGAAAATTGTAAAGGTGTACAAGGTGCCTGTTGGTGATAGGCATATCGAGGCTTGCCTGTCTCCCTCGCGACTTGCTGCAGCGGGCTTAATTTTCAGAAGAGAGGTTGAGATGACGAAGGCTGGAGAGAAGAGGGGTCTGCTGCCCCGACTGAAGGGCACGGGCTCCAAGAGGCAGAAGAGAACACCTGCCGAACCATCTCAATCGTCCATCCGCATAGGTAGCTATCAGCCTGCCCTTCCCGCGAGCATGGCGGGGGCCCCGGCTGGGCCCACTATTCCCTTACTGGTGGTCGCACCTGGACCGCCAGTGATTAACATTGCTGACAATTCCTCGGATGGGGCGGGGTCCGGCTGCCCCCCAGCTGGGAGGCTCGAGAGCAGATGGAGCCTCAAGAGCCGGCTCCTTCTCGCGAACTGATCCCTGCTGCCGAGCAAGGATCTTCTCGCGAGTCAATGCCTCCCCCTCGCGAGACGGCCGGGTTGGTCGTTGCCCAACCGTCAGGGAGCGGGACATATTCTATTCCCCGCCACCTCCATCCAGTACGCAAATTTTTGTTTGAGAACGTCCCTCCTCATGCCTTCGGCTCTCTTCCCGAGCCAAGCCCTGAGAACCTTCTCCTCGAAGCGGGGATGAGGATGGTTCAGGTAAGACCTTGTCAAGACCTGCTTTAATCTGTTATTACGTTTCAGAATATTCTCTCATATTCTTCATCTCTTTTGCAGGGCTTAGATCTTATCCTGCGAACGAGGCGTGATATCGTTGCCGCCCGTCGCACGATAGATGAAGCTGAGGGAAAGAGGACTGCCTTGGAGAAGGCAGTTCAAGGAAGAGATCAACTGCTCAAGGCTCGTGAGGCGGTGATCGCAAAGAGAGATGAGGAGAAGAAGATCCTCATCGAGAAAATCCAAGTCCTGACCGATAGGTATCAGGCCTTGGACTCAGACTTCGTGAAGCTCACGGGTTTGAAGGAGAAGGCAGAGAGAGAGAGGGAGATCTTTCGCCAAGACAAGATCTCATTGGAAGAGCAGTTCACGGAGGCCAGGTCGCAGCTCAAGGAGGCCTACGACAACCTGACCAAGGAGCGCTCCGCTCTTGCATAGCTCAAGGACGACTCGATCCACTGGGACGAGGAAAAAGTCGCCCTTGTAAAAATGCTCTCGGTGGAAGGTCCTCGGGCAATTTCCGAGTTTCGAACTTCGCAGCTATATGACGACGAAAGGTACGAGTCATATGATGCTGGTCGCGACTTTGCACTAAGAGTAGTGCAACGAATGATCCCATCCTTCGATATGGGGGAATTTGGTCGAGTCGTGACCATCATAGCTGCCGAAGAGCAAGCTGCTGCTGAGAACGAGGTGACTGAAGCCACGCAGGCTGGAGGGGTTCCAGAAATGGGCCCTGAAGTCGAGAGCACAGCTCCTCCTCCAAGAGATTGATTTTCTCTTTCCTCTCTTTGTACTCGCGAGCAGATATTGTGTAAACATTTTATCGTCAATGAAAAGATATTTTTTGGAAGTGTTGTTCTTGTTTACTCTTTCCTTTTCATGTAATGAATGCCTTCCTGTTACAATGAGCTATGCTCAACCCGGGGGGTCGTAGCGATCATGCCCTCGTGGAGAGACTGATCTATCGATTGAGATTTTGATTCTACCAAGGGCAGAAGGTTGGTCAAGAGAGCACGTATGCTCCCTTCGGGGCTATCTTTAATCCATAGAATGGAGAAGCAACCAACTAGTAACGATTTCAGTCCTACCAAGGGCAGGCAATTGGCCAAGAGGATGTGTATATTCTCTTCGGGGCTATTCAAATCCAAATAAATGGGATAGCAGCCAAAGGGTAGTTTTATCCCTACCAAAGGTAGGCAATTGGTCAAGAGATGGTATGCATTCTCTTCAGGGCTATTCAGGTCCATGTAAATGGAGTAGCGACCAAAAGATATCTTTCACTTTATTCATAAAAATGTCGTAATGAACTACATCGATTCTAGGGATAGTATCGTAGCAAATGCTCCACGTGCCAAGGGCGACATACGGGCTTTCCCTGCATGTCTTCAAGGTAATAAGTACCGGGTCGCACAATCCTAACAACCCGATACGGGCCTTCCCAATTTGGATCCAGTGAACGAGCGGGAACTCCAAGATTTTGCCTTAGTACCAAATCTCCGGGCTGGAAGGATCTAGGCCGAACCCTAGCATTTCGATAACGAGCAATACGTTGTTGATATGCTGCCACTCGTACTTGGGAAGCATTTCTTCACTCTTCCAAGAGATCGAGATGAAGTCAGAGATTTTCCTGATTACTCGCGGGGTCATACTGCTCGATCCGATATGAGGGCACTTGCATTTCCACTGGTACCACTGCGTCAACACCAAATGCTAAGGAAAAAGGGGTTTCACCTGTTGATGTACAAGCCGTGGTTCTATATGCCCATAATACTTCTGGCAGAAGTTCTGGCCACACCCCTTTACATTCTCCTAGCTTGGTCTTTAACTGGTGCTTGATGATCTTATTCACTGCCTCGACCTGCCCATTCGCCTGAGGATGATATGGAGAAGTGCGGAGATTATGTATCTTCCATTTTCACAGAATTCATCAAAGGCTGCGTTGTCGAACTGCGTTCCGTTGTCGGTAATTATAGTGTGAGGAAGTCCGAAACGGCATATGATATTCCTCCATATGAACTTAGTGGTTTGTTTCTCAGTAATCTTGGCTAATGGTTCTGCCTCGGCCCATTTGGTGAAGTAATCAACCGCTACAATCGCGAACTTATTATGTCCCTTCCCCATGGGTAAAGGCCCGATGATATCGACCCCCTACTGAGCGAAAGGCCAAGGGCTGTCAACTGGGGTCATCCGTTCGGAAGGTACATGGGGTATAGGTGAATATCGCTGGCACTTGTCACATTTTTTAGAAAATTCAATTGCATCTGCTTTCATAGTAGGCCAATAATATCCTTGCCGCATCGCCTTATATGCTAGGGATCGCCCCCTGGGGTGATTACCACAAGCCCCCTGGTGTACTTCGTCTAGAACATGAAGTGCTTCTTCTGGATGAAGACACCTTAAATAAGGCAAGGAGAAACTTTTTTGTAATAATATTCCGTCTTGCAAGGTGTACCTGAAAGCTCGAAGCCGAATTTGTCTTGCAGCTTTCTTGTCGTCTGGTAGATATCCGTCTCTGAGATAAAGGATGATGGGATCCATCCAGCACGGAGACGATTGTACCGATATTACTTGCTCAAGAGCCGATTGGTCGATACTTAGGTTCTGACGATGCTCGATGGGGATCGAGTGTGCTATCTCAGATTCTGGTGCAGAAGCGAGCTTAGCCAATGAGTCGGCAAGTTGGTTCTGCTCGCGAGGAATATGAATTATTTCATAAGTCTTCAGTTTTGCGAGCAGGATGAGTACATGGGACTTGTATAAGGCCATCCTTTCTTCTTTGGCTTCAAATTCACCAAGAACTTGGTTGACAATGAGCTGGGAGTCGCTATGAATCAACAGATTTTGAATTGCAAGGACAATGGCTAGTTCGAGGCCGACGATCAGGGCCTCATATTCTGCTTCATTATTTGAAATGTGAGAATCGAAACGTAGAGCATATTGGAAATGCGACCCGTCGGGAGCCACTAAAATCAGGCCCGCTCCGCTACCAGTGGCCCGCGACGACCCGTCCACGAAGAGTGACCAAGGAGGCTGGTCGCTGGTCATGGTATTATCATCAGGAGAGTACGTGAATTCGGCGATAAAATCGGCCACGACTTGACCCTTTACTGCGGTCCTAGGGCAAAATGAGATATCGTGCTCGCTTGATCTCGACTGCCCATTTAGTTAACCGTCCGGAAGCCTCAGGTTTTTAAAGGACTTGTCGTAGCGGATGATTCGTTGGTACTAAAATAGCGTGGGCCTGAAAGTATGGTCGCAGTTTTCGAGCTGCCGTGACTAAAGCTAAGGCCAGTTTCTCCATATCAGAATACCTAGTTTCTGCCTCAACCATTGCTCGACTGATATAATAAACGGGCCTCTGCACCCCGGAATCTTCTCTTATTAAAGCGGCGCTAACGGCCATAGTGGACATGGAGAGATAAAGAATGAGTTGCTCATGTGCTACAGGTTTAGATAAAATGGGGGGTGTGCTCATGTATAGCTTCAATTGTTGAAAAGCTTCCTCACATTGTGGCGTCCATTTCCAATCAGACTTGGCTGTTGCACGAAGGAGTTTGAAGAATGGTAAGCACTTGTCAGATGCTCGCGAGATGAACCTGTTCAACGATGCGATGCGACCAGCCAGACGCTGGACGTCCTTCAGAGTAACGGGGGATTTCATCTCTATCAATGCTTTTATCTTCTCAGGTTTGCCTCAATTCCACGCTGGCCGACCATGAACCCAAGAAACTTTCCTGCAGACACTCCAAACGCGCATTTTTCTGGGTTCAATTTCATTTGATACCTCCTCAATTAAATCAAAGGCTTCTCGAAGATCAGAAATGTGGTCATCTTCTACGATGCTTTTAACGAGCATGTCGTCAACATAAACTTCCATATTCCTACCGATTTGAGCAGTGAATATTTTGTGGACGAGTCGTTGATAAGTGGCTCCTGCATTTTTAAGACCGAACGGCATTACCTGGTAGCAATATAATCCTCGATCCGTGATGAAGGCAGTATGCTGGCTATCGAATGGATGCATCATAATCTGGTTGTAACCAGAGTAAGCATCCATAAAACTGAGCAGAGCGTGTCCAGCTGTTGAATCGACCAGCTGGTCTATCCGTGGTGTTGGAAAACTATCTTTGGGGCATGCTTTGTTCAGATCTGAATAATCGATGCACATTCTCCACTTGCCATTAGCTTTTCGGACGAGAACTACGTTCGCGACCCACTCTGGGTAGTCGACTTCTTTTATGAAATTGACCGTAAGTAGCTTCTCGACTTCAGCTTTGATCGCCATTTGCCTTTCTGTAGTGAAGGCACGTCGACGCTGGTGTACGGGTTTATGCTTTGGGTCGATATTGAGACGATGTGCGATGACATTGGGGTCGATGCCTGGCATATCTTCATGAGACCAAGCGAACACGTCCTGATATTCGGTAAGGAAAAGGACCAGATCTTCACGATGGACGCTGGTTAAAGAGGATCCAATGTATACGACCCTGGACAAGTCGTCTTTGGCTAAGTGAATCGCCACTGTATCTTCCCCTGGAGTTCCCGATTTAAGAGCACTTTCTCTCGGATCCAACGAGGTGTTGGAGGGTAAGTTGGGTGAACCTGGTGCTATCTCCATGACGGGTATTGCTTGAGCCTTCTTTCGATCTTGGAGAGCAATCTGATAGCAAGACCGTGCCTCCTGTTGACTTCCTCGCACGACCCCGATGCCATTCTGAGTAGGAAATTTGACACACAGATACGAAGGGTGCGAGGCGGCCCCGACCTTAGTAAGAGACGGCCGCCCCAAAATGGCGTTATACGCTGATTTTCGGTCCACTACGAGGAAGTTTATGAAGACGGTGGTCTTCGCTAGACTTTCTCCGAAAGTAACTGGGAGATCAATGCTTCCTTCAGGCGTCACTACCTCACCTCCGAAGCCGACGAGGGGGGTCGATACCGGCTTAAGAAGGCTTCTGGAAAGTGCCATTTTGTTGAAGGCCTCCAAGTATAGAATATCAGCTGAGTTACCTGTATCCACCATAATTCGATGAGTCAAATAATTCGATACCTTCAATGTGACTACGATGGAGTCTTCGTGAGGGAAGTGAATTCCCTTTGCATCTTCGAGAGTGAAGGAAATTGGAGGATGGCTGGTTTTTGACGAGCTAGACGTCTGTTCCAGCCAATAGATTTGCTGAGGTTCTCTGGATGCCTTTCGGGCGTATGCTTTTCTCGAAGCTTAAGATTCACCCCCGCAAGCTGGTCCTCCGACGATGGTGCGGATTTCTCCCGTGGGCTCAGCGTCCTCTTGGTCAGTTTGATGATGAGGCGGTTCCTTTTGGCGAGATGAGGTCTTCGCCCTTTCTGGTGATTGATTTTTACGAGCAACATAATCCTGGAGATGGCCTTTTCGAATAAGGGCTTCGATATGGTCTCGTAGAGAGATGCAGTCCTGGGTCCTATGCCCGTGATCTTTATGGAAGTAACAGATCTTGCTCTTGTCTCTCTTCTCGGGATCGGATTTGATCTTTGCAGGCCACTTTACATATGGCTTGTGTTTAATCTCCATTAGAACCTTTCATGAGACCGATTAAGAGGAGTGTAGTTATGATATTTACCGGAGTAAGATTTCTTGGGAGAACGATCGCGTTGGTCACGACGATATTTTTTATCTGCAGAAGAGGTTCCCTCTGGCTTGCGTTTCTTACCCTGTGCCCCATGGCGTGTCAATGCGACTTCTTCTGCATTGATGTACTTCTGAGCTTTGGCTTGGAATTCTGCCATAGTTTTCGGTGGGCTTTTATCCAGGGCAAACCTGAATTTCTCGCTCGTTATTCCTGCTACGAGGGCTGCGAGCCCTTTTTCCTCAGTGTAACCTTCAGTTTGAACGGCTTCAGCGGTGAATCGTACTGTGAACTCTTTTATTGTTTCCCCATGCTGCTGTTTTAGATTCATTAGGTGGGAAGCTGGCTTCTTGACGCGGATGCTTCTCATGAATTGAGAAAGGAATATCTCTGATAACTGAGAAAAGGAGCTGATGGAACGAGGCTTTAATCCTCGGAACCACGTACGGGCTGCCTCCTTTAATGTTAGGGAAAAAGCCCTACACATGATTTCTGAACCATGTCCCTCCAACTCCATGAGGGATCTGTATGTTTCCAGATGTTCAAGAGGGTCGCCAATACCTGTGTACGGGGTGATAACAGGCGTTCGATACTTTCTGGGTAACGGGGCTTCCATCACCTCGCTGGTGAAGGGGGACTCGGATTGATGTATCGCCGCCATGACTGCAGATGGCCGATTTACCTGGTATCGCTGTTCCATAACATCAAAACGATCATGGATTCTTTTGAGATCTCCTTCCCATGGTAGGGTATAGCTTGATGTTTTGGCGGTGGAACCCTGTGATTGAGGTTGTCGAGACGAGCTAGAATGTATAGAATGTGGAGACGGCACAGGGGGATGGCTGCCAAGTGGTGGGACCTGTGGTTCGTCCATAGAATGTCTGGAAGCCACCGGTATGGGTTGCGGTGGTAAACCTTCGGAGGGTTATCCTTGCAGTTTAGGAAAATGCTGGTCAACCCGATTCGACAGGGCTTGAACTCCGGCATTTAGAGTTAGAAGAGTGTTTCCTAGGAAACGCAAGACATCGTCTTGATTTCCAGAGGCCTCCAATAATGGATTTGTTGATGGCATATTCGGGGCTCCTTGAGGGATATTCGTCGACGTGGGTGGAAGAGCAGGTACGGATTCCGTCTCATCGGGCGGAGGTGGTTCCTGCCTTGAAGTCGAAGGATGAACGGCCTTTTTAGGAGGCATCGCGGAAGGATTTTGGTCGGTAGAACGATTGATTTTGATGATCAAGTCCTTCCCACAGACGGCGCCAAACTGTTAATGTCAGATTTTGTAACAGGATCCTCCGGACGTTCGCCTTCTCTCCAATAGAGATTTCCTCCACCAAACCTGAAAGAGGACAGAGCAACTAAGGGTGGCTGGGGTCCAGCCGTTAGCCCTCCGATGCTTAAGTTAGGCCAAAGCAAGAAGAAGAGTAGCCAGGCAAAACGGGACAGAGATTGAATATTATGTGTACCTTTCCCTCAATGGAGTCGTCCCTTTATATAGATTTGGAGCGATTCAATCTGTTACGCCGGATATCGAGATCCCGTTGATCTAGTATACGATACTGAGATCTCGCCGATTTCATGGGATAAGATCCGCATCTTTAGAGACGAGATCCAACCCAATGACTTATTTCGGCAATCACGTTCCTTGATGACAATCCCTTGAGATCCGGAACCACCAGGGAAGGTAAGCCCAAAAACCGACCTATACGGGCTACCGGTAGGCGTAGTAATAGCGCTGATCACTCATATAGAGCTGGAAACCGTAGTTGGAGTCATAGCCAGCGAAAAGGAAAGAGACGCAGACAAGACGGAAACCACCGAACTGGGTGTAGCCCTGCCTGGCATCGCAGAGGGATTGAACAAGCTGCCCGACGGGAATCGGGTGCTGGTATTGAAGGTTAAGAGATGTAGCCGTAGAAAAGCTGTTCGCATGTTGGAACCTGGTCACGAGTCCAAGTGCTCGCTCATTTTGACGTAACACCTTTCAACGACTTGTGAGAAGGTCTGCTCGCTGTTCAAGAAGGGAATCTTTGCTTTGCTTTATCTGACCATCGGATAGTGGAGCTCAAAGCCTTGCGAATAGGTGCTCCGTATTTATCCATCCTACGACTCTCGAGCATATGATCTCGAAAGTCGGAAGGGCATCCCGCACTTACTCGACCTGCGACTCTCGATCAGATGATCTCGAGAGTCTAATGGGTTCTTCCGTACCTTCCCAATCTGCGACTCTCGATCAGATGATCTCGAGAGTCAAATGGGCGTTCGTGTACAATTTTTAATAGCTGAGCTGGTCTTCATTATTTTGTCTATAACAGTGAGACACAATAGATATAACCGTAAAGCTAAAAAAAGATGAAAATCCAAACAAGTGATGACACAATAGATATAACTATAAAGCGCAATCATCCAAGGGTCTAACAGTTATCTACAATGTATAAATACAAAACATGACGAGCGACAAGTGTCTTGGTCACCCAAAAAGATACTCCTGACCAAGACACATGATACAATGATGCTGAAAATCAGTCCCGTTGCCCAGATCTGGTGGCGGTGCATTGCCACGAGCAGCTCGCTCCCAAGCCTCCAAACGCCTATCAATCTGGGCAAGGTGAGCCATAATAGCCTCATGCTGCATGAGTAGAGTGGCCTGTCCCTGAAACAGCTGAGACTCGGTTTGATCCATCCTCTGCTCAATCCGATCAAGTCTCCGTGTAAGATGGTCCTGAAGCTGGCGTAGCTCAACAGTATAAGCTGAAGAATCCGCTGCAGGGGAGCTACGTCGAGAGAACACCCGTGGGGGCGTACTGAAGCGTCCAGGAGCGAAATGATGATCGATGGAGGGATCGGATGATGTCGCTGCTGCTCCAGGCTGTGATGGCTCAGAGGAACCTGGAGGGGCCTCATGCTGCAGCTGAGCCTCCTGAAGTCGACGCTGGAGTTCCTCTTGAGTCTTGCACATTTTAGTTATAATAGAGCAATTTAGAATGGGATGTTTTACGATCACATCTGAGGGATCAGTAAGTCTTACAGTTTTGGCCAACCTACAGATGAGATACCCAAAAGGAAGACCCGCCGACAGACCATCAGACACCAAGATGGCGGACCGAATGACTTTCATAATACGCGAGGGAAGACACATTCTACAACCCCGATTGACATTATAAAGAATAGTGACCATGTCTTCGGGAAGGTCGGCCTTGTTGCTCTTTTTCAGAAATACGTTCTTGAAGAATATGTTGTGAATAAGACGATAATCCCAAGACATTGACGAGGCACGAAGAGCATTGTTGTTAACCCATCTAGGGCACGCTCCATTGCATAAAGCTCGAGTCATTGTGTCTCGAGAGGCAGGTTCGGTCTCCTCATCATCAGAAAGCTCATCCTCATCAACAATAGATACGCCAGTAGCCTCAGCTATGGCAGGAAGACCGAATGTCTAAATCCCGTCAGCGAAATGGACTTCGAAAGAAGAAGAGTCATCGGGAATGATGCGACAACAGGAATAGAATTTTCTGACTACTTCTTTCTGAATTGGACCACCCAGATGGAGCACAGGCTCCCAACCTATTGCATCTAAAAGCTGGACCACCCGATAAGGTTCCAAGTCCACAAGTTTGGTGGATTTTTCACAAAGCACATCACGATTTTTGAAATTGTGCCAATTGGCAAGATGTGATGTGTCTGATGTAGTAGGACGGGGTTTGGAAGGAGATTTAGACGATGAAGCAACCCCTTTTCCTTTGGAAACCGTCTTATTGGAGGTGGGTTGTGGGGGCCTCTCATCATGTTGGATTTTCGAGCGGCGTTCATGCCGAGGAGGGGATGCATCTTTCCTCCCACGAGAAGACATAATGGAGTCGAATAATCCACACAAATATGCCCTAGGAATCAAAAGAGAAGGATACAACAAGGAAGAACAAGACAAAAACCCTTACCAATGTAGAAGATGATGATTGGAAGACAATGTACCACGTAGAAGGGCTTTAATCTTCGATTGGAGACCTAGGGAAGCTTGAAGAGGGCTGGTGAGACCTCTAGGATGAAAGAGGAGGAAAAAAAATGAGAATAGAAGTGATTTGGGGCAACCCGATTTCTTTTAAACACCCCCAACCCGCGCTCGCTGTCCGGTCCACGACCGGTCCCAAGACCGGTAGCACGACCGGTCGCCCGACCGGTCGTAGGCCCTAAACTGTAAAAACTGTGTACTTTTTGAAAATTTACACAGCTAAATTTACTTTTAATTCTTAAAAATGGGTTTGTTTGTGACAGAATTGTGCAATCTAGGATAACAAACGGTCTATTAACAGTTTACAACAAAAGTATTGGTTTGGCCAAATGATTTTACGAAATTTTGATGCAAAAAATGAACAAAATTTAAGCAAACTGTGATGATGGATCTTATATCCAAATATACCTATTATGCTCATAAATGATGAGGCTAAGACCCTCAGATTTTACTATAAAATGATAAACTACATTTATCTAAAGGCTAACAACCTGCAAAACAGATAATTTGTTAGCCAATCCCCAATGCACAGCCACCAATGAATTTCCATGATATTACAGATTGATCAAGTTCATGTGGCTGACATAAGGCTATGAGATTACTTGCCCTTCATGACCCTCTTGGCAATAATCTCTATTTTCATAATTGGAGTATGTTTCTTTAATACTCAAGGTGTTATGGTCAAGAGCTTTCTCCCAAATATATCGATGTAGGGAGAGAAGGGTGTAGAAGATTGTCAAGGTTTGCATGATATCTCGCTCTTTATCACCACGGGATTGAGAATCTAGTTATCCCATTTTTCTACCAAATCACTCTCAACATGTTATAATATAGCATGAGGAGGAAGCATGACCATAACCATCTAAATGAGGCAAAGATGTTTTAATTGAAGAATTTTCATATAATTACACATGCCACAATAAATTCATCAAACCACATTATCTCAGACATAAAGATAAACAAATAATAGCATATGAGATGGCTAACTAAAGAACTCAAGATTAGTTATGCTAATTATGCATACAAGGATAAGTTCGATAGATAGAAAATGTTTAAAGAGGCTAGATTTCCTCAAGTTTACTTATAAAGCACAATTAACAGAATTTTCTCGGCAAGATTGAACAATTAAGCTTTAAATGATATTCAATCAATTCAAGATACACAAACTTAGCCGAGAATGTCACATACTACAAATAAAGCATGCAACATATATATGGTCATAGATGAATTTTAACTATTGAGAGAAATTGACCACAAAAGGGATTAGCAAAGCACACAATCAATCCAAGCTAATCCAAAAGCAATTAGTTCAACTCAAAATGATCTGAGCATGATACACAAGAGTTAGACTAATCAAAAGAGAATGAGGCTTAGTCCTCAAATTTACCAATATGCACATATAGCTAACTACCCGACTAGTAAAAAAAGCCACCCATGGATTTCCTAAAATCCAAAGGTCTAAAGATGTCAACTAGCCATCTCGTCTTGGTTGGCGCACAATATTGATTTTGGGTATATGAATTGCCAATATGATTTCCAAAAACCCTTTGTTGTTTGCCCTTAACCATATTCTGAATTTTCTGGTTCAAATCGGCAACCTGCTTTATCATCTCCCCCACATAATCATATCTTTTAGAAGGGGATGAAACTTTCTTTTTCTTACCAACCTTGCGAGATTTTTCCTCATTCTCAACTTTGGTTGAGTTCTTCACAATTTTTGGAGCCTTCCCATGTTTGCTCTTCTTTTCTTGAGTCACTCTTTCAGTCACAATTGATTTAACTATTTGAGGTCGGACTGAGGTGCATGGTGGTCGTTTTGCAATTGGGCATTCAAATTTAAAGTGTCCTACCTCTCCACAAAAATGGCATGAGAGAGCCGACTTAGGTTTGCTCTTAAGTGAAGACGACTCAACCTCCACAAATACCAGAGATGCGGTTTTCTTGACATATTTGTAACCCCATTTTTCTCCCAAATCTTTACCCATAATACAAGATTTACTTATTTGTGCATTTTGGGTTTCTTGGTCCTTGTTCTCATTGGTGTAGTTCTTAAGTTGGTTGACCTCAAGTTTTAGAGCTTGATTTTCATATTTAACTATTTTAAGTTTAAGCTCAAGCTTTTCAATTCTTTTTAATGCCTCTCTCAATTCATTTTGAACATTTTCCTTTTCTTTAGTTAGAGAGACATGGTCAATTTTCAACTTTTGCTTTTCAATCTTTTCTTTATTGAGCTCTTCCATAACTTTTAAACTTTCACAATAGAGCTCATTATAGACATCTTGTAATTGGTCATCCTCATCATTATCTTCCTCTTCACTACTAGAGGATGTCTCATCATTACTCATATTCTCCCTTAAATTGATACTTACAACTCCTTCAGTAGAAGGGATGGGCATGGATGAATCAGTTGTGCAAGAATGTTCATAAATAGATTCCAACTTCTCCCAAGCTTGCTTAACGGATTCACAAGTAGATATTCTATTTGTTCCTCTTGGGAGAGGGCACAACGGATTACATCAAGGGCTTTAAGATTGCTCATAGAATTGGCCCTTTCTTCTTTACTCCATTTTGATTAATCTTTTGGAGTGGAAGTAATCTTACCCTTACTTTTAGTTTGAACACTAGGGACCGACCAACCTTTCTCAATTATGTCACATATAGCTGGATCTAGTGACATTAAAAATATGCTCATTCTAGCCTTCCAATATGTATAATCGGATCCATCAAAGTGTGGAGGACTAGAAATCAAGCTTGCCTCGGAGTTGGACATACTTACAAGCTCACTTAGGATCTACCTCTAAGCAATTAAGCCCTTAAAGACGAACCCGCTCTGATTCCAACTGAAATTTCGGTTTTACCGCTAGTGAGATAAGCTTGAAGGTATGCTTATGTCCTAGAGGGGGGGTGAATAGGACTTTTTACAAATTCCTTATCAATTGAAACCTCAAGAGTATATACAAATCAATTTACCAATATAATGTATGTGAATGCAAGTAAATAGATCAAACAAGATATTTCTAAATGATCAATTATGCTAAGTGAAGCATTTGATCAAACAGTTGATATGCATACTTGAACTAATCTATCAAGGATGGTATATGAGCATTTTGTTAAACACAAGATGGGCATTCAGTTAAGCACTTATAAGATAGATCAACAAGGAACAATAATAGACAAAATGCACTCACCACATTACACACGATGTACAGTGGTTCGACGACAACTCTACTCCACTCCCGGTTCAAGTACCCAACTCCTTTGAGTACACCGGCATTCACTATCGGAGGTTTTAAATGAGGTTCACCTCTCAACCTTTACAACCTACACAATCTAGGACCGCGTTTACCATCCGTCGATGGCCCAATCTAGGGACTTGACGAGTTTAGATCTCAAACTCTAACCAATCCTAATCCAAGGACGGTCACGTACACTCTCGCCAGAGTTTCCCAATCCAGGGAATAGTGATTCAATAAATGGATTCTCAAATACTAGACATACCTAGACGATTGAGCCCCGATTCAACGCCGTTGATGAGTAGCTTTAGCTTCCACGAATGCCTTAGCTCCTCTCTAAGCTCCCACGATCAGCTACCAATGCATATGATGTTCCTAGACTAGTGCTCCTTAAGGTGTTGATAGGCACTTTCACTGTCTAATCCATGGAATTTAGGGAGAAGTTGGATCACTCCCGGTTTCAAATCCACATTCCCTGCATTTTGTGGAAAAACTATGCATGAGGGAGTGCTCGCTCTTGCGGGTTGCAAGAAATGACGTAAAGTTCTTGGTCGGGGAACATTCTCAACCACATTCTCCCCCGTTTCAGTTGGTTTTGGCCCAGATTAGGATTGACCATCGGATTAGGTTGATTTGCAGCCATATTTTCAGACAAAATTGGAGAGTTTAGATGTCTCCTAGCACGTGGCTCTCTGTCAATTCCTTCAACTATTCCCCTTTCACTAATGAGTCGGTATTGGAATCCCGAAGCCCAATGTGGCATGCAAATCCAAAAAAAATATGAAACGAAAAGAGAAACGAATTCTTCCTTCCCTTCTTTACTCTTCTCTAGGACCGAAGCACAAGATGTCTTGCAATGGCTCTGCCAGAAGCAAGGATAGAGACCGATTTCTCCTGGTTAATAGGGGTTCAAAGAACTCCCCACCCACTCTTTGAATCCTTTAAAAAAAGTGCATAAAAAGAAGAAAGAGGAGTAGAGGTGAGAAGAGAAATCTCTGAGCACAAAGTGATCCAAGACGGCAGAGCCGACCAATAGGAATCCAGGTGGCACAAGGCCTACCTTTCAGAGATCCAAAAGGAGTCTCCACCCACTCTACAAGAGATGAATATGATAGGAATGAATAGGAGAAGAAGAAGAGTAAGGTTTAGAAAGATAGAACCTGATTCGAGCACTTGAGATCCTTATGTCTTCTTCAACTTCTTAGAAATCCCTAAAAAAGAAAAACAAATCAAAATAAACTAAGTTAGAACTATTCCTAAAAATGCTAAATAGATTTTATTTTCAGAAATTTGTGAAAAACCATTAAAGTCCCCGGCAACGGCGCCAAAAACTTGTTCGCTTCCCCAAGTGTAGGGTTGCGATGTAGTAATAAATCTCGGTAAGACCGAGGTCGATCCACAGGGACTTGTGTAGGAATTCACAAACACATCCAATGGTGTCTATTGAGAGCTAACAACCAGATTTTGTATGAGATTGATGTAAGTAACAACTTTAAACTAATTTGAAGGTAAACAATTATAAAAAGGCACTAGGGGTTCAAGGATCCACTTGTAGCAATCCTTGATGTTCAATCCGCTGTGGTTTTTCATTCTCTCAACTAGAATCGAAATTAAGATCTATCTAGCCGGATGATAGAGCTGTTAAACCAAACAATCTGTCATATGTAAGGCCAATGTATATGATTCACTCAATGCAAGCTAGGATGAGCATGCTCAATTGCATAGGTCAGTCCCAATTCCAATAGGATAAGATCACAATCATAACCATCCTCAAGTCCAGTCACAAGACAAGTCTAGATTATGATTTGAACTTGATTCAAATCACATGCACAGTCCCATACATAATTCAGAAAACCAGAAAAGTAGAACTTTGGTAGGAAGTCCCCACATGAAGATCATAGTACTAGAGCGTACTCCAATTCCTCGGATCATACAGGTCTAGACTAGCACACAACAATTAAGAACTTAAGTAATTCTCCCAAACATCCATGAGTCATCATAAGACTAAGAAAAACTACTTAGAACTTGTATTAACTTCAAACCATTGTTCATAATCATGAAAACCAATCTTAAAACCAACTAAAAATAATTTGAAACATCTTAGATTCACTATAACTTCACCTCTTAGCCCTAACTAAGAGGTTTAGCCGTTCATGATCCAAGGAAACATGAAACAACTAAGAAAAACATAAAGCAGTAAAAGAAATTAGAAGGAGTTGTGGAACTCCGAAATCCACTTCCGCCGCCTCCAACCTTGCTTAAACTCTTCTTAGATACCCTAGCAACGATCCCTAGGTGTCCTTTTATAGTGGGGAGGCTCCACAACCTCAGAATATTCGAGAATTTGCGTAAAACTTACACACTGCACAGAGAAATCCGGACCGAAAATTGAAAGTACGCAACATTATGCATGGCCGTCCGGTCGCACGACCGGTCTGAGTGGCTGGCCAACCGGTCGCGATCGGTCGGACTGGTAATCCCATCAGTCCAACAAGCTTCTGGGCCACAAAATTCTCTGGTCGACCGGTCAAGACCGGTCGGACTGGTTTGATCCTTCTTCCAGCATGTGCATAGGGTTGGCCGACCGGTCTTGACCGGTCTGGCTCCCTTGGCCGACCAGTCGTACGACCGGTCTTGGCCCTATTCTTCTTCAGTTTCTTATTTCTTTCTTCTTCTTGATTTCTTCTTTCTTTGGTCCTTCTTCAACCTTCATCCAAAGGCTTCAAAATGGCTCTTTTTAGTCTCCTATCGGATGAAGTCCACTCTCATTCCTATAATCACAAAACATACATTAGGTTAGTCTTTAGATTATGAAAACCATGCATAATGAGTGATGAATTGGGGTTAGAATATGCACAATTAAGAGCTCAATAGCTTCCTCGGCTTCCTTATTTATGAATTCTTCATTGTACATCATCTTTATGAATTGACGCATGGGCGAAGTAAGTCCTTCATAGAAAAAGCTTATTACCCGCCAAATTTTGTAGCCATGATATGGGCATGTGTTCAATAAGTCTTTGAACCTCTCCCAACATTGGAAGAATGTCTCATCCTATTTTTGGGCAAAATTCATGATTAGGCGCCTCAACATGTTTGTTTTATGAGTAGGGAAAAACTTTTTAATGAATTCCCTAGTCATCTCAGTCCAAGTGCTGATTGATCTTGGCCTTAATGCATGAAGCCAAGCATTAGCCTTCTCTTTAAGAGAAAAAGGAAATAACCTAAGTCTCACAACATCATCAGATACATTTGCAAAGTGCAACGTGGCTATCACCTCATCAAATTCCTTAAGGAGTTGATATGCGCTCTCACTGTCTAAACCAAGGAACTTGGGAAGGAGTTGGATTACTCCCGCTTTTAGATCAATATTCCCTGCATTGGTTGGAAAAATTATGCATAAGGGAGTACTCGCTCTTGCAGGTTGCAAGTGATCACGTAAAGTTCTAGGTCGAGGAACATTCTCAACCTCATTCTCAACCGTTTCGGTTTGGCCCAAATTTTGATTGGCCATAGGGTTAGGTTGATTTTCAGCCATACTATCAGACAAAATTGGAGAGTCTAAACGTTTCTTAGCACGTGGCTCCTTATCAATCCCTCTAACAATTACCCGAACCCAATGTGGTATACAAATCTCAGAAAAGTAAAAAAAAATTAAAAAGGGTTAGAAAAACCAATTTGAAGTGACTTCTTTGACTCCTAAAATTCATGCAAACAAAGCAAAATAAAACAAACAAACTAAGTTAGTAGGACTCCTAAAAATCTCAAATAGAAACTATTTTCAGAAATTTTGTAAAAAACCGTCGAAAATCCCCGGTAGTGGCGCTAAAAACATGTACGCTTTCCCAAGTGTAGGGTTGCGATATAGTAATAATTCGGTAAAGACTGAGATCGTTCTCAAGAACTTGTTAGGAATTCACAAAATTACTTCTAATATTATCTAATTGAGAGCTAACCAAACAGATTTCTAAAATTGAATGTACAGAGAATTCTTAAACTAAAAGTGAACATAATCAATATAAAAGAGCACTAAGGGTCCAAGGATCCACTTGTAGCAATCCTCAATGCATAATTCTCTGTGGTTTCCCAATTACACAACTATAATCGAAAATCAAATCCTATCTAGTCGAATGATAGAGCGATTGTAACATACGATCTATCATATGTGTGATAATAAACACGATTCTCTCAATTCAAGTTAGGACTTGAGCACACTCAATTGCATAGGTCAATCCTAGTTCCAATAGATTAAGATCAAAATCATAATCATCATTATACTCTGTCACAAAGCACAATTAGATCATGGTTTGAACTTCATTCAAATCACATGTACAATCAACACATAATTCAGAAATTAAAACAAAAAGGTAGAACTTTGGTTGAAGCTTCCACATGGAAATCCAAGTCTAGAGCGTATTGAATCCGATTCCTCGGAGCGTACAGGTCTAAAACTATGCAAAACAATTAAGAACTAAAGCAGTTCTTTCAAAAATTCATGAGCCATCATAAGATTAAGAAAAACTACTTAGAATTTTATTCAAACTTCTATAAACCATTATTCTTCAATAAATCCAACTTGAAACCAAAACAAAACGAATTAAAGCATCTCAGATTCACTACAAGCTTCACCTCTTAGCTCTAGCTAAGAGGTTTAGCCGTTCATGATCCAAGGAAGCATGAAAACAACTAAAAACATAAAACTAGAAAACACAAACTAGAGGGAGTTGTGGAACTCCGAATCTGACTTTTGTCGCCTCCCACCTTCGTAGATCTCTTCTAAGATACCTTAGCTACGGCCCCTAGGTTCCCTTTTATAGTGGAGAGGTCTACCACATCAGAATCTTCCAGATTTGCGTAGTACTTATGCACTTGTGCAAAAAAATCAGAGCTTCAAGAGGAAGCTGCTGAAATCTCGCTGTAATTACACTGGCTGACCGGTCTAGACCTGTCGGACTGGGTTGGCCGACCAGTCACGACTGGTCTAGCTTGTCTGTGGGGGTCCAGCGTGTTAGTGCACTTTTCTGTGGCATACTAGTGCACCTTGTTTGTCAATCACTTACGTCAGTGAGTCTAGTGTCAGTTGAGCCTAATGAAGACGAAGACCGAAGACTCAAGTGGCCCAGCTACATCAAGGAAGAAGAATCAGGTAAAAGTGATGCCTTAGTGCCTTAACCTTGACCAAAACCCAACCCTTAACCTCTTTGATGACCTTGACCATATTAGGGAACCTTTAATCATCATAGATTGGCCCTAGGTGTCCCAAAAGTGCACCCAAAACTTGGCCAATGCATGAGGGTTGAGAAAGGATTGGGTAAGCAAACTTCAGGCTGAACCCAGGCCTGGCCGATCGGTCACGACCAGGTCGGATGAACTGGACCGACCGGTCAGGACCCGTCGGACTGGATCCAAATGTGTACAGCAGCCACTGTGCTGTAGCAGGCCATAGGGCCGACCGGTCGTGACGGTCGGACAGACCCCCCCCCTTCAGACAGTGAACTTTCTGTCTTCATTCGCCTTTGGCCGACCGATCGGGACCGGTTGGGACCGGTCGGAAGGAGCCGTTTTTGCCCGTTTTATGACCGTTGGAGCTCATTTTTCCTATATAAGAAGCTCAGTTTTTGGGCATGTAAGAGAGGGTTTTGAGAGCCTATTCCCCACACCTTTTGTACATCATATGAGGCCTCAAAGAGGAGGGTTTCAAGTCATATCCCTTGTATTTTAAACACAAGTGTGGGCATTCAAATGCAATCTAGAGATGACTTGATTCCTCTCTCAATTCTAGAGGTGAAACACTATACTATATAGGCATATCTCTTGTTCAAGACCTTTAAGAGACCCTCTAGGTGAATCTCCTAGTTAGAACAAGCTACAAATCCCATGTAGGAGATTCAACCATCCTCCTATCACCTTGGGCATCTCAAAGGCATCACATGCAAGGTGTTTGATCGAGTGTAGTTGAGGCATTGGCGACGCAACGGCAACATGATCGAGGGAGCAAGGGAAGCTGATTGAAGCACGGGAGAGCGGAGATCAAGCAACCCAAATCAGTGCTACAAAGGGGCTCAATCCGACAAGTAAGGTTGTCTTGTTAGGAGTCCATCCCCTCAATTCCCTGTGGGAGTTGAGTGTAGAGTTTGTTTGACAAACTCGACTAGGGTCATTAGCTGATCCTTGGCCTATTAGTTGGGCCTAAAATATAGGGACATTAGCCGTTCCTTGGCACATTTGTCGGGCCTAAACAAAGTCTCCAAGGGGGAGCCACCAACACGGGTGTAAACATGTAGGTTGGGAGGAACCTATAAACTCCCCAGTTGGGTGGATCCGATTTAAAACACCTTGGTTGGGAGGAACCAGATTTAAACTCCCCAGTGAATGCTGGTGTGCTCAAGGGGGTTGAGTACTTGAACTGGGAGTGGAGTAGACAAGTAGTCAAACCACTATACATGCTTGCGTTTGTGATTGAATTGAGCACATTGATATCTTAGCATTGTAAGTTTAATTGTTTAATTATGAATGATTGATAGAAATGTATGTTAGGCACTTAATAGGCACATCCACACTCACAAGATGTACTTTTACTACCTCATGCTGACTTAAGCATTTCTTGATCCATCCTCTATAGTGCACATGAGTTGTTTAGACTAGGATTGTTTATTGCTTAACCTTTTGCTAGTCTTGTGATTGGATCCTCTTAGGCTTGGAAGCCGAAGTGCTCTTGCTTACTTAGCTCAATTTGTTGAATTGTGTAAGTAGGCGAAAAGAATTTCAAAAAGATCCATATCACCCTCTCCTATAGGTTTAGCCATAATTCTAGTTGCTCTTTAAGCTTCCGCACATACGTGGGTGTCGTGTTAGACCACCCGACGTACTTTCACAGCGTGCAAGGATGAGGGGGGTAGGCCTTGCCCTCTTACGTTTAGTGTCCAGAGAGGTAGAAGGGGGTGGCCGACTGGTCACGACCGGTCTTGGCCCTCTTAGCCGACCGGTCATGACCAGTCGGACTTGATTTCCTTCATTTTTCTTCTTTCTTTCTTCTCTCTTCTTCTCTCTCTGCTTTCTTCTTTCTTTGGCCCACCTTGTGTCTTCATCCAAGGCTCCTAAATAGATCTTTTTAGTCATCAATTGGGCGGAGTCCCTCTCATTCCTACAATCATAAAACCACGCATTAGAATAGTCTTTAAGCTTAAAAACCATGCATAGTTAGTGATGAAATGGGGTTAGAATATACACATTTAAGCGCCCAACAATTCCCACATCCAACAGTTTCACCACTTTGGCCTTAACCACCTTCTTCATGTTTGGATTGAGGCGTCTTTGTGGTTGCCTAGATGTCTTAGCATTTTCCACAGGGTGTATGAGATGAGTACAAATCAGTGGGTCTATGCCTCTGAAATTCGCAATTGACCATCCAATGACGCTCTTATGCTCTATTAGAGTGGCTATTAGCCTACTCTCTTGTTCCTCATCCAAGTGGGAAGAAATCATCACTGGGTAAGTCTCATCTCGACCTAAATAAACATATTTCAAATCAATGGGTAATGGTTTTAGGTCGAGCTTCGGTGCCTTGATATTAGATGGAAGGGGCTTGTTCTCGCTTAAGGGCAAAGGCTCAAATGATGCCTTCCATCTTTTATTATCAAGTACCGGCATAACATCCAAAATGGCATCCATCTCTCGTATCGTGTCATCATTAATCTCATGAGAGTAGGCCAAACATGCCTCCAAAGGATCGGAATAGAATGTCAAGGGGGATATATCTTCCATGAATGATTTAATTAAATTTATTTCGTGGACTTCGTCATCAACTTCCCGTGGTTGTTTGCATAAATCAAATATATTCAGCTCAAGTGTCATATTTCCAAAGGATATTTGTACAAGCCTGTTTCTACAATTGATAATCACATTTGAAGTAGCTAGAAAAGGGTGGCCAAGTATGACGTGAATTTGAGCACTGATACCTATCACGGATGTATATCTAAGACAATAAAGTCTACTAGGTAGTGGGATTTATCAACTTAGACCAAGACATCCTCAATCACTCCTCTTGGTATACGAATAGATCTATCAGCAAGTTAGAGTGTGGTTTTTGTGGGTTTCAATTCACCTAACCTAAGTTATTCATAGAACGAGTATGGGATGAGGTTAACACTTGTCCCTAAATTGAGTAAGGCTTGTTTGATCCGATAATCACCTATGATGCATGAGATGGTTGGACTACTTGGATCCTTGTATTTTTGGGGCACCTCTTGTTTGATAATAGCGCTCAAATTCTCAATCAAAAGTACTTTGTTGTGAACATTGTGTTTCATTTTGACTGTACACAATTCCTTTAGAATTTTGGCATAGAATGGTATTTGTTTATAGCATCCAACAACGGAATGTTGATCTTCACTTGCTTAAAAACCTCTAAGATTTTCAGGTTTTTGTCTAAAGACTTGGGTGAAATCAACCTTTGGGGAAACGGGGCAACCGGCTTGTACCACCTTTTCGATTCTTTCTCATGTGGAGTGTTTTCAGGGCTATCATCCTCTTTAGAAATTTTCGGATCATTAGGCTTTGGGGCCTCCACCGAATTAGATTTATCGATTATTTTTTCACTTCTCAAGGTGGTGATAGCTTGAACATGCTCTGTATGTTGGAAGGACGAGCTTGTGTCTTGTATCTCAAATTGGGTCCTTGGGTTAGGGAGAGGTTGGGCAGGAAGTGTACCTTTCTCCCTAACACTGAAATGAGATTCAACTCTAGCCATTGAGGTTTTCAAGTCATTAATGGCTTGAGATGAATTTTGATTGAATTTCAGTTGCTCTTGCATGAACTCGTCAATTTTCAGAGAATTAGTCTTGTTATATTCAGCTTAAGCCGATACAAATGCACGCAACATCTCCTCTAGTGTAGCTTTTAGTGTGATTACTAAGGATGAACCTAGTAAAGGTTGAGCTTGAGGGGTGTTGTTTGCATTCGCAGTTGGTCCATTCCTCCAACTGAAGTTGGGATGGTTCTTCCAACTAGAATTATACGTGTTTGAGTTTGGAGCACTAAATGGCCACTGATAACTGTTTATGGCATTTGATTGATCTTGTAAGATATCTTGGAATGCAGAAATTATGGGACAATCCTGTGTTGCATGTTGATTTTCGGCACAAATTCCACAAACAATTTCAACGTCATTTGAGTTAATCGTCTCTCCTTTCTTCAATTCCATATCCTTGACTTTTCTTGTGAGGCTAGCCACATGTGCACTTATGTTATCTTCTTCTGAGAGGACATAAATTCCTCCTTTTTCCTTTTGTTGGCTTGTCTTAGAATTTGTTGGTCTAGATGTATCCCAAGACTGTGCATTCTCAGCTAATTCATCAAAATAGTCACATGCTTCTTCGACTTCCTTATTCATGAATTCTCCATTACACATCATCTCCATGAATTGGCGCATGGGTGAAGTCAGTCCTTCATAAAAAAGCTTATTACCCACCAAATTTCATAGCCATGATGTGGGCATGCATTTAACAAGTCCTTGAACCTCTCCCAACATTGGAAGAAGGTCTCATCTTCTTTTTTAGCGAAATTCATGATAAGACGCCTCAACATGTTCGTTTTGTGAGTAGGGAAGAACTTTTTAATGAACTCCCTAGTCATCTCAGTCCATGTGCCAATTGATCTTGGCCTTAATGCATGAAGCCAAACCTTAGCTTTCTCTTTAAAGGAAAAAGGAAATAATTTGAGTCTCACCACATCATCAGTTACATTTGCAAAGTCCATTGTGGCTATCACCTCATCAAATTCCTTAAGATGTTGATAGGCATTTCACTGTCTAGTCCACGAAATTTTGGAAGGAGTTGGATTACTTCCGGTTTCAAATCTATGTTCCCTACATTAAGTGGAAAAACTATGCACGAGGGAGTGCTCGCTCTTGCAGGTTGCAAGTAATCACGTAGTGTTCTAGGTCGGGGAACATTCTCAACCACATTCTCTCCCGTTTCGGTTTAGTTTTGGCCCAGATTTTGATTGGCCATAGGGTTGGGTTGATTTCCAGCCATACTTTCAGACAAAATTGGAGAATCTAAACGTTTCTTAGCACATGGTTCCTTATCAATCCCTTCAACAATTCCCCATTCATTAATGAGTCGGTTATTAGAATCCCGAACCCAATGTGGCATGCAAATCTCAGAAAAATAAAAATAAAAGAAAAGGGTTAGAAAAACCTGATTTGAAGTGACTACTTCGACTCCTAGAATACCTGTAAAAACAAAACAAAGCAAACAAAATAAGTTAGTAAATGACTTCTAAAAATCTCAAATAGAAATTATTTTAAAATTTTTTGTGAAAAACCATCAAAGTCCTCGGCAACGGCGCCAAAAACTTGTTCGCTTCCCCAAGTGTAGGGTTGCATATAGTAATAATATCAGTAAGATCGAGGTCGATCCACAGGGACTTGTGTAGGAATTCACATAATACTTCCAATGATTTCTAATTGAGAACTAACTAAACAGGATTTTGGAATTGGGTGTTCTTAGAACTAGAAAATGAAAGCAAGGACATTTTCTGTGTATTGTTGCTCTGGGGTTCTGAGTAATGGGAACATTCATAGACAATCACAAGCATTCACAAAAGGTAGACAAGATGAGATATCGCAAGGCGAATTTTATTCCAGAGATTCTGATATCTTGTACATTCCAGGCCGTGATCTGACATGAGCCCTTAATTACATCGAATAATTGATGACCCTTGATTAAAAGGTAGAAGACTAGTCAGCAGGGACTATAGTCTTAGAGTTTGTAGCCATAGAGACCTATATTTATTTTGTTATAGACTGAACCATCTTTGTATTAGTCAGATGTCTATGTCCCATGTTTTGACCGGAGATTCGGGCTGAGACCGTCAGGGTTTATGACTGAGAAGGACAACTTTGGGCCTGCGCCTGTCATGTATGGATAGGTGACCTCGGGAAGTCTAATTTGTAGCTGTTTACACCTGAGTAGCCAACCGACGGATGCCCTTTGAATGGGTAGGGCATCGACTGTTGTGTAGTGGCAGTTCATAGCAATTGCTCTATAGCGAATTGAAACTCCTTGATATGGTTTATCGTGATAACCATAGTCCCATTTTTCTAGGATTTTGACCCTAATCAGATCATAGCTTACAGTAGATATAAATAATGATATATTTGCATAGCTCTGGATGTTGGCGGCTTCTTTCTGAGAAGTCATTTCATTCATCGCGTTGAATCGGGTCAAACCTCGAAGATGCATAATTTTTCTCATTTAAAGATTCTAAAATGACTGTTTGACCATTTCATTGCGTCCGGAACGCTCGAAATACCCAAAATAGACTCAAACGGATCTTGAAAATACTTAAAATTGAGTCCGATACACACGTAAACATTTTCTATAATTCGCTGATTTTTTGGGTGCATGGGACTTAATTTATGGGTGCGTGGGCTCTAATGCACCTTTAAATTAAGTGCTTGATTTTTTTAATGAATTTATGGATACGTGGAGCATTTTTAGGTGCGTGGGGCCGAATATGCAAATCTGAATTACATTGAATTTATGAACGCATGGGACCCGAATTTATGGACGTGTGAGACATTTTTCGGGTGTGGGACCGAATATGCAAATCTAAATTACATCGAATTAATGGACGTGTGGGACCCGAATTTATGGACGCGTGGGCCATTTTTCGGGTGCGTGGGAGTCCGATGCACTTGTTTGATTCATGTCGAATTAATGGACGCGTGGGGCCCGAATTTATGGGCGCGTGAACCATTTTTCGGGTGCGTGGGACCGAATTTACGGGTGCGTGACCACACTTGTGATTTTCAAGATTCAGACCTGCGGTAGTCTTGGTCAGAGTAATCTCCCGGTGGAAGATGTCGATGATCGGAAAGGTATTCTGGCAAGGGTTTTCCAGCGGAAATCTCAAATACCTAGAGGATAGCAGCTCTCTCTCTCTTTCAAAACGTACAAATGAATAGTCAGACGAAGTATTTATACTCGAAAATACCGGAACTCGGCAAATGAGGGGCTGCCACGTGCCACGCACCCTTAAAATACCCCCAACGCACCCCAAAATCGACGTGCGGAGGTCCAAAGCATCTAAAAATGTATTCTAAAAATATTTAATTTTTTGGGTGCGTGGGACTCCATGCACCCTTAAATGAAAATCCTGAAATGTATTGAATTTACGGGTGCGTGGACCCATTTTTGGGGTGCGTGGGACACCAAAACATCTCTAAATGAAAATTCTGAAATGAGATGAATTTAGGGGTGTGTGGACCCATTTTTAGGGTGCGTGGGACTCCATGCAACCTTTAAACCAATTTCTGTTTTTTGTTAATTTTTCGGGTGCGTGGGTACCCGAATTTATGGATGCGTGGGAGTTCAAATTTATGGGTGCGTTAACGGACTTTTGAACGCTCCAAATTGAGTTTTGAATTTTGATGGGTTTGTGGGGCCCATTTAATCATGAACTTACATGCACTGTTCATCATAAATCATAATGAAGTTATGGGTTCGATTCCGGACGGTTCCGATCATGGTAATTCGCGGGGCCCGCTGGAGATTTAAGCCAAAATTGGCTAAGGGGATTTTTGTAAATCTTCGTTTTGCGTGCACCGAAAGGCGTTTTGTGGGATGCTTTTGGAGTTGTGTGGCTATTTTGCTTGTTTTGAGGGCCCCTACATTTTGGGACCCCAACAGATGCCCTTCCGATGCGTTGCGATGGATATATGACTGTTCAGTGTGACGTATCAGACCGTTGGGTCCCTGTTATAATAAAAGATAGCCATTTTCATCATTTTTCATTGGTTATTGGATTTCCACTCCTCCTTCCACGCACCCAGTTATTCGCCAACTTACCCAACAAATCCCTCCAATGCACCCAAATAATCCGTATGCACTCTGAAATTCAAGGTGATGTGTTTTTATGGGTGCGTGAGCCTTACATGCACCCAAGAAATGGACTTCGAATTTTGGGTTTTAAGGGTGCGTGGGTTGGCACACACCCAAAAATCAAACTTAGTGAAATTCTCAGAATTTTAGGGTGTGTGGGACCTCAGCGCCCTTCGTCGGATTTTTCGGAGGGTTTTGCCCCCCACGCACCCAACAATCGGGTTTATGTATTTTGGAGTGCGTGGGACCTCACGCACCCTAATATTGTAACTTGGGCAATTTTTAATTTTCATGGGGGTGCGTGGGTGCACACGCACCCTTAGTCTCCTTTTTAGGAGGGTTTTGCCTCCAACGCACCCAACAATTGCATTTATGTATTTTGGGGTGCGTGGGACCTCACGCACCCAGTTTCTGGACTTAGTGAAAATGTAGACTTTTGGGTGCGTGGGACCTCACGCACCCAGTTTTTAAACTTAGTGAAAATGTAGACTTTTGGGGTGCGTGGGACCTCACGCACCCAGTTTTTTTAAGTTAATGAGTCTTATGCATTTTGGGGTGCATGGAGCCTCACGCACCCGAAAAGTCAACTTATTTCGGGGTGCGTGGAGCTCCATACACTTAGGTTCCAAGGCTTTTGAGATTGGAATTTTTTTTGTTCTAACCCAGTTCACTCTATCTGGATTTTAGGGGGTGTTGGGTCTTACACTTTTACCTTACATCTTTATGTTATTTCGAAGTGTTGGGCCTTGCAAGCTCGAAAATCCAGATCGCGTTAAGCCGGCGTCGAATCTTAACTCGAGTTTCGAGCATACCTTTACGTGCTTTTCTTTCTTTCAAACTGGTCCTGAACCTTTTGTGCATTTTTGCAGATTGTGATGGCTAGTGACACTTCGCAAGCTGGCCCTTTCGGTTCACCACTAACTCCGTCGAAGCGCAAGCGTGCGACTTCGAAGAAGACTACAAGGCCGTTCGACCAGAATCCACAGTGGTTCCTCCCTCCGGAGACCTTCAACTTCTACGAGCGCATCTTAACATTGTCCAAGGATATGCAATGGAGGATCATTTGCGATCGAGTTGTGCCACCTCCTCCAGACATGGGCATGCAAGAACAATGGGACGCTTGGTACGCTCCCCTGCGTGGCTTTCGGTCAGATGGGACCATAGGATCTAAGGACGGTGAAGTGAGCCCGTCAATTCCTGTGCAGACCGCTAAGCGTGGTCGTCCGAAGAGGGCCAGCAAGGGTGCCAAACAAGTGTACTTGGAGAACCAAGCCAAATCTAAATCTGACAAGATGAAGGTGGCCTGGTCTACTATCAAGCTCGTCACCTCACCTCTCATCATAAGGAATCCTTACACGCGAGAATACATCCGGTATTCTAAGAGTTATCAATGGCAGTGCTCCCTTCCAAGCATCGAACCATCTGACATCTGCCAGAGTAATTCTTTCCACAGCGTTGATACTTGGACATCCGGCCAGGCACCATTTCTCAACTATTCTCTGTCTAAGAATGAGAAGTGTCAGTCAGTCTTTGGTACGAAGGACATGATTTTCTTGGAGCTGAACTACAGACCTCATCAGCCTTTCCCCAAGCATTATTTAAAAACCCTTCACCATCGGTTTCATCATTTAGGGGATACTGAAGTCTGGTTGACCGGAGCATTTTGAACTCACGGCCATCTGATTCCCCACCCCGGTTATGAAGCATGGGTAAATCGCATCTTGGAATAGCACAGGGCCACTCTACGAGTAGTTGGCTTATATAAGGCCATTGAGACGACGTCAGGCTATTTTTATCGGGAACCCTGGGTCTACAAGGGCTTCCTCAATCATTGGTGTTTTATCACCAACTCTTTCCATATGCCGTATGGGGAGATGAGCATCTCGCTCTGGGATTTTAACCGGATCACAGGTCTCCCAATCCGCGGGAGGATTTATGACGAGTGGATCCTGATCGACGATGAGTTGTCACGGAAGGAGTCAACGAAGGCTTCTTCTCTGAGGCCTGTTATGAGTTGTTCGCAGAGCTTCCCCAGTTTTGGGCTTTAAGGATAAGCTTCTGTTTGAGGATTAGCTGGTCTACTTCAGCCATGGTTTGAAGTAAGTGTTTCATTACGAGCTGCACACCATTACTTTGTTACACCTTTCTTTCTCTCATTAACACCTTGTTTTCTTTCTTTCAGATTGGACTATGCGGCTTACAATGAAGGCCGTGGGGATAAGGCATTTCTAGAGAACTGAATGAAGGAAAACTTCCCACGCCCCAACAAGCTTTCCCCAACCTGTGAGCTGGCCAGCTTTTTGGCATGTTAGCTCAGCTGTGTAGCACTACCGAGTTCCAAGCAAGCGGATAATATAAGAGTATCATGTTTTGCCGTCGCAGGAGCTCTGGCGAATGGTCATCGGTATGCGTTAGCTCCAGTGGTCTGTGCTCTATCTATCGGGCCTTTGACTACATCATCAGTAATAAGGAGCGTGCCGCTTATGGGATGAATTCGGCCTACTGCGGGTGACATTTCTTCTCCGGCTAGCTCGGGGTATACTTCCCCTCGGTCTACAGTGCGCAGCGTGGGGATTATATCAAAGAGGGGAAGCATCCATTACATTTCTTCTAGAAGAAGAAGATGGTGGGTCATAATTTGACCACCATTGAAGAGAGTATTGCATGATTCGACAATGTATATTTCTACCATTTTTCCGACAGAGAATCGATCTTATGTACGGACAACGATAACATCGATTATTACGAACGTTCGTTCTTGACAGCGATTCATCCGTCGTCATTGCCGCTTCGTGAAGGGTTGGAATTCTGGAGGGAACCCTATTATCCCAACCGTTTCGCCCGTCAGTTCGGGTATGACCAAGGGGTGCCCGAGACATTGGAGCCGGTGACACATGAACAATGAGCATACGGTGTCGGGCCCATTCATTGGAAGTGGATGTGGCAACAACTTATGTTGACGGGGACCAGTTGTTCTTTTGCCATTCCGGGGACACAGTATTACACTGGGGCTTCTTTTCAATGGATGAGGTGGTGGGCTCACCAGTATACACTGGTTCAAAATAAACTGCTTGTTACTGAGCTTGTCTTCGTCACACCTCCTATTGTTACTCCCATTCTTACTGACGGGCTTGGCTACGTATCGAAAAATCTTCATCAGCCTGCGGTGTCGGGTACAGAGAGACTTAAGACCTCCATGAATGTGGTGATCGACCATGAAAAACCTGAACAAACTCTGGAAGGTTGGTTCGCTCATGGGGAGAGAAATGTGACACTGGAGGAGCCGGAATTCCCACCGCTCGGGCCCATCATTGAGTTACCCGAAGAAGGCAATGGTCCGAGAGGGGGTGATGAAGGTGATGATGAAGAGGTCGATGATGATGATGATAATAATGTCGGCGATGTTGGTGGTAATGATGATGATGATGATGATGATGCTATTGATGGCGATGGTGGTATGGGTGAAGGTAATGAGGATGCTGATGGTGGTGATAGAGGTGGTGATGACGCTATGGGGGGTGCTAATGGTGGTGATGACGGTATGGGTGACAATAAAGGTGGAGACGGTGGTGAAGGGGTACCACCTGAACGCACTGGTCCTCAGGTGAAAACTGCCCCTAGTCTTCTTGTCGCTTGTGGGGGTAAGAAGATAAAGGAGATGTGGAAATTACGCAAAGTCGAACGTTCACGGAAACGACTCTCCAAGGACACCAGTGATGCTTCAGCTGACAGTGCAGGGGAGGCCAGGGAAAAGGGTGAATTAAGCTCTCAGGCTAATTTAAGTGAGGACCGCCACACTAGGGAGAGCAATGACGACGAGCCAGTATTCGAGAGATCTGTCCCTGAGGAAAACACAGGAGCCATCTTTATGGATCTGGATGATGATGACAAACCTGCTAAATCTGTCCTTCCTCCTGATCCTCACATGGCAGAGGCTGAAGCCAGTCAGAGCGTGGTTCCCGAAGCGATTATCACTGTCGCGGTGGAAGGGATTGCAGTCTCAGATATCGAATCAAGTGCGCTTGAACCTGCTGTGGGAGCTCCTCCTTTTGTTGAGCCATCATCAACTGAACCTGTCATGAATGCACCTTCTGTTGTTGTACCATCATCGCCGAGCTTGCCACTGAAGTTCCTCCTACTGTTGGGCCGACATCTAATGCCAATATTCCCGAAGTCGTGGTGCTATCTTCTCCAGAATTACCTGAACCATCGACTGAGAGAATAAGCGAACCCGCCCCAGTATCGTCTATGCCTACTGCCGCATCCAGTGCTCTTGCTGTTGGCGTTCTTGAAGTCACTGGTATATTACTTACCTTTATTGTTTTGGCTGCTTTCTTTCTGACAGGTGGTCTCCCTGTACTGACGTTTATCATTTATTTTGTCAGTAACAGTTCCAATCCGTGCCCCTGCCCCTGTGGTTTTGCCTGAAGCACTCATTCTTTTTCTTCGAGGCTTATCGAAAATAAAGGCGAACCTTTTGAAGAGTCTTCTGATGGCTATCGCTGATTCTCTGAAGAACGAAGATGAATGGTGTATTCTGGATGAAGGGCTACAAGCACTTGAACATAATGCTATATGGCTCGGGATTGACGTCTCCTCGATGGTCAGTCATGTGGTCCGGTTCAAGGAAGGGATGGCTCGTGTTATTGGTGCAAAGCATCACAGGCCTGATCCTTCTATTGAGGAGAAACGTGGCCAGTTGCAGTCCCTTCTTCTGAGGTTAAACTTCATAGGGCAAACATGGCTGCGGCAAGTCAAAACTGGCAGGTTGCCAACACTGGGTGTCAAGGGGCCACAGAACGTCTAGAGGAGATTGATAGTGAAATAGCACGGCTACAGGCTGAGCGTCTGGTTGTTCACCTTAACGTTTCCAAGTTTAGCAGCCAGAAAGCTCGCTTGAGTCATCTATTGATCAACATGAGCAAAGTGTAACGATATAGAGGCCCAGATTACAGAACTGTAGCAATTTCTTTAGAACATTCCCGACTCTGCACAAGTTTTGGCTAAAGCAGAGGCGGCACAAAGGGGTATCCAAAGCTCTGCAATTGATATGTTAGAACAATGTATGAAGAATTTAGATGGTTGAACTGTTATAATCTTCGTTTGTAATCCGAAACATGTTGTAATGGATATTGTAATGATATGTATACTATTGTAATTTTGGATCTATATTGTGCCTTTAGCCTACTTGTTAGTTCTTTATTTGAGTTTGGACACGAATAGATCAGACCATTTGGAAAGGAATGTCCCTCTGTTAGGACTCAAACCTATGCCCATGTGAAAAGGATGTGATCGAGTTTTGATTTAGGGCTTATCCCAATTCTTGACGGTCTTGAAAAGGGTAGGGTGCCATACTTGACGTGTCCTGAATCTTAACGACTTTTCTGATACCTGTGGAAGCATAAAATAGATGATTAGTATCTTGATTTAATCATTGTGTGGTATCATTTCTTTTGGTATCCGTTTTATTACACTTTCCCTCTAATGGGGTGTTTACAAATCACAACGATAAGCTTATGTCAAGTATAATATCTTTTAAAAAATCGACCATTCACCAGCGAACTAATTGCCTACCCCTTGTAGTCAATTACTCGATAGGCTCCGTTGGTATAACCTTCGTCAACGATACATACTGGATCCCATTTCAGATCGAATTTACTTTTGGGACCTTGAGCCAGTGCCGAACGTTTCATCATTAGCACCAAGTCGCCCCTTTTGAAGACCTACCACGAACTCGCTTATCGTATAAGGCTGAGATTTATTCTGATACATTTCGAGCATTTGTTGAGCGGTGAGCCTCTTTTCATCTAGATCATCAAGCTCGGCCATTCTGGTCCTGGCGTTTTGTTCGGATGTTAGGGAGTGCCGAAGTGCAACCCGCAGCGACTCAACCTATTTCTCCATTGGGACTACTGCTTCCATGCCATATATTAAGGAGTAAGGTGTGGCTTTAGTGGTAGTGCGATATGTCGTCCGATACGCCCATAAGGCTTCGGACAGACGCTTGTCCCAATCTTTCTTATTTTCTGATACCGTTTTCTTTAAAATTTTCACGATGGTCTTGTTGAAAGCTTCAGCTAGCCCATTCGCAGGGGGATAATAAGGTGTCGAATAATAGTGCTTGATCTTGAATTTCGTGCACAACTTGTCGATGGTGGTATTCTTAAAGGGTGTTCCATTGTCGGTGATAATTTTCTTGGGAATACCATGTCGGTATAATATAGTATGATGAATGAAACTTTCAACATGTTTAGCCTTCACATTCCTAAGTGCCACTACTTCGGCCCACTTAGAAAAGTAATCCGTTGCAGCCAGGATATACTGATGCCCCAGGATGAGGGTGGGCTGATCGGTTCGATCACGTCCATGCCCCAAGTGGTGAAAGGCCAAGATATCACTGATTGATGTAACTCTTCCGGTGTCTAGTGTATTATATCTGCATGGATCTGGCATTGATGGCACTTCTTGACATATTCTATCGCATCTTTTGCCATCATGGGACAATCATATCCCATGTGTCGGACACGGTGATGTAAATTCTTACCTCCTTGGTGAGCACCGCACTCTCCTCCATGAGCTTCCTTCAACACGGCATACACTTCATCTTGGTCCAAGATGCGTAGAAACACTCCCTCATACGAGTGCTTGTAAAGGATGTCATTCTGTATTATAAATGAATCGGTGCGTCTCCTGACCTGCGTGCGTATCTTGAGCTCTTCTGGTAAAAATCTATATTTCAAGTAGTTGACGAATGGCCTTTTCCAGTCATTTTCTTCTGTGATTTCGAAGCAACAAATGGGGTTCACGCTTGATTCACCACCACGCAGTACAGTTGTCGGTAGGATCCTTCTTTCTTCGATTGTTACTTGAAGTGGATTGCCTCCGGGATTAGCCAGAGCAGCGGCCAGACTGGCCAATGCATCAGCCTGTACATTCTCTTGCCCTGGTATATGTGAAATGTTGCTGTTATGAAACTAGTCGAACAGTGACTGCGCTTGGTGGCAGAAAGGTGACAACTCAGGTTCGTGGACCTCATATTCTGTCGTCAATTGTCCGATGACTAGCCTGGAGTCACCATAGATCTGTATTGCTTTGATTCGCATTTGTAAGGCGAGCTGTACTCCGATGATGAGGGCTTGATATTCTGCTTCATTATTAGTTCAAGCTGGCACGATCGTAAATGAGTAGGGCAGCAAATCTCCCTACGGACTGATAAATATGACCCCTACTCCTGCTCCTATTGACCTGGAGGCTCCGTCAAAGTACATCTACCAGAGTCGTGGCTCTCCAACCATCATAACCTAATCATCTGGGAGATCGCATTCCATTTCTTCACTGCTCAGGACTGGATGCGCAGCGAGCAAATCTGCGATAGCCTGTCCTTTAATAGCTCGGGCTGGGACATATGAAATGTCGAATTCAGAGAGGAGAAGGGCCCACTTTGCTAGGCGTCTGGATAGCATAAGCCGGTTCATGAGGAATTTGATTGGGTCTGCCTTCGATATCAACGTTATTTGGTGCGAGAGGCAGTAATGCCTAAGTTTCTTCACAGCGAAAATGAGAGCGAGACATATCTTCTCAATTGCTGAATAGTTGAATTCGGCCCCCACCAGCGTGCGGCTCAGGTAATATAGCGCATTCTCCTTCTCTTCTTCGTTCTTCTGTGCCAAGAGTGCCCCTAATGAGTTATCACCTACTGCGATGTATAAAATCAGTAGCTTTCCCTTAATTGGGGCCGCGAGAACTAGAGAATTCCCGAGCATTTCTTTTAGTGAATCAAAAGCTTTCTAACAAGTGTCATCCCATTCAAACTTAACGTCTTTCTTGTTGAGGCGGGAGAACGGCTGACAACAACTAGCCAAGTTAGAAATGAATCTTCTTAGATATGCCACTTGGCCTTGAAAACTCTTTAACTGTTTTAGATTTTTTGGTGGTAGCATTTCTCTAATGGCCTTAATCTTGGCGGGGTCGATCTCTATGCCCCTGTGTCTGATAACAAAGCCCAAGAATTTACCGGACGCGACCCTAAACACGCACTTTAGCGAATTCATACGGAGACTCTTCTTGCGTAATCGCTGGAATACTTGTCTCAGATGTTCCCTATGTTGTTCATGATCGGCTGACCTCACAACCAAATCATCTACATAGCATTCAACGTGCTTGTGCATCATATCTTAGAATATAACGTGCAATGTGCGCTGATATGTTGCCTCTGCATTCTTTAACCCAAAGGGCATCACGCGGTAACAGTAGATGCCGAGCGTCTTGCGGAAGGCTGTAGCTTCTTTATCTTCTGGGGCCATGCGAATTTGATTATATCCCGAATACCCGTCCATGAAGGACATCACTGCATATCCTGTTGTGCTGTCAATCAATAATTCTGGAATCGACAAAGGAAAATTGTCTTTAGGGCAGGCTTCATTAAGATTCCGAAAGTCGACGTAAACCCATATTTGTCCACTCTTCTTCTTGACTGGCACAATATTCGAAATCCACTGGGGGTATTTCACCTCTCGAACAAACCCGGCCTGAATCAGTTTCTTGATTTCTCCTTCAATCTTGGGTACAATATCAGGGTAAATCGTCGTTGAGGTTACTTCACTGGCTTCTTTTCCTTCATGATACTTAGCTTATGCATGACGATTGTCGGACTAAGCCCTGGCATTTCTGAATACGTCCAGGCGAAGGTGTCCTTATTTTCCTTCAATAGCTGTATGTATTTCTCCCTTTCATTTTCTGGGACGTTTCTGCTCAAATATGTGTTCTTGGGTTCTTCGAGGGTGCCCAAATTCACCTCTTCAAGTTCATCAATTGTCGGTTGTCCACCATCTTCTAGTTGCATGGGTGAGACACTTGGCTGGATAATGTCGATAGGATCTTGCAACTGAATTTCTTCCACCGGGCTGATGGTCACCATGTTCACGCTTACCTTGGCTCCTAGACCTTCTCCATTTTTGTATACTTGCTTATATTCTTCAAATAGAGCTAGCAATCTTTTCTTTGTGTTTGAACCTTAGCCGAAGAATCCCATATTCCTCATGATCTTCCGGCTAGCTCTGCTATATCTCTTCTCTTCTATCGGTCGACGTTGGGCAGATTCTCTTCCCTCTTCTCTCTCCTCTGATGGAATTGGTTGACTTGACCCTGAGTGAAACTTGATGTCTTTTTGGGTGATATCTCTTGACGACACGATGAATTGGCTTGGAGCTTTCGGCAAAGGCTTGACGCTTCCTATCTTGGGTATCGGCATATTGAAGCCTGACTTGAGCACACTCATGTGTTGATCTGAGATCAGTTTTAACACAGACTGCCCTGGTTGACGCAAATGTTGCGGTATCACATAGAACTTCTTCGTGATCGGTTGAGGTTGATTTTCCAACTGATATTGGGGTCTTCCCTAAGTGATGGGTTGAGGTTTACTTTTCTGCACAAACTTCTCAACTCGAGGTTTTGCCCCTTGCCTTTTCTTCATTACATCAGGCTTTTTACTGGTTTTACCGCTATCGGACAGATTGTAATATTTTGCATCGGCCAAAAATGACTAAGCTATTGTATATGGCTTCAGATTTGCCGCTACCCTGTATTAGACCCCATCTCTGTTGTATTTGAAGCACTGATGATACGTCGAAGGGATTAGTGATTTTGATGGAGCCAGGGCCTCCCTAAGAGGAGGTTGTACGTTGTCACTGCATCGATCACCTAACACGTTACTTTTGTCGTTAGTTCTTCGATCTCTAACATTACCGTGATTGATCCGAGTGTACGCTGAATGTTTTGATTGAACCCTTGAATTATCATGAGACTCGGCCATAATGCTGATTGCCTATAACCCAGCTTCTATAATGTCTTCAATGGCATAATATTTACAGCAGACCCATCATCCAACATGCACCTTTTGACCTCCGTGTCCCTGATTGTTCCCGTGACCATCAACGGACGGTTGTGGTCTGTTAATTCGATCGTGCGGTCTTCTTTTGAGAAAGTAATTATCGAGGGACAGTCGACATGCATGACTTGTGACACCAGTATATACCCCTCCCAAAATTTGTCTGTATTATTCATTTCTTCTTCTATCTCTATCATCATGACCTCCCTGACTTCACTGTCAAGTAAGGCATTGATTAACATTTCTTTGTACACTTTCGAGAGGCATAAAGCATCATATATACTTAGACGGGTGGGAACCTTCCCTAAGTGTGACACAACGTCATACGCCACTAGTCTCAGGCTTGGCTGACTAGCCGTGGCCTCACCGGCCTTCTCTTTCATTTTTTGCATGCAGGGTCTCTCTTACGGTCTGTCAGGTATACCGTCTTCTTGTATCAGGTCGTCTGGTCTTGGAGGGGTATGGTTAGGCATTTGCTTTCCTGATCGTAAGATGACCGTGTCAACTTCTCCCTCAATTGCTTGTGGGGTTTTCTCGGACGATGCTTGTTCGACAAATGACACCATTCCACAATATGCCATGTTCACCGCGGGTCATATCTGTCCTCGTAATATTTCTCTCCTTCCTCTTCCCCTGTTCTTTCTTCAGTTAACTAGCCTTCGTCTGTTCTCGAGTCTTTTCTTGCTACTAGTTAGAGTCCATGGTTCCTTCGGCTCAGGGAATGAAATCGGTCAGTTGGTGTCATTTTCTAATAGGATTGTCGAAATTGTCTTAGCTGTCTCCTTTGCCGTCTCGAGTACTTTCATGCTGATGACCCCTTGATTGATCAACCCTTGTATCCTTCCTTTCAGGGAGAATCAATCTTCTGTCCTATGGCTGACACATTGGTGATATTTGCAATATTTGGGATCATTTATTCGTCCGACTTCATGAGGACGGACAGGTTCTGGTAGACACATTAAGCCTTCCTCGATCAATTGTTCCATGATCAGAATTAGATCGGCCATATCAAATGTGTACGGGCAATTCACCCTTTCTCTTTCGGCTATTGATACGCGTTTGGGTGTATAGGGCCTTTTACCCTTGTCTTGAACAACCATTGCTTTTGTCTCCGGCTTGTGATCGACAGCGGGACATTTTCGGTCTTTCTGGTCCCTGCTCTTGTCGACTTGATGGGTCTCTACTCCTTTTCCCATCTCTCTCTTTTGTCTCTCGGGTCTGAAGTTTACTCGGAATGCTGCTTCCTCCACCAGATGCGCTTTCGTCACCAGTTCGCGAAAGGAATTGAAGGTATTGCCTGACAATCCATACGAGATCATCGGGTCTAGAGCCCTTAGACACATCTTCATCTACTCGCCTTCACTGGGTAATTCACGACATTGAGCCGCTGTGGTTCCCCATCGGTCGATGAACTTCTCGACTGGTTCACCATTTCTTTGCCTGACCAATGCTAGGTCTGTTAATGAGATCTCCCTCTCTGTTGCAAAGAATTTTAAGATAAAGGTGTCCTGCATTTGCTCCCATGTCCTTATAGAGCTGGCTGGTAATGACATATACCATTGAAAGGCTTTCCCTGTTAGGGTGGATCCGAATAGCCGCATGCAGTACTGCAGGATTGCAGACAAATTTCCTAGTGTAGTCAAGAAATGGGTGATGTGCTCTTCTGGCAATCCTCTGTCGTCAAACTTTTCAAAGTCTGGGCATCTGAAATTGGCCGGGAACGGTACCTCTTCTACCTCTGCTGGGTACGGGACCCTATATTTATAGATGCCTCTCCTCTCTTTCTCTTTCTCTTGCTGCATTATGTGGGCTATCATATGAGATAACTCTTCTCGTGACACGTGAGATGCGGAAAGCGGTGCACGTTCTATTGGTGCGACCCTGAGTTAGACGGGCGGTTTAGGCTCAACCGGTCGTTCTGTTGCCCCTTGGGATTCCTCTGTTGACTGACGGGTGGGCGACGGGATACTTCTGGTGGCATTCTACGCTATCAGAGTGGTCAAGGCTTCTTGAATAGCCCTCATTTGATCGTTTGTCTCCCGATTAGCCTCGACCAATCTGTCGATCTGATCTTGGAATGGAGGTAATTCTTCTGCTTCATAAGGTCCTTCTTCTTCTTCGGCCACTTGGACCATTATCACTTGTGCCAATGGGATTTTCTGAGCTGGCCTCTGTTTCGGTTCAAGGGTCGTCATGGGCTTGGATTTCTTTACATGCACGGGCCTGGTAGGTTTCTGCGAGGTGTGAGCAGCCTTGGACAACGACGGGAACTGCTCGATTGTCGTTGCAGGCACTACGAGCTTGGCTGATATAACCTGGCTGCTGACAGGGATCTTCTGCCCCTGCCTCGGCTGCCACTCTTTCCTGACCATCAGGTGAGATCTTGCCACATTCACTTTCTTATACACGGCTACGATAGCTGCTTTCTTCTGTTCCTTCTTCTGCCTTCGGGTCTCGACCAACTGCGACTTTGAGCTTGGATTTGCAGTTGCGGTGAAACGGGGGAAGCTGAAAACCCCGTTGGCAAGGAAGAGCACGGACTTGTCATCAAGTATGCCATCTCTTCAGTCTAGTTAATATCTTACTAATTTTGCGGTGTCAGAAAATCATTAGAACAGTTCATAAATGCGGCCGGGAGCATGAACCCATCGATCGCGGTTCATAAACTAATAGAAATAAGCAAGAAGAAGATAAATACTTGTAATTGTGGGAGTTCGTGGGTTTGAAACCTTTAATTTACCGTCTATTACCTTACTGATGAAGGGAAGAGCGTTCCCGTTGAGAGTCTTTAGTTTGGCGCCCGAGGGTGCCAAAACATTATGCCTTGCGATAGATCTCTTACATACACATTCACGTTTGCGAATGATTAATCTTAGAGTGTTTCTATACTCAAAGCCAACCAAAGATTCTGGGTTCGATTCCCCAGCACAGTCGCCAGTTTGTTAGAACTAGAAAATGAAAGCAAGGGCATTTTCTGTGAATTGTTGCTCTGGGGTTCTGAGTAATGGGAACATTCATAGACAATCACAAGCATTCACAAAAGGTAAACAAGAGGAGATACCGTAAGGCAAATTTTATTCCAGAGATTCTGAGGTCTTATACATTCCAGGCCGTGATCTGGCACGAGCCCTTAATTACATCGAATGATCGATGGCCCTTGATTAAAAGGCAGAAGACTAGTTAGTAGGGACTATGGTCTTAGAGTTTGTGGCCGTAGAGACCTATATTTATTTTTTTATGGACTGAACCATATTTGTATTAGTCACATGTCTATATCCCATGTTTTGACCGAAGATCAGGGTTGAGACCGTCAGGGTTTATGACTGAGAAGGACAACTCTGGGCCCACGCCTGTCATGTATGGATAGGTGACCTCGGGAAGTCCATTCTGCAGTTGTTTATACCTGATTAGCCAACTGACGGATGTCGTTCGAATGGGTAAGGCATCGACTGTTGTGTTGTGACAGTTCATAGCAATTGCTCTGTGGTGAATTGAAAGTCTTTGATATGGTTTATCATGATAACCATAGTCCCATTTGTCTGGCTTTTGACCCTAATCGGATCATAGCTTACAGTAGATATAAATAATGATATATTTGCATAGCTCTGGATGCTGACGGCTTCTTTCCGAGAAGTCATTTTATCTATCGCGTTGAATCGGGTCAAACCTCGAAGACGCACAATTTTTCTCATTTAGAGATCTCGAAATGATCGTTTGACCATTCCATTGCGTCTAGAATGCTCGAAATACTCAAAATAGACTCAAACAGATTTTGAAAATACTTAATTGAGTCCGGTACACCCGTAAACATTTTCTGTAATTCGCTGATTTTTTGGGTGCATGTGACTTAATTTATGGGTACGTGGGCTCCAACGCACCTTTATATTAAGTGCCTGATTTTTTTATGAAACTATGGATGCGTGAGCATTTTTTGGGTGGTGGGGCCGAATATGCAAATCTGAATTACATCGAATTTATGGACGAGTGGGACCCGAATTTATGAACGCGTGGGTCATTTTTCGGGTGCGTGGGACCGAATATGCAAATCTGAATTACATCAAATTTATGGACACGTGGGACCCGAATTTATGGATGCGTGGGCCATTTTTTGGGTGGTGGGAGTCCGATGCACTTGTCTGATTCATGTTGAATTAATGGACGCGTGGGGCCCAAATTTATGGGCGCGTGGACCATTTTTTGGGTGCATGGGACCGAATTTATGGGTGCGTGCCCACACTTGTGATTTTCAAGATTCAGACGTGCGGTAGTCTTGGTCGGAGTAATCTCCCGGTGGAAGATGTCAGTGATCGGAAAGGTTTCCGGTGATCGGAAAGGTATTCCGGCGAGGGTTTTCCGGCAGAAATCTCAAATACCCAGAGGATAGTAGCTCTCTCTCTCTCTCTCTCTCTCTCTCTCTCTCTCTCTCTCTCTTTTTCAGAACGTACAAATGAATAGTCGGACGGGGTATTTATACCGAAAAATACCGAAACTCGGCCAATGAGGGGTTGCACGTGCCACACATCCCTAAAATACCCCCAACGCACCCCAAAATCGATGTGCGGAGGTTCAACGCATCCAAAAATGTGTTATGAAAATATCTGATTGTTTTTTTTTTGTGCGTGGGACTCGATTTTTCGGGTGCGTGGGACTCCATGCACCCTTAAATGAAAATCCTGAAATGTATTGAATTTACGGGTGCGTGGACCCATTTTTGGGGTGCATGGGACACCAAAACACCTCTAAATGAAAATCCTGAAATGAGATGAATTTAGGGGTGCGTGGACCCATTTTTGGGGTGCGTGGGACTCCATGCAACCTTTAAGCCAATTTTTATTTTTTGCTGATTTTTTGGATGCGTGGGTACCCGAATTTATGAATGTGTGGGAGTCCAATTTTATGGGTGCGTTGACGAACTTTTAAACGCTCCAAATTGGGTTTTGAATTTTGATGGGTTTGTGGGGCCCGTTTGATCGTGAACTTACATGCACTGTTCATCATAAATCATAATGAAGTTATGGGTTCAATTCCGAACGATTCCGATCATGGTGATTCACGGGGCCCGCTGGAGATTTCAACCAAAATTGGCTAAGGGGATTTTTGTAAATCTCCATTTTGTGTGCACCAGAAGGCATTTTGTGGGATTCTTTTGGAGTTATGTGGCTATTTTGCTTGTTTTGAGGGCCCCTACATTTTGGGACCCCAAATTGTGTAGATAGATATTTTGAACTAAAATTAAATGTAATCAATAATAAAGAGCACTAGGGGTTCAAGGATCCACTTGTAGCAATCCTTGATGTTTAATTCACTGTGGTTTCGAAATTACACAACTAGAATCAAAATCAAATCCTATCTAGTTAGATGATAAAGTGGTTATAACAAACAATCTGCCATATGTGTAATTTATGTACATGATTCCCTCAATTCAAGTTAGGACTTGAGTACACTCAATTGCATAAGTCAATCCTAGTTCCAATAGATTAAGATCACAATCATAATCATCATTAAAATTTGTCACTAAGCATAACTAGATCATGATTTGAACTTGATTCAAATCACATATACAATCACACATAATTCAGAAATTCAGAAAAGTAGAACCTTTGGCATGACGTTCCCACATGAGAATCAAAGATCTAGAGCGTATTGAATCCGATTCCTCGGAGCGTACAGTTCTAGAATCATTTAAAATAATTAAGAACTCAAGCAATTCTTCTAAGCATCCATAATAAAAGCCATCATAAGATTAAGAAAAACTACTTAGAACTTTATTGAAACTTTAAACCATTGTTCTTCACTAATAATCCAACTTGAAACCAAAACAAACGAATTGTAACATCTTAGATTCACTACAAGCTTCACCTCTTAGCCCTAGCTAAGAGGTTTAGCCGTTCATGATCTAAGGAAACATGAAACAACTAAGAAAAACATAAAAACTAGAAAAACAAACTAGAAGGAGTTGTAGAACTCCGGATTCGACTTCCACCGCCTCCCACCATGGTAATTCTCTTCTAGGATGCTTTAGGAATGAGATAGAGGAGTCTTTTTATAGGTTTGGGGCCCTAGGTGCGAAGAAACTTAAAGAAATCCCGCAAAAATTACGCTTTGTGCAGCAAATTTCGGAGCTTGTAGAAGAAGCTTTGTTACGCAGGCGACCGGTCGGACGACCGGTCTGAGCCCATGGACGTCCGGTCGCACGACCGGTCTCAAAAGGCTAAAAATGGTCCAGTAAGTTTTCTGGAAATTCGACCTAATAATTTAATTCAACGACCGGTTGGACGACCGGTTTGGGCAGTGGACGATCGGTCGTGAATGGTCCAGCAAGGTTTGACAGCAGGGTCCTCCTGTTGAGTGTTCGGACCGGTCGGACGACCGGTCCTGGGCTATGGACGACCGGTCTTCAGTGCAAATTTCTGCACTTTCTTCTCTTCCTTGCTTTCTTTCTTCCACCTTTTGGCGCTTGTTCTTTTGATCTTCAATGCTTGTAAGCAGCGTCTCTAAGCCTCCAATTGATGGATTCTCTCTCTCACTCTTACAACCACAAAACCATATATTATTTGAGTATTTAATCATGTATTTCAAGCATAGTTCGTGGTAAAATGGGGTTAGAATATACACATTTAAGAGCTTAACAAAAACTTAGGAAAAATTAATTCAAAAAGCGATGAGGGAATATTCCTAGGATACGCTTCAAATAGTCGTGCATATATAGTTTATAATACAAGGACTAATACAACTCAAGAATCCATAAATGTTATCATTGATGACCAATCTAAAGAATTCACGAGACTTGATGATGATGAAGAGGGAGAACCATACCAAATAGGTAAACCTGTTGAAAAATCTCTCTCTCCTAATGCCTCAACAACTCTTGGAAATGTGCCATTTGTCAAGGATCATGCCCTCAATCAAATCATTGGAGATCCTGATACTGGGGTCAAGACTAGGAGACAGCTTGAGGCCATCAATAGTCATGTGTGCTTCACCTCAAAAATCAAACAAAAAAATATAGATGAAGCCCTCAATGATGAATTTTGGATACTTGCTATGCAAGAAGAACTTCAACAGTTTTCTAGAAATGATATTTGGTTTCTGGTAGAAAGGCCTTATGAGAAAAATGTTATTGGAATTAAATGGATTTTCAAAAACAAAACAGATGAATCTGGCAATGTCATTCGAAACAAAGCCCGTCTAGTTGCCCAAGGGTACTCTCAAATTGAGGGAATTGATTTTGATGAAACTTTTGCCCCGGTTGCTAGATTAGAATCCATTCGAATTCTCATGTCCATAGCATGTGCGCTCAAATTTAAGTTATTTCAAATGGACGTGAAAAATGCCTTTCTGAATGGTATACTCAATGAGGAAGTTTATGTTGAACAACCTAAAGGATTTGTGCACCCTACATATCCTCAAAGAGTCTATCGAGCATGGTATGAACGCCTAACTCAATTTCTAATTGATCGCGAATTCGTTAGGGGGAGTGTTGATAAAACCTTGTTTGTTAAAAGGACGAATGATTCAATTCTCATTGCTCAGATTTATGTTGATGTCATTGTATTTTGTTCCACATGTGAAGAATTTTCTGGTCTATTTGGTAGGCTGTTGTAGGCAAATTTGGCTTTAAAGAGAAGTGAGGAATCGCCGCTGCACCTCCAGAATGCGAGCAGCCCGGCTCGTGCTCGACAAAAGGGGTCGCATCTCTAAAATGCGACCAGCCCGGCTCGTGCTCGACGAAAGGGGTCGCATCTCCAAAATGCGACCAGCCCGGCTCGTGCTCGACGAAAGGGGTCGCATCTCCACAATGCGAGCAGCCCGGCTCGTGCTCGACGAAAGGGGTCGCATCTCCAGAATGCGAGCAGCCCGGCTCGTGCTCGACGAAATGGGTCACATCTCCAGAATGCGAGCATTCTTAATATGAACAGCTCCCGACATATGAGCGGTCGTGGTTTCTGATCTCTGGCATGGATGGCCCTCATCTCATAGTACCAGCAGCCCGTATAGGCCGATTTTGGTTTATATCTATTCACAGTTCCGAATATCTAGAGACGTAATCAACTAGACGTCTAGAATGTTTTGGCTACTTCCTTATCCAGGGATTAACAAGATAAGCTTCTTATCCCATGAAATCAGTACTAATCTTAACAGCTTGCGTAGCAGATTGGATCATTTAGATCTGTATAAATAAATGACTCTATTGATGATAAAGGTACACAATACTCAATCCCTAATCCCAGTCATTTATTGGTTCTCTTTCCTTACCCTATCTAACTTAGGCATCGGAGGGCCAACGGCTGGACACCGGCCACCCTTAGTTATTTTCTGTCTCCTTTCAGGCCCAAGGAGGAAATCGCTTGGAGAGAAGGTGAAAGTCCAGAGGATCCTGTTACAAAATTCGACGTAAATAGTTTGGCGTCGTCTGTGGGAACGATTTGATCATCACAGTCAATCGTTTTTACCACTGATCAAAATCCTTCCACCATGCCTCCTAAAAAGACTGTTCATCCTTCCACATCAAGGCAGACATTACCTCCTCCTGACGTAACGGAATCAGTGCCTGTTCCTTAAACCACTTCAACAAACATCCCTCAAGGAGCTCCAAACGTGCCATCAGCGAACCCGTTATTTGAGGTTTCCGGAAGTCAAGAAGATGTCATGCGTTTCCTCGGAAATACCCTAATAATCGGCTTGATTAGCATTTCCTGGAGCCGCAGAGATAACCTTCCGAAGGGTTGCCACCGCAACCCATACTAGTGGCTTCCAGACATTCTGTGGACGAGCCACAGGTCCAACCAAATCATCCTCCATCAAATCGAATGCCGCTTGGCAACCAACCCCCTGTGCTACCTCCACATTCCATACATTCTAGTGCTTCTCGTCAACATCAATCTCAGGGGTCCACCGTTGAAACGTCAGGTTATACTTTACCGTGGGAAGGAGACCTCAAGAGAATCCATGATCATTTTGATGTCATGGAGCAGCGATATCAGGCAAATCGACCATTAGTTGTGGTGGCGTCGATACATCGATCCGAGTCTCCTTTCACCAGCGAGGTCATGGGAGCACCTTTACCTAGAAAATATCGTACACCTGTCATCACTCCATATACAGGTATGTGAGTTCTTTTAACTTGTTCTTTTACCAGTGGCTTGAGTTCTTTTAACTCTAGCACCTGCCCCCATAGTATGTGAGTTCTTTTAACTTGTTTATTTGTATGCAAATTCCATTCTAACTGAATTTGTGGAAGGGCCTATAGCCCAGCTGGTTGAGTCCGAGTTTATCAACCAGTTGGTCTCAGGTTCGAGACACCAGTGGCACCTTTGGGTGCTTTGGGTCGGGCCGGGTCGTGTTAAAAAAAAATAATAAATAAATAAATAAACTGAATTTTTTTTGTTTGTATGCAAATTCTGTTCTAACTGAATTTGTTTGTTTGAATCACTGCATAAGCTTCTTCCTATTTAATGCAGAACTGCATACTAGGAAAACATGTCTAATAAGTAATAAATGGTCAGTAAGTGTTTGGATGTCACTGAATAAACTCTCATGAACTGTAAATTCGAACTCTTATGTATAACAAATTCCTGCAACCTACTTCCAATGTCATGGAGGTATTGAAACAGGATATAATAAATGCATAATAGTAGATGATTTTAGATACTAGGATGTTAGGTAAGAAACTAATGTGTATGGAAGAATAATGGTGCATCAAGGGCAAAATAATGGTGGTTACAGATTAATTGTTTTCTATAAAATGATCAATCTACTGCTTAGAAATTTCTTTTCTCTTATAAATTCACCTTTATATCATGTTCATTTATTTTCATTTTCCTACCAATTGAGCCGTTAGCGTTTGAGCTAATGGCCACAACAGCAGATAGCTGGCGTGCAGTCTCTTATGAATCAGCTATTGATGATAGGAGACGAACATGCTCAGAAAAGTGATTGCTTCACATTTATTTTCCCAAGCACTTTCATCTTCTAATGTCAATGGTCTATCCATAAGTGCCAACTATTTGCTGTTGCGTCCATGCTCAAACACCAACGACTTTTTTTTTATATGCTAAAGAAACGCCGACGGTTCGTAGCCGTCGCAAACTCCGACGGTCGACCGACGGTTTATAACCGTCGCAAATTCCGACGGTCAACCGACAGATATTAGCCGTCAGGATTTCCAACGGCTATAAACCGTCGGGAAGCAACACCGACGCCCCCTTTCCAGACGACCCGTCTGACGGCTTGAAAGTCATTTTTCTAGTAGTGATCTCTACGAATTGGCGGATGGGTGAAGTCAGTCCTTCATGGAAAAAGCTTATTATCCGCCAAAATTTGTAGCCATGATGTGGGCATGCATTTAACAAGTCCTTGAACATCTCCCAACATTGGAAGAAGGTTTCATCCTCTTTTTTAGCAAAATTCATGATAAGGGTCCTCAACATGATCGTTTTGTGAGTAGGGAAAAACTTTTTAATGAACTCCCTAGTCATCTTAGTCCATGTGCCAATTGATCTTGGCCTTAATGCATGAAGCCAAGCCTTAGCTTTCTCTTTAAGGAAAAAAGGAAATAATTTAAGTCTCACTACATCATCAGTTACATTTGCAAAGTGCATTGTGGCTATCACCTCATCAAATTTCTTAAGATGTTGATAGGCATTTTCACTATCTAGTCTATAGAATTTGGGAAGGAGTTGGATTACTCCCGGTTTAAGATCTATGTTCTCTGCATTATGTGGAAAAACTATGATTCCAATTGACAAATCTAAAATTACCTCTCAAATTAAATATTTAAACCCTTTGATTATACAAAGTAAAAGAGCCAAATTATCAAATGGTTGAAATAATTCAACTGAGAGCTTGTGTCGACCAAATAAAGTAAGATAAATTATGTAAAAGGGTTGGATCATTAGAAGATAACTTAGATAAACAGGCTAGAGTCTAATCTCTACGCAGGCCCAATGAGGTAATGGCATCTGGCAAATGGCACACGTGTGAGGTCAGATCTAGGACATTCATCACTGGTAACATTATATGCACCAAAAATATTGTTGGCCTCTAATCAGGTAAATAAAGCTAGTAGGATAAAAATGAAATATCAGAAAATAGTACAGCAAGCTAGATTCAACGTACATGTGTGGTACACTTGCTGGGTGTCCTACTGTGTATTTTTGTACCTAGCATGTTAAAGGCATGTTGTTAAGTGCTTAAATGTGTATTCTAACCCCATTTTATTTCTAACTATGCTTGAAATACATGATTAAAGACGCAACTAATGCATGGTTTTGTGGCTATAGGAATGAGAGTGAAGATTCATCAATAGAAGGCTTAAAGACGCTAATTATGGGCATTGAAGATCACAAGATTAAGCGTCAAAGGATGGAAGAAGGAAGCGAAAGGAGAAAGAAAAGAAAGCAGGAAAAAGCAGTCAAGACCGGTCATCCCACTGGTCGTCCATAGCCCAGGACTAGTCGTCCGACCGGTCCGAATACTCAACAGAAGGAACCCTGCGGCTAAAACTCACTGGACCTATTAGGACCGGTCGTGCGACCAATCGTCCACTGCTCAGACTGGTCGTGCGACCGGTCCTTGAATTAAATTTCTGGGGTCTGGAATTATGAAATCTCTCTGGACAGTTTTTGCGTTTTTTAGATCGGTCGTGCGACCAGGTTGTTCAAAAGCTCAGACCGGTCGTGCGACCGGTTGTCTTCGTAACAGGGCATGTTCCACAAGCTCCGATTTTCTCTGCGCAGTCCGAGAGTTCTTGCGTAATCTGGAACCTTCCACACTATGCTATAAAAAGGGACCTAGGGCTTCTTCTTAAGGCATCCTAGAACAGATTGAGCACGGTGGGAGACGGCGAAAGTCGGATTTGGAGTTCTACAACTCCTCCTAGTTAGTTTTTCTAGTTTTATGTTTTGTTAGTTTGTTTCATGTTTCCTTGGATCATAAACTGCTAAACCTCTTAGCTAGGGCCAAGAGGTGAAGCTTGTAATGAATCTAAGATGTTTCAATTCGTTTGATTTGGTTTCAAGTTGATTTATTAGTGAAGAACAATGGTTTGAAGTTTAAATAAAGTTCTAAGTAGTTTTTCTTAATCTTATGATGCAGCTCATGGATGTTTAGAAGAATTGCTTAAGTTCTTAACTGTTTTGGGCTAGTCTAGACCTGTACGATCCGAGGAATTGGATTCAATACGCTCTAGATCTATGATTTTCATGTGGGAGCTTCATACCAAAAGTCTATTCTTCTGGAAATTCTGAATTATGTAAGATTGTGTATGTGATTTGGATCAAGTTCAAATCATAATCTAGTTTTATCTTGTGACAGGATTTAATGATGGTTATGCTTGTGATCTTAACCTATTGGAATTGGGACTGACCTATGCAATTGAGTTTGCTCATGTCCTAGCTTGCATTGAGAGAATCATGTACATGAATCATACATATGACAGATTGATTGTTTTAACTGCTCTATCATCCGGCTAGATAGAACTTAATTTCGATTCTAGCTGAGAAAGTGAGAAACCACAGTGAATTGAGCATCAAGGATTGCTACAAGTGGATCCTTGAACCCCTAGTGCCTTTTATTAATTGTTTACCTTCAGTTTAATTTAAAGTTACTATCTACATTAATCTTCTACAAATCTGTTAGTTAGCTCTTTAGTAGAACTATTGGAAGTGTTTTGTGAATTCCTACATAAGTCCCTGTGGATCGACCTCGGTCTTACCAAGATTATTACTACATCGCAACCCTACACTTGGGAAAGCGAACAAGTTTTTGGCGCCGCTGCCGGGGACTTTGATGGGTTTTTACAAAATTTTTGAAGATAGTTTCTATTGAAATTTTTAGAAATAATACTAACTTAGTTTGTTTTATTTTGATCTTTTTCTTTTGCAGGGATTTTAGGAAGTTGAAGAAGAAGTGAGGGATCTTAGGTTCTCAAATCAGGTTATATCTTTCTAACCTTACTCTTCTTCTTCCCCTATTCATTCATATCATATTCATCTCTTGTAGAGTGGGTGGAGACTCCTTTTTGGATCTCTGATAGGTTGGCCTTGTGCCACCTTGATTCCTATTGGTCGGCACTACCGTCTTGGATCACCTTGTGCTCAGAGATTTCTCTTCTCAACTCTATTCATCTTTCTTCTTTTTCTACACTTTTCTCAAAAGATTCAAAGAGTGGGTGGGGAGTTCTCTGAACCCCTATTGACCAGGAGAAATCGGTCTCTATCCTTGCTTCTGACTCAGCCATTGCAAGACACCTTGTGCTTCGGTCTTAGAGAGAAGTAAAGGAAGGAAGAAAGAATTCTTTTTTTGTTTCATTCTTTTAGGATTTGCATGCCACATTGGGCTCGAGATTCTAATAACCGACTCATTAGTGAAGGGGGAATAGTAGAAGGAATTGACAGAGAACCACGTGCTAGGAGACATCTAAATTCTCCAATTTTGTCTGAAAGTATGATTGTAAATCAACCCAATCCTATGGCCAATCAAAATCTGGGCCAAAACCAAACCGAAACGGGAAAGAATGTGGTTGAGAATGTTCCCCAACCCAGAACATTACGTTATTACTTGCAACCAGCAAGAGCGAGCACTCCCTCATGCATAGTTTTTTCACAAAATGCAGGAAACATAGATTTGCAACCGGGGGTAATCCAACTCCTCCCGAGATTCCATGGATTAGACAGTGAAAGTACCTATCAACACCTTAAGGAATTTGACAAGGTGATAGCCACCATGCACTTTATAAACGTAACTGATGATGTGGTAAAACTTAAATTATTTCTTTTTACCCTTAAAGATAAAGTTAAAGGTTGGCTTCATGCATTAAGGCCAAGATCAATTGGCATATGGACTGAGATGTCTAGGGAGTTCATTAAAAAGTTCTTCCCTACTCACAAAATGAACATGTTGAGGTGCCTTATCATGAATTTTGCCCAAAAGGAGGATGATACCTTCTTCCAATGTTGGGAGAGGTTTAAGGACTTGTTAAATGCATGCCCACATCATGGCTACGAAATTTGGCGGGTTATAATTTTTTTCTATGAAGGACTGACTTCACCCATGCGCCTAGTTCGTAGAGATGATGTGTAATGGGGAGTTCATGAATAAGGAGGCCGAGGAAGCATGGGACTATTTGGAGGAATTGGTTGAGAATGCAGTCTTGGGATACATCTAGACCAACAAATTCCAAGACTAGCCAATAAAAGGAAAAAGGAGGAATTTATGTCCTCTCAGAAGAGGATAATATAAGTGCACCTATGGCTAGCCTCACAAGAAAAGTCGAGGCCATGGAACTTAAGAAAGGAGAAACGATCAACCCAAAAGACGTTGAAACTGTTTGTGGAATTTGTGCCGGAAATCAACATGCTACACAAGATTGTCCCACAATTTCAGCAGTCCAAGACATCTTACAAGAACAATCAAATGCCATAAATAGTTATCAACAACCATTTAGTGCTCTAAACTCTAACACGTATAATTCTAGTTGGAAGAACCATCCCAACTTCAGTTGGAGGAATGGACCCACTGCAAATGTAAACAATGCTCCTCAAGTTCAACCTTTACTAGGTCCATCTCTAGTCATTACACCAAAAGTTACGCTAGAGGAGATGTTGGGTGCATTCGTATCGGTTCAAGCTGAATATAACAAGACTAATTCTCTGAAAATAGATGGGTTCAAGAAAGAGCAATTGAAATTTAATTAAAATTCAACTTAAGCCATCAATAACTTGAAAACCTCAATGGCTAGGGTTGAATCTCACCTCAGTGTTAGGGAGAAAGGCACACTTCCTGCCCAACCTCTTTCTAACCCAAGGATCCAATTTGAGATACAAGACGCAAGCTCATCCTCCCAACATACGGAGCATGTTCAAGCTATCACCACTTTGAGAAGTGGAAAAATAATTGATAAATCTAATCCGGTGAAGGCCCCAAAGCCTAATGATCCGAAAAATTCCAAAGAGTATGATAGCTCGAACAACACTCCACAAGAGAAAGAACCGGAAAGGCAATACAAGCCAGTTGCCCCGTTTGCCCAAAGGTTGATTTCACCCAAACCTTTAGACAAAAACCTAGAAATTTTAGAGGTTTTTAAGCAGGTGAAGATCAACATTCCGTTGTTGGATGCCATAAAGCAAATACCATCCTATGCCAAATTTCTAAAGGAATTGTGTACAGTCAAAAGGAAACACAATGTTCACAACAAAGTACTTTTGACTGAGAATTTGAGTGCTATTATCAAACAAGAGGTGCCCCAAAAATACAAGGATCTGGGTAATCCAACCATCTCATGCATCATAGGAGACTACCGGATTAAACAAGCCTTACTAGATTTAGGGGCAAGTGTTAACCTCATTCCGTACTCGGTTTATGAACAACTTGGGTTAGGTGAATTGAAACCCACCAAAACCACACTTCAACTTACTGATAGATCTATTCATATACCGAGAGGAGTGATTGAGGATGTGTTAGTCTAAGTTGATAAATTCTACTACCCAATAGACTTTATTGTCTTGGATACACATCCTGTGATAGGTACTGGTGCTCAAATTCCCGTCATACTTGGCCGCCCTTTTCTAGCTACTTCTAATGCGATTATCAATTGTAAAAATGGGCTTGTACAAATGTCCTTTGGAAATATGACTCTCGAGCTGAATATATATGATTTATGCAAACAACCACGGGAAGTTGATGATGAGATCCACGAGATAAATGTGATTGAATCATTCGTGGAGGATACATTCCCCTTGACATTATATTCCGACCCTTTGAAGGCATGTGTAGCCCACTCTCATGAGATAAATGATGACACAATACGAGAGATGGATGCCATTTTAGATGTGATGCCGGTACTTGATAACAAAAGATGGAGGGCACTATTTGAACCGTTACCCTTAAACGAGAATAAGCCCCTCCCATTCAATATCAAGGCACCAACACTCGACCTAAAACCATTACCAAGTGAGTTGAAATATGTATATTTAGGTCGAGATGAGACATATCCGGTGGTGATTTCTTCCCACTTGGATGAGGAACAAGAGAGTAGGCTAATAGCCACTCTAATAGAGCATAAGAGTGCCATTGGATGGTCATTGCGGATCTCAAAGGCATAGATCAACTGATTTGTACTCATCGCATACACCCTGAGGAGAATGTGAAGACATCTAGGCAACCACAAAGACGACTCAATCCAAACATAAAGGATGTGGTTAAGGCCGAAGTGTTGAAACTATTGGATGTGGGCATCATTTACCCAATATCCGATAGTCAATGGGTGAGCCCAACTCAAGTGGTGCCTAAGAAATCCGGAATAACCATCGTAGCCAATGCCAATAATGAACTCGTACCAACCAGAGTCACTACCGGTTGGAGAATGTGCATTGACTACAGGAAGCTAAACACAATTACGAGGAAAGACCACTTCCCCCTACCGTTTGTCGATAAAATTTTAGAAAGGTTGGTGGGTCATTCCCATTTTTGCTTCCTTGATGGCTATTCAGGGTACAACTAAATAGAGATTGCCCTAGAGGACCAAGAAAAAACAACATTCACATGTCCATTCGGTACTTTCGCCTATCAAAGGATGCTATTTGGACTGTGTAATGCCCCTACCACTTTTCAACGTTGTATGTTAGTATTTTTTCTGACATGGTGGGGACAATTCTCGAAGTCTTCATGGATGATTTCTCAGTATTTAGTTGTAGCTTTGATGAGTGCCTTATGCACTTGAAATCTATATTGAAAAGATGTGAAGAGAAGAACCTTGTGTTGAATTGGGAGAAATGTCACTTCATGGTTCAAAAGGGAATTGTACTTGGTCACATTATCTCACAAAACGGAATCAAGGTGGACAAAGCGAAAATCGATCTTATCTCTAACCTTCCACCACCCAAGAGCGTACAAGATGTGCGGTCCTTTTTGGGACATGCCAAATTTTATAGACGGTTCATAAAGGACTTCAGTTCACTCTCTCGTCCTTTATGTAACCTATTTCAAAAGGAAAACTCGTTCGAGTGGAATGAAGAGTGTCAAAATGCCTTTACCAAACTTAAAGGTATGTTGACATGTGCTCCCATAATGCAACCGCCTGATTGGAGCCTTCCTTTTGAAATTATGTGTGATGCGAGTGACTACGCTATTGGGGCTGTGCTAGGCCAAAGAAAAGAGAAGAAGCCATGTGTTATCTACTATGCAAGTAGAACCTTAAACTCAGCCCAAGCAAACTACACTACTATAGAAAAAGAACTTTTAGCCGTAGTTTTTGCCTTGGATAAGTTTAGGTCCTACTTGATTGGATCCAAGATCATCATATTCACAGACCATGCTGCGCTTAAAAACTGTCTCTCCAAGAAGGATGCTAAGCCACGGTTGCTAAGATGAATCCTCCTACGCTAAGAATTTGACATAGAAATACGTGATAAGAAAGGAGTAGAAAACGTAGTGGCTGACCATCTCTCTCAACTTGTTCTCACCGATTCTCCTGAGATGACTGCGATCAATGACATGTTCCCTGATGAACAACTTTTTAAAGTCTCCCAATTGCCTTGGTATGCAGACATTGCTAACTATCTTGCTATAGGTACAACTCCAACACATTGGAAAAATCAAGATAAAGATAATTCTTCAACGGGGTGAGGAAATTCCTATGGGACGATCCTTACTTATTCAAGTATTGTCCCGATCAGATTATAAGGAGATGTGTGCCGGATGATGAGCAACACAGTATCATCTCCTTTTTTTCATTCTCAGGCATGTGGTGGCCACTTTTCCACTAAGAAGACCACAGCCAAAATTCTGCAATGTGGGTTTTATTGGCCCACCATTTTCAAGGACACCTATGAGTTTTGTAAAACATGTGAGCCTTGTCAGAAATTGGGAGGAATCTCCCGTAGAAATATGATGCCACTCAATCCCATTTTACCAATCAAAATTTTTTATTGTTGGGGCATCGATGTCATGGGTCCGTTCCCATCTTCTTTTGGAAACTTATATATCTTGCTTGCCGTCGACTATGTGTCCAAATGGGTCGAGGCAATTCCATGCCAGAATAATGACCATAAAACAGTTATTCGTTTCTTAAAAGAGAATATTCTTTTCCGGTTTGGAACACCTCGAGACATCATAAGTGATGGAGGGTCTCACTTTTGTAATCGCCCATTTGAAGCCTTAATGAAGAAATATGGCGTTAATCACAAAGTGAGCACTCCCTATCACCCACAAACAAGTGGACAAGCTGAGATATCCAATAAGGAGATTAAACATATTTTGGAGAAAATGGTGAACCACGATATCAAGGATTGGTCGCTTCGACTTACCGATGAAACTCTGGGCTTACCGTACCGCTTTTAAGACCCCTATTGGAATGTCTCCCTATGGACTTGTCTATGGGAAGGCTTGTCACTTACCTGTAGAGCTGGAACATAGGGCGTATTGGGCAATAAAGAAGATGAATTTTGATTCTGACAAGGCAAGCTCGTTGCGAAACTTCAATTAAATGAACTTGCGGAAATCCGGAATGAAGCATATGAGAATGCGAGAGTTTACAAGGACAAGACGAAGGTATTCCATGATAAAAACATTCTTCGTAAGACATTCACGATTAATCAAAAAGTCCTTATGTATAATTCTTGCTTACACTTATTTCCGGGGAAATTGAGATCTCGATGGACCGGTCCCTACATTGTGCAAACTGTCTACCCATATGGGACTGTCGAGTTGTTGAATCCAAAGAACGGCAACATCTTTAAGGCGAATGGTCAGCGATTAAAGCCGTTCTTTGAGAAGTTTCCTTCAGAAGGTATGTCCATACCTCTGACTAATCCTGTGTATCAGGATGTTTGATCCCTAGTCTGATGGAGGTATAGAGTAGTTAGGATTAGGATTTTGTTGCTTCTGTTTGCTTTTTCATAGGTTTGTTAAAAGGAGGTAGAATTCCACTTTTCATTCTCTCAGGTACTATCATTGCTCACTCCCCTTATTTTCGAATTGCTCTCATGTTTTGTTCATTGCATATCTTTTACATTGAGGACAATGCAAGATTTGGTTAGGGGTGTAGGATCACTAGGATGGATGCAGTTTTTTGTAACATCTCGAGCAATTATGTAGGAACTTGTTCAATTTTTCAAAAATTCAAAACTCCTCCGTTGGAAAACTTTGTTTCTATGCATTTGGGATGGTGTGAGTATAAGAAAAAGGGAAAGTAAAGTGAGTGAAGTTGATTATCTTAAACAATCTCTAAAATACTAGTTTTATATGTGAATGCCCCTATTTTTATGATTGATAGAACTTCTAAACACTTTTACGCCTAGTCCACATTACACGATTCTCACGCTTTGAAAGGATTATGTAGAATTGTGGATTAGTTAAGTTTGGATTTGAGGTGTTGAGAAACTAAGCCGGGGTATTTTGTCCATCCTTGTCCATGGGAAAATAACGAAAGATATGGATTTCTAAAAATCCTATCTAATGAAAAAGAAAATGGAAAGGAAGGATGAAAATGGGGAATGATGGAAAACATGGTGGAAAATTCAGAAAAGGACTACATATTACCAACCGGGGGATGGTCTACCCGTAACCAAAGTCGGAAATGGGACATAGTGTGAAAACCGTCGGAAGGACGATAAGGCAAATTCCTATCTAGGCTTGTTGTTGATCTATACACCGTTGAATCCATACATTAATCAATTCACAAGGAAGGTAACCCCGAAAATCCGTGAGATGAGCATTCACTGAGCACACTAGGATAAATTGTTTGGATTCTTCTATTTATCAATCAATCAGCGGGAATTTCATATAAATACTTGTTATGTTATGAGAAGGTGAAGGTCTCAACTCCTATACTAAGTTTTCCTAGTTCTTGCACTTGCATATCATTAAGTATAGAGAAACTAGTTTCTGAAGGAGAATTGGGTTTTGAAGAAGGAAATTAGTTTCATGCATGTTTTGCTCGGGACTAGCAAAATGCTGGTTGGGGGGGGGTGTGTTGAGTGCTTAAATGTGTATATTCTAACCCCATTTTATCACTAACTATGCTTGAAATACATGATTAAAGACCCAACTAATGCATGGTTTTGTGGTTATAGGAATGAGAGCGAAGATTCATTAATAGAAGGCTTAAAGACGCTAATTATGGGCATTGAAGATCACAAGATCAAGCGTCAAAGGATGGAAGAAGGAAGCGAAAGGAGAAAGAAAAGAAGGCAGGAAAAAGCAGCCAAGACCGATCATCCGACCGGTCGTCCATAGCCCAGGACCGGTCATCCGACCGGTCCAAACACTCAACAGAAGGGACCTTACGGCCAAAACTCACTGGACTTGTTAGGACCGGTCGTGCGACCGGTCGTCCACTGCTCAGACCGGTTGTGCGACCGGTCCTTGAATTAAATTTCTGGAGTCTGAAATTATGAAAAGTCTCTGGACAGTTTTTGCATTTTTGAGACCGGTCGTGCGACCGGTCGTTCAGAAGCTCAGACCGGTCATGAGACCGGTCGTCTGCGTAACAGGGCGTGTTCCACAAGCTCTGATTTTCTCTACGCAGTCCGAGATTTCTTGTGCAATCTGGAACCTTCCGTACTATGTTATAAAAGGGGACCTAGGGCTTCTTCCTAAGGCATCCTAGAATAGATTGAGCACGGTGGAAGACGGCGGAAGTCAGATTTGGAGTTCTACAACTCCTCCTAGTTGGTTTTTCTAGTTTTATGTTTTGTTAGTTTGTTTCATGTTTCCTTGGATCATGAACGGCTAAACCTCTTAACTAGGGCCAATTGGTGAAGCTTGTAGTGAATCTAAGATGTTTCAATTCGTTTGATTTGGTTTCAAGTTGATTTATTAGTAAAGAACAATGGTTTGAAGTTTAAATAAAGTTCTCAGTAGTTTTTCTTAATCTTATGATGGCTCATGGATGTTTAGAAGAATTGCTTGAGTTCTTAACTGTTTTGGGCTAGTCTAGACCTGTACGATTCGAGGAATTGGATTCAATACGCTCTAGATCTATGATTTTCATGTGGGAGCTTCATACCAAAAGTCTATTCTTCTGGAAATTCTGAAGTATGTAAGATTGTGTATGTGATTTGGATCAAGTTCAAATCATGATCTAGTTTTATCTTGTGATAGGATTTAAGGATGGTTATGCTTGTGATCTTAACCTATTGGAATTGGGACTGACCTATGCAATTGAGTTTGCTCATGTCCTAGCTTGCATTGAGAGAATCATGTACATGAATCATACATATGACAGATTGATTGTTTTAACTATTCTATCATCCTGCTAGATAGAACTTAATTTCAATTCTAGCGGAGAAAGTGAGAAACCACAGCGAATTGAGCACAAGGATTGCTACATGTGGATCCTTGAACCCCTAGTGCCTTTTATTAATTGTTTACCTTCAATTTAATTCAAAGTTACTATCTACATCAATCTTCTACAAATCTGTTAGTTAGCTCTTCAGTAGAACTATTGGAAGTGTTTTGTGAATTCCTACATAAGTCCCTGTGGATCGACCTCGGTCTTACCGAGATTATTACTACATCGCAACCCTACACTTGGGGAAGCGAACACATGTTCTCCCCGATGAATGGTCTGGATTTGTAACACGTGTTCATTCATTCACGATAGTACAGCCATCCCCTCAAATGTTAGAGCCTTGTCTTCCCTTGCCAATCTTCGCTCTTCGCTCCCCATTTTAAGAGATTAACTTGTTTTCATTTCAATCTGTTATGCAAAACTGCAAACAATTTTTAGAGGGTAAATTGTAACAGCACATAAGTCAAGGATGTATGCTATATAAGTGTGTTTAGGGTGCGGTTTTTTGTTTTGCAAGCCGAAGTCCACATTTCTTCGGCCTAGTAGAAGAGGCTTATTGTATCCTAGAGCTAGAGAGTTTTCTAAAAATTCAAACCCAAATTTTTAATTCAACGACCGGTCTGACAACCGGTCTGAGTAGTGGATGACCGGTCATGATTGGTCCAGCAACGTTTGGCAGCAGGGTCCTCCTGTTGAGTGTTCGGACTGGTCGGACGACCGGTCCTGGGCTATGGCTGACCGGTCGGACAACCGATTTTAACGCCCCGGATTTACCATAATTATTTTAAAAAATTTCTGAAATTTATTTCTAATTTTTTTATATTAAATACCGACCATTGATATTAAAATTCGAATAACGAGTCACCCGTATGAAATCAGATAGAATACCCTTTATTAAAGTTGCTTAGAATAACCTCATTGACAACGTAGAAGAGTTAGATTTCACTAAATTCGAATATTTACAAAAATTACAAAAATGCCATTAATTAAACGTAAGTTAACCGACCATTTCTAAGTACGCTAGTTTTTAGTGATCATTAAGATACAAAACCCTAGATATAAGCGTTTGGGCATATTTTAACCGTACACGTCGAATTTCAGCCCTCCAATCATCCTACAAATAGGTAAATCAGAAATCGATCTATAAGTAGGCCATCCGATCTCGAATCTGGCCAATTTTTGGTGTCACCTCTTAAAACTGTGCTGCCGACCTGTTGGTCGGAGTGGATTTTATATATACATTACAATAGGACCCACCGTGGCCAAACCCGCTGATCAGGCCGATCGGCCTGCGACCGGCCCACGTCAGGCCCGACAGAGTTCTTTCTTACAGGGAATGCGTTGTACATCCGCTGTCATTGCTGGTGGTCCAAGCCATCCTTTTGGGTGGGTCATTTTGAATATTTGCACCGTCCATTCTCTTTCTATGCCAACAAAACCCACTCCTATCAAATTTCATCTCATTCCATCGCAAATCCAACCCAATCTCCTCCTCTTCCAAACATTGGAAACTTGGATCTTCCAATCCGAGAAACCACTTCGCATGAGAACTTAGGAAAGTTTCTAAAGGATCCTAAGGATCCTTTCTAGCTAATCAACGTGGAGAATCACCTAAAACATGAAAGTCTCTCCCACTTTGTGTAGAAATTCTCTAGAACCTCCTCTTACGCTATAACCCCATCAAACGGCTGTGGACCCTCAGTTGTGGACCTACCTGCCTCATTGGACCCATCTAAACCCACCCTAGGTGTTCAATTGTCAGAAAAATCGCCCGTTCAAAAGTTTCTAATTCCAAACTCATTATTTCCTATTTTCTTCTCATGGACCGTTCATCACTTAGTGGGCCTCATTCTAAAATCTGTCACTACCATTTTGTAGCCCATACTTGACTTAACAAACATGTGAAATCTCTCCTCAAACCATGTTGTGAACACTTTCTAAAACGGCTTGAAAGATGATGTATTTTTACTTTAAACCGCAACTGTTCATCCGAAGATGGTGTAGCTTCCCTAAAACCCTAATTCTGATCCTACCTCTATATATAGGGCCTCTCTTAGCCAAAGGCGACCCCCACCCATGAATTTGAGAGAGAGAGAGAGAGAGAGAGAGAGAGAGAGAGAGAGAGAAGAGAGGAAAGAGAGAAGAGTATCATCTTGCTATTCTTTCATCATCATATATCTCTAATAAACCGAAGATAATAAGGTGAGAACTCCTTTAAGATTGGGTTAATAATCTCATGTTTTGAAAGTTGATGATTCTTATATGCTTTTGTTTACAAGTGTTTCTTTGTTTTCTCCTTAGTAAGCTATATATAAATGCTTTTAGATACCCTTTTTCCATCTCATGGTGACGAGGACATTCATTGGACTTAGAGAACCAATAAGGAATAGAATGTTTGTTGCACATATGAGATTTGTGTAACCATCTTTAAGGGGACCACCTTTCCTTTCATATTGTATAGAGAATAGTTGTGCTTGTCTAATGGAGATCCTTATTATGTTGTATTCTTTTCATATATGTGAATGGACCTTGATCTGTGGTGATGAATATCGGAACACCCGGTTAAGAGGTTGCCCTAACCTAAGATGGTGCTTTTAGCTTGTCCAGTTAAGTGGCCACCCTGATCTGTGGTGGTGGTATCAAGATCATCCAATTAAGTGGTTGTTAAATCTATTTATTATTATTATTATTATTATTATTATTATTATTATTATTATATTTACTATTATTATTATTATTCCTGAAGTTGTTAAGGATCTCCATAAGACTATAGTTGAGCATGGTTGTTATGAACCTTAGTAGTACGGGCCGCCATCTTGAGATGTGATGCGTCGGTTACGACTGTTTTGATGAGTGACGAACCGTGAAGAAGGATGTGGTGGTACCAAAGGTTGGTTGTACATTAAGTGGCTTGGTGTAAATTGGTAATAATAATAAAGAATAGTTAACTCATGCATGCACGTGGCTCCATATGGGTGTATGGAATTGAGAATAGGATAGAGCGTCCTACTTCTCTCATACACTATCACGTGTAGATTTGGGCTATGAGCATCCCGTTTCTCACGTGGTCGAGCAAAACTATGGGCTTGCGTGTTCTAAAACCCCCGGCAGTCTAAGGATTCCTACGCTGGGTCATGCATTATCATGTATTACATTAAGTAAGACTAATGGATGTTTTGTTATGATTTTTATGCGATTATTATTCTATCCTTAAAGTAGTTCTTCACTATGCCGCTTTTGACGGTGTTTTTGTAGAAAATAATTTAGAACATGTAGGTAACGATCCTCAGGAGCTCGAGCCTCAAGGAGACGATTATGATGGCTCGTGGGAGTAGATGGTGTAAGACGAGACCGCATAGTCATTCATAGTTCTAGCATTTATTAATTATTTGAAATTGTAATTAGTCCCAATGGGAGGACAGTTATGAACATGGTGATTGATTGAATGACGGTTACACGATTTGATGATTTAGTTTAGTTAATGATATAATATATAAGTTTGGTCCCACCGTCTTGCTTATGGTTTCCAAATAGTGTGAAATGTGCATGTTTGTGTGAAAATTATGTACGGGTATAACCCTCACACATTTCAAATAACTTTGGGAATTCGGCCGTCGCGATGTATACGGGAGCCGAAATCTTGGGGTGTTACAAGTTGGTATCAGAGCAAAAAAATGAGACCTCTGGGCGAGAAGCCTAAATCCATATCATAATTAACTCAACTTAGGGCTTAGGTCCCCATAGACTAGAGACAAATCATTTAGATTCAATCCTATTGATTGTATGTAATGTTATGAACTTAGAGACCCACACTTAGGTTCCTTGAAATTTACTAGGGTAGCCGTGGAACCTAGAAATCTCAACATTTTAGGATTTTTGGAAAGGAAATTTTCATCTTTTTAAAAATATTTGGGGCTCTCATCTATTCCCCATATTTAAATTAGTGATTCATTGAATCTTGTGAATTTTCTCCATAAATAATTAGGAGTAGCTATTTTATTTCTAATTATTTCAATTAGGGCAGATTTTTAGACCTATCTGTAATTCCAACATTGGAAAACATATTTTAGATTTCATAAAATTTTATAAATTTTTTTTTGGAGATTCCTAACTCAGTCCCCAGTATCCTTATAAAATTTCATATCAATCCAATGTGTAATTAAATCAGGAAAATTCCAATAATATCACATATTCTGCGTAAAAGTCTGCTAATCTGTTACATTTTTTAGATTTGTGGGGGTTAGAACTAGATTTTATCATGAGATTTTTATTCTAAGAAAAATGTGAGGTATTCTCCACCTAATCATCCATCTACCCTCCAAATTTCAGAGGAAAAAGACTTCCGGTTTGAGAGAAAAAAATTTGAGAGCGTGATCAGGTCCTGAGTATCAAATTCCTTAACTACGAGCTAGGTGAACCTCTAACTCCAACTTTCTGATTTGAGTTCATTAGTTTTCACCTTCGAAATGCCCTCTAACCTATAGAACGCTTATTTTCAGCTTGATGGCCCCTAAAAAGAAATCTTTGAGAAACGTTTTCGTGGTCTCACCCCAGCTTGAGTCACTACCCATGGCTAACACTGTGAGTCCTAATACAAATCCACCAATGACTTCAGTGGGAGGAAACTCCAATGCTTTACAACCTTGGGAAGCCATGTTAGCCGCACTCGATCATCTCACCGGTATCATGCAGCAACAACAGGCCCAACAACATGAGCAACAAACCCGACACCAGGCCACCCTCGAACAACTGATAACGATCGTGACCCCTGGCCAAACTCTGATTCCAACCTCTACTCAAACCGCACCTCCGCCTCCAGTGGAAATCAGACAACCATACCAACACCCCAAAATCAACCTGAAACATTTCAAGTACCCCTAGCACCTAGACATGCTCATCCGCCGAGTTAACCTTGGTTCATGCTTCCTGAAGAAACCATCCTGATTGAGAAATTCCTAAAGCTACATCCTGAAAAGTTCCATGGAAACCCTAACCCTACCAAGGCGGATTATTGGCTCAAGCAAGTGGCTAAGGCACTAGACACCCTGACTTGCCCCATGTAACACCAAGTGACCCTAGTTGCATACCTATTAGAGGGGGCGGCCTACGTTTGGTGGCAGGCAGCAAAAAGAAGAGTCCCAGAAAGATTCCAATGGACGTGGGACACTTTTCATGCCAAGTTCTGTGACAAGTTTTTTCTTGAAGCATATAGGAAAGAGAAGATGTCTGAATTCCTGAAACTAGAGCAAGGTAAGCTCACCATAGCCCAATATGAAGACAAATTCGCTGAGTTGTCAAGTTACCTACCCTCAGCAGTAGAAGACCTGGACTATAAGATCCACAAGTTCCAGGAAGGCTTAAGGCCTAGTATTCGTCGAAGGTTAGCATATTGAAGTTGCGTACTTATGAAGAGATCATAGATCGAGCAATGATTGCTGAGAAAGACACTGAACGCTATATCCAGCAGCGAAATCAAACATGGCAAGTAGGCCAGAAAAGCAGAACAGTACCAAACCCACCTCCCATTCCTGACAAGAGACCAAGACTTGCACCAACCAATCAGTAACAAAACCGAGACCATTTCAGCTGTCACTACTGCGAAAAGCCAGGACACAAGGCCATCAATTGTTTCAAGAAGGCTGCAGATGAGAAGAATGCCTCCCAGCCTAAGGGGAGTTAACCACAACAGCAGAATCAAGCACCTAGACCACCTGCAGCAACCTGTCCTCAAATGCAGAAGAGAGAAGTACCAAATCTAAACCAAAAGCAACAAGGACGTCTCTATGCTATGGCTCCACCAGATAATGTGGAAGAAGACCCCAACGCCATCAAAGGTACTGTCTTTATTGGCGATGATCCAGTAATTGTCTTATTTGATAGCGGTGCCTCCATTTCTTTTATTGCTGCATCAGTCGTAGCTCGATTAGACTTAAAGGTAGAACACTTAGGTGAATATGTAGTCATAGCAACACCTATTGGTCGAATTGTAGAACTAAGAAAGGAATGTCGAAGGTGTCATTTAACTATTGACGGAGTCAAATTTGAAGCAAATCTAGTTATATTGAACATGAAAAACTTCGACGTGATCTTGGGAATGGCCTGGCTCTCTAAGCACTGGGTGAACTTGGATTACCATGCCAAGACTATATCACTGTCTCTCCCGAGCCACAACTCGGTAGTGTTCCAAGGTAAGAAGAGGAAGGAAGTAATTGAACGCTTGATGTGCGTCGGAGAATCAGTTGAGCTATCTGTTGACCAAATCCCCATAGTAGCTGAATTCCTTGAAGTATTTCAAGATATTCCTGGTCTACCCCCTAAGCGTGAAGTAGATTTCGCCATTGATCTTGTGCCCAGTACGGCACCTATAGCATTGGCAGTGTACCGTATGACTCTTGTAGAGTTGCAAGAATTGAAGAAACAACTAGAAGAATGTTAGTACACTTTATTTTGTCAATCGTCGTGTTGGTTGGTCGCGTCTTGTTGTGTGAGCCCCGGTCGAAGATTTGAAGCTCAAGACTTGAAGATTATGCTTCTTCCCTTGCTCAAGCTCAAGTAGAAACAAGATCTCAGGTAAGTTGGATATAGATCGACCTTATGAAACCTAAAACATCAATGAATGGCGTAATTACCGACCTAACTTATCCCATTCCTTCTTGACCCTAGCACAAGTTGATCAGACTTGTATGTCCATGGCAGGTGCTAATCGTGATTGAAAACATGTCCAAACATTGGACTTCATGCACCATCACCTCATGCTGAATATCCAGCTGAGATGCCATGTTATCAGATTGTCGACCGGTCTGGACTAATCAAACGGTCCATTGAACTAGTTTGCTGATGTGTTGAAGATCACCTAAGGCAGCCGAGCGGTCATGATCGGTCGGACTGACCCTGTAACACCCGTACCTTAATTAGCCCTCCGTACACCTCTTTTCCGAACTCGGCATACCTGGAATAGTCCAAACCAGCGAGTTTCGATCAGACACCCTATTTTGGTACCGCAACGACCCGAGACTTGTACCCCGGCGACCGCGCAGACACCACGACTCCAACGCCGTGCGGCACACTCCGTTTCGATACCTAGTTTGAAAGATGTGTACATGTGCGCAAATTGAGGCGGGCCATGCTACACATTCATGGTGTGGGCCCCACTTGCACAAATCCCTAGGTTGTCCCATCAATCAATCAATATCCCATCAATCAATCAAGCATCAATCAATCAAGTACATCTCTCTCTCCTTACAAGTCAACTCAAGCCCATACCTAAGCCATCCACTCTCATTATTACCCCATCCCCTTGCCATCATCATTCCCTTTTCTAATGCCATCCATGTCCCAAAGTCCCTACAAGAAGTGCCATACGTAGCCACCCCATGAGAGAAAAGGAAAGAGAAAGAGAGAGAAGAGACTAAGAAGAGAGAGAGAAAGAGAGAGAGAGAGAGAGAGAGAAGAGACTAAGAAGAGAGAGAAAGAGAGAGATTAGAGGGAGGAACCAAGCTTGGAGGGCCCCAACCATCATCCGGACCGTCCGATCGACTATTCGACCCTATCCAACCGTCCAATTTCGGGTGAGTGCTAAAGGGGGATATAAACTCCCCTTTTTCCTCATTTTTTTCCCTTCATAATTTGGGCCCACAAGTGGGCCATGCTGTGAGACAGCGTGCCCCGCACGCTGCCACAGTGTGGACCACCTTGTGTGGCCCACCATGATGCTTTATTTCATTTTTCCCTCATTCTTTAGATCACAAAGATCTAGATGAAGGAAAATGCCAAAAATTGTTTTGATCGAGAGTTTTAGGCCCACCTTACGACAGAGAACCAGATGAAGGGTTTGGATCACCCATACATGGGCCCCACATGATCTTAATATTAGAAAAACAAAAAAAAGAGAAGAAAAAAAAAGAAGAAGATGGCAAGGCCGCTGGACAGCCAGCGTCCGGAGGACGCTGCTGCCCAGCAGCGCCTGGGCGTAGCCCGGTTTGGGCGTAATCCATGGGGCCTACTCATGGGACCCACTTTGATATAGTAACCTTATCCACACCGTCCGTCTGTTTCCCCAGCCCATTTTAGGACTACACACCAAAAATGAAGAAGATCCAGATCTCAGGTGGACCACACCATAGAAAACAGTGGAGATAACGAAGCCCCACTGTCAAAGCTTCTTGGGTCCACCGTGATGTATGTAGGCCTCGTAACCTACCCAATGTCAGGCTCATTAGGTCCCCAATGATCTGGGGAACCTGATGAATGGAGTGGATCACACCCATGTGGGCCCCACTCGAAATAAACAAAAGAAAACAAAAAAATAAAAGAAAAAAAAAAGTCCAACGCTGGACTGTTCCAACATCTGGGACGCTGTGAACGTCCAGCGTATGGACGCTTGAGCTTGGAGAGGGTCCCCACTCGTGGGACCCACCTTGATGCATGTGTTCGATCCACACCGTCCGTCTGTTTCTCCAGCCCATTTTATGGCTGGACACCAAAAATGAGGCTGAACCAGATCTGAGGTGGACCACACCATGGGAAAACATTGGAGACAAGGATGCCCACTATTGAAACTTCCATGGCCCACTGTGATGTTTCTAGACAGGATCAACAGTCCAATATTGGACTCCATGGCCTCCCCATGAGTTAGGAAACTTGATGAACGGATTGGATCAGCCTTATGTGGGCCCCACTGGACCTAAACAAAGAAAACAATAAAAATAAAAAAAAGGAAGAAAGAAGAAGGAGAGGCGTAGCCTCTGACACTGGGTGTACCCAGCGTCCACGGACGCTGGGCTCCTCAGCCGTCCACTAGTGGCCCACCTCGTGGGACCCATCTTGATGTATTTGTCCTATCCAAGCCGTCCATCTGTTTTCCCAGATAATTTCAGGGCCCAAGCCCGAGTATTAAGAAGGTCCCAATCTTGGGTGGGCCTCACCACAGGAAGCAGTGAGAATGAATGCCTACGATTGAAACCTTTTCAGGGCCCACCATCATAATGGTTTCCATCTGAACCGTCCATCAGGTCACGCAGACCTATATGAATGGAAAACACAAGTATCAGCCAGATCCAACACTACAGTGGACCGCGCCATGGGAAACGGTGGGGATGGTCGGCCGCTGTTGGAAACAGTTGGGGCCATTGCACGTGTGGGTCCCACGTGAGGTTCATTTCCCATCTGACCTCTTGCTGAGGTCACACAGACCTGGATGAAAAGAAAACACAGATATTAGCTCGGTCCAAAACCTTTTGGGCCACAAGTGTGGTCCACACTGGAGGCAGCGTGCTGGACACGCTGCCCAGCAGTGGCCCACCTCGTGGGACCCACCATGATGTTTATTTGAGATCCAACTTGTTCATGAGTCCACACATGTGTGGAAGGGAAAACAAATATCAGCTTGATCCAAAACTCAGTTGGGCCCACCTAGAATGTACGTGCTTTCTCTCTTCCATCCATAAGTTTTTTTTTCCAGCTCATTTTAGTGGCTGAGCCCAAAATTTAAGCATACCCAAATGTCAAGTGGGCCATGGGAAACAGTGGGAATAATGAATTCCACCGTTAAAACCTTCCCAGGCCCTACAGTTATGTTTATTTATCATCCAACCTGTTCATAAGATCACATGGATATGGGTGAAGGGAAATCATAAATATCAGCTTTATCCATAACTTCTATGACCCAGGTGGCCCCCACGCTCGTATAGTAGGTGACCCACCCTATGGGTCCTACATGATGTATGTGTCTGATCCAGGCCGTCCTTTCTTGGGCCCACCTATGATCTATATGTTTTATCCATGCCGTATACTATTTTTGTCGGCCTATTTTGTATGTGCAGGCCCAAGTATGGGGCCGATGTGGTCTCAAGTGGGCTATGCCGCGAAAACCTTTACATTTCCAATGGGGCCCACAGTTCGGGTCCCACTCTCTGTATATATATATATATATATATATATATATATATTGGGCCATTTAAGGCCAACATTACATGATATGTTTGGTAACATGCTAGTATACTTAGCTTGATAGGTCACACTAATAATATGCTTAGTGTAATGAATATCATGCCCATTCATTTGTACATACGCATCATATGTATGCCTGACTGTGGACGATGTCGATCATAGCATATGCCTTACAGCTTGAGATACTTAGGGGACCCGTATGAGATAGGGTCACCCCACATGATCGCACGGTATGCGCAGGTTTGGTGCATGGCTTTGATAGTATGACTCATGCATCTCGCATTATACATTTCATGATCAGACTCTCACCCCTGCGGCATCGGGGTTGTGACCACTACAGTCACATCGTGGATGGTAGGAATGGACACCGAAAATATGTTCTAGCACTTGGGCGCCAAAGATGTCCTTGGGTGAAAGTCCCTAAACCTTGTGGTACCAGTAGGATGCTCCAATGTCTAGACCGAGTGGATTTATGAGTGCATGAGGGCCAAATACCAGTAGGCCGCGTCTCCCACTGTGTCGGGGTCGGTTGGAAGGGGGTGTGACCTTACCCGCCCGGGTGCAGAGGGCTATATACTAGGTTGAGTTTGACCAGCTCGTGAATGGGTTCGCTATCGACGAGCCGGGTGGATTTTCTTGTATGTCATTGACGAGGCGGATAGTGAGGTCTCTTCCACTCGCTTGGTTATGCGCGCGATGGGCGGCAACCAATGTCTGGAGTGTACTAGACCCCGGTGATGTCCCAGTTGTAAACCGTATGATATATGACAGTTGAGGATTGATATGCGCACATTGCATCATTAGCATATGACACTCGGCCATATAGGCCCATTGCATTGCATAACCTCGAGATGGCTAATGACATTCATAGACTTGGTAGTGTAGCCTGTCATCATTTCCGCTTACTCTGATATCTGTATACCTGTCATATGCATTGCGCACACACCACGCACTCTCTAAGCTTCATAGTAAGCTTATGCACGTCGTTTACGTGCAGGTCATACTATAGCGCGACAGCAGTGAGACAGGGGCGCGCATTTGATTTTTCAGCTTTCAGTTATACCTTGTATTTCATTTTTCTACAGCATTGTACTCAAAAGATTATCTTAGTGGATATGTGATGTGATGCTTTTTGGTTTGGTATACTTGTGTTTATGCTCATATATAAAAAAAATTTACCTTGAAAATCCTCCTTGTGGGATCCCAGGATCGGAACCTGGCGTATGGGAGCTAAGGGCCGAGAATGGGGTACTACGGAGGCTGTTGGCACCGAATTCGGCGGTCGGGAATTTAGTGAGCCCAGTCCCTGAGTTTGGGGCGTGACAGACCCTTCCATCTTTCCAGCAGCCACTTCATGTTATTGCATGTCTTGCTGAATAGGCAACCGACCGGTCTTGACTAGTCGGTCCAGCATTGCAATTCAGTACAGCAACCTTGCTGTAATAATAGCAACAATACAGACGACCTGTCTTGACCGATCGGCTAGGCACATCAAATATACAACAACCTTGTTGTGAGAAATTCAGCTGGACAGCTGACCGGTCTTGACCGGTCAGCCAGGCACATCAAATGAGGTTAGTGACCTTGCTATGTGATATAAAACTGGACAGCAAACCGGTCTTGACCGGTCGGCCAGAAGTTCAAATGTGTCCAACAGCGTACTGCATTGCTCCAGAAAGGCAGCCGATCGGTCTTGACCGGTCGTACTGCATGTTGCAGTGAACCCAGCAAGTCTATCCGACCGGTCTTGACCGGTCGGTCTGACCCAAATGAGGGCCATCCTTTTGAATTACGACCAGTCTATCCGACCGATTGAGACCTCTCTCTGACAGGTCAGATGTGACCATTTTTTATCCGTTGGGGCCGTCATTTGGGGTTCTATATAGCCATATCTTGGGGTCTTTCTTGGCATGCATTCAACACCCATCAAGAGCTAAGTGAAAGAGTCTTTACTCACATCTTCCTACCCTCCTTACTCTTAACACCCTTTAGTTCATTGTTCAAACTTAGCCATTAATGGCTTGTCATTGAGTATTCAAAGCTCGGCTTGAAGTATGAACTCGCATTCATGGCTGACCTACCTTCGAAATATCTTTATGAGGTCGCTTATAGCCATTGAATGCTGAAGTTTGGTAGTTCCCTCATAACCATTGCATTGAATAGGCAAGAGGAACTTGACCATCTCTCTCCCAACTACTTGGCATAATCATACACACATCATTTGCATAGGTAGCTGATCTTGGGAGCACAAAGAGAAGCCGAAGCACGTGGAGTTGAAGCTACTCATCAAAGGCATTGAATTGGGACTTAATCGTCTAGGTATGTCTAGTATTTGGGAGTCCATTTATTGAATCACTATTCCTTGGATTGGGAAACTCGGCGGGAGTGTACGTGACCGTCCTTGGATTAGGATTGGTCAGAGTTTGAAATCCAAACTCGTTAAGTCCCTGGATTGGGCCATCGGCGGATGGTAAACGCGGTCCTAGATCAAAGGATGTTAAGGTTATTGGTTAACCTGATTTAAAACCACGACTATAGTGAAATCCAGTGGTCTCATAGGTTGAGATCGTGAACTGGGAGTGGAGTAGGGATACCGAACCACTATAAATCGTCGTGCATTATGAGATTGAATGATTGCTATGTGTTGAATGGTTTAGTCAATCATTATTGCTAACTGTTTGATGAAATGCCTATGATAGTCTTTTCTTGCAAATTAATCATATAATTGCCTTGAATGTTCTTGTGATAATCTTGGTTGATAAGATTGACTTGATTTAGTTTTAAATTATAATTGAAAATTCAAAAAGTTCTATTCACCCCCCTCTAGGACATTAGGCATATCTCCGAGTATCTTTACAAGCGGTAAAACCGCAATTTCAATTGGTATCAGAGCGGGTTCCTCCACTCAGGTTTAAAAACCTGGAGTAAGATCCTAAGAGAACTTGAAAATATGTCTAGAGAGGACTCTACATTTGTTACTAAACCTCCCTTCTTTGATGGGTCAAACTATCCATATTGGAAAGCCCGAATGCGCATCTTTTAGAATCTATTGATTCGGACGTTAGGGACATGGTTGAATTGGATATAAACCCCCAATGGACATTATATGTAAGGAAGGTGAACCAGATGTCCTCAGGCCAAGAGAGAAGGCGATGTGGACCGATTATGATAAAGCTCAACGTGTTCATAATGCCAAAAGCCTGAATGCCATTTTTTGTTCAGTGTCTAAAGATGAATTTGGTCAGATTCAAAATTGCACAACCAGTAAGCAGGCATGGGATATTCTTGAAGTTACTCATGAAGGAACAAGCATTGTCAAACGCTCAAAATTTCAGCGCCTCACTACACAATTTGAAAACGTAATTATGGAGGAGCATGAAACATTTACAGACTTCTATACCAAAATGAACAAGATCACAAATGAAATGTGGGGCTTGGGGGAACCTGTTCCGGAGAATAAACTGTGTAGGAAAATTCTGAGATCCCTACCAGAACGGTTCTCTACTAAAGTTATTACCTTAGAAGAATGTCGGGACCTAATGAAAGTTGAAGAATTACTAGGGTCCCTTCAAACCGATGAGTTACATTTTAAAACTTCCTCCAAATCCAAAAGTACAGCCCTGAAATCTTCTCACAAAAAATAAGATTCTGAATATGAAAGTGAAGAAGATCCAGACATAGAAGAAATGACACTTATGGCCAAGAAATTTCAAAAATTCTTCAAAACTAGGGAAAATACTTCTAGAAGGAAACCCTACCAGAAGGGTAAACCTTTTGACTCTAAGAACAACAAAGGAAAAAAATTTTAAGTCAAAAGATCCTCAATATTACAAGTGTAGAGGATTTGGTCACATTGTATCCGAGTGCACCAATAAAAAGACCAAGAAAAAGGCAATGGTGACTACATGGGATGATACTAAATAATCTGAATCAGAATCAAACATATACCAAAGTGATGAGGAACAAGGCTCAATCAAAATTTTAATGGCTTCCATCACCGATATTGTGCCTCAAATTGAGCCCATTGCAAAGATCACCGGAGACATTGATGATCATGAATCCTCTAACACTGAAAATGATTCTTTAAGTGATGATGAGAATGAGGATGAAGGCCTTCAGGAGGTATATAACCAACTGTACATTGAAAATATGAATACCATTAAAAAGTTGGGCCAAACGAAGGCTGAAAATGATAAATTGACAAAACATCTTGACGGATTGAAAATTGAGAATCAAAAGATGGGTCAAGATCTAGAGGAATTGAAAAGGAAGAATGATGAGCTTGAACAAGAAAAGAAAAAGTTCATAAGTGGTGAATCTCTAGACAAGCATGCTAGACATGAGAAAGAACTCAAAGAGGCGAACACTGAAATTGATCGTCTTAAGTGTCAAGTTGTTGACTCTAGAAGACGTTTTGCCCAAGGAGAAGAAAACCTTGAAAAACTTCTAGGTGTTGTAAGATCACCAATGGACGAAAGAGGTTTGGGCTATGACAGTCACACTTCAAAAACTACCTCAGTCCATCTGATGGTAAGAAAAGATCATGGTGCATCGGGGAGTAAAACCAAAGCATCTCATGTTTGCCATGCTTGTGGTGACATTGGCCACCTAAAGTTTGAATGCATGGTGTTAAAAAATCCGGTCAGAAACTTGAAAGGTAAATTTGTACCGATCGGGAAAAATGTGCAAGCTAATTGGAATCCTCCTATACATACTTCACCAAAAAGAGAAAACATTCGAAAGAATTATCCTACACTTCCTAGGAAGGACAAGAGGATGGATGAACTGTTGGAGCAAGTTAAAATGCTGAATTTGAAAACTGCTCTTCTCTTGCGTGAAAAAGGAAAATCTGATTCTCCCAAGAAAACTAAAGAATCTCACCATAAGAATACCCCTCATAAAAGGGCAACAACTAAATGGGTAGTTAAGAACAAGTGTTTGGTCATTCATACTGCCCTAAAAGCTGGGAATACCCCTAGATGGTACTTGAATAGTGGTTTCTCTAGACACATGACCGGTGATAGATCTCAATTTTGTGTATATAACGAATTTGATGGTGGGTCTATCACATTTGGTGGTGGGAGCATGGCTAAAATCATTGGTAAAGGAACCATCACTGGGCCAGGTTTGCCCGAAATCGAAAATGTGCTTTATGTTGATGGTCTTAAACATAACCTTATGAGTATCTCACAAATTTGTGATGAAGAGCACTCAATAAGCTTCTCCAAAGATATGTGCAAGATCCTGAACTCCACAAGAAAATTAGTTATGAAAGGTCTACGCACAGGAGACAACTGCTATGTCATTGAAAATCACAACAATCCAAGCTCCTCCACCATGTGTCACGTGGCCATTAAGGATGAAACAGAATTGTGGCACCATCGACTTGGTCATGTTCATTCTAGAAATCTCTTTAAACTGAGTCAGAAAAAATTGGTGAGAGGTCTACCTAAGATGGGTAAAAGACCTAATGCTGTGTGCATCACTTGCCAAAAAGGTAAACAAATCAAGGTTTCACACAAGAGAACCTCTATCCTGGTCACATCAAAACCATTTGAACTGCTACACATGGACCTAGTTGGTCCTACCAGGGTACTTAGCCAAGGTGGAAAATGATACTTCTTTGTAGTCGTTGATGATTACTCTAGATTCACATGGGTCGCCTTCCTAAGAGAAAAATTTGACACATTTGAAGAATCCAAAACTAGTGAAGCGACTTCACAATGAGAAAGGATACGTGGTAGCAAGAATCAGGAGTGATCACTGCGGTGAATTTGAAGATCATCGTTTGAAGGAATTGTGTGATGAATTGGGTATTCGCCATGAGTTCTCAGCACCCAAAACACCTCAACAAAATGGGGTTGCTGAAAGAAAAAATCGAGTATTGTTGGATATGGACACAACTATGCTTAATAATAAGAATCTTACGCAAAATCTGTGGGCCGAAGCAGTAAACACTGCTTGCTATATTATAAATCGAGTTTATTTAAGGGCAGGTCTAAACAAAACTACTTATGAACTGTAGTGTGGAAAGACACCAAATGTGAAATACTTTAAGGTCTTTGGTAGTACATGTTATATTCTGAGAGACCATGAAAATTTGGAAAAGTTTGACTCCAAGAGTGATGAGGGTATCTTCTTATGGCCCGTTTGGCACCCTGGATTCCAGGAGAAAGTGAGGGAAAGGAGGAGAAACTGGTTGCTTTATTATGTTTGGCACCATGGATTTGAAGAGAAGTGGATTTGAGTGGAATCCAGGAGAACTCAAAAAGGCACTTTTAGCCCTCTTTCAAATCCTCAAAAAAAAGGTGGGATTTGAGGAGAAATCCTTCCCAACGTGGGACCCACCATAATATGTCCCTAACTATGGGACCCAACATGATGTACATTTTCCATCCAACTTGTTGATAAGGTCACAAGGACTAGGATGAAGGGACCACACAAATTTCAGTTTAATCGAAGACTTTTGTGCATCATAAAGGTCTCACTCTCCATTTTTTCTTGTTTTATGGTCCACTTTAGATGTGGATTTGCTTTATTTTTTGCATCTTGGCATAAAATGATATGTAAAAATGGATGAATGGCATGGATTTAAAAATCGAGGCTAATACGGTAGGCATACGGTGGGATTAAAATTTACACCGTCCATTCCTTCATGTTTGATTTCTCTCAAATCTTGGCTGCCAAACAGAAAATCTGGAATTGATAAGAAGTGGAATCGGTGAGAATTCATATCATGGAATCCACTTCTCCTCACTTCTCCTCAAATCCATGGTGCCAAACGGGCCATTAGGGTACTCATTAAATAGTAGAGCCTTTCGTGTCTACAACATTCGAACCTCATCAGTTCAAGAGTCAATCAATGTGACTGTAGATGATAACGTGGACAAATCAGTATCTCCAGGTGATGAAGAAGAAGATGAGGGTATATACGAGATAAGCAAATCTAATAAACAACCCTCATCTCCAAATACCCCCACTACTCCTAGTGATGTGCAAGTTGTCAAGGATCACCCCCTCAATCAAATCATTGGGGATCCTAACGCTGGTGTCAAAACCAGGAGACAGTTGGAGGTAGTCAACAGTCACCTGTGTTTCACTTCTAAAATAGAATAAAAAAATGCTGATGAAGCTCTAAACGATGAATTTTGGATCCTTGCAATGCAAGAAGAGCTTCAAAAATTCATTAGAAATGAGGTTTGGTATCTGGTCGACAGGCTTGAAAGGAAAAATGTTATTGGAACCAAATGAATTTTCAAGAATAAATCCGATGAATCTGGGAATGTAATACGAAATAAGGCTCGGTTAGTTGCTCAGGGATATTCACAAATTGAAGGTATTGATTTTGATGAAACATTTACCCCTATAGCTAGACTCGAGTCTATTAGAATTCTTATGGCTGTTGCTTGTACTTTTAAGTTCAAACTATTTCAAATGGATGTAAAATGTGCCTTCTTGAATGGTATTCTTGATGAGAAAGTGTATGTTGAACAATCAAAAGGATTCATTGATCCTAAATATCCCTACAAAGTATACCGATTGAAAAAGCCTCCTTACGGACTTAAGCCCCGTGCTTGGTATGAACGCCTAACTCACTTTCTTATAGACCATGATTTTGTTAGGGGGAGCGTTGACAAGACTCTCTTTATGAGAGAAGCCGAGAATTCCGTGTTGATTGCCCAGATTTATGTGGATGACATTGTTCTTGGATCCACTTGTGAGAAAATCTCCATCTCCTTTGCTGCATTAATGACATTAGAATTTGAAATGAGTATGGTAAGAGAACTTAACATGTTTCTAGGGCTACAAGTAAAACAACGTGCATCAGGAATATTCATTACCCAAGCCAAATATCCTAAAGATCTTATTAAGAGATTTGGCTTAGATTCTGGTCGATCATACACTACACCTATGAGCACCGCTGTTAAACTATCGAAAGACCTTGTAGTGAAAAGTGTAGATCAACATCTTTATAGAAGCATGATTGGTAGTCTTCTTTATCTCACTGCTAGTAGACCAGATATTGCATTTAGTGTAGGTGCATGTGCTCGGTTTCGGGCTGATCTCAAAGAATCTCACCTCACCGCTGTTAAGCGAATCATCCGGTTTATAGGATGCACTACTGAATACGGTCTTTGGTACCCCTTTGATTCATCTACAGATATTGCGGGGTATTCAGATGCCGATTGGGCTGGTAACATGGATGATTGTAAATCAACCAGTGGTGGGTGCTTTTATGTTGGAAATTGCCTTGTGGCGTGGCATAGTAAGAAACAAAACTCCATTTCTTTATCCACAGCCGAAGCAGAATATATTGCTGCCGGAAGTTGTTGTGCACAATTATTATGGATGAAACAAACCTTGACCGATTATGGGATTAACCAAGGCACAATGACTCTATTTTGCGACAATACTAGTGTCATAAATATTTTGAAAAATCCAATACAGCACTTGCACACTAAGCACATCGATATTAGGCACCACTTTATTCGAGAATTGGTTGAAGATCACATAGTATCTCTCAAACATGTGCTTACCGAAAATCAGTTAGCCAACATCCTAACGAAACCCTTGGACTTAGTTCACTTTGCGAACCTCCAAAAGTCCATTGGTGTTGGGTGTGTCTAATTCATCTAACAAGTGTATGTTTTGCAAGGTAATATCTAAGGATTAAGCCTCTCTATCTGATTCTTATAGGTATATCTGAGGACCTTTGCCTCTTTTTTTTTCATTGCTCTCTAAGAATATCCGAGAACATGGTCCCATTTTTTTTGTCTTGTATTGATAAATCTGGACCTTTAAGGTTCCCTCATTTTGTGTTGGGTAGTTATTTTGGTACACGATGAGCATGGGTGGTGTATCCTTAGTAAGGGTATTCGATTTTAAAAGCTAATGGTCTGTCCAAAGGACAGACCTTCTATCCTGTCAATCCAGTGTAGAATCTCTCTGGTGCTATTAAAATTGTTAGACGACCGGTCAACCGACCGGTCAAGACCGGTCGGGCTACAACGCAACCTTTCTGGACACCCCCTTTTTCAAGCCATCCGATCGGTCAAGACCGGTCGGGCTTCCAACAGACAGGTCTGGATGCCCCCCTTTCCTTACATACGACCGGTCAAGACCGGTCATGCAACCCTAGACCGGTCAGCCCATACGACCGTCCGTCCGTGAGGGGGTCTTTATAAGCATATGGAGCTCATTTGAGTCACTCATTCCTCCATTTCTCACCTCTACTTGCTGCTCCATCTCCTCCTCTTGCATTCCAAGGTGATTCCAAGGTGATTTTTGCCAAGATTAGAGTTTCTAACCTCCTTTACATTGCTCCTCTCCACTCTCATTCCATAGGTAAGGGATTCACTCCCATGCTTCTTTGTTAAATCCTTTCCTTTCATATCTAGGAGTGATTTAGGGTGCTTTGTTGTGTCTTCAATGTCTTCCCAAGAGAGTGAACATGAGCTCCCCTTAAGGCGGAGTGGTCGGTCCAAGGCAAAAGCTAAACCTCCTCCTCACCCTTTAAAATCAAAGAAAACCCTATCAAAAGGGCAAGGGGCTGCCTCATCTTCCGTTCCCCCTCCTCAATCTCAATCCTTGGGTAAAAATGTCTCATCCCATCTCACCCATTGGGATGACTTCAAGGATAAAGAGGTGGTGTGTGAAAAGTCTGAAAATTTGAATGACTTGGCTAAATATAATGTTATTTCCATGTTGAACGCCATAAATTGGGCTCTTGTACTCCACTGGGGGGCCCTGTCCAGTTTGACGTAGTTCGGAGGTTCTATTCCTCCTGTGTTCATGTCACCACCTTTCCCCCCTCTTTTAAAGTTGAAGTTGGTGAACTGGTGTGCGTCTTTACTTTGAACTCCATCTCTCAATTCGTTGGAGTTCCGATTATTGGGGAGTCTCCCTTTGATTTTTCCTCTCTGGGTCCCAAACCTAACGAAGTTATTGCCAAATTTCTATGTGGTGATGGGACACCCAAATGGGTCGAAGGTGCGCTTCGGGCGTCCTCCATGTTATGGGATTACCGTATTCTTCACAACCTATTCTTCCGTAACGTGTATCCCAGAAAGAGCAACAAGGCAGATGTCACTGAAACCATGTTTCGTCTTCTCTATCGCGTTGGTCAGGGTCATCCACTTTGCCTGTGTTGAGCTCTTAATTGTGCATATTCTAACCCCAATTCATCACTCATTGTGCAAGGTTTGTATGGTTTGTAAGCTAATTCAATGCATGTTTTGTGACTACAGGATTGAGGGTGGACTCTACTCAATTGAAGACATAAAGAGCTCACTTGGGATCATTCTGATGAAGAATGTTTGAGGACTAAAGAAGAAAAGAGAGAAAGAACTAAAGAAGAGAAGAAAGCAGATGAAAGAAAGGAAGAAAATAAGAAGAAAATGAAGCTGACCGGTCGTGACCGGTCGGCCAAGGAAGTCAGACCGGTCGTGACCGGTCAGCCATGCATGTTGGGCACTACTGAAGAGGACCGACCGGTCATGACCGGTCGGTCATTGTTGCTGGACCAAGGATGAATAGGCCCGACCGGTCATGACTGGTCGGAGGTGCTTGCTGAAGTGTTTTCACTTGAGGCCGACCGGTCTTGACCGGTCGGCCATGTGTACTGACTTAGAAGATTCTAATTTCTTTCCGATTTTCTCTGCGCTGCGTAAGAGTTTCGCAAATTCCCGATTCTTCCGACGTTGTGGAGCCTCCAGACTATAAGAGGACACCTAGGGATCGTTCCTAGGGTATCCTAGAAGGGTACAAGCGAGGTTGGAGGCTGTGGAAGTGAAGATTGGAGTTTCACAACTCCTTTTGGTTTGCTTTGCTGTTTTCATGCTTTTTGTAGTTGTTTCATGTTTCCTTGGATCATGAGCAGCTAAACCTCTTAGCTAGGGCTAAGAGGTGAAGCTTGTAGTGAATCCAAGATGTTTTAATTCGTAGTTAAGTGGTTTTAGTTTGGAATTCATGATTATGAACTAAGGTTTGAAGTTTATACAAGTTTTTAAGTAATTTTTCTTAGTCTTGTGTGACTCATGGATGTTTAGATGAATTACTTATCTTCTTAATTTGTTTGCAACGGTATAGACCTGTATGATCCGAGGAATCGGAGTGCGCTCTAGTACTAAGTTCTTCATAAAGGGACTTCAGGCCAAAGTTCTATTTTAGTTGATTTTCTGGAATATGTAAGGACTGTGCTGGTGATTTGAATCTAGTTCAAATCCTAATCTAGCCTTGTCTTGTGAGAGGACTTGGGGATGGTTATGATTGAGAACTGGACCTATAGAAAAGGGGAATGACCTATGCAAGTGACCATGCTCAGCTCAGCCTAGATTGAGTGAATCTTATGCATAGAACTTACATATTACAGACTGTTTGGTTTAACAGTTCTATCATCCGACTAGACAGACAGGAATGTCGGTTCTAGTTGAGAGAATAAGAAACCACAGTAGATTGAACATTAAGGATTGCTACAAGTGGATCCTTGAAACCCTAGTACCCTCTTATAATTACTTACTCTCGATTTAATTCAGCTTTTGTTACTCATATCAACTTTATACATCAATCGGATTAGTAGACTTCAATAGACACTTGTGGATGAATTTGTGAGATCCTACATAGCCCCTGTGGATCGACCTCGGTCTTACCGAGATTATTACTACATCATAACCCTACACTTGGGGAAGCGAACAAGTTTTTGGCGCCGTTGCCGGGGAACCTTGACGGTTTTCACAAATTTCTGAAATTAGTATCTATTTAGGATTTTTTTTAGATTTTTAGAACTAACTTAGTTTATTTATTTGATTTTTTTCTTTTCAGGGATTTCTAGGAAGCTGAAGAAGATACAAGAGTTTCAAGTGCGAATCAGGTTCTATCTTTCTAAACCTTACTCTTCTCCTTCTCCTATTCATTCCTATTCATCTCTTGTAGAGTGGGTGGAGATTCCTTTTGGATCTCTAAAAGGTCGGCCTTTTTGCCACCTGGATTCCTATTGGTCGGCTCAGCCGCCTTGGATCACCTTGTGCTCAGAGATTTCTTTTCTCATCTCTACTCCTCTTTTTCCTTTTTCTGCACTTTTTCTCAAAAGATTCAAAGAGTGGGTGGGGAGTTCTCTGAACCCCTATTGACCAGGAGAAATCGGTCTCTATCCTTGCTTCTGGCCTAGCCATTGCAAGACACCTTGTGCTTCGGTCTTAGAGAAGAGTAAAGAAAAGGGAGGAAGAATTCTCCTTTCTTTTTGTTTCTTATTTTTGGTTTTGCATGCCACATTGGGCTCGGGATTCCAATAACCGACTCATAAGTGAAGGGGGGATAGTAGAAGGAATTGATAGAGAGCCACGTGCTAGGAGACAGCTAGATTCTCCAATTTTATCTGGAAATATGGCTGCAAATCAACCTAACCCGAACCAAAATCAAACTGAAACTGGGGAGAATGTGGTTGATGATGTTCCCCGACCAAGGACTTTACGTGATTTCTTGCAACCTGCAAGAACGAGCACTCCCTCATGCATAGTATTTCCACTAAATGCAGGGAACGTGGATTTGAAACCGGGAGTGATCAATCTTCTCCCTAAATTCCATGGTCTAGACAGTGAAAGTGCCTATCAACACCTTAGGGAGTTTGATGAAGTAATCACCACCATGCACTTTGCAATTGTGACTGAAGATGTAGTAAGACTTAAATTCTTCCCTTTCACTCTTAAGGATAAAGCCAAGGGTTGGCTTTATGCATTGAGGCCAAGATCAATTGGGTCATGGAATGATATGCACAGAGAATTTATAAAAAAATTCTTCCCTACTCACAAAACGAACATGCTTAAGCGCCTTATCATGAACTTTGCCCAAAAGGAAGATGAAACCTTTTCCCAATGTTGGGAGAGGTTCAAGGACCTATTAAACGCATGCCCACATCATGGCTATGAAATTTGGCGGATTATAAGTTTTTTCTATGAAGGACTGATTCCATCCATGCGCCAATTTATAGAGATGATGTGTAATGGGGAGTTCATGAATAAGGAAGCTGATGAAGCATGGGATTATCTGGAAGAATTGGCTGAAAGTGCACAATCTTGGGACACATCTAAACCAACAAATTCCAAGACTGGCCAACAAAAGGAAAAGGGAGGAATGTATGTCTTATCAGAAGAAGATAGCATAAGTGCACGGTTGGCTAGCCTTACAAGAAAGGTCGAAGCCATGGAATTAAGGAAAGGAGAAACAATCAACTCCACTGAGGTTGAAACTGTTTGTGGAATTTGTGCTGGAAATCAACATGCTACATCAGATTGTCCCACAATTTCAGCAATCCAAGGCATCTTACAAGAACAAACAAATGCCATAAACAGTTATCAGCAGCAATATGGTGCTCCAAACTCAAACACGTTTAATCCTAATTGGAAGAACCATCCCAACTTCAGTTGGAGGAATGGACCCACTGCAAATGCAAACAACACTCCAAAAGTATCACTAGAAGAGATATTGGGTGCACTCGTATCGGTCCAGAATGAGTATAACAAGACAAATTCTCTAAAAATAGATGGGTTCATGCAAGAGCAATTGAAATTCAATCAAAATTCAAACCAAGCCATTAATGATTTGAAAACATCTCTGGCTAGAGTTGAAGCTCACCTTAGTGGTAGAGAGAAGGGCACACTTCCTGCCCAACCTCTTCCTAACCCAAGGACCCAGTATGAGATACAAGATGCAAGCTCATCCTCCCACCATACGGAACATGTCCAGGCTATCACCACTTTGAGAAGTGGGAAAGAAATTGACAAATCTAATCCGGTGAAGGCCCCAAAGCTTAAGGATCCGGAAATTCCCAAAGAGGATGATAGCCCAAACAATATTCCACAAGAGAAAGAACCGGAAAGGCAATACAAGCCGGTTGCCCCATTTCCACAAAGGTTGATTTCACCTAAACCTTTAGATAAAAATCTGGAGATTCTGGAAGTTTTCAAGCAGGTGAAGATCAACATCCCGCTGTTGGATGCAATAAAACAAATACCATCTTATGCTAAATTTTTAAAGGAATTGTGTACAATCAAAAGGAAACATAACGTTCACAATAAAGTGCTTTTGGCTGAGAATTTGAGCGCCATCATCAAACAAGAGGTGCCCCAAAAATACAAGGATCCAGGTAGTCCAACCATCTCATGCATCATAGGAGACTACCAGATTAAACAAGCCCTACTCGACTTGGGGGCAAGTGTGAATCTCATTCCATACTCGGTCTACGAACAACTTGGGTTAGGTGAATTGAAACCCACCAAAACCACACTCCAACTTGCTGATAGATCCATCCGGATACCGAGAGGAATGGTAGAGGATGTTCTAGTCCAAGTTGATAAATTCTACTACCCAGTAGATTTTATTGTCTTGGACACACATCCCGTGATAGGCACCGGTACTCAAATTCCCGTCATACTTGGACGACCGTTTCTAGCTACTTCAAACGCCATTATCAATTGCAGAAACGGACTTGTACAAATGTCCTTTGGAAATATGACCCTTGAGCTTAACATATTTGAGTTATGCAAACAACCGCGGGAAGTTGATGATGATGTCCACGAATTAAACATGATCGAATCATTCGTGGAGGATACAGTCCCCTTATCAGTATTTTCCAACCCTTTGGAGGCATGTATGGCCCACTCTCATGAGACAAATGATTACACAATACAAGAGATGGATGCCATTCTAGATGTGATGCTGGTGCTTGAGAATAAAAGATGGAGGGCCCCAATTGAACCTTTGCCTGTAAATGAGAACAAGGCCCTCCCATCCAACATCAAGGCACCAAAACTTGACCTAAAACCATTGCCAAGTGAGCTAAAGTATGTTTATTTAGGTCGAGATGAGACATATCCAGTGGTGATTTCTTCCCACTTGGATGAGGAACAAGAGAGTAGGCTAATAACCACTCTATTAGAGCACAAGAGTGCCATTGGATGGTCAATTGCGGATCTCAAAGGCATAGACCCACTGATTTGTACTCACCGCATACACCTTGAGGAAAATGCAAAATCATCCCGGCAGCCACAAAGACGACTAAATCCAAACATGAAGGATGTGGTTAAGGCCGAAGTGGTGAAACTATTGGATGTAGGTATCATTTACCCAATATCTGATAGCCAATGGGTGAGCCCAACTCAAGTGGTGCCTAAGAAATCCGGAATAACCATCGTAGCCAATGCCAATAACGAACTCGTGCCAACTAGAGTCACTACTGGTTGGAGAATGTGCATTGACTACAGGAAGCTAAACACTGTCACGAGGAAAGACCACTTCCCCCTACCATTTGTTGATCAGATTTTAGAACGGTTGGCGGGTCATTCCCACTTTTGCTTCCTTGATGGCTATTCAGGGTACAACCAAATAGAAATTGCCCGTGAAGACCAAGAAAAGACTACATTTACATGTCCATTCGGCACTTTCGCCTATCGACGGATGCCGTTTGGACTATGTAATGCCCCTGCCACCTTTCAGCGTTGTATGATGAGCATCTTTTCTGACATGGTGGGGACCATTCTCGAAGTCTTCATGGATGATTTTTCCGTATTCGGTTGTAGCTTTGATGAGTGCCTTGAGCACTTGAAATCTGTGCTAAAAAGATGTGAAGAGAAGAACCTAGTGCTCAATTGGGAAAAGTGTCACTTCATGGTTCAAAAGGGAATTGTACTTGGTCACATCGTTTCACAAAATGGAATTGAGGTGGACAAAGCGAAAATTGATCTTATCTCTACCCTTCCACCACCCAAAAGCATACGAGATGTGCGGTCCTTTTTAGGACACGCAGGATTCTACAGAAGGTTCATAAAGGACTTCAGTTCACTCTCTCGCCCTTTAAATAACCTACTTCAAAAGGAAAATTCATTCGAGTGGAATGAAGAATGTCAAAAAGCCTTTAACACCCTTAAAGGTATGTTGACATGTGCCCCAATAATGCAACCACCTGATTGGAGCCTTCCTTTTGAGATTATGTGCGATGCTAGCGACTATGCTATTGGGGCCGTGTTAGGCCAAAGAAAAGATAAAAAGCCATGTGTCATCTACTATGCAAGTAGAACCCTAAACTCAGCCCAGGCAAACTACACTACCACTGAAAAGGAACTTTTAGCCGTAGTTTTTGCTTTGGAGAAGTTTAGATCCTACTTGATTGGATCCAAGATCATTATATTCACTGACCATGCCGCGCTTAAGTATCTGCTTTCTAAGAAGGATGCTAAACCACGGTTATTAAGATGGATCCTCCTACTCCAAGAATTCGACATAGAAATACGTGATAAGAAAGGAGTAGAAAATGTAGTAGCCGACCATCTCTCTCGACTTGTCCTCACTAATTCCCCTGAAACGACTGCAATCAATGACATGTTCCCTAATGAACAACTTTTTGCTGTTTCCCAATTGCCATGGTATGCAGACATTGCTAACTATCTTGCTACAGGTGCAATTCCTACATATTCGAAAAAACAAGATAAGGATAGATTCTTCACGGAGGTGCGGAAATTTCTATGGGACGACCCATACTTATTCAAGTACTGTCCCGATCAAATCATAAGGAGATGTGTCCCAGATGATGAGCAACAAAGTATCATCTCCTTCTGTCATTCTCAAGCATGTGGTGGTCACTTTTCGGCCAAAAAGACCACAGCGAAAATTCTGCAATGTGGGTTTTATTGGCCCACCATGTTCAAAGACACACATGAGTTTTGCAAAGCATGTGAACCTTGTCAGAAACTAGGAGGAATCTCCCGTAGAAATATGATGCCACTCAATCCCATCTTGATTATCGAAATTTTTTATTGTTGGGGCATCGATTTCATGGGCCCATTCCCATCTTCTTTTGGAAATTTATACATCTTGCTTGCCGTTGATTATGTCTCCAAATGGGTTGAGGCCATTCCTTGCCGGAATAATGACCATAAAACGGTCATTCGATTTTTAAAAGAAAATATTCTTTCCCGATTTGGAACGCCTCGAGTCATCATAAGTGATGGAGGGTCTCACTTTTGCAATCGCCCTTTTGCAGCCTTAATGAAGAAATATGGCGTTACACACAAAGTGAGCACTCCCTATCACCCACAAACTAGTGGACAAGCTGAGATATCCAATAGGGAGATTAAACACATTTTGGAGAAAACGGTGAATCCCGATCGCAAGGATTGGTCACTTCGACTTACCGATGCGCTTTGGGCTTACCGTACTGCCTTTAAAACCCCTATTGGAATGTCTCCCTATAGACTTGTCTATGGGAAGGCTTGTCACTTACCTGTGGAGTTGGAACATAAGGCATATTGGGCTATTAAGAAGATGAATTTCAATTCTGACAAGGCAAGCTCGTTACACAAACTACAATTGAATGAACTTGCAGAAATCTGGAATGACGCTTATGAGAATGCGAGAATTTACAAGGACAAGACGAAGATATTCCATGATAAGAATATTCTTCGCAAGACATTCACGATCAACCAAAAAGTCCTCATGTATAATTCTCGCTTACATCTATTTCCGGGAAAACTGAAATCTCGATGGACCGGTCCCTACATTGTGCAAACTGTTTATCTGTATGGGACTGTCGAGCTGTTGAATCCGAGGAACGGCAACATTTTCAAAGCAAATGGACAGCGATTAAAGCCGTTCTTTGAGAAATTCCCTTCAGAAGGTATGTCCATACCTCTAAATGATCCTGTGTATCAGGATGATTGATCTCCTAGTCTGATGGAGGTATAGAGTAGTTAGGATTAGGATTTCGCTGCTTTTGTTTTCTTTTTCATAGGTTTGTTAGAAGGAGGAAGAATTCCACTTTTCACTCTCACAGGTACTATCATTCCTCACTCCCTTTTATTTTCAAATTGCTCTCATGTTTTGCTCATGGCATATCTTTTACATTGAGGACAATGCAAGATTTGGTTGGGGGGGTGGTGTAGGATCGCTTGGATGAATCCAGCGTTTTGCAACATTTCAAGCAATTATGTGGAAATTTTTTGATTTCTCAAAAATTTGAAACTCTTTTGGAAAACACCGAGTCTATGCATTCGAGTTGATATGAGCATAAGAGGAGGAGATATGAAGTGTATAAGGCTGGATGTCTGGAGTCTCTCATTGCATAATGGTTTTATATGTGAACTCCCCTATTTTTGTGATTGATAGAAAATCTGAACACTTTTACACCTAGTTCACATTACACGATTTTCATGAGTTGAAGGGATTATGTGATTTATGGATTAGCTAGACTTTAAATTAAGGTATTGAGAAATCAGGCCGGGGTACTTTGTCCATCCTTGTCCATGGGAAAATAATGAAAGATATGGATTTCTAAAAATCTTATCTAATTTAAAAAGAAAAAGGAAAAGGAAGGATGAAATTGGGAATGTGGAAAAACGGTGGAAAATTCCGATTAGGGCTACCTACTACCAACCGGGGGATGGTCTACCCGTAACCAAAGCCGAAAATGGAACGTAGTGTGAAAGTCGTCGGAAGGACGGTAAGGCAAATTCCTTCGTTGGCTTGATGTGGCTCTATGTACCTTGAGTTCTATAGTCTAGTTGATCTATGAAGAAGATAATCCTAGAAACCCGTGGAATGAATTTTCACTACCCACACTAGGATGAATTTGTTCAATTCCCTCTATTTATCAACCAATCAGTGGGAATCTCATATGAATGCCTATTATGTCTTGAGGATTTACGGTTCCAACCTTTGACGCCTAATCTTTCTGAATCTTACACTTATGAACCTTGGAATGTATAGAAGGATTGTTTCTGAAAGAGAGTTGAGTTTGAAGAATGAGATTAACTTCACGCATGTTTTGCTCGGGACTAGCAAAATGCTGGTTGGGGGGTGTGTTGAGCTCTTAATTGTGCATATTCTAACCCCAATTCATCACTCATTGTGCAAGGTTTGTATGGTTTGTAAGCTAATTCAATGCATGTTTTGTGACTACAGGATTGAGGGTGGACTCTACTCAATTGAAGACATAAAGAGCTCACTTGGGATCATTCTGATGAAGAATGTTTGAGGACCAAAGAAGAAAAGAGAGAAAGAACTAAAGAAGAGAAGAAAGCAGATGAAAGAAAGGAAGAAAATAAGAAGAAAATGAAGCTGACCGGTCGTGACCGGTCGGCCAAGGAAGCCAGACCGGTCGTGACCGGTCAGCCATGCATGTTGGGCACTACTGAAGAGGACCGACCGGTCATGACCGGTCGGTCATTGTTGCTGGACCAAGGATGAATAGGCCCGACCGGTCATGACCGGTCGGAGGTGCTTGCTGAAGTGTTTTCACTTGAGGCCGACCGGTCTTGACCGGTCGGCCATGTGTACTGACTTAGAAGATTCTAATTTCTTCCCGATTTTCTCTGCGCTGCGTAAGAGTTTCGCAAATTCCCGATTCTTCCGACGTTGTGGAGCCTCCAGACTATAAGAGGACACCTAGGGATCGTTCCTAGGGTATCCTAGAAGGGTACAAGCGAGGTTGGAGGCTGTGGAAGTGAAGATTGGAGTTTCACAACTCCTTTTGGTTTGCTTTGCTGTTTTCATGCTTTTTGTAGTTGTTTCATGTTTCCTTGGATCATGAGCAGCTAAACCTCTTAGCTAGGGCTAAGAGGTGAAGCTTGTAGTGAAACTAAGATGTTTTAATTCGTAGTTAAGTGGTTTTAGTTTGGAATTCATGATTATGAACTAAGGTTTGAAGTTTATACAAGTTTTTAAGTAATTTTTCTTAGTCTTGTGATGACTCATGGATGTTTGGATGAATTACTTATCTTCTTAATTTGTTTGCAACGGTATAGACCTGTATGATCCGAGGAATCGGAGTGCGCTCTAGTACTAAGTTCTTCATAAAGGGACTTCAGGCCAAAGTTCTATTTTAGTTGATTTTTTGGAATATGTAAGGACTGTGCTGGTGATTTGAATCTAGTTCAAATCCTAATCTAGCCTTGTCTTGTGAGAGGACTTGGGGATGGTTATGATTGAGAACTGGACCTATAGAAAAGGGAAATGACCTATGCAAGTGAGCATGCTCAGCTCAGCCTAGATTGAGTGAATCTTATGCATAGAACTTACATATTACAGACTGTTTGGTTTAACAGTTCTATCATCCGACTAGACAGACAGGAATGTCGGTTCTAGTTGAGAGAATAAGAAACCACAGCGGATTGAACATTAAGGATTGCTACAAGTGGATCCTTGAAACCCTAGTACCCTCTTATAATTACTTACTCTCGATTTAATTCAGCTTTTGTTACTCATATCAACTTTATACATCAATCGGATTAGTAGACTTCAATAGACACTTGTGGATGAATTTGTGAGATCCTACATAGTCCCTGTGGATCGACCTCGGTCTTACCGAGATTATTACTACATCGTAACCCTACACTTGGGGAAGCGAACAGCCTACCATTCCGGATCATGTCTATCATTCACCAAGTTATCTTGCATGACGATGGAAACTCCTCTAGTCTTCCTTTTGGGCATCTCATATGCAAACTTGCTAATGCGATTGACATTGTCAGTTCTGATAAAGTTCACAAGCCCATCATTATAAATCGCACCATCATTGCTCATATGGAGCTTACACAAGAAGCCATCCAGAGTCATCATTTGCAGGATCAATAGCATGATCCGGCAGAGCCATCCCAACTGAGGCTCCACTTGTCTCCACTGGCCCTTCCCAGACTTCACCTTCAACTCCTTCCTCTGATCCTTCCCTCGATCCTCGGTCTGCTCCGAGTCGATTCAGTACGCCTCCTCGAGCTTTCTCTCAACATCGATCCCCTTTCGTGGATCCTCCATCATATATTGCTGAGCTTCGCCAGCATCAGGAGCATCTATTTCAGCGACTTGACAGAATCGAGTAGAGCGAGCATCAGATTTTACAGGGACAGGCCACTCTTCTTGTACAGCAGGAGGCCATTGTGACTCGCCTCACACAGTTGGAGAGACGGATGGAGATGTGGGAGCGTGCGACACGTGGGGATGTTCCACCCCCCGATCTGGGAGATGGATCAGATTCCTAGTCTCATGTCTTGGTCACAGTTTCCTTTTTGTATGACCAATGACATCGTCTGGATTTCATGTATTATTTTTCTATGGGTTTGACTGTATATTTTGCATGGATTAACGCATATCTAAATTGGGCTGCTTGCCCATTTTGGTGTATGTATGGATGCTATTTCTGTTCACTCTAGTCATATCTTTTTCTCTTGATGAGCTCTTGATCCTTATTGCATATTTGTGGGAGGTTGGATGGTTCGGGTATATTTGCCCTTTTTAGGTCATGATTTGTGTTCTTTATGTGTCTGGATATACATCTGGAGGGGTGGTTGGTTGATTGGGCTATAAGCCCTCTATGCTTTCATGATTACTTGTATATCTAGCATGTTTCGTTCTTTAAATCTCCTCAGGGCTTCAATTTCTATATCTCTTCCCTGTTTTATGTGATTGACATATTTTCGGCGCTAGCCATACAACTTTCTTAGGCATATCTTTTTGCTGACTAACTCTTGTCAATTACTAACAAAAAGGGGGAGAATCATCCCACCTAGAAGGTTCGATTATATCTTTTGTAGGAATATGTAGGTGCAAGCATTGAGGGGGAGATTTTGAAGAAAATCGAGTCTGTACATGTCCTTTTGTAAAGATCATTTTGTATATCTGTATAGACATGTAATTGGGTGTATATTTCTTTCTGTTTATGGGCCCATCAGGATAAGGAAGTCATTATGTGTCTAGGATAGATGTTTTGTCACGTAATTGACAAAGGGGGAGATTATTAGTACATTTTATTTTGTCAATTGTCGTGTTGGTTGGTCGAGTCTTGTCGTGTGAGCCCCAGTCGAAGATTTGAAGCTCAAGACTTGAAGATTATGCTTCTTCCCTTGCTCAAGCTCAAGTAGAAACAAGATCTCAGGTAAGTTGCATATAGATCGACCTTAGGAAACCCAAAACATCAATGAATGGCGTAATTACCGACTTAACTCATCCCATTCCTTCTCGACCCTAGCACAAGTTGTTCAGACTTGTATGTCCATGGCAGGTGCTAATCATGATTGAAAACATGTCCAAACATTGGACTTCATGCACCATCACCTCATGCTGAATATCCAGCTGAGATGCCATGTTATCAGATTGCCGACCGGTCTGGACTAATCGGATGGTCCATTGAACTAGTTTGCTGATGTGTTGAAGATCACCTAAGGTAGCCGACTGGTCATGACCGGTTGGACTGACCCTTCCATCTTTCCAGCAGCCACTTCATGTTATTGCATGTCTTGCTGAATAGGCAACCGACTGGTCTTGACCAGTCGGTCCAACATTGCAATTCAGTACAGCAACCTTACTGTAATAATAGCAGCAAGACAGCCGACTGGTCTTAACTGGTCGGCCAGGCACATTAAATAGACAGCAACCTTACTGTGAGAAATTCAGCTGGACAGCCGACCTGTCTTGACCGGTCGGCCAGTAGTTCAAAACCTGTCCAGCAGCAGCAGGCACATCAAATGAGGTCAGTGACCTTGCTGTGTGATATAAAACTAGACAACCGACCGGTCTTGATCGGTCGGCCAGAAGTTCAAATGTGTCCAGCAGTGTACTGCATTGCTCCAGAAAGGCAGCCGACTGGTCTTGACCGATCGGACTGCATGTTGCAGTGAATCCAGCAAGTCTATCTGACCGGTCTTAACCGGTTGGTCTGACCCAAATGAGGGCCATCCTTTTGAATTACGACCGGTCTGTCCGACCGGTTGAGACCTCTCTCTGACAGGTCGGACATGACCGTTTTTTATCCGTTGGGGCCATCATTTGGGGTTCTATATAGCCATATCTTGGGGTCTTTCTTGGCATGCATTCAACACCCATCAAGAGCTAAGTGAGAGAGTCTTTACTCACATCTTCCTACCCTCCTTACTCTTAACTCCCTTGAGTTCATCATTCAAACCTAGCCATTAATGGCTTGTCATTGAGTATTCAAAGCTCGGCTTGAAGTATGAACTCAAGATATGTATTCATGGCTGACCTACCTTCGAAATATCTTTGTGAGGTCATTTATAGCCATTAAATGCTGAAGTTTGGTAGTTCTCTCATAACCATTGCATTGAATAGGCAAGAGGAACTTGACCATCTCTCTCCCAACTACTCAGCATAATCATACACACATCATTTGCATCGGTAGCTGATCTTGGGAGCACAAAAAGAAGCTGAAGCACGTGGAGCTGAAGCTACTCATCAAAGGCATTGAATCGGGGCTCAATCGTCTAGGTATGTCTAGTATTTGAGAGTTCATTTATTGAATCACTATTCCCTGGATTGGGAAACTCCGGCGGGAGCGTACGTGACCGTCCTTGGATTAGGATTGGTGAGAGTTTGAGATCCAAACTCGTCAAGTCCCTAGATTGGGCCATCAGCGGATGGTAAACGCGGTCCTAGATCAAAGGATGTTAAGGTTGATGGTTAACCTGATTTAAAACCACGACTATAGTGAAATTCGGTGGTCTCATAGGTTGAAATCGTGAACCGGGAGTGGAGTAGGGAAACCGAACCACTATAAATCGTTGTGCATTGTGAGATTGAATGATTGCTATGTGTTGAATGGTTTGGTCAATCATGAATGCTAACTGTTTGATGAAATGCCTATGATAGTCTTTTCTTGCAAATTAATCATACAAATGCCTTGAATGTTCTTGTGATAATCTTAGTTGATAAGATTGACTTGATTTAGTTTAAAATTATAATTGGAAATTTAAAAAGTCCTATTCACCCCTCTCTAGGACATTAAGCATATCTCTGAGTATCTCTACAAGCGGTAAAATCACAATTTCAAAGAACTCCTAGAGCAAGGATTTATTCGCCTCAGCGTATCTCCCTGGGTCGCACCTGTCCTCTTTGTACAGAAAAAGGATGGTTCGCTTTGCCAGTGTATTGATTATAGAAAGTTGAACTAAGCCACTATTAAGAACAAGTATCCTCTTCCGCGCATAGATGATCTTTTCGACCAGTTGAGATGAGCCTAGTTTTTTTTCGAAGATTGATTTAAGGTTCGGGTACCATCAGTTAAGAGTGAGAGAGGTAGATATTTCCAAAATGGCATTTAGAACGAGGTATGGACATTATGGTTTGTTGTCATGCCCTTGGGATTGACAAACGCCCTAGCAGTATTCATGGACCTGATAAACCATATATTCAAGTCCTACTTAGATAAATTCATTATTGTTTTCATCGATGATATCCCCATCTACTCGAAGAGTAACGAAGAGCACGCCAAGCATCTAAAAATAGCTCTACAGACGCTGAAGGACAACCAATTGTATGCTAAGCTAAAGAAATCTGATTTCTGGGAAGAAGAATTGAAGTTCCTTGGTCATGTAGTCACCCGTGATGGGATAGCAGTCGACCAGTCCAAAGTCGAGGCGGTTCGTCAATGGATCCAACCTACCTCCGTCACCGAAGTGAGAAGTTTCCTAGGGCTCGTAGGATACTATCGTCGTTTCATCAAAGAATTCTCAAAGATCGCTCGCCCCTTGACCGAGTTAACTAGGAAGAATACTCGTTTTGTTTAGAGCATGAAGGCAGAAGAAGCTTTCCAAAGGCTGAAAGAATTGTTAATAACAGCCCTAGTTCTAGTATTGCCCGAAGAAGGAGTAGAATTTGTGGTCCATACTAATGCCTCACGAGCAGGCCTGGGTTGTGTATTGATGCAGGCAGATAAAGAAATAGCTTACGCCTCTCGCCAATTGAGACCACACGAGCAGAGCTATCCCACGCACGACCTAGAATTAGCAGCTGTGATCTTGCCTTGAAGATTTGGAGACATTATTTGTATGGGGAGCAATTCAAGTTAAACATCGACCACAAGAGCCTGAAGTACTTGTTTCAACAGAAAGATCTGAATATGCGTCAACGAAGGTGGATGGAGACACTTAAAGATTTTCGGATAGAGTTGTGCTACAACCCTAGGAAAGCTAATGCAGTGGCTGATACCCTTAGTAGGAAGAAGGTGCATGAGACAACAATGTCTTGCATCCTTAAGAAGTGGGAAATGCTAAATTTTATAAAGGATTTTGATGTAAAATTAAACATTGAGAGCCAAGTAGTAAAAGTGAATAATATTGTAGTAGAACCGACCTTGATGCGTAAAATCATTGATGGTCAGAACCAAGACGATGAATTGCAGAAAATAATGACAAAATTTATGGCCGATGAAAGAAATGTAGATTGGCGAATTGGATCAGATGGGGGCATACGTTTTCATGACCGTCTATGTGTGCCAAATAAACTAAGTTTGAAGAAGGAAGTGATGGACAAAGCACATCGCTCGAAGTTAACGATTCATCCAGGGAGCACGAAGATGTATTATGACATGAAGAGGCAGTACTGGTGGAATAACATGAAGCGAGAGATTGTAGAATACGTATCTAAGTGCCTCACGTGTCAACAGGTAAAGGCCGAGCACAAAAAGCCAGGAGGACTGTTGAAATAACCAGAGATTCCTACGTGGAAGTGGGAGCACATTACTATGACTTCATCACGGGTTTACCCAAGTCGAGAAAGAATCATGACGCCATTTGGGTGATAGTAGATCGCCTCACCAAATCAGCTCACTTTTTCGCAACCCAAGTATCGGCGAAGGTATCAGGAGTTGTATGTGAAAGAAGTTGTACATTTACATGGGGTACCGGTATCGATTATATCAGACAGAGATTCATGCTATACGTCATCATTATAGTCAAAGATGCAACAAGCTATGGGAACGTCACTCAAGTATAGTACAGCCTACCACCCACAAACGGATGGTCAGACAGAACGTGTGAACCAGATCCTGGAAGATACGTTGCGAGCATGTGTATTTGACTTTAAGAGAAGTTGGAAAGATTACCTACCTCTGGCAGAGTTTGCCTATAACAATAGCTTTCAGGCAAGTATAGGTATGGCACCATTTGAAGCACTGTATGGCCGCCCTTGTTACACGCCTCAATGTTGGGCCAAAGTAGGAGATCGAAGCTTGATTGGGCCGGAAATTATTCAAATTACCTCAGAAAAGATTGACATCATTCGAAAGTGCCTAAAAGTAGCTCAAAGCAGGCAAAGAGTTATGCGGATAATCGATGACGGGATCTGGAGTTCAAAGAAGGGGATCATGTATTTTCAAAGATATCGCCTATAAAAGGAATGCTGAGGTTCGGACAGAAAGGAAAGTTAGCCCTCCGTTTCATCGGACCATTCCAGATTCTCCAACGAGTTGGTGAAGTAGCTTATCGTCTGGCCTTGCCCCCGCAGCTAGCAAACGTCCATATCGTTTTTCACATATCGATGTTGAGGAAGTACAACAGAGATGACGCTCAAATGATCGAATGGGAAAAGATCGAAGTACGTAGTGACGGGTCATACATCGAAGAACCACTGCATATCGTGGACCGAAAAGAGCACGTACTAGGAAGAAAAGTCATTCCACTAGTAAAAGTTGTATAGTCATTTCACGGAGAAGAGAAAGCAACTTAGGAGACCAGAGAAGAAATGAAGAAAGCTTATCCACACCTTTTCACTGTACATTCAGGTAACTTCGATGACAAAGTTTAGTTTTAAGGTGGGGGGAGTTGTAACGCCCCGGATTTACCATAATTATTTTTAAAAAAATTGAAATTTATTTCTAATTTTTTTATATTAAATACCGACCGTTAATATTAAAATTCGAATAACGAGTCACCCATATGAGATAAGGTAGAATACCCTTTATTAAAGTTACTTAGAATAACCTCATTAATAACATAGAAGAGTTAGATTTCGTTAAACTTGAATATCTGCAAAAATTATAAAAATGCCATTAGTTAAACTTAAGTTAACCGACCATTTTAAAATACGTTAGTTTCTAGCGATCATTAAGATGTAAAACCCTAGATATAAGCGTTTGGTCATATTTTAACCGTACACGTCGAATTTCAGCCTTCCAATCATCCTACAAATAGGTAAATCAGAAATCGATCTATAAGTGGGCCATCCGATCTCGAATCTGGCCAATTTTTTGTGTCACCCCCTAAAACTGCGCTGCCGACCTGTTGGTCGGAGTGGATTTTATATATACATCACAGTGAGACCCACCATGGCCAAACCTGCTGACCGGGCCAATCAACCCGCGACCGGCCCGTGTCAGGCCCGGCAGAGTTCTTTTTTTACAGTGTATGCGTTGTACGTCCGCTATCGTTGCTGCCGTCCAAGCCGTCCTTTTAGGGGGGGTCATTTTGAAGATCTGAACCGTCCATTCTCTTTCTATGCCAACAAAACTCACTCCTATCAAATTTCATCTCATTCCATTGCGAATCCAACCCGATCTCCTCTTCCCTTCCAACCATTGGAAACTTAGATCTTCCAATCTGAGAAACCTCTTCACATGAGAACTTAGAAAAGTTTCTAAAGGATCCTAAGGATCTTTTATAGCTAATCAACGTGGAGAATCACCTAAAAAACAGAAGTCTCTCCTACCTTGTGTAGAAATTCTCTAGAACCTCCTCTTGTGCTAAAACCCTATCAAACGGCTGTGGAACCTCAGTTTGTGGACCCTACCTGCCTCATTAGACCCATCTAAACCCACCCTAAGTGTCTGATTGTCAGCTAAACCGCCCGTTCAAAAGTTTCTATTCTAAAGTCATTATTTCCTATTTTCTTCTGATGGACCGTTCATCACTTAGTTAGCCTCATTCCAAAATCTGTCACAACCATTTTGTAGCCCATACTTGACTTAACAAACATGTGGAATCTCTCCTCAAACCATATTTGTACACTTTCCAAAATGGCTCGAAAGATGATGTATTTCTACTTTAAACCGCAACCGTTCATCCAAAGATGGTGTAGCTTCTCTAAAACTCTAATTTTGACCCTACCTCTATATATAGGGCCTCTCTTAGCCAGAGGTGACCCTCACCTACGAAGTTTAGAGAGAGAGAGAGAAAGAGAGAGAGAGAGAGAGAGAGAGAGAGAGAGAGAGAGAGAAAGAGAGGAAAGAGAGAGGAGTATCATCTTACTATTCTTTCATCATCATATATCTCTAATAACCGAAGATCATAAGTTGAGAACTCCTTTAAGATTGGGTTAATAATCTCATATTTTGAAAGTTAATGATTCTTATATGCTTTTGTTTACATGTGTTTTTTTATTCTCTCCTTAGTAAGCTATATATAAATGCTTTTAGATACCCTTTTTCCATCTCATGGTGATGAGGACATTCATTGGACTTAGAGAACCAATAAGGAATAGAATGTTTGTTACACATAAGAGATTTGTGTAACCATCTTTAAGGGGACAACCTTTCCTTTCATATTGTATAAAGAATAGTTGTGCTTGTGTAATGGAGATCCTTATTATGTTGTATTCCTTTTATATATGTGGATAGACCCTGATCTGTGGAGATGAATATCAGACACCCGGTTAAGAGGTTGGCCTAACCTGAGACGGTGCTTTTAGCTTGTCCGATTAAGTAGCCACCCTGATCTGTGGTGGTGGTATCAAGATCGCCCGATTAAGTGGTTGTTAAATCCATTTATTATTATTATTATTATTATTATTATTATTATTATTATTATTATTATTATTATATTTACTATTATTATTATTCCTGAAGTTGTTAAGGATCTCCATAAGACTATAGTTGAGCATGGTTGTTATGAACCTTAGTAGTACGGGCCGCCATCCTGAGATGTGATGCGTCGATTACGACTGTTTGGATGAGTGACGAACCATGAGGAAGGATGTGGTGGTACTAAAGGTTGGTTGTACATTAAGTGGCTTGGTGTAAATTGGTAATAATAATAAAGAATAGTTAACTCATGCATGCACGTGACTCCATGTGGGTGTATGGAATTGAGAATAGGATAGAGCGTCCTACTTCTCCCATACACTGTCACGTGTAGATTTGGGCTATGAGCGTCCCGTTTCTCACGTGGTCGGGCAAAACCATGGGCTTGTGTGTTCCAAAACCCCTGGCGGCATGTCTAAGGATTCCTACGATGGGTCATGCATTATCATGCATTGCATTAAGAGTAATGGATGTTTTGTTGTGATTTTTATGTGATTATTATTCTAACCTTAAAGTAGTTCTTCACTATGCCGCTTTTGACTGTGTTTTTGTGAAAAATAATTTAGAACATGTAGGTAACGATCCTCAGGAGCCCGAGCCTCAAGGAGATAAATATGATGGCTCGTGGGAGCAGATGGTGGAAAACGAGACCGCATAGTCCTTCATAGTTCTAGCATTTATTAAGTATTTGAAATTGTAATAAGTCCCAATGGGAGGACATAGTTATGAACATGGTGATTGATTGTATAACGATTACATGGTTTGATGATTTTGTTTAGTTAATGAAATAATATATAAGTTTGGTCCCACCGACTTGTTCATGGTTTCCAAATAGTGTGAAATGTGCATGTTTGTGTGAAAATTATGTAAGGGTATAACCCTCACACATTCTAAATAACTTTGGAAATTCGGCCGTCGCGATGTACACATGAGCCAAAATCTCGGGGTGTTACACCTGTCTTCAGTGTAATTTTCTGCACTTCTTTCTGCTCTCCTTTGCTTTCTTTCTTCCACCCTTTGGCGCTTGGTCTTTTGATCTTCAATGCTTGTAAACAACGTCTCTAAGCCTTCAATTGATGAATTCTCTCTCTCATTCCTATAAGCACAAAATCATGCATTAGTTGGGTCTTTAATCATGTATTTCAAGCATAGTTAGTGATGAAATGGGGTTAGAATATACACATTTAAGAGCTTAACACCAAAGAAGAAACTAAGGGTGGCCGGCGCTTGGACGTTGGCCCTCCGAAGCTTAAGTCAGAGATGATTTGATAGTAAGATGAAGTGTAAAATGTGGGTTTAGAGATTGTGTACCTTTATCATCTGTGGGGCCACTTATAAAGATTTGGGTGATCCAGCCTATGACACAAGCTGTTAAAATCATTGCTGATTTCAGGGGATAAGGTGTTTATCCTGTTAATCCTTAGATAAGGGGATGGCCTAATCACTCTAGACGTCTAGCTGATTACGTCTCTTGATGGAGATCCCTCAGTGGTACGGAACCATGAATAGAAACGAGCCTATATGGGTTGTCGGTACTATGAAACAAACAACCAGTGAGCAGACCTGCTCAGACTTGGAGATGGCCTTGTTTAGCGACCGAGAGCAGAGCTGCTCGCACTCGTAGATGGCCTCGCTTGTTGACCAAGAGCAAAGCTGCTCACATAACAAGAATGTATAGGCGGTCACAGGTCTGAGTGATATACAAGACGTGAGCAGGAAGGCTTGCTAGTTAGATGGTTTAGTCGCGACTTTATAGAGGGGCACTCGCTAGTCATATATCTTTTACACTTCTTCAACGACCAACTTTTATTCTACAACAGATGCCCCCCAAGTCCTTAGCGTTGCGGAGCCAAGCGAAGGACTTGTCTGTATATGTAACCACCTATCTTCGGAGGAGAAGCCGTACATGATTGAGCATACATTTATAGGCGCTAGCTTTTCGCAGCTTTTCAGCTAAGAGAAATGAAGCAGCGCCTGTCACACCTCCCAGGAATTAATCCTCGTGCCCGTTCGACTGTCGTGCTGATTGAAGGGTCGTCGTGTGTCACCCAAATCTGGATGAAATGATTGCCTATAAATATTGGAGTCTGCGGAGATTTGTTCATTTCGAAGTTTATTGGAGATATTAAAAAATTCCCTCTTTCTTCTTCCATCTATTTCTTGGCGTAACCTCTTTGTTGAGGTATTCTTTCTTCTCTCCTTTTCTTCTATCTTCTTTCTATGGCGGGGGATTCTGATAATGAGATAGTTCCTCTGGGGGACGATACCCCGAATTCTTCTAAATCAAACAATGCGAGGGTGCCAGCGGGGAGGTATTCTGCCTCTGGTTATCCTTCGATAATGACGGAAGAACAACTTCCGATTTACAGGAAAGATATCAAATTCCTGACTCCGTCATTCTCAGATTACCCGGAGCAGGAGAAACCGCAGATTCTCCACCATCGGGATGTATTGCCATATATGAATACTTTTTCCGACTTGGTATACGTTTCCCCCTCCATCCTTTCATCCGAAATGTTCTCCACATCTATAAAGATTGCCCCTGGTTAGCTTATAGTAAATGACTGGAGGGTTGTGTTGAGTGCCTATGTCCTCTGAAAGCAAGCAGGGAATGGGGACTTGACCGCTGATGAGTTTTTGAGGATGTACCAACTGAAAATGGCCTCGTCCAATGAGGGTTGGTACTATCTCTGCTTTTGGCACCGGGAGAACATCATGGGGAATCCCACTTCAAATTATCCCCGATGGAGGAGGCAATGGTTTTATATCTCCGGTGACTGGGAGTCTGACGTGGGGTCCAACCCGACATAACGTCAGCCGCTTCTTCTGTGAAGGTGGGTCAATTTTTACTCCTGTGAAAATAGAGAGGGTTTCATCTTTATTACTAAGCTGGTTTTTCTTATATCGTGCAGGCGTTCCTGCTGGGAAGAGGCCCAGCTTGCGAGGGGGGCTCAACGAAAAAATTGTTAAAATCTTTAAGCTTTCGGAGGACGATCGAAATGTCAGCTTGCTCATATACTGCTTCAGTTGTTAAAAATGCCTCCTCACATTATTGAGTCCACACCTAGTTGGTTTTTGCAGTTGTACGTAGGAGCTTGAAAAAGGGAAGGCACTTATCAAAGGCACGCGAGATAAATATGTTTAACGATGCTATTCGACCAGCTAACCGTTGAACTTCTTTGAGAGTGGATGAGGATTGCTTTTCAACCAAGGCCTTAATCTTTTCAAGGTTTTCTTCAATCCCTCACTAACCAACCATGAACCCGAGAAATTTTCTAGCAGAGACTCTAAAAGCACATTTTTTTCTGGATTTAACTTCGTCTGATATTTCCTCATCAGATCGAAAGCTTCTCGGAGATCTGCGAGATGATCATTGGCCACGACGCTTTTCACGAGCATGTCGTCGACGTAAACCTCCATATTCCTACCGATTTATGCAGTAAACATTTTATTGACTAGGCGCTGATAGGTGGCCCCCGCATTCTTTAGACCAAAAGGCATCATCTTATAACAGTATAGACCTCAATCGGTGATAAAGGCAGTATTTTACGATCAGGTGGATGCATCATGATTTGATTGTAACCAGAATAAGCATCCATAAAGCTGAGCAGGGCATGTCCTGCTGTTGAATCGACCAGTTGGTCAATGCGGGGAGTCGGGAAGCTGTCCTTCGAGCACGCCTTGTTTAGATCAGAATAATTTACGCACATCCTCCACTTACCGTTTGCCTTGTGCCCGAGAACGATGTTTGCGACCCACTCTGGGTAGTCAACCTCTTCGACAAAGTTAATGGCCAATAATTTTTCGACCTCGGCTTTAATCACCATCTGCTTTTCAGCTGTGAACGCTTGTCTGCGCTGATGGATAGGTTTAAATTTTGGATCAACATTTAGGCAATGAACTGCAACGTTGGGGTCGATACCTGTTCGCTTCCCCAAGTGTAAGGTTACGATGTAGTAATAATTCGGTAGAAACCGAGATCGTTCTTAGAGACTTGTCAAGGATTCACAAAATTACTTCTAATATTCTCTAATTGAGAGCTAACCAAACAGATTTCTAGGATTGAATATAGATAGAATTCTTAAACTAAGGTGAATGTAATCAATATAAAAGAACACTAGCAGTCCAAGGATCCACTTGTAGTAATCCTTGATGCTTAATTCATTGTGGTTTCCCAATTACACAACTAGAATCGAAATCAAATCCTATCTAGTCGGATGATAAAGCGGTTATAACATACAATCTGTCATATGTGTGATTTATGCATATGATTCCCTCAATTCAAGTTAGGACTTGAGCACACTCAATTGCATAGGTCAATCCTAGTTCCAATAAGTTAAGATCACAATTATAATCATCATTAAACTCTGTCACAAAGCATAACTAGATCATGATTTGAACTTCATTCAAATCATATACACAATCACAATAAGTAGAAATTTCAGAAAAGTAAAACTCTTGGCATGAAGTTCCCACATGAGAATCTAAGTCTAGAGCATCTTGAATCCGATTCCTCGGAGCGTATAGGTCTAGACTCATTCAAAACAATTAAGAACTTAAGCAACTCTTCCAAACATTCATGAGCCATCATAAGATTAAGAAAAGTACATAGAACTTCATTCAAACTTCAACTACTGTTCTTCAATGAAAATTCAACTTGAAACCAAAGCAAACGAATTAAAATATCTTAGATTCACTACAAGCTTCACCTCTTAGCCCTGGCTAAGAGGTTTAGCTGTTCATGATCCAAGGAAACATGAAAATAACTAAAAACATGAACTAGAAAGCAACAAACTAGAGGGAGTTTTAAAACTCCGATTCCGTCTTTCTCCTCCTACCACCTTCGTAGATCTCTTCTAGGATACCTCAGCTACGATCCCTAGGTCCCCTTTTATACTAGAGAGGCTCTACGACCTCAGAATCTTCCAGATTTGCGCATCACTTATGCACTTACGCCTCAAAACTCGGATCTTGCTGAAGAAGTTGTTGGAAAATCGGGTATTCTGCAGAATTATACATGGCCGACTTGTCTTGACCGGTCGGACCCATTTGATGTATGTCCAGAGAGTGCAATGAGGGCCCTGACCTGTTGGCGGACCGGTCTTGACCGGTCGAACCAAAGTATCCTTACTCCAGCGACTTCATACTAGGGAGTAGTGGGATGGCCGACCGGTCTTGACCGGTTGGACCTGTCTAGCAGACTGGTCAAGCCTTCCTTTTTTCCATTTTTTTCTTTCTTTCTCTCTCTTCTCTCCTTCTTTCTTCATGATTCTTTGGCCCACCTTAGGTCTTCATCCAAGGGCTCTAAATATACCTTTATAGTCACCAATTAAGTGAAGTCTCTCTCATTCCTACAATCACAAAACCATGCATGAAGATAGTCTTTAAACATGCGAATCATGCATAGTTAGTGATGTAATGGGGTTAGAATATACACTTTTACGAGCTCAACACACCCCCAACCAGCATTTTGCTAGTCCCGAGCAAAACATGCGTGAAAAAGTTCACTTCTCTAAAACCCAACTCTCCTTCAAAAACTATGCTTCTATATACTCCAAGATGTGTAAGTGCAAAAATCGAAAATACTTAGTGATAGAGGTTGAAACCTTAAGCCTCTCAGAATATAACAAGTGCTCGTATGGAATTCCCGCTGATTGATTGATAAATAGAAAGATTCAAACAATTTAACCTAGTGTGCTCAGTGAATGCTCATCTCATGGATTTCTGGGATCATCTTCTTCATAAATTAGCTAGATTAAGGATCTAAAGGTGTATAGATCAACAACAAGCCTATGACAGGAATTTGCATTACCGTCCTTCCGACGGCTTTCACACTACTTCCCATTTCCGGCTTTGGTTATGGGTAGACTATCCCCCGATTGGTAATAGGTAGCCCTTTCGAAATTTTCCACCATATTTTCAATCATTCCCATATTTTCATCCTTCCTTTCCTTTACATACATATTAGATAGGATTTTTAGAAATTCATATCTTTCGTTATTTTTCCATGGACAAGGATGGACAAAGTACCCCGGCTTAGTTTCTCAACACCTTAAATCTAACCTAACCAATCCACAAATCTACATAATCCCCTCGAACCATGAGAGTCATGTAATGTGAACTGGGTGTAAAAGTGTTCAAAATTTTTATCAATCATAACAATAGAGGAACTCACAAAGAAACCATTATCTTAGAGATGGTTCAAGATGCTCAACATCGCTCACTTTGTATCTCTTTTTCTTATACTTACACCGTCCCGAATACATAGAAACAAAGTTTTCCAATGGAGTTTTGAATTTTCAAAAAAATCTAAAAAATGTACTTCATATTGCTCGAGATGTTACAAAACACTAGATTCATCCTAGTGATCCCACAACCAAATCTTACATTGTCCTCAATGTAAAAGATATGCAATGAGCAAAATATGAGAGCAATTATAAAATAAAGGGAGTGAAGAATGAGAGTACCTGAGAGAACAAACAAAATTGGAATTCTACCTCCTAACAAACCAATGGAAAAACAAACAAAACACAAGATAATCCTAATCCTAAACTACTCTATACCTCCATCAAACTAGGAGATCAAATATCCTGATACACATGATCAATCAGAGGTATGGACATACCTTCTTAGGGAAAGTTCTCAAAGAACGGCTTTAAACGCTGACCATTTGCTTTAAAGATGTTGCCGTTCCTTGGATTCAACAACTCGACAGTCCAATAAGGATAAACAGTTTTCACAATGAAGGGGTCGATCCATCGAGACTTTAATTTCCCTGAACATAAATGTAGTCGAGAATTATACAGAAGGACCTTTTGATTAATCGTGAAGGTCTTACGAAGGATGTTCTTATCACAGAACACCTTCGTCTTGTCCTTATAAATTCTCGCATTTTTATATGCCTCGTTCCGAAGTTTCGCAAGCTCATTCAATTGAAGTCTGTGCAACGAGCTTGCTTTGTCAGAATCAAAATTCTTCTTTTTCACCTAATATGTCCTATGTTCCAACTCCACAGGTAAGTGACAAGCTTTCCCATAGACAAGTCTATAAGGAGACATTCCAATGGGAGTCTTGAAAGTGGTACGGTAAGCCCAGAGTGCATCGGTAAGTCGAAGCGACTAATCTTTGCGATCGGGGTTCACTGTTTTCTCCAAAATATGTTTAATTTTCCTATTGAATATCTCAGCTTGTCCACTTATTTGTGGGTGATAGGGAGTACTCACCTTGTGATTTACGCCATATTTATTCTTTAAAGCTTCAAATGAGCGGTTACAAAAGTGAGACCCTCCATCACTTATAATGACTCGAGGTGTTCCAAACCAGGAAAGGATGTTTTCTTCTAAGAAATGAATGACTATTTTATGGTCATTGTTCCTGATGGAATCGCCCGATCCATTTTGAAACATAATCAACGGCAAGCAAAATACATATATTTTCAAAAGAAGATGGGAATGGACCCATGAAATCAATGCCCCAACAATAAAAAATTTTGATTGGTAAGATGAGATTGAGTGGCATCATATTTCTATGGGATATTCCTTCCAATTTCTAACAAGGCTCACACGTTTTACAAAACTCATGGGTATCCTTAAACATGGTAGGCCAATAAAACCCACATTGCAGAATCTTGGCTGTGGTCTTCTTAGCCGAAAAGTGGCCACCACATGCTTGAGAATGACAAAAGGAGATGATACTTTATTGCTCATCATTCAGCACACATCTCCTTATAATTTGATCGGGACAATACTTGAATAAGTACGGGTCGTCCCACAAGAATTTTCTCACCTCATTGAAGAACTTATCCTTATCTTACTTTTTCCAATGTGTCAGAACTGTACCTGTAGCAAGATAGTTAGCAATGTCCACATACCATGGAAATTGGGAGACTTTAAAAAGTTGTTCATCAAGGAACATGTCATTGATCGCGGTCGTCTCAGGGGAATCAGTGAGAACAAGTCGTGAGAGATGGTCAGCCACAACGTTTTCTACTACCTTTTTGTCTTGTATTTCTATGTCAAATTCTTGGAGTAGGAGGATCCATCTTAACAAGCGTGGCTTAGAATCCTTCTTAAAGAGAAGGTACTTAAGCACGGCATGGTTGGTGAATATGATGATTTTGGATGATCAAGTAGGACCTAAACTTGTCTAAAGCAAAAACTACGGCTAAAAGTTCTTTTTCTGTAGTGGTGTAGTTTGCTTGAGCTGAGTTTAAGGTTCTACTTGCATAGCAGATGACGCATGGCTTCTTCTCTTTTCTTTTTCCTAACACAGCCCCAATAGCATAGTCACTTGCATCATACATAATTTCAAAAGGAAGGCTCCAATCAGGTGGTTGCATTATGGGAACACATGTCAAGATGCCTTTAAGTTAGTCAAAGGCATTTTGATAATCCTCATTCCACTCGAATGAGTTTTCCTTTTGAAGGAGGTTATATAAAGGATGAGAGAGTAAACTAAAGTCATTTATGAACCGTCTATAAAATCTGGTGTGTCCTAAAAAGGACCACACATCTCGTACACTCTTGGGTGGTGAAAGGTTAGAGATAAGATCGATTTTAGCCTTGTTCACCTCGATTCCATTTTGTGAAATGATGTGACCAAGGACAATTCCTTTTTGAACCATGAATTGACATTTCTCCCAATTCAACATGAGGTTCTTTTCTTTGCATCTTTTTAAAATAGTTTTTAACTGCATAAGGCACTCATCAAACTTGTTAAAGTCAAATTGCAATCATCGGAGTTCTCGCGAGGAGCTCGAGACGTGCGAGCACCTTTATGATAATATTCGACTCGCGAGTCCACCTGGTCGAGGCTCTCATGCTGGACAAGTACGGCTCACATTTACCGAGTCATCGAGCCCTTATGGTTGATGATCGAATATTAGGAGTGTACGGAACATCTTTCTCGACCTGTGAGCAGCTCTGCTCGTGGTCATTGAAAGGTGTCGCATCTCAACATGCGAGCATCCTAGCTCGCGAGCATCTCCCATCATGCGAGCATCCTCGGCTCATGAGCAGCTCTCGTCATGTGAGTAGCTCACATCATGCAAGCAGCCCTGGTCCCTGGTCTCTGGCAATGACACCATTCAGCTTATAGTACCAGCAGCCCGTATAGGCCGATTTTGGTTTGTTTCTATCTATAGCTCCGAATCATGGGAGATCTCTATCAAGAGACGTAATCAATTAGACGTACAGAGTGGTTAGCCTATCCCCTTATCTAAGGATTAATAGGATAAGTGCCTTATCCCCAAAAATCAGCAGTAATCTTAATGGCTTACGTAACAGACTGGACCACCCGGATCTGCATAAATAGATAACCTTACAGATGGTAAAGGTACACAATTCACAATCTCAAAACTCCTAAACTATTGGTTTCTTTTACAACCATATCCTATCTGACTTAAGCTTCGGAGGGCTAACGGCTGGACGCCGGCCACCCTTAGTTTTCTCTTATATTCTTTTAGGTTCAACGGAGAGCTGGCTTGAAGGAAGGTGAACATCTGGAGGATCCTGTTACCAAATCCGACGTTAACAGATTGGCGCCGTCTGTGGGAACCATTTGATCGCCAAGATTAGCCACTATCATCACTGATCAAAGTCCTCCCACCATGCCTCCCAAAAAGACAATTCATCCTTCCACTTCAAGGCAGACGCTACCTCAGCCTGACGTTACCGAACCAGCACCCATCCCTCAAACTATTTCGATAGGCATCCCCCAGGGAGATCCCGACGTACCATCACAAAACTCGTTATTTGATACTTCTAGAAATCAAGAGGATGTCATGCGTTTCCTCGGAAACACACTTCTGACCCTTAACGCCAGATTTCAAACTTTGTCTAATCGGCTTGATCAGCATTTTTCGGAGTCTCAGCGACAACCTTCAGAAAGAATTACCAGCAGCAACCTATACCAGTGGCTTTCAGGCATTCCGAGGATGAGCCACAAGTCCAACCGAATCATCCTCCGTCAAATCGAATGCCACTTGGAGACCAAGCCCCGGTAATACCCCCACATTCCATTCACTCCAGCACTTCCCAGCAACAGCAATCTCAGGGGTCCACTGTTGAAACGTCAGGTTATACCTTACCATGGGAAGGGGACCTCAAGAGAATCTATGATCATTTTGATGATATGGAATAACAATATCAGGCAAATCGACCATCTGCTGCTATGGCGTCGATACATCGATCCGAGTCTCCTTTCACCCGCGAGGTCATGGAAGCACCTTTATCTAGGAAGTACCGCATGCCTGTCATCACCCCGTATACAGGTACAGGCAATCCTCTCGAACACCTGGAAACGTATAAGTCCCTTATGGAGCTGGAGGGACATGGGTCAGAAATCATGTGTAGGGCTTTTTCTCTAACCTTAAAGGAGGCAGCTCATACGTGGTTCCGGGGGCTAAAGCCCCGATCAATCGGGTCCTTCACACAGCTATCAGAGCTATTCCTCTCTCAATTCATGGGGAGCATCTATATTAAAAGGCCAGCATCTCACCTAATGGATTTGAAACAGCAGCATGGGGAGACGATAAAGGAGTTTACAGTACGGTTCACTGCAAAAGCCGTCCAAATTGAAGGTTATACCGAAGAAAAATGCCTCACCGCCCTTATAACTGGAATTACAAGCGAGAAATTTAGATTCGCCCTAAATAAGAACCTCCTAAAACCATGATGGAATTCCAAGCAAAAGCTCAGAAATATATCAATGCAGAAGAAGTTGCTTTGGCACATCATGGTATATAGGGCAAGAAGCGTAAGCTAGAGGAAACCTCTCCCCCGGATAGGAAATATCGTCGTGATCGATGGGACCGCTCTCCCAAGAAGATTTATTCTGGTAAATATCATAACTACACTCCTCTCAACCGATCCCCTGAAAAGGTGCTAATGGAGATAAAGTATAAACCATATGTGAAATGGCCTGAAAAGATCAAATCTGATCCCGAAAAGAGAGATAAGAGTAAGTTCTGTTATTTCCACAAAGACCATGGGCATAGTACCCAAGATTGCATTTCTATACGAGATCACATCGAAGCTCTCATTTGGAAAGGTCAACTTCAAGATTATGTTGTTCAGCAAGGTCGGTCGCCTAAAAGGGCGGAAGGCGCATCACACCAGAAGAAGTCACCTCACACTCACACTCCACAAGAAGATGCTGAACCTACCGGGGAGATCCGGACCATAGCCGGAGGACCAGCTAGTGGGGGAGATTCTCAAGCTTTGAGGAAAGCTTACACTCATAAGGCGTCTAAGAAACTCCAACATATCTACTGGTTGGAACAGACACCCAAAAAGTCAGAATTTGGGCATCCTCCAATCTCCTTCTCTCTTGAGGATGTAGAGGGGATCCACTTCCCTCACGAAGACTCCATCGTGGTCACACTAAAGGTATCAAATTATCTGACTCATCATATTATGGTGGATACAGGTAGCTCTGCCGATATTCTCCACTTGGAGGCTTTCAAGAAAATGGCACTCGCAAGAAGTCTGCTCAAACCAGTCTCGACTCCCTTCGTCGGCTTCGGGGGCGAGGTGGTAATGCCGGAAGGAAGCATTGACCTCCGAGTCACCTTTGGAGAAAGTCCAGCGAAAACGACCGTCTTCATTAATTTCCTCGTGGTAGACCAGAGGTCAGCATACAATGCCATTTTGGGACTACCATCGCTCAATAAGGTTGGGGCAGCTTTACATCCTTTATATTTATGCGTCAAATTTCCTACCCCAAATGGTGTTGGGGTTGTACGAGGAAATTAAAAGGAAGCCCGTTCATGTTATGAGATAGCCGTACGAGACTGAAAGAAGGCTCAGACAACACCCGTTATGATGGTGGCACAAGATTCACCAAGCCTTCCGACGGCTACCTCGTTGGATCCAAGAGAAAATGCTCTCCAATCCACTTAACCGAAGACGATTCGTCCAAAGTCGTATACATTGGGTCCTCTTTAACCAGCGTTTTTCGAGAAGATCTGGTCCGTTTTCTCACCGAATACCAAGACGTGTTTGCTTGGTCTCACAAAGATATGCCAGGCATCGACCCTAGCGTCATCGCTCATCGTTTGAACGTTAATCCGAAGTATAAACCTGTCCATCAGCGCCGGCGTGCCTTCACTGCAGAAAGGCAAATGGTAATCAAGGCCAAGGTCGAAAAGTTGCTCGCAGTCAATTTTATAAAAGAAGTCGACTACCCAGAGTGAGTCGCGAACGTGGTCCTCGTTCAAAAAACTAATGGCAAATGGAGGATGTGGGTTAACTATCCCAATTTGAACAAAGCGTGTCCAAAAGACAGCTTCCGGACACCGCGAATCGATCAGCTGGTTGATTCGACGGCAGGGCATGCCGTGCTAAGTTTCATGGACGCCTATTCTGGTTACAATCAGATCATGATGTACCCGCCGGATCGCCAGCACACCTCCTTCATCACCGACCGAGGTCTATATTGCTACCAGGTAATGCCTTTTGGTCTTAAAAATGTAAGGGGTCACATATCAATGCCTCGTCAATAAAATATTCACCGCACAAATCGGCATGAACATGGAGGTTTATGTTGACGACATGCTTGTGAAAAGTGTCGTCGAGGACTGACCATATTGCAGATCTTCGAGAAGCTTTCGACTTGATGAGGAAGTATCAGATGAAGCTAAATCCAGAAAAATGTGCTTTCGGAGTGTCTGCCTGGAAAATTTCTTGGATTTATGGTCGGCCAGTAAGGAATCGAGGCAAATCTTGAAAAGATAAAAGCACTGACCGAGATGAAATCTCTGACCACTCTCAAGGATGTCCAACGCCTGGCTGGTCGCATTGCATCGTTAAACAGGTTCATTTCGCTGGCCTCTGACAAGTGTTTGCCCTTCTTTAAGCTCCTCCGAGCCACCGCCAAATTCGATTGGGAGTGGACCCCGCAATGCGAGGAAGCGTTCCAACAACTGAAGCAATATATGAGTGCACCCCCCATTTTATCTAAACCTGTGGCGCACGAGCAACTTCTTCTTTATTTATCTGTGTCTTCTATGGCCATTAGCGCCGCTTTAATAAGAGAAGATTTCGGGGTACAAAGGCCCATTTATTATGTCAGTCGAGCAATAGTGGATGCTGAAACTCGGTATTCTGATATGGAGAAGTTGGCCCTTGCTTTAGTCACTGTTACCCGCAAATTGCGACCATACTTCCAAGCCCACGTTATATTAGTGCCAACAAACCATTCGTTACGACAGGTTCTTCAGAAACCCGAGGTTTTGGGGCGATTAACTAAATGGGCGGTCAAGATCAGCGAGCACGATATTTCGTTCTGCCCCAGGACCGCAATCAAGGGCCAGGCTGTGGAAGACTTCATCGCCGAATTTATGTATTCCTCTCCCGACGATAATCCCGTGACCAGCGACCAGCCATCCTGGTCACTCTTCGTGGATGGGTCCTCATGGGCCACCGATAGCGGAGCGGGCCTAATTCTAGTTGCTCCAGACGAGTTGCGTTTCCAATATGCTTTACGATTTGATTCTCGCATCTCAAATAATGAAGCAGAATATGAGGCTCTGATCATTGGTCTCGAACTGGCAAACTTCCTCTCAATTTAGAATCTACTCATTCATAGTGACTCTCAGCTCATAGTCAATCACGTACTCAGCGAATTTGAAGCAAAAGAAGGAAGGATGGCCTTATACAAATCTCGAGTGCTCATCCTGCTCGCAAAGCTGAAAAATTATGAAATAATCCACATCCCTCGCGAGAAGAATAAACTCGCAGATTCTTTGGCAAAACTTGCCTCTGCACCAGAATCTGAGTTATCATATTCAATTCCCATCGAGCACCTTCGGACCCCAAGTATCGACCAAGTAACTCCTCTCTCCATGTTGGATGGACCCCATAGTCCTCTATCTCAGAGATGGATATCTTCCAGACGACAAGAAATTCGCACGAAAAATTCGTCATCGAGCTGCCAGGTATACTTTACAAAATAGAACGTTATTACGTAAGAGTTTCTCTTTGCCCTATTTAAGGTGTCTTCACCCAGAAGAAGCACATCGTGTTTTAGATGAAATACACCAGGGGGCATGTGGTAACCACCCAAAGGGACGATCTCTAGCATATAAGACGATGAGGCAAGGATACTACTGGCCCACTATGAAGGCAGATGCGATCGAATTCTCTAAAAAATGTGACAAGTGCCAACGATATTCTCCTATACATCACGTACCGTCTGAGCAAATGACGCCAATGGATAGCCCTTGGCCCCTCGCCCAATGGGGAGTCGATATCATCGGACCATTGCTTATCGGGAAAGGTCAAAACAGGTTCGCGATCGTGGCGGTTGATTACTTCACCAAATGGGCCGAGGTAGAGCCATTAGCCAGAATTACCGAGAAACAGACCACTAAGTTCGTATGGAGGAATATCGTATGCCATTATGGGCTCCCCCACACTATAATCACCGACAATGGAAAGCAATTCGACAACGTCGCTTTCGATGAATTTTGTGAAAAATGGAAGATATGCAATATCCGCACCTCTCCATATCATCCTCAGGCAAATGGGCAAGTTGAAGCAGTGAATAAAATCATCAAGCATCATTTAAAGACCAAGCTCGGTGAGTGTAAAGGCATGTGGCCAGAACTCCTGCCAGAAGTCTTATGAGCATATAGGACTACGACTCGTACATCAACAAGTGAAACTCCTTTCTCCTTGACATTCGGTACCGACGCAGTAGTACCAGTTGAAATCCAAGTACCTTCGTATCGAATCGAGCAGTATGATTCTACTTGTAATCAGAAAGGTCTTCGACTTCATCTCGATCTCTTGGAAGAGCGAAGAGACGCCTCCCAGATGCGAGCAGCAGCGTATCAGCAATGCATCGCTCGCTATCATAATGCTAAAGTTCGGCCTAGAGGCTTCCAGCTCGGCGATTTAGTCCTCAGACAAAACCTCGGAGCTCCTGTTTGTTCGCTGGATCCAAATTGGGAAGGCCTTTATCGAGTCATCAAAATTGTGCGACCCGGTACCTATTATCTTGAAGATATGCAGGCAAGACCCGTACGTCGCCCTTGGCATGTGGAACATTTGCTACGGTATTTCCCTTAATTCGATGTAATGTTGAACGACATTCGAATAAATATCAATCAATGACAGTACTTTTGGTCGCTACTCCATTTAATTGGACCCGAATAGCCCCGAAGAGAATATCCATGATCTCTTGGCCAATTGCCTACCCTTGGTAGGGTTAAAATTAATATTTTGGTCACTACATTTTTTCAGACCCGAATAGCCCCAAAGAGAATACATACACTCTCTTGGCCAATCACCTATCCTTGATAGGGTCAAAGCCTTAATCGATAGATCAGTCTATCTCCACACGGACATGGTGTAAGACCCGTACCCTGAATTGCCCTCCGTACGTTTAGTTTCCGGTACCGGTACGTCCTGGATGGACCAGATTAGCGAGCCTTGATCGCGACCCTATTTTAGTACCGCATCGACCCAAGACCTATACCCCAACGACCGTGTAGGCGCTGCGATTCCAACGCCGCGCGGCACGCCTCATTGCGATACCCGGTGTGAAAGATGCGTACTTTTGCGCAATCCGAGGTGGGCCGCGCAACGCGCGTGTGGCGTGGGCCCCACTTGTAAAAATCTCAACAACATGTCAAATCAATCACCATCACCCTCACCCATACCCCTATCATTACCCTAGCCTACACACACCATACCTATCCCATTCCTCTCTCACCAAAGTCAACTCCAACCCATCCCTCCCATGTCCTCTCCCATCATCATCATCATCACCTAATGTACCCCCCTCTCTCCCATACAAGAGCCATACGTAGGGGGGGTGGCCTTCTCATTTTTCATATTTGCAAGGAGAGAGAAAGAGATTTGAGAGAGAGAGAGAAGAGAAAGAAGAGAGAGAAGTAGATAGATTTAGAGGGAGATCAAGAGAGAGAAAGAGAGAGTTAGAGAGATTAAAGGAGGAGATCAAGCTTGGAGGACCCCGATCATCATCCGGACCTTCCGATCGGCAATCCAACCGTCCAACCATCATTGTGAGTGCAAACCTCCCTCTTTTTTTTGTTTATCTTTCATTTTCTTTCCTTGGGCCCACCTCGTGATGGACAGTTAGATGGATGAGTTGGATCATCCACGAATGGGCCCCACTTAGCTATAATAATAATATATATAAAAAAAAGAAAAGAAAAAGAAAAACCTTTGGCCGCTGGACAGTCAGCGTCCTCTGGACGCTGTTGCCCAGCAGCGCCTAGCCTTTGGGCGTTGACCGTGGGTCCCCCCTCGTGGGAGCCACCTTGATGCATGTAGTTGATCCACGCCGTCCGTTTGTTTCTCCAGCCCATTTTATGTCTGGACACCAAGAATAAAGTAGATCCAGATCTCGGGTGGACCACACCATCGAAAATAGTGGAGAACACAATGTCCACTATTAAAACTACCATGGCCCACCGTGACGTTTGTAGACAGAATCACCTGCCCAATATTGGGCTTATTAGGTCCCCAACGAGCTGGAAAACCTGATGGATGGATTGGATCTTCCCTAAGTGGGCCCCACCTGAAATAACTGAGAGAAAAGAAAAAGAAAAAGAAAAAAAGAATAACGTCTAGACGCTGGACGTTCACAGCGTCTGGGACGCTGGAACCGTCCAGCGTCAGGACGGCTGGAATGGGGTCCCCACTCGTGGGACCCACATTGATGTTTTTGTTGTATCCACATCGTCTATTGGTTTTCCCAGATCTTTTAGGGGCCAGGGCCCAAACATGAGTCAGATCCCAATCTTAAACGGACCGCACCATAGAAAACAGTGGGGTGAACGATGTTCACTATCGAAACTTCCTCGGACCACTTTGATGCTTGTGGACCAATTCAACCACCCAATATGGGGCTCTACGGGTCCCCCATGAGCTGGGGAATATGACGAGCGGAGTGGATTGCCCTTATGTGGGCCCCACTCGATCAAAACCGTTCACTCGATCAAAACCATTGAAAAACAAAAGAAAAAGAAAAAGGAAAAGGAGATAAGAAGGGAAGGCGCTGGGAGTACCAACGTCCACGGACGCTGGGCTGCTCGGCCGCCCAATCAATGGCCCACCACGTGGGACCCACCATGATGTATTTGTTCTATCTGAGCCGTTCATCTGTTCTCCCATATCATTTCAGGACCAAGGCCCAAATGTCAAGAAGATCCAGATCTGGGGTGGGCCTCACTACAGAAAACTAGTAGGGACAATGACCCTACCGTTGAAACCTTCCTACGGCCTACCATGACGTTTATTTGAGATCCAACCTGGTCATAAGCTCACACACGTGTGTTGGCTGGGCTGCCCAGCCGGTGGCCCACTCATGGGACCCACCTAGAATGTATGTGCTTTATCAATTCCGTCTATATGTCTTTCCAGCTCATTTTAGTGGCTGAGCCCAAAATCTAAGCATATCCAAATGTCAAGTGGGCCATGCCACAGGAAATAGTGGGAATAATGATTTCCACCGTTGAGACCTTCCCAGGCCCTATAGTCATGTTTATTTGTCATTCAACCTGTTCATCAGATCACATGGATACGGATATAAGAGAAAACCAAAAATATCAGTTTGATTCAAAACTTTAGGGGCCATTTGGGTACCACGCTCCAAGCAGCGTGCAGGTGGCCCACCTTGTGGGTCCCACCACGATGCATCTGTTTTATCTATGCCGACCATCTATTTTTTCATATTATTTTAGGGCCGTGGGCCAGCTCATAATGAGGTAAATACAAACCTCAAGTGGACCACATTGTAGGAAACAGTGGTCATTGACGCCCACCTTTGAAACCTTCCTTGGGGCCATTGTAATGTTTATTTATCCATCTAACTAAAGGTGATGGGGCCCAACTTTGGGTCCCACCTTGATGAATGTTGGGTATACCTTGTCATTCTTCTTGGCAGGGGTGTGGGCCCAGTCTTGAGTGGGCCACATGTAGGAAATAAGGGTGGTTGAACGCCTACCATTGAAAACTTTACAGGACCCATCTGTTATGTTTATTTGCCATTCTTCCTGTTCATAAGTCACCCAGCCATGGGTGGGGTTCCACACGTGTGGTGTGCGGGCCCCATAGGACGAGTATGGGGCTCATCCTTGACGTTCGTATGTCATCTAGGCCATCCATTATATGGAGCCTATCTTGTAGTATGAGGTTACACCTGTCGTCCCTTGTTGGACCTCATTGTATTGACCATCTATCTCAGATTACCCTACCATGTATGATTCTCGGTCATGACCTGTCTATCTTGCAACCCGTTCTATGACATTCCTTTTACGGACCATTATTGTGTTTATCTCAACTGTACTACAGGATTATGGGTCTCGGCATGATTTTGGGTATTCTACTCTTGCCGCTCAAGTAGGTTCTACCTTTGATGTGTCGGTAGTGTATTCAATCATTTTCTTTCCATTTGGATTATCTGAATGTTGAAGTTTAATCCACACCGTTCAGTTGTTGGACCATTTGCGTTGTTGTATACCATCCAATTAGAGTGCTATATCTTTATGTTTGCTTGTATTATATGTGAATTATTTTTTATGCTATTTTTAGTATGTCTGTTGCCACACGTAGTGTTATTTGGAATACTCTTATGCGATCTATATAGTATATGCTTTGACGATCACTATGCATGTGTGATGAGTATGCATCCCGAATCACCATTGTTAGTTGGGGACCACTAGGGCATAAACGCATTCATAAAGCATTCGAGATGTAGTCGCGCAAATGTAATTCACGTGCTCTCTATCGCAAACCTCTCCAATAGGTATGGGACTATTCGAGGACAGGAATCTATCATCCTGACTTACACTGTATGGTAGGCATAACTTAGCATACCTTGTAGCACTTGGTGCGAGATTCCCTGGCTAGCGACATCCCGCACTATTACTCGATCATTCATATGTGTCCCCTCATCTTAATCATATCTCAAATAAGTTGGACTAGATTGATTTATAGCCATCGTGGTAGATGGACTACTTGTTGGCACTCATACTGTATACTTGACTCATGCATCATGAATGCTTGGCTCATCTGATTGTCTTGTATCAACCGGCCATATCGGTGGTGATTGTCGTGCAGTTCATTACCAGCTGACGGTGACATTGTGTTTGAGATCTTATAGTTTTATGGTGCTCTTTGGAGACTTACACGGGCATGTCGTCCCACGTTTGTATGCATGGTTACATTTCGCACCGTCTGGTTGTGCCGCATATAGCATGGTTACTACGTTGCAACCACAGCTCCATCATGGTTTGCAGAACACCGGAAATATGTGATCTTTAAACTGGATGCCAAAGATGTCCCTGGGTGAAAGTCCCTGATCCCGTTGGTACCAAGGTGGGTGCTCCATTCAAGGACTGGGTGGTTGAATCATACACCAGTATGCCGAATACCAAATGGCGGTGTTTTCCACTGCACGTGGTCAGTTTGGAAGGAGGTCTGACCTAACCTGCCGGAAGAGTGTTGGCAAAGTGGGTTGAGTTTGACCAGCTGTGAGTAGGTCCGCTATTGCACCAGATAGGCTTTGGCATTCTACTGGTGAGTAGTGAGGTCTATGAGACCCCGGTGATGTTCCGCTTCAGAGATGGTATTGGTATCACTGTATGGTGTTGGACGGTCCTAACGTGGGCGGGTGTGATATGGGCGGGGCTGTAAGCCTGGGCGAGCTACCACACTGGGCGAGCTACCAGTTTCGAGTCCTGCATTGCTTACGTGATTGCGTTATGACTGTTCGTATTTGGACCACTGTACTGAGAGGTGGTGATTTGCATACATGCATTGGATCATTGTATGTGACATTAGGCCCTGTAGGCCATTGCATAGTATGAGTATATAGCCTTGGTAGGCTGGTTACCTGTATTGCACGCTTGCATAGCCATGGTAGGCTAGTTATATGTATTGCATGCTTGCATAGCCGTGGTAGACTGGTTATTCATATCACATGATCGAGTAGCCTAATTAGGCGAATTCTTGGTTTAAAGTTCTCATCATGCTTTACTGCTTACTCTGATATTTATCATGCTTGTCATACGCATTGCGCACACACACACGCACTCACAAAGCTTCATTCGAAGCTTATGCACATTTGTTACGCTGCAGGTTATACCAGAGTCTATCAGCAGCGTTGAGTTGGAGTTGGGAGTGCAGTAGCAGGAGGTGCCGGATTGTGCATAGTTTTTATATTTACGCATTGTGTATTTACTTTTCAGTACTGTATTTAAACGATATGATTTAGTGAAAATATTGTGTTTGTCTTTGATGGTACTCATATGGTGATGCTCATGTTTTAAAAAAAAAATCAGACCCTAAAATCCTCCTTGTGGTATCCCAGGATCGGAACCTGACGTGTAGGGTTAGGATCCGAGATCGGGGTACTACGGAGGCTACCACCTCTGAATTCGGGTTATAGCAAATGGACGTCGAGAACCGAATTTGGGGCGTGACACATGGTCACCAAGACCCCCGGATTGAGCCTAACTCATCACTACGTGAGTTAAGTATGAAGGCATTCATTATACAAACAAAGGAAGAACGAAAGAAAGGAAATAAGATGCCAATAACATCATCAAAAGGTGTTTTTTCATTCATTGGAATTGATTACAAATGCAAAATCGATACATGAATAAGCGAAAAAAGGGAAGATAATCATTCTCGCCCATCTGTTGGAGGAGGAGCGGCACTCTCGACTTCAGGGCCCACTTCGGGAACCCCTCCATCTTGAGTGACCTGAGTCACTTCGTTCTCGGCAGCTTCTTTTTTCTCCGCAGCTATGATGGTCGCGACCTTCTCGAATTCGCCCACATCAAAAGATGGGGACATCCGCTGCACCACTCGTAGTGCGAAGTCGCAACCAGCATCGTACGAATTGTATCTCTCTTCGTCGTACAGCTGTGAAGTTCGGAACTCTGTGACGGCTCGAGCTCCTTCTTCAGAGAGCATCTTGAGAAGGGCTACTCTTTCCTCGTCCCATTGGATCGAGTCATCCTTGAGCTGCGTGAGAGTGGAACGCTCTTTATCCAAATTCTCGCTAGCTTCCTTGAGCTGTGACTTGGTCTCTGCGAGCCACTCCTCCAACGAGATCTTGTCTTGGCAGAAGATCTCTCTTTCTCTCTCTGCCTTCTCCTTCAACTGCGCGAGCTTGGCGAAGTTAGAGTCCAAAGCCTGATATCTATCGGTCAGGCCTTCGATCTTTTCAATGAGAATCTTTTTCTCTTCGGTCATCTTCGCGATCAAGGTCTCGCGAGACTTGATGACTTGGTCCCTTCCGTGGACCGCCTTCTCCAGAGCAACCCTTTTCCCGTCAGCCTCATCTATCACACGACAAGCGGCGAGGATGTCGCACTTCGTCCGTAAAATGAGGTCCAAGCCCTACAGAACATAAGAAAGGTTATGAGATAAATACTCGGGAGCAAACAAAGGCAGTAAAACAACAGGATCAAATTGAAAAACATGTTACCTGTACCATCCTTACTCCTGCCTCGACGAAGAGGTTTTCAGGACTTGGCTCGGGAAGGGAGCCAAAGGTCTGGGGGGAGATGTTGTCGAACAAGAACTTGCAAATGGGGTGGAGATGACGAGGAACGGTGAATGATCCGCTTCCAGAGGGCTGGGCTACGACCAGTCCAGTTAGACTCGTGGCTTGAGTAGTAGTTGGCTCGCGAGCAGGAGCCAACTCGCGAGTAGGAGCCAACTCACGAGCAGAAGTCAACTCGCAAGCACCTTTAGTCTCGCGAGATTCTACACCAGGGGGGCAACCTGACCCCGCCCTGTCATCCCTCGGAGAGTTATCGACTATATTAATAACTGGTGGTTTAGGAGGAACCACCAGTGAAGGAGCGACAGGTGCAGGTGCCGCTGGCCCGGCCACCGCAACCTCGAGAAGGGGAGTTTGGGCGACATCCGTCCGATTAGACGGATGAGAAGGACCGGCAAACGTCTTCTTCTGCCTCTTCGAGTTTGTGCCCTTGAGGGGAGGCAACAACCCTCTTTTCTCCCCAGCATTGGTCATTGCAACCTCCTCGCGAGATATCAATCCTGCCGCTGCTAGTCAAGGGGCTGATAGACAAGCCTCGATATGCCTGTCGCGAGCAGGTAACTTGTATACCTTCATGATTTTCTCGTGAATCCCTCCCTTCAAGCTTGGCTTCGTCAAAGTCGGAACACCTACAAATACGAGTATAAGTCAGAGAAGCAGAAATCAGAAAACCCTAAATTAACTCGCAAAAATCTATAAAGTGTGAAACGAAGCCCACCTTCACAGAAAAAGCGGTTTATGCCAGGGCCCCCAGACGTAGATCTTGTCTCAGACTCACAGCTCCCGGAAGCATAAAACCACCATTTTCTCCACCGGGGTAATTTGAAGTGGGCTTCCCCAGGACAAAGTTATCCCGGTGCCAGTAACAGGATAGTACCAGCCTTTGCTGGAGGGCGCCTTCTTAAGTTGGTACATCCGGAGAAATTCTTCGGTGGTTACCTCTCCATTACTGGCTTGGGCCCAAAGAGCAAAGGAACTCAGGACTACCCTCCACCCATTTACTATAAGTTGCCCGGGGGCAATCCTATAGCTCCGAAGTACGCCTCGAATGAAGAGGTGGAGGGGAAGACGTACCCCAAGGATGAAGAAATATTCATATAGGGCAACGCAACCAGGGGGAGGAGAATCCGGGGTTTCTCCCTCTCCAGGTAACCGGAGAACGACTGAGTCAGGGACTTGGTATCTCTCCCATAACTCATTCAACCATTCCTTCGACAGGATGGATGGATGCCCGGATGCTGAGTACCCACCTGCCAGAACCCTCGTATTATTGGAGGAAGAGGATTCCGGGGTGGCATCCCCCAGAGGGACAGTCTCCTCGTCGGAATCTCCAGCCATGAAAATTTTTAAGAAGAAAAGAAGAATGAAGAAACGGAGTTATACCAGGAATACCGGAGGAAGAAGGACCCACCAGGAGAGAGGGAAGAAAGAGGAAGAGTTTTTCGAAAGCTTCGGTGAAATTTCAAAGATTTTGCGGACTCCGTATATTTATAAGCAATCATTCCTCAGGATTCTGCGACACGTGGCGAACGCCCGTTTGGCGCAGTAGTCGAACGGGCATGGCAATTAATTCTTTAATACGTGGCGAGCGTCTCTTCATTTCCTCTCTGCCGAAAAGCTACGGAAGGCTGGCGCTCATTAATGCTAGCCCAATCATGTACGTCTTCGTCTCCAATAAAGGTGTTAAGCGGTTATGCATGCCAGTGAGTAAGTCCTTCCCTTAGATTTCTTGACGGCAAGGACTTGGGGGCATCTCTTTTATAGTCAAATTGCTGTGATCGGAGTTCTCGCAAGAGCTCGAGACGTGCGAGCACCTTTATGATAGTATTCGACTCGCGAGTCCACCTGGTCAAGGCCCGCATGCTGGACAAGTACGGCTCACATTTACCGAGTCATCGAGCCCTTATGGTCGATGATCGAATATTAGGAGAGTACGAAACATCTTTCTCGACCTGTGAGCAGCTCTGCTCGCGGTCATTGAAAGGCGTCACATCTCAACATGCGAGCATCCTAGCTCGAGAGCATCTCCCGTCATGCGAGCATCCTCGGCTCGTGAGCAGCTCTCGTCATGTGAGCAGCTCCCGTCATGCAAGCAGCCCTGGTCCCTAGTCTCTGGCAATGACGCCATTCAGCTTATAGTACCAGCAGCCCGTATAGGCTGATCTTGGTTTGTTTCTATCTATAGCTCCGAACCATGGGGGATCTCTATCAAGAGACGTAATCAATTAGACGTACAGAGTGGTTAGCCTATCCGCTTATCTAAGGATTAATAGGATAAGCGCCTTATCCCTGAAAATCAGCATTAATCTTAATGGCTTACGTAACAAACTGGACCACCCAGATCTGCATAAATAGATAACCTTACAGATGGTAAAGGTACACAATTCACAATCTCAAAAATCTTAAACTATTGGTTTCTTTTACAACCATATCCTATCTAACTTAAGCTTCGGAGGGCTAACGGCTGGACGCGGCCACCCTTAGTTTTCTCTTATATTCTTTCAGGTTCAAAGGAGAGCTGGCTTGAAGGAAGGTGAACATCTGGAGGATCCTGTTACCAAATCCGACGTTAACAAAACTTACAATCAAATACTTAGAAATCGTCCATAAAGACTTCAAGAATCGCCCCCACCATATCAGAAAAAATACTCAACATATAATGCTGAAAATTGGTAGGGGCATTGCATAGTCCAAACGGCATCCTTTGATAAGCAAAAGTGCTGAATGGACATGTGAATGTTATCTTCTCTTGGTCCTCTAGGGCAATCTCTATTTGATTATACCCTAAATATCCATCAAGGAACTAAAAGTTGGAATGAACTGCCAACCTTTCTAAAATTTGATCAACAAATGGTAAGGGGAAGTGGTCTTTCCTCGTAACTGTACTTAGCTTTCTGTAGTCAATGCACATTCTCCAACCGATAGTGACTCTGGTTGGCACGAGTTCATTGTTGGCATTCGCTACGATGGTTGTTCCAGATTTCTTAAGTACCACTTGAGTTGGACTCACCCATTGACTATCGGATATTGGGTAAATGATACCCACATCCAATAGTTTCAATACCTCGGCCTTAACCACCTCCTTCATGTTTGGATTGAGGCGTCTTTGTGGTTGCCTAAATGTCTTTGCATTCTCCTCAAGGTGTATACGATGATTACAAATCAGCGGGTCTATGCCTTTAAGATCCGCAATTGACCATCCAATGGCGCTCTTATGCTCTATTAGAGTGGCTATCAGCCTATTCTCTTGTTCCTCATCCAAGTGGGAAGAAATCATCACCGGATATGTCTCATCTCGACCTAAATAAACATATTTCAAATCAGTGGGTAATGGTTTTAGGTCGAGCTTCGGTGCTTTGATATTGGATGGAAGAGGCTTGCTCTCGCTTAACGGTAAAGGCTTAAATGGTGACTTTCATCTTTTATTATCTAGTACCGGCATAGAATAAAAAATGACATCCATCTCTCTTATCATGTCATCATCAATCTCATGAGAGTGGGCCAAACATGCCTCCAAGGGATCGGAATAGAATGTCAAGAGGGATGTGTCTTTCATGAATGATTCAATCAAATTTATTTCATGGATCTCGTCATCAACATCCCGTGGTTGTTTGCATAAATAAAAAATATTTAGCTCGAGTGTCATATTTCCAAAGGACATTTGTACCAGCCCGTTTCTACAATTGATAATTGAATTTGAAATGGCTAAGAAAGGGCGGCTAAGTATGATAGGAATTTGAGCACTGGTTCCCATCACAGGATGTGTATCCAAGACAATAAAATCCACTGGATAGTAGAATTTATCAACTTGGTGTTCACTTCCCCAAGTGTAGGGTTGCGATGTAGTAATAATCTCGGTAAGACCGAGGTCGATCCACAGGGACTTCTGTAGGAATCCACAAAACACTTCCAATAATTCTACTAAAGAGCCAACAAACAGATTTGTAGAAGATTAATGTAAATAGTAATGTTGAATTAAACTGAAGGTAAACAATTAATAAAAGGCACTAGGGGTTCAAGGATCCAGTTGTAGTAATCCTTGATGCTCAATTCGCTATGGTTTCTCACTTTCTCAACTAGAATCGAAATTAAGTTCTATCTAGTCGGATGATAGAGCAGTTAAAACAATCAACCTGACATATGTATGATCCATGTATATGATTCACTCAATGCAAGCTAGGACGAGCATACTCAATTGCATAAGTCAGTCCCAATTCCAATAGGTTAAGATCACAATCATAACCATCATTAAATCCTATCACAAGACAAAACTAGATCATGATTTAAATTTGATCCAAATCACATACACAGTCTCACATACTTCAGAATTTTCAGAAAAGTAGACTTTTGGTATGAAGATCCCACATGAATATCATAGATCTAGAGTGTATTCCAATTCCTCGGATCATACAAGTCTAGACTAGCTCAAAACAATTAAGAACTCAAGCAATTCTTCTAAACATCCATGAGTCATCATAAGATTAAGAAAAACTACTTAGTACTTGAATTAAACTTCAAACCATTGTTCTTCAATAGAAATCCAACTTAAAACCATATCAAACGAATTGAAACATCTTAGATTCACTACAAACTTCACCTCTTAGCCCTAGCTAAGAGGTTTAGCCGTTCATGATCCAAGGAAACATAAAAACAACTAAACAAAGCATAAAACTATAAAGCAAACTAGGAGGAGTTATAGAACTCTAAAATCAACTTCCACCGTCTCCTACTGTGCTTAATCTATTCTAGGATGCCCTATGAACGATCCCTAGGTCTCCTTTTATAGTGAAGAGGCTCTGCTGTGTCGGAATCATCCAGAAGATGTGTAAGGATACGCAGTGCGCAGAGAAATCTGGAGCTTGTAGAACACGCACTGTTACGCAGACGACCGATCACACAACCGGTCTGAGCTCCTAGACGACCGGTCGCAAAAGCGCAAAAATCGTTCAGAGAGTTTTGGTAATTTCAGAGTCCATAAAATTAATTCAAGGACTGGTCACACGACCGGTCTGAGCAGTGGACGACCGGTCTTGGATGGTCTAGTGAGTTTTGGCCGCAGGGCCCCTCTGTTGAGTGATCGGACCGGTTGGACGACCGGTCCTAGGCTATGGACGACCGGTCGGACGACGGTCTTGGACACATTCTTCTGCTTTCTTTCTTCTTTCCTATGACTTCTTTCTTTCATACTTTGACGCTTAGTCCTTTGATCTTCTTTGCTTGTAAATGGCGTCTTTAAGTCTCCAATTGATGAATCCTCTCTTATCCCTACAATCACAAATTCATGCATTAGATTGGTCTATAAATCATGAAAACCTTGCATAATGAGTGATGAATTGGGGTTAAAATATGCACAATTAAGAGCTCAACACTTGGACAGTGACATCTTCAATCATCCCTCTCGGTATACGAATAGATCTATCAGCGAGTTAAAGTGTGGTTTTGGTGGGTTTTAATTCACCTAACCCAAGTTGTTCATAGACTGAGTATGGGATGAGATTAACAATTGCCCCAAGATCGAGTAAAGCTTGTTTAAGATGGAGGACTACCTGGATCCTTGTATTTTTAGGGTACCTCTTGTTTAATAATGGCACTCAAATTCTCAGTTAAAAGTACTTTGTTGTGAATATTGTGTTTCCTTTTGATTGTACATAATTCCTTCAGAAATGTGGCATAAGATGGTATTTGTTTTATAGTATCAAAAAATGGAATGTTGATCTTTACTTGCTTATAAACCTCTAGGATTTTCAGATTTTTATCTAAAGGTTTGGATGAAATCAACCTTTGGGGAAACAGGGCAACCGACTTGTATTGCCTTTCCGGTTCTTTCTCATGTGGAGTGTTGTTCGAGATATCATCCTTATTGGCAATTTCTGGATCATTAGGCTTTGGAGCCTTCACCGGATTGGATTTATCAATTATTTTGCCACTCGTCAAAGTGGTGATAGCTTGAACATGCTCCGTATTTTGGGAGGATGGGTTGAGGTCTTGTATCTCAAATTGGGTTCTTGGGTTAGGGAGAGGTTGGGCAATGTTAGAACTAGAAAAATCGTTCAAGGCAGTTTTTTCCCGTGTTTCATTATTCTGGGGGAATTTTGAGTATCGAGACATTCATAGACAATCATAAGCAATCACAAAGTGTACGTAAGAGAGATATCGCAAGGCGAATTTTATTCCAGAGATTCTGAGATCTTTTACATTCCAGGCTGTGATATTTGTCACGAGCCGTTAATTACATCAATGGTTGGTCACCTTTGATTAAAAGACAAAAGTAAATGAATGCATACATTATAGATAGATTAAATAAAGCAAATGAGGAAATATCAATGTAAATCATGCACGCCATAGAGAACACAAAGATTTTTTACGTGGAAACCCTTGCGGGAGAAAACCATGGCACAAAGCGACAAAGCTCCACTATGAATAATGTTTGTACAATAGATGGAGTATTCGAGACAAGGCCCGGATAGATCGAGCAGGTGACTAAGTCATCGGGGACTATCGTTTTTTAGTTCATGGTCGTAGAGACCTATTTATTTTCTTGTTATGGACTGAGCCATGTTTCTTAGACAAGCCGGATGTCTATGTCCCATTTTCTTTCGGATTGTCCGGATTGAGAGACTGTCAGGATTCGAGTGGTGCAACTTTGGGCCCGCGCTGTTACTGTGAACAGGTGACTGCTGGAATACATGAACACGATCGAAATATTGATCGGCATAACCTAAAGCCCGCGCCTGTTACTGTGAACAGGTGACCTTAGGAAAGCAGTCCGCAACTGCCTCATCAGCTCGACCGACGGACCCGTTGTCGATGGGTAGGGCATCGACTGTCTTTTTCATAATGGCAATCCATAGCAGTATTTTTCAAGCTTAGTTAGAACTCTTTTGTTTGTGGTTTCTTGTGATAACCATAGTCCCTTTTGGTTAGTCTTGAGCCTCAATCCGGGCTGAATCCTAATTGTGCAATGAACATAATCGATACAAAGTTCCTATAATCAAGGTTGGAGTCTGTCGACTTGTCTTCAGAAGTGATCTCGACCTCGCACCTTCGTTGATAGCTAATACGCAACGAGAGATAAGAAGAGAACCTGCTCACGCGTGTATAAATGTGTAGGGCATTGTAATGAGATAAGGGATTTTCAATGTACAATGAATGTAATTAAATGTATATCATATGAGATTGATTGTATTTGATGAATACAACAGAAGGTATGTCATATGAGAATGAATGTATATGTGAACACAACAATATATATGCCATGTGAAGTTGAGTACATGTCGAGTTAAATGAATGCTAGATTAAGCAAAGATGAGTGCTAGATTAAGCAGAGACGAGTGCTGGATTAAGCAACTAGATTAAGCGTGAATGAATGCTAGATTAAGCAAGATAAGTGTTAATGCATGAAGCAATCAATATTATCTAGTCATAACTCCATTTCTGTACAAATTTGCATTAAAACGATATTCTGGTCATTTCGCTGCCTGAAAATTCTAAGTAAAAATTTGGATTTTTTGTATATCCACAGATCGACCATAAAATATCGTGAATATTTCACCGGACTTTGGTGTTTTGGCATAATTAGGGTATTTTGGATTTTTTGAACGGTTTAGATTCGAAGAAAACCCCTCCAATCAAAAGGCGAACTTTTTGGGGCGTGCCAAAAAGTTGCGATTTGTACTTCGGATGGAAAATCAAAATCTTTGTTGTTAGGAATTTATTTTTTTAGTATTTTTTATTGAATCCAAATGGGGGGGTACTTCCTTATTTACATAAATAACTTAAAGTAAATGGAAACATAAATTAAAATATGACATTTACTTAAACGTTTTTATGTAAATAAGGTGTGCAGTGTGTAGTGCAAGTGCAGGCAGTGCAGAGAGATGTGCAGTGCAGTGCAGAGAGATGTGCAGTGCAGTTCCGGTGTGACCAGTTCAGGCACATGTTGGAAGAGGGCTGGCGCATGTCTATGAGAGTGAGCACATGTAGTAGGGTGGTGGGCGCATGTGACATGGAGTGGGCGCACGTGACCAACATACAAGACGAGAGAGAGAGAGAGACGAGTTCTTCCAGGCGCATGTGGCTCTGCACGTGCGCCTGGTGGGTGGAGATGGGCGCATGTGGCTTCACCACTTTGGCTCACAAAGTTTGGGCGCATGTCCCCCTTGCACTTAGTGCATTCTTCCAATTTTTTGGTAGTTGGATAGTGGGCGCATGTGTCCCTCCTTAGAAGGACGGGCGCATGTATCCCTCCATTGGGGAATGCATCCAAGCGTATGTCTCCCACCTTGGAATGATGGGTGCATGCATTCAGGGGCATATATTTCACCTCAAAAGGGTGGGCGCATGTCCAAAACCCTCAATCTCATCCTCCCCTCCTCTCTCCTCTTCTCTCTCCTTCTCTCTTCTTCTTGAATGCCACTCACACAACCCCTTTATATAGTTGTTGGTTTGGGAATTGTAACGGTTCATATATATCCTCTTATGGTGTGGTCCACTTGAAACTTGGATCAGGTTAATCTTCTGTACTTTGGCACTTGTGGACCACACTGATCCTGTGAACAGGTCAGATTCTCCAAATCACTCAGATGGTGGGCTCTTAGAGGCGCTGGACATTGGTTGATGTTAACAATACGTATGTACCATGAGTTTGCATGGTTTCGTACGTCTTTTGGAAAACCTGTTAGTGGGTCTCCTTTATAGTTCGTGGGCCCCATATCTGAGCGGTTCATTAGTTTAGGGTCTTCATTCTAGGAGGTGGCCTCAAGTTTCACCTAAATCCGAGTTCCAGGTGGGCCATACGAGAGGAAACAGTTCCACCGTTCAATCACCGTTGAAGACTCATGTGGAGCCATAGAAGTATCAGATCAAGCTAGTTTTTATGCATATGACACGTGTGGGCATTTGTGATTCTCTGAATGTTTCAGATGGTTCAAAGGGCATCATGGTGGCCCCACACATGTTTTCAATCAGTAACCAATTTTCAACAACGCTTGGGCGCATGTCTTTATGAGAGTGACTTTTTCCATGTTTGCATGCGTCCACGTGTTTGGTAAACTTTTAGGTGGGTCTAGTCCATAGGTCTAGGATCAAAGCCGTCCATTGGCTCGGGAGTGTTATTCTAGGGGGTGGGCCCAAATTTGAGGCAAATCAGATGTTCATGTGGGCCATACCACAGGAAATAGTGTCACCGTTGTTTTGCCGTTGAATGATATTTGGGGGCCACACAGATATTGGGTCGAGCAACCATTTAATGTTCCATTTGTGTGAACCCCCTAGGATACTCTGGTCGGTCCAGATCTTGGAAAACAATATTGTGGTGGGCCACTAGAGAGGTTTAACCGGTGATCACTCATTTTGGGAGTTGTAATGGTGAGCGTTGATCTTCCTGTGGTGTGTCCCACCTGAGCTTCAGATATGCCTCATACTTAGTCCCAATGGTTAAAATAAGCTATCAAGATGTCTGGGAGGTTTGGATTTCCCTTATGCATCACGATGGGGACCCCACAGCAATAAGCTCTTAAAGTTGTGTTTTTCACAAATTCAGGAGTTTAAAGTGTGAGTTTCACATGCTTTATGTATGTTACCAACTTCCAACCATGGACAATTCTTCCTCCAATGTTTCTCCTGGTGTAGTCTCTCTAGGACTCAGATCTTCTTCATTTTTTGTCCCAAGGGGTAAAATGGGTTGGTGAAACAGATGATTGGCTTAGATCAAGTATATAATCCATGGTGGGGTATAGAGAACAACGTCTGGTGGGAATGTTACCATGGGCAATGTGAACGTACGTACATATTGTGGTTTTATGTATGCACATGATATGTTGGTGGTGTTCAGGCCGTGCATGCATTGCATATGTATGTGAACATGTAGTTTGTGGCATGTATGCATTTGTTGCATGGATGACACGTGTGTTTCATACATGAGTCTTAGGCATGGTCCATGGTTTATATGTGTTGTGCATGCATGTATGAATGGGTTACATGAGAATAGTGTTCTTGCATGGTGTGAATGTATGTATGTTTGAGATATATGCATGGGCATATATGAGAGTTACATTTATACTCAGTGCCTTCATGGGCTTCATACATGGGTAGCACGCATGGGCTGTATGGGTTGCATTCATGGCATGCAAAACAAGGTACATGTGTGTGGCATGTGTGGTTATGCATAGTATGCATGAGTTGGTTGCATGCACGTGATGGCTTAGCTTACGATTGCATGTGCTCATGCGGGCTTTAGGTGTGCATAGCCATACGCACTATTCTCTTGCATGAGTTCTGTGTATTACATGTATGGAAGGTGTTCTATCGCTTTTATGACTATTTTTCGGGTCTTGAACCGATCCAAACCATTCATTTTGAGCCATCATTCACCCTTCTATCATGGGTGAAAATTTGAGCCCCAACAGGCAAGAAGTGTGCCTTTCTCCCTAACACTAGGATGAGATTCAACTCTAGCCATTGAAGTTTTTAAATCATTGATGGCTTGAGATGAATTCTGGTTGAATTTTAATTGTTCTTTCATGAACCCATTAATTTTGTGAGAATTATTCTTATTGTACTCAGCTTGGGCCGAAACGAATGTACCCAATATTTTCTCAAGCGTAGCTTTTGGGTTAGTGTTTGCATTCTCTGATGGACCATTCCTCCAACTGAAGTTGGGATGGTTCTTCCAACCAGAATTATACGTGTTCGAGTTTAGATTCCTAAATGGTCGTTGATAATTATTTATGGCAATTGATTGTTCTTGTAAAACTTCTTGAAACACAGAGATTGTAGGAGAATCCTGTGTTACATGTTGGTTACTGGAATAAATGCCATAAATATTCTCAACTTCCTTAGTCTTTTCTCCCTTCCCTAATTCCATGGCCTCAACTTTTCTTGTGAGGCTAGCCACACGTGCACTTATGTTATCTTTTTTAGAGAGGACATAGATTCCTTCATTTTCTCTTTGCTGGCTTATCTTGGGATTTGCTCGTTTAGTTATATCCCAAGATTGCATTCTCAGCTAAGATATCAAAGTAGTCCCATGCTTTCTCAACTTCCTTATTCATGAATTCTCCATTGTGCATCATCATTATGAATTGGAGCATGGGCGAAGTCAGTCCTTCATAGAAAAAGCTTATTACTCGCCAAATTTCGTAGCCATGATGTGGGCATATGTTTAATAAGTCTTTGAACCTCTCTCAACATTGGAAGAATGTTTCATCCTCTTTTTTAGCAAAATTCATGATTAGACGCCTCAACATACTTATTTTATGAATAGGGAAAAACTTTTTAATGAACTCCTTAGTCATCTCAATCCATGTGCCAATTGATCTTGGTCTCAATGGATGAAGCCAAGCCTTAGCCTCCTCTTTTAGAGAAAAAGGGAATAACCTAAGTCTCACGACATCATCAGATACGTTTGCAAAGTGCAATGTGGTTATTACCTCATTGAATTCCTTGAGATGTTGATATGCGCTTTCATTGTCTAAACCAAGGAACTTGGGAAGGAATTGGATTACTCCCGATTTTATATCGATATTCCCTGCATTATATGAAAAAATTATGCATGAGGGAGTACTCGCTCTTACAGGTTGCAAGTAATCACGTCAAGTTCTCGGTCGAGGAACATTCTCAACTTCATTCTCACCCGTTTCAGTTTAGTTTTGGCCTAGATTTTAATTGGGCCTTGGATCGGTCGAGGAATCTAAACGTTTCTTAGCGCGGGGTTCCTTATCTATCCCCTCAACAATTCCACCTTCACTAATCAGTCAGGTATTAAAATCTCAAACCCAATTTGACATGCAAATATCAGAACAGTAAAAGATTAAAAAGGGTTAGAAAAACCTTTTTGAAGTGACTACTTCGACTCCTAGAATCCCTGTAAAAATAAAACAAAGTAAACAACCTTAGTAAAGACTCCTAAAAATCTCAAGTAGAACTATTTTCAGAAATTTTATGAAAAACCATATAAAATCCCTGGCAGCAGCGCCAAAAACTTGTTCGCTTCCCCAAGTGTAGGGTTGCGATGTAGTAATAATTTGGTAGAGACCGAGATCGTTCTCAGGGACTTGTTAGGAATTCACAAAATTACTTCTAATATTCTCTAATTGAGAGCTAACCAAACAGATTTCTAGAATTGAATGTAGATAGAATTCTTAAACTAAATGTGAATCTAATCAATACAAAAGAGCACTAGGGGTCCAAGGATCCACTTGTAGTAATCCTCGATGCTTAATTCGCTGTGGTTTCCCAATTACACAACTAGAATCGAAATCAAATCCTATCTAGTCGATTATAGAGCGGTTATAACATACAATCTGTCATATGTGTGATTTATGCATATGGTTCCCTCAATTCAACTTAGGACTTGAGCACACTCAATTGCATAGGTCAATCCTAGTTCCAATAAGTTAAGATCACAATTATAATCATCATTAAACTCTGTCACAAAGCATAACTAGATCATGATTTGAACTTCATTCAAATCATATACACAATCACACATAAGCAGAAATTCCATAAAAGTAGAACTCTTGGCATGAAGTTCCCACATGAGAATCTAAGTCTAGAGCATCTTGAATCCAATTCCTCGGAGCGTAGAGGGCTAGACTCATTCAAAACAATTAAGAATTTAAGTAACTCTTCCAAACATCCATGAGCCATCATAAGATTAAGAAAACTATTTAGAACTTCATTCAAACTTCAAACCATTGTTCTTCAATGAAAATTCAACTTAAAACCAAAACAAACGAATTAAAATATCTTAGATTCACTACAAACTTCACCTCTTAGCCCTAGCTAAGAGGTTTAGCCGTTGATCCAACGAAACATGAAAACAACTAAAAACATGAACTAGAAAGCAACAAACTAGAGGGATTTGTAGAACTCCGATTCCGTCTTTCTCCGCCTTCCACCTTCATAGATCTCTTCTAGGATACCTCAACTACGATCCCTAGGTCCCCTTTTATAGTGAAGAGGCTCTACCGCCTCAGAATCTTCTAGATTTGTGTAGCACTTGCGCCTAAAAAATCGGATCTTGCCGAAGAAGTTACTGAAAAATCGGGTATTCTACAAAATTATACATGGCCGACCGGTCTTGACCGGTCGGACCCATCTGATGTATGTCCAGAGAGTGCAGTGGGGACCCCGACCTGTTCGCCGACCGATCGGACCAAAGTATCCTTGCTACAGCGGCTTCATATAAGGGAGTAGTGGGATGGCCGACCGGTCTTGACCGATCAAGCCTTCCTTTTTTCCATTTTTCTTTCTTTCTTTCTTTCTCTCTCTTCTCTCCTTCTTTCTTCATGATTCTTTGGCCCACCTTGGGTCTTCATCCAAGGGCTCTAAATGAAACTTTATAGTCACCAATTGGGTGAAGTCTCTCTCATTCCTACAATCACAAAACCATATATTAATATAGTCATTAAACATGGGAATCATGCATAGTTAGTGGTGTAATGGGGTTAGAATATACACTTTTACAAGCTCAACAATACCTGGCATGTCTTTATGAGACCAGGCGAATACATCTTGATATTCGACCAAGAAGTTGGTCAGATGAATCCGAAAGGCGAAATTTAGAGATGACCTATTATAGACATTTTTGGAAGGATCATCGTTAGATAACTGAATTTCGATCGTCTCTTCTCCTGGTGCTCCTACCTGGTATGTATTTTCCCTTCGGTCCAGGTTTGTTGTTTTGGGAGAACTTGCTGAATCTCCTAAAATCGTCATTATAGGAGCTGCCTGGACTCTTTCGATCTTGTACTGCGATTTCATAACATGCTGGAGCCTCCTTTTGATTTCCTCGAACCACTCCCACTCCGTTCGGAGTGGGGAACTTGATGCATAAGTAGAGAGGGTGTAGAGCCGCTCCTATCTTAGTAAGTGAGGGTCAGCCCACGATGGCATTTATGTCAATTTTCGATCGACCACAAGGAAATTGATGAAAATAGTGACTTTGGTTGGAGCTTCTCCGAATGTGATGGGAAGGTCGATACTTCCCTCTAGCGTCACTACTTCACCTCTAAAATCAACAAGAGGGATCGAGATAGATTTGAGTAGGTTTCTTGAGAGAGCCATCTTGTTGAAAGCTTTAAGGTAAAGGACATCTGCAGAACTACCTGTATCTAACATAATACAATGAGTTACATAATTCGATACATTTAATGCTACGACAATGGAATCTTCATGAGGGAAATGGAGTCCTTCAGCATTTGCATGAGAGAAGGAAATTTGCTGATGGCTCAAGTTTGTCGACCTGGATGATTTCTCCACCCAATAAACGTGTTGAGGCTTCTGGCTCGCCTTTCGAGTATTTACTTTCCTTGAGGCTCATGAGTCTCTTCCACAAGTTAGGTCGCCTACAATAGTTCGAATTTCACCTGCTGGTTCAGTATCTTCCTGTGAAGGACGATGTTGCGGTGACTTTTTCCTCTAGTTCTGATGATCACGACGCGCTGGGGTATCAGATTATTTAGGCGAACGATCTTGTCGTGCAACATAGTCTCGGAGGTGTCCCTTTCGAATGAGGGCTTTGATCAGATCTTTAAGGGATATACAACCTTGAGTATTATGCCCATGATCTTTATGGAAGTAGCAAAACTTTCTTTTGTCTCTTTTTTGGGGACCTGACTTGGTCATTGGGGGCCATTTGACATATGACTTATGTTTGATCTCCATCAATACCTTTTCGGGAGATCGATTGAGAGGTGTATAATTGTGATATTTCCCAGAATAAGACTTCCTTGGAGAACGATCACGTCGGTCACATCGGTATTTCTTATCTGCTGGAGAGATATCTTCAGCCTTTCACTTTTTTCCTGGAACACCATGGCAAGCTAGGGCTACTTCTTCAGCATTAATGTATTTTTAAGCCTTGGCTTAGAACTCAATTATCGTCTTAGTAGGGTTTTTATCTAAGGCGAATCGAAATCTTTCTCTTGTAATGCCCGCTATAAGGGTGGTGAGCCCCTTATCTTTAATATAACCTTTGGTTTGGACTACTTCTTCCGTGAATCGAACGGTGAATTCTTTCATCGTCTCTCCATGCTGCTGCTTCAAATCTGATAGGTGAGATGCAAGTTTTTTGATACGGATGATTCCCATAAACTGAGAAAGAAAGAGATCCGATAACTGAGAGATGGATTCAATGGATCGGGGCTTTAGACCACAGAACCAAGTATGCGCCGCGTCTTTTAGAGTTAAAGAGAAAGCTCTGCACATGATTTCAGAGCTATATCCTTCCAGCTCCATAAGGGATCTATACATCTCTAGATGCTCAAGGGGATCGCCGATACCTGTATATGGAACAATGCTGGGCGTCCGATATTTTTTAGGCAGAGGAGACTCCATTACTTGGCGAGTAAAAGGAGGTTCAGATCGTCAAATCGTCGCTAGAGTGGACGTCGGGAGGTTAGACTGATATCGTTGTTCGATATCAGCGAAATGATCCACAATTTTCTTGAGATCCCCTTCCCAAGGCAGGGTATAACTGGATGTTTCGTCATCAAGTTGTTCTTCAAGCTGACGTTGTCGGGAAGCACTGGAGCGGATAGATTGTGGGCGTTGGTTAGGAACTTGATTACTAAGAGGAATACGATTTGAAGGAGGGTTGGCATGAACTTGTGGTTCATCTAGAGTATGTCTAGAAGCTGCGGGCATAGGTTGTAATGGCGGTTATTCTGGATGTTGCTGCAATTCGAAAAAATGTTGATCGAGCTTATTAGATAGGGCTTGAAATCCAGCCTGGAGAGTAAGAAGGGTATCTCCGACAAAATGCATAACGCCATCAAAGCCGCCAGATATATCTTGGAATGGATTCTGCCCAGGAAGGTTGGGATCTGCAAGAGGAATCCCAGTCAGAATAGCCTGAGGGAGATTGAGAGTTGGCTCAGAGATGTCTGGTGGTAGTAACGCTTGTTTTGAGGTGGAAGGATGAGCCATTTTCTTAAGAGGCATAACGGAAGGTGACAATTTGTAATGAGAACGAATTGACTACTCGTTCCCACAGACGGTGCCAATCTGTTAACGTCAGATTCTGGTAATGGGTCCCTCCCAAGCTTATGCTCTTCATGAAGTGAGCTTCCCTCCAAACCTGAAAGCCAAAGAAGAAACTAAGGGTGGCTAGCGCTTGGCCGTCGGCCCTACGAAGATTAAGTCAGAGATGATTTGATAGTAAGATAAAGTATGAAATGTGGGTTTAGAGATTGTGTACCTTTATCATTTGTGGGGCCATCTACTTATAGAGATCTGGGTGATCCCGCCTATTACGCAAGTCGTTAAAATCACTACTGATTTTAGGGGATAAGGTGCTTATCCTGTTAATCCTTAGATAAGGGGATGGCCCAATCACTCTAGACGTCTAGCTAATTACGTCTCTTGATAGAGATCCCCCGTGGTATGGAACCATGAATAGAAACAAGCCAAAGTCGGCCTATATGGGCTGCTGTTACTATGAGACGAACAACCAGTGAGCAGACTTGCACGGACTCGGAGATGGCCTCATTTAGCGACCAAGTGCAGAACTGCTAGCACTCGTAGATGGCCTCGCTTGTCGACCAAGAGTAGAGCTGCTCACATAATGAGAAGGTATAGGCGGTCGTAGGTTTGAGTGAAATATAAGATGTGAGCAGGAAGGCTCGCTAGTAAGATGGTTTGATCGTGACTTTACGGAGAGGCGCTTGCTAGTCAGATGGTTTGATCGTGACTTTACGGAGAGGCGCTCGCTAGTCATATGTCTTTTACACTTCTTCGACGACCAACTTTTATTCTACAATAGTGGATGATGATGAGCCACCCTCGGCTAAATTTTCCAAAACCTTATAAGTTTTCTTGGCTCATTCCAAGGAAGAAGTAATTTTAAATATTGATGAGGCTTTGGAAGAGCCAAATTTTGAAAATTTGATTGACAAGACACCAATCACTGAATTGAACAATTTTGTTATGCAGGAATTTAATTGATTGGTGCTTGACTTGCCTAAGGAGAGACTAATTTCTAAAAGTGTAGTGGTTGAGGACTCGTTTCAACCTGCACAAGTGACTAAGAAGGTCGAAGTTTCCTACACTCTAGAAGAGTGTTTGGCATATTTTGAGGATTGAGGTGATCCTATGATCTGTGACATTGTTAATGCCTTAAGGGAAACTTCACCGGTGCCCACAAAGACTCCTTCCATGGAATATAGCGCTAAAGTATTAATCGTGGAAACACTGGTAGAATCTGAAAATGTGGAGACCATACCGACTTATGAAGAAGAAATACAAGTCTCCACATCCCTTTGGTTTGTTCAAACCGAAGTGCACCATCTCTGGGATGATCTTTACTTGAACAAGTTTTTTCCATACAAGTTGGAAAGAAGATTCATGTTTAATGAATTCCAACCAAAGAAATTCTCCTTTCTTAACACATGGGGTGATAATTTTGAAAAACCCGCTAAAATGTTTTAGCAGGATTTTCAATGGATTAAAATGACAAACAAACCATGTGTATTATGAAGCGGCATGGTGGATGGTATTACCCAAAAATCTTTTACTTTATCTCATAATCCTGCTAGATTCATTCCTTTGGATGATCATGTGTATCAAGATTGACCTCCTAGTCTGACGGAAGTATAGGGTAGTTTTATTAGTTTTAATTGTTTAGTTGTTTGGAGTTATAGACCTTTATGATCAACTCTCTCAGGTACTCTCGTTCTCACTCTTCTTTATTCATTTCAGTGCTCTCATGTCATTAATTATTGAATATATTTTTACATTGAGGACAATGCAAGATTTTGGTTAGAGGTGAGATTCCTAGATGAATCTAGTATTTTGTGACATTTCGAGCAAAATTTTGTAGTAAATTTTTTTTCAAATTTTCTAAAAATTTAAAACCCTTTTGGAAAACCTTGTTTATATGCACTTAGGATGTTACGAGTATGAGAGAAAAAGAGATGAAGTGATAGATTTTGAAAGTTTTGAATTACTTATAATATAATAGTTTTCTATATGAATTTCCCTATTTATACGATCGATAGAATGTTTGAACACTTTTAAGTTTAGTTCACATTACACGATTCTCATGGTTTGAAAGGATTATGTAGACTTATAGATTAGCTAGATTAAGATCTAAGGCGTTAAGGAACCAAGCCGGGGAACTTTGTCCATCCTTGTTCATGTGAAAGTAAGAGAAAAGAACGGATGATATGGATATTTAAAAATCCTATCTCGTGTATATGAAAAGAAAGAAAAAATGGTTATTGTTGAATATGTTATGAATTTTTTTGAAAATGACGTATTACCAACCAAGGGATGGTCTACCCATAACCAAAGCTGGAAATGAGAAGTAGTGTGAAAGTTGTCAAAGGAACGGTAAGGCAAATTCTTGTCATAGGCATTTGGTTGAACTATATACTATTAGATATTTGGTTTCGTTGATTTATGAAGAAGGTAATCCTAGAAATTCATGAGATCAACAATCACTATGCACACTAGACCGCACTTATTTGGATCATTCTATTTTTCAATAAATCGGTGGGGATTCTATGTGAAATAGTTATTATGTTTAGGGAGTTTACGATTTCAACTTCTTATCACTAATTCTCTTTGAATTTTGTGCTTTATATGTCTTAAAGTTTATAATAGAAGTATAGTTTCCAAGAGAGAGTTGTGTTTTTAGAGAAGGGAATTATTTTACACATGTTTTGCTTGGGACTAGCAAAATTTTGGTTGGGGGTGTGTTGAGCTATTAATTTATAGATATTCTAACCCCGTTGCATCACATTTTATGCGTGATTTTCATATATAAAATACTATCTAATGCATGTTTTGTGATTGTAGGAATGAGAGAGAGACTTTACCTATTTTAAGGCTAAAAGAACACATTGGAAGCCATTTGATGATGACTGAAGGTGGGCCAAAAGAGAAAGAAGAAGCAAGGGAAGAAAGGAGAGAAAAGGAGTGAAAAACACCATTTTCAATGGGCTAGACTGGTCAAGACCGGTCGGCCAAGAGGTCCCTACAGTGCCCCGACCGGTCAAGACCGATTGGCTAGCCTCTACAGACCACTCTAGATGTTGTTGGAACTTGCTGGACCTCTTCTAGAACCAGTCCAACCTGTCAAGACCGGTCGAGAAAGGTCGCTACAGTGCCACGACCGGTCAAGATCAGTCAGCCATGTACAAAATTTCAGATTTTTGCACTTTTCTAGTAGCTTGTTCTACAAGCTCCAATTTTTCATGCGCTGCATAAGTAATACGTGGATTCTAGATGTTTCTGAGTCGGTGGAGCTTCTCCATTATTAAAAGGACACCTAGGGTTTGTTCCTAAGGCATCATAAAAGGCTTGGGAAATTGTGGGAGGAGAAGGAGATCACTGTGGAGTGTCTGCAACTCCTCCAAACTCGATTTTTCTATGTTTTTCTTTCTTTTTCCTTTGAATTTTAGTTTAACCTATTGATGGTTGGCTAAACCTCTTAGCTAGGGCTAAGAGGTGAAGCTTTTATTTATTTACAATGCTTAATTTGAATTAGTTCAAGTATTTTTGGTGTAATGAAGAACACTTCTAGTTCAAGTTTGAAATAAAGTTAGTATTTTTAGTTAATCTTCTATCTCTTGTGATTTCTCTTACACGGGATGTTGTGATTTCTGAGATTGCTTAATGGGGTGTTGATTGATAGGATTTTAGGTTCTAGAGATCTTAAATCCATTATGATATGTTGGATGTTAGGAGATCTTAGAACATAAGTTTCCTAAGTGCTTATCTACAATTAAACTAGAAGGGGTTCTTATCTTTTGATTGGATCTGAGATAAATGTTTATGTATTGATTTTAGTTTAAGTTCAATTCATGCTTCTAAATCAAGTCTAGTGATAAGATCTGAGGAAGAATCACGAATATGATCTCAATTGTTTTGTGAAGGATTGGGCTGTGTGATTGAATACGCCCAATGCCTTAGTTGTTATGAGAAAACCATATCAGTGGATGATCCATCTATATTAGATATGTTATGATGATTTGATTGCTCCATATTCCTATTGGATAGGGATAGAACTCCGATTCCAATTAAGTTATTGGCTTGAATGGTTTGAATTGGTATTGTGAATGATTATAAGTGGATCCTTGGCGCTCTAGTGTCTTATTTCCCTAATTTAGTTCTAAAGTAGATAGTTTTATGTTCTTAATTTCCATCTATCGATACAAATTTGAATTTAGCCCATCCTAGTTATGTAATTTAGAATTGTTACGATAATCCCTAAGGATCAACCTTAGCCTAACCGAGAATTATTACTATGTCGCAGCCTTGCACTTGAGGTGAGCGAACAACATGAAAAATCGGAGCTTGTAACACAGGCTGCTGAAAAATCTTGGATTCTGGAGAATTGTACATGGCCGACCGATCATGACCGGTCGGTGTGGTCCTGGGCTTGTTCCAGCAAGCTCCAGCAGTTGCTGGAGTGTGATGCATCAAGTGGTTGACCAGTCATGACCGGTCTAGCCCATTGAATTTTGATTGGATTTTCATTCTTCTCTCTCTCTTCTTCCCTTGCTTCTTCTTTCTTCTTTGGCCCATCTTCAATCATCATAAAATGGCTTCCAAACATGTCCTTTTAGCCATCAAATAGGTGAAGTTGCTCTCTCATTCCTACAATCACAAAACATGCATTAGATAAGTACTTTAAACATGGGAATCATACATAAAGTGTGATGCAATGGGGTTAAAATATGTATAAATTAAGAGCTCAACATAAGGGACTTAACACATAATGTTTAGACCAAAACTGTCTAAATTCAGCCAAGTTTTGAGGCTGGAGACCGGTCTAGCTGCTTAGCCGGTTGGTCGGCCAGACCTCAAAACATGACAAAGACCAAGCTATAAGAAAAACTTAATTGGACCGGTCGTCCAACCAGTCCTGAAGTGTAGCTGACTGGTGAGTCTACCGGTTGGCGACCCATCATTTCTGTCTACCAACAAAACAAAAGTCTGGACCTTAATTCGACCGGTCGTGCAAGGTAGCCGACCAGTCCTCGACCCTCGCTTTTTTTTTCCAGTAAGATATTGGTCCTGGACTCTATAATTCAACCAATTTGGGGACCAAACGGCTGACCGGTTGGGGCCTCAATCTAACCGGTCATTAGGGGTCTCAGACAGGTCGGTTATTAGCCATTTTATATCCGTTGGAGCCCATCTTTTGGCATCTATAAGAGAACATCTTGAGGGCTTTAATGACATGCATTCAACACCCATCAAGAGCATTGTGAGAGATACATTCTCCTACCCTCATTGCTCGTCTTGAGTTCATTATTCAAACCTAACCATTTATGGCCCCTCATTGAGTATTCAAAGCTCGGCTTGAACTATGAACTCAAGCATTGCATTTGTGGCTGACCTAATCATTGAAGCTTCATCTTAAGGTTATTCATAGTTATTGAATGCTCGGATGGTGGTTCCTACATTACCATTGCATTGAATAGGCAAAGGGAACTCCACCACCTTCTCCCAACTACCCGGCATTAGAATATGCATAGCATTTCATCGGTCCGTAGTTGATCTTGGGAGCACAAAAAGGAGCTGAAGCACATTGGAGCTGAAACAACTCATCATAGGCGTTAAATCGGGGCTCAACTACTCTAGGTAGGTCTAGTATTTGAGAGTCCATTTCGTGTATTGAAATTCTCTGGATTGGAAAACTCCAGCGGGAGCATATGTGGCCATCCTTGGATTAGGATTAGTGAGAGTTTGAGATCCAAACTTGGCAAGTCCCTTAGAGGGCCATCGACAGATGGTAAACACGGTCCTATATGCATAGGATATAAAGGTTGATGGTGAACCTAATTTAAAACCACGTTCATAGTGAAATCCAACCACTCAAGGGGTGAGTGGATTAGCCAGGAGTGGAGTAAACCTAACGTCGAACCACTATATATCATTGTGCAATGGATTGAATGATTGTCTCTTCATTACTCTTCATATATCTTTATCTTGCTTATTCTGCTCAATAATTTGAACTTCTACAATCATGCTTTTGTTGTGTTTGATATATTACCAATGATACATATTATCTTGTGAGTCTTCGCACTATACTGAATATGTTCATGTGCTTCTTCTAGCTTAAATATTTGGATTGTTAAATCTCATAATTCCAGTTGATAATTTTAAAAGTCTTATTCACCCTTTTAGGACATTTGACATACTTCTAAGTATTTCTACTAGCGGTAAAACCACAATTTCAGGGTTTACCTATGTGATCCAAGTGATCTAGAGGTATAGGATTGTTTTGGTTTTGAGGGTTAGGGTCACCAAAGCATCTCTTTTACTTGTTCTTCTTCCTTAATGCTTCTTGTTCACTTGACTCTTCGATCTTTAGCTTGCAAAGGTTCAACCGACATTACAATACATGGATGCACGTGATTGACAAATAAGGTGCACTAATACGCCATAGGAAAGTGCACTAACAAATTTTTGTTTGTTATCCAACTTGTTGATAAGGACTTACAGACCTGGATGAAAGGAAAAAAAGCAAATATCAGCTTGATCTAAAACTTTTGTAGCACATAAGTAGTTTTTAATGGTGGTCATTCATCACCACTCTTTCCTGCATTGTGGTATACCTGAGATTCGGACCTTCCTAATTTTTTGGCTTGTGTCCTAAAATGATTTGGAAAATTGGATGTACGAAATGGATTAAATACATACATCATAGTGCACCGTATGCAATCCGAAAAGGCTCTGTAGGCATTTTCATCATTTTAGTAAAAATATCAAAACTAATGGAAGGTACTTAGTTGACAATAACTTGATTAATGAGGTAGCTTAGTGAAAATTTAATTTAGAGAGGTACGGTTTGCAAATACAATATTAATGAGGTACTATTTTGTAAAATTCCCTGTTGTTTAGAGGAAGGACTAAAGAAAAATCATTTTTTCAGGAAATTTATCACAGGAAGGATGACCTCCTCATGCGATTGAGAGCTTCTTCTTCTTCTTTTTCTTTTTTCCCCCCTTCTTCGGAGCTTCTTTCCTTCTTTACAGTTAACCTTATGAAAGTTCCCCCTTTCCAATTGAATTTCCCCTATCATTTATCAACTCAAATATAATTCATAAAAAGTTTTTGTTTTTGCATGAACCCCATCCACGATAATCCCACCATGTGAACCGCTGGATCACCTGAGATGGAAGCTTGTGGCCCCACCACGACGGACACAAGATGGAGGACGCGGATTGGTAACTAACCCCGCCTCTCCCTAGCTATGAACGGACAGGGCCTTTGAGTGGCCACCGTGATGTATGGTTTTCATCCACACCGTCCATTCATTTTGCTATATAAATTTAAGGCAACAGCCAAAAAATGAGGAAGTTCCAAGGCTCAAGTGAACCTAACAGTGGGGATTAAACACCTGCCGTTGAAAACTTTTTGGGGTAACGGAAGTTTTGGATCAATCTGATATTTTTTTGTCCCTTCATCCAGGTGTATGTGACCTTATGAACAGGTTGGAAGGATATTAAGCAACATGGTGGGCCCTAGGAAGGTTTCAACGGTTGGTGTCGCGGAAGGTTTCAACGGTGGGTGTCATTATCAACGCTGCTTCCTGTGGTGCACTACACATAAGTGTTGTAACAGCCTAGTTTTGGGATAGTAATCTAAAATGATATGGAAAAATGGATGGACGGTGTGGATGAAACCCATACATCAAGATGACCCCTCAGAGCCCCTTGTTCGTTCCTAGATGGATGGACGCGAGAAGCGAGATGGGCCAAGCAAAGGAAATAGTAAAAAAAGGGAGTGGAGGGTGGGAGCGGACTTTCCATGAATGGAGAGGAAATGCCCACGTCTCCCCAGGGCGCGAACCTCGTACCGCTGCCGACAGCATACAGAAGAGGAAACTAATATATAAATCAAAATATCAGCACGTGCGGACCCCACTAGGAACGCAGAATGTGAAAAGCGGACATTCGCGGTCGCTCGAACATAATTTTAGTTTCCAATTCTTGCCCTCGCCATACTTGAAAACCTCTAAGGCGTCATCAACAACAAAAGCAAGCCAATGCTGGAATAGAAACGGATCGAGTGGTGGGTCCCACCCGAAAGAGGCTTGGATGAGGAAGCATCGGTGTTATTTATTTATTTATTTATGTAAAACCAGTGAAAATTATAAAAATAAAAATAAAAAAATGAAACTTCTTCATGGCAACCATGTGGTTTTGTTTTTACAGCTTAGATACGTGAAACACGGCTACACTTATTCTAAGAAAACATTTCCATGGCTGGCCGACCTTCCTACCTACCCGTGTTGCTCTCTCTGACATGGGCAACGACTAAACATGCATGAAATCGATCCCCTTCATGCCACTCCATTTTGGGCCTTCATCCCATAAACCAGGCCGATTCACCCCTCAGGTGGGCCATTACTTAAGCCTATAAATTTGTGTGGTAATGGCCCACCTGAGTTACGTAATACCGTGATGACTTTCGAATAAGCGTGTCATCCCGATGAGGCAAATCATCTCTGGAGTACCAAATAACTCCCCTTCTATTCAATTTTGCCCTTAAGGCATGTTTGGGTTCATTGAGTCCAAGTCAAAAGGAAAGGGGAAAAAAAAAAAAAACGTTATTCAATTATGATATTGTAATATGAACACCTGTTTATACAGGCTATTTATGCATCAATAATGAAAATTCTACACTGTAATCTTAAACATATACCTCCATAGGAAGATATTCTCAATGTCGCGATGTCACCAAGAGGGGATCTTAGGGGTCGTTTGGCACCGTAGATTTGGGGGGATTTCAAATCCCCTATCTGTTTGGCACCATAAAATAATCGGAGATTTCAAATCCCCTAAAAAAGAAGGCTTGAAATCCAAGGTGGAAGCTATGATTACATCCACAATCCTCACATGAGTCACATGTGTAACATGTGTGTCACTAGGCTACTAATCTATTGGGCACATGGCCCACTGATGATATTCCAAAACCATTAGATTATCAACTGCATCACTGAAATTACTTCAATAGGATGATCTAAGTAGTCCAAACATTGTCCATGTAAATCAACGATTAAAAATCATTGGTTAGTCGCTTGGTTGTGATCCGATGCTTGTGGCCCATCTAAGGCTTGAAATTTCATCATTTTCAGCCAAAATATATATTTCAATGGGCTTATTACAATCTTTATGTCAAACATTACATATTACACTAATTAAGGATATTAAAGTTGATTTAGTAATTAAATTCAAACCCTTGTGAATATATTATGCATAACCACTTTGAATTACATGGGATTTCAAATCCAAGGTGCCAAACACAACTAGGGTATTTCAAATCCAGGAGGTTTCAAATATACTCTCCCAAACATACCCTTAGTCTTCTGCACCTTATACCTTTAGAAAACCTCTTAATAGGACTAGGGTTTTTTGTCAGCGTGGGTGAAATTACTAAGATATTTATTTTTAAGAAAGAGGGTTGAAGAAGCTTTTTACCCATTACATTTCTCCCTTCTAGGGTCTTCACACCGTAAATTTTCACATCTATCTTAAATCACTACAAGAAATAAGACTTTTAGCTGCCACAATTTTTGTAGCTAGAAGTCCTAAAATCGCCACTAAAAGTTTTAGTGGCGACTTTTTCGTCTCCGCTGAGCCGCCGCAATATGTGCTGTGGCTAAAAGTTTTAGCTGCGACTTCAAAAAAAGTTGCCATTAAAAGTCAGACAATTAGCCACGACAAGAATAATGCCACTAAAAGTCCACTTTTAGCCACGACGTTTTCCATAGCTAATTGAAACCAATCTTGTCACTAAAAGTATAAAGTCGCTACTAAAAGTTGTATTTTAGTGGCGGAAAACTTCGCAGCTAATAATCCAATTTTAGTGGCGACTTCTAGTCGCAGCTAATCGTTTACTTTTAATGACGACTTTTAAAAGTCGCGGGTAAACAATAGACTTTTAGCCGCAAAAATTTTCATTGCTAAACGTTTTAAAAGCGCCACTAAAAATTTAGTGACAATTTTTCTGTCGCCGCTGAACCGCTGCAATATATGCTGTCGCTAAATATTTTAGCCGCGATTCAGAAAAGTAACCACTAAAAGTGTCTTTTAACCGCGACGTTTCCCGCCACTAATTGAAACAATGCTTGTCACTGAAAGTTTAAAGTCACCATGGCTAAAAGTCAAATTTCAGTGACAACTTCTAGTCGCAGCTAAACATTTACTTTTAGTAACGACGTTCAAAAGACGCGGCTAAAATATAGTTGTAGCTAAAAATTCACCTTCGGTGGCAACTTCTAGTCATAGCTACAAGTTTACATTTAGTGACGACTTTTAAATGTCGCAGTAAAAATGAACTTTTAGTGGCAAATTTTAGTCGCAACTTTATGTTGTTGGTCAAACTTTTAGTGACCACTTTTTATAGTTGCGGCTCTATATTTTTATCTTTAATGCATCTATTTTGATAAACCTACTTATAAATGAAATGATATACCTACTTATATAAAAATGACAATTTACAATTTTAATCACCATTAACCAAGTAAACATAACTTCAAATTTAATTAATATAACTGCAAAATTCTTATATAAACCTAATTGAATTATATGTTTGTGTAGACACCCCACCTTCGGCTATACTGTTGGTAGAGATAGCTGGATGAATGGAGGACCATACCCCCAAATCCCAAGTCCAAACTCAGCCAAACTCACCCTTGTAAGCCCCAATCTATAGCCGAACTCAAGCCTGAACCCAGTCAACCCACTCTTAAACATCAGCCTGAAAAACCCCCCATAAGAAAAACCAGTCGAAAAATCCTAAAAAAGTCAAACTCACTGAGTCAACCCACTGAGTTAACCCGCTGAGTCAACCTGCTGAGTCAACCCATCGAGTCAAAACACCGAGTCAACCCGCCGAGTCAAATCACCAAGTTGACCCGCTGAGTCAACTCACCGAGTCAACCCACCGAGTCAAACAGCAGCCCCAAGAAACGACCGTACCACGGGCTGAAAACCGAGGAATGTCCGTACGGTCGCCCAAAAATATTTACGGGTTCTGCCACTGCCCGCTGCTATAAATACCCCCCTCTCCTTCTCATTTCACAACCCACTTCCCCTCTCTTCAGCCCGAGTGCGATCTGTCACTCTACCCCTTAGCCCATTCCTCCACCAAGGAGAGCCCGAGTGAGGAGATCCTAGCCCTGGTCTAGCCCAGCCTGACCACTGGTCCAAGTCTCCCAAGCCATCCAAGTCTTAATCCAGCCACTCGAAGCCAACTCTTGCGACACCTCCGTCCATCTAGTTACTCTTTTTCCAGCATCATCTCATTTGCATCTAGCATAAGTGCAACATTTACTTTTCTTCCAACCCCCCTGCTTCACTGCAAGCACTTTGATCATTCAAACACACAGCATGCATTCCGCATAAAGCACATGTCAGTTCGAGCGTATGCTCTGGGCTTGCCTGTTAGTGGAACCTGCCAATCAGAAACTCTTACTATTCAGACCTGCATTCATGTACATATCACTACAAGCACTTTGATCATTCAAACACACAGCATGCATCTCGCATAAAGCACCTATCAGTTCGAGCGTATGCTCTGGGCTTACCTGTTAGTGGAACTTGCCCATCAGAAACTCTTACTGTTCAGACCTGCATTCATGCATCATGTCATCTATGAGAATGTACGAGGATTAAAACAGACTTTCAAGTATTAGTCCGATTCTGTGAAGTAGAGACCGTACTTCGGTACGGGTAGTGTGTGGGGTGCTTAACCTCTTCCCACCCTGTAACCGTGATCCCTTACCTCGAATCTCTGGCCGCAGATCAATAGGAGTCATTTTAGAGGAAGGAATCTTCGGATCCCCTTCTCTAACGTTTCTACGGGGTCTAGCCGACTGTAGATTCGAAGTAACTGGCTAGTGGCAACTCTGGTCTTATATAAACTCATTTAAACACATCCAGCTTAACACGACAACCAAACAAAGCCCTCGAGAACGAGGCAAGCCAGTGGCACAAATGACGATTCGCACTCACGCATCCACATCCTCTCCTTCTTTTCCCGAAAGGGAAAGGGACGAGAACGTCGTGTGAGAGCGCGGAACGGCGAGGGTCCACAGAATGGCGACTCTGCTAGGGAAGAGCTAGTCCCACTAGTCGTGATTCGACTTGAAAAATAGAATCCTTCCTATACTTGAAAGTCATTAATCCTCATACAATCTCATCTGCAAAACATTCTACCCAAAAAAAAAAAATAGAAAATCCCAAAACCAGAAAAAAAAAATAGAAAATCCCAAAACCCAAAAAGAGTAGAGTATAGTCCTCACCATTGCGCCTCCTCGGGCTCAACGTGTTCGAAAGCAACTTCCCTTCTGCAGCACAATCCGCACTCGGGCTCAGCAAGCCATGTCCGACCATGAAGAAGAAACTCATCTCTTCCCTGCTCTTGAGATGACCGAAGCGCAACCTCCAGCGCAACAGCCAATTGAGAATACGCCAATCATACAAGAATTGGCACAAGGAATGAGAGCAATGCAAGAAATGCTCTTGCAATTCATGCAAGCACAAGCCACCGCAGCAGCCAACAATCAGGTTGGCCCAGTTCAGCAATCTCAGCAGCCATGCCGGGTCCTTCCGGCCTCCAGTTCAAATCAAGCACAACCATCGGAGTCTGCCCAAGACTACCGACAGCAGCCGTCTCAGCCCTTCGCTATGGGGCATCCTCCTCAATACCTCCCCGCGACGACAGGGCCATCTCAGAGCACTCACGTCGCGGGGACTTCCAGTCAGCTTCCAGTCAATCTTACAAATAACAGTCTCAATAGATCTCAGCATGTCCCCGCCGATGGGACCCCTTTTCAATTTCAGCACATCCCCGCCAATGGGATTTCAATTCAATTTCCAGCAATAGGGACATCACTGGCGAATGCCCACAATGGGGGTCAGTGTCAAGCCTACATCAATCAGCGGACAGTGGCGAATACCCAACAAGGGGGTCACTTCCCAGCATCTCAGCCTCCTGCAAACAGGAGCACTTTTCAATTCCAGCACATCCCCGCCGATGGGATCCCAGTTAATTTTCAGCAATCTTCAATTCAACAAACTCCAGTTAATTTCTAGCAATCTTCAATTTAGCAATCTCTAGTTAATTTCCAGCAAGTTCCAGTTCAACCTTCAGTACAGTCTCCAATTCAGTTACAGTCCTTTCAAGCACAAGTTCATCCGAATCCAGTTCAATCATCAAATCAACTTCAGCAACCGGCGGTTGCTTTTCAGCAAGTACATAGGGTCGAAGACTTCGACCACTATGCCGAAGAAGAACGTGCCTTACTCCAAGAGGCACCAGTCGCTCGAACAGATCATTCAGGACTGGACGAGTTGCGAGAGCAGTTCCAGATCTTGCAAAATCAGCTTCAACGACAACAAGGAATCGATCTACCTTCGACCAAGTTCAGAGACTTGTGTCCTTTCCCAGATGCTCAAGTACCTCAAAACTTTGAGGTACCAAAATTCAAAAGATACGATGGCAGCGGTTGTCCCACAGCACATCTCAAGGCCTTCTGTGGAGAGCTGAGTGTAATCTCAGGAAATGAAGGGGCCCTCATTCGTTTGTTCCAAAAATCTCTGAAGGGCGATGCCCTAAATTGGTACACCTCATTGGACTGCCACTGCATCAGGACGTGGGAATAGCTTTCCCAGGCTTTCGTCGACAGATTCGCATACAATCTCAACATGGCACCCAGAAGAGCCGACCTCGCAGCTCTCAGGCAAAGGAGTGATGAAACACTATCTGCCTACGTGGGACGTTGGCGAGCTATGGCAGCCAGAATGCGAACACCTATCGACGACGAAGAACAAATCTCCATGATTGTTCATTCAACATATCCGGGCATATCTAGATATCTCTCTCGCATCCATATGTGAATTTCTCACAGTTGATTCGTGCTGGAGAACAAGTCGAAGCAGCAATCCGTGCCGGGATGATTTCTCCATGGCCTCATCAAACCACTCCAGTCAAGAGGAACAGAGTGGAGAGAAGACCCATCGGATATGGGAGCGGAAACCGCAGCGGTTCTCCTCCCCGCCCGAGAGAGGTAAACAACATCAATACCACCGCTCAGGGTAATCAATATGCTCCCCCGCAGGGACATCAACAGCATCAGCAGAATCAAGTTCAGCATCAACCTCAGAGGTATCAGCCACGATCAAATCCACAACCACAGCCACAACCACCTCGACAGCAGCAGCAGTTTAGAGGAAACGGTCAATACTCATACCAGTAGGCAAAATTATAGGGAGCTCAGGAAGTTCACTCCACTTACTCAGCCACTTAGTCAAGTCATGACTATGCTGGTACAAAAGCAGTTACTCACTCTGATGACACCTAGGCCTCCTCCTCATCCTCTGTCACGCCCCAAACTCGGGGACCGGGCTCACTAAATTCCCGGCTGCCGAATCCGGTGCCAACAGCCTCCGTAGTACCCCATTCTCGGCCCCTAGCTCCCATACGCCAGGTTCTGATCCTGGGATCCCACAAGGAGGATTTTTAAGGTAATTTTTTTTATATATATAGATGAGCATAAACATAAGTATACCAAACCAAAAAGCATCACATCACATATCCACTAAGATAATCTTTTGAGTACAATGATGCAGAAAAAGGAAATACAAGGTATAACTGAAAGCTGGAAAAATCAAATGCGAGCCCCTGTCTCACTGCTGTCGCGCTATAGTATGACCTGCACGTAAACAACGTGCATAAGCTTACTATGAAGCTTAGAGAGTGTGTGGTGTGTGCGCAATGCATATGACAGGTATACAGATATCAGAGTAAGCGAAAATGATGGCAGGCTACACTACCAAGTCTATGAATGTCATTAGCCATCTCGAGGCTATGCAATGCAATGGGCCTATATGGCCGAGTGTCATATGCTAATGATGCCATATGCGCATGTCAATCCTCAACTGTCATATATCATACGGTTTACAACTGGGACATCACCGGGGTCTAGTACACTCCAGACATTGGTTGCCGCCCATCGCGCGCATAACCAAGCGAGTGGAAGAGACCTCACTATCCGCCTCGTCAATGACATATAAGAAAATTCACCCGGCTCGTCGATAGCGAACCCATTCACGAGCTGGTCAAACTCAACCTAGTATATAGCCCTCTGCACCCGGGCGGGTAAGGTCACACTGTAATACCCCAAGTTTTCGAAAATAATTAAATTAACAAATCAGTTAATTAATAAATTATGTCGATTATTGTAAATTAATAAATTGTAGGGAATTCATGTAGGATTCTTTACTAAATTTGCTCAACACAAGCCCTGGATCAGTGTAGAAGTGATAGGTTTATCAAAACTCACCATAAATACAAAAAAATATCATTGATTAAACTTAATTCATATAGACGACTTTAAGTATACCAGTTTCTGACGATCCGTTTCATGTAAAACTTCATATAATAGTTTAGAGACCTAATCTAACCATACACGTCAAATTTCAGCCCTCCGATCATCCTACAAGTACCCTAATCAGAAATCGGGCCATAAGTGGGCCATCTAAACTCGGAACTGTACCAATTTTTGTACCATACCCTAAAAACACGTGGCCTACATGATGGTCGGATCAGATTTCGCTCATACATCACCGTGGGACCCACGTGCACTGTGTGCACGTTAGAATCGCGGTCAACGTGCGTTGACCGCGTGCCCAGCGAAGACGGAACGTCTTCTTCGTCGACGCTGCGGCAGCAGCGCCCGCTGGTGCGCTGGTCGGTCCACACCGTCCGTCAAGGTGGACCCCATCAGAAAATCCACTCCATCTAGTGTGTAGAGCTTCCTTAGGACTACTAAGGGAAGGATGTATCTTTGTAATCCGTGATTGGAGTGGGCCGCAAAAGCTATTGAAACCTATAACTAAACGAGAAAGAATGTGCAAGATCGGGGCCGATTCTACGCATGGGCCCCTGAAACTTAAAAGGATTGGTTGCGTGGACCACACCTACAATTTTAACGGTTTACATAGTACCAAACGTTGATGTAGTGAGAGATCCGAAATCTTGATCTTTCCTTCTCCCACTCAAACTCGGCTACGCTCGTCCGGAGGTTCCGTCCGCATTACGCCACCTTCAGCGTGTCAGTGGGATATAAAAGGGCATGTAGACGTCCCTCCCCTTCCCAGAAAAACGTAGAGAGAGAGAGAGAGACGTTGGAGAGAGGAAAGAGAAAGAGAGAGAGAGGTCTTGTAAAGAGAGAGAAAGAGAGCTTTCAAGGGGGGGTTTTCGAGTGCTGTTTGCTCCTTTCATTGCTGGAGCGACCTTCCAGCAGCAGCAGGAAGAAGAAGAAGAAGAAAAAGAAGAGAAAGAAGAAGGAAAGAAAGAAAGAAAGAGTGAGTTTCTTTCTCATATCTTTTTCTACATGATAATTCTGAATATTTTGGTTATTTAGAAATTTATTTTTGGAATCTATTTTGCTTTAAGGAGAAGTTTAAACGTTGTAGCTTAGTTGTAGTTGTTTTCTTTCTAGTGAATACGATTGCATAAATTTTAAATAATTATGTGTGAATTTTCAGTTAATTTGCGTTGTACATGTGCTAATTGAGTGTGGATTTCCTTTAAAGGAATTTGAAATACTAATCGGATTCATGCATAGCACGATTGTGAACTCCAGTTATTACCGTAGGGTGAGCATCTTGTTGTGCAATAGGCCCATTGATGATTGTTTGGATGAGCACCCAAGTGTGTGCAACAGTCCCTGGTTGAGCACCCTGTGTGTGCAATATACCCTTCTGATAGTCCATCGATTGTGGACGGGTTGGTTGAGCTCCCTGGTGTGTGCAAGATACCATACTAGCGTACCCGGTGGATATCAGATGATTTTAGCAGGTTGGGTGAGTTCCCTGGTGTGTACAAGAGACCAACTCTGTGATTGTGAAAGTGTAGGCCCGACTATAAACTGGCCCTGGATGTTCTACTGATAACCGTACCGAGATTGTTGAAGCATACTTGCATCCCATGCATCACGTGCATGTTTAAGAGAGTTTTGGTAATGAAATAATTGTTGGAATTGTAATGATTTGTACTTTAATGGTTAAGTAATTTTCTATGTCGAATTACATGTGCTAAACTATATGAGAATGCTCACCGGCTTTTATAGCTGACGCAGTGTTATGCGATTAACCGTAGTGACAGGTGATGATTTAGAGGACTTTGAAGAAGCGGTTCCAGATGAGGAAATACTCTAGAAGATTTTTATTTGAATTAGTTATTTGATTTTTGGTTTGAAAGCATTGATGTAATAAGGCCCATTAGATGGCCATTAGTTTAGACAGTTTGGAACGATTTCATAGACACGTTGATTATAGTTTAATTTTCAAAGTTGGTTTATTTTTATTCCATATATTTGGTACCTTGTGAATGGGAAGGATAAAAGTTTCAGTTGTAATTATGAAGGATTCATTCATAATACCCTTGATCTCGAGATTTGGGTTATATACTCAAGTGTCGAATTTTGAGGGCGTTACAGTTGGTATCAGAGAATAGGAATGAGATAAACTGTGCCTTGGGAAATAGTCCACTAAAGTTTTAGGATATATAGTAGCTTCATGAACGTAGAAACTCTAAACATAGGCTCCCAAATACTTTTAGGATAGCCATTGAACTTAGATACATGTACCTAGGTACCATGAGAAATGAATCCCCATCTTAATAAGCGTTTTGCTAAATCATAAGTAATCGAAATTAAAATTTCTAAACCTCTGTGATTTTCTTAGGGTTATAAGGACATTCCCACGAAATCACAACAAGTGGATTGACCAAAAATCGATAATTTTGAATTTTTCCTTAATTTTCACCCGTAGGACTGAAATTATGGACCAGATTCATACCTATGATCACCTATGACATAATATAAGTCTAAAAATTTTCAAAATTTTTCTAGAGGTCATAAACATACCCATTGATATCCCTGTAAAATTTCAGAACAAACGGAATTGTAGAAAAATTCTAAATATTCTAGTAGTAGACTAAGAAACATGAAATCTGCTGCTGGACAGCAACATATTACTACCTTTACCAGGGAGAAAGTCTAAGAATTATTAGGTATTTTGAGCTGAAAATTTTTCTGATGATACATCTTGAAGTCAGTAACATCCTTTCCAAATTTCAAGTCGATTGGATATATGGTTTGGTAGGAATAAATTGTAGAGTAACTGCCTGTCCAGCCATCCGATTTTCTTCCAAACCTCCATAAAAAAAAAAATATATATATATATATATATATATATATATGGAGTGATATAACCTATCTAGACCAAAGGATGAATAACATAGCTACTAATACTGAAACACTTCATACATGTATACTTAGATGAGTAATACTTTAAGGAGTACTAAAGTTGCTTTCCACTAAATGTAGATCATGCCACCTAAAAGGAAAAGTCAAGCTACTCCACCTACGCCCGACGTAACAAGTGACGGACAATCAATAGAGGGACTATACAACATTTTAGGAGACATAGCATCTCTCCTCCGTCAACAAGTGCAGACAACGAATAACATTATAAATCAGCGCCAAATACCGACTCCACAAGGCAGTGGGGGGGGAGATGTATTAGAGAGATTCAGAAGACTTCGACCACCCGTCTTTAAAGGACAAGCTGATTATCTGGAAGCAGACAATTGGAAGAATCAAATGGAAAAACTCTTCGACGGAATGAGGTGTACCGATGAAGACAGAGTGGTCTTAGCAGTATACATGTTAGAAGGAGAAGCAGATCATTGGTGGAAGGCAACCAAAAGAGCAGCCTCTGCAAACACAGTATGGACATGGGAGAAATTTTGTGAGAAATTCGACCAAAAATATTTTCCCGAAAGTGTAAAGGACAGAAAAGTGGCCGAATTTATGAATTTAGAACAAGGGAATCTTACTGTCGGCCAATATGAAGCTAAGTTCACTGAATTATCGCGTTTTGCACCCCATCTCATTCCTGATGATAAACAAAAAGCGAAAAAGTTCGTTCAAGGATTGAAGACTCCCCTCCGTACCAGAGTAGTCCCTTTCGAGCTTCAAAAATACTCCAAGGTCGTAAACAAAGCACTGGTCATCGAACAAGATTTTGAAGACATTATGAAAAATCGTGAACCAAAGAGAGGGGTGGGCACTAAGCAGAAAATGATATCAGAATATCCTGCAAATCAGGAGAAAAGACAAAGGACTACACCGGCAGTACCTCCAGCACACCCTCAACAACGACAAAACTTTTCGGTCACATGCTATAATTGCGGTATAGAAGGGCACATATCACGTACTTGCCCCCAACCCCGTCGTCAACCACAAGATCAGAAACTTGGACAACAAACTCAGGCAAGGATGCAACCATTTGATTTGACACCCAAAACCTCGCAGCCAAAGCCACCCTACCCCCAGACTCAAGTAAGGCCACAACCACAACAACAAACAAGGCAGAACGGTCAAGCGGTACGTCAGACAACACAAGGGCGGGTCTTTGCTGTAGCTCCTCCAGAAGACGAACCAGAAGAAAATCTTGATGCCGATGTAGCCGCGGACAGGAATATGGTGGAAGGTACTTTACTCATTTATGCCTCTCCGGTGAAAACTTTATTTGATTCCGGCGCCTCTCATTCATTTATCTCCATATCTATCGTCAAATTATTAGGCTTACCTACTGCACAGTTAATAGAAAAACTTGTGGTGGCTACACCCGTGGGGAAATCAGTAGTCTTAAGTCAAGTGTGTAAATCTTGTCCCATCACCATTGGGGAATGGAAACTATTGGCCGATTTAGTTGTAATGGAAATGAAAGGGTTCGAAATGATTTTGGGCATGGATTTCCTCGCTGCGTTTCATGCCAAAATCGATTGTTTCAAGAAAACAGTAACGTTCTCAGTCCCCGGACAACCGAGCGTACAATTCCATGGAAGTAAAGAATGGAATGAATTAGGGAACTTGGCAATCCTTATAGATGATGAAACCCAAAAGGGCGGCATGGATCACATCCCTATCGTGAACGAATTCCACGAAGTATTTCACGAAGTGCTGAAATTACCGCCTCGTCGGGAAATAGACTTCTGTATCGACCTGCTGCCGGGAACTACGCCTATATCGATTCCACCATACCGAATGGCACCTGTTGAGTTAAAAGAATTAAAAGATCAACTCGAACAACTACTAGAGCAAGGCTTTATTCGACACAGTGTCTCACCATGGGGAGCACCTGTGCTGTTTGTGAAGAAGAAGGACGGTAGCCTACGACTCTGTATTGATTATAGGAAGATAAACAAAGCCACCATCAAAAATAAATACCCTCTGCCCAGAATTGACGATCTATTCGACCAATTGAGGGGAGCCCAGTACTTCTCCAAGATTGACTTACGATCAGGGTACCACCAACTTCGTATCAAGGAGGAAGATATACCTAAGACCGCTTTTAGGACACGTTACGGACATTATGAATTTCTAGTGATGCCGTTCGGACTGACGAATGCCCCCGCAGTATTTATGGACTTAATGAATCGGGTTTTCAAACCCTACCTGGACCAATTCGTCATAGTGTTTATAGATGACATCTTGATTTACTCGAAGTCGCGAGAAGAACATGAGGAACATCTGCGAATTTGTCTGCAAACCCTTAAGGATCATCAATTGTATGCAAAATTTGAGAAGTGCGATTTCTGGCAAAGGGAAGTGAAATTCCTGGGCCACGTAGTGTCGGAAAAAGGAATATTGGTTGATCCTTCTAAAGTTGAAGCAGTGGTGAAATGGGAGCAGCCCACGAATGCGTCAGAAGTTCGCAGCTTCCTGGGACTAGCAGGATATTACAGAAGGTTCATTGAGGGGTTTTCAAAGATAGCAAAACCATTGACTCACTTAATTGGTAAGTGGGCACCATTCCGATGGGAAGATGAGCAAGAGAAAGCCTTTCGCGAGTTAAAAGAAAAACTGACGACTGCTCCAGTGCTCACAATACCGGTCGAAGGAGAGAAGTTCGTGGTATATACCGATGCGTCCTACCAAGGATTAGGATGCGTCCTTATGCAAGGAGGTAAAGTTATCGCTTATGCATCGAGGCAACTGAAGAATCACGAAAGAAACTACCCGACTCATGATTTAGAATTAGCAGCAGTGGTGTTTGCCCTAAAGATATGGAGGCATTATTTATACGGAGAGCAGTTTGAGCTTTATACAGATCACAAGAGCTTGAAGTATCTGTTCGATCAGAAGGAACTCAACATGCGTCAGAGGCGATGGGTAGAATATTTAAAGGATTTCTATTTTAATATTTGTTACCACCCAGGCAAGGCAAATGTGGTAGCCGACGCATTAAGTAGGAAGAATCATCGACTTGCAGCTTGTATGACCATAAAGGAATGGAGGATGATCGATGCTATAAAGAATTATGACTTTGAACTAAAGTCGGGAGGAGAAAATTCCTATCTTAGCAGCTTAGTAGTCCGACCAACACTGGTGAACAAAGTTATAGAAGCGCAGAAACATGATACATGGTTACAAGCTAAAATCACGGAAGCACCAAAAGGAGATACACTCAATTGGAATATCGGAACAGACGGAGGAATTAGACACCAAGGAAGATTATGCGTCCCGGACATTACAGAATTAAAGGAGGAAATATTGAGTGAGGCACACCGATCGAAATTTACCATCCATCCGGGAAGCACAAAAATGTACCGCGACGTACGAAGACAATACTGGTGGAATAACCTGAAAAGAGACGTAGCAGAATTCGTATCTAAATGCCTCACATGTCAACGAGTGAAGACTGAGCATCAGAAACCGTCAGGGTTGTTACAACCACTACCTATCGCTCAGTGGAAATGGGAGCATATTACGATGGATTTCGTGACAGGATTTCCGAAAACCCAGGGAAACCACGATGCGATATGGGTAATTGTCGATAGACTAACCAAATCTGCACATTTTATACCGATCTGTATGTTATACTCGATGGATAAATTGTGTAAACTTTATATCAAGGAAATAGTACGACTGCATGGAATCCCTGTATCGATTGTTTCCGACCGTGATTCAAGATTCACGTCTAGATTCTGGAAAACCTTTCAGAAAGCAATGGGAACTACACTCGATTATAGTACGGCCTTTCACCCTCAGACTGACGGACAGACAGAGCGGGTAAACCAGATACTCGAGGACATGCTTCGGTTATGCGCCCTAGATTTCAAAGGAAGTTGGGATGAGCACCTACCCTTAATTGAATTCGCATATAATAACAGTTATCAGGCCAGCATCGAAATGGCGCCATACGAAGCTCTTTATGGAAGACCCTGCCGATCACCGAGCTGTTGGGCCGAGGTCGGAGAAAAATGTCTACTCGGGCCAGAGTTAGTACAAGAAACCTCGGAGAAAGTACACATCATAAGAGACCGAATCCGCATAGCACAGAGTCGACAGAAGAGTTACGCCGACAATCGCAGAAAAGAATTGGAATTTTTCGAAGGACAGCATGTATTTTTAAAGGTCTCTCCTATGAAAGGGGTAATGCGATTTGGAAAGAAAGGAAAACTTGCACCCCGATACATTGGACCTTTTGAAATATTGGAAAAGGTGGGAAAAGTAGCGTACCGACTAGCTCTACCTCCACAATTATCGAGCGTGCATAATGTATTTCACGTGAGTATGTTGCGAAGATATGAAAGAGACGCATCCCATGTGATTGATTGGCAACCATTAGAAATACGGGAAGACGTTACCTATATAGAGCAACCGATACGAATTTTGGACCGAAAGGACCAAATACTCCGAACCAAAACGATTTCCCTGATCAAGGTTCAGTGGAGTAATCATGGAGAAGACGAAGCCTCGTGGGAACGAGAAGACGAAATCAAAGGAAAGTACCCACAGCTATTCGACCAATAAGGTAAATTCGAGACGAAATGTTTTTCATTTTAGTGCGAAGCACTTCATATTTGCATTCCATATATACATTCGATTATACATCTCATCATATTGTGAAACACTTTAACTTACCTTAAAATAAATTTCGGGACGAAATTTCCTTAAGGAGGGAAGAATGTAATACCCCAAGTTTTCGAAAATAATTAAATTAACAAATCAGTTAATTAATAAATTATGTCGATTATTGTAAATTAATAAATTGTAGGGAATTCATGTAGGATTCTTTACTAAATTTGCTCAACACAAGCCCTGGATCAGTGTAGAAGTGATAGGTTTATCAAAACTCACCATAAATACAAAAAAATATCATTGATTAAACTTAATTCATATAGACGACTTTAAGTATACCAGTTTCTGACGATCCGTTTCATGTAAAACTTCATATAATAGTTTAGAGACCTAATCTAACCATACACGTCAAATTTCAGCCCTCCGATCATCCTACAAGTACCCTAATCAGAAATCGGGCCATAAGTGGGCCATCTAAACTCGGAACTGTACCAATTTTTGTACCATACCCTAAAAACACGTGGCCTACATGATGGTCGGATCAGATTTCGCTCATACATCACCGTGGGACCCACGTGCACTGTGTGCACGTTAGAATCGCGGTCAACGTGCGTTGACCGCGTGCCCAGCGAAGACGGAACGTCTTCTTCGTCGACGCTGCGGCAGCAGCGCCCGCTGGTGCGCTGGTCGGTCCACACCGTCCGTCAAGGTGGACCCCATCAGAAAATCCACTCCATCTAGTGTGTAGAGCTTCCTTAGGACTACTAAGGGAAGGATGTATCTTTGTAATCCGTGATTGGAGTGGGCCGCAAAAGCTATTGAAACCTATAACTAAACGAGAAAGAATGTGCAAGATCGGGGCCGATTCTACGCATGGGCCCCTGAAACTTAAAAGGATTGGTTGCGTGGACCACACCTACGATTTTAACGGTTTACATAGTACCAAACGTTGATGTAGTGAGAGATCCGAAATCTTGATCTTTCCTTCTCCCACTCAAACTCGGCTACGCTCGTCCGGAGGTTCCGTCCGCATTACGCCACCTTCAGCGTGTCAGTGGGATATAAAAGGGCATGTAGACGTCCCTCCCCTTCCCAGAAAAACGTAGAGAGAGAGAGAGAGAGAGACGTTGGAGAGAGGAAAGAGAAAGAGAGAGAGAGGTCTTGTAAAGAGAGAGAAAGAGAGCTTTCAAGGGGGGGTTTTCGAGTGCTGTTTGCTCCTTTCATTGCTGGAGCGACCTTCCAGCAGCAGCAGGAAGAAGAAGAAGAAGAAAAAGAAGAGAAAGAAGAAGGAAAGAAAGAAAGAAAGAGTGAGTTTCTTTCTCATATCTTTTTCTACATGATAATTCTGAATATTTTGGTTATTTAGAAATTTATTTTTGGAATCTATTTTGCTTTAAGGAGAAGTTTAAACGTTGTAGCTTAGTTGTAGTTGTTTTCTTTCTAGTGAATACGATTGCATAAATTTTAAATAATTATGTGTGAATTTTCAGTTAATTTGCGTTGTACATGTGCTAATTGAGTATGGATTTCCTTTAAAGGAATTTGAAATACTAATCGGATTCATGCATAGCACGATTGTGAACTCCAGTTATTACCGTAGGGTGAGCATCTTGTTGTGCAATAGGCCCATTGATGATTGTTTGGATGAGCACCCAAGTGTGTGCAACAGTCCCTGGTTGAGCACCCTGTGTGTGCAATATACCCTTCTGATAGTCCATCGATTGTGGACGGGTTGGTTGAGCTCCCTGGTGTGTGCAAGATACCATACTAGCGTACCCGGTGGATATCAGATGATTTTAGCAGGTTGGGTGAGTTCCCTGGTGTGTACAAGAGACCAACTCTGTGATTGTGAAAGTGTAGGCCCGACTATAAACTGGCCCTGGATGTTCTACTGATAACCGTACCGAGATTGTTGAAGCATACTTGCATCCCATGCATCACGTGCATGTTTAAGAGAGTTTTGGTAATGAAATAATTGTTGGAATTGTAATGATTTGTACTTTAATGGTTAAGTAATTTTCTATGTCGAATTACATGTGCTAAACTATATGAGAATGCTCACCGGCTTTTATAGCTGACGCAGTGTTATGCGATTAACCGTAGTGACAGGTGATGATTTAGAGGACTTTGAAGAAGCGGTTCCAGATGAGGAAATACTCTAGAAGATTTTTATTTGAATTAGTTATTTGATTTTTAGTTTGAAAGCATTGATGTAATAAGGCCCATTAGATGGCCATTAGTTTAGACAGTTTGGAACGATTTCATAGACACGTTGATTATAGTTTAATTTTCAAAGTTGGTTTATTTTTATTCCATATATTTGGTACCTTGTGAATGGGAAGGATAAAAGTTTCAGTTGTAATTATGAAGGATTCATTCATAATACCCTTGATCTCGAGATTTGGGTTATATACTCAAGTGTCGAATTTTGAGGGCGTTACACACACCCCTTTCCAACCGACCCCGACACAGTGGGAGACGCGGCCTACTGGTATTTGGCCCTCATGCGCTCATAAATCCACTCGGTCTAGACATTGGAGCATCCTACTGGTACCACAGGGTTTAGGGACTTTCACCCAAGGACATCTTTGGCGCCCAAGTGCTAGAACATATTTCCGATGTCCATTCCTACCATCCACGATGTGACTGTGGTGGTCAAAACCCCGATGCCGCTGGGGTGAGAATCTGATCATGACATGTATAATGCGAGATGCATGAGTCACACTATTAAAGCCATGCACCAAACCTGCGCATACCGCGCGATCATGTAGGGTGACCCTATCTCATACGGGTCCCCTAAGTATCTCAAGCTGTAAGGCATATGCTATGATCGACATCGTCCACAGTCAGGCATACATATGATGCGTATGTACAAATGAATGGGTATGATATTCATTACACTAAGCATATTATCAGTGTGACCTATCCAGCTAAGTATACTAGCATATTACTAGACATATCATGTACTGTTGGCCTTGAATGGCCCAATATATATACAGAGAGTGGGACCCGAACTGTGGGCCCCATTGGAAATGTAAAGGTCTTCACGGCATAACCCACTTGAGACCACATCGGCCCCATACTTGGGCCTGCACATACAAAACAGGCAGACAAAAATAGTATACTGCATGGATAAAACATATAGATCATAGGTAGGCCCAAGAAAGGATGGCCTAGATCAGACACATACATCATGTAGGACCCATAGGGTGGGTCACCTGCTATACGAGCGTGGGGCCCACCTGGGTCATAGAAGTTATGGATAAAGCTGATATTCATGATTTCCCTTCACCCATATCCAGGTGATCTTATGAACAGGTTGGATGTTAAATAAACATAACTGTAGGGCTTGGGAAGGTTTTAACGGTGGAATTCATATTCCACTGTTTCCCGTGGCATGGCCCACTTGACATTTGGATATGCTTAACTTTTGGGCTCAGCCACTAGAATGAGCTGGAAAAAAACTCATGGATGGAAGAGATAAAGCACGTATGTTCTAGGTGGGCCCAACTGAGTTTTGGATCAAGCTGATATTTGTGTTTTCCATTCATATAGGTCTACGTGACCTGATAGACGGTTCAGATGGAAAACCGTCGTAATGGTGGGCCCTGAAATGATCTGAGAAAACAGGTGGATGGCTGGATAAAACAAATACATCAAGGTGGGTCCCACGAGGTGGGCCACTGGTGGACGGCTGAGGAGCCCAGCGTCCGTGGACGCTGGGTACTCCGAGCGTCAGAGGCCACGCCTCTCCCTCTTCTTCTTCTTCTTTATTTTATTTTATTTTATTTTCTTTTCTTGGTTTTGGTCTAGTGGGGCCCACATAAGGCTGATCCAATCCGTTCATCAGGTTCCCTAACTCATGGGGGACCTAACGAACCCAATATTGGGTATGTTACGGGGTCTACAAACATCAGTGTTGGCCGAGGCAGTTTCGACAGTAGACATCATATTCACCACTGTTTCTTGTGGTGCGGTCCGCTTAAGATTTGAATCTGATTCAGATTCTGGCCCTCGCCCTAAAATGATTTGGGGAATCAGATGGACGGCATGGATTGATCACGAACATCAAGGTGGGTCCCACGAATGGGGACCCCACTCACTGCCCAGCGTCCAGACGCTGGACGTTCACAGCGTCTCAGACGCTGGAACCATCCAGCGTTGGACTTCTTTGCATTTTTTTATTTTTTTAATTTTTTATTTTTTTATTTTTTTATCTTATGTTTATCTCAAGTGGAGCCCACATTAGTATTATCCCCACCGTTCATCATGTTCCCCAGCTCCTGAGGAACGCTTGAGTCCAATATTGGACAGGTTACGGGGTCTACAAACTGCAAGATGGGCCAGAGAAAGTTCTACCATAGACGTCATCATCTCCACTGTTTCAGATAGTATGGTCCACTTGAGATTTGGATCTGTTTCAAGTTTGGGCCCTGGCCCTAAAATGATCCGGGGAAACAGATGGACGGTGTGGATCTAACAAAATCATCAAGGTGGGTCCCACGAATGGGGACCCACTCCAATCGTCCAGCGCCCTTGACGCGCAGAGAGAGAGACCAGCGTACAACGCTGGTCATTCTTCTTCTTCCCTTTTTCCTCTTTTTTTTGTTTTCTTTTGATTATTTTAAGTGGGGCCCACATGAGTGTAATCCACTCCATTCATCAGGTCCCCCAGCTCATTGGGGACCTAATGAGTCTAATATTGGACTGGTGAAACAATCTACAAACGTCACGGTGGGCCCAAGAAGTTCCGATAGTGGGTTCCATTATCCCTACTGTTTTCTATGGTGTGGTCCACCTGAGATCTGGGTCAGTCTCATTTTTTGTGTCCAGCAATAAAATGGGCTGGAGAAACAGACGGACGGTGTGGATCGAATACCTGCATCAAGGTGGGCCCCACGAGTGGGGACCCACGTCCAGTGCTCAAAGGGGCAGCGCTGGGCAGCAGCGCCTCTGGACGCTGGCTGTCCAGCGGCCTCCCATCCTTTTTTTTTCTTTTCTTTTTCTTCTTCTTTTTTTTTATTTGTTTTGTGGTGCCTTGATCAGTGGGGTCCACACATGTAGGATCCACTCCATTCATCAGCTGGGCCACCTCATGGTGGGCCCAATTAGCTTTGGATCAAGATAATCCTTGTAGTATACCTCATCAAGATCTTCATGTTTCAAAGAATAGGAAAAATGAAAATAAAGCATCATGGTGGGCCACACAAGGTGGTCCATGTCGTGGCAGCGTGCGGGGCACGCTGTCTCACAACATGGCCCGCTTGTGGGCCCAAAAATGAAAGGGAAAAAGGAAGAAAGGGGAGTTTATGCCCCCCCTTAGCACTCACTCAAATTGGACGGTTGGATTGGGTCGGATAGACGATCGGACGGCTCGATGTGGTAGATCTCCTCCTCTAGTCACCTAAGTCCACAAGAACTCTCTTAACCCTCCAATCTCACTCACTAATCTCTTCCTTTTCTTACTCTCTCTTTCTCTTTCTCTCTCTTTCTCTCTCTTTCCAAAAATGGCTACGTATGGCACTTGTTTGTAGGGAGCTTGGGATATAAGTGGTATTAGAAATGGGAATGATGATGGATGGGGTAATTATGAGATTGGATTGCTTGGGTATGGCTTAAGTTGACTTGTGAGGAGAGAGAGATGTACTTGATTGATTGATGCTTGATGGATTGATGGGATGTTGATTGATTGATGGGATATTGATTGATTGATGGGACAACCTAGGGATTTGTGCAAGTGGGGCCCACACCATGCATGTGTAGCGTGGCACGCCTCGATCTACGCACATGAACACATCTTTCAAACTAGGTATCGAATCGGAGCGTGCCGCGCGGCGTTGGAGTCGTGGCGTCCCCGCGGTCGCCGGGGTACAAGTCTCGGGTCGTTGCAGTACCAAAATAGGGTGTCTGATTGAAACTTGCCGGTTTGGACTGTTCCAGGTATGCCGAGTTCGGAAAAGAGGTGTACGGAGGGCTAATTAAGGTACGGGTGTTACATCCTCTGCCTCCAAACTACCGAGAAAATGAGTATTGTGCCTACCATCAAGGGCGTGGCCACACCACTGATCGATGCTTTACTTTGAAGAATGCCATACAAGATCTGATCGACGACCGAAAGATCGTCATTTCGGTCCCTGGAACTCCTGCAGCAACTCCCAACAACATTCTTCAGAATCCTCTGCCTCAACATCAGATGGACCCCAGTTCGTCTCGAGGCCCCACCGTCAACAGCATAGAAGAAGGAGAGCGCCTCGATTGTTTCTTCTCCCCTATCCAGTCCATTCATGCCTACACTTATGGGCCAACAAATCCTCCTCCGATCTTGCAAGGGGCAAGTCCCTTTTTTCCTTCAGTCTCCGAGCCAGTAGTATTCGAAGGAACACTTCCATATGATGTGCCAGTTATTCAAGGGGCATCTTACGGCCCTTCATGTTAGGAACCAGTCGTCCTGGAAGGAGCACAGTCATACATCGAGTCCGTATACAAACCTGTCATCTTGCGAGGGGCCACTCCAGTTCAAGAACGATCCAATCCGCAATGGAGGGATTATACTCATCAGCAGCAAAAACCCATTATCTCGGAAGGAGCTCCTCCACTCGAGCCAGTCATATTGCAAGGGGCAAACCCTGGAGGTGTGTCAATCACACTACGGCAGCTGGGACGAACAGAAAGACCCCCTGCCATATCAAGAGGACCAGTATTCATTCCATGGGAGCCTCCTGCTCCAAGAACAGTCAAGCCAGGACCACGACCTTATGTGATCTATGAAGACAAGCCTCGATATTACTCCTTTAGCACAGGCAACAATGTAGTCCTCAAGGCAAAAGCTCCATACGAGGAAGATCTGGTACCCACACCAGCACCATTGTAAGAACCGGTGGTCCTAGAAGGCAAAAGGGAGGAAAATTATAAAGAGGTCCCGTGGCACCATCTAGAATGTGCGGAAGTGGGAAACATGAATCCCAATGGGCGTTGCATCCGAAGAGATAATCAAAACAGAAGAGATCCCAAAAGCTCTCTTTCCGGCCTCGGCAACAAAAATGAAGCCGCATACGATGTGGCGACTCAGCTCAAGTCAATCCCTGCTCAAATCTCAGTATGGGAGCTACTCTGCACATCTCGCATACACCGAGAGATGTTTGCCAAAACCTTGAACGATGCTCACGTCTCCTCCGATACGGCACCAGAGATGACAGCATTGATGATTGGACAACTCCTAGCTCCACGCGCCATCACCTTCACCGATAATGAGTTGCTACCGGAAGGACGCGATCATGGGCGATCCCTCAACATAGCCTTACGATACAAAGACCGATGTGTCCCACTGGTCCTTATCGATAATGGCTCAAACTTAAACGTCTGCCCACTTAAGACCGCGGAACGTCTGGAAATCAGTCCTTCTTCATTCTGACCCAGCACCATATGTGTCAGAGCATTCGACAACACCCGCCGATCAGTGGAAGGGGAGGTCGACATAGAGGTACAGATAGGTCCGGAAATCTCCACCATCACATTCCAAATTCTGGATATATCAGCCTCTTTTAACATGTTGCTCGGACGACCTTGGCTGCACAAGGTTGGGGTTGTGCCATCAACCCTACATCAACGAGTGAAATACATCTGTGGAAATCAAGTGATCTCTATCCATACAGAGAAGGAGCTCATCATTCCTTCCAATGCTGCTGCCACTGAACCAGACATCCCAGTCATCGATATCCAGCACTCTGAAGAAGACATCCCGTTTCACAGTTTCATATTCGAGACTGTGAACTCTATCGCCAATCCACAACCGGTAAGGGTGGACCGTGTCTTTTCACCTGCAGAACGTCTGAGCCTCAAATACGGAATGAAGAATCACTTCAAGTCCAGAAAGATACCGCTGATATATAACCAACGCAAATGGGGACTCGGATACAGGTCAATCTTCATGGACAAAGGAAGGAAGAAATTTCGGTGCTCACCTATCCAGTTCGTCAAGCCAGGAGAACCTTGCAAAGATCCAGGAGGGAATCAACCAACTGCACTACACAAAGGCCTCCCGATGAGCCTAGTTTGGGCCACGTGGCCCCCCATTCGATTGGATCAGATTCTCGAACCGTCTAAGCCTCCAGAAGAAGAAGGAAATGATGAAGATGAAGAAGGAAGTCAAATACAGCAGCTTAAGGACTAGGTTACTCTGACACCTGCTCCCAACCAGGGGCACAACCTGCCCGCTTCAATTCCAGCCATTCAGGGGCACAACTTGCCCATCTCAGCATCAATCAGCAAGGGGCATGACTCGCCCATATCAACATCAACAATCATCAGCCAGGGGCAGAAGTAGCCCATCCATTGGACCAAGAAAGGGAAATGGCCAGCCCTGGATTGGTCCGATGTCCAGATTCCGAACTTGTGTCTAGCCGTAGAACCAGACGAACTGCAATGCGAGGTAAGTGATCCGGGAGGGACTGAGTACGACTCAGATCTCGAACCCGACCAGCGAGACGTCATGGTCATTGGGCCAGACTGTGATTATTCGCCCGAATCATCAACCCCCACCTCTTCAGGGGAGGAAGTGTGGGGTCCTGAATGGTCATCCGTTCCCCTAACTTTTGAGTCAGCCAAAGAGCCATCTGAGGGCTCTGGCTTCCAAAAAAAATGCCTGTTTAAGCAGCGACCGGAACTTTGGAACAAGTTGGGCTTAATCATGGTCTGCAATGCCCACTTGTTCAAAGTCCCGTGAATTTCGAAAATCCAAAAAAATAAAAAACTTTCAAAAGCCAAAAACATCTCTAGCATTTCCATTTCAGAAAAATCTCAAAAACCAAAAAACGTTTCTTTTCCTGCATTCAATAATGTGCCAAGTTCGTCTAAAGAGTCACATGAGTTTGAAGTCGATTTTGACATCGAATTAGACTTCGAGCTCATGGGTCTGGGCGAAGCTCGGGATGAGGAAGATGATGATCCGCTCTCGAACTAGAGGATCTCCTCAAAAAGTTCGAATCTAAAGCCAGTGTTGTAGCCGATGATTTCGAGATAGTAAACTTGGGGACACCTGAGATCCCTAGGGAAGTTCGCATTGGAAAATCGTTGCCACCTGAGATGAAGCAGAGAATGATAGAGTTCCTAGCTCCAAGATTTTCCAACTTCGCGTTCTCATATGAAGACATGCCGGGGCTCGATGAAGAGCTCGTCGTACACCATCTGCCAACTAAGGCAGATATGAAGCCAGTGAAGCAGAAACTTCGAAGAATGAAGCCAGAATAGGCTCTAAAAGTCCGAGATGAAGTCATCAAGCAGTACAATGTGGGATTCTTGGTAGTCTCCAACTACCCTGAATGGCTCCCCAACATCGTACCAGTACCAAAGAATGACGGCAAGGTTCGAATGTGCATCGACTTCCGAGATCTCAACAAAGCCAGTCCTAAAGATGACTTTCCTTTGCCACATATCGACACTCTGGTCAACAACACTGCTAGATACAAGGTCTTCTCATTCATGGACGGGTTCTCAGGTTACAATCAGATCAAGATGGTCGTCGAAGATCGCGAAAAGACGTCGTTTATCAATCCCTGGGGAACCTTCTGTTACAGGGTAATGCCGTTCGGTCTGAAGAACGCATGAGCAACATATCAGCGAACAATGACAGCACTATTCCACGACATGATGAACCAAGAGCTTGAAGTATATGTGGACGATATGATCGTCAAATCTCGCACAATTGAAGGACACTTTGAAGATCTGAAGAAGTTATTCAACAGATTAGAAAAGTACAAGCTCCGCCTCAACCCTCAGAAATGTGTCTTCGGTGCAATGGGAGGTAAACTCCTTGGCTTTATGGTAAGTGAAGATGGCATCAGGGTCGACGAGACCAAAACCAGAGCAATCATCGAGATGCCCCCTCCTCGAACAGAGAAAGAAATTTGTGGCTTCCTCGGCAGAATTCAATACATCAGTTGCTTCATCACACAGCTCACACTTATCTGTGAGCCCATATTCAAGCTCCTCCGAAAGAACGTTCCAAAAAAATGGAATGATGATTGCCAAGTCGCCTTCGACCGCATCAAGAAGTATCTCATGAATCCTCCAGTTTTAGTGCCACCCACTCCCGGATGACCACTATTGTTATACATCTCGGTAGCAGCAGAAGCCATTGGCTGTGTCCTCGGCCAGCACGACGAGACCGGGAAGAAGGAACAAGCAATATACTATTTGAGCAGAAAGTTCACCGACTACGAGACCGGGTATTCCCCGATCGAGAAGACTTGCCTCGCCCTAGTCTGGGCAACTCAGCGACTCCGTCAATACATGATTGCATTCCCTATTCTTCTACTCGCTCACATGGATCCGCTCAAGTACCTATTCGAGAAACCGGCACTCACTGGAAGGATAACTAAATGGCAGCTACTCCTGTCTTAGTTCGACATCACCTATGTCACTAAGAAGGTAATCAAGGGGTAGGCCCTCGCCGATCATCTTGCAGCCCACTCCCTCCTGGATTATCAACCGCTCAAAACGTTCTTCCCTGATGAAGATCTCTTGCTTATTGAAGAAGAAGAAAAGAAGAAAAAAGATGAGTGGATGTTATTCTTCGACGGTGCAGCAAATTCTAAAGGAAATGGTATTGGAGCAATCCTCTACTCTCCAGATGATGTCCCTGTTCCTATCTCCAGGCGCATAGCATTCGAGTGCACCAACAACATAGCAGAGTATGAATCATGCATCGCTGGCTTAAGGGAAGCCATAATCCTGGGCGTCAAGAAGCTACGAGTATTTGGAGACTCACAGCTTATCATCAATCAGACCAAAGGCGAATGGAAAACCAAAGACGAGAAATTGATACCATATCATGTGTATCTTGAAAATCTGATCGAAGAGTTCAAAGAAGTCACCTTCTCATACATGCCCAGAGCCAAAAACCAGTTTGCAGATGCTCTCGCCACACTTGCATCAATGCTCGAGATACCAAAAGGAGCTTTAGAATGGGAGCTCACAGTCGAAATTCAAGAAGAACCTATTTTTTGCCTGCAAATAGAAGAAGCCGAAGCTGTCCCTGACAAACCCTGGTATGCCGACATCAAGCAATATCTCGAAACCCAAGAGTATCCAGAGACAGCAACAGCAACAGATCGGCGAACCATCCAGCGTTTGGCCAGCCAGTTCACCATCAGTGGCGAAGTTCTTTACAAGCGATCCTATAATCACATCCTCCTTCGATACGTTGATGAAACAGAAGCTGCAAAGATCATGGAAGAAATACACGAAGGAATCTGTGGCCCACACATGAACGGGCACATGATGGCGAAGAAGATTCTACGACTCGGCTAGTATTGGCTCACCATGGAGATAGACTGTTGTCAGCACGTCAGAAAATGCTTCAAGTGTCAGGAGCATGCGAATCAAATCCATGCCCCCTCATCAGAATTATACAACCTGACCACCCCCTGGCCCTTCTCCATGTGGGGACTCGACATCATCGGCAAGATCAGTCCCAAAGCATCAAACGGTCATGAGTACATACTTGTGGCAATCGACTACTTCACCAAGTGGGTAGAGGCAGCCTCCTACACCACGATTGCAGCATCTCCGGTGATCAAATTTATGAAGAACAACTTCATATGCCGATATGGAATCCCCAATGTTATCATCATAGATAATGGGACCCCTGTTCGTCAACAGAAAGATGGATGACTTCCTTAGCAAATTCAAGATCCAACGTCATCGATCAAGCCCCTACCGTCCCCAGATGAATGGTGGGGTAGAAGCCGCAAACAAGACAATCGTCAGGATACTCGAGAAGATGGTCGTGACCTATCGAGATTGGTCAGATATGCTCCCATATGCATTTTGGGCCTATCGAACGTTTGTACGGTCTGCTACGGGCGTTACTCCTTTCGAGCTTACTTATGGAATGGAAGCAGTTCTACCAGTTGAGGTGGAAATACCATCATTACGAGTGTTACTCGAAAGTGGAATTGAAGAAGGAGAATGGCAACAGGCAAGATTTGATCAGTTGCAGCTAGCAGATGAAAAGCGCATGCATGCGCTAAGTTATTCCCAGTGTTATCAGAAAAGGATCGCTCGGGCTTACAACAAGAGAGTCCGAAAAAGAAGCTTCAAGGTAGGCGACATGGTCATGAAGAAGATTATACGTCGCACCTTCTGGATCCCAGAGGAAGGTTCAGACCCTCGTGGGACGGGCCACTGATCATCAGAGAAGTACTTCCTGGAGGTGCCCTCAGACTTACCAGCATGAGAGGGGTGGATTTTCCTAAGCCAATCAACGCCGACAAAGTGAAGATCTTTCACGGGTAAGTCATTCTGACCTAATCAAGAGTTACCTTAATAGAGCTAAAGTCAAGAGGTTGAAGCTAAAACCTCTGAGAAATCATTTCCGTCCACCAACAAGTATTTCAAATAAGGGGATTCAAAAGAAAAAGAAAAAAAATATACAAAAAAGGAGAAAAAAGAATACAAAAGGAAAAAAAAAAGATAAAAAGGAAAAGGGAAGCCAAAGCAAGGCACCCGAGAAAAAAATCAACCCAAGAAGAAACACAGTCATCCATCCATTCATCTCAGAAGGGTCTTTAGCTAAGACCAATAGCTCTATCATCGTAACCTAGGATAAGGGCTGAAAGACTGCCATCGGCCGGCAACAACGGATTCCCGACCTCTAGCCGCCGCAGTTATCCAAAGATCCAGAAAAAAAAAAGAAAAAAAAAAGAAAAAAGAAAAAAAAAAGAAAAGAAAAAGAAATGTGTGCCTAAACAGAGAGGGCAGAGTGAAAACCCAAAAGGGCGCTCCAAGTAAAAACAGTGGGCATACAGCGGACTTGGTGAAAACCCGAAAGGGCGCCGAGGGTAAAAACAGCATAGCTGCCAAGGGGCAGGCAAGATCAAACACCCAGGACGTGGTGAAAACCCAAAAGGGCGCCACGGGCAAAAATGACGGGAAAAGGCCGGCTATGGTGAAAACTCAAAAGAGCGCTGCAGGCAAAAATGGCTCAAATGGAAAAAGAAAAAAAAATAAAAGTGCAGGTACCAAGAAATCAGACAGTCCAGATCGGTTCAAGCAATCACAGTTCAAGAACAAGAAGAAGTGCAGTCAGGAACGAAGAGCTCTACAAATTCTGACAATCTCAAGAGGCAATAGTTTCCGTTGCCTACACATCTAGGGAACCAAAGGATCACACAAGTCAAATCTCGAGACATCGGTCAAAGCATTGGCCGAGCCCCAGTTCTGATTCCTATATCCCGACACAAAATCCAGACACACACTCACAAGATGACTCATGGCACAATAGATTCCCAAAAAAGTTTTCTTCTTTTTCATTAAAAGCATCATATTTCTTTTACACATATCATATCATCTTTTTCAAAAAATACAAAAAAAAATTCATCATCATCAATCATATATGCAAAAAAGAATGAGCAGGTGGCCAACACAATCAATCTCTACCCTCCTCCTCGGCCACATCAGGTAAGTCCCCTGACTCATAATGAAATAGTCTCGCTCTCAACCTGCTCACCTCCATACGCAGGTAATGCACCTCATCTCGCTCAAGGGTACGGATCGCCGTCTCCTCATCAGACAACCTCTGATCATCAGCCAATCTCCTCGACATCATCTCACAATGATACCGAAGTGCGGAAATCTCAGACAGCAAATGGCCATGAGTGGCCAAAAGGAAACCAGGATCGATGAATGGGCGCTCCTCAAAGGGCTCATATGAACCAGATGAAGAGCCGGCATCTCCAAGGATATCCTGCTCATCCTCATCAGCAGTCTGGTGCCAGCAAGGGATACGTCGATACAAAGACTGCTCAACAACCCAGTACTGATATGGGGCGGTCACCATCGGAAAAGCCCGCAGATCAAAACCAAGCAAATCAGCAGTCAAGTAACTCGCCCAGGATCCATCGACCCGAGTCCTAAAGTCAGAAGCTTTAGATGGAAGCACTCGACCCCCGATACCCGCGAAAGCAAAAAGAGGAACATCCTGCACGTACCCAAACTACCGCAGGAACCGGATAGGATGATAAGAAAAATAAGATCGAAAGCCTACCAACATCAGAGGAAGGCGGTGCGCATCACAAAGCACTAGAGGAAGTGAAAGCCAAGATGACTCCCAACGAACATTCCAGTCATGAAGTTCAGCGAACATCCTGCGATACAAAAGCTCACTCATCCTAGCTGTATGCGGAAGAAACTCCATGATGTGCCACATAAGGTCTGGGCGACGGGTGTCAGGAAAAGGTACAGGAACGGTCAGAGAAAGACGCTCCCATAGCCAAACCTGATCATAAGAAGGAAAAGAAGTTCAGCTAGAGCAAAGCAATTCCTAAAAAGCAAGAAAAGGAAGGTACAGAAAATATACCTGAAGAAATGCACAGCAGCCGCGAAGGACATGAGTGCGGCCCAGGGCACAGTCAGTCAGCCCATTAAACAGCTCGGCCAGGACAAGAGAAATGATCTCCTGCCGTCGGATTGCTCGACTCATCAACTCAAAAAGCAAAGGAGTCTGGGACCTGCGCCATCCCGAGAACAGCACCTCAGCTATCAAGCAGAACATCAGTGCGTTCCGAGCAAGGATAGAATCGTCCACACTCCGAGGACCCGAAAAAAGATCATACAGTAAGTCCAAGGAAAACACTACAGCATCCTGGCCGGCAGCTGCAGGCCGAATAAGATAGGGGATCCCAAACCAGTTCTACGGTGTGGCAGTCTTCGGCGATGTCTTCGGTGAAAAATACTGAGTATAATCCCAAGGTAAGCCTGTCAAGCATGCAAGCTCCTCCAAGGAGGGTCCCATCTCCATGTCGTTGAACGCGAACAAGTTCAACGAAGGGACCCAATCAATCAAGGCAGCTCCGAGCATCCTCCAATCAATGTCAACTCTAGCCATATGGATTAGACTGCCGAAGCCATAGGACTCCAAATCTCGAATCTCATAAGCTGACAAACTATCAAGCCAAGCAAGCAGCCGTGGCGAGCAAGAAGGACGAGGAAGCAGCTGACAAGTCCTCACTGGTACCCCCTCCAGAACAAAAGGCCCAGAAATCAATGACAGCTCATCGAGGATTGGAAGATCAACTGGGCGTAGGAGAAGGAAAAGCTAGAACCTCTGCAGACTCGACAGCCCCTGACCTGCCCTCAGTAACGGCTATGTCTGATATAGTCGCATCACTGTCTGAAACTGTCATAACCTCAGCCGCATGAGAAGACTCGCCCACCTCATGAACAGAGTACGCAAAAGACCGACGATCAGTAGAAGGACGATACTCTCCAGCAAAAGGGCTACTAGCGAAGATCACACCACACATTGTGGCATCCTGGCCAATCTGACCATCGAAAAATGCATCTAAACCATCCAGAAGGGTCCCGGCAACCCCGATCGAAGAATCAACGGTCAGATCTAGACCTGCGGCCCTCTCAAATAGGAAATCATGAATCCAGTCATCATCCTGGCCGATCAAAGGGATCATCGAGGCATCCACACCATCCATCATCAGGGGGGCATCATCAATGATCACATCAAGTCCACCCAAGCGAGTATGCCGCACATCTCGGCCCTCATCAAGAGCATCCAAACCATCAAAGGTATCATCTGAACCATCCATCCCATCCAGACATGAGATCAGCCCATCTATGTCCTTCATGGTCCCATCCCCACCATCAATCACATCATCCATGTGGCCAACACTCAAGGGATGCAAGCCTCACCAATGTCCCATCTCATCATCCCATCCATACCATCCATTCCTCCCATGAGGAAAGACCCATTCAAATCAGAAATTTCAGCATGGTTGCCATTCATGGGGCCATTCAAAGCCCCACCAACCACCATCCCTAACCCCTCATCAATGCCCCCAATCAATGCTCCATCTCCACCATCTACTAAAGAAAGCCCTCCATCATTAAAGCCTTCAACATTTTCTGAAGTGTGGGACCCATCATGAACAGCCCCCACAGCCCCTAAATCTCCACCATCCATTGCCCAAGAAAGGACAAAGCAAGATGAGGACAAAATGAAGAGAAAAAACAAGGAGGAAAGAAGATTCATGGCTGAAATCGAATGGTCCAGTACAAAGAATGTGGGGACAAGAGCAGGGGACAAAAGAGAATGTCCGAGCACGAGCGAGCCCAAGCCGCACAAGAGGCGAGCTTTGGGCGGCCCGCTCTGGGTCGCCCGTACGGACGCGCTCCCTCTCTTTCCGCGGGATTGGCTCCATGGTTCTTGGTAGGTGAGGCTGACAGTCCACATCAGCAGATGGCACCCTGAGGGCCGCCCAAGGCTCCAATCCCTTCCAGATTTCGATTGAGATTGATCATAATCATTTGGGAGGTACCCCACCTATCCAATCACAAAGCATTGCGGCCAGAATGGGTTTGATCAAGTCAAAGAGAGGGAAAGATGATCAAGAGGGGGCCACAAGCAATCTGAGCCATTCGAAGCTAGATCAGCATGATGTAAACCATGGAAAAGCTCACGTAAGTCGTGAAGTAGCAAGATCAAAGGTTTGATCATCAAGAAAGAGGGCCAGGTCCAAGATCCGATCATCAAGTGGGTTCACAAGGCCTAATCAAGCAATCTGAACCGTTCAAGTCATCATCCACACCATGAGAAGCCTTCTTAGCCTCACAAAACATCAAGAAAGGGTCCTCCAAAGTAAGGCCGAGGTCTCGAGTGGGCCCACAGGGCCAAATCAAGCCGTCTGAACCATTCAAGTCATCATCCATACAGTTAAGAAGTCTCATCTCCCACAAATCATTAAAGAATGAGTCAGAAATCAAAGCATCCAGGCGTCATCAAGTAATCTGAGAAGAATTAAGGTTGTATATTCATCCAAAAGATTTCGATACAGAAGAAAGTAAAAGCAAAAAGTTGTACATCAAGCAAGCTGAATACACCTTCACAAAAGCAGGCTACAAGTCGACAACATAGTCGTAATCGTCCCTCCTCTCGTCTCGCTCCCGACGGTAAAGATCCATCAAAGGAGCTGTCACCGAGCCTCCAGCGTATCTGCGACGGCCCCCTGGAACATAAAGCGGAGGAAGCAGAGGCCCCTGGCCATACAGCAAATACCACTCATCATAGTCGTGATCCAGGATCATGAAATGAAACCCAGGCTGGCCCGCAAGAGCATCAGCCATCTCGTCAGCAGGGATCTGAGCAGCTGGAGGAGGTGCAGAATAAGGGACCCGAGCCACCCCAGTGACCTGCCGAAGCAACCTCTCACCTAGATACCACTGAAATGATTCAGCGTTAGAAAGCATGATATGGAGACATGAAGCATCATATGCCTCTACACGCTGAGGGGTGTAATAGAGAGGGAAGCTGGCATACGGCATCCGAGCAAGCTACAGCAAATGAGGTCACCACGGTCAATTACAGTATAGAGCGAGGGATAAGGAAAGCAAGATACTTGCATCATCAACGGTCAACCCGTCTATGTCAGCGCGCCAATTGTCCCCAGAAACTCGAGAGTTCCGCTGACGATTTTGTTGGTGCCAATACATGTGGCGATACAAAGATGGCTCAATATCGTCCCGCATCCTCGGAGCAAGGTGGGGAAAATGGTCATAAAAGCAAGTCTGGGCAAAAGCACACCTAAAGATCAGAGAGAGAAGAAGGTAAATGTCTCCAAGAAAGGTGGATGAAGAAATACCTCGACGACAGGCCAGAAATCGGTGTAGGACCAGCTATTCCGACAGGTCTTATCCAGACCCTGGAAAATATGAGTCAGGATAGCCCCGTTCCAATTGTAGGGGTGGTGTAGATCCTCAACCAAGCGAAGAAATTTAGGATCGACCCTCTCCTTGGCGTGGCAGAGAAGGAAGGACCCGAAGGCATAAGTGATCGTGGCCCGTGCTTTATGGAGGGCCTCTAGCTCGGTAGTGGGATGACGGAGGCAAAAGTATTGTAGAACCATCGCATCTTCACTTGATGGCCTTGGAATTCATCTTCGGGCGGGACATCACCAACGAGCCGTAGCCAGTCAGTGGAAGTGATGGGAGCCAGAGAGCTGACTTGGGGAACAACTGCCCCATGAAATGGAAAGCCAATTTGCATATAAATATCCAGGGGAGTTATTCCCCATTCACCACAAGGGAGCTGGAAGGTGTGGGTCTCGTCCCACCACCTCTCGCAAAGGGCCGCGAGCATCATGCGGTTGGCACTGTTGTTATGAAAGCGTAAGGTAAGGAGGCCAGCAAAAGGAGTACCAGCCAATACTTGTTCAAGCAAAGGCTGTGGATCCTTCACCCAGTTATCCCAGTGATCCCTGGTACCTCGACCCTTGATGGCAGGAAGAGGTTGGTTCTCCATAGCCAAGGAACACATGTGGTCCCCTCGGCAGATGATGAAGGCAGGATCATCCTCATCAATCACTCGACGTCCTCTGGCACCGTCCGCCATTGAATCCTACAAGCTTGGCAAGGTAAGTCCCTATCCCTTACCTGTTAAAATCTAAATTATCATCCAGGAAACCCATGGGATTGGACTCACATTCAAATGCAAGATCTAAAGTCTAACTCCATGTGTTATCTAGAATATGTGTTGGGCCCATTGAAGAAAGCAAGGCCCACCTTAAAGAAGGTTGCATGGCATGCCTTAGGCAAGAAAAGTCCATCATCCGAGGACATACTTTGGACAACAAATACACTCAAGTGCCATGAGATCAACAAGGGATAAGAATCCTACTTCACATGAGAAATCCCTCTTCAAAGTCCATATGTGGCCAAGGATTGGTCCACTTTTCATGCCAAGGCCATGATTCTCACTTAAGATGTTTCCATCTTTTTACACATGTACATGGACAAGTGGGGAATAGGAAGGAAGTGGGCCCCCAAGCTCAACCCAAATGCCTCACCTCAATGGATTGAAGGGAGCACATAACCCACTTGAAGAACATGAGGACCCATTCATGGGTTAACCATGGGCACCCCTATGTGCACCATCTTGATGAAAGTTTTGACCATGAGAGCACAACATGGCGGTCTACCCACAAACATATAAATCAAAGAAGCTAATGGTAAAAAGTTGATGCACATAGCCCACATGAAGAATCAAAGTTGGAAATGCCCATGTAAGGGCAAGTTTGGGCAACCCATGTGCACCAATTTCTTTACAAAACAAGGGGACCATTTGGGCACAAGAGGGCATGGCTTGATGAGTCACCCAACCATCATGAAAATGGCTAAGAATGGTATACATAGCCCACTTGAAGATCAAAATCCAAAGTGCCCCAAAGCATGGGACAAAATTGGGCAACTTATGGGTATCATTCTTTCTCACAAATTGAAAGAAAAATCACTCACCTTTGAGAATGATGGTGGATGACCCATTAAGCACCCCAAGAAAAGTTCAAGGAGCTATGGTCGCATGGAGAGCTCACTTGAAGGAGGATCATCCATTTGAGATTGATAACATCTAAGGAAACTCTTGAGGACCACTTTCCTCCCACAAAGAGAAAACCATTTGAACTTAGTGAGATTGTTGGAACAACTCACTCATGGGACTTGTAGATGATCAAGTAACTCAAGTCCTCCATCCATCAAAAGAAAAAGCATGAAAGGAAAAAAATCCTACATGAACAAAGTGTAGTGGTGCACACATGGTCCAAAGAAATCCAAATTTCAATGAGGGCCCAAAAGCCCATCCATATGGAAAAATCCTAAGGAACCCATCACACTTTGTACATAAGGATGTACATCATAATCAAGAGATGGTGGAAGATTTGGGCTACTTGCCCATAAAGGCCCAACTAAGAAATCTAGCCCACTTGAGATCCAAGTGAAGAATGGGCTAGTCACTTTGGTCCATACACATGTGAAGAAAGATGGCGCCACCCAAAGTAAGCCCCATGAGCCCAAAACTTGAGGTGGGCCCTACCATTCCCATGGGCCCAAACCTTGAAGAGAAAATGGAAAAGAAAAGAAAGCTCCAAAGGAAATGACAAGAAAGAGAAAGTAAGAGGGAGCCCAAAATGAAGCATTGGGCCCATCAAATACACCACGGGCCATGACTTCACTTTGAGCCCATTTGATACACTTGAAAAGAGGTCCACACTCCCATAAAGAAAGATAGGATATTTTGCCATGCACACTTGATGGACATGGTAAAATTACCCTTTACATACACATGAAGGGAGTGTGAAAAGAAGAAAAGAAAAAATGAAATGGAAAGCTTGCAATGTCCTTCTCCATGCACCACCTTTGAAATAGATTGGAGATCTAGAAAAGGGTCAAGAATGCTTGGGCCCACCTTCACTCCTTTTGAAATAGCTACATGAAGAAAAGAAAGGAACCATGAGAAACAATGAAGAAGGAAAAAGACAAAAGAGAAAAGGAGTGGTCTATACCTTTACCACTCACCAAAGAAGGACCACCTTACTGTCCCAAAACTTCTCTAAGGCCCACCACTTGAGAGAAGCAAAGAACCACCAAGAGGAGAGAGAAAACTTTGAGAAAGAGAGAGTATGAGAGAGAGAGAGAGGAGAGATTGCACGTTGGAGGGGGCGAGAGTGCCCCATATTATATAGAAAAGGGGGGTGCACCCCTTTACCCAACCCACTGAAGAAACCAGGGGTCAGAGGCGGTCTGGGCGGCGCCCAGGGGGCCGTCCTACCTCCCACCTAGTTGAAACGACCTCTCCTCCTCTCTCCTTGGGAAGAACTCCTCCTTGGGAAGGGTGGTTGCAAGTGAATCTTGTACCTCCTTGTAAGAATGAAGTGATGGAAGAAAATGGTGAGAAAAAGTAAGAAATCTCACCAAAATCTCATCTTGTGAGAAATTGGTGAGAAATTGGGTTGATGATGTAGAAAAGTTCCATGGCATTTTCAAGAAAAAGAAAGAAAAAATTGACTTGGTCAAACAGTGATCTCAACCATCCAAGGTCATGACCTGATGATCTGAACCATTCCAAGAATAATCCCAAGAATCTCCGCCCCTGATTACTGTATGCTTGTAAATATTTTGGTCCGAAGACCTTAAACTATGTCGGGATCAAGATCCCGAGGGATTTTTAATAAAAATGGGCATTGATCTCAACCATCAAAATCAGAATCGATGACTCAGAACACTTTTCAAAATCACAAAAATATATCACCAGCCTCGCTACGTGTTTTGGGGTCCGAAGACCTTAAACTACGTCGGGATCGACATCCCAAGAGATTTTCAATAAAAACCGGCATCGGTCTTGATTGCTCGAGTCAAGATCCGACAACACCGGACATTTTTCAAAAATTACAAATATATACACACACACACACACACACACACACACACACACACACACACACACACACACACACATTTCCAGCACTCTTTTGTACCTATTTTTGGTCCGAAGACCTTAAACTACATCAGGATCAACATCTCGAGAGATTTTTAATAAAAATCGGCATCGATCTCAGCCGTTCAAGTTAGGATCTGATGGCCTGGATCATTTTCAAAATACTAAAAAGATTTTTTGAGTTTTCCATAAAAACCAGTATCAATCTCAACCACTTGAGTTGAACTCTGGGACATTTTCAAAAATAAAAATAAAAAAAATTCACCATCAATTTCACAAATTCATCCCCAGTGGTCCGAAGACCTAAAACTACACTGGGATTAACTTCTCGGGGGCTTTCTTTCCTAACCTGTTCCGGACATGGCTGACAGTTGATCGTACGGGTGTTCGGAATCTTTTAAACAGGTAAAGGCTGAGGCGGGCAGAGCCCCGCAATCCTGTTTGTGTTGAACGCACCGTGATAAACAACCTTGATTTGGAAGTCGCTGTTGAATCCGATGGATGTTCCCTGTTCCTAAAAATCATGAAGGGGATTAAGGCTGTTGGGAGGTGGAGCGCACCCTCACAAAATTGTGAGCAACGTAAGGCCCCAAACTGGATTGACTAAGGGAAATGTGAGGATGTGGCTCATTTTGTGGCCGAAGGAGTCCGTCAGACGATACATAGTCTATGTGCATTGCACATGAGGAACAAGCAACTTTGTGAGTGTGTTGACTAAAAACCCTCAAAATTCCCTCATCCGAAGATGTAAAACTACGACACTTAACTGTGTGAGACTCCGTCTTGCTCGCTGACATAAAATGGATCGGGTCCCTTACCAGCAGTAGAAGCTGGAAGTGGATGAAAATTCCACATCTTTCCTTGTATTTCAGAAAAATCACAAAATACCAAAACATTGTAAAATCACCTTTTCAAAAATCACAAAAAATATTTCCCTTGCTTTCAAATCAAATATTTGCAAAAATCACAAAAAATGATTTCCTTGCTTTCAAGCAAAAAATTTTCAAAAAACACAAAAAATATTTCCTTGGTTTTCAATAATCAATCTCTACCTTGACTACTCAGGTAAAAGATCCGGACCACATATTTACAAAAATCACAAAAATTGTCACTATCCCCCAGCACTACACTTCAGGAGTCTTGAACTCCACTCTCTTCACAATTTGGGATGACGGATCCAATCGCCTGCAAATTGGAATCTTGATCAAAACTGGCGACCAAGCACCGTCTCAATCGCATTTATGCCTAGAAGAACATCTTGAAGTCGGATAACATCCTCGTACATTCTCATTAGCAAAGAAACAGCATCTTGGGACGATGGACCTGATCGATCACGGGTCGGGATCTTGACCAACCTGCTGACCGAACACCCATATAAAAAAAGAAAATTCCCAGGGAAGCACAACCCTGCAAGCAATAAGCTCAAAATTCTCTGCATCTCCAACAAAAGTAAAATCATCAAACTGAAAGAGAATGAGCCAAACATGCATTCATCATGCATCTCCATGCATCCCCATGCCTTGCATCAATCATCATATTTACCTGCTTTCAAAATAAAAGCCGGTTAGCCAAAGACCCCACAGGCATCCCAGTGGAGGCACGTGCAAGCCAAATTTCCTTTTCAAAAAGACAAAAATATTCATATTTGCAAATAAAAACCCCACGGAGTATCACTCCCCAAAGTGGGTATCTTTTCAAAAATCCAAAAAAATATTTTTCCAGTAGAGCGTTCTGCCTCCAAAACACCAGGAGATCTTCCATATCTCTGGGTAGGAGCAGACGCAAAAATCAAATAAGATCCAATGTCTCGTGGTTTCTCCGGAGACCATCGGATCCAATGCACTCAAAGTACAGTCGAACTGGACTCCAATGTCAGTGCGGTCGTACCACATGCCAAGATACGAGAAGATGAAAGCCAAAAGGCTCGGTCAAAGAAACCACTTGAACAGGTGGAAACGATGAATTGTAACCCAAGTATCAAAATCAGCAGATTGGGTGGAAAAATTTCACCCGCACATACCTAGGCGTGGATGCCTGAAGTACCTTGACTGAGTCCAAGTCGGCGTAGTAGAATCCCGTAAGACTATCTGACGCTGGGCGTCTAACCACTTTGACAGTCAAGTGAAACAAGTACTCCTAGAGTGATCTGGAAAAACATCAAACATCACACAATTAGTCTTAGGGTCAGCAACCTCGTAAGACTAGCGACGCAGAGGCTCTGCTGTACCTTTCCGATATTAGTATCTATCGGGAATGGAAGGGTTGCGATTGGGTACCCAGGTTGCAGCAAACTGCAGGGACAATCGCAATGTTTTCTCCGAACTCCTGCGGTATGTGCGAGTTATCAATCTCCAAACAATCAACTGACTCAGATACAAAGGACAACAAAGATTCCAGACCACAATCTAGGAAAGAATGAATTGCAAACCAAGCATCGAAACCAGCAGATCGGGTGGAAAGAGTCCACCCGCACATACCTAGGCGTGGATGCCTAAAGTACCTTGACTGAATCCAAGTCGGTGTAGTAGAATCCCGACAGACTATCTGACGCAGGGCGTCTAACCACTTTGACAGTCAAGCAAAACAAGTACTCCTGGAGTGATCTGGGAAAACATCAAACATCACAATCAGTCTCAAGGTCAGCAACCTCATAAGACTAGCGACGCAGAGGCTCTACTGTACCTTTCTGATGTTAGTACCGATCGGGAATGGAAGGGTTGCGATTGGGTACCCAGGTTGCAGCAAACTGCAGGGACAATCGCAACGTTTTCTCCAAACTTCCGCGGTATGTGCGAGTGATCGATTTCCAGACGATCAGCTGGCACAGATGCAAAGGCAAGCAAAGATTTCAGACCATGATCCATGAATGACCGGGTCAGAAGTGGGGTGTCCACTCGCTTTGGCATTCGGTTGCACGCAACCTCTGCCAAAGATGGGCATCTGTAGACACCCCACCTTCGGCTACACTGTTGGTAGAGATAGCTGGATGAATGGAGGACCATACCCCCAAATCCCAAGTCCAAACTCAACCAAACTCACCCTTGTAAGCCTCAATCTATAGCCCAACTCAAGCCTGAACCCAGTCAACCCACTCCTAAACATCAGCCTGAAAAACCCCCATAAGAAAAGCCAGTAAAAAAATCCTAAAAAAGTCAAACTCACTGAGTCAACCCGCTGAGTTAACCCGCTGAGTCAACTCGCTGAGTCAACCCGTTGAGTCAAAACACAGAGTCAACCCCGTCGAGTCAAATCACCGAGTTGACCCGCTAAGTCAACTCACCGAGTCAACCCACCGAGTCAAACAGCAGCCCCGAGAAACGACCGTACCACGTGCTGGAAATCGAGAAACGTCCGTACGGGATATTTACGGGTTCTGCTACTGCCCGCTGCTATAAATACCCCCCTCCCCTTCTCATTTCACAAGCCACTTCCCCTCTCTTCAGCCCAAGTACGATCTGTCCTTCTACCCCTTAGCCCATTCCTCCACCAAGGAGAGCCCGAGTGAGGAGATCCTAGCCCTGGTCCAGCCCAGCCTGACCACTGGTCCAAGTCTCCCAAGCCATCCAAGTCTTGATCCAGCCACTCGAAGCCAACCCTTGCGACACCTCCGTCCATCTAGCTACTCTTTTTCCAGCATCATCTCATTTGCATCTAGCATAAGTGCAACATTTACTTTTCTTCCAACCCCCCTGCTTCACTGCAAGCACTTTGATCATTCAAACACACAGCATGCATTCCGCATAAAACACCTGTCAGTTCGAGCGTATGCTCTGGGCTTGCCTGTTAGTGGAACCTGCCCATCAGAAACTCTTACTGTTCAGACCTGCATTCATGTACATATCATTACAAGCACTTTGATCATTCAAACACACAGCATGCATCTCGCATAAAGCACCTGTCAGTTCGAGCGTATGCTCTGGGCTTGCCTGTTAGTGGAACCTGCCCATCAGAAACTCTTACTGTTTAGACCTGCATTCATGCATCATGTCATCTATGAGAATGTACGAGGATTAAAACAGACTTTCAAGTATTAGTCCGATTCTGTGAAGTAGAGACCGTACTTCGGTACGGGCAGTGTGTGGGGTGCTTAACCTCTTCCCACCCTGTAACCGTGATCCCTTACCTCGAATCTCTAGCCGCAGATCAATAGGAGTCATTTTAGAGGAAGGAATCTTCGGATCCCCTTCTCTAACGTTTCTACAAGGTCTAGCCGACTGTAGATTCGAAGTAACTGGCTAGTGGCGACTCTGGTCTTACATAAACTCATTTAAACACATCCAGCTTAACACGACAACCAAACAAAGCCCTCGAGAATGAGGCAAGCCAGTGGCACAAACGACGATTCGCACTCACGCATTCGCATACTCTCCTTCTTTTCCCGAAAGGGAAAGGGACGAGAACGTCGTGTGAGAGCGCGGAATGGCGAGGGTCCACAGTTTGCAACACATCATCATCATAAAAATTAAAAATACAAATAAAATAAAAAATAATCATGACCATCGAGCCTCTCAGTAGTTATGCATCATAAGTCTCTGGCCTACAAGTAAAAAAAAAAAAATTAGAGAGATAATAATTTTTTAATTTTACAATTAAATTTATAATGAACTTATGTATAAAGATATCTTACCTTGTCAGAATGAGAAGAGGTAGGCATTTGCATTGACTCATTGTATTGCTAGATGAAGGGTAAGATCTGTAATTCTACCAATTGTAAACGACTTCTATCTGCCTCAGCCCGCCTTATATTCTCCATCAACAATGACTTTAAGCGATTCCTATCTGCCTCAGCCTGCCTCCTATTCGCTTCAGCTTGCCTCTTAAGCTCCTCATTTTCCATTTGTAGCTGCGCACGTATTTTCTGCCCAAATGTAGATGTCTTAGGCTTTGGACCGGCCCCACGGCCACGTATATATCCAGACCGCTCTGGTCTGAGCACTACCTCGAACCCCTCATCCTCAATCAAGAGATTAACGCCTTCCTCTACTGGCTGAGATTGTAGTCTTTGAAGCTCCTCCTACATTTGAAAACCAATTGTAAAATGATTATTATCTATCAATTTAGTAATGTATAAGAAATTAACAAGGAAATATAGAAAGGCATGATTACATACGTATACTTCACGAGATCTCAAATCAACCCAACTGTTCTTCTTATTGCCAAACGGGGTAGCAAACCACATATTAGATCGGGAGGGCTCATCACCCGTTTCAGGATTACGCTATCATTAGCAAAGTTAATACATATAATATATATTTATTAACATAAGTGCTATAAACATTTTAAATAAATCTTACATTCTCATAGTTGAGTCGAACAAAAGCCTTCGTCCCAGTAACATGACCAATACTTTGCTTCCCTCAATTCTCTTTATTTCTCTTGCTCATTTTCTTCATTTAAGAATAAAAATTATAAGTGATATATGTATGAATGATCAATTAAAAGTGCTCAACAAGATGAACGGTCTGAATTATCCAAAAGTGGGCCAGAAAAATCACCATCCATTGATATGGCTGCTGGAAACACAAGATTCAATTCGGCGCTCAAACTTTAGCTTCACACTATGGTCCATACAACAAACGGAAACGAGGCCCAATACCTGGGGTTACGTAACGACTCACGTACGCACAAGATGGACGGTTTGGATTTCACAACCGATCATTATAAGTGGGCCACATGCTGTCCAAAAACGGACAGCACCCATGCGTTGTTGCCCGATTTGGTGGCAGGAGATGTGAAAGAGAGAGGGAAACCTTCCCATTTTGGAGAGAAGTCTGGTCAGCAGTTGTTAACCGACTTTGGTCATATGGTGCACCACATGTGCACCACCTAATGTGCACACTAGCACACATCACATGGGGTCCACTGAAAGAGCAAGTGAATCCACTCCGTCCATTCCATTTGATTGGTCTTATTAGGACCAGTACTGTCATTAAAGCAGATACAAAACTTAGGTGGGCCATTCATATTGATTTTACTATCAAACAAGATGTTTTACACAATATAACGGTTGGATTGACTCCAAACTAGATTTGGACGGCTACAAAGTTCAAGGAACTAGTATGGTCCACACCATTAAGTGATATCCTAACTATAGAACAATATTTTTAGGTTTTAACTAGAGATTTGATTTGCAGTCTTTCTTTTATAGGAGAAGTTACTTGGCACGTGTGAGCCAATTGGACGTGACGTAATGAATGATCACCATAGAGGTTTCAACGGTAGGAATTTCCCTACCCACTTTTTAGTTTAGTGCGGCCCACTTGAGTCTTGGATCTCGTTCATCTTTTGTCGAAACGCCTAAAATGATCTCACAAAACGGTTGGACGGCATAGATTTCTCACAAACATCATGGTGGGCCCCACCTAGATTACGTCCATGTGTTAGTGCCTTAGCCGAAAAAGAGGCAGATCCAGAAGGACGCGTCCGATCCAGACGCGGATTGGCTAGTGACCCCAACACCAGCCCCGGGACTGGTGTCAAAGCTGCGTGGGCCCCACCATGATGCATGTGTTTTATCCACGCTGTCCATCCATTTTTCCACCTCATTTTAGGGCATGGGCCCAAAAATGAGGCAGATCCAAATCTCAGGTGGACCACACCACACGAAAACAGTGTTGATTGAACGTCCACCCTTAAAAATTTCCTAGGGCCCACCGTGATGTTTATTTGCCATCCAACCTGTTGATAAGGTCACACAGACCTGGATGAAGTGAAAACACAAATATCAGCTTGATCCAAAACTTCTGTGGCCTCCAAGAAGTTTTCAACGGTGAGAATTCAATTCCCACTGTTTCCTGTGGTGTTGGGGTCCGGGTCGGGCGCGGATTTCCTGCGAAAGCCTTGCGCAGGAAGTTCCTGCACTGGGAACCAAGGTGGGGCCCACAGTGATGTTTTTGATGAATCCACCCCGTCCATCCGTTTTGGGAGCTCATTTTAGGATATGAGAACAAAAATGAACCGGATCCAAGACTCAAGTGGGCCTCAAACGTGAGGATTAAACGTCCACAATTGAAATATTTGTGGGGCCACAGGAGTTTTGAATCAGGATAATATTTGTGTTTCCAGTTCATCCCAGTAGTAGTGACGTTATGAACGGTATGGATGTTATATAAACATCACTGTGGACCCAGGGAGGTTTCAACGGTAGTAATTTACCTACCCACCTTTTCCTTTAGTGAGGCCCACTTGAGTTTTGGATCCGGTTCATTTTCGTTTTAGTGTCCTAAAATGAGCTCCCAAAACGGATGGACGGGGTGGATTCATCAAAAAACATCACTGTGGGCCCCACATTGGTTCCCAGCGCAGGAACTTCCTGCGCAAGGCTTTCGCAGGAAATCCGCGCCCGTTGGGGTCACTAGCCAATCCGCGTTCGATCCAGAACCCTAGCGGCCCACTCCACGAGAGGCAGTACGATCAGTTCATATAGGTGGGAATAACCTTTATGAAGGTTTAGATGGCATGTAACCATCACAGCAGCAGGTTTGGATGGACTAAGGCTTCATAGACCCATATGCACAGCCACATGGGCCGCACAACAGCCAAAATAAGATATCACAGCACTACATTAGGTGGGGCACACGTCCAACACAACGTTGACAGAAGTAAAGCCCGAAAAATAATCCAGTAATGGGCCACGTGTATTTTTCTTTTGTCGAAAGCATGCACTCATGCACTTGTATTTCAAGCCATCCATCATTGCGTACCTATAAAAAATGAACTGATTAATAGAATCTTATGCAGCGACTATTGGGTCCCGAAAGGTAGGGGCCCTTAATACAAACAAAATAAGCCACATACTCCTAAAAGAATCACGCAAAATGCATCCTGGTGCACGTAAAATGGAGATTTACAAAATTTCCTTAGCCAATTTTGGCTGAAATCTCCAGCGGGCCCCACCAATCACCGTGATCAGAACCGTCCGGAATCGGACCCATAACTTCTTTGTGATTTATGATGAACAGTGCATGTGATTTCACGATCAAACGAGCCCCACAAACCCCCCCAAAATTCAAAACCCAAATAGTGGAGTTCTTATTTACGTCTCCACGCACCCATAAATTCGAGTACCCCACGCGCCCGAAAAATCACTGAAAAACAGGACTTCACTTAAAGGCATTTCGGGGTCTCACGCACATGAAAAATGCCCCACGCACTCTTAAATTCGACATATTTTAGGATTTCCATTTAAAGGTATTTTGGTGCCCCACGCACCGCAAAAATGGGTACACGCACGCTTAAATTCGACTCATTTGATATCCGTCATTTTAGAAGCATTTCGGAGTCCCATGCACCCAAAAAATACCCTACGCATCCATTAATTCGACTAAAAATCAGGCAGTTAATTTAAAGGTGCGCTGAGTCCCATGCACCCGTAAATTAAGTCCCACGCACCCAAAAAATCAGATATTTTCAAAAATCATTTCTGGGTGCGTCGGACCTCTGCACGCCAATTTTAAGGTGCGTGGAGGGTATTTTAGGGGTGTGTGGCACGTGGCAACCCCCTCATTGGCGGAAATTCGGCTATAAATACCCCTCCCGACGATTCATTTGAACCCTTCTTCAGAGACAGAAGGCTGCCATCCTCTGGGAATTCGAAATTCCCGCCGAAAACTCTCGCTGGAATACTTTTTCGATCACCGGAAACCCTTCCCGATCGCCGGAATTCCCTCCGATTGACAGCATCCCCCCCCACAGGTCCGAATTCTAAGAAAATCACCAAGTGTGGCCACGCACCCTGAAAATGGTCCCACGCACCCAAATAATGGCTCACGCGTCCATAAATTCAGGTCTCACATGTCCATTAATTCGACATAAATCAGACAAGTGCATCGGACTCCCACGCACTTGAAAAATGCCCCACGCATCCATAAATTCGGGTCCCACGCGTCTATAAATTCGACGAAGTTAAGATTTGTAAATTCGGTCCCACGTACCCGAAAAATGCTCCACGCACCCCTAAATTCATTAAAAAATCAGACACTTAATTTTTAGGTGCGTTGGAGCCCACGCACCCGTAAAATAAGTCCCACGCACCCAAAAATCAGCCAATTACAGAACATGTTTACAGATGCACCGGGCTCAATTTTGAGTGTTTTCAAGCTCCGTTTAAACCTATTTTGGGTATTTCGAGCGTTCCGGACACAATGGAACAGTCAAAAGGACGTTCCGGGATCTCTAAACAAGCAGAATCGCGCATCTTTGAGGCTCGACCTGATTCGACGCATTGAATGAAATGACTTCTTGAAAAAAAGCCGCCAGCATCCAGAACTACGCAAATATGTCATCATTTATAACTACTACAAAGATGTGACCCGATTTGGGTCGAAAGATAGAAAAACGGGGCTATGGTTATCACGATAAACCATGTCAAAGAGTTCCAATTGTCTACGAATCAATTGCTATGAACTGCCACAACACAACAGTCAATGCCCTACCCATTCAAACGGTATCCGTCGGTTGGGCTACGCAGGTACACACAACTGTAGAATGGAGTCACCTGTCCCTACATTGACAAGCGCGGGCCCAGAGTTGTCCTTCTCAGCCATAAACCATGATAGTCTCAGCCCGGATCTCCGGCCAAAACATGGGACATAGACATCTGACTAATACAAAGATGGTTCAGTACATAACAAAACAAATACCGATCTATACAAACATAAACTCTAAGACCATAGTCCCTGCTGACTAGTCTTCTGCCTTTTAATCAAGGGTCATCGATCATTCGATGTAATTAAAGGACTCGTGCCAGATCACGCCCTGGAATGTACAAGATCTCAGGATCTCTGGAATAAAATTCGCCTTGCGATATCTCTTCTTGTGTACTTTTGTGGATGCTTGTGATTGACTATGAATGTTTCCATTACTTAGAACCCGAGAGCAACAAACACCCTCTACACGGAAAATGTGGTTGTGTCCCCATTTCCTAGTTCCAACAAATTGGTGACTCTGCTGGGGACTGAACCCAGAATCTCTGGTTAGCTCTGAGGATAGAAACACTCTAAGATCAATTATTCGCAAACACGAATGTGTACGTAAGGTGTTTATCGCGAGGTATAATGTTTTGGCGCCCTCGGGCGCCAAACAGGCGACTCTCAACGGGAACGTTCTTCCCTTCATCTTTAAGGCAATTTACGGTAAACTAAAAGGTTTTCAAACCACAAACTTCCGCCACCACACGTACCTCCCACCTTTTTGCTTATTTCTGTCAGTTTATGCACCACGATCGATGGGTTCACACTCCCGGCCACGTTTATGAACTGTTCTAATAATTTTCTGACCCCACAGAATTAGCAAGATAGTAACGCAGACAGAAGAAATGGCATGCTCGATGACCAGTTCGTGCACCTTCCTTGCCACCGAAGGCTTCAACTTCCCCCATTCCACCACAAGTACGAACCCAAGCTCAGAATGGCAGTTGGTTGAGACCCGAAGGCAGAAGAAAGAACAGAAGAAAGCTGCCATCATAGCAGCATATAGTAAGGCAAACGTTACAAGGCCTCGCCTCGTGATAAAAAAACAGTGGCAGCCGAAGCAGGGGTAGAAGATCCTTATCAACAAGCAGGTCACATCAGCCAAGCCCGCAGCGCCCCCAATGACAGTCGAGCAGTTCCCGCCGTTATCCAAAGTTGTTCGTACCTTGCAAAAGACCACTAAGCCCGCGCATATAAAATCCAAGCCCGTGACGACCCCTGAACAAAAACAGAGGCCGGCTCAAAAAATCCCGTTAGCACAAGTGGCGATGGTCCAAGTGGCCGCAGAAGAAGAAGAAGGACCTTATGAGGCAGAAGAATTGCCTCCATTCCAAGAATAGATCGATAAATTGGTTGAAGCTAATCGTGAGACAAATGGTCGAATGAGGGCTATCCAGGAAGCCTTGACCACTCTGATAGCGCAGAATGCCACCAGAAGTATCGCGCCGCCCACTCGTCAGTCAACGGAGGAGTCCCAAGGGGCAGTGGAAGGTCCGGCTGAGCCTGAACCGCCCGTCCAGCTCAGAGTCGCGCTAATGGGACGTGCGCCGCCTTCTCCATCCCATATATCACGAGAAGAATTATCCCAAACGATAGCCCATATGATGCAGCAAGAAAAAGAGAAAGAGAGGAGAGGCAGCTACAAATATCGGGTCTCATACCCACCAGAGGTAGAAGAGGTACCATTCCTGGCTAATTTCAGATGCCCGGACTTTGAAAAGTTTGACGGCAGAGGGTCACCGGAGGAGCACATCACCCACTTCTTGACTACGTTGGGAAACTGGTCCGCAGTCCCGCAGTATTGCATGCGGCTATTCGGATCTACCCTGACAAGAAAGGCCTTTCAATGGTACATGTCGCTACCAGCCGACTCTGTAAGGACATGGGAGCAAATGCAGGACACCTTCATCTCGAAGTTCTTCGCGAAAGAGAGAGAGAGAGAGATCTCATTAACAGACCTAACAATGGTCAGACAGAGAAATGGTGAACCAGTCGAGAAGTTCATCGACCGATGGGGAACCACAGCGGCTCAATGTCGCGAATTACCCAACGAAGGTGAGCAGATGAAGATGTGTCTAAGGGCTCTAGACCCGATGATCTCGTATGGCTTGTCGGGCAATACCTTCAACTTCTTTCGTGAGCTGGCAACGAAAGCACATCTGGTAGAGGAAGCAGCATCCCGGGTAAACTTCAGACCTGAGAGACAGAAGAGAGAGAGATAGGAAGAGTAGTAGAGACTCATCAGGTCGATAAAAGTAGGGACCAGAAATATCGCAAACGTCCCACTGCCGATCAAGGGCCAGAGATAAAGACAGTAGTCATGCAAGACAAGAGTAAAAAGCCCTATGTACCCAATGTGTATCGATAGCCAAGAGAGAAAGGGCGAACGACCCGTATACGTTCGATATGACCGATCTAGTTCCGATCATGGAACAATTAATCGAAGAAGGCATAATACGTCTACTAAAGCCTGTTCGTTCCCATGAAGTCGGACGAATAAATGACCCCAAATACTGCAAATATCATCGATGCATCAGCCACCAGACAGAAGATTGCTTCTCCTTGAAAGGAAGGATACAACGGTTGATCAATCAAGGGGTCATCAGCATGAAGGTACCTGAGACGGCAAAGGAGACAGCCGGGGCAATTTCAACGATCCCAATAGAAGGTGAAACCAACCAACCAACTCCATTCCCTGCACCGAAGGAACCATGGACTCTAGTCAGCAGCAAGAAAAGACTCGAGAACAGGCGAAGACTCGTTAACCAAAAGAAGAGCAGAAGAAGAGGAAGGAGAGAGATGTTACAAGGGCAGGTACGACCTGTGATAGACATGGCGCACTGCGGAATGGTGTCGTTCATCGAACAGGCACCGACCGAAGAGATCCCACAAGCAGTCAAGGAAGAGGTTGACGTAGTCATCTTACGATCAGGAAAGCAAATGCCTGACCGTACCCCTCCGAGACCAGAAGACCCGGTGCAAGAAGACGATACCCTTGACAGACCACAAGAGAGACCCCGCATGCAGAAATCTAAAGAGAATGTCGTCGAAGCTATGACCAGTCAGCCAAGCCCAAGACCAGTGGTGTATGACGTTGTGTCACACTTACGAAAGGTTCCCGCCCGCCTAAGCATATACGATGCTTTATGTCTCTCGAAAGTGTACAGGGAAATGTTAATCAATGCTTTACTTGACAGTGAAGTCAGGGAGGCCATGAGGATAGAGATAGAAGAAGAAATGAATAATACAGAAAAATTTTGGGAGGGGTATATGCCGGTGTCACAAGTCATGCATGTCAACCATCCTTCAACAATCACTTTCTCAGAAGAAGACTACAGGATCGAATCAATACACCACAATCGCCCGTTAATGGTCACAGGAACAATCAGGGATACCGAGGTCAAGAGGTGCATGTTGGACGACGGATCTGCCGTAAATATTATGCCATTAAAAACACTACAGAGGTTGGGTGATAGGCAATCGGCATTACGCCCAAGTCTCATGATGATTCAAGGTTTCAATCAAGACAGTCAGTGTACGCTCGGATCAATCACGGTGATGCTGGAGATCGAAGAACTGACAACGAAAGTAACATGTCAGGTGATCGATGCAGTGACAGCATACAACCTTCGACATATCATCAATGCTTCAAATACAGCAGAGAGGGGGTCCAATACAGGGTATCGGTAGATCCGAAGCCATACACAATAGCTGAGTCATTTTTGGCCGATGCAAAATATTACAACTTATCCGGTAGCGGTGAGACCAATAAGAAGCCCAATGTAGTAAAGAGAAGGCAAGGGGCAAAACCCCAAATTGAGAAGTTCATGCAGAAAAGTAAACCTTAGCCCATCACTCAGGAAAGATCCTAGTATCAGCCAGAAAATCAACCTCAGCCAATCACGAAGAAATTTTATGTCGTACCGCAACATCTACGTTAGCCAGGGCAGTCCGTGTTAAAACTGATCTCAAACCAACATATGAGTGTGCTCAAGTCCATCTTCAATATGCCAGTACCCAAGATGGGAAGGACCAAACCATTCCCGAAAGCTCCGAGCCAATTCGTCGTGCCGTCAAGAGATATCACTCAGAAAGATATCAAGTTTCATTCAGGGCCAAGCCAGTCAGTACCATCAGAAGAGAGAGAGAGAGGAGGGAAGGGGGTCCGCCCAACCACGACTGATAGAAGAGAAGAGATATAGCAGGGTCAGTCGAAAGATTATGAGGAATATGGGATTCCTTGGTCAAGGTTCAGACACAAAGAAAAGACTGCTAGCTCCATTTGAAGAATATAAGCAAGTATACAGAAATGGAGAAGGTCTAGGAGCCAAGGCAAGCGTAAACATGGTGACCATTGGCCCGATAGAAGAAGTTCAGTCGCAAGATTCTATCGCATGATCCAGCCAAGTGTCGCACCCGTGCAACTAGAAGACGGTGGACAACCAACGATTGATGAACTTGAAGAGGTGAATTTGGGCACCCTCGAAGAACCCAGGAATACATATTTGAGTAGAAATGTCCTGGGAGATGAAAGAGAGAGATACATACAGCTATTGAAGAAGAATAAGGACATCTTTGCCTGGACATATTCAGAAATGCCCCGGCTCAGTCCGGCAATCGCCATGCAGAAGCTGAGTATCATGAAGGAAAAGAAGCCAGTGAAGCAACCGCAACGACGGTTTCATCCTGATGTTATGCCTAAGATTGAAGAAGAAGTCAAGAGACTGATCCAGGCCGGGTTCGTTCGAGAGGTGAAGTACCCTCGATGGATCTCAAACATCGTGCCAGTCAAGAAGAAGAGCGGACAGATCCGAGTTTGCGTTGACTTCCGGAATCTTAATGAAGCCTGCACGAAAGACGATTTTCCTTTGCCAATCCCAGAACTATTGATTGACAGCACGACGGGATATACAGTAATGTCCTTCATGGACCGGTATTCGGGATATAATCAGATTCGCATGGCCCCGGAAGATGAAGAAGCTACGGCCTTCCGTACAACTCTCGGCATTTACTATTATCACATAATTCCCTTCGAATTAAAGAACGTAGGGGCAACGTATCAGCGCGCAATGCACGTTATATTCCAAGATATGATGCACAAACACGTCGAATGCTATGTGGATGATTTGGTCGTGAGGTCAGCCGATCATAAGCAGCACCGAGAACATTTAAGACAGGTATTCCAACGGTTGCGCAAGAAGAGTCTTCGTATGAATCCGCTAAAATGTGTGTTTGGGGTCGCGTCTGGCAATTCCTGGGCTTTGTCGTAAGACACAGGGGCATAGAAATCGACCCCGCCAAAATTAAGGCCATCAGAGAATTTAAAACAATTGAAGAGTTTCCAAGGCCGCGTGGCATATCTAAGAAGATTCATTTCGAATCTGGCTGGTCGTTGTCAGCCGTTCTCTCGCCTCAACAAGAAAGATGTTAAGTTTGAATGGGATGACGCTTGCCAGAAGGTTTTCGATTCACTAAAAGAAATGCTCAGGAATTCTCCAGTCCTCGCCGCCCCGATCAAGGGAAAGCCGCTAATTCTGTACATTGCAGTAGGTGATAACTCGCTAGGGGCACTCCTGGCACAGAAGAATGAAGAAGGAAAGGAAAACACGGTATATATTTGAGCCGCACATTGGTGGGGGCCTGTAGACACCCCACCTTCGGCTACATTGTTGGTAGAGGTAGCTGGATGAATGGAGGACCATACACCCAAATCCCATGTCCAAACTCAGCCAAACTCACCCTTGTAAGCCCCAATCCATAGCCCAACTCAAGCCTGAACCTAGTCAACTCACCCCTAAACATCAGCCTGAAAAACCCCCCATAAGAAAAACCAGTAAAAAAAGTCCTAAAAAGTCAAACTCGGCGAGTCAACCCGCTGAGTCAAATCGCCGAGTCAACCCGCTGAGTCAACCCATCGAGTCAACTCACCGTGTCAACCCATCCCCCAAACCCAGTCAACTCACTGAGTTCCAAGCCGCAGCCTCGGAGCATGTCCGTACTGCCCGCTGAATCTCGAGAACGGCCGTACGGGCAGCCCCCTAGGTGTCACCCAAACTTATTTACGCAATCTGCCACTGCCCGCTGCTATAAATACCCCCTCTCCCCTTCACATTCGACATCCACTTTCCCTCTCTTTAGTCCGAGAGCTCTGAGTCCACCTCCATCCTTTTTTTAGCCCATTTTTCCACCAAGGAGAGCTCGAGTGAGAACAGCCTAGCCATGGTCCGGCCTAGCCTGACCCTGGTCTAAGTCTCCTAAGCCATCCAAGTCTTGATCCAACCGCTCGAAGCCAATCCTTGCGACACCTCCGTCCATTTAGCTACTCTTTACCAGCATCATCTCATTTGCATCTAGCATAAGTGCAACATTTACTTTTCTTCCAACCCCCCTGCTTCACTACAAGCACTTTGATTATTCAAACACACAGCATGCATCCTGCATAAAGCACCTGTCAGTTCGAGCGTATGTGTTCACTCCCCAAGTGTAGGGTTGCGAAGTAGTAATAATTCGGAAAGACCGAGTATCGTTCCCACAGAGATTTATGTATGGGTATTCTTAGGATTTAACTAAAACAACTAGTAATTAAGATCCTATTAAGAACTAAAACTGAAAAATAATGATTTGGGTTTAAACAGTGAATGGTTAAGGTAATTTCAATCTAAAAAGGCACTAGAGCGCCAAGGATCCACTTTTGATAAGTTTCAATGCATCAACACAACTAGGTCTCTCATAACTCAATCGGAATCGAATTCATATCTCTATCCGATCAGAATATAGAGCGGTTCAATCAACAATCATCTAGAACAAGTGCTTATTCATTGATTTGATTCCCACAACCATGCTCAGGCCTTGGGCACACTCAATTGTATAGGCCAAGCCTCTTTCCAATCTACTTGAGATTCACAACCATAGTTTTCACCAAATCCTGTCACTAGACCTGATTACAACTCATGATTAGAACTCTAATTAAATCAGAATCAATCAATAAACAACTATTCCAGATTATACAGCAAACGATAAGAACTTTAGTTGAATGAGTTCCCACATGAAAATCAAGTCATTGTACACAAGGCAATCAAAGCGTCTACCATGCCCGGAGTCGATGGTAGATCAATGCACTACACAAGCATAAACAATGCTCAAAAGATAAGATACTAAGCTTAGAATCACTAAGAATCACATGAGCCCGGAGTTATCAAGAGATCAAAGTAAAACCAACTTAATACTTGATTCAAACTCATATTGAACTAAAATTCATCAATTAAAATATAAAAGGAAACCTAGGTTGCATCAATCCATCAAAAACGAATCAAAAGCTTCCCCTCTTAGCCCTAGCTAAGAGGTTTTAGTTCATCTCTAACATTCTTGAACTAGAAACCTCTAAAAACATGAAAAACTACTAAAACAGGAAGAAAACTAGAAATCTGAAGTAGAATCCGTCTCCTGAGCAATCCCCACGTTCTCCTCTTCCTCGGTATGAAGAAAAGACATCCTTTTATAGCTTGGAGGAGTCCAATACGCAAGAGAACTCCAGAAATTGCGTAAACTTACGCAATTGCGCAGAAGATTTCGGACTTCCAAAAATAGAAACAGCCGTTTTTATACATGGCCGACCGGTCATGACCGGTCGGATGGTGATTCTCTTAATCCAGCAGCTATAGCCGACCGGTCATGACCGGTCGGACTGGCTGTCCTAGTGCGTCCAATGGTGTGGCCGACCGGTCTTGACCGGTCGGACTGCGTTCCTTGATCAGTTCAGCAACTATGGCCGACCGGTCTTGACCGGTCGGCCTGGGTAATCCATCCTCCAGCGGTTCTTCACTTCAAATAAACGAGTGGCCGACCGGTCATGACCGGTCGGGCTTGCTTGGACGACCGGTCAGCTGACCGGTCTAGCCTCTTTTTCTCTCTATTTCTTTCTTTCTCTCCTCTCTCCTTGCCTTAACTTGCTTTGGTCCTTCTTCATCCTTCATCCTATGGTCTTCAATGCTTGTAAGGAGCCTCATTTAGCCTTGAATTAGTGAAATCTCCATCTTGTTCCTATAATTACAAATCATGCATTAGAATGATCCTTTAAATGTGTAAACCGTGCATAATGAGTGATGAATTGGGGTTAGAATATGCACAATTAAGAGCTCAACACACCCCCAAACCAGCATTTTGCTAGTCCCGAGCAAAACATGCGTGAAACAAGTTTCATTTTCCAAAAACCAACTCTTCTCTAGAAACTACTCTTCTATACATTCCAGGACACATAAGCGTAAGAATCAGAGAAATTCAGTGATAAAGGTTGAAACCTTAAACCCTCAGAACATAATAAGTGTTTATATGAAATTCCCGCTGATTGATTGATAGATAGAAGAACTTGAACAAATTCAACCCAGTGTGCATAGTGAAGATTCATCTCATGAGTTTTCGGGATTATCTTCTTCATAAATTAACTAGACTACCGATTTCAAGGTGTATAGAGCAACAACAAGCCTATGATAGGAATTTGCCTTACCGTCCTTCCGACGACTTTCACACTACGTCCCATTTCCGGCTTTGGTTACGGGTAGACCATCCCCCGGTTGGTAGTAGGTAGCCCTAATCGGAGTTTTCCACCATTTTCCATCATTCCCAATTTCATCCTTCCTTTCCTTTTTCTTTTATATTAGATAGGATTTTTAGAAATCTATATCTTTCGTTATTTTCCCATGGACAAGGATGGACAAAGTACCCCGGCTTGGTTTCTCAATACCTTCAATCACGGTCTAGTTAATCCACAAATCACATAATCCTTTCAAATCATGAAAATCGTGTAATGTGAACTAGGTGCAAAAGGTGTTCAAATTTTCTATCAATCATAAAAATAGGTGAATTCACATATAAAACCATTATATTGAGAGAAGTTCAAAGCTTGCAACATCCCTCACTTCGTATCTCATCTTCTTATACCCATGCTATCTCGAATGCATAGAATCAATGTTTTCCAAAAGAATTTTGAAATTTAGAAAAATCAAAAAATTTCTACATTATTGCTCGAAATGTCACAAAAGCTAGCAGATTCATCAAAGGAATCTCTCACCCCCAACCAAAACTTTACATTGTCCTCAATGTGATAAGATATGCAATATGTATGACATGAGAGCAATGACATAAAACAAAGGAGAGTGAGAAAGAGAGATATCACCTGAAGCATATATTTCATGGCAAGATTGGCTTTTGGAGATGGATTACTTCACAACTAAATCAACTATCAAAGCAAATCCTAATGGGAAGCATTCTAGCAAATCATCCTCCGTCAGACTAGGAGGTTAATCCCAACAACTCATCCAAAAGCATAAAGTCAAGCAGAATCATTAGATGGATCAAAAGGTTTCGCAGTAAGGTCATCCAATATCCTGCTTTACAATGTACATGTGTGTGATTGATCGAGATAAGCCACTCAAAATCCTAAGAAAGAATTTCAGCGGGTTCCTTAATATTTTCACCACATGTATAGGAGGAGACATCATCATATTTATCAGAAAAAATATGTCTCCACTCATATTTTTCTGGGCATTGATATTACAAGTAAGGATCATCCCAGGGTTGATGGAGTTCGGTATGCATGATCCATAAAGGAGTGGAAATTTGAATTGGTTTTTCAGCACAAAAAGGTATTGTTTCCACATCCTTCTCTCGGCTCACGTCCTTTGCCGATACCGACTCAAAAAGTGTGACCATATCCCTTATCATATTATCGTTCTCATCAAGGGAGTGAGTCACTTCTTCGTCTACGGGACCGGAGTAAAAAGGTGAGAGGGACTCATTTTCCACAATAGAATTGATCATGTTTATTTGGTGGACCTCCGCATCTTCATCCACTTGTTGGTTGTCAATATTGAAAGCATTCAACTCAATCGTCATATTGCCAAAAGACATTTGTATGCCCCCACTCCTACAATTTATGATAGCGTTTGATGTAGTTAGGAATGGGCGGCCAAGTATGACAGGAATTTGGGGGCCAATATTAACCATGGGTCTCGTGTCCAAGACAATAAAGTCCACCGGGTAGTAAACTTTGTCAACTTGGACAAGCACGTCCTCAATCACCCCTCTCGGAATACGAATTGATCGGTCAGCAAGTTGTAATGTGGTTTTGGTGGGTTTCAATTCACCTAAACCTAATTGTTCGTAGACTGAAAAGGGAATTAGGTTCACACTTGCCCCTAGATCAAGTAAAGCATGTTTCACCTGGTGATCTCCAATCATACATGATATGGTCGGACAACTGGGATCTTTGTATTTCTTGGGCATCTTGTGGTTGATAATGGCACTCACATTCTCTGTCAAAAATGCCTTCTTTTGCACATGTATTTTTCTTTTAACCGTGCAAAGGTCTTTTAAAAATTTTGCATATGACGGTATTTGTTTAATGGCATCCAATAGTGGGATGTTGATTTTGACTTGCTTGAAAACCTTCAAAAATTCCTGATATTTATCTTGAGGTTTGGCTGGAATCAAGCGTTGGGGGAATGGAGCAACGGGCCTATATTCTTTCAATGGCTCTTTTTCATTCATGGTGATGCTAGGTCCATCATCCTCTTTGGAAGATACCGGATCATTAGGCATTGAAACCTTCACCGGATCAGATTTTTCAATGATTTTACCACTTCTAAGAGTGGTGATGGCCTTAGCATGTTCCATATGTTGGTTAGAAGAACTAGGCACGCTTATTTCGCATTGTTGTTTTGGATTTGGTATGGGTTGGGCTGGAAGCATCCCTTCCCTTGCGTTTAAGCCAGCCTTAATTTCCTCCACCGAATTTTTAAGCTCAAGCATTATCGTATGGTTGGATTGATTTATTTGAGCTTGTCCTTCCATGAATGCTTTCAAAGTATCCTCTATAGGCATTTGAGGTGGGGCCATTTGCATTGGGGGCCCCCTTTGAAGATTACTTTGATTAGCCGTGTTTCCATTCGCCCAATTGAAGTTTGGGTTGTTTCTCCAACTAGAATTGTTCGTGTTTGAATTTGGAGTACTAAAAGGTCGTTGATAACTATTCTAGGCATTTGATTGTTCAAATAAAAGTTCTCGAAACGCATAGATTGTTGGACAATCCGGCGTTTGATGCACATTGGAAGCACAAATACCACAAATAGTTTCAACAGCCCCCTTTTGTTGGGTTGTATCCACCTTCTTTAGTTCCATCTCCTCGACCTTTCGTGTGAGTTTAGCCACTCTAGAACCTAGATCATCTTGCCCATCTAAAACATAAATTTCTCCCTTTTCCTTGGTTTGGGGTTGTTTTGAACTTGTTGGCTTAGATGTATCCCATGATTGTGTATTTTCATCCAACATGTCAAAATAATCCCAAGCTTCCTCCGTTTCCTTGTTCATGAACTCCCCATTGCACATCATCTCCACAAATTTGCGCATGGTTGAGTTCAATCCATCATAGAAGAAACTAATCAACCTCCACCTTTCATAGCCATGATGTGGGCATGCGTTTAATAGCTCATTATACCTTTCCCAACATTGGAAAAAGGTTTCTTCTTCTTTTTGGGCGAAGTTCATTATGGCCCTTCTTAGTGCATTGGTTCGATGAGTAGGGAAGAATTTTTTAAGAAACTCCCTAGTCATCTCAGCCCATGTCCCAATAGACCTCGGCCTTAAGGAATGTAGCCATGATTTGGCCTTCTCTTTCAAGGAAAAAGGGAATAATTTAAGTTTTATTGTATCCTTGGTCACATTGTCATAGTTTATTGTGGCTATAACCTCTTCAAATTCCTTAATATGTAAATAAGCGCTTTCAGAGTTGAGTCCATGGAATCTAGGAAGAAGTTGGATCAACCCCGGTTTAAAATCAATATTTCCCATATTGTGAGGAAAAATTATGCAAGAGGGAGTACTCGTCCTAGCTGGTTGTAAATAGTTACGTAAAGTTCTAGGTTGAGGTACATCCCCCACTTCATTCTCATCCAATTCAGTAAGGTCTAGGGTTGGATTTTGATGTTGATTAACCCCTTGATTTGGTTGATTTTCAGCCATCTCTCTGGTAATTTCAGGAAAATTTTGACGTTTCCTAGCACGAGGCTCTCTATCAATCCCTTCAACAATTACTCTGTCCCTTACAAGTCGGTTATTATGAGTCCGAGCCCAATGTGGCATGCAAAACCAAAAAAAAAAAAAAAAAAAAGAACAAAAAGGAAAAAGAATTCTTCCTTCCTTCCTTTACTCCTCTCTAGGACTTAAGCACAAGGTGTCTTGCAATGGCGAAGCCAGAAGCAAGGATAGAGACCGATTTCTCCTGGTCAATAGGGGTTCAAAGAACTCCCCACCCACTCTTTGAGTCTTTTGAGAAAAAGTACAGAAAAAGAAGAAAGAGGAATAGGTTGAGAAGAGAAATCTCTGAGCACAAGGTGATCCAAGGCGGCAGAGCCGACCAATAGGAATCCAGGTGGCACAAGGCCTACCTTTCAGAGATTCAAAAGGAGTCTCCACCCACTCTACAAGAGATGAATATGATAGGAATGAGTAGGAGAAGAAGAAGAGTAAGGTTAGAATGATAAAACCTGATTTGTGACTTAAGATGCCTTCTTCTTCTTCAACTTCCTACAAATCCCTGAATTTAAACCTATGTTAGAATCCTGCAAAAATCAAAACAAAGTAAGTTAGTATTTAGAAGAAAACCTACTCTAAAAAGCAAAACAAATTCTAAACCTATCTTAACACAATCTCAACTAGAAGTTATTTCAGAAAATTCTAAAAATACCACATAGAAATCCCCGGCAACGGCTCCAAAAACTTGTTCACTCCCCAAGTGTAGGGTTGCGAAGTAGTAATAATTCGGAAAGACCGAGTATCGTTCCCACAGAGATTTATGTATGGGTATTCTTAGGATTTAATTAAAACAACTAGTAATTAAGATCCTATTAAGAACTAAAACTGAAAAATAATGATTTGGGTTTAAACAGTGAATGGTTAAGGTAATTTCAATCTAAAAAGGCACTAGAGCGCCAAGGATCCACTTTTGATAAGTTTCAATGCATCAACACAACTAGGTCTCTCATAACTCAATCGGAATCGAATTCATATCTCTATCCGATCGGAATATACAGCGGTTCAATCAACAATCATCTAGAACAAGTGCTTATTCATTGATTTGATTCCCACAACCATGCTCAGGCCTTGGGCACACTCAATTGTATAGGCCAAGCCTCTTTCCATTCTAGTTGAGATTCACAACCATAGTTTTCACCAAATCCTGTCACTAGACCTGATTACAACTCATGATTAGAACTCTAATTAAATCAAAATCAATCAATAAACAACTATTCCAGATTATACAGCAAAAGATAAGAACTTTAGTTGAATGAGTTCCCACATGAAAATCAAGCCATTGTACACAAGGCAATCAAAGCAGTCTACCATGCCCGGAGTCGATGGCAGATCAATGCACTACACAAGCATAAATAATGCTCAAAAGATAAGATACTAAGCTTAGAATCACTAAGAATCACATGAGCCCGGAGTTATCAAGAGATCAAAGTAAAACCAACTTAATACTTGATTCAAACTTATATTGAACTAAAATTCATCAATTAAAACATAAAAGGAAACCTAGGTTGCATCAATCCATCAAAAACGAATCAAAAGCTTCCCCTCTTAGCCCTAGCTAAGAGGTTTTAGTTCATCTCTAACATCCTTGAACTAGAAACCTCTAAAAACATGAAAAACTACTAAAACAGGAAGAAAACTAGAAATCTGAAGTAGAATCCGTCTCCTGAGCAATCCCCACGTTCTCCTCCTCCTCGGTATGAAGAAAAGACATCCTTTTATAGCTTGGAGGAGTCCAATACATAAGACAACTCCAGAAATTGCGTAAACTTACGCAATTGCGCAGAAGATTTCGGACTCCCAAAAATAGAAACAGCCGTTTTTATACATGGCCGACCAGTCATGACCGGTCGGATGGTGATTCTCTTAATCCAGCAGCTATAGACGACCTGTCATGACCGGTCGGACTGGCTGTCCAGTGCGTCCAATGGTGTGGCCGACCGGTCGGACTGCGTTCCTTGATCAGTTCAGCAACTATGGCCGACCGGTCTTGACCGGTCGGCCTGGGTAATCCATCCTCCAGCAGTTCTTCACTTCAAATAAACGAGTGGCCGACCGGTCATGACCGGTCGGGCTTGCTTGGACGACCGGTCAGCTGACCGGTCTAGCCTCTTTTTCTCTCTATTTCTTTCTTTCTCTCCTCTCTCCTTGCCTTGACTTTCTTTAGTCCTTCTTCATCCTTCATCCTATGGTCTTCAATGCTTGTAAGGAGCCTCATTTAGCCTTGAATTAGTGAAATCTCCATCTTGTTCCTATAATTACAAATCACGCATTAGAATGATCCTTTAAATGTGTAAACCATGCATAATGAGTGATGAATTGGGGTTAGAATATGCACAATTAAGAGCTCAACAGTATGCTCTGGGCTTGCCTGTTAATGGAAACCTGCCCATCAGAAACTCTTACTGTTCAGACCTGCATTCATGCATCAATCACTACAAGCACTTTGATTATTCAAACACACAACATGCATCTCATATAAAGCACCTGTCAGTTCGAGCGTATGCTCTGGGCTTGCCCGTTAATGGAAACCTGCCCATCAGAAACTCTTACTGTTCAGACTTGCATTCATGCATCATGTCATCCATGAGAATGTACGAGGATTAAAACAGACTTTCAAGTATTAGTTCGATTCTATGAAGTAGAGACTGTACTTCGGTACGGGCAGTGTGTGGGGTGCTTAACCTCTTCCCACCCTGTAACCGTGAACCCTTACCTCGAATCTCTGGCCGCAGATCAAAAGGAGTCATTTTAGAGAAAGGAATCTTCGGATCCCCTTCTCTAACGTTTTTACGTGGTCTAGCTGACTGTAGATTCGAAGTAACTGGCTAGTGGTGACTCTGGTCTTATATAAACTCATCTAAACACATCTAGCTTAACACGACAACCAAACAAAGCCATCGAGAACGAGGCAAGCCAGTGGCACAAACGGCGATTCGCGCGCACGCACCTCTTCTTCTTTTTTCGAAAAGGGAAGGGAGAAAGTCTGGGAGCGCGGAACTGCGAGGGTCCACAGAATGGCGACTCTGTTGGGGATAAGCTAGTCCCACTAGTCGTGATCCAGCTTGAAAAACAGAATCCCTCCCGTATTTGAAAGTCATTAGTCCTCATACAATCTCATCTGCATAGCATTCTACCCAAAACCAAAACAAAAAAAAGATATAAAACCCCAAAACCCAAAAAGAGTAGAGTATAGCCCTCACCATTGCGCCTCCCCAGGCTCAACGTGTTCGGAAACAACTTCCCTTCCGCAACATAATCCGCACTCGGGCTCAGCAAGCCATGTCCGACCACGAAGTGGAAACTCACCTGTTCCCCGCTCTTGAAATGACCGAAGCGTAACCTCCAACACAACAGCCAATTGAGAATACGCCAATCATACAAGAATTGGCACAAGGAATGAGAGCAATGCAAGAAATGCTCTTGCAATTCATGCAAGCACAAGCTACCGCGGCAGCCAACAATCAGGTTGGCCCAGTTCAACAATCTCAGTAGCCATGCCGGGTCCCTCCGGCCTCCAGTTCAAATCAAGCACAACCATCGGAGTCTGCCCAAGACTACCAACAGTAGCCGTCTCAGCCCTTCGCTATGGGGCATCCTCCTCATTACCTTCTCGTGACGACAAGGCCGCCTCAGAGCACTCCTGTCGCAGGAACTTCCAGTCAGCTTCCAGTCAATCTAGCAAACAACAATCTCAGTAGATCTCAGCATGTCCCCTTCGATGGGACTCCTTTCCTTTCTCAGCATGTCCCTCGCCGATGGGACCCCTTTCCAATTTCAGCACATCCCCGCCGATGGGATTTCAATTCAATTTCCAACAACAGGGACAGCAATGGCGAATGCCCACAATGGGGGTCAATGTCAAGCCCACATCAATCAACGGACAGTGGCGAATACCCAACAAGGGGGTCACTTCCCTGCATTTCAGCCTCCTACAAACAGGAGCACTTTTCAATTCCAGCACATCCTCGTCGATGGGATTCCAGTTAATTTTCAGCAATCTTCAATTCAGCAAACTCCAGTTAATTTCCAGCAATCTTCAATTCAGCAATCTCCAATTAATTTCTAGCAAGTTCCAGTTCAACCTTCAGTACAATCTCCAGTTCAGTTACAATCCTTTCAAGCACAAGTTCATTAGAATCCAGTCCAGTCATCAAATCAATTTCAGTAACTCGCGGTTGCTTTTCAGTAAGCCCATAGGGTCGAAGACATCGACCACTATGCCGAAGAAGAACGTGCCTTACTCCAAGAGGCACCAGTCGCTCGAACAAATCACTCAGGACTGGACGAGTTGCGTGAGCAGTTCTAGATCTTGCAAAATTAGCTTCAGCGACAACAAGGAATCGATCTACCTTCGACCAAGTTCAAAGACTTGTGTCCCTTCCCAGATTCTCAAGTACCTCAAAACTTTGAGGTACCAAAATTCAAAAGATACGATGACAGCGGTTGTCCCACAGCACATCTCAAGGCCTTCCGTGGAGAGCTGAGTGCAATCTTAGGAAATGAAGGGGCCCTCATTCGTTTGTTCCAAAAATCTCCGAAAGGCGATGCCCTAGATTGGTACACCTCATTGGACTGCCACCGCATCAGGACTTGGGAACAACTTTCACAGGCTTTCGTTGACAGATTCGCGTACAATCTCAACATGGCACCTAGAAGGGCCGACCTCGCGGTTCTCAGGCAAAAAAGTGATGAAACACTATCAGCTTATGTGGGACGTTGGTGAGCTATGGCAGCCAGAATGCTGAACACCTATCGACGACGAAGAACAAATCTCCATGATTGTTCATTCAAAATATCCTGACATATCTGGATATCTCATCTCACATCCATATGCGAATTTCTTATGGTTGATCCGTGCTGGAGAGCAAGTCGAAGCAGGAATCCGTGCCGGGACAATCTCCCCATGGCCTCATCAATCCACTCCAGTCAAGAGGAACAGAGTGGAGGGAAGACCCATCGGATATGGGAACAGAAACCGCAGCGGTTCTCCTCCCCGCCCGACAGAGGTAAACAACATCAGCACCACTGCTCAAGGTAATCAATATGCTCCCCCACAGGGACGTCAACAGTATCAGCAGAATCAGGCTCAGCACCAACCTCAGCGGTATCAGCCGCAACCGAATCCTCAACCACAGCCACAACCACATCGACAACAGTAGCAGTTCAGAGGGAACGGCCAATACTCATACCAGAATAGGCAGAATTACAGGGAGCTCAGGAAATTCACTCCACTCACTCAACCACTTCGTCAAGTCATGGCTATGCTGGTACAGAAGCAATTACTCACTCTGATGACACCCAGACCTCCTCCAAATCCTCTACCTCCAACCTATTGAGAAAATGAGTATTGTGCCTACCATCAAGGACGTGGCCACACCACTGATCGATGCTTTACTTTGAAGAATGCCATACAAGATCTGATTGATGACCGCAAAATCGTCATCTCGGTCCCTGGAACTCCTCCAGCAGCTACTACCAATATCCTTCAGAATCCTCTACCTTAACATCTAACGGACCCCAGTTCATCTCGTGGCCCTGCCGTCAACAGCATAGAAGAAGGAGAGCATCTCGATCATTTCTTCTCCCCAATACAGTCCATTCATGCTTACACTTATGGGCCAGAATATCCTCCTTCGAGCCTGCAAGGGGCAAGTCCCTTTCCTCCTTCAGTCTCCGAGCCAGTAGTACTCGAAGGAGCACCTCTATATGATGCACCCATTGTTCAAGGGGCACCTTACAGCCATTCATGTTGGGAGCCGATCGTCCTAGAAGGAGCATAGTCATACATCGAGCCCACATACGAACCTGTCATCTTGCAAGGGGCAATTCCAGCACAGGAACAATACAATCCGCAATGGAGGGATCATACTCATCAGCAGTAAGAGCCCATTATCTTGGAAGGAGCTCCTCTAGTCGAGCCAGTCATATTGCAAGGGGCAAATCCCAGAGGCGTGTCAATCACACTACGACAGTTGGGATGAACAGAGAAACCCCCTGCCATATCAAGAGGACTACTGTTCATTCCATGAGAGCCTCCTGCTCCAGGAACAGTTAAGCCATGACAGCGACCTTATGTGATCTATGAAGACAAGCCTCGATATTTTCCCTTCAGCATAGGCAACAATGTAGTCCTCAAGGCAAAAGCTCCATACGAGGAAGATCTGGTACCCACACCAACACCGTTGCAAGAACCGGTGGTCCTAGAAGGCAAAGGTGAGGAAAATTATAAAGAGGTCCCATGGCACTATCCAGAATGTGAGGAAGTAGGGAACATGAATCCCAACGGGCATTGCATCCGAAGAGATAATCAGAACAGAGGAGATCCCAAGGGTGCCCTCTCGGGTCTCGGTAACAAAAACGAGGCTGCATACGATGTGGCGACTCAGCTCAAGTCAATCCCTGCTCAAATCTCAGTATGGGAGCCTACTTTGCACATCACGCATGCATAGAGAAATGTTTGTCAAAACCCTGAATGATGCTCACGTCTCCTCCGATACGGCACCTGAAATGATAGCATTGATGATCGGGCAGCTCTTGGCTCCACGCGCCATCACCTTCACCGATAATGAGTTGCCACCAGAAGGGCGCGATCATGAGCGGTCCCTCAACATAGCCTTACGATACAAAGACCTCTGTGTCCCGCTGGTCCTTATCGATAACGGCTCAAGCTTAAATGTATGCCCGCTCAAGACTGCAAAATGTCTGAGAATCAGTCCCTCTTCATTTCGACCCAGCACCATATGCGTCAGAGCATTCGACAACACCCACCGATCAGTGGAAGGGGAGGTCGACATAGAGGTACAGATAGGTCTAAAAATCTCCACTATAACATTTCAAATCCTAGATATATCAGCCTCTTTCAACATGTTGCTCGGACGACCTTGGCTGCACAAGGTGGGAGCTGTACCATCAACCCTGTATCAATGGGTGAAGTACATCTGTGGAAATCAAGTGATCTCTATCTATGCAGAGAAGGAGCTCATCTTCCCTTCCAATGCTGCTGCCACTGAACCAGATATCCCTGTCATCGATATCCATCACTCTGAAGAAGACGTCCCATTTCATAGTTTCGAGTTCGAGACTATGAACGCTATCGCCAACCCGGAACCAATAAGGGTGGATCTTGTCTTTTCACTAGCAGAACGACTGAGCCTCAAGTACTGAATGAAGAATCATTTCAAGTCTAGGAAAATACCGCTGGTATATAATCAATGCAAACTGGGGCTCGGGTACAGGGCAATCTTCATGGACAAAAGAAAGAAGAATTTCGGTGCTCCCCCATTCCATTTATCAAGCCAGAAGAACCTTGCAAAGATCCAGAAGGGAATCAACCGATTGCACTACACAAAGGCTTCCCGATGAGCCTAGCTTGGGCCACGTGGCCCCCCATTCAATGGGACCAGATTCTCGAACCATCCAAGCCTCCGGACGAAGGAAAGGATGAAGATGAAGAAGAAAGTCAAATACAACAGTGTCAGGACCATGATACTCTGATACCTGCTCCCAACCAGGGGCACAACCTGCCCACTTCAATTATAGCACAACCTGCCCACTTCAATTCCAGCCAGCCAGGGGCACAACTTGCCCATCTCAGCATCAATCAGCGAGGGGCACGGCCCACCCATCTCTGCAGAATCAACATCATCAATCATCAGCCAAGGGCAGAAGCAGCCCATCTATTAGACCAAGAAAGGGAAATGGCCAGCCCTGGATTGGTCCGATGTCCAGATTCCGAACTTGTATCTCGCTGTGGAACCAGACGAACTACAATGCGAGGTAAGTGATCCGGGAGGGACTGAGTACTGTTGAGCTCTTAATTGTGCATATTCTAACTCCAATTCATCACTCATTATGCACGGTTTACATGTTTAAAGGACTAATGTAATGCATGATTTGTGATTGTAGGACAAGATGGAGATTTTACTAATTCAAGGCTAAGTAGGAGCACTTTATATACATTGAAGATCACAAGACTAAGCATCAAAAGGGTGGAAGAAGAAAGCAAGGAGAGAAAAGAAAGAAAGGAGAAAGCATAGCGGAGAAAGAAAGAAAGAAATAAAGAAGAAAAAGGCCTAGACTGGTTGGACGACCGGTCGGCCAAGGAAGCCCGACCGGTCAGGACTGGTTGGCCACATCAAGGAAGTTACTGGAGGATAAATTACACGGTCCGACAGGTCGTGACCGGTCGGCCAGACCAGTCCAACCGGTCAAGACCGGTCGACCAACGGGTCGCACCACTTTCAGAGCTCGCTGGACTAATGGACTAACAGGCACGACTGGTCGTGACCGGTCGGCTAGGCCAGTCCGACCGGTCGTGCGATCGGTCGGCCATGCAAAAATGGCAGTTTCTAAATTGGGCGCCGAAATTCTCTGCGTAAGTGCGTAATTCCTTGCGCAATCTGAAAGTTTCTTACGCAATGGACACCTCCAATCTATAAAAGGGACTTCTCCTCTTCATACCAAGGCATGCTAGGACGTGGGGATTGCTTGGGAGATGGATTCTACTTCAAGTTTTCTTAGTTTTCTTCCTGTTTTAGTAGTTTTTATGTTTTTGAGGCTTCTAGTTCAAGGATGTTAGAGATGAACTAAAACCTCTTAGCTAGGGCTAAGAGGTGAAGCTTTTGATTTGTTTTTGATGGATTGATGCAACCTAGGTTTCCTTTTATGATTTAATTGATGAATTTTAGTTAATGTGAGTTTGAATCAAGTTCTAGTTGGGTTTTTACTTTGATCTCTTGATGACTCCGGGCTCATGTGATTCTTAGTGATCCTAACTTAGTAATTTAGCTTCTGAGCATTGTTTATGCTTGTGTAGTTCATTGATCTATCATCGACTCCGGGCATGATAGACCCTTTGATTGCCTTGTGTACAATGGCCTGATTTTCATGTGGGAACTCACTCAATTAAAGTTCTTATCTTTTGTAGTAGTCTGAAATAACTATTTGTTGATTGATTTTGATTTAATTAGAGTTCTAATCATTAGTTGTAATCAAGTCTAGTGACAGGATTTGATGAAGGCTATGGTTATGAATCTCAACTAGATTGGAAAGAGGCTTGGCTTACACAATTGAGTGTGCTCAAGGCTTAAGCATTGTTGTGGGAATCAAATCAATGAATAAGCACTTGTTTTGGATAATTACTGGTTAAACCGCTCTATATTCCGATCGGATAGAGATATGAATTCGATTCCGATTGAGTTATGAGAGACCTAGTTGTGTTGATGCATTGAAACCTATCAAAAGTGGATCCTCGGCGCTCTAGTGCCTTTTTAGATTGATATTACCTTTCATAAATCATTGTTTAAACTCAAATCACTATTGTCCAGTTTTAGTTCTTAATAGGATCTTAATTACTAGTTATTTTAGACAAATTCTGAGAATACCCATTCATAAATCTCTGTGGGAACGATACTCGGTCTTTCCGAATTATTACTACTTCGCAACCCTACACTTGGGGAGTGAACAAGTACGACTCAGATCTCGAACCCAACCAGTAAGAAATCATGGTCATTGGGCCAGACTATGATTCTTCGCCCAAATCATCAACCCCCACTCTCCGGGGGAAGGAGTGTGGAGTCCTGAATGGTCATCTATTCCTCTAACTTTTGAATCAGCCAGAGAGTCATCCAAGGGCTTTGGCTTCCAAAAAAAAACGCCTGTTTAAGCAGTGAGCGGAACTTTGGGACAAGTTGGGATCAATCATGATCTGCAATGCCCGCTTGTTCAAAGTCCTGTGAATTTCAAAAATCCAAAAAAATAAAAAACTTTCAAAAGTCCAAAAACATCTAGAATTTCCATTTCAGAAAACTCTTAAAAACCAGAAAACATTTCTTTTCCTGCATTCAATAGTGTACCAAGTTCGTCTAAAGAGTCACATGAGTTTGAAGTCGAATCATATGACTTTGACATCGAATTAGACTTCGAGCGCATAGGTCTGGACGAAGCTCGGGATGAGGAAGATGATGATCTGGCTCCCGAACTAGAGGATCTCCTCAAAAAGTTCGAATCAAAAGCCAATGTTGTAGCCGATGATTTCGAGATAGTAAACTTAGGGACACCTGAGATCCCTAGGGAAGTACGCATTGGAAAATCGTTGCCACCAGAGATGAAGCAGAGAATGATAGAGTTCCTAGCTCCAAGATTGTCCAACTTTGCGTTCTCATATGAAGACATATGCCAGGGCTCGATGAAGAGCTCGTTGTACACCATCTGCCAACCAAGTCAGATATGAAGCCAGTGAAACAGAAACTTTGAAAAATGAAGCCAGAATGGGCTCTAAAAGTCCGAGATGAAGTCATTAAGCAGTACAATGCGGGATTCTTGGTAGTCTCCAACTACCCTGAATGACTCGCCAACATCGTAACGGTACCAAAGAAGGATGGCAAGGTTCGAATGTGCATCGACTTCCGAGATCTCAACAAAGCCAGCCCTAAAGATGACTTCTCTTTGCCACATATCGACACTCTGGTCGACAACACTGCTGGATACAAGATCTTCTCATTCATGGATGGGTTCTCAGGTTACAATTAGATCAAGATGGTTGTTGAAGATCGCGAGAAGACACCGTTTATCACTCCCTGGGGAACCTTCTGTTACAGGGTAATGCCGTTCGGTCTGAAGAATGCAGGAGCAACATATCAGTGAGTAATGACAGCATTATTCCACGACATGATGAACAAAGAGCTTGAAGTATATGTGGACGATATGATCGTCAAATCTCGCACAATTGAAGGACACTTTGAAGATCTGAAGAAGTTATTCAACAGATTAGAAAAGCACAAGCTCTGCCTCAACCCTCAGAAATGTGTCTTCGGTGCAATGGGAGGCAACTCCTTGGCTTTATGGTGAGCGAGGATGGCATCAGGGTTGACGAAACTTAAACCAGAGCAATCATCGAGATGCCCCCTCCCAGAACAGAGAAAGAAATTCGTGGCTTCCTCGGCAGAATTCAATACATCAGCCGCTTCATCGCACAGCTCACACCTATCTGTGACCCCATATTTAAGCTCCTCTGGAAGAACGTTCCAAAAGGATGGAATGACGATTGCCAAGTCACCTTCGATCGCATCAAGAAGTATCTCATGAATCCTCTAGTCCTAGTGCCGCCCACTCCCGGATGACTACTATTGTTATACATCTCGGTAGCAGCAGAAGTCATTGGCTGTGTTCTCGGCCAGCACGACGAGACCATGAAGAAGGAACAAGCGATATACTATTTGAGCCGAAAGTTCACCGACTACGAGACCAGGTATTCCCCGATCGAGAAGACCTGCCTCGCCTTAGTCTGGGCAACTCGGTGACTCCGTCAATACATGATTGCATTCCCTATTCTCCTCCTCGCTCACATGGATCCACTTAAGTACCTGTTAGAGAAGCCGGCACTCACTGGAAGGATAGCTAAATGGCACCTACTCCTGTCTAAATTCGACATCACCTATGTCACTTAGAAGGCAATCAAGGGGCAGACACTCACCGATCATCTGGCCGCTCACTCTCTCCTGGATTATCAACCGCTCAAGACATTCTTCCCTGATGAAGATCTCCTTCTCATCGAAGATAAAGAAAAGAAGAAGAAAGATGAGTGGACGTTATTCTTCGACGGCGTAGCAAATGCTAAAGGGAGTGGTATCGGAGCAATCCTCTATTCTCCAGATGATGTCCCTATTCCTATCTTAAGGCGCGTAACATTCGAGTGTACCAACAACATGGCAAAGTATGAAGCATACATCGCTAGCTTAAGGGAAGCCATAATCTTGGGCGTTAAGAAGCTACGAGTATTTGGAGACTCACAACTTATCATCAATCAGACCAATGGCGAATGGAAAACCAAGGACGAGAAGTTGATACCATATCATGTGTATCTCGAAAACCTGATCGAAGAATTCAAAGAAATCACCTTCTCATACATGCCTAGAGCCAAGAATCAGTGTGCAGATGCTCTCGCTACACTTGCATCAACGCTCGAGATACCGAAAGGAGCTTCAGAATGGGAGCTCACAGTCGAAACTCAAGATGAACCTGCTTTCTGCCTGCAAATAGAAGAAGCCGAAGCTATCCCTGACAAACCCTGGTATGCCGACATCAAGCAATATCTCGAAATTCGGGAGTATCCGGAGTCAGCAACAGCAACAGCAACAGATCGCCGAACCATCCAACGTTTGGCCGGCCAGTTCACCATCAGTGGCGAAGTTCTTTACAAGCGATCCTATAATCACATTCTCCTTCGATGCGTCGATGAAACAGAAGCTGCAAAGATCATGAAAGAAATACACGAAGGAATCTGTGGCCCACACATGAACGGGCACATGATGGCAAAGAAGATTCTGTGACTTGGCTACTATTGGCTCACCATGGAGACAGACTGATGTCAGTACGTCAGAAAATGCTTCAAGTGTCAGGAGCATGCGAATCAAATTCACGCTCCGTCCTCAGAACTGTACAATTTGACGACTCCCTGGCCCTTCTCTATGTGGTGACTCGACATCATCGGCAAGATTAGTCCCAAAGCATCAAACGGTCATGAGTATATACTTATGGCAGTCGACTACTTCACCAAGTCGGTAGAAGCAGCCTCCTACACCACAATTGCAGCATCTCAGGTGATCAAATTCATGAAGAACAACATCATATGCCGGTATGGAATCCCTAATGCTATCATCACAGATAATGGGACCCCGTTCGTCAACAAGAAGATGGATGACTTCCTCAGCAAATTCAAGATTCAGCGTCATCGATCAAGCCCCTATCGTCCTCAGATGAATGGTGGGGTAGAAGCGGCAAATAAGACAATCATCAGGATACTCGAGAAGATGGTCGTGACCTATCGAGATTGGTCAGATATGCTCCCATATGCACTTTGGGCCTATCGAACGTCTGTACGGTCTGCTACGGGCGTTACTCCTTTCGAGCTTACTTATGGAATGGAAGTAGTTCTACCAGTCAGGTGGAAATACCGTCACTACGGGTGTTACTAGAAAGCGGAATTGAAGAAGGAGAATGGCAACGGGCCAGGTTCGATCAGTTGCAACTAGCAGATGAGAAGCACATGCGTGTGCTAAGTCATTCTTAGTGCTATCAGAAAAGGATTGCTCGGGCTTACAACAAGAGAGTTCGAAAAAGAAGCTTCAAGGTAGGCGACATGGTCATGAAAAAGATTCTACCGTTGCACCTTTAAGATCCCAGAGGAAAGTTTAAACCCTCGTGGGACGGACCGCTGATCATCAGAGAAGTACTTCCTGGAGGCGCCCTCAGACTCACCAGCATGAGAGGGGTGGATCTTCCGGAGCCAATCAACGCCGACAAGGTGAAGATTTTTCACGGGTAAGTCATTCTGACCTTATCAAGAGTTACTTTAATAGAGCTGAAGTCAAGAGGTTGAAGCTAAAACCTCTGAGAAATCATTTCTGTCCACCAACAAGTGTTTCAAATAAAGAAAAAAGAAAGAAGAAAAAGCACAAAAAAAGAGAAAAAAAAGGAATACAAAAAAAGAGAAAAAAAAGGAATACAAAAAAAAAGAGAAAAAAGAATACAAAAAAAAGAAAAGAGAAAGAAAGTGGGAAGCCAAAACAAGGCACCCGAGAAAAATCAACCCAAAAGGAAACACAGTCATCCATCCACCCATCTCAGAAGGGTCTATGGCTAAGACCGACAGCTCTGTCATCGTAACTTAAGATAAGGGCTGGAAGACTGCCATCGGCCAGCAAAGACGGATTCCCGACCTCTAGCCGCCTCAGTTATCCAGAGATCCAGAAAAAAGAAAAAAGAAAATGTGTGCTTAAATAAAGAGGGCGGAGTGAAAACCCGAAAGGGCGTTCCGAGTAAAAACAGTGGGCATACAGCGGACTTGGTGAAAACCCAAAAGGGAGCCGAGGGTAAAAACAACATTGCTGCCAAGGGGGAAGGCAAGATCAAACACCCGGGACGTGGTGAAAACTCGAAAGGGCGCCACGGGCAAAAATGAAGGGAAAAGGCCGGCTTTAGTGAAAACTCGAAAGAGCGCTACAGGAAAAAATGGCTCAAATAGAAAAAGAAAAATTAAAAGTGCAGGTACCAAGAAGTTAGACAATCCAGATCGGTTCAAGCAGTCGCAGTCCAAGAATAAGAAGAAGTACAGACGGGACCAAAGAGCTCTACAAACTTTGACAATCTCAGAAAGTAACAGTATCCATTGCTGTTCGCTTCCCCAAGTGTAGGGTTGCGATGTAGTAATAAATCTCGGTAAGACCGAGGTCGATCCACAGGGACTTATGTAGGAATTCACAAACACATCCAATAATTTCTATTAAGAAGCTAACAACCAGATTTGTATGAGATTGATGTAAGTAACAACTTTGAACTTAAACTGAAGTAAACAATTATAAAAAGGCACTAGGGGTTCAAGGATCCACTTGTAGCAATCCTCGATGCTCAATTCGCTATGGTTTCTCACTTTCTCAACTAGAATCGAAATTAAGATCTATCTAGTCGGATGGTAGAGTAGTTAAACCAACAATCCGTCATATGTAAAATCAATGTACATGATTCACTTAATGCAAGCTAGGATGAGCATACTCAATTGCATAGGTTGTAACACCCATACCTTAATTAGCCCTCCGTACACCTCTTTTCCGAACTCGGCATACCTCGAGCAGTCCAAACCGACGAGTTTCAATCAGACACCCTATTTTGGTACCGCAACGACCCGAGACTTGTACCCCGGCGACCGCGCGGACGCCAAGACTCCAACGCCGCGCGGCACACTCCGTTTCGATACCTAGTTTGAAAGATGTGTTCATGTGCGCAAATCAAGGCGGGCCACGCTACACATGCATGGTGTGGGCCCCACTTGCACAAATCCCTAGGTTGTCCCATCAATCAATCAATATCCCATCAATCAATCAAGCATCAATCAATCAAGTACATCTCTCTCTCTCCTCACAAGTCAACTTAAGCCCATACCTAACCAATCCAATCTCATAATTACCCCATCCCCTTGCTATCATCATTCCCATTTCTAATACCACTTATATCCCAAGCTCCCTACAAACAAGTGCCATACGTAGCGATTTTTGAAAGAGAAAGAAAGAGAGAGAAAGAGAAAGAGAGAGTAAGAAAAGGAAGAGATTAGTGAGTGAGATTAGAGGGTTAAGAGAGTTCTTGTGGGCTTAGGTGACTAGAGGAGGAGATCTACCACATCGAGCCGTCCGATCGTCTATCCAATCCAATCCAACCGTCCAATTTCGAGTGAGTGCTAAGGGGGGCATAAACTCCCCTTTCTTTCTTCTTTCCCTTTCATTTTTGGGCCCACAAGTGGGCCATGTTGTGAGACAGCGTGCCCCGCACGCTGCCACGACATGGACCACCTTGTGTGGCCCACCATGATGCTTTATTTTTATTTTTCCTATTCTTTGAAACATAAAGATCTTGATGAAGTATACTACAAGGATTATCTTGATCCAAAGCTAATTGGGCCCACCATAAGATGGCCCAGCTGATGAATGGAGTGGATCCTACATGTGTGGACCCCACTGATCAAGGCACAACAAAACAAAAGAAAAAAAAAAGAAGAGAAAAAAAGAAAAGAAAAAAAAAGGATGGAAGGCCGCTGGACAGCCAGCATCCAGAGGACGCTGCTGCCCAGCAGCGCACGCGCGCTACCCCTTTTTTGCGCTGGACGTGGGTCCCCACTCGTGGGACCCACCTTGATGCATGTATTCAATCCACACCGTCCGTCTGTTTCTCCAGCCCATTTTATTGCTGGACACCAAAAATGAGACTGACCCAGATCTCAGGTGGACCACACCATAGAAAATAGTAGGGATAATAGAACCCACTGTCGGAACTTCTTGGGCCCACCGTGACGTTTGTAGACTCTTTCACCCGCCCAATATTGGGCTCATTAGGTCCCCAATGAGCTGGGGGACCTGATGAATGGAGTGGATTACACTCATGTGGGCCCCACTTAAAATAATCAAAAGAAAACAAAAAAAGGAAAAAAAAAGAAAAGGAAAGAAGAGGAATGACCAGCGTGCAACGCTGGTCTCTCTCTCTCTCTCTCTCTCTCTCTCTCTCTCTCTCGGCGTCAGGGACGCTGGAGGATTGGAGTGGGTCCCCATTCATGGGACCCACCTTGATGATTTTGTTAGATCCACACCGTTCATTTGTTTCCCCGGATCATTTTAGGGCCAGGGCCCAAACTTGAAACAGATCCAAATCTCAAGTGGACCATACTACCTGAAACAGTGGAGATGATGACTCTATGGTAGAACTTTCTCTGGCCCATCTTGCAGTTTGTAGACCCCGTAACCTGTCCAATATTGGACTCTAAGCGTTCCTCAGGAGCTGGGGAACATGATGAACGGTGGGGATAACACTAATGTGGGGCCCACTTGAAATAAGCATAAGAAAACAAAAAAAAATATATATATATGTAAAGAAGTCCAACGCTGGACGGTTCCAGCGTCTGAGACGCTGTGAACGTCCAGCGTCTGGACGCTGGGCAGTGAGTGGGGTCCCCATTCGTGGGACCCACCTTGATGTTTGTGATCAATCCATGCCGTCCATCTATTTTCCCAAATCATTTTAGGCCAGGGCCCGAATCTGAGTCAGATTCAAATCTTAAGCGGACCGCAACACAGGAAACAGTGGAGAATATGATGTCCACTGTCGAAACTGCCTCGGCCCACACTGATGTTTGTAGACCTCGTAACATACCCAATATTGGGCTCGTTAGGTCCCCCATGAGTTAGGGAGCCTGATGAACGGATTGGATCAGCCTTATGTGGGCCCCACTGGACCAAAACCAAGAAAAACAATAAAAATAAAAAGAAAAATAAAAAAAGGAAGAAAGAAGAAGGAGAGGCGTAGCCTCTGACCCAGCGTCCACAGACGCTGGGCTCCTCAGCCGTCCAGCAGTGGCCCACCTCGTGGGACCCACCATGATGTTTATTTGAGATCCAACCTGTTCATGAGTCCACACACGTGTGGAAGGGAAAACAAATATCAGTTTGATCCAAAACTCAGTTGGGCCCACCTAGAATGTACGTGCTTTCTCCCTTCCATCCATAAGTTTTTTTTTCAGCTCATTTTAGTGGCTGAGCCTAAAATTTAAGCATACCCAAATGTCAAGTGGGCCATAGGGAAACAGTGGGAATAATGAATTCCACCGTTAAAACCTTCCCAGGCCCTACAGTTATGTTTATTTAACATCCAACCTGTTCATAAGATCACATGGATATGGGTGAAGGGAAATCATAAATATCAGCTTTATCCATAACTTCTATGACCCAGGTGGGCCCCACGCTCGTATAGCAGGTGACCCACCCTATGGGTCCTACATGATGTATGTGTCTGATCTAGGCCGTCCTTTCTTGGGCCCACCTATGATCTATATGTTTTATCCATGCCGTATACTATTTTTGTCGGCCTATTTGTATGTGCAGGCCCAAGTATGGGGCCGATGTGGTCTCAAGTGGGCTATGCCGCGGAAACCTTTACATTTCCAATGGGGCCCACAATTTGGGTCTCACTCTCTGTATATATATATATATATATATATATATATATATATATATATATATATATATATATATATATATATATATATATATTGGGCCATTCAAGGCCAACATTACATGATATGTCTGGTAACATGCTAGCATACTTAGTTAGATAGGTCACACTGATAATATGCTTAGTGTAATGAATATCATACCCATTCATTTGTACATACGCATCATATGTATGCCTGACTGTGGACGATGTCGATCATAGCATATGCCTTACAGCTTGAGATACTTAGGGGACCCGTATGAGATAGGGTCACCCTACATGATCGCGCGGTATGCGCAGGTTTGGTGCATGGCTTTGATAGTATGACTCATGCATCTCGCATTATACATGTCATGATCAGATTCTCACCCCAGCGGCATCAGGGTTGTGACCACCACAGTCACATCGTGGATGGTAGGAATGGACACCGGAAATATGTTCGAGCACTTGGGCGCCAAAGATGTCCTTGGGTGAAAGTCCCTAAACCCTGTGGTACCAGTAGGATGCTCCAATGTCTAGACCGAGTGGATTTATGAGCGCATGAGGGCCAAATACCAGTAGGCCGCGTCTCCCACTGTGTCGGGGTCGGTTGGAAGGGGGTGTGACCTTACCCGCCCGGGTGCAGAGGGCTATATACTAGGTTGAGTTTGACCAGCTCGTGAATGGGTTCGCTATTGACGAGCCGGGTGGATTTTCTTGTATGTCATTGACGAGGCGGATAGTGAGGTCTCTTCCACTCGCTTGGTTATGTGCGCAATGGACGGCAACCAATGTCTGGAGTGTACTAGACCCCGGTGATGTCCCAGTTGTAAACCGTATGATATATGTCAGTTGAGGATTGACATGCGCATATGGCATCATTAGCATATGACACTCGGCCATATAGGCCCATTGCATTGCATAGCCTCGAGATGGCTAATGACATTCATAGACTTGGTAGTGTAGCCTGCCATCATTTCCGCTTACTCTGATATCTGTATACCTGTCATATGCATTGCACACACACCATGCACTCTCTAAGCTTCATAGTAAACTTATGCACGTTGTTTACGTGCAGGTCATACTATAGCGCGACAGCAGTGAGACAGGGGCGCGCATTTGATTTTTCAGCTTTCAGTTATACCTTGTATTTCCTTTTCTGCAGCGTTGTACTCAAAAGATTATCTTAGTGGATATGTGATGTGATGCTTTTTTGGTTTGGTATACTTATGTTTATGCTCATCTATAAAAAAAAAATTACCTTGAAAATCCTCCTTGTGGGATCCCAGGATCGGAACCTGGCGTATGGGAGCTAGGGGCCGAGAATGGGGTACTATGGAGGCTGTTGGCACCGGATTCGGCGGCCGGGAATTTAGTGAGCCCGGTCCCCGAGTTTGGGGCGTGACATAGGTCAGTCTCAATTCCAATAGACTAAGTTCACAATCATAACCATCATTAAGTCCTGTCACAAGACAAAGCTAGATCATGATTTGAACTTGATTCAAATCACATGCACAGTCCCACATACCACAGATTTTCAGAAAAAGTAGAACTTTGGTAGGAAGTTCCCCCATTAATATCGTAGTACTAGAACGTACTCTAATTCCTCGGATCATATAGGTCTAGACTAGCACATAACCATTAAGAACTCAAGCAATTCTCCCAAACATCCATGAGTCATCATAAGACTAAGAAAAACTACTTGGAACTTGTATTAACTTCAAACCATTGTTCATAAACATGAAATCCAACTTTAAAACCAACTTAAACGAATTGAAAACATCTTAGATTCACTACAAGCTTCACCTCTTAGCCCTAGTTAAGAGGTTTAACCGTTCATGATCCAAGGAAACATGAAACAACTAAGAAAAGCATAAAAACGAGAAACAAACTAGAAGAAGTTGTGGAACTCCGAAATCCACTTCCGCCACCTCCCACATTGCTCAAACCCTTCTAAGATACCCTAGGAATGACCCCTAGGTTTCCTTTTAAAGTGGGAAGGCTCCGCAACATCGGAATCTTCTCGAATTTGCGTAAACTTACGCAGTGCGCAGAGAAATTCGATGCCAAAAACGGAAGTTTCTATTTTAAACACATGGCCGACCGATCGGATGACCGGTCTGAGTGACTGGCCGATCGGTCGGACTTGCCTGCTCATCAGTCCAGCGTACTCCAGGGGCCATCAAATCTATTGGCCGACCAGTCTTGACCGGTCGGTTTGTCTTGGTCCTGCGTCCAGCGTATGCAAGGGGTTGGCCGACCGGTCTTGACCGGTCTGGCTCGCTTGACCGACCGGTCGGACGACCGGTCTTGGCCATTGCTTCTTCATTTCCTTCTTCTTTTCTTCTCTCTTTGCTTCCTTCTTCCTTCGGCCCACCTTGGGTCTTCATCTAAGGCTTTTAAAGGGATCTTTTTGGTCTCCTATTAGGTGAAGTCCACTCTCATTCCTGCAATCACAACACATGCATATAATTAGTCTTTAAATCATGAAAACCTTGCATAATGAGTGATGAATTGGGGCTAGAATATACACAATTGAGAGTTCAACACACCCTCAACCAGCATTTTGCTAGTCCCGAGCAAAACATGCGTGAAATCAATTCCATTCTCCAAAACTCAACTCTCCCTTAAAAACCATTCTTCTATACATCCCAAGACATACAAGTGTAAGATTTAAAAATATTAGGTGACAGAGGTTGAAACCGTAAACCCTCAAAACATGACAAGCATTCATATGAAATTCCCGCTGCTTGGTTGATAAATAGAAGAACTTGAACAAATTTCAACCTAGTGTGCATATTGAAAATTTATCTCATGAGTTTCTAGGATTATCTTCTTCATAGATCAACCGGACTAGAGATCTCAAGGTATATAGAGCAACAACAAGCCAATGACGGGAATTTGCCTTACTGTCCTTCTGACGGCTTTCACACTACGTCCCATTTCCGGCTTTGGTTACGAGTAGACCATCCCCCGGTTGGTAATAGGTAGCCCTAATCGAAAATTTCCACCATTTTTCCATCTTTCCCAATTTCATCATTCCTTTTCCTTTTTCTTTTAAATTAGATAGGATTTTTAGAAATCCATATCTTTTGTTATTTTCCCATGGACAAGGATGGACAAACTACCCTGGCCTGGTTTCTTAGCACCTTAAATCAAAGTCTAGCTAACCCACAAATCACATAATTCTTTCAACTCATGAAAATCGTGTAATGTGAACTAGGTGTAAAAGTGTTCAAATTTTCTATCAATCACATAACTAGGGGAATTCACATATAAAACCATTATGCTATGAGAAGTTCCAGACATACAACCTCATACACTTCATATCTCCTCCTCTTATGCTCATATCATCTTGAATGCATAGAAACAAAGTTTTCCAAAAGAGTTTTGAATTTTAGGAAAATTGAAAATTTTCTACATAATTGCTCGGAATGTTACAAAACGCTGGATTCATCCAAGTGATCCTATACCCCCCAACCAAATCTTGCATTGTCCTCAATGTTAAAAATGTGCAATAAGCAAAACATGAGAGCAATTCTAAAATAAAAAGGGAGTGAGGAATGGTAGTACCTGAGAGAGTGAAAAGTGGAATTCGTCCTCCTTCTAACAAACCTATGAAAAATAAACAAAAACAACCAAATCCTAATCCTAACTACTCTATACCTCCATCAGACTATGAGATCAATCATCCTGATACACAGGATCGGTCAGAGGTATGGACATACCATCTCAAGGAAACTTCTCAAAGAACGGCTTTAATCGCTGACCATTCGCCTTAAAAATGTTGTCGTTCTTTGGATTTAACAACTCAACGGTCCCATATGGGTAGACAGTTTGCACAATGTAGGGACCGGTCCATTGAGATCTCAATTTTCTCAAAAATAGATGGAGGCGAGAATTGTACAAAAGGACTTTTTGATTGATCGTGAATGTCTTACGAAGAATGTTCTTATCATGGAATATCTTCGTCTTGTCCTTGTAAATTCTCACATTCTCATAAGCTTCGTTCCAGATTTCTGCAAGTTCATTCAATTGAAGTTTGCGCAATGAGCTCACCTTGTCAGAATCAAAATTCATCTTCTTAATTGCCCAATATGCCCTATGTTCTAACTCCACAGGCAAGTGACAAGCCTTCCCATAGACAAGTCTATAGGGAGACATTCCAATAGGGGTCTTAAAAGCAGTACGGTAGGCCCAAAGCACATCGGTAAGCCGAAGCGACGAATCCTTGCGATCGGGGTTCACCGTTTTCTCTAAAATGTGTTTAATCTCCCTATTGGATATCTCAGCTTGTCCACTAGTTTGTGGGTGATAGGGAGTGCTCACTTTGTGTGTTACGCCATATTTCTTCATTAAGGTTTCAAATGGGCGATTACAAAAGTGAGACCCTCCATCACTTATGATGACTTGAGGTGTACCAAACTAGAAAAGAATATTCTCTTTTAAGAAGGGAAGGACCGTTTTATGGTCATTATTCCGGCAAGGGATGACCTCGACCCATTTGGATACATAGTCAACGGCAAGCAAGATGTATGCGTTTCCAAAAGAAGATGGGAATGGACCCATGAAATCGATGTCCCAACAATAAAAAATTTCGATTATCAAGATGGGATTGAGTGGCATCATATTTCTACGAGAGATTTCCCCCAATTTCTGACAAGGTTCACATGTTTTGCAAAACTCATGTGTGTCTTTGAACATAGTGGGCCAATAAAACCAACATTGCAGAATTTTTATTGTGGTCTTTTTAGTCGAAAAGTGGCCACCACATGCCTGAGAATGACAGAAGGAGATGATACTTTGTTGTTCATCATCTGGGACACATCTCCTTATGATTTGATCGGGACAATACTTGAATAAGTATGGGTCGTCCCATAGGAATTTTCGCACCTTAGTGAAGAATTTATCCTTATCTTGCTTTTTCCAATGTGTAGGAATTGTACCTGTAGCAAGATAGTTAGCAATGTCCGCATACCATGGCAATTGGGAAACAGTAAAAATTTTTTCATCAGGGAACATGTCATTGATCGCGGTCGTTTCAGGGGAATCGGTGAGGACAAGTCGAGAGAGATGGTCAGCCACGACGTTTTCTACTCCTTTCTTATCACGTATTTCTATGTCAAATTCCTGGAGTAGAATGATCCATCTTAACAACCGTGGTTTAGCATCCTTCTTAGAGAGAAGGTACTTAAGCGTGGCATGGTCAGTGAATATGATAATCTTGGATCCAATCAAGTAGGACCTAAACTTGTCCAAGGTAAAAACTACGGCTAAAAGTTCTTTTTTGGTAGTAGTGTAGTTTGCTTGGGCAGAGTTTAAGGTTCTACTTGCATAGTAGATGACACATGGCTTCTTTTCTTTTCTTTAGCCTAGCACGGCCCCAATAGCATAGTCGCTTGCGTCGCACATAATTTCAAAAGGAAGGCTCCAATTAGGTGGTTGCATTATGGGAGCACATGTCAACATACCTTTAAGTGTGGTAAAGGCCTTTTGACATTCTTCATTCCACTCGAATGAATTTTCCTTTTGAAGTAGGTTACATAAAGGACGAGAGAGTGAACTGAATCCTTTATGAACCTTCTATAAAATCCTGCGTGTCCCAAAAAGGACCGCACATCTCGTATGCTCTTGGGTGGTGGAAGGTTGGAGATAAGATCAATTTTTGCTTTGTCCACCTCGATTCCATTTTGTGAAATGATGTGACCAAGTACAATTCCCTTTTGAACCATAAAGTGACACTTCTCCCAATTCAGCACAAGGTTCTTCTCTTCACATCTTTTCAGCATAGATTTCAAGTGCTCAAGGCACTCATCAAAGCTACAACCAAATACTGAAAAATCATCCATAAAGACTTCGAGAATTGTCCCCACCATATCAGAAAAGATACTCATCATACAACGCTGAAAGGTGGCAGGGGCATTACATAGTCCAAACGGCATCCGTCGATAGGCGAAAGTGCCGAATGGACATGTGAATGTAGTCTTTTCTTGGTCTTCACGGGCGATCTCTATTTGGTTGTACCCTGAATAGCCATCAAGGAAGCAAAAATGGGAATGACCCGCCAACTGTTCTAAAATTTGATCAACAAACGGTAGGGGGAAGTGGTCTTTCCTCGTGACAGTGTTTAGCTTCCGGTAGTCAATGCACATTCTCCAACCGCTAGTGACTCTGGTTGGTACGAGTTCATTATTGGCATTGGCTACGATGGTGATCTCAGATTTCTTAGGCACCACTTGAGTTGGACTCACCCATTGACTATCGGATATTGGGTAGATAATACCCACATCCAATAGTTTTACCACTTCGGCCTTAACCACATCCTTCATGTTTGGATTGAGTCGTCTTTGTGGTTGCCTAGATGTCTTCGCATTCTCCTCAAGGTGTATGCGATGAGTACAAATCAGTAGGTCTATGCCATTGAGATCCGCAATCGACCGCCCAATGGCACTCTTGTGCTCTAATAGAGTGGCTATTAGCCTACTCTCCTGTTCCTCATCCAAGTGGGAATCACCACCGGATATGTCCCATCTCGACCTAAATAGACATATTTCAGCTCACTTGGTAATGGTTTTAGGTCGAGTGATGGTGCCTTGATATTGGATGGGAGGGCTTTGTTCTCATTTACGGGCAAAGGCTCAAATAGGGCCCTCCATCTTTTATTATCAAGCACCGGCATCGCATCTAAAATGGCATCCATCTCTCGTATTGTGTCATCATTTATCTCATGAGAGTGGGCCACACATGCCTCCAAAGGGTCGGAATATAATGTTGAGTGGAAAGTTTCCTCCACGAATGATTCAATCAAGTTTATCTCGTGGATCTCCTCATCAACCTCCCGTGGTTGTTTGCATAAATCAAATATATTAAGCTCAAGAGTCATATTTCCAAAGGACATTTGTACAAGCCCGTTTCTACAATTGATAATTGCATTTGAAGTAGCTAAAAATGGTCGACCAAGTATGACGGGAATTTGAGCACCGGTACCTATCACGGGATGTGTATCCAAGACAATAAAGTCTACTGGGTAGTAGAATTTATCAACTTGGACTAGAACATCCTCAATCATTCCTCTCGGTATACGAATGGATCTATCAGCAAGTTGGAGTGCGGTTTTGGTGGGTTTCAATTCACCTAACCCAAGTTGTTCGTAAACGGAGTATGGAATGAGGTTCACACTTGCCCCCAAATCGAGTAAGGCCGGTAGTCTCCTATGATGCATGAGATGGTTGGACTACCCGGATCCTTGTATTTTTGGGGCACCTCTTGTTTGATGATAGCGCTCAAATTCTCAGTCAAAAGTACTTTGTTATGAACATTGTGTTTCCTTTTGACCGTACACAATTCCTTTAGAAATTTGGCATAGGATGGCATTTCTTTTATGGCATCCAACAATGGGATGTTGATCTTCACCTGCTTGAAAACCTCTAATATTTCCAGATTTTTGTCTAAAGGTTTAGGTGAAATCAACCTTTAGGGAAACGGGGCAACCGGCTTGTATTGCCTTTCCAGTTCTTTCTCTTGTGGAGTGTTGTTTAAACTATCATCCCCTTTGAAATTGTTTGGATCCTTAGGCTTTGGGGCCTTCACCGGATTAGATTTGTTAATTACTTTTTCACTTCTCAAAGTGGTGATAGCTTGAACATGCTCCGTATATTGGGAGGATTAGCTTGCATCTTGTATCTCAAATTGGGTTCTTGAGTTAGGAAGAGGTTGGGCAGGAAGTGTACCTTTCTCCCTAACACTGAGATGAGATTCAACTCTAGCCATTGAGGTTTTCAATTCATTGATGGCTTGAGTTGAATTTTGATTGAATTTCAATTGCTCTTGCATGAACCCATCTATTTTCAGAGAATTTGTTTTGTTATGCTCAGCTTGGACCGATACAAATGCACCTAACATCTCCTCTAGCATGACTTTTGGAGTAATGACTAGAGATGGACCTAGTATAGGTTGGGCTTGAGGGATATCAGTTGCATTCGCAGTGGGTCCATTCCTCCAACTGAAGTTGGGATGGTTCTTCCAATTAGCATTAAACATGTTTGAGTTTTGAGCACCAAATTGCCGTTGATAACTGTTTATGGCATTTGATTGTTCTTGTAAGATGTCCTGAACTGCTGAAATTGTGGGACACTCTTGTGTTGCATGTTGATTTCCGGCACAAATTACACAAACAGTTTCAACGTCATTAGAGTTGATCGTCTCTCCTTTCCTTAATCCCATGGCCTCAAATTTTCTTGTGAGGCTTGCCACCCGTGCACTTATACTATCCTCTTTTGATAAGACATACATTCCTCCTTTTTTCCTTTGTTGGCTAGTCTTGGAATTTGATGGTTTAGATGTATCCCAAGACTGTGCATTCTCAGCTACTTCCTCCAAATAGTCCCATGCTTCATCGGCTTCCTTGTTCATGAACTCCCAATTACACATCATCTCTACAAATTGGCACATGGGTGAAGTCAGTCCGTCATAGAAAAATCTTATAACCCACCAAATTTCATAGCCATGATGTGGGCATGCATTTAACAAGTCCTTAAACCTCTCCCAACATTGGAAAAAGGTCTCATCTTCCTTTTGGGCAAAGTTCATGATAAGGCGCCTCAACATGTTCGTTTTGTGAGTAGGGAAGAATTTTTTAATGAATTCCCTATGCATATCAGTCCATGCACCAATTGATCTTGGTCTTAATGCATGAAGCCAACCTTTAGCTTTATCTTTAAGGGTAAAAGGAAATAATTTAAGTCTTACCACATCATCAGAACATTCGCAAAGTGCATGGTGGTTATTACCTCATCAAACTCCTTAAGGTGTTGATAGGCACTTTCACTGTCTAATCCATGGAATTTTGGGAGGAGTTAGATTACTCCCGGTTTCAAATCTACATTCCCTGCATTTTGCGGAAAGATTATGCTTGAGGGAGTGCTCGCTCTTGGTTGCAAGTAATCACGTAATGTTCTTGGTCGGGGAACATTCTCAACCACATTCTCTCCCGTTTCGGTTTGGTTTTGGCCCAGATTTGGATTGGTCATCGAATTAGGTTGATTTATAGCCATACTTTCAGACAAAATTGGAGAAGTTTGATGTCTCCTAGCACATGGTTCTCTGTCTATTCCTTCTACTATTCCCCCTTCACTTATGAGTCAATTATTGGAATCCCGAGCCCAATGTGGCATGCAAAACAAAAAAAAAATGAAACAAAGAGAAAGAAGAATTCTTCCTTAATTTCTTTACTCTTCTCTAAGACCGAAGCCCAAGGTGTCTTGCAATGGCTACGCCAGAAGCAAGGATAGAGACCTATTTCTCCTGGTCAATAGGGGTTCAGAGAACTCTCCACCCACTCTTTGAATCTTTTGAGAAAAGTGCAGAAAAAGAAGAAAGAAGAGTAGAGATGAGAAGGGAAATCTCTGAGCACAAGGTGATCTAAGACGGCAGAGCCGACCAATAGGAATCCAGGTGGCACAAGGCCTACCTTTCAAAGATCCAAAAAGGAGTCTCCACCCACTCTTCAAGAGATGAATGCGATAGGAACGAATAGGAGAAGAAGAAGAGTAAGGTTTTAGAAAGATAGAACCTGATTCGGCACTTGAGATCCTTATATCTTCTTCAACTTCCTAGAAATCCCTGCAAAAGAAAAATCAAACAAAATAAACTAAGTTAATCCTAGAATCCTAAAAATCCTAAATAGATACTATTTTCAGAAATTTGTGAAAAACCGTCAAAGTCTCCGGCAACGGCGCAAAAAACTTATTCGTTTACCCAAGTGTAGGGTTGTGATGTAGTAATAAATCTCGATAAGACCGAGGTCGATCCACAGGGACTTATGTAGGAATTCACAAACACATCCAATAATTTCTATTGAGAAGCTAACAACCAGATTTGTATGAGATTGATGTAAGTAACAATTTTGAACTTAAACTGAAGTAAACAATTATAAAAAGGCACTAGGGGTTCAAGGATCCACTTGTAGCAATCTTTGATGCTCAATTCGCTGTGGTTTCTCACTTTCTCAACTAGAATCGAAATTAAGATCATCTAGTCGGATGATAGAGCAGTTAAACCAACAATCCGTCATATGTAAAATCAATGTACATGATTCACTCAATGCAAGCTAGGATGAGCATACTCAATTGCATAGGTCAGTCCCAATTCCAATAGACTAAGTTCACAATCATAACCATCATTAAGTCCTATCACAAGACAAAGCTAAATCATGATTTGAACTTGATTCAAATCACATGCACAGTCCCACATACCACAGATTTTCAGAAAAAGTAGAACTTTGGTAGGAAGTTCCCCCATTAATATCGTAGTACTAGAGCGTACTCTAATTCCTCGGATCATACAGGTCTAGACTAGCACACAACCATTAAGAACTCAAGCAATTCTCCCAAACATCCATGAGTCATCATAAGACTAAGAAAAAATACTTGGAACTTGTATTAACTTCAAACCATTGTTCATAAACATGAAATCCAACTTTAAAACCAACTTAAACGAATTGAAAACATCTTAGATTCACTACAAGCTTCACCTCTTAGCCCTAGTTAAGAGGTTTAACCGTTCATGATCCAAGGAAACATGAAACAACTAAGAAAAGCATAAAAACGAGAAACAAACTAGAAGGAGTTGTGGAACTCCGAAATCCACTTCCGCCGCTTCCCACATTGCTCAAACCCTTCTAAGATACCCTAGGAATGATCCCTAGGTGTCCTTTTATAGTGGGAAGGCTCCGCAACATCGGAATCTTCTCGAATTTGTGTAAACTTACGTAGTGCGCAGAGAAATTCGACGCCAAAAATGGAAGTTTCTGTTTTAAACACATGGCCGACCGGTCACGACCGGTCGGACTTGCCTGCTCATCAGTGTTGGGGTCCCAAATAGTGGACATTCTTAAAATAAGTCAAATAACCATATAACTCTGAAGTAATCACGCGAAGAACTTCTCCCGGCGCACGCAAAACGGAAGCATACGCGACTTCCTTAGACTTAGCCAAATTCCCTAGTGGGCCCCGCCGATCACCATGTTCGGAACCGCCCGAAAATGGACCCGCAACTCCGTCACTATTTATGATGAACAGTGCAAGTGATTGCGCAATGTAACGGGCCCCGCAAACCCTCCGAAAATCAAAATCCAATCGGTGGAGCCCACATTTACGTGTCCAACGCACCCTGAAATCCGAGCACCCCACGCATCCAACGCACCCTTAAAAAACTGCACGTTGGCCCGCCATTTACGAAGGCCCACGCACTCAACGCACCTTGAAAACTGATCAACGCACCCCTAAATTTGTCCTGAAGACGACATTGAATTGACAGGTGCGTGGAGCCTCACGCACCCGGCAATTAAACCCCACGCACCCGTATGATTTTCGGACACATGCAATCAAATAAATAGGTGTGTTGTGGGCATTTGACAGATGCGTGATACGTGGCAGCTTCCTATTGGCGGAGTTCACCTATAAATACCCCTCGTCCCGCTCATTTACAACAGAATAGAAAGGAGAGAGAGAGCCGCCGCTGCCGGAAACCCAAAAAAACCCGCCGGAATCCTCTCCGGAACACCTTTCCGTTCACCGGAATCCTATTTCCAGGCGCAGACGCTACTGCAGGTCTGAATTTCGTGTACTTAATAACGCATCTGTAAAAGGGATCTCACGCATCTAAAAATACCCCACGCATCCGTCGATTCAGCCCCACGCGTCTGTAAATTCAGCAAGAATCGAATTTGGAAAAAACGGACCCACGCATCCTGAATATACATCAACGCACCCCTAAATTCGCCTTGAAAATCGACATTGAATTGACAGGTGCGTGGAGCCTCACGCACCCGTAAATCAAGTCTCACGCACCTAAAAAATCAGCAAACTGCAGAACGCGTCAACAGGTGCACCAGGCTCAATTCTGAGTATTTTCAAGGTCCGTCGGAGCCTGTCTTGGGTATTTCGAGCATTCCGGACACAATGAAATGGCCAAACGAACGTTTCGAGAACTCTAAATGAGCGGAGTCGCCCATCTTCGAGGCTTAACCCGGTTCGACGCAATGAACGGAGTAGCTTCCCGGAAAGGAGTCGCCAACATCCAGAGCCATGCAAATATGCTGACATTTACGTTCACTGTAAAGGCATGATCCGATTTGTGCCAAAAGCTAGACCAGCAGGGCCTTGATTACCACAATGAACCATGACCAAAGAACTTCGATTCTCTACAAACCAGTTACTCAATTGCCACAACACAACAGTCGATGCCCTACCCATCTAGACAATATCCGCCGGTTGGACTGCGCAGGTACACACAATTGTAGAATGGACTTCCTGAGGTCACCTGTCCCTACATTGACAGGCGCGGGCCCAGAGTCGTCCATCTCAGTAATAAACCCTGACAGTTTCAACCCGGGTATCCTGTTAAAATATGGGACATAGACATCCGACTAATACAAAGGTGGTTCAGTACGAAACACAATAAATACAGGTCTCCACGACCATGCAAATATAGGTCTCTACGACCACACAAAATATAGGTCTCTACGACCATGAACTCTAAGGCCATAGTCCCTGTTGGCTAGTCTTTTGCCTTCTAATCAAGGGTCATCGATCATTCGATGTAATTAAGGGCCCATGCCAGACCATGGCCTGGAATGTACAAGATCTCAGAATCTCGGGAATAAAATTCGCCTTGCGATATCTCTTCTTTTGTGTACTTTGTGAATGCTTGTGATTGTATATGAATGTTTTCATTACTCAGAACCCCAGAGCAACTAAACACCACATTTCAGGAAAATGTCCCTTGTGATCCATTTTCTAGTCCCAACAAACTGGCGACTCTGCTGGGGAAAAGTCTCAAACCCAGAACCCCTGGTTATGTCTGAGCATAGAAACACTCTAAGATCAATTACCTGCAAACACGAATCTACGCATAAGAAAGTTACCGTGAGGCGTAACGTTTCGGCGCCCCTCGGGCGTCAAACTGGCGACTCTTAACGGGAACGTTCTTCCCTTCATCTCTAAGGCAATAGATATTCAAAAAGGTTTTCGAACCCACAAATTTTCACAACTACACATATTTGTCTCCATCTTGCATATTTCTGTCGGTTTATGCACTGCGATCGATGGGCTCAATACTCCCGACCGCACTTGTGAATCTGTTCTGACGATTTTTATGACACTACAGAATTAGCAAGGTACTAGGACAGACAAGAGAAATGGCGTGCTCAATAAACAGTTTGTGTACTTTCCTTGCCACCGGAGGCTTCAACTTCCCTCGCTTCATCCTGACCACGACAACTGCCTCTAATTCAAGATGGCAGTTGGTCGAAACACACCGACAAAAGAAAGAGCAGAAGAAAGCAGCCAGTTTAGCAGCATATAAGAAGGTGGTTGTCACAGACCTCGCCCTACAAACAAGAGACAATGGCAGCCAAAACGGGGGCAGAAGACCCTTACAGGCAGGAGGGTTGCGCCGGCAGAGCCCGCAATGCCCGCAATAACAATTGAGCAGTTCCCGCCGTTGCCCAAAACCTCTCGTACCCCACAAAGAACCACCGGGCTCGTAAATGAAAAGCCCAAGTCCACGACAATCCTCATACCAAGACAAGGACAGGCCCGAAGAATTCAGTTGGCACAAGTAGTGATGGTGCAGGTGGCCGTAGAGGCAGAGGAAGAACCGTATGAGACGGAAGAATTACCTCCGTTACAAGATCAGATCGACAGGTTGGTGGAGGCTAATCGTGAGACAAATGAGCGAATGAAGGCCATCCAGGAGGCCTTAACCACTCTGATAGCACAAAATGCCGCCAGAAGTGCCGCACCACCCACCCATCAGTCGGCGGAGGAGTCTCAAGGTGCAGCGGAAGGTCTGGTTGAGCCGGAGCCGCCCATCCAACCTAGAGTCGTACCAGTAGGACGCGCACCGCTCTCCACATCTCACGTATCACGAGAAGAGTGTCCTAAACAATAGCCCATATGATGCAACAGGAAAAGGAGAAAGAGAGGAAAGGTAGCTACAAATATCGGGTCCCATACCCACCAGAAGTAGAGGAGGTACCGTTTCCGGCCAACTTTAGATGCCCGGACTTCGGAAAGTTCGACAGCAGAGGGTCGCCAGAGGAGCACATCACCCACTTCCTGACTACATTGGGAAACTGGTCTGCAGTCCCGCAATACTGCATGCGGCTATTTGGATCTACCCTAACAGGGAAAGCTTTCCAATGGTACATGGCACTACCAGCCGGCTCTGTGAGAACATGGGAGCAGATGCAAGATGCCTTCATCTCAAAATTCTTCACAACAGAGAGAGAAATCTCATTAACGGACCTTGCAATGGTCAGACAGAGAAATGGCGAGCCAGTTGAGAAGTTCATCGACCGATGGGGAACCACAGCGGCTCAATGCCGAGAATTACCCAGTGAGGGCGAGCAGATGAAGATGTGTCTAAGAGCCCTAGACCCGATGATCTCGTATGGCCTGTCAGGCAACACCTTCAACTCCTTTCGCGAATTAGCAACCAAAACACACTTGGTAGAGGAAGCAGCATCTCGAGTAAGCTTCAGGCCCGAGAGACAGAAGAGAGAGACAGGAAGAGTGGTGGAGACCCACCAGGTCGACAGGAGCAGGGACCCGAAAGACCGGAAACGCCCCGCTACGAGTCATGGGACAGAGGTGAAGACGGCAGAGGAAACAGATAAAGGCAAAAGGCCCTATGTACCCAAACGTGTATCTATAGCCGAAAGAGAAAAGGCGAACGGCCTATACACATTCGACATGGCCGATTTAGTTCCGATCATGGAACAGTTAATCGAAGAGGGCTTGATACGCCTACCAGAGCCAATTCGTCCCCACGAGGTCGGACGAACGAACGACCCTAAATACTGCAAATATCACCGGTGCATCAGCCATCAGACGGAAGATTGCTTTTCCTTAAAAGGAAGAATACAGCGATTGATCAATCAGGGGGTCATCAGCATGAAGGTACCTGAGACAATGAATGAGGCAGTCGGGGAAATTTCAACAGTCCCTATAGAAGGTGGAACCGGCAGATCAACCCTGCTCCCTAAGCCAAAGGAACCATGGACCCCAGTCAGTAGCAAGAAAAGACTTGAGAACAGACAAAGACTTGTGAAGTGAAAGAAGAACAGAGAAGCGAAGTCACAGGGGCAAGGGCAACTCATGACGAGCATGGCCCGCTGCGGAATGGTGTCGTTCGCCGAACAAGCATCACCCGAAGAAACGCCGCAAGTAGTGGAGAGGGAAGTTGACGCAGTCATCCTACGGTCAGGAAAGCAAATGCCTGACCGTACTCTCCCCAGACCATATGACCCGATACCAGAAGACGGTACCCCTGACAGATCGCAAGAAAGACCTCTCATGCAAAAGTCGAAGGAAAAAGTCGTCGAAGCTACGACCAGTCAACCAAACCCTAGGCCAGTGGCATACGACGTCGTGTCACACCTACGAAAGGTTCCCGCCCGCCTGAGCATATACGATGCCCTATGCTTCTCAAAAGTATACAGGGAAATGTTAATCAATGCCTTGCTTGACAATGAAGTCAGGGAGGTCACGATAATAGAAATAGAAGAAGAAATGAAAAATTCAGATAAATTTTGGGAGGGGTATATGCCAATGTCGCAAGTTATGCCTGTCAATCACCCTTCGACCATCACGTTCTCAGAAGAAGACCGCACGATAGAATCAACAGACCACAACCGTCCGCTAATGGTCACAGGAATAATCAGGGACACTGAGATCAAGAGATGTATGCTGGACGACGGGTCGGCTGTAAATATCATGCCCTTGAGGACATTGCAGACGCTAGGTTACATGCAATCGGCGTTACGCCCGAGTTTTATGATGATTCAAGGTTTTAATCAAGACAGTCAGCGTACGCTCGGATCAATTACGGTAATGTTAGAGATCGAAGGACTGACCACGAAAGTGACATGCCAGGTGATCGATGCAGTGACAACATACAACCTCCTTTTCGGAAGGCCTTGGCTCCACCAAAATCGCATAATCCCCTCGACATATCACCAGTGTTTTAAATACATCAGAGACGGAGTCCAATACAGGGTAACGGCGGATCCAAAGCGATACATGATAGCCGAGTCATTTTTAGCCGAGGCAAAATACTACAGCTCAAGCCGACGGCAGTGAAACCAGCGAAAGGACCGAGGTATCAGAGAAGGGGCAGACGGTAAAAACGCGAACAGAGAATTTCATGCGGGGAAGCGAGCCTCAAACCTCCACCCAGGGGAGATCCCGACATCCGCTGGAAAGTCACTCTCGGCCAACCACGAAGAAGTTTTATGTGATACCGCAACATTTACGTAAGCCAGGGCAGTCCGTGTTAAAATTGATCTCAGATCAAGACATGAGCGTGCTCAAGTCCAGCTTCAACGTACCAGTACCCAAGATAGGAAGAACCAAACCCTTTCCAAAAGCTCCAAGCCAGTTCATCGTGCCGTCAAGAGACGTCACCCAGAAAGACATCAAGTTTCACTCAGGGCCAAGCCGGCCTGCGCCATCTGAAGAAAGAGGGGAAGGAAGGGGGCTCGCCCAGCCTCGACCAATAGAAGAGAAGAGATATAGCAGAGCCAGCCGAAAGATCATGAAGAATATGGGATTCCCCGACCAAAGTATAGACACAGGAAAGAGGTTACTGGCCCCATTTGAAGAACATAAGCGAGTCTACCGAAATGGAGGGGGCCTAGGAGCTAGGGAAAGTGTAAACATGGTAACCATCGGCCTGGCAGAAGAAACCCAGTCGCAGGAGCCTAGCGATGAGGTCCAGCAAAGTATCGCACCTGTGCAGCTAGAAGATGGTGGACAGCCAACAATCGACGAACTCGAGGAGATAAACCTGGGCACCCCCGAAGAGCCCAGGAATACATACTTGAGTAGAAACGTCCCAGAAGGAGAGAAGGAGAGATACCTGCAACTGCTAAGGGAAAATAAAGATATCTTTTCCTGGACGTATTCAGAAATGCTCGAGCTCAGCCCGACGATCGCCATGCACAAACTGAGTATCATGAAGGAAAAGAAGCCGGTGAAACAACCGCAACGACGGTTTCATCCGAAAATTATACCAAAGATTGAGGAAGAGGTTAAGAGACTAATTCAGGCTGGGTTCGTTCGAGAGGTGAAGTACCCCCGCTGGATCTCAAACATCGTGCCAGTCAAGAAGAAGAGCGGACAAATCCGAATATGTGTTGATTTTCGAAACCTAAATGAAGCCTGCCCTAAGGACGATTTTCCCCTCCCGATTCCTGAGATGTTGATTGACAGCACGACGGGGTATGCAGTGATGTCTTTCATGGACGGATATTCGGGATACAATCAAATTCGCATGGCTTTTCGCACAACTCTCGGCATCTACTGCTACCACGTAATGCCCTTCGGATTAAAGAATGCAGGGGCAACCTACCAGCGCGCGATGCACGTCATATTCTAGGACATGATGCATAAGCATGTTGAATGCTATGTAGATGATTTAGTTGTCAGGTCGACCGATCACGAGCAGCACAGGGAGCACTTAAGGCAAGTGTTCCAATGATTGCGTAAGAAGAGTCTCCGCATGAATCCGCTAAAATGAGCATTCGGAGTTGCATCTGGCAAATTCTTGGGTTTCGTGGTCAGACACAGGGGCATAGAAATCGATCCCGTAAAAATTAAGGCCATCATAGAAATGCCGCCTCCAAAGAACCTGAAGCAGCTGAAAAGCTTCTAGGGCCGCGTAGCATACCTGAGGAGATTCATCTCAAACCTAGCTGGTCATTGTCAGCCGTTCTCCCGACTCAACAAGAAGAATGTCAAGTTCGAATGGGGCGCTGCTTGTCAGAAAGCCTTTGATTCACTAAAAGAAATGCTCAGGAATTCACTAGTCCTTGCTGCCCCAATCAGGGGCAAACCGCTGATTCTATACATTGCAGCGGGTGATAACTCGCTAGGGGCACTCCTGGCATAGAAGAACGAAGAAGGCAAGGAGAACGCACTGTATTATTTAAGTTGCACATTGGTAGGGGCTGAGTTTAACTACTCAGTGATCGAGAAGATATGTCTGGCCCTCATCTTCGCCGTGAAGAAACTTAGGCATTACTGCCTCTCGCATCAGATAACGTTGATATCCAAGGCTGATCCGATCAAATTTCTCATGAATCGACCCATGTTGTCCGGGCGCTTAGCAAAATGGGCCCTTCTCCTTTCAGAATTCGATATCACTTACGTCTCGGCCCGAGCCGTTAAAGGACAAGCAATTGCGGATTTCCTCGCTGCGCGCCCCATTCCAAGCAATGAAGAAATGGAATGCGATCTCCTAGACGACCAGGTTATGATGATCGAAGAACCGCGACCCTGGAAAATGTACTTCGACGGAGCCTCTAGGCCCACGGGGGCAGGAGCAGGAGTTATATTTATTAGCCCGCAGGGAGATCTGCTGCCTTATTCGTTTACGATCGTGCCAACCTGTACCAACAACAAAGCAGAATACCAAGCCCTTATTATCGGACTACAGCTCGCCCTCGAGATGCGTATCAAGGCAATACAGATCTACGGCGACTCCAGGCTAGTCATCAGACAGCTAACGACGGAATATGAGGTTCGCAAGCCCGAGTTGTCACCCTTCTGCCGCCAAGCGCAATCATTGTTCGACCAGTTTCGCAATGACAGTATTTCACATATACCAAGGCAAGAGAACATACAGGCTGACATGTTGGCCAGCCTGGCCGCTGCCCTGGCTAATCCTAGAGGTAGCCCACTTTAAGTAACGATCGAAGAAAGAAGAATCTTACCAAATACCCTATTGTGCAGCGACGAATCAAGCGTGAATCCCATCTGTTGCTTCGAAATCACAGAAGAAAATGACTGGAAGAGATCATTCATCGACTACTTGAAGTACAAATTTTTACTGGAAGAACCCAAGATGCGTACTCAGGTAAGGAGGCACGCCGGTTCATTTATAATGCAGAGTGACACCCTTTACAAGCGCTTGTATGAGGGAGTGCTGCTACGCTGCCTGGATCAGGATGAGGCATACGCCACGCTAAAAGAAGATCACGGAGGGGAGTGCGGTGCTCACCAAGGGGGTAGGAACTTGCATCACCGTGTCCGACATATGGGGTACTATTGGCCCACAATGATGAAAGACGCAATAGACTACGTCAGGAAGTGTCATCAATGCCAGATACATGTAGATATAATACACTCACCACCAGAAGAGTTACATCAATCGATGATATCTTGGCCTTTCGCCGCCTGGGGCATGGATGTGATAGGGCCGATCAACCCGCCATCCTCTCAGGGGCACCAGTACATCCTTGCTTGCGACCGATTATTTCTCTAAATGGGCAGAAGCCGTTGCCCTAAGAAACGTGAAAGCCAAACACGTCGAAAGTTTCATCCGTCATTCTATATTATACCGGCACGGTATCCCTGAAAGAATCACTACCGACAACGGGACACCCTTCAAAAATGTCACTATCGATAAGCTATGCGCGAAATTCAAGATCAAGCATTGCTATTCGTCACCCTACTACCCTCCCGCGAATGGGTTAGCCGAAGCGTTCAACAAGACTATCGTAAAAATCCTGAAGAAGACGGTGGCAGAAAATAAGAAGGACTGGGACAGACGATTACCCGAAGCACTATGGGCATACAGGACCACGTACCACACAGCCACCCGAGCCACACCCTACTCATTAGTGTACGGCACAGAAGCCGTGATCCCGATGGAAATACAGGTGGAGTCGCTACGGGATGCGCTCCGACACTCCTTGACAACCGAGTACAACGATAAAATCAGAATGGTCGAGCTTGACGACCTGGATGAAAGAGACTCGCCGCTCAGCAAAGGCTTGAAATGTATCAAAAACAAATCTCACCTTCGTACGATAAACGAGTCCAGGGAAGGTCATTTAAGAGAGGCGACCTGGTGCTAATGATGAAACGTCTGGCACCGGTGCAAGGCCCAAAAAGTACATTAGATCCAAAATGGGATCCAGTGTGCATTATCGATGAGGTGTACTCTAATGGAGCCTATCGAGTAATAGACTGCAAAGGACAGGGCGTCAATACGCTGGTGAATGGTCGGTTCTTGAAAAGATATTATACTTGATGGAAGTCTATCATCATATTTTGTAAACGCCCCATTAGAGGGATGATGTAATATAGAAAATACTAAGAGAAATGATACCGCATGAGGTTCGGAGCAAAATACTAATTACCTACCTTTTCTTCCACAGGTATCAGGAAGTCGTCAAGGCTCAGAATACGTCAGGAATGACATCCCACTCTTCAAGGCCATTAAGAAAGGGGGTAAGCCCTTAGTAGAGGCTCGATAACATCCCTGTTCGTACAAGCACAGGTTTGGGTCCTAACAGGGGGACGCTCTTCCCAGATGACTCAGTCAATTCGCATTTAAAGCTCAAAATTACAAATAACTTAGTAGCGTAATATGAACCTAAAATCAGAATAGTGTACATATTGACACAATATTTGATTACAACGTGTTCTAAAAAATTAGTATTAAGTACAAATGGAAGTCACTACAGCTCAATTGTTTAAAGTTTTCAAACATTGGTCTAAAAAGTTTGCTGCAGACTCCTCGACCGCCTTCCGTGTCGCCTCGGCCTCAGCTAGAACCAGAGCAGGGTCAGGAATGTTCCTGAGAGACTGCTCCAACTCCGCAACTTGGGCTTTCACGACATCGCGCTCCGCCTCCTGCTGGTCAAGGGAAGATTGCAAACGAGTCCTCTGACCGCTGAGCTTGGATAGTTTAAGGTGGACGATCGAGCGTTCGGCTTGCAGTCGAGCCACCTCATTGTCTATCTCTGCCAAACGAGCGGTAGCCTCTTGACACCCATAGTCAACAATCTACCAGTCCTTCTTCGCCGCGACCACCCCAGCCTCGTGTAACTCCAGTTTCTGGAGAAGGGACTGTTGAGCTCTTAATTGTGCATATTCTAACCCCAATTCATCACTCATTATGCACGGTTTACATGTTTAAAGGACTATTCTAATGCATGATTTGTGATTGTAGGAACATGAGGGAGAGTTCACAAATTGAAGACTAAATGGAGCTCTTTAAGAGCATTGAAGACCATAGGATGAAGCATGAAGGAAGACCAAAGAAAGACAAAGCAAGGAGAGAAGAGAAAAGAAAGAAATAAAGAAGAAAAAGCAGTCCGACCGGTCTAGACCGGTCGGCCAAGGAAGCCGACCGGTCAAGACCGGTCGGCCATACCATGGAAGCTTGCTGGACACATTACAGACTAGTCCGACCGGTCTTGACCGGTCGGCTATGGTTGCTGGACTCAGGCAGAACAGAGCCCGACCGGTCGTGACTGGTCGGCCAGCCCAGTCCGACCGGTCCAGACCGGTCGGCCATGTGTAAACGGATCTTTCTATTTTGGATTTCTGAAATTTTCTGCGCAAGTGCGTAAGATTACGCGAAATCTGGAACTTTCTTGCGTAAAGGACTCCTTCAAGCTATAAAAGGATGTCTTCCCTTCATACCAAAGGAGGCTAGAACGTGAGGATTGCTTAGGAGATGGATTCTACTTCGGATTTCTAGTTTTCTTCCTGTTTTAGTTATTTTTTATGTTTTTAGAGGCTTCTAGTTCAAGGATGTTAGAGATGAACTAAAACCTCTTAGCTAGGGCTAAGAGGTGAAGCTTTTGATTTGTTTTTTATGGATTAATGCAACCTAGGTTTCCTTTTTATGATTTAATTGATGAATTTTAGTTAATGTGAGTTTGAATCAAGTACTATTTTGGTTTCTACTTTGATCACTTGATGACTCCGGGTTCATGTGATTCTTAGTGATCCTAGCTTAGTATCTTAAGCTTTGAGCATTGTTTATGCTTGTGTAGTTCATTGATCTACCATCGACTCCGAGCATGGTAGACACTTTGATTGCCTTGTATGCAATGGCCTGATTTTCATGTGGGAACTCATTCAACTAAAGTTCTTATCCTTTGTTGTATAATCTGGAATAGTTGTTGATTGATTGATTTTGATTTAATTAGAGTTCTAATCATGAGTTATAATCAGGTCTAAGTGACAGGATTTGGTGAAAGCTATGGTTATGAATCTCAACTAGATTGGAAAGAGGCTTAGCCTACACAATTGAGTGTGCCCAAGGCCTAAGCATGGTTGTGGGAATCAAATCAATGAATAAGCACTTGTTTTAGATAATTGTTGATTGAACCGCTTTATATTCTGATCGAATAGAGATATGAATTCGATTCCGATTGAGTTGTGAGAGACCTAGTTGTGTTGATGTATTGAAACTTATCAAAAGTGGATCCTTGGCGCTCTAGTGCCTTTTTAGATTGAAATTACCTTAACCATTCATTGTTTAAACCCAAATTGCTATTTTCTAGTTTTAGCTCTTAATAGGATCTTAATTACTAGTTGCTTTAGACAAATTCTGAGGATACCCATTCATAAATCTCTGTGGGAACGATACTCGGTCTTTCCGAATTATTACTACTTCGCAACCCTACACTTGGGGAGTGAACAAGTTTTTGGCGCCGCTGCCAGGGATTTCTATGCGGTATTTTTAGAATTTTCTGAAATAATTTTTAGTTGAGATTGTGTTAAGATAGTTTTAGGATTTGTTTTGCTTTCTAGAGTAGGTTTTCTTCTAAATACTAACTTCCTTTGTTTTGATTTTTGCAGGATTCTAACATAGGTTTAATCAAGGGATTTTTAGGAAGATGAAGAAGAAGAAGGCATCTTAAGTCACAAATCAGGTTTTATTGTTCTAACATTACTCTTCTTCTTCTCCTACTCATTCCTATCATATTCATCTCTTGTAGAGTGGGTGGAGACTCCTTCTGGATCTCTGAAAGGTAGGCCTTGTGCCACCTGGATTCCTATTGGTCGGCTCTGCCGCCTTGGATCACCTTGTGCTTAGAGATTTCTCTTCTCAACCTATTCCTCTTTCTTCTTTTTCTGTACTTTTTCTCAAAAGACTCAAAGAGTGGGTGGGGAGTTCTTTGAACCCCTATTGACCAGGAGAAATCGGTCTCTATCCTTGCTTCTGGCTCAGCCATTGCAAGACACCTTGTGCTTAAGTCTTAGAGGGGAGTAGAGGAAGGAAGGAAGAATTCTTTTTCCTTTTTGCTTCATTCTTTTAGGTTTTGCATGACACATTGGGCTCGGGATTCTAATAACCGACTCAATCGTGACGGAGTAATTGTTGAAGGGATTGATAGAGAGCCTCGTGCTAGGGAACATCAAATTTTTTCTGAAATTACTAGAGAGATGGCTGAAAATCAACCAAATCAAGGGGTTAATCAACATCAAAATCCAGCCCCAAACTTTACTGAATTGGATGAGAATGAAGTGGGGGATGTACCTCAACCTAGAACTTTACGTGACTATTTACAACCAGCTAGGATGAGTACTCCCTCTTGCATAATTTTCCCTCACAATGTGGGAAATATTGATTTTAAACCGGGGTTGATCCAACTTCTTCCTAGATTCCATGGACTCGACTCTGAGAGTGCATATCTACATATTAAGAAATTTGAAGAGGTTATAGCCACAATAAACTATGACAATGTGACCAAGGATACAATAAAACTTAAATTGTTCCCTTTTGCCTTGAAAGAGAAGGCCAAATCATGGCTACATTCCTTAAGGCCGAGGTCTATTGGGACATGGGCTGAGATGACTAGGGAGTTTCTTAAAAAATTCTTCCCTACTCATCGAACCAATGCACTAAGAAGGGCCATAATGAACTTCGCCCAAAAAGAAGAAGAAACCTTTTTCCAATGTTGGGAAAGGTATAATGAGCTTTTAAACGCATGCCCACATCATGGCTATGAAAGGTGGAGGTTGATTAGTTTCTTCTATGATGGATTGAACTCAACCATGCGCCAATTTGTAGAGATGATGTGCAATGGGGAATTCATGAACAAGGAAACGGAGGAAGCTTGGGATTATTTTGACATGTTAGCTGAAAATACACAATCTTGGGATACATCTAAGCGAACAAGTTCAAAAAAACCTCAAACCAAGGAAAAGGGAGAAATTTATGTTTTAGATGGGCAAGATGATCTAGGTTCTAAAGTGGCTAAACTCACACGAAAGATCGAGGAGATGGAACTAAAGAAAGTGGACACAACCCAACAAAGGGGGGCTGTTGAAACTATTTGTGGTATTTGTGCTTCCAATGTGCATCAAACGCCAGATTGTCCAACAATCTATGCATTTCAAGAACTTTTATTTGAACAATCGAATGCCTTGAATAGTTATCAACGACCTTGTAGTACTCCAAATTCAAACACGAACAATTCTAGTTGGAGAAATAACCCTAACTTCAATTGGGTGAATGGAAACACGGCTAATCAAAATAATCCTCAAAGGGGGCCCCCAATGCAAATGGCCTCACCTCAAATGCCTATAGAGGATACTTTGAAAGCATTCATGGAAGGACAAGCTCAAATAAATCAATCCAACCATACGATAATGCTTGAGCTTAAAAATTCGGTGAAGGAAATCAAGGCTCGCTTAAACGCAAGGGAAGGGATGCTTCCAGCCCAACCCATACCAAATCCAAAACCACAATGCGAAATAAGTGTGCCTAGTTCTTCTAACCAACATATGGAACATGCTAAGGCCATCACCACTCTTAGAAGTGGTAAAATCATTGAAAAATTTGATCCGGTGAAGGTTTCAACGCCTAATGATCCGGTATCTTCCAAAGAGGATGATGGACCTAGCATCACCATGAATGAAAAAGAGCCATTGAAAGAATATAGGCCTGTTGCTCCATTCCCCCAACGCTTGATTCCAGCCAAACCTCAAGATAAATATCAGGAATTTTTGGAGGTTTTCAAGCAAGTCAAAATCAACATCCCATTGTTGGATGCCATTAAACAAATACCGTCATATGCAAAATTTTTAAAAGACCTTTGCACGGTTAAAAGAAAAATACATGTGCAAAAGAAGGCATTTTTGACAGAGAATATGAGTGCCATTATCAACCACGGGATGCCCAAGAAATACAAAGATCCCGGTTGTCTGACAATATCATGTGTGATTGGAGACTACCGGGTGAAACATGCTCTACTTGATCTAGGGGCAAGTGTAAACTTAATTCCCTTTTCAATCTATGAACAATTGGGTTTAGGTGAATTAAAACCCACCAAAACCACATTACAACTTGCTGACCGATCGATTCGTATTCCGAGAGGGGTGATTGAGGACGTTCTTGTCCAAGTTGACAAAGTTTACTACCCGGTAGACTTTATTGTCTTGGACACGAGACCCATGGTTAATATTAGTCCCCAAATTCCTGTCATACTTGGCCGCCCATTCCTAGCTACATCAAACGCTATCATAAATTGTAGGAGTGGGGTCATCTAAATGTCTTTTGGCAATATGACAATTGAGTTGAATGCTTTCAATATTGACAACCAACAAGAGGATGAGGATGAGGAGGTCCACGAAATAAATATGATCAATTCTATTGTCGAAAATGAGTCCCTCTCACCTTTTTACTCCGGTCACTTAAACAAAGAAGTGACTCACTCCCTTGATGAGAACGATGAGATGATAAGGGATATGGTCACACTTTTCAAGTCGGTATCGGCATATGACGTTAGCCGAGAGAAGGATGTGGAAACAATACCTTTTTGAGCTGAGAAATCAATTCAAATTTTCACACCTTTGTGGATCATGCATACCGAACTCCACCAACACTGGGATGACCCTTACTTACAATATCACTGCCCAGGAAAATCTGAATGGAGACATATTTTTTCTGATAAATGTGATGATGTCTCCTCTTATACATGTGGTGAAAACATTAAGAAACCCACTGAAATTCCTTTTTGGGATTTTGAGTGGCTTAGCACGATTACTCACACACATGTTTATTGTTAAGCAGGATATTGGATGACGTTGCTGCGAAACCTTTTGATCCATCTAATGATTCTGCTTGACTTTATGCTTTTGGATGAGTTGTTGGGATTAACCTCCTAGTCTGACAGAGGATAATTTTCTAGAATGCTTTTCCATTAGGATTTGCTTTGATAGTTGATTTAGTTGTGAAGTAATCCATCTCCAAAAGCTAATCCTGCCATGAAATATATGCTCCAGGTGATATCTCTCTTGCTCACTCTCCTTTGTTTTATGTCATTGCTCTCATGTCATGCATATTGCATATCTTATCACATTGAGGACAATGTAAAGTTTTGGTTGGGGGGTGAGAGATTCCTTAGATGATGAATCTGCTAGCTTTTGTGACATTTCGAGTAAAGATGTAGAAATTTTTTGATTTTTTAAAAATTCGAAACTCTTTTGGAAAACTTTGATTCTATGCATTCGAGATAGCATGGGTATAATTAGATGAGATATGAAGTGAGGGATGTTGCAAGCTTTGAACTTCTCCTAATATAATGGTTTTATATGTGAATTCACCTATTTTTATGATTGATAGAAAATTTGAACACCTTTTGCACCTAGTTCACATTACACGATTTTCATGATTTGAAAGGATTGTGTGATTTGTGGATTAACTGGACCTTGATTTAAGGTATTGGGAAACCAAGCCGGGGTACTTTGTCCATCCTTGTCCATGGGAAAATAACGAAAGATATGGATTTCTAAAAATCCTATCTAATATAAAAGAAACAGGGAAAAGGAAGGATGAAATTGGGAACGATGGAAAAATGGTGGAAATTCCGATTAGGGCTACCTACTACCAACCGGGGGATGGTCTACCCGTAACCAAAGCCGGAAATGGGACGTAGTGTGAAAGTCGTCGGAAGGACGGTAAGGTAAATTCCTGTCATAGGCTTGTTGTTGCTCTATACACCTTGAGATCTATAGTATAGTTGATCTATGAAGAAGATAATCCCGGAAACTCATGAAATGAACCTTCACTATGCACACTAGGTTGAATTTGTTCAAGCTCTTCTATTTGTCAATCAATCAGTGGGAATTTCATATAAGCACTTATTATATTCTGAGAGTTTAAGGTTTCAACCTTTATCACCTAATTTCTCTGATTTTTACGCTTATGTGTCTTGGAATGTATAGAAGAGTAGTTTCTAGAGGAGAGTAGGGATTTGGAAAATGAAACTTGTTTAAAGCATGTTTTGCTCGTGACTAGCAAAATGTTGGTTGGGGGGTGTGTTGAGCTCTTAATTGTGCATATTCTAACCCCAATTCATCACTCATTATGCACGGTTTATATGTTTAAAGGACTATTCTAATGCATGATTTGTGATTGTAGGAACATGAGGGAGAGTTCACAAATTGAAGACTAAATGGAGCTCTTTAAGAGCATTAAAGACCATAGGATGAAGCATGAAGGAAGACCAAAGAAAGACAAAGCAAGGAGAGAAGAGAAAAGAAAGAAATAAAGAAGAAAAAGCAGTCCGACCGGTCTAGACCGGTCGGCCATACCAAGGAAGCTTGCTGGACGCATTCCAGACTAGTCCGACCGGTCTTGACCGGTAGGCTATGGTTGCTGGACTCAGGCAGAACAGAGCCCGACCGGTCGTGACCGGTCGGCCAGCCCAGTCCGACCGGTCCAGACCGGTCGGCCATGTGTAAACGGATCTTTCTATTTTAGATTTCCTGAATTTTCTGCGCAAGTGCGTAAGATTACGCGAAATCTGGAACTTTCTTGCGTAAAGGACTCCTTCAAGCTATAAAAGGATGTCTTCCCTTCATACCAAAGGAGGCTAGAACGTGGCGATTGCTTAGGAGATGGATTCTACTTCGGATTTCTAGTTTTCTTCCTGTTTTAGTTATTTTTTATGTTTTTAGAGGCTTCTAGTTCAAGGATGTTAGAGATGAACTAAAACCTCTTAGCTAGGGCTAAGAGGTGAAGCTTTTGATTCGTTTTTGATGGATTAATGCAACCTAGGTTTCCTTTTTATCATTTAATTGATGAATTTTAGCTAATGTGAGTTTGAATCAAGTACTATTTTGGTTTCTACTTTGATCACTTGATGACTCCAAGCTCATGTGATTCTTAGTGATCCTAGCTTAGTATCTTAAGCTTTGAGCATTGTTTATGCTTGTGTAGTTCATTGATCTACCATCGACTCCGGGCATGGTAGACACTTTGATTGCCTTGTATGCAATGGCCTGATTTTCATGTGGGAACTCATTCAACTAAAGTTCTTATCTTTTGTTGTATAATCTGGAATAGTTGTTTATTGATTGATTTTGATTTAATTAGAGTTCTAATCATGAGTTGTAATCAGGTCTAGTGACAGGATTTGGTGAAAGCTATGGTTATGAATCTCAACTAGATTAGAAAGAGGCTTGGCCTACACAATTGAGTGTGCCCAAGGCCTAAGCATGGTTGTGGGAATCAAATCAATGAATAAGCACTTGTTTTAGATAATTGTTGATTGAACCGCTCTATATTCTGATCGGATAGAGATATGAATTCGATTTCGATTGAGTTGTGAGAGACCTAGTTGTGTTGATGTATTGAAACTTATCAAAAGTGGATCCTTGGCGCTCTAGTGCCTTTTTAGATTGAAATTACCTTAACCATTCATTGTTTAAACCCAAATTGCTATTTTCTAGTTTTAGCTCTTAATAGGATCTTAATTACTAGTTGCTTTAGACAAATTCTGAGGATACCCATTCATAAATCTCTGTGGGAACGATACTCGGTCTTTCCGAATTATTACTACTTCGCAACCCTACATTTGGGAAGTGAACAGGGACCGCAAGTGACCGCGCTTTTCCTCAGCAGAAGGGTCAATTTGGAGGCTTTTCGCCTCGCGTTCTCGGCCACTCGTTCCTTAAATAGAGTCACTTGACCGATTACGGAAGACAAGTCAATCCCAAGCCAAGCAGCGTTAAGCCCTAGTGCCTGCAACGCCTCGTCTAAGATAGGCCATTCCTCCTCACGTCTTAAAGAGTCGGCAATGTCAGATAGAAAACCCTTGAGAAGGTTTGACTTGGTCCTCGACAGACCTTGAAGGGACGAGACGAATGATTCCGGCAACACCACAGGCGCTGAGGCATCAGCAGGAGCAGCTACTGGCACAGGAAGTGAAAAGCGTTAGTACAAAAAATCACCATCAGAAAGGAAGCAGTCAAGACAGTAAAAGCAAATGACATACCAGCAACATCAGGAATGCCAACGGCAACGACGCTGGATGAAGTGGTAGGCACAGGTGACGCTGGGGCCGGCGCCGCCGTCCCCTCAGTCAATGGCTCAGGCAATTTCGGGGAGGATATCACCACGACCTCGGGAATGTCGGCATCAGGCGCTGGCCCAGCAACAGGAGGAATTGCAGTGGCAGGCTCGACTAGCAACGACGTGGCGACGGGCAGAACTTCAATAGCAGATTCAATTAACAACGGTTCAGCAGAAGGAGGAGCCCCTACAACAGGATCGAGCGCGCTCAACTCAATAGTAGGAACCGCTACCCCTTCCACAACGACGACGATCGCTTCCGGCACCCCGCTTTGAGCTTCAGCATCTGCCACGGAAGGATTGGGGGGAAGGACGGACTCGGCAGGTGCCTCATCATCCAAATCCATGAAGATTGCCCCTACGTCATCTTCAGGGACAGGCCTATCATAAATGGGCTCATTCTCATTACTCCCCCGGGTAGGGCAGCCTTCGCTCAGGTTGGCTTGAGAGCTTAGCTCGCCCTCTTCCCTGACTTCTCCCGTGTTAATGACCGGAGTATCGCCAGCCTCCTTCGAAAGCTGCTCCCTCAGGCGCTCGGCCCTACGCAGTTTCCACAAATCCTTTATTTTCTTACCGCCGTAAACGACGGGAAGACGAGGAGCAGTCTTCACCCGAGGGCCGGCGCGCTCAACCCATACGCCCTCACCACCACCATCACCACCGCCATCACCATTATTGTCACCATCATCACCATCAGAGCCTCCGCCTCCACCTCCGCTACCTCCCGCATCATCTTCACCTCCGCCTAGCTCCGCCTATAGCATCATCGCCGTCCCTATCACCACCATCGCCTTCCGCGGCAGCGTCATCTTCCTCAGCCCCTGCCTCAGCCATGTCATCATCATCATCGTCGCCTTCATCACCATCACCACCGTCATCTCCCCCTCTCAGAGCATCACCCCTGGCAGGCAACTCATCGATAGGGCCGAGAGACGGGAACTCTGGTCCCACTGCTGTCACATTCCTCTCCCCATAGGCGATCCAGCCTTCCAGGGTGTGCTCCGACTTTTCGTGATCGATCACCACGTTCGAGGAGGTTTGCAATCTCTCCATGCCTGGCACTGCAGGTTGATGAAGATTCTCTGATACATAGCCAAGCCTGTTGGCAGGAATAGGCGTAACAACGGGGGGACGGGGGGGGGGGGGTGACGAAGACGGGCTCGGTAACGAGCATTTTATTCCGCACCAGCGCATATTGGTGGGCCCACCACCTCATCCACCCAAAGGTGGCCCCAGCAAAACACTGTGTCCCCGAAATCACGAAAGAACAGCCGGTTCCGGTCAGCAGAAGTTACCGCCACATCCATTTCCAGTGAATAGGGCCAACACCGCACGCCCGCTGCTCGCGCGTCACTGGTTCTAGGGTCGCTGGCACTCCTTAATCATACCCGAATTGGCGGCCAAAACGATTTGGATAATAAGGCTCCCTCCAGAACTCCAGCCCTTCGCGGAGCGACAGTGACGAAGGACGAATCGCGATCAGGAAGGAACGCTCGTAATAATCAATACTGTCGTCATCCGTGCACAGGACCGGCTCTTCGCTACGGGTACCAGAGAAGTGATAGAAGTATACGTCATTGAGCCCCGCGATCCTATCTTCGATAGTGTTTAAGTTATGGCTGATCATCCTCTTCTTCTGGAAAAAGTGTAGTGGGAGCTTCCCCTCTCTGATGTAATCTCCGCGCCTTACACCATAGACCCAGGGGAAGTATACCCCGAGCCAACCAGAGAAAAAGTGCCACCCACAGTAAGCGGAGTTCATCCCATAAGCAGCGCGCTCCTTGTTGCTGATGACGTAACGAACGCTCGGTATATAGAACATAAGACCACCGGAGCCAGCGCGTACCGGTGACCAGTTCGCCAGGGCCCCTGCGACGGCGAAGCAAGACACTCTGATGTTATCCGCCTGCTTGGAGCTTGGAAGCGCCACGCAACTGAGCCAATATGCCAGGAAGCCGGCTAGCTCGCAGGAGGGAGAGAGCTTGTTGGGGCACGGGAAATTTTCCCTCATCCGTTTCTCTAAAAGCGCCTTGTCACCACGACCTTCGTCGAAGGCCGCATAATCCAAGCTGAAGAAGGGAAGGGACGAAGCATTAGCAGAAAGAAAGAAGCGTGACAGAACAGTAAGGCACAATTCATTACAGAAAACTTACTTCAAGCCGTGACTGAAATAGATCATCCAGTCCTCGAACAGGAGCTTATCTTTGAGACCCCAAAATTGGAGTAGTTCGGCAAACAGCTCGTAGCAGGCCTCGGAGAAGAAGCCTTCATTGATGCCTTTCTTCTTTTGCGACAGCTCATCGTCGCTCGGGACCCATTCATCGTAAATCCTCCCGCGAATAGGGAGCCCCGCGATCCTATTGAGATCCCAGAGCGAGATGCTCATCTCGCCGCACGGCATGTGAAAGGAATTGGTGATGGAGCACCAGTGGTTGAGGAAGCCCTTGTATACCCAGGGCTCTCGGCAAAAGTAGCTTGATGTCGCTTCGATCGCCTTGTACAGACCCACCGCCCGTAAGGTCGCCTTGTGCTGTTCCAGGATCCGGTTCGCCCACGCCTCGTAGCCCAGATGAAAGACCAGATGGTCGAGAGTCCGGAACACCCCGGACAACCAGACTTCGGCATCCCCTAGATGGTGAAACCTCTGGCGGAGAGTCTCGAAATAATGCCTGGGGAAGGGCTGATGGGGATTGTGATTCGGCTCTAGGAAAATCATATCCTTTACACCCAGGACCGACTGCTGCTTCCCGTTCTTGGAAAGTGAACAGCTGAGGAATGACGCCGGGCCGGATGTCCAAACTTCGACGCCGTAGAAGGAGTTGTTCCTGCAGATGTCGGATGGTTCAATGCTCGGGAGAGACCGCTGCCATTGATAACTCTTCGCATAACGGATATACTCCCGAGTGTAGGGATTCCTCACGACGAGTGGCGCAGTGACAAGCTTGGCACTAGACCAGGCCACCTTCATCTTGTCCGATCTAGACTTGGTCTGGTTCTCCAAGTACACTTGCTTGGCACCTTTGCCAGCCCTCTTCGGGCGACCACGCCTGGTAGACTGGGTGGGGATCGACGGACTCGCCTCGCCCTCTTCAGAACCCGTTGCCCCGTCACTCCGAAAACTCCAGAGAGGAGCGTACCATGCATCCCATTGCTCCTGTGTGCCCCTGTCTGGAGGAGGCGGCACGATCCTATCGCAAAGGATTTTCTTCTGTATATCTTTCGGTAAGGTGAGGATGCGTTCATAAAAGTTGAACGTTTCTAGAGGAAGAAACCACTGTGGATTTTCAGTGGACGGTCTGACGACCTGCTTGGCAGCAGCACGCTTACGCTTAGAGAGAGTCTGGGGAGGACCCGAAGGACTGGCCCGTGAAGGATCGCTGGCCATTGTAACCTGTAAACAGTATGCAAGACTCAGATACAAAGTAAAGGGGAAACACAAAGTCGATCAAACCACTCATAAAAGACAAAGGAACAAAGCAGCAAATGAACAAAGCACAAGCGCCAACATAAGCCACTGCGGAACATACTCGAAACCAATGGAAGAAGAAATGAAACGAACAACATTTACAACCACAACATCATCGTCACAGAACATACAAGCAGGAAAAGACAGAAAGTGAGGCAAAAAGTACAAATTAGTATTCATCAACCATAAGGGCCACTCCAAATGGCTAAATTGTTAATAACAATTGTTCCAAATGATCAAGCAATAACAGTCAATGTAAGACGACTCAAAATTGTGGGGACCCCTCCCCGAAACCAGAAAGCAAGGGCCTCAGTCCTGCGTCAGCGGAAGGACCCGAGCCTTCAACTCATCAACCTTCGCCCGGACCTGGCCTTCTTTGAAGATCAAGTCCACCAAAATGGAAATACACTGTTGCACGAGATCAAAATTCAGGTGCTCAGCGTTCGCATAGTTCCTTATGATCGAGACGTCGATCGCCAGGTCGTCATGTTCTCGCATGGCCTCCCTGACCATTCTCCAGATGCCGGCGCGGCGATCCGGGTACTCGGCCTTCGCCAACGGGACAAGCCAAGCTAGAAACCGCCTGCTCTCCCTCTTCTCCTCCTTCAAGAAGCTGAGACGTTTCGACAGGGATAAGAAAGAAGCAGCCAAAGAAGGCTCCGCCGCCTCCAGGACCGCCAATTCCTCCAAAAGGGAAGAATCGCCGATGAAGCTAGAGATGGCCTCCTTACGCTCGTCTGAGATGGAGGCCATCGCCGAGACATTCTGAATAGCTCGGAGAATGGGGCGTGATTCCACGCCGAGATGAGTCAAGGCTTCGGCCACCTCGTCGCATTGACCGGCAAGAGATGACCAAGCCTCGGGGTGGTCTAGAGCAGTTAGAAGTCGCCTCAGGCAGTCGCGGGCCTCACGGAGGGAAGCGCGTGTTACGACCATCGTCTACTGAGAAACAAAGCTGATGAACCGATACAGCGGTCCGACAAAAGAGAAAAAAAATAGGAAGCAGGAAAAACTAATCGAGTGAAGTCAAGAAAGGCAAGGAGACATGCTCAGGTACACTCGAAACATTACTTAAGGTCACAATAGGTATTACCTCCAAAATTAATGCGATCTAGAAAGCTCGAAAGTCTATGAGACCCTACGCCTCTTCAAAGATGAATACCATATGTGCCCAAATACGAGGCAGAGGTTAAGGGGCGCATACACTTAAGTATCTAGCCTCGCAAAAGATTACTTAAAGCAAATTTTTACAAATCTTGTAAGCTGGACGCGTGGGTCTCCACGCACCCCAAAATTCGAATGGACATCAAGACCATATTTTCAGGTGCGTAAGGCCCCACGCACCCTTAAGCCTGTCCAAACCGCAATTTTTGGGTGCGTGAAGGGCAATCCCCCAACAAAATTGACAAAGGGTGTGTAAGGTCTCACGCACCCCATAAATGTACGTTTTTTGGCCAAGTTCATTAGCTGGGTGCGTGAGCCCTAACGCATCCTTAAAAAAGTCAACTTAAACAAATTCATGGTGCGTGAAGCACCAAGGCTTGCCCAGTTTGACGAAGGGTGCGTAGACCCCCACGCACCCAAAAATTCGGGATGTCCACAAAATTTAAAAGATTTACAGGCGCGTACCACCCTACGCATCCAAAAAAGGAACATTCAAATCCCAAGTTCAAATTGTAGGATGCGTATGCATCCCACGCACCCCTGAAATCACTTCTACCTTGAATAAGTGGGTGCGTACGGATTAAATAGATGCGTTGGAGACAGTTGTTGGATGCGTTGGAGAATAAAAGGATGCGTGGGCTTGGTGTGAAAATGTCTGGTAAAGAACAGTGAAATACGAGAATGAGCCGTCTTGCCTATTTATAGTGGGACCCGGGAAGTCCGGTGCGTCGCACCAGCCGATCGTGCGCCCGCCGCGACCCACCGGAGGGGCATCTGTTGGGGTCCCAAATAGTGGACATTCTTAAAATAAGTCAAATAACCATATAACTCTGAAGGAATCACGCGAAGAACGCCTCCCGGCGCACGCAAAACGGAAGCATACGCGACTTCCTTAGACTTAGCCAAATTCCCTAGTGGGCCCCGCCAATCACCATGTTCAGAACCGCCCGGAAATGGACCCGCAACTCCGTCACTATTTATGATGAACAGTGCAAGTGATTGCGCAATGTAACAGACCCCACAAACCCTCCGAAAATCAAAACCCAATCGGTGGAGCCCACATTTACGTGTCCAACGCACCCTGAAATCCGAGCACCCTACGCATCCAACGCACCCTTAAAAAACTACACGTTGGCCCGCCATTTGCGAAGGCCCACGCACTCAACGCGCCTTGAAAACTGATCAACGCACCCCTAAATTCGTCCTGAAGACGACATTGAATTGACAGGTGCGTGGAGCCTCACGCACCCGGCAATTAAACCCCACGCACCCGTATGATTTTCGGACACGTGCAATCAAATAAACAGGTGCGTTGCGGGCATTTGACAGATGCGTGATACGTGGCAGCTTCCTATTGGCGGAGTTCACCTATAAATACCCCTCGTCCCGCTCATTTACAACAGAACAGAAAAGGAGAGAGAGAGCCGCCGCTGCCGGAAACCCAAAAAAACCCGCCGGAATCCTCGCCGGAACACCTTTCCGTTCACCGAAATCCTATTTCCAGGCGCAGACGCTACTACAGGTCTGAATTTCGTGTACTTAATAACGCATCTGTAAGAGGGACCTCACGCATCTAAAAATACCCCACGCATCCGTCGATTCAGCCCCACACGTCTGTAAATTCAGTAAGAATCGAATTTGGCAAAAACGGACCCACGCATCTTGAATATATATCAACGCACCCCTAAATTTGCCTTGAAAATCGACATTGAATTGACAGGTGCGTGGAGCCTCACGCACCCGTAAATCAAGTCTCACGCACCCAAAAAATCAGCAAACTGCAGAACGCGTCAGCAAGTGCACCAGGCTCAATTTTGAGTATTTTCAAGGTCCGTCGGAGCCTGTCTTGGGTATTTCGAGCATTCCGGACGCAATGGAACGGCCAAACGAACGTTTTGAGAACTCTAAATGAGCAGAGTAGCGCATCTTCGAGGCTTAACCCGGTTCGACGCGATGAACGGAGTAGCTTCCCGGAAAGGAGTCGCCAACATCCAGAGCCATGCAAATATGCTGACATTTACGTTCACTGTAAAGGTATGATCCGATTTGTGCCAAAAGCTAGACCAGCAGGGCCTTGATTACCACAATGAACCATGACCAAAGAACTTCGATTCTCTACAAACCAGTTACTCAACTGCCACAACACAACAGTCGATGCCCTACCCATCTAGACAATATCCGTCGGTTGGACTGCGCAGGTACACACAACTGTAGAATGGACTTCCCGAGGTCACCTGTCCCTACATTGACAGGCGCGGGCCCAGAGTCGTCCATCTCAGTAATAAACCCTGACAGTTTCAACCCGGGTATCCTGTTAAAATATGGGACATAGATCTGACTAATACAAAGGTGGTTCAGTACGAAACACAACAAATACAGGTCTCCGCGACCATGCAAATATAGGTTTCTACGACCACACAAAATATAGGTCTCTACGACCATGAACTCTAAGGCCATAGTCCCTGCTGGCTAGTCTTTTACCTTCTAATCAAGGGTCATCGATCATTCGATGTAATTAAGGGCCCGTGCCAGACCACAGCCTGGAATGTACAAGATCTCAGAATCTCTGGAATAAAATTCGCCTTGCGATATCTCTTCTTTTGTGTACTTTGTGAATGCTTGTGATTGTATATGAATGTTTTCATTACTCAGAACCCTAGAGCAACTAAACACCACATTTCAGGAAAATGTCCCTTGTGATCCATTTTTTAGTCCCAACAATCAGTCCAGCGTACTCCAGGGGCCATCAAATCTATTGGCCGACCGGTCTTGACCGGTCGGTTTGTCTTGGTCCTGCGTCCAGCGTATGTAAGGGGTTGGCCGACCGGTCTTGACCGGTCTGGCTCCCTTGGCCGACCGGTCGAACGATCGGTCTTGGCCATTCCTTCTTCATTTTCTTCTTTTTTTCTTCTCTCTTTGCTTCCTTCTTCCTTCGGTCCACCTTGGGTCTTCATCCAAGGCTCTTAAAGGGATCTTTTTAGTCTCCTATTAGGTGAAGTCCACTCTCATTCCTGCAATCACAACACATGCATTAAATTAGTCTTTAAATCATGAAAACCTTGCATAATGAGTGATGAATTGGGGCTAGAATATACACAATTGAGAGCTCAACAATTGCCTACACCTCTAGGGAACCAAAGGAACCTCGCAAGTCAATCTCAAGACATCAATCAAAGCATTGGCCGAGCCTCAGTTCTGATTCCTATATCCCAACACAAAATCCAGACACACTCACAAGACAACTCAGGGCACAATAGATTTTCAAAAGTTCTCTCCTTTTTTCATTAAATGCATCATATTTCTTTTACATATATCATATCATCTTTTTCAAAAAATACAAAAAATGCATCATCACCAGTCATGCAAAAGGGGATGTTCAGATGGCCAACACAATTAATCTCTATTCTCCTCCTCGGCCATATCAGGTAAGTCCTCTGACTCATAATGAAGTAGCCTTGCTCTTAACCTGCTCACCTCCATGCGCAGGTAATACACCTCATCGCGCTCGAGGATACGGATCGTTGTCTCCTCATCAGACAACCTCTGATCGGCAGCCAATCTCCTCGACATCATCTCACAATGATACCGAAGTGCGGAAATCTCAGACAGCAAATGACCATGAGTAGCCAAAAGGAAGCCAGGATCGATGAATGGGCGCTCCTCAAAAGGCTCATATGAATTAGATGAAGAGTCGGCATCTCCAAGGATATCCTGCTCATCCTCATCGGCAGTCTGGTGCCAGTAAGGGATACGTCAATACAGAGACTGCTTAGCAACCCAGTACTGATATGGGGCAGTCGCCATCGAAAAATCCCGCAGCTCAAAACCTAGCAGATCAGCAGTCAGGTAACTTGCCCAGGATCCGTCAACTCGGGTCTTAAAGTCAGATAATCTGATGGAAGTGCTCGACGCCCGATACCCGTGAAAGCAAAAAGAGGAATGTCCTGCTCATACCCAAACTGCTGCAGGAACCGGATAAGGTGGTAAGAAAAGTAAGATCAAAAGCCTACCAGCATCAGAGGAAGGCGGTGCGCATCGCAAAGCACTGGAGGAAGTGAAAGCCAAGATGACTCCCAACGAACATTCCAGTCACGAAGTACAGTGAACATTCGGCGATATAAGGGCTCACTCATCCCAGTTGTATGCGGAAGAAACTCCATGATGTGTCGCATAAGGTCTGGGTGACGGGTGCCAGGAAATGGTACAAGAACAGTCAGCGAAAGACGCTCCCATAGCCAGACCTGATCATAAGAAAGAAAAGAAATTCAGCTAGAGCAGAGCAATTCCCAAAAGACAAAAAGGAAAAAGGAAGTGCAGAAAAGATACCTGAAGAAATGCACAGTAGCCGTGAAGGACACGAGTGCGGCCCAGGGCACAGTCAGTCAGCCCATTAAACAACTTTGCCAGGACGAGAGAAATGATCCCCTGTCGTCGAACAACTTGGCTCATCACCTCGAAAAGCAAAGGAGTCTGAGACCTGCGCCATCCTAAGAATAGCACCTTAGCTATCAAGCAGAACATCAGTGCATTCCGAGCAAGAATAGACCCTGCCACACTCCGAGGACCCGAAAAAAGATCATACAGCAAATCCAAGGAGAACACTATAGCATCTTGGCCGGCAGCTGCAGGCTGAACAAGATAGGGGATCCCGAACCAGTTCTGTGGTGTGGCAGTCTTCGGCAATGTCTTCGGTGAAAAATACTGAGTATAATCCCAAGGAAGGCCGGTCAAGCGCACAAGCTCCTCCAAAGAAGGTCCCATCTCCATGTCATTGAACACAAACAAGTTCAACGAGGGGACCCAGTCAATCAGTGCAGCCCCAAGCATCCTCCAGTCAATGTCAACTCTAGCCATATGGATCAGACCGCCGAAGCCATAGGACTCTAAATCTCGAATCTCATACGCTGACAAGCTATCAAGCCAAGCAAGCAGCCGTGGCGAGCAAGAAGGACGAGGAAGCAGCTGACAAGTCCTCACAGGAATCCCCTACAGAACAAAAGGCCCAGGAATAGATAACAACTCATCAAAGATCGGAAGATCAACCGGCGAAGGAGAAGGAAAAGCTGGAACCTCTACAGACTCAACAGCCCCTGACCTATCCTCAGTGGCGGCTATGTCTGATATAGTCGCATCACTGTCTGAAACTGTCACAACCTCAGCCACATGAGAAGACTCGCCCACCTAGTGAATCGAGTGCGTAAAGGACCGATGATCAGGAGAAGGGCAATACTCCCCACCAGGAGGGCTATCAACAAAGATCACACCACACATAGTAGCATCTTGACCAATCTGACCGTCGAAAAATGCATCTGAACCATCAAGAAGGGTCCTGGCAACCCCGATCGAAGAATCAATGGTCAGATTTGGACCTGCGACCCTCTCCAACATAAAGTCGTGAATCCAATCGTCATCTTGTCCAATCAAAGGGATCATCGAGGCATCCACACCATCCATCATCAGGGGGACATCATCAATGATCACATCAAGTCCACCCAAGTAAGTGTGCCGCACATCTCGGCCATCATCAAGAGCATCCAAGCCATCAAAGGTATCATCTGAACCATCCATTCCATTCAAACATGAGATCAGCCCATCTATGTCCATCATAGCCCCATCACTACCATCAATCACATCATCCATGTGGCCCACACTCAAGGGATGCATAGCCTCACCTATGTCCCATCTCCTCATCCCATCCATACCATCCATTTCTCCCATAATCAATACCCCATGCAAATCTGAAATTTCAGCATGGCTGCCATTAATGGGGCCATTCAAAGCTCCACCAACCACTACCCCTAAATCCCCATCAATGCCCCCATTCAATGCTTCATCTACACCATCAATCAAAAGCATTCCACCATCATTAAAGCCTTCACCACTTTCTGAAGTGTGGGACCCATCATGGATAACCCCCACAGCCCCTAAATCTGCACCGTCCATTGCTTGAGAAAAGACAAACCAAGAAGAAGACAAAAAGAGAAGGAAAGAAGAGACAAGGAAGAGATTCATGGCTGAATCAAAAAATCGGGTATTGAGATGAGGGAGACAACAACCAGAAGAATGTGCTCACTGTCCGAGCCAGAGCATCCCAGACCGCACAAGAGGCGAGCCTTGGGCAGCTCGCTGTGGGCCGCCTGTACGGACGCGCTCTCTCTCTCTCTCTCTCTCTCTCTCTCTCTCTCTCCGCGGGATTGGCTCCATGGTCGTTGGTAGGTGAGGCTGATAGTCCACGTCAGCAGATGGCACCCTGAGGGCCGCCTAAGGCTCCAATCCACTCTGGATTTCGTTTGATGATGATCAGAATCATCTGGAAGGTACCCCACCTGTCCAATCTTGAAGTATTACAGCCAACATGGGCCTGATTAAGTCAAAGAGAAGAAAAATTGATCAAGAGGGGCCCACAAGCGAACTGAGCCATTCAAAGACTAGATCATCATGATCTAAACCATGGAAAAGCTTGCATGGGTCATGAAATAGCAAGATCGAAGGCTTGATCATCAAGAAAGAGGGCCAGAATCCAAGATCTGATCATTAAGTGGGCCCACATGGCTGGAAAGAACGATCTGAGCCTTCTTAGCCTCACAAAACGTCAAGAAAAGGTGCTCCAAAGCAAAGCCGAGGTCTGGAAGGGGGCCCACAGGGCCAAATCAAGCAATCTGAACCGTTCAAGTCATCATCCATGTAGTTAAGAAGTCTCATCTTCCACAAGTCATTAAGAAATGAGTCAGAAATCAAAGCATCCAGGCATCATCAAGCAATTTAAAACAAGTTGAGGTTGTATATACATTCAGGAAGTTTGGATACATCAGAAAGATAATAGCAAAAGGGTTTTACAAGGCAAAGAAGGTCATACAAAGCTGAATACAGAAGCAGGCTACAAGTCACCAACATAGTCGTCGTCATCCCTCCTCTCATCCTGCTCCCGACAATGAAGTTCCATCAGAGGAGCTGTCACTGATCCGCCAGCATATCTGCAACGACCCCCTGGAACATAGAGCGGAGGAAGCAGAGGCCCCTGTCCGTACAACAAATACCACTCGTCATAGTCGCGATCCGGGATTGTGAAACGAAACCCGGGCTGGCCTATAAGAGCATCAGCTATCTCATAAGCTGGGATCTAAGCAGCTGGAGGAGGTGCGGAACGAGGGACTCGAGCCACCCAATAATCTGTCGAAGCAGCCTCTAACCCAGATACCACTGAAAGGATTCATCATCGGAAAGTATGATCCGAAGGCAGGAAGAGTCGTACGCTTCAACACGCTGAGGGGTGTAGTAGAGAGGAAAGTTGGCGTATGGCATCCGAGCAAACTACAGCAAATGAGGTCATCACAATCAGTCACAGTGCAGCATGAGGGATAAGGAAAGCAAGATACTTACATCCTCAACGGTCAATCCGTCTATGTCAACACGCCAGTTGTCCCCAGAGACTCGAGAGTTCCGCTGACGATTTTGCTGATGCCAGTGCATGTGGCGATACAAAGACGGCTTAATGTCATCTCGTATCCTCGGCGTGAGATGGGCAAAATAGTCATAAAAGCAAGTCTGGGCAAGCGCACACATAACGGTCAGAGAAAGAAAGAAGGCAAGTGTCTCCAAGGAAGGTTAAAAAGAGTACCTCTACGACAGGCCAGAAACCTGTGAAAGACCGGCTATTCCGAGAGGTCTTATCCAAACCTAGGAAAACATGAGTCAAGATAGCCCCATTCTAATTGTAGGGATGGTAAAGATCCTCAACCAAACGAAGAAATTTAGGATCAATCCTCTCGTTCGCATAAAAGAAAAGGAAGGACCCGAAGGAGTAAGCAATCATGGCCCGTGCTTTGTGGAGGGCCTCTAGCTCGGTAGTAGGGGTGACGGTAGAGAAGGTGTTGTAGAATGTTGAACCTCCAATTTATACATTGCATTGCCCAGCACATCACATTATATGCACGGTGTTCATGCTCAAAAGGCCTATCTAATGCATGTTTTGTGATTTCAAGGATGAGAGCGGACTTCACCAAATTGGAGACTAAAAAGGGCCATTTGAAACCACTGGATGAAGAAGAAAGAAGGACCAAAGAAAGTAGAAAGAGAGGAGAAGAAAAGAAGAAAGAAGCAAAAGGAGAAAAGCAGAAACAGAGGCCAAGACCGGTCATGCGACTGGTCGTCCATCGCCAGGATCAGTCGTCCGACCAGTTCGATTTTCGCACAGAAGGAAATTTTCCAGAGAAGGTCACTGGACCATTCACGACCGGTCGTGAGACCGGTCATCCGATGCCCAGACCAGTCGTGCGACCGGTCCTTCAATTAAAATTTAAAGACGAAATTTTGGAAAAACTCGCTGGACTGTTTTTGGATGTTTTGCCACCGGTCGTGCGACCGGTTGTCAGGGAGCTCAGACCGGTCATGCGACTGGTCGTCTACGTAATAAAGCTTCTCCGTGAAGCTCCGAGATTTTCTGCGCAGTGCGTAACCTTGCGCAATTTCTGGATGTTTCCGACGTAAGGGGCATTCCACACTATAAAAGGACACCTAGGGGCTCTTCCTAGGTCATCATAGAAGCCAAGGAAGGTCGTGGGAATGGACGGAAGTCGTCATGGAACGTCAGCAACCCTCCGATTTTTTGTTTTTCTAGTTTTTATGCTTTCTTATTTGAGTTCTAGTTGTAGTATGACAATGCTCGGCTAGAATCTCTCAGCTAAGGCTGAGAGCTGAAGCTTGTAGTTTATTTCATGTTTGATTCAGTTGAATTCAAGTAATTTCAATTCAAGTTTGGATTTTTATTTATTTTAGTCCCTTGAGTTGGTAGTTTGAGATGTTTTATGAGAGTTCATGTGCTCCGGACATGAATTCCTTCCAATTCTCTGAGATTATCATATGATGCTTGTTTAGATTCGAATTATAGTAATCCTTGAGCAGGCCATAGTCCATAGGCATGGCTGTTACTCCGAAGGCTATGATTTTGAAATCTACATTGATTGAATGGGACTAGAACTTGGAAGTTCAGCTTGATTGGAATTGAATGTGTGTGAATGCTTTATTTTCCAACTAGATGAGAGATAGGACTTCAAATCTAGTTGTGTTCTCTACTTAAATTGACTGGATTGACATGGGATTGCTACAAGTGGATCCTTGAATGCCTTAGTACCTTAAATCATTGATTTTCCATTAAGTTTCTGTTTTAGTTTAATTACTCAATTGAATCTTATTTCTTGCAAAACTGAGTTGCTAGAATAGTTTGAAAGTTGTTTCTAATTCCCTGTGGATCGACCTCAGTCTTACCGAGATTTATTACTACATCGCAGCCTTACACTTGAGGCAAGCGAACAAGTTTTTGGCGCCGTCACCGGGGAGTTTAGATAACAGTTTTCAAATTGTTTTAGTGGCTGTAGAAGTAGAAGTAGATAGGTTTCCTGATTTTTTTTAGAACTAACAAATTGTTTTGTTTTGTAGGATTTCTTCTCTAGTTAAAAGCGCATCAGGTGATACCTTTCTAACTTAGCTTTTTACAGATTTTCTATTTTTTGATTTCTAGGATTTAGGACTAGTTTTAGTTTTTGGTTAAGTGGTTTATGTCCCGTTGGGAACGTAACCACTCAAATCGTCTCCAATCTGAAGGTGGTTTAGTTGGACCATTATCAGTCCATAGACGAGTCAGAAATTACCAAGAGCATTGTGAAAGTTTGGGGAGTATGGATCAAACACCTTTAAGGAATCCTCCCCCCCCCCTACTCCAACTACAAACGCAAATTAAGAAGGAGTAGGAGAGAATGAGGTACATAATGTTCCTCCACTGAGATCATTACGGGATTACCTACAACCAGCCCGTGCAATTACACCCTCTTGTGTGGTTCTACCACCAAACGGGGGAAACATTGACATAAAGCCGGGTGTAATTCAACTCTGACCGCCCATATCTACACTTGAAAGAATTTGAAGAAGTGGTGGCTACCTTGCAGTACGCCAATGTTTCAGAAGATACCATTAGACTTAAACTTTTTCCCTTTTCATTGAAAGAAAGAGCCAAAGATTGGCTTCACTCTCTTAGACCACATTCGATTGGGTCATGGGTTGAGATGACCTGGGAATTCTTGAAAAAGTTCTTCTCGGCTCATAAAACGATCACCCTTCGAAGAGCCATAATGAATTTTTCGGCTAAAGAGGGAGAATCTTTTTTTCAATGTTGGGAGAGATTTAAGGACCTCCTACTTGCTTGCCCACATCATGTCTATGAGATTTGGTGAATTATAAATTTTTTCAATGATGGATTAAGTTCCAATATGCGCCAATTTGTAGAGATGATGTGCAATGGCGAGTTTATGAGCAAACATCCAGATGAGGCTTGGAGTTATTTGGACATATTGGCTGAAAATGCCCAATCTTGGGATACCTCGGATAAACCCAATAACCCCAAGCCTATTCAAGAGAAAGGAGGGATCTATATCCTTAAGGAGGAAGATGACGTGAATGCAAGGATAGCCAACCTCACAAGGAAGGTTGAGGCCATGGAACTTAGTAAAAGTCCAATGAAGCTGTTGAAACCATATGTGGGATTTGTCTCATCGATTTACACGCTACGCAAGATTGTCCCATAATTCCTGCATTTCAAGAGGTATTACATGAACATGCAAACGCCACATATGGGTATCAACGGCCTTTCAATGGACCGGTGGGTAATCCTTACAATGAGAGTTGGAAGAACCACCCAAATTTTAGTTGGAAGAATGCTCCTACAGGCAATCCTACCAACTCTCAAAGAGGGCCACCCATGCAAAATATGGCCCCACCTCAGTTCTCAATGGAGGATACCTTGAAAGCGTTTATACAAGGACAAACGCAAATCAATCAAACAAATCAGCAAATGTTCCAAGAGCTTAAAGTCTCGGTTGATGAGATTAAGGGACGCTTGAATGCTAGGGAAGGGACCTTTCCGGCCCAACCTCAGCTCAATCCAAAGCAAGTTCATGAAGTGAGCATCCCTAATCCTTCGAACCAAAACATGGAGCAAGCCAAATCCATCACCACTCTTAGAGGTGGTAAACAAATTGACAAATCTATTCCGGTGAAGGCCGATGAGCCTAATGATCCGATAAATTCTGAGGATGAGGATGGATCTAACTTAGCCCCACAAGAACCGGAACGCATTTACAAGCCCGTAGCACCATTCCCTTCAAGATTGGCTACCCCAAAATCTCTTCCAAACTCTCATGAAATTCTAGAGATTTTCAGACAAGTCAAGATTAATATCCCTTTGCTTGATGCCATCAAACAAATCCCCTCTTATGCCAAGTTTCTAAAGGACCTATGCACAACAAAACGCAAATATAATGTGCAGCAAAAGGCCTTTTTAACTGAGCAAGTGAGTGCCATTCTCACTCAAAAGACCCCCCCAAAATTCAAAGATCCCGGTAGTCCCACCGTCTCATGTATCATTGGAGACTACCGGATTGAGCGTGCCTTGTTAGATTTGGGGGCGAGTGTGAACTTGATCCCATACTCGGTATATGAGCAATTGGGTCTTGGTGAATTAAAACCCACCAAAACCACGTTGCAACTCGCTGATAGATCTATCCGTGTACCGAGGGGGATAGTTGAGGATGTTCTAGTTCAAGTTGACAAATTCTACTACCCGGTAGATTTTATCGTCTTGGACACAAAACCGGTTTTGGATGCTAGCACCCAAATACCGGTAATATTAGGCCGCCCATTCCTTGCCAGATCAAACGCAATCATCAATTGTCGGAATGGGGTGATGCAACTATCTTTTAGAAACATGACATTAGAGGTGAATGTGTTTCACTTGGGCAAAAGACATAGGGATGTCGATGATGATGAGTTCTTCGAGGTAAACATGCTTGAATCTTTTGAAGAAGAAGAACTCCTCCAACTTGAACCACTAGAAAGCTTGGAGACATGCTTAGCACATTTCATGGATTCCGAAGACCCCATCATTAGTGAAATTGTGCAAGCATTAAATATAGAAAGACTGGTAGTCGGTACTAGCCGGTGGAAGCCCCATTTTGAAAAGTTGCCACCAACCACATCAAGGCCTCTACCATCTAACATCAAACCACCAAAGCTTGACCTTAAACCATTGCCATCTGAGCTTAAATATGTATATTTGGGTCAAGAGAAAACTTTTCCAGTTGTCATTGCCTCTCACCTAGAGAAAGACCAAGAGCTCAAGTTGATTGATCTACTCAAAGAACATAGGGAAGCCATAGGTTGGACAATAGCGGATCTCAAAGGAATAGATTCTTCGGTTTGCACTCACTGTATACACCTTGAAGAAAATGCAAAAATGACTAGACAACCTCAAAGATGGCTAAATCCAAACATGATGGAGGTTGTCAAAGCCGAGGTGTTAAAGCTATTAGATGTGGGTATCATCTATCCCATCTCAGATAGCCAATGGGTGAGTCCTACCTAAGTTGTCCCCAAGAAATCCGGTATTACCATCATAGAAAACGTCAACAATGAGCTTATACCGACTAGGGTGACCACCGGTTGGCGTATGTGCATTGATCATCGGAAGCTCAACATGGTTACTAGGAAAGACCACTTCCCTCTCCCATTTATGGATCAAATTTTGGAGAGGTTAGCAGGCCATTCCTATTATTGCTTCCTAGATGGCTATTCCGGATACAACCAGATTGAGATAGCTCCTGAGGACCAAGAGAAAAACACATTTACATGCCTGTTTGGTACCTTCGCTTACCGAAGAATGCCATTCGAGCTATGTAATGCACCCACCACATTCCAACGATGCATGTTGAGTATTTTCTCGGACATGGTGGGTGAGTTTCTTGAGGTATTTATGGATGACTTTTCTATTTTTAGTTGTACCTTTGATGAGTGCCTCAAGCACTTGAAGTTGGTCTTGATGAGGTGTGAGGAGAAGAAACTCGTCTTAAACTGGGAAAAGTGCCATTTCATGGTACACAGAGGAATAGTCCTTGGACATATCATCTCGTCCAATGGAATAGAGGTAGACCGGGCAAAAATTGACATAATTTCCAATCTACCACCACCCAAAAGCATACGCGATGTGCGGTCCTTCCTTGGACACGCCGGTTTCTATAGAAGATTTATAAAGGATTTTAGTCATATCTCAAGGCCTTTATGCAACCTTCTACAAAAGGAGAACCAATTTGAGTGGAGTGCTGAATGTCAATTAGCTTTTTCAAAGCTAAAAGACATGTTGACAACCGCTCCTATCATGCAACCACCAGATTGGTCCATTCCTTTTGAGTTGATGTGCGATGCGAGCGATTATGCTATTGGGGCAGTGTTAGGCCAAAAGAAGGATAAGAAGCCCCATGTTATCTACTACGCAAGTAGGACCTTGAATCCCGCCCAAGTTAATTACTCGACTATGGAGAAAGAGCTCCTAGCCGTCATCTTTGCCTTGGACAAATTCAGGCCTTACTTAATAGGATCCAAAGTAATTGTTTACACAGATCATGCGGCACTGAAACACCTTCTTTCTAAGAAGGATGCCAAGCCCCGCTTGCTTAGATGGATCCTACTCCTTCAAGAATTCGATTTAGAGATCAAAGACAAGAAGGGGGTAGAAAATGTGGTGGCGGATCATCTCTCGCGCCTAATCCTACCTAATTCCATTGACGAGTCACCTATTGAGGACTCATTCCCTGATGAGCAACTCTTTGTTGCTATGCATCCACCATGGTACACTAATATAGCTAATTATCTTTCCACGGGTGCGATGCCGATTCATTGGACTGCGTAGGACAAACGTAAATTTCTAAGGGAAGTGCGCAGATTTTTCTGGGATGAACCTCTATTGTTTAAATATTGCCCAGACCAAATTATAAGGAGATGTGTCCCTGATGATGAACATAATTCCGTCATCTCCTTTTGTCATGATCAAGCATGTGGGGGTCATTTTTTCGCCAAGAAAACTACTGCAAAAATTCTGCAGTGTGGTTTTTATTGGCCCACGCTATTCAAGGACACCCACGAGTTTTGCAAAGCATGCGAGCGCTGTCAAAAGTTAGGAGGATTATCCCATCGAAATATGATGCCTCTCACCCCAATTCAAAATCATGAAGTCTTTGACTGTTGGGGCATCGATTTCATGGGACCATTCCCCTCATCTTTTGGACATGTCTATATTTTGCTTACCGTAGACTATGTGTCTAAATAGATAGAGGCTATCCCATGTAGAACCAAAGATCATCGTACAGTTCTCAAGTTCCTCAAAGAAAACATACTTTCTAGATTTGGAACGCCTCGAGCCATCATTAGTGATGGTGGTTCTCACTTTTACAATAGACCTTTTGAAGCTTTAATGAAGAAATATGGTATTAGGCATAAAGTGAGTACCCCATACCACCCACAGACAAGTGGGTAAACTGAAATCTCCAATAGGAAAATCAAACAGATTTTGGAAAAGACGGTGAGACCGGATCGCAAGGATTGGTCCCTAAGATTAGATGATGCACTTTGGGCTCACCGTACCGCCTACAAGACACCCATTGGAATGTCCCCTTATAGACTTGTCTATGGGAAAGCTTGCCACTTGCCCGTGGAAATAGAACACAAAGCCTATTGGGCAATTCGGGCTTTAAATTTTGACATTGACAAGGCTAGCTCACTTCGCAAACTTTAATTAAATGAGCTTGATGAAATCCGGAATGATGCATATGAGAACTGGAGAATTTATAAGAGTAAGATGAAGGCCTTCCATGACAAGCACATCTTTAGGAAATCTTTCCATGAAGGTAGAAAGTACTCTTGTATAATTCCCGACTTCATCTTTTTCCGAAAAATTACGATCTCGATGGACCTTCCCATATATTGTCAAAGAAGTTTTTCCTCATGGGGCTGTTGAGATTGAGAATGCAGCGAATGGTAACTGTTTTAAAGTTAATGGACAACGCCTTAAACCATTTATTGAAAAATTTGATTCAGAGGACATGTCCATCACTCTGAATGATCCTGTTTATCAGGATGATTGATCTCCTAGTCTGATGGAGGTATAGCATAGGTAGGTTTAGTTTTATTTAGTTTTACTATTTTAGTAGGTTTTAGTTGTTGGGTTGTAGACTTCCATGATCACTCTCTTAGGTACCTTCATGCTCATTGCATATCTTTTGACATTGAGGACAATGCAAGAATTGGTTGGGGGGGGGGTGAGATGAGATTCCTCATCTAGCAGTTTGCAACATTTCGAGCTTCATATGCGCAAATTTTTTCGAATTTTCTAAAATTTCAAAACTCTTTTAGAAAACCTTATTTCCATGCATTTGAGATGATATGAGTATAAGAAGAGGAGATACGAAGTGTGCGACGTTGTAAGTCTTGAATTTCTCCCAACATAATGGTTTTATATGTTAGTTCCCCTATTGTTGTGATTGATAGAAAATTTGAACACTTTTTACACCTAGTTCACATTACACGATTTTCATGAGTTGAACGGTTTATGTGATTTGTGGATTAGCTAGACTTTGATTTAAAGGTGTTGAGAAACCAAGCCGGGGTATTTTATCCATCCTTGTCCATGGGAAAATAACGAAAGATATGGATTTTTAAAAATCCTATCTAAATCAAAAGAAAAAGGAAAAGAAAGGATGAAATCGGGAATGAAGGAAAAATGGTGGAAAATTTCGAAAAGGGCTACCTATTACCAACCGGGGGATGGTCGAACCGTAACCAAAGCCGGAAATAGGACATAGTGTGAAAGCCGTCGGAAGGACGGTAAGGCAAATTCCTGTCATAGGCTTGTTGTTGCTCTGTGCACCTTAAAATCCTTGGTTTACTTAATCTATGAAGAAGGTAATCCTAGAGACTCATGAGATGAACTATCACTATGCACACTGGGTTGAAATTGTTCGAGTTCTTCTATTTATCAATCAATCAGCGGGAATTTCATGTAGACACTTCTTATACTTTGGGAGTTTAAGTTTGCAATTTCTATCACCTAGTTTCTCCAAATTTTATACTTATATGTCTTGGAATGGATAGAAACATGGTTTCTGAAAGAGAGTTGGGTTTGGAGGTTTGAAATTGTTTCACGCATGTTTTGCTCGGGACTAGCAAAAAGCTGGTTGGGGGGTGTGTTGAACCTCCAATTTATACATTGCATTGCCCAGTACATCACATTATATGCACGGTTTTCATGCTTAAAAGGCCTATCTAATGCATGTTTTGTGATTTCAAGGATGAGAGCGGACTTCACCAAATTGGAGACTAAAAAGGGCCATTTGAAACCATTGGATGAAGAAGAAAGAAGGACCAAAGAAAGTAGAAAGAGAGGAGAAGAAAGGAAGAAAGAAGCAAAAGGAGAAAAGCAGAAATAGAGGCCAAGACCGGTCGTGCGACCGGTCGTCCATCGCTAGGACCGGTCGTCCGACCGGTCCGATTTTTGCACAGAAGGAAATTTTCTAGAGAAGGTCACTGGACCATTCACGACCGGTCGTGAGACCGGTCGTCCGATGCCCAGACCGGTCGTGCGACCGATCCTTCAATTAAAATTTAAAGACGAAATTTTGGAAGAACTCGCTGGACTGTTTTTGGATGTTTTGCGACCGGTCGTCAGGGAGCTCAGACCGGTCGTGCGACCGGTCGTCTGCGTAATAAAGCTTCTCCGTGAAGCTCCGAGATTTTCTACGCAGTGCGTAACCTTGTGCAATTTCTGGATGTTTTCGACGCAAGGGACATTCCATACTATAAAAGGATGCCTAGGGGCTCTTCCTAGGTCATCATAGAAGCCAAGAAGGTCGTGGGAACGGACGGAAGTCGTCGTGGAGTGTCAGCAACCCTCCAATTTCTGGTTTTTCTAGTTTTTATGCTTTCTTATTTGAGTTCTAGTTGTAGTATGACAATGCTCGGCTAGAATCTCTCAGCTAAGGCTGAGAGGTGAAGCTTGTAGCTTATTTCATGTTTGATTCAGTTTAATTCAAGTAATTTCAATTCAAGTTTGGATTTTTATTTATTTTAGTCCCTTGAGTTGGTAGTTTGAGGTGTTTTATAAGAGTTCATGTGCTCCAGACATGAATTCTTTGCAATTCTCTGAGATTATCATATGATCTTGTTTAGATTCAAATTATAGTAATCCTTGAGCAGGCCATAGTCCATAGGCATGGCTGTTACTCCGAAGGCTATGATTTTGAAATCTACATTGATTGAATGGGACTAGAACTTGGAAGTTCAGCTTGATTGGAATTGAATGTGTGTGAATGCTTTATTTTCCAACTAGATGAGAGATAGGACTTCAAATCTAGTTGTGTTCTCTACTTGGATTGACTGGATTGACTGGGATTGCTACAAGTGGATCCTTGAATGCCTTAGTACCTTAAATCACTGATTTTTCATTAAGTTTCTGTTTTAGTTTAATTACTCAATTGAATCTTATTTCTTGCAAAACTGAGTTGCTGGAATAGTTTGAAAGTTGTTTCTAATTCCCTGTGGATCGACCTCGGTCTTACCGAGATTTATTACTACATCGCAGCCTTACACTTGAGGCGAGCGAACATAGAACCATCGCAAGCCCTGGAATTCATCCTCAGGGGGGATATCACCCACTAGCCGAAGCCAGTCAGTAGAAGCAATGGGGGCAAGAGAGCCGACGTGGGGAACAACTGCCCCATGAAATGGAAAACCGATTTGCACATATATATCCAGGGGAGTTATTCCCCACTCGCCACAAGGGAGTTGAAAGGTGTGGGTCTCATCCCGCCACCTCTCACAAAGAGCCACAAGCAGCATGCGGTTGGCATTGTTGTTATGGAAGCACAAGGTAAGGTGGCCAGCAAAAGGAGTGTCAGCCAGAACTCGTTCAAGCAAAGGCTGTGGGTGTTTCACCCAGTCATCCCAATGATCTCTAGTACCTCGACCCTTGATGGAGGGAAGAGGTTGGTGCTCCTTAGCCAAGGAACACATATGGGCCCCTTAACGGATAATGAAGGCCGGATCATCCTCATTAATCACCCGTCGTCCTCTTGTACCATTCGCCATTGAATCCTACAAGCTTGGCAAGGTAAGTCCCTATTCTTTACCCGTTAATATCCAAATCATCGCCCAGGAAACCCATGGGTTTAGACCCAGATTCAAATGCAAAGATCCAAAGTCCAACTCCATGTGTTACCTAGGATATGTGTTGGGCCCATTGAAGAAAGCAAGGCCCACCTCAGAGAGGGTTGCATGCCGTGTCTAGGAAAGGAATCATCCAAGGACACATTTTGGACAACAAATGCACTTAAGTGCCATAAGATCAACAAGGGATAAAGATCCAACTTCACATGAGAAGTCCATCTTCAAAGTCCATATGTGGCCAAGGATTGGTTCACTTTTTATACCAAGGCCATGATTCTCATTTAAGATGTTCCCATCTTTTTACACATGTACATGGATAAGTGGGGAATAGGAAGGAAATGGGCCCCCAAGAGCAACCCAAATGCCCCACCTCAATGGATTGAAGGGATCACATAGCCCATTTGAAGAACATGAGGACCCATTCATGGGTTAACCATGGGCAACCCTATGTGCATCATCTTGACGAAAGTTTTGACTATGAGAGTACAACATGGTGGTCTACCCACAAACACATGAGTCAAAAAAGCCAATGGTAAAAATTTGATGCACATAGCCCACATGAAGAATCAAAGTTGGAAATGTCCATGCAAGGACAAGTTTGGGCAACTTATGTACACCAATTGCTTTGCAAAAGGGGACCATTTGAGCACAACAAGGTGTGGCTTGATGAGTCACCCAACCATCATGAAAGTGGCTAAGAATGGTATACATAGCCCACTTGAAGATCAAAATCCAAAATGCCCCAAAACATGGGACAAAATTGGGCAACTTATGGGTATCATTTTCTCCACAAATTGAAAGAAAAATCACTCATCTTTAAGGATGATGGTGGATGACCCACCAAGCACCCCAAGAGAGGTTCAAGAAGCTATGGATGTGTAGATAGCCCACTTGATGAGAGTCATCCTATTGAGGTTGGTGGTATTACAGGAAGCTCTTGAGATCCACTTTCCCACAACATGAGAAAACCATTTGAACTTAGTGAGATTTTTGAAACAACTCACTAATGGGACTTGTAGAATATCAAGTAACTAAGTCCTCCATCCATCCAAAAGGAAAAGCATGAAAGGAAAAAATCTCACATGCACAAAGTGTAGTGGTGCACACATGACTCAAAGAAATTCATAAGTTTCAAAGAGGGCCCAAAATCCCATCTATATGGAAAAGCTCCAAGGAGCCCACCACGCTTTGTACATAAGGATGTACATCATAATCAAGAAATGATGGAAGATTTGGGCCACTTGACCATAAGTGCCCAACTAAGAAATCTAGCCCACTTGAGATCCAAGTGAAGAATGGGCTAGTCACCTTTGTCCATACACATGTGAAGAAAGATGGGGCCACCCAAAGTGAGCCCTATGAGCCCAAAACATGAGGTGGGCCCTACCATTCCCATGGGCCCAAACCTTAAAAAGAAGATGGAAAAGAAAAGGAAGCTCTAAAGGAAATGACAAGGAAGAGAAAGCAAGAGGGAGCCCAAAATGAAGCATGGGGCCCATCAAATACACCAAGGGCCATGACTTCACTTTGAGCTCATTTGATACACATGGAAAATGGCCCAACTCTCATAAGAAAAGATAGGATATTTTGCCATACACACTTGATGGACATGGCAAAATTACCCTTCACATACACATGAAGGGAGTGTGGGAAGAAGAAAAGAAAGAATGAAATGGAAGCTTGCAATATCCTTCTCCATGCACCACCTTGAGAAGAGGTTAGAGATGAAGAAAAGGCCAAAAAGACTTGGGCCCACCTTGACTCCTTTGGAATAGCTATATGAAAAAAGAAAGGAAACATGAGAAGAGACAATGAAGAAGGAAAAGGAAAAGAGAGAAAAGGGAGTGGTCCATACCTTTACCACTCACCAAAGGGGGACCACCTTGCTGTCCCAAAGTTTCACTAAGGCCCACCACTTGAAAAGAGCAAGGAACCACCAAAAGAAAGAGAAAAACTTGAAGAAAGAGAGAGTATGAGAGAGAGAAGAGAGAGATTGCACGTTAGAGGGGCCAAGGGTGCCCCATGTTATATAGAAAAGGGGAGACACCCCTTTACCCGACCCACTTGGAAAAACCAGTGGGCAGGGACGGTTTGGGTGGCACCTAGGGGGCCGTCCGTCCTCCCACCTGGTTGAAACGACCCCTCACCCCCTCTCCTTGGGAAGAACTCCTCCTTGGGAAGGGTGGTTGTAAGTGAATCTTGTACCTCCATGTAAGAATGAAGTGATGGAAGAGAAGGATGAGAAAAAGTAAGGAATCTCACCAAAATCTCATCTTGTGAGAAATTGGGGAGAAATTGGCTTGATGATGTGGAAAAGCTCCATTAAATTTTCAAGAAAAAGAAAAAGAATTGACTTGGTCAAACAGTGATCTCAACCGTCCAAAGTCATGGTTATCTGAACCATTTTAAGAAGAATCCCCGGAATCTCCAACCTTGATTACTGTCGACTGTACATAGTTTAGGGTCCGAAGACCTTAAACTACATCGGGATCGACATCCCGAGAGATTTTCAATAAAAACCGGTAGCAGTCTTGATTGTCCGAATCATGATCCGACGACACCGGACATTTTTCAAAAATCATAAAAAAAATGTATTACCAGTCTCGCCTGTATAAAGTTTTGGGTCCAAAGACCTTAAATTACGTCGGGATCAACATCCCTAGAGATTTTTAATAAAAACCGGCATCGATCCCAGCTGTTTGAGCCAGGATCTGATGACTTAGATTATTTAAAAAAAACAAAAAAATGTGTTGCCCTATTTTGTACAAAGTTTTGGTCCGAAGACCTTAAACTACGTTGGGATCAACATCCCGAGAGACTTTTAATAAAAACTGTCATCGATCCTAGCCGTTCGAGCCAAGATCTGATGACCTAGATCATTTCGAAAAATCACAAAAACAAAGAATGTATTTTCAGCATGTACATATTTGTTTTGGTTCGAAGACCTTAAACTACACTGGGATTAATTTCTCGGAGGACCTTTTCCCGCTTTCAACCAAAAACTGGCATCGGCCTCGACCGCTCGGAGCAAGGTTCGATAACCTGGATCATTTCAAAACAATACCAAAAGATTTTAAGCCTTCCATAAAAACCAGTATCAATCTCGATCGCTCGAGTTGAAGACTGGAACTTTCTCAAAACAAAAAATTCACCATCAATTTCAACTATACAAAATTTTCTCCAGCGGTCCGAAGACCTAAAACTACACTGGGGTTAACTTCGCGGGGGCTTTCTTTCCCAACCTGTTCTGGACATGGCTGACACTTGATCGTACGGATGTCCGGAATCTTCTAAACAGGTAAGGCTGAGGCAGGCAGAACCCCGCAACCTTGTTCGTGTTGAACGTACCGTGATAGACAACCTTGATTTGGAAGTCGCTATTGAATCTGACGGATGTTCCCTGTTCCTAAAACTCATGAAGGGGATTAAGGCAATTGGGAGGTGAAGCTCACCCTCACTGAATTGTGAGCGACGTAAGGCCCCAAACTGGATGACAAAGGGAAATGTGAGGATGTGGCTCATTCTGTGGCCGAAGGTGTCCGTCGGACGATACGTGGTCTATATGCATTGCACATGAGGAACAGACAACTTTGTGGGTGTGTTGACTGAAAACCCTCAAAATCTCCTCATTCGAAGATGTAAAACTACAGCACTTAACAGTGTGAGATTCGTCTTACTCACTGACGTAAAATGGATCGGGTGCCTTACCAGCAGTAGAAGCTGGAAATGGATGAAAATTCCATACCTTTCCCTGCATTTCAGAAAAATCAGAAAAACACCAAAACATCGCAAAATCGTCTTTCAAAAATCACAAAATATTTCCCTTGCTTTCAAACTAAAATATCTTCAAAATCACAAAAAATATTTCCTTTATTTTCAATAACCGATCTCTATCCTGACCACTCAGGTAAAGATTCGGACTAAATATTTGCAAAAATCATAAAAATTTCACTATCCCCAGCACTGTATTTCAGGAGTATCGAATTCCGCTCACGCATTTCGTAGTTTGGGATGACGGATCTGATCGCCCGCAAATTAGAATCTTGACCAAAACTGGCGACCAAGCACCATCCCAATCACATCTATTCACAGAATAACATTTTGAGGTCTGATAACATCCTTCGTCCATTCCCATTAGCAAAGAAACAGCATCTTGGGACGATGGACCTGATCGACCACGGGTCGGGATCTTGACCAACCCGCTGACCAAACATCCGCATTGAAAAGAAATCCCCAGGGGAGCACAACCCTGCAAGCAATAAGCTCAAAGCTCTCTGCATCCCCAGCAAAAGCAAAATCATCAAACGAAAAGAGAATGAGCAAACCATGCATTCATTATGCATCTCCATGCATCAGCATCCATCGCATCAATCATCATGTTTACCTGCTTTCAAAATAAAAGTCGGTTAGCCAAAGACCTCACAGGCATCCCTAGTGGAGGCGCGTGTAAACCAGATTTCCATTTCAAAAAGAAAAAAAAATTCCTATTTACAAATAAAAACCCCACGGAGTATCACTCCCCAGAGTGGGTATCTTTTCAAAATCCAAAAATATTTTCCCAATAGAGCGTTCGGTCTCCGAAGCACCGAAAGATTTTCCATATCTCTAGGTAGGAGCTGACGTAAAAATCAAATAAGATCCGATGTCTCGCGGTTTCCCCGGAGACTATCAGATCTAATGCACTCAAAGTATGGTCGAACTGAACTCCAGTGTCAGTGCGGTCGTACCACATACCAAGATACGAAAAGATGAAAGCCAAAAGGCTCGGTCAAAGAAACCATTTGAACGGGTGGAAACGATGAATTGTAACCCAAGTATCAAAATCAGCAGATTGGGTGGAAAGAGTTCACCCGCACATACCTATGCGTGGATGCCTGAAGTACCTTGACTGAGTCCAAGTCGGCATAGTGGACTCCTGTAAGATTACATGATGCAGGGCAGCTAACCACTTTGACAGTCAAGCGAAACAAGTACTCCTGGAGTGATCCGGGAAAACATCAAACAATCAATCTCAGGGTCAGTATCCTCGTAAGACTATGACGCAGAGGCTCTGCTGTACCTTTCTGATGTTAGTACCGATCGGGAATGGAAGGGTTGCGATTGGGTACCCAGGTTGCAGCACACTGTAGGGACAATCGCAACGTTTTCTCCAAACTCTCGCGGTATATGCGAGTTATCAATCTCCAAACAATCAACTGATTCAGATACAAAGGAAAACAAAGATTCCAGACCACAATCTAGGAAAGAATGAATTGCAAACCAAGCATAAAAACCAGCAGATCGGGTGGAAAGAGTCCACCCGCACATACCTAGGCGTGGATGCCTGAAGTACCTTGACTGATTCCAAGTCGGGATAGTGGACTCCCGTAAGACTACATGACGCAGGGCAGCTAACCACTTTGACAGTCAAGCAAAACAAGTACTCCTGGAGTGATCCAGGAAAACATCAAACAATCAATCTCAGGGTCAATAACTTCGTAAGACTATGACGCAGAGGCTCTGCTGTACCTTTTCGATGTTAGTACCGATCGGGAATGGAAGGGTTGCGATTGGGTACCCAGGTTGTAGCACACTGCAGAGACAATCACAACGTTTTCTCCAAACTCCCACGGTATGTGCGAGTGATCAATTTCCAGACGATCAACTAGCACAGATACAAAGACAAGCAAAGATTTCAGACCATGATCTATGAATGACCGGGTCAGAAGTGGGGTGTCCACTCACTTTGGCATTCGGTTGCACGCAACCTTTGCCAAAGAGGGGCATCTGTAGACACCCCACCTTTGGCTACATTGTTGGTAGAGGTAGCTGGTTGAATGGAGGACCATACACCCAAATCCCATGTCCAAATTCAGCCAAATTCACCCTTGTAAGCCCCAATCCATTGCCCAACTCAAGCCTGAACCCAGTCAACTCGCCCCTAAACATCAGCCTGAAAAACCCCCCATAAGAAAAACCAGTCAAAAAAGTCTTAAAAATTCAAATTCGGTAAGTCAACCAGCTGAGTCAAATAGCCGAGTCAACCCGCTGAGTCAACCCATCGAGTCAACTCACCGTGTCAACCCATCCCCCAAACCCAGTCAACTCATCGAGTTCCAAGCCGCAGCCTCGAAGCATGTCCGTACTGCCCGTTGAATCCCGAGAACGGCCATACGAGCGGCCCCATGGGTGCCGCCCAAACTTATTTACGCAATCTGCCACTGCCCGCTGCTATAAATACCCCCTCTCCCCTTCACATTCGACATCCACTTCCCCTCTCTTCAGTCCGAGAGCTCTGAGTCCACCTCCATCCTTTTTTTAGCCCATTTTTCCACCAAGGAGAGCCCGAGTGAGAAGAACCTAGCCCTGTCCAGCCCAGCCTGACCCTGGTCTAAGTCTCCTAAGCCATCCAAGTCTTGATCCAGACGCTCGAAGCCAATCCTTGCGACACCTCCGTCCATTTAGCTACTCTTTACCAGCATCATCTCATTTGCATCTAAAATAAGTGCAACATTTACTTTTCTTCCAACCCCGCTGCTTCACTACAAGCACTTTAATTATTCAAACACACAGCATGCATCCTGCATAAAGCACCTGTCAGTTCGAGCGTATGCTCTGGGCTTGCCTGTTAATGGAAACCTGCCCATCAGAAACTCTTACTGTTCAGACCTGCATTCATGCATCAGTCACTACAAGCACTTTGATTATTCAAACACACAACATGCATCTCGCATAAAGCACTTGTCAGTTCGAGCATATTGTTCGCTCACCTCAAGTGTAAGGCTGCGATGTAGTAATAAATCTCGGTAAGACCGAGGTCGATCCACAGGGAAAGAGGTAAACAATTTCAAGTACTCTAATAACTAGAATCTAAGAAGTTTAAGACAGTAGTTTTTCACATGAAATAGGAAAATTTGAAAATAAAAAGAACTAGAGCATCAAGGATCCACTTGTAGTAGTCCAATGCCAATCCATTCATCCAAGTACAACACAATTAGAATCAAAGTCCTATCTCTCATCTAATTGGAAGATATAACATTCAAGCACAAACAATCCCACTTAAATCTGAAAATCAGATTTCTAGTTCTAATGAAGCACATAGAACTTACACTTGTAGCCTTCGGAGTAACAACTATGCCTATGGACTATGACATGCTCAAGGGTTACTACAATTCGAATTCAAACAACCCAATCATGGTAATCTCAGAGGATTGCAAAGAACTCATGTCCGGAGTACACAAACTCTCACAATTCATCTAAAAATTCAAACTTTATTCAAACTAGAAGTTCAAAATCCAAAATTAAGAAAATGGTACTTGAAATAAAAGAATTAAAGCATTGAAACCAACTACAAATTTCACCTCTAACTCTAGCTAAGAGGTTAGCTAAGAAAAAGCATATTAAAACTAAAACTAGAACTAAGAAAATGAAGAAAAACTAGCTGTAGGAGGCTAGGTAGCCTCCTAGGACTTGAACTCCTTGCTTCCCACGTCCTTGCTTGATTTGGAATAGAAGAGAGCACCTCCTTTTATAATACAGCAAGAGTACCGCAACACAACAGATTTTGTTTCGCTTCGTACGGCTTAACCAATGGTCGGATTGCCTTCAAATTTGATTTGTAGCTTCCTTGTACTGTGATCTTCCTCATAGATGATTCAGATTTCCAAGATTATCTTCTGAATGGGCCCACCAATCAGATCAGCGACCGCCTCTCAAACTCGAGCAATTCGGGTACCTTCAGAACCAGTCATCTTGCTTTCAACGCCCCGGAGTGTACAGAGGTCGGATTGATCTCAAATTTTGAAAATTGGTAGAAAACTTCCTCCTCTACATGATAGACAGATTAGATTGTCCAAAACAATTCCGAAATTAGGTGCGACAATTAGACCACTCGGGCCTTTTATAAAATCTGCTCAATTGGATCTTTCTGGATGATCCATCTTTCTTCAACCGGTACGATAAAACCACACATCCTTTTGATCTGAAACTTTGTGGTTATTCATATATGGATGTGATCTAAAATATGGTCAAAGTAGATTCGTCATATCGCCAATGGTGGGTCACCTGGACCGGCCCAGAGTTAAACAGTGAAATCTGGAACTTTCTGGACAGTTCGTATTGTTTTGGCCACCACGGTCAATCCGTAGCTCCGATCGACACGAAACCACTTGGGTTATTTCGGCGTTGAGCTCCTCTTCGACATGGATGTGTTGGATTTTCAAATATCATCAAGATGGGCTCAAAAACTGGGCTGAAAGACCAGACATGGGAATAACCTGCTGTTTGGAATCTGGAAGTGTGAAATTGCATGGCCGACCGGTCTTGACTAGTCTAGCCTGTCTTGCAGGTGTCCAGTGAGTGCAGCCGACCGGTCTAGACCGGTCTTGACTGATCGGACCTAGTTTCTTCATTCTTTTCTTCTCTTCTTCTTCTCTCTTTACTTTCTTCTTTCTTTGGCCCACCTTGGGTCTTCATCCATGGCTCCTAAATGTCTCTTTTTGGTCTCTAATTAGATGAAGTCTGCTCTCATTCCTACGATCACAAAACCTGCATTAGATGGGCCTTTTAAACATGTAAACCATGCATATAATGTGATGTAATGGGCCATATCATGTATAAATTGGAGGTTCAACACACCCCCCAACCAGTTTTTTGCTAGTCCCGAGCAAAACATGCGTGAAACAATTTCAAACCTCCAAACCAACTCTCCTTCAGAAACCATGTTTTTATCCATTCCAAGACATACAAGTATAAAATTCAGAAAATTAGGTGATAGACGTTGAGACCTTAAACTCTCAAAACATAATAAATGTCCATATGAAATTCCCGCTGATTGATTGATAAATAGAAGAACTCAAACAAAATTCAACCTAGTGTGCATAGTGAAAGTTCATCTCATGAATTTCTGGGATTATCTTCTTCATAGATCAACTAAACTATAGATCTCAAGGTGCACAGAGCAACAACAAGCCAATGACGGGAATTTGCCTTACCGTCCTTCCGACGGCTTTCACACTACGTCCCATTTCCGGCTTTGGTTACGGGTAGACCATCCCCGGTTGGTAATAGGTAGCCATTTTCGAAATTTTCCACCATTTTTCCATCATTCCCAATTTCATCCTTCCTTTTTCCTTTTTCTTTTAAATTAGATAGGATTTTTAGAAATCCATATCTTTCGTTATTTTCCCATGGACAAGGATGGACAAAGTACCCCGGCTTGGTTTCTCAACACCTTAAATCAAAGTCTAGCTAATCTACAAATCACATAATCCTTTCAACCCGTGAAAATCATGTAATGTGAACTAAGTGTAAAAGTGTTCAAATTTTCTATCAATCACATAAATAGGGGAATTCACATATAAAACCATTATATTAAGAGAAGTTCAAAGCTTGTAACATCACTCACTTCGTATCTCCTCTTCTTATACTCGAATCATCCCAAATGCATAGAAATAAGGTTTTCTAAAAGAGTTTTGAATTTTTAGAAAATTAAAAAAAAATTACACATATAATGCTCGAAATATTGCAAACTGCTAGATGAGGAATCTCATCTCACCCCCAACCAAAATCTTACATTGTCCTCAATGTAATAAGATATACAGTAAGCATGACATGAGAGCAATAAAATAAAACAAAGGAGAGTGAGAACGAGAATACCTGAGGTAGCAAGTTGATCAATGCTAGCATCTTCCATTGTCTCGATAAGACTTATTCAATCCTAATTGTAGAAAAATAAATCCTAACCTACCTACCTACCTCTGATTAGTCTGATCGACTACATGATCAAATTTGAGCAGGATCTTCATGAATTTCAATAAATTTCTCATGAGGACCATCCAAAGTCCTGCTCGACAGTAGACATAGGTGCTTGTCTCCATTGAAGTCCAATATTTATGTGCACCACATGCATGATAGGAGGAGATAAGAGCAGTAAAAAGATATCTCCTCAAATTCTGATTTGGGCTATGATTGATTAAAAATGGGTCATCCCAATCAGAATTTTCAATGGGCTGAAGGACCCATGATGGTGGAGAAACATTTATCAAGTTTCATTGGTTAAAGATGTCTCCTCCACAAATTCAGAATTGTACGGTGCTTACACAAACAATGCTAAATAGTGTAAATCAGTGGAAAGGTGTTCTTCAGGCACCAACACCGTGTCTAACAAAATGTCCAACTCCTTAATCATCTCATCATCAAGATCATAAGATCGGGCCAAGCATTCCTCTAGGAAATCGAGATAGTTGGATGAAGGATCATGATCTTGCTTGAGTGAGTGCAAAAATTCAGTTTCGATGGTGAAGGACTCTCCCTCCATGGAGTGGAATTCTTCCAAACTAGGTTCTCCATAACTAGTATGAGGCACCAAGTCGGAAGTATGCAAGGCTTCAACAATCTCTTGAATAATGGGGTCGTTTGAATTTTCAAAGTGAGCCAAGCATTCGTCCAAAGAATCTGAATTTTCACTCATGGGAGTCTCATTCTCCACATTAAAATTAAGCATGTCAAGTTGGTGGAGTGACTCAAAAATATCAACATCGGCCATCTCTCTAGCATGCATATCCTCTAGAGACTCATAATCATTAAGCCTTTGGGAAAAAGAAATCATAGGTTCATAAGCATCCACTGAACCCTCATTGTATGTAACCCCACTATCGCTTTCAGATTTAATGGATTCCTCGGGTTTGTCAACCGTCCTTGAAATCTCTTCATCATTAATTTCAAAGCATCCAAAAGAGATTGTAGACTCACCATAATTGATGATGACATTGGGATCATCGAGATCAATCTCCTCTAAAAGTCTATTCATTAAATCCGAAGAAGGTGGGACTTGGGTAGCCCCATCCTCCTCATTAAAGGGGATTGATTCGATGCCCCCAATTTCGGGCTCAACGTCTTCACAAGATGTCGAGTAAGCTTGATTTGATTGTTCCTCTACATACTCTTTCCATATTTTCTCAAGTATTTGTGTATACATGTCATCACAAGAGGAAGACGTTTTAAGGTGATTGTTAATAACCACGGTTGGTTCGTCCCTTGAACAAGGAGAATGGTGGTTTTCCCAAGTAAGACCGTACGCATTGTAGGATGAAGAGTTATATGATGGTTGATAGGCATATCCGTACAAGTGATCACGCATTGTCTTAACCGGTTGGCCACTATGCACCCGTTCCTTTTGTTGTTGCACACCTCCTACCATAACCGGTGGAACACTCATGTTATTTTCAATCCGGTAATCACGTAATATTTTTCCCGGATGATTATTCGATTTTGCTTTGTTCCGGTATTCCCCCATCGTCTTACGTCGTGTCTCAATATGTATATTACTTCCATTAATGTAATCACGCATCATCTTACGTGGGGGGGGTAGTGGAGGTTCTTTGAATCTCAGAAAAATACTCATGCTTGGAAGGATCCCGATCACAATGAGTTTGGGTCCCCCAATCCGACGTCTCATCCTCCAAAAGGTACTTATATGCACCATTCGTCCAATCATACATGATGAAATTTTAAGAAATTGGAAACTACCCTAATCTAGAAAAAAAGAACAAAAAGAAGGGAGATGGGGAGATGTTACCCAATAGAGTGAGATCTATGTCAGCAACAATGTCTTACAAAATCAAACAAAACATTGTTAGTAATCTAAAAAAAAAAAAAAAATCAGAAAATCAACTTCTATAAAAACTGAAAATCCTAACTAAAACTACTCTATAGCTACTAGAACAATTAGAACTGTTTAACTAAATTCCCTGGCAGCGGCGCCAAAAACTTGTTCGCTCGCCTCAAGTGTAAGGCTGCGATGTAGTAATAAATCTCGGTAAGACCGAGGTCGATCCACAGGGAAAGAGTAAACAATTTCAAGTACTCTAATAACTAGAATCTAAGAAGTTTAAGAAAGTAGTTTTTTCACATGAAATAGGAAAATCTGAAAATAAGAAGAACTAGAGCATCAAGGATCCACTTGTAGTAGTCCATTGCCAATCCATTCATCTAAGTACAACACAATTAGAATCAACGTCCTATCTCTCATCTAATTGGAAGATATAACATTCAAGCACAAACAATCCCACTTAAATCTGAAAATCAGATTTCTAGTTCTAATGAAGCACATAGAACTTGAACTTATAGCCTTCGGAGTAACAGCCATGCCTATGGACTATGGCATGCTCAAGGGTTACTACAATTTGAATTCAAACAACCCAATCATGGTAATCTCAGAGGATTGCAAGGAACTCATGTCCGGAGTACACAAACTCTCACAATTCATCTAAAAATCCAAACTTTATTCAAACTAGAAGTTCAAAATCCAAAATTAAGAAAATGGTACTTGAAATAAAAGAATTAAAGCATTGAAACCAACTACAAATTTCACCTCTAGCTCTAGCTAAGAGGTTAGCTAAGAAAAAGCATATTAAAACTAAAACTAGAACTAAGAAAAGGAAGAAAAACTAGCTGTAGGAGGCTAGGTAGCCTCCTAGGACTTGAACTCCTTGCTTCCCACGTCCTTGCTTGATTTGGAATAGAAGAGAGCACCTCCTTTTATAATACAGCAAGAGTACCGCAACACAACAGATTTTGTTTCGCTTCGTATGGCTTAACCAATGGTCGGATTGCCTTCAAATTTGATTTGTAGCTTCCTTGTACTGTGATCTTCCTCATAGATGATTCAGATTTCTAAGATTATCTTCTGAATGGGCCCACCAATCAGATCAGCGATCGCCTCTCAAAATCGAGCAATTCGGGTACCTTTAGAACCAGTCATCTTGCTTTCAACGCCCCGGAGTGTACAGAGGTCGGATTGATCTCAAATTTTGAACATTGGTAGAAAACTTCCTCCTCTACATGATAGACTGATTAGATTGTCTAAAAAAATTCTAGAATTAGGTGCGACAATTAGACCACTCGGGCCTTTTATAAAATCTGCTCAATTGGATCTTTCTGGATGGTCCATCTTTCTTCAACCGGTACAATCAAACCACACATCCTTTTGATCTAAAACTTTGTGGTTATTCATATATGGATGTGATCTAAAATATGGTCAAAGTAGATTCGTCATATCATCAATGATGGGTCACCTGGACCGGCCCAGATTTAAACAGTGAAATCTGAAACTTTCTGGACAGTTCGTATTGTTTTGGCCACCACAGTGAATCCGTAGCTCCGATCGACACGAAACCACTTGGGTTATTTCTGCGTCGAGCTCCTCTTCGACATGGATGTGTTGGATTTCCTAATATCATTAAGATGGGCTCAAAAAATTGGGCCGAAAAACCAGACACGGGAATAGCCTGCTGTTTGGAATCTGGAAGTGTGAAATTGCATGGCTGACCGGTCAAGACCGGTCAGACAGGCTAGCCGACCGGTCTTGACCGGTCTAGCCTGTCTTGCAGATGTCCAGTGAGTGCAGCCAACCGGTCTTGACCAGTCTAGCCTGTCTTGCAGATGTCCAGTGAGTGCAGCCGACCGGTCTTGACCGGTCGGACCTAGTTTCTGCATTCTTTTCTTCTCTCCTTCCTCTCTCTTTGCTTTCTTCTTTCTTTGGCCCACCTTGGGTCTTCATCCAAGGCTCCTAAATGTCTCTTTTTGGTCTCTAATTAGATAAAGTCTGCTCTCATTCCTACGATCACAAAACCTGCATTAGATCGGCTTTTTAAACATGTAAATCATGCATATAATGTGATGTAATGGGCCATATCATGTATAAATTGGAGGTTCAACACGTATGCTCTGGGCTTGCCTGTTAATGGAAACCTGCCCATCAGAAACTCTTACTGTTCCGACCTGCATTCATGCATCATGTCATCCATGAGAATGTACGAGGATTAAAGCAGACTTTCAAGTATTAGTTCGATTCTGTGAAGTAGAGACCATACTTCGGTACGGGCAGTGTGTGGGGTGCTTAACCTCTTCTCACCCTGCAACCGTGATCCCTTATCTCGAATCTCTGGCCGCAGATCAAAAGGAGTCATTTTAGAGAAAGGAATCTTCGGATCCCCTTCTCTAACGTTTCTACGGGGTCTAACCGACTGTAGATTCGAAGTAACTGGCTAGTGGCGACTCTGGTCTTATATAAACTCATCTAAACACATCCAGCTTAACACAACAACCAAACAAAGCCCTCGAGAACGAGGCAAGCCAGTGGCACAAACGGCGATTTGCACGCATGCACCTCTTCTTCTTTTTCCGAGAAGGGAAGGGAGAAAGTCTGGGAGGGCGGAACGACGAGGGTCCACAGGGCCACATTTAACTACTCCGCGATCGAGAAGACCTATCTCGCTCTCATTTTCGCCGCATTTAACTACTCCGCGATCGAGAAGACCTATCTCGCTCTCATTTTCGCCGTGAAGAAACTTAGGCATTACTGCCTCTTACACCAAATAACGTTGATATCCAAGGCGAACCCAATTAAATTCCTTATGAACTGGCCTATGCTGTCTGGGCACTTAGTGTTCACTTCCCCAAGTGTAGGGTTGCGATGTAGTAATAAACTCGGTAAGACTGAGGTCGATCCATAGGGACTTATGTAGGAATTCACAAACACATCCAATAGTGTCTATTGAGAGCTAACAACCAGATTTTGTATGAAATTGATGTAAGTAACAACTTTGAATTAAATTGAAGATAAACAATTATAAAAAGGCACTAGGGGTTCAAGGATCCACTTGTAGCAATCCTTGATGTTCAATCCGCTGTGGTTTCTCATTATCTCAACTAGAATCGATATTAAGATCTATCTAGCCTGATGATAGAGTTGTTAAACCAAACTATCTACCATATGTAAGAACATGTGTATGATTCACTCAATGCAAGCTAGGCTGAGCATGCTTCAATTGCATAGGTCAGTTCCAATTCCAATAAGCTCAGTTCACAATCATAACCATCCTCAAGTCCTGTCATAAGACAAGGCTAGATCATGATTTGAACTTGATTCAAATCACATGCACAGTCCCACATAGCACAAAAATTAAGAAAAGTAGAACTTTGGTAGGAAGTTCCCACATGAAGATCATAGTACTAGAGCGTACTCCAATTCCTCGGATCATACAGGTCTAGATTAATACAAACCGATTAAGAACTTAAGTAATTCTCCCAAACATCCATGAGTCATCATAAGACTAAGAAAAACTACTTAGAACTTGTATAAACTTCAAACCATTGTTCATAAACATTAAAACCAATCTTAAAACAATCTCAGCACGAATCGAAACATCTTAGATTCACTACAAGCTTCACCTCTTAGCCCTAGCTAAGAGGTTTAGCCGTTCATGATCTAAGGAAACATGAAACAACTAAGAAAAACATAAAAACAGCAAAACAAACTAGAAGGAGTTGTGGAACTCCGAAATCCACTTCCGCCGCCTCCAACCTTGCTTAAACTCTTCTAAGATACCCTAGGAACGATCCCTAGGTGTCCCTTTATAGTGGGGAGGCTCCGCAACTTCAGAATATTCGAGAATTTGTGTAACACTTACGTACCGCGCAGAGAAAATCGGCGCCAGAATTAGAAGGTTCAAATCTTACGCAGGCGACCGGTCGCACGACTGGTCGCAGTGGCTGGACGACCGGTCGTGGATGCTGGACAACCGGTCTCAAAATGGCCAAAAAGAGTCCAGTGAGTTTCGGCCTGAAAAAATAATTTAAGGACCGGTCGCAGGACAGGTCGCAGAAGTGGACGACCGGTCGCACGACCGGTCGTGAACAGTCCAGAAAATTATGGCCTCTGGGTCTCCTCTGTGCATGTGCAGACCGGTCGGATGACCGGTCCTTGGCTTTGGACGACCGGTCGTGGGCACCTTCTTCTGCATTCTTTCTTCTTTTCTCTGACTTCTTTCTTTCATTCTTTGACACTTAGCCCCTTTGATCTTCTTTGCTTCTAACTAGTATCTTTAAGTCTTCAATTGATGCTTCCTCTCTCTCATCCCTAAAACCACAAATATATGCATTAGATTGGTCTTTAAATCGTGGAACCATGCATAATGAGTGATGAATTGGGGTTAGAATATGCACAATTAAGAGCTCAACACTTAGCTAAGTGGGCCCTTCTCCTCTCTAAGTTTGACATCACATATGTCCCAGCCCGAGCTATTAAAGGACAAGTGATTGCAGATTTTCTCGCTGCGCACCCAGTCCCGAGCAGCGAAGAAATGGAATGTGACCTCCTGGATGACCAGGTTATGATGATTGAAAAACCATGACTCTGGCAGATGTACTTTAACGGAGCCTCAGGTCAACAGGGGCAGGAGCAGGAGTCATATTTATCAGCCCGCAGGGAGATTTGCTGCCCTACTCGTTTACGATCTTGCTAGCTTGTACCAACAATGAAGCAGAATATCAAGCCCTCATTATCGGATTACAGCTCGCCCTCAAAATGCGTATCAAAGTGATACAGATCTATGGTGACTCCAGGCTAGTCATCGGACAGCTGACGACAGAATATGAGGTTCGCAAACTTGAGTTGTCGCCTTTTTGCCACCAAGCGCAATCATTGTTCGACCAGTTTCATAACAGCAGCATTTCACATATACCAAGGCAGGAGAACGTACAGGCCGATGCATTGGCCAGTCTGACCGCTGCTCTGGCTAATCCCGGAGGCAGCCCACTTCAAGTAACGATCGAAGAAAGAAGGATCCTACCAACAACTGTATTGCGTGATGGTGAATCAAGCGTGAATCCCATCTGTTGCTTCGAAATCACAGAAGAAAACGACTGGAGAAGGCCATTCGTCGACTACTTGGAGTATGGATTTTTACCAGAAGAGCCCAAATGCGCACTTAGGTCAGAAGACGCGCTGGTTCATTCATAATACAGAATGACGTCCTTTACAAGCGCTCGTATGAGGAATGTTGTTGCATTGCTTGGACCAAGATGAAGCGTATGCCACATTGAAGGAAGCTCACGGAGGAGAGTGTGGTGCTCACCAAGGAGGCAAGAACTTACATCACCGTGTCCAACACATGGGGTATTATTGGCCCTCGATGACAAAGGATGCGATAGAATATGTCAAGAAATGTCATCAATGCCAGATCCATGTAGATATAATACACTCGCCACCAGAAGAGCTGCATCAATCAGTAATATCTTGGCCTTTTGCTGCCTGGGGCATGGACGTGATAGGGCCGATTAGTCCGCCATCCTCTCAGGGACACCAATACATTCTTGCTGCAACTGATTATTTCTCTAAATGGGCTGAAGCAATCGCCCTGAGAAATGTAAACGCCAGACACGTCGAAAGTTTCATTCGTCACTCCATATTATATCGACATGGCATTCCCGAAAGAATCACCACCGACAATGGAACACCCTTCAAAAATGCCACTATCGATAAGCTATGCGTAAAGTTCAAGATCAAGCATTGCTATTCATCGCCTTATTATCCTCCTGCGAATGGACTGGCCGAGGCATTCAATAAGACTATCGTGAAGATTCTGAAAAAGACAGTGGCAGAGAATAAGAAAGACTGGGACAGACGATTACCCGAGGCATTATGGGCATACAAGACCACATACCGCACAGCCACTCAAGCTACACCCTACTCGTTGGTGTACGGTATAGAAGCTGTGATCTCGATGGAGATACAGGTAGAGTCACTACGGGTCACGCTTCAACACTCCTTAATGACCGAGCACAATGCTAAGATCAGAATGGCTGAGCTGGATGATCTAGATGAAAAGAGACTTGCCGCTCAGCAAAGGCTCGAAATGTATCAGAAATAAATCTCAGCCTCATACGATAAACGAGTCCGCGGTAGGTCGTTCAAAAGGGGCGACTTGGTGCTAATGATGAAACATCCGGTACTGGCTCAGGGTCCCAAGAGTAAATTTTATCCAAAATGGGATCCGGTGTGTATTATCGACGAAGTATATTCTAATGGAGCCTATCGGGTAATAGACTACAAAGGACAGGGCATCAGTTCACTTGTGAACAGTCAATTTTTGAAAAGATATTATACTTGATGCAAGTTTATCATTGTAGTTTGTAAACACCCCATTAGAGGGAAAGTGTAACGAAGTAGATACTGAAAGAAATGACACCACATAATAGTTAAATCAAAGTACTGATCATATATTTTTGTGCTTCCACAGATATCAGAAAGTCGTTGAGACTCAAGGCACATCAAATATGGCACCCCGCCTCTTTTCAAGACCAACAAGAAGGGGGATAAGCCGTTAACTAAGGCTCGATCATATCCACATTCACACAAGCATAGGTTTGGGTCCTAACAGGGGGACGCTTTTTCCCAAATAGCTTAATCAGTTTGCATTCAAAACTCAAAAAATTGCAAATAACTTAGGAACACAGCATGAATCCAAAACTGCAATAGTATACATATTGATACATTATCTATTACAACGTGTTCTAAAATTATGAATGAAGGTCTTTACAGCTCAACTGTTTTAAGTTTTTAAACACTGGTCTAACAAGTTGGTTGCAAATTCCTCAATCGCCTTCCGTGCTGTTTCAGCCTCAGCCAAAACTTGGGCAGGGTCAGGAATGCCCTGGAGAGACTGCTCCAACTCTGCAACTTGAGCCTTCACGACGTTGTGCTCTGCTTCATGTTGATCAAGAGAGGACTGCAGACGAACCTTTTGACCGCTAAGCTTCGAAAATTTGAGATGGACAATCGAACGTTCGGCTTGTAGCCGAGCCATCTCATTGTCTATCTTCGCCAGATGTTCGGTGGCCTCTTGACACCCAGCATCAATGACCTGCCAGTCCTTCCTCACTGCAGCCACGCCTGCCTCATGTAACTCGAGTTTCGGAAGGAGGGATCGCAGGTGACCGCGCTTTTCCTCGACAGAAGGGTTAACTTGGAGATTCTTCGCCTCATTCACTCGAGCCACCCTTTCCTTGAATTCAGCCACGTGACCGACCACCGAAGATAGGTCAATCCCGAGCCAGGCAGCATTGAGTCCTAATGCCTGCAGTGCTTCGTCCAAGATAGGCCATTCATCCTCATTCTTCAAAGAGTCGGAAATATCAAACAGAAGACCCTTCAGAAGATTCGCCTTGGTCCTTGACAGGCCGCGAAGAGATGAAACGAATACCTCTGGCAAGAACGCAGATGCTGGGGCGTTGGCAGAAGCAGTTGCTGACAAAGAGAATGATAAATGTCAGTACAGGGATATCACCATCAGAAAGGAAGCAGTCAAGATAATAAAAGCAAGTAATATACCAGCAACTACAGGAACGTCAACAATAGGGACGCTGGATGAGGCAGTGGGCACAGATGACGCTGGGGCAGGTTTCGTTACTCCCTCGGTCAATGGTTCTGTAGTTCTGGAGAAGATAGCACCACGACCTCGGGAATGTTGGCATCAGAGGCTGGCCCATCAACAGGAGGAACTTCGGTGGCAGGCTCGACTGGCAATGGTACAACGGCAATAGGGGCAATCATGACAGGTTCAGTTGATGACGGCTCATCAGAAGGAGGAGCTCCCACAGCAGGTTCAGGAGCACTTGATTCGACATTGGGGACTGCAATCTCTTCCGGCAGTGACGATCGCTTCGAGAACCGCGCTCTAAGCTTCAGCATCTGCCACAGGAGGATTAGGAGGAAGGATGGATTCAGCAGGTGCTTCATCATCCAGATCCATAAAGATCGCTCCCATGTTCTCCTCGGGGACAGACCTCTCATACACTGGCTCGCTCTCGTTGCTCTCCCCGGTGTGGCGGCCGTCACTTAAGTTGGCCTGAGAGCTCAATTCACCCTCCTCCCTAGCCTCTCCTGCACTATCAGCCAGAGCGTCACCGATCTCTTCGGAGAGTCGTCTCCGCAAGCACTCGGCTTTGTGCAATTTTCACAAATCCTTTATCTTCTTGCCCCCACAGACGATAGGAAGACTAGGGGCAGTTTTCACCCGAGGACCAGTACGCTCAGTAGGTACCCCATCACCACCATCGTCATCACCATCGTCACCATCATCACCATCATAGCCTCCACCTTCATTGCCACCCATATCATCATCACCTCCACCAGCACCACCCATAGTAGCATCACCACCTCTATCACCACCGTCAACATCCTCGTTACCCCCGCCTCTACCACCATCACCCTCAGCAGCGACATCAGCATCATTACCCCCACCCTCACCCATGTCATTATTATCATCATCATCTTCATCATCATCACCTTCATTCCCCCCTCTCGGAACATTACCTTCTTCAGGCAACTCATCTATGGGCCCAAGGGGCGGGAATTCCGGCTCCGCCAGCGTTACATTCCTTTCCCCGTGAGCAACCCAACCTTCTAGAGAATGTTCAGGTTTTTCGTGGTCAATCACTACATTCAGGGAGGTCTGCAGTCTCGCCGTGCCCGGCATCGCAAGCTGATGAAGATTTTCTGATACATAACAAAGCCCGTCAGTTGGGGTGGGGGTAACAATAGGAGGCGTGACGAAGACCGGCTCAGTGACGAGCATCTTATTTCGAACCAGCGCATACTGGTGGGCCCACCACCTTATCCATTAGAAGGTAGCCCCGGTGAAGCACTGTGTCCCCAGGATGACAAAAGAACAATCGGTCCCCATCAACATGAGTTGTCGCCACATCCACTTCCAATGGATGGGCCCAGCACCGTACACTCGATGCTCGCGCGCCACCGGTTCCAATGTCTCGGGCACCCCTTGGTCATACCCGAATTGACGAGCGAAGCTGTTGGGATAATAGGGCTCCCTCCAGAACTCCAATCCTTCACGAAGCGGCAATGACGACGGACGAATCGCAGTTAAGAATGAGCGCTCATAGTAATCAATGTTATCGTCGTCTGTGCACAAGATTGACTCTCTGCTTCGGGTACCAGAGAAATGGTAGAAATAGACGTCATCGAACCGTGCTATGCTCTCTTCAATAGTGGTCAAGTTGTGACCAATCATCTTCTTCTTTTGAAAGAAATGCAGCGGAAGCTTCCCTTCTTTGATGTAATCTCCACGCTGCGCATTATAAACCCAAGGGAAGTATACCCCGAGCCAGCCGGAGAAGAAATGCCAGCCACAGTAGGCCGAGTTCATCCCGTAAACAGCACACTCCTTATTGCTGATGATGTAGCTAAATGCCCGATAGATGGAGCACAGGACCACTGGAACTAATGCATACCGATGGCCGTTTGCCAGAGCTCCTGCAACGGCAAAGCATGATACCCTTATATTATCCGCTTGCTTGGAGCTCGGCAGCGCTACGCAGCTGAGCCAGTATGCCAGGAAGCCGGCTAGCTCACAGGTGGGGGAGAGCTTATTGGGACGGGGGAAGTTCTCTTTCATTCGTTTCTCCAAGAGTGCCTTGTCCCCACGGCCTTCATCATAAGCCACGTAGTCCAAGCTGAAGGAAAAGAAACACGATGTTAATAGAAGAAAGAAAGGTATAAACGAAGCAGTGATGTACAACTCATAATGAAACACCTACTTCAATCCATGGCTGAAGTAGACCAGCCAATCCTCGAACGGAAGTTTGTCCTTGAAGCCCCATAACTGAGGAAGCTCTGCGAACAACTCGTAATAGGTCTAAAAAAAGAAGCCTTTGTTGACGCCCTTCTTCTTCCGCGACAACTCATCGTCGCGGGACCCATTCGTCATAAATTCTCCCACGAATCGGGAGGCCAGCGATCCGGTTTAGGTCCCAGAGCGAGATGCTCATCTCACCACACGGCATGTTGAAAGAGTTGGTGACAGAACACCAGTGATTGAGGAAGCCCTTGTAAACCCAGGGCTCTCAACAGAAATAGCTTGACGTCGCCTCAATTGCCTTATATAAACCAACTGCCCATAGGGTGGCCTGGTGCTATTCTAAGATACGATTCGCCCATGCTTCGTAACCCGAATGGAGAACCAAATGGCCGCGGGTTTGGAACGCTCTGGTTAGCCAGACTTCAGTATCCCCTAAATGATGAAATCGCTGGTGAAGGGTCTCAAAATAATGCCTGGAGAAAGGCTGGTGAGGGCTGTAGTTCGGCTCCAGGAAGATTATGTCCTTCACGCCAAGGACGGACTGATGCTTCCCATTCTTGGACAGAGAACAGCTGAGAAATGGTGCTGGACCGGATGTCCAAGTACCGACACTGTAGAAGGAATTGCCCCGGCAGATGTCATACGGTTCGATGCTCAGAAGGGAGCGCTGCCGTTGGTAACTTTTCAAATACCGGATGTATTCTCGAGTCTAAGGGTTCCTTATGATAAGCGGCACGGTGATGAGCTTGAAAATAGACCAAGCCACCTTCATCTTATCGGATTTGGACTTAGCCTGGTTCTCCAAGTACACCTTTTTGGTACCCTTGCCAGCCCTCTTCGGGCGACTGTGCTTAGTAGTCTGCACTAGAATCGACGGACTCACTTCACCGTCCTCGGATCCTGCGGCCCTGTCTGACAGAAAGCCATGCAAGGGAGTGTACCAAGCGTCATGTTGTTCCTGTGTGCCCCTATCTGGAGGAGGTGGCAAAACTCGATCACAAAGGATCCTCCGTTGCATATCCTTGGAGAGCGTTAGGATACGCTCATAGAAGTTAAACGTCTTCGGAGGGAGAAACCACTGCGGATTCTGGTCCTACGGCCTGGTAGCCTTCTTCGAGGCGCGCGCTTGCGCTTTGACGAAGTTAGTGGTGGGCCTGAAGGGCCAGCTTGCGAGGGATCACTGGCCATTGCGATCTGCAACGGCATGGAAGAAGCTTAAATATAGCTCAAAGCAAGGAAAAGAAAATACCCGCAGAAAGAAATCGACATTCGTGAAATCCAAAGAGATACAAAGCAGCAGGTAAGCAGAAAATGCAAGCACCAATCAAGACCTCGGTAAAGCACATCCAAACCAGCAGAGAAGGAAATAATGCGACAACATTCACGCCACAACATCATCATCACAAACATACAAACAAGGGAAGACAGAAGAAAAGAAAAAGATATAATTATCATTCATCAACTATGAAGACAATTCCAGATGTTTGGATTGTCGTATCAATTGTTTAAATGTTAAAAGTTAATAATTGTCATAAGATGACACAAAATTGCGGGACCCTCGCCCCATAGTCAGAAAGAGGATCTCAGTCCTGCAGCAGCAGAAGAATCCGAGCCTTCAACTCATCCACCTTCGCCTGGACCCGGGCTTCCTTAGAAATCAGGTCCATTAAGTAGGAGATGCATTGCTGTACGAAGTCAAAGTTCAAGTGTTCGGCATTAGCCCAGTTCCTCACGATAGAGATATTAATCGCGAGTCTGTCATATTCCCTCAAGGCCTCCCTAACCGTTCTCCGGATTCTAGCGCCACAGTCTGGAAACTCGGCCTCCGCCAGCGGGACAACCCAAGCTAGGAATCGTCTCTTCTCCCTTTTATCCCTCTTTAAGGAGTGAAGTCAGTTCAGTAGGGCCAGGAAAGAAGCAGCCAGAGCAGGCTCCGCCGCCTCAAGGATCGTCAACTCTTCCAGAAAAGAAGAATCGCCGATGAAGTTAAGGATAACTTCCTTATGCTTGCCAAAAATGGAGGCCATGAGGGAGACGTTCCGAACAGCCTTCAGAATGGGGTGAGAGTCTGCGCCTAGTCGGATCAGAGCCTCGGCCACCTCATCATGCTGAGCGTTGAGAGATGACCAAGCCTCAAGGTGATCCAGGGAGCCAAGAAGCCGCCGCAGACAATCTTGGGCCGCGCTCAAGGAAGCACGAGTTATGACCATTGTCTGCCAGAAAACAAGACTAACAAACCGATATGAGAAACATAACAACCCGATAAAAAGAGGAGAGAGAAGGAAGAGGAGAAAGAGAAAAAGCACATAAGACCAGTCACGGAGGAGGCATGCAAAGGTACGCTCAAAACATCACTTGAATTAACTATTAAGATTACCCTTTAAACTGATGCGATCTAGAAAATTTTTAAGTATATGAGACCCTACGCCTCCTCAAAATAACTGTCACATATACGCAAATGTGAGGTAGAGGTATAGGGGCTTATACCCTTTAAAGACTTAGTAAATCATCAAAATAAAGGTCGCAAATCTTCAAAATTATGAAGTCTTATAATCTAGGTGTGTGAGGCCCCACGCACCCCAAAAAATCCCAAATTCCACCAAGGGCAATTTCTGGGTGCGTGAGGCTCCATGCACCCCAATAATGTCCGATATCTGCCAGGATGAATATCTGGGTGCGTAAGGCTCCACGCACCCCGAAATGCGGCAAAAATTCACCAAGTTCGAAGACAGGGTGCGTGAGGTCCCACGCACCCCCTTTAGAAGTTCAAAACCCAAATTTCGGGTGCGTGAAGGGGCAAAACACTCCATATGTTTTGACGAAGGGTGCGGGACCCCCACGCACCCCAAAATCTGAAAATTCTCCCAAAGTTAAAAAATTCCTGAGTGCGTAAGCCTCCACGCACCTGGAAAATCATTTTACCTTGAATTAAAGGGTGCGTGCGGATTTAAAGGATGCGTTGAAGGTAATTTTTGGGTGCGTTGGCGAATAAAAAGGTGCGTGGGGGAGGCCTGGAAGAATCCAATGAGAAATGATAAAATGACGAGAATGGCTATCTTCAATATTTATAGTAGGGACCCAACGGTCCGATACGCCGCACTGAACAGTCATCTATCAACCGCAACGCATTGGAGGGGCATCTGTTGGGGTCCCAAAAGGTAGGGGCCCTTAATACAAACAAAATAAGCTACATGCCCCCAAAAGAATCACGCAGAACGCATCCCGGTGCACGTAAAATGGAGATTTACAAAATTTCCTTAGCCAATTTTGGCTGAAATCTCCAGCAGGCCTCGCTAATCACCGTGATCAAAATCGTCCGGAATCGGACCCATAACTTCTTTGTGATTTATGGTGAACAGTGCATGTGATTTCAAGATCAAACGGGCCCCACAAACCCCCCAAAATTCAAAACCCAAATAGTGGAGTTCCTATTTATGTCTCCACCCACCCATAAATTCGAGTACCCCACGCGCCCGAAAAATCACTGAAAAACAGGACTTCACTTAAAGGCATTTCGGGGTCCCACGCACTCGAAAAATGCCCCACGGACCCTTAAATTCGACATATTTCAGGATTTCTATTTAAAGGTATTTTGGTGCCCCACGCACCCCAAAAATGGGTCCACGCACCCTTAAATTTGACCCATTTGATATCCTTCATTTTAGAGGCATTTCGGAGTCCCACGCACCCGAAAAATACCCCACGCATCCATTAATTCGACTAAAAATCAGGCAGTTAATTTAAAGGTGCGTTGAGTCCCACGCACCCGTAAATTAAGTCCCACGCACCCAAAAATCAGATATTTTCAGAAATTATTTCTGGGTGCGTTGGACCTCCGCACGCCAATTTTAAGGTGCGTAGAGGGTATTTTAAGGGTGCGTGGCACGTGGCAGCCCCTCATTGGCGGAAATCCGGCGTCTTCGGCTATAAATACCCCTCCCGACGATTCATTTGAACGCTTCTTCAGAGACAGAAGGCTGCCATCCTCTGGGAATTCGAAATCCCCGCCGGAATACTTTTCCGATCACCGAAAACCCTTCCCGATCGCCGAAATTCCCTCTGATCGACAGCATTTGTCCCACAGGTCCGAATTCTAAGAAAATCACCAAGTATGGCCACGCACCCTGAAAATGGTCCCACGCACCCGAATAATGGCCCACGCGTCCATAAATTCAGGTCTCACGCGTCCATTAATTCGACATAAATCAGACAAGTGCATCGGACTCCCACGCACCCGAAAAATGCCCCACGCATCCATAAATTCGGGTCCCACGCGTCCATAAATTCTACGAAATTAAGATTTGCAAATTCGGTCCCATGCACCCGAAAAATGCTCCACGCACCCCTAAATTCATCAAAAAATCAGACACTTAATTTTTAGGTGCGTTGGAGCCCACGCACCCGTAAAATAAGTCCCACGCACCCAAAAATTAGCCAATTACAGAACATGTTTACAGATGCACCGGGATCAATTCTGAGTGTTTTCAAGCTTCGTTTGAACCTATTTTGGGTATTTCGGGCGTTTCGGACACAATGGAACAGTTAAATGGACGTTCCGGGATCTCTAAATGAGCAGAATCGTGCATCTTCGAGGCTCGACCTGATTCAACGCGTTGAATGAAATGACTTCTCGAAAAGAAGCCGCCAGCATCCAGAACTACGCAAATATGTCATCATTTATAGCTACCGCAAAGATGTAACTCGATTTGGGTCGAAAGATAGACAAACATGGCTATGGTTATCACGATAAACCATGTCAAAGAGTTTCAATTCTCTACGAATCAATTGCTATGAACTGCCACAACACAACAGTCGATGCCCTACCCATTCAAACGGTATCCTTCAATTGGGCTATGCAGGTACACACAACTGTAGAATGGACTTCCCGAGGTCACCTGTCCCTACATTGACAGGCGCTGGCCCAGAGTCGTCCTTCTCAACCATAAACCCTGATAGTCTTAACCCGGATCCCCGGCCAAAACATGGGACATAGACATCTGACTAATACAAAGATGGTTCAGTACATAACCAAATAAATACCGGTCTCTACGACTATAAACTCTAAGACCATAGTCCCTGCTGACTAGTCTTCTGCCTTTTAATCAAGGGTCATCGATCATTCGATGTAATTAAAGGGCTCGTGTTAGATCACGGCCTGGAATGTATAAGATCTCAGGATCTCTGGAATAAAATTCGCCTTACGATATCTCTTCTTGTGTACTTTTGTGAATGCTTGTGATTGACTATGAATGTTTCCATTACTCAGAACCCCAGAGCAACAAAACACCCTCTACACGAAAAATGTGGTCATGTCCCCATTTCCTAGTTCTAACAGCGACCCAACACAAAATATAAATATAAGCTTGATCCAAAACTTTCAACACACCACAGCTAGAGTTTTGATCTACAATGCTACTCTCTTGCATTTTTCCACGACCAAAAGGAATTGAATGATGTGACGTGGCCACCATCTTTCAATGGCATCAAGGGTTTTTAGTTATAAAATGTGGAACTAACGACGGATGATTTAGACCGTTGAAGGGTGTCAATGGGCCCTATGAAGTTTTTTGAATTCATCTGCCAATGTATCAAAATTTTGTATGCTATATGAACATATGGCCAGGATTTTAAAAGAAAGAAAGTAAAAAAAATAAGAAAATAAAATACCTATTTGTTCCAACCGGCTCTAATTCCTTCACAATGCTCTTAGTCTCCCAATCTTTGATGAAGAGGAAAGGAGTTTGGCGGGGCTTGAAAATTTGGAAGAATATAATAAGCAAAGAGGTATAGAACTTCCATCTATTCGTGGAGTCGTGGGCGCGAAATTAAAGTATATTACTAGAAGTTTCTGCACATGAAACCTAAGTGGGGCCACCATGATGTTTGTGAAAAATCCACCCCATTCATTTATTTTTCAAGAAAATTTTAGCGGTTGAGCCCAAAATTAAAAAATAACCTAAGCTTAGGTATACCAGACCATAGGAAACCGTGGGAACAATGATTTCTAGTGTTGAAATCTTTCTAAGGCCCACAATGATGTTTATTTGTCATCCAACCTATTCATAAGATCACAAAGGCATGGACGAAGGGAAAAAAATATCAGCTTGATCAAAAGCTTCTATTGCCACCAAGAATTTTTCAACAGTAGACATTCAATTCACACTGTTACTACATTCAATCCACTGTTTCTTGTACCATGATCCATCTAGGATTTGGAACTGCTTCATTTTTTGGATTATGCCTTAAAATGAGCTTTCAATACAGATGGACAGTGTGGATTTAGTTATATACATCACAGTGAGCCCCACAATCAAGGGTCCATCAACCTTGGTGGATCTGGGGTCTCACCTAATCTGCTCCCCAGCGTCACTAGCCAAACGACATCCAGTCTGGGTGGGACTCCACACAATCCGCTCCTCTCCAGACGGGTGAAGCTTCGCTGGATCCCCGGATCCACCCAAGACGGGTGCAGCTTCGCTGGATCCCTGGATCCACCGACGTGGGTGGATCCCTTACCATGCCATCCACTATGTGATGTGTGTGTATTACATCCACACCGTCCATTCATTTTGAAAACTCATTGTAGAGCATGATTCAGAAAATGAAGTAGATCCAAATCTCAGGTGGACCATAATACAATAAACAATGGTACTCAACCATTAAAAGCTTCTCATGGGTCACAAAAGTTTTGGGTCAAGCTGATATTTGTTTGGTATCTTCATACGGATCTTTGTGGCCTTTTCAACAGGTTGGATGGAAAATAAACATTCCAGTGGCCCCGTGAAGTTTTTTATGGTGTGGATTTAATCACTACTATTTTACGTGGTATGGTTCACCTAAGATTTGGATCTACTTCATTTTTTGGATAATGCCCTAAAATGAGTTTTCAAAATGCATGGACGGTGTAGATGTAAGTTACATACATCACAGTGGCCCCACAGTTGGGGATCCACCGATCCCGGGATCCACCCAAACCGTGCCCTTTCCAGACGGGGACGCGGATTGCCTGCGAAAGCCTTTCCCAGGCATCTCTTGCACTCAGAATCTAGGTGGGGCCCACCATGATGTTTGTTAGAAATCTACGCCGTCCAACCGTTTTGTGAGCCCACTTTAGGCGTTTCGACAAAAAACGAACGGGATCCAAGACTCAAGTAGGCCGAAAACGTGACAATTGAACTTCCCCAGTTGAAATATTCGTGGGGCCACAGAAGTTTTGAATCACGATAATATTTGTGTTTTCAGTTCATCTCAGGAGGAATGACATTATGAACGGTATGGATGGCATATAAACATCACTGTGGACCCCATAGAGGTTTCAATGGTAGGAATTTCCCTAACCACCTTTTGATTTAGTACGGCCCACTTGAGTCTTGGATCCCATTCATTTTTTGTCCAAACATCTAAAATAATCTCACAAAACGGTTGGACGGCGTAGATTTCTCACAAACATCACGGACACCTAGATTTTGAGCGCAGCAGGCAATCCGCGTCTGTCAGACAAAAATCAGACTGGGAATCGAGTTATACTCAGGACGCTCTTATCGTCCCGAGTAAACTTCATTAGGCCCACTGTGAATGTATGTGGCTTATCTACACCGTCCATCCGTGTTTCCAGTTCATATCAGCGATTGAGCCCAAATTTGAAGCATATCCAAATCTCAAATGGATCATACCATAGGAAACAGTGGGAATAATGATTTCCACCGTTGAAACCTTCATAGGGCCCATAGCATCCAACCTGTTCATAAGATCGCAAAGACATGGATGAAGGGAAAACACAAATATCAGCTTAATCCAAAACCTTTGTGACCTCCAAGAAATTTTCAATGGTACAGATTTAATTCACACTGTTTCCGATGTAGGCCACTTGAGCTTTGGATATGCTTAAATATTTGTCTCAAGCCCTAAAATTATATGTTAAAATGGATGGAAGGAGTGGATAAAATACATAAATCATGGTAGACCCCACAGAGTTTACTCAGTACCCTAACCCTCCCAAGTAACTCCGTTCGCAATCCTAAGGTATGGTCCGCCTGAGAATTGGATCTTCTTTTTTTCTTAGATGGTCGATAACACTTTATGTCATCCGATCGTTGATTGAGAGGTCGATCAGGTAATCATCGGTTATGGGTACCATCCGATCGTCGATCAGGGACTTGATGACATGATTGACGGTGGTTTGTACCATTCAATCGTTGATGAAAGATTGATCGGCTGGTCGACAACACTTTATGACATCTGATGGTTAATTGGAAGGTCGATCGACAATCATTGGTAATGCGCACTGTTCGATCATCAATCGAGAACTTAATGAAACGATCTACGTTAGTCTATATCATTAAATCATTTATTGGAGGTTGATCAAATGGTTGACAAAACTTTGTGTCGTTCAAAATAATAAGTTGCCCCAAATAGTGGTGCACACTGTTTGTTTCGATCCGGTTCTAAGGTGAAATCGGAACTGAACCATTCCCAACGATTTTAGGAAAACCAGAACTAAACTGAACCATATAAACCCGGTTCGGTTCTACTGTACTAAGCTTTTTATAATCCATCCCATGGTTTTTTTTTTTTTTTTTATAATCCGGCCCAATTGCATATTTTTTTTTAATCCAGATCATCCATACCTTGATGTGTTTGTTAGATCTACATTGTCCATCCTCATTGCTAATCAAATTTTAGGTGAGCCACATTAAAAAATATCAGATAGATCTAAATTGTAGGTGGACTGCTTGACATAAAACAGTGAGCTACGGTTGAACACTTAGGGTTCGGTTCCACGGTTCGGTTATGTGGTCCGATTCCACATTCGGTTTTACGGTCCAGTCCAGTTCTACAGAACCCTAAACAGAGAATTAAACTGAACTAACCGATTCTTTGATTTTCAGAACCGAAACTGAAACTGGTGTGCTTCAGAACCGAACTAACCGGTTCCGGTCCAGTTTCCCGTTTCCTTGTGCACCCCTAGCCACAACATCTTATACTATTAATAGTGAAAAATTAAAACTTGTTACTAAATGTTTTTTCCTTTAAAGAGCAAGAATAAAATTTTACTTGTTACATTTTCGGTTGCCACTAAAGTGCTTATGTTGCCACTAAATCTTAACCTATTAGTAGCAATATATATTTTCCTCAAAAAGTTACATATAGCTTAAAACAAAAAAAATATGACTAAAAAGGAACATTTAGCGGCCAAACAATAAGTTATTACTAAATCCTATATTATTAGTAGCGAAAAAAAATTAAAACTTGCCTTTAAATGTTTTCCTTTCAAAGAGTGAGAATGAAAATTTTAGCTGCGACATTTTCAGTTACCAGTAAAGTGCCCACGATAATACCTTTGGTGGTGACATTCTGATGTCTACACTAAATCTTAAACTATTACTGACAATATACAGTTGCCGTAAAAATTTACATATAGCCACAATACAAAAATTCGTGGCTAAGAAGTAGGGTTTAGCGACGAAACTATAAGTTGCCACTAAATCCTACATGATTAGTGACAAAACATTAAAACTCACCACTAAATGTTTTCCCTCCAAAGTGTGGGAATGTCATTTTAGATACAATATTTTCGGTTGCCACTAAAGTGCCCACTATAATACCTTTAGTGGTGACATTAGATTGTTGTCACTAAATCTTAGACTATTAGTGACAATATGTAGTGGCTACAAAAAGTTACGCATAACTGCAAACTAAAAAGATTGTAGTTAAGAAAAGTATTTAATGACCATACAACGAGTTGCCACTAAATCCTACATGATTAGTGACGAAAACTTAAAGCTTGCCACTAAATATTTTCCCCCCTCAAAGAGCGGGGAATGGAATTTTAGCTGCAACATTTTCAATTGCCACTAAAGTGCCCACTAAAATACCTTTTGTGGCAACATAGATTGTCGCCACTAAATCTTAAACTATTAGTGGCAATATACAGTTGCCGCAAAAAGTTAAATATAACTGCAAATAAAAAAACTATGGCTAAAAAGAATCATTTAGCGACCAAACAATACGTTGTACTAAATCCTACATGATTAGTGACAAATAATTAAAACTCGTCACTAAATGTTTTTCCCTCCAAAGAGCGGGAATACCATAATTTTCCGCCATGAAATTAGTGGCGATATTTAAAGACTTTTAGCTGTGACATTTTGGGTTGCCACTAAATGTGCATACTAAAATACATTTAGTGGTGACATCGAATTGTCGCAAGTAAAGGTAGCTTATAGTGGCGACTTTTAAATGGCGGCTAAAAATTCTACAGCTAAATGTCTTATTTCTTGTAGTGATAATCGCGTATAAGGACCATGGTTCAAGCATCCCACCCCAAACCTATTTGTAATGATCACAATTATAGTGGGGCCACAGTTGAGCCATGAATTGTGCATATCTGAACTTCAATTCATAGCACAATTGCATAGTTTAAGTTGTTAAAGTTAAGGATTTATGCTTGTTTTTGTGTTTGTAAGTAAAAGAGAGATGTGATGGATTTATTGTTAATTTACAGGATTTGGAGTGATTAGAAGAACAAGCTTTGATGAGCCAAAAGAAGTGAATAAAAAGCCTTAGAAAAATCAAGTTAACGACCTAAAATGGCAAAAAAAATCAAAGTACAGAACTATAAGGCCAGAAAAGTAAGACGCAGAAAGTTCAGAAAATGGCCCTAAAATATTGCTAGAGTGAAATTCCGATCGATCGGAATTAGTTCTGATCAATCGAAAAATCAGAATTTCAGAACTAAAAATTGTGCACTCCTTGGACAAAATTTTCGATCGATCGAAATAGTTCTGATTGATCGGAACATCAATTAGAACTGTTTACAGCTGCGTAAGTAATATGCGGATTCTAAAAGTTTCTAAGTCGGTGGAACTTCATTATTATAAAAGGACACCTAGGGTTCGTTCCTATGGTATTATAGAAGGCTTGAGAACTTGTGGGAGGTGAGGATGATCGTCGTGGAGTGTTTACAACTCTCCTAAATCCAGTTTTTTATGTTTTCTAGTTGTTTTTCATTACTTTTAATTGTAGCATGATGATGCTCGGCTAGAACCTCTTAGCCAAGGCTAAGAAGTAAAGCTTGTAGCTAGTTATCATGTAGAATTTGTTTAATTCAAGTACCTTTACTTAAAATTTAGATTTTTAAGTTCTAGTTTGAATAAAGTTGGTATTTTTTAATGTTTTATGAGAGCTCACGTGCTTCGGACATGGGTGGCTTGCAATTCTCTGAGATTATCATGTTTAGATTGATTAGATTCAAATTGTAGTAACCTTAGAGCATGTCATAGTCTCTTGAAATGATTGTTATTTTGAAGGCTACATGTTTGAATTCTATGTGCTTCATTAGAACTAGAATCTTATTTTCTGACTTAAGTGGGATTGTTTGTATTTGAATGCTTAATCTTTCAACTAAATGAGAGATAAAACTTCAAATCTAGTTGTGTTTATACTTGGATGAATGAATTCACATGGAACTGCTACAAGTGGATCCTTGAAGCCTTAGTTCCATAAATTATCAAATTTTTACAAAAGTTACTGTTTTTACTTAGTTTTTAAAATCAAACTTCAAAATTGCTGAATTTGACGTTGCTAGAATGGTTCTAATTGGTTTACCCTAATTCCCTGTGGATCGACCTCAATCTTATCGAGTTATTACTACATCGCAAGCCTTACACTTGAGGCGAGTGAACAAGTTTTTAGCGTCGCTGCCGGGGACTCTAGGTTAAACGGTTCTAAATTATTTTAGTGGCTATAGAGTTAAATTAATTAGGGTTTATTGCTTTTCTAGGACTAGTTTTTTTCTTAATTCTAGAACTAACAAAGTTTGTTTTGTTTTTGTAAGTTCTTCTAGTTCAAGCAAATCGGGTACTATCCTTCTAAACTTAGACTCTTTCAATTATTAGTTTTTAGCTTTACTAGAATTTTAATTTTATTTCTAGATTTATTTTTAGGATCTAGGATTTAATTCAAATTTTTGTTTGTGTAGTTTATGTCATATTGGGAACGTGACCACACAAATCGTCTCCAAACCGAAGGAGGTTTAGTTGGACCACTCTCTATCCATAGACGAGTTAGAAAATACATAGAACATTGTGAAAGTTCGGAGAGTATGGATCAAACACTGTTAAGGAATCCTCCTCCTACTCCAACTACAAACGTGAATCAAGAGGGATTAGAAGAGAATGAGGTGCACAATGCTCCTCCAATGAGAGCTTTACGTGACTACTTACAACTGGCCCATACGACTACACCCTTGTGTATAGTTTTACCAACCCTCGGAGGGAATATTAATATAAAGCCGGGAGTAATTCAACTTTTACCTACATTTCATGGGCTAGATTCTGAGAGCCCATATTTACACTTAAAAGAGTTTAATGAGGTTGTTGCTACTTTGCAATACAACAATGTGTCAGAGGATGTGATCAAACTTAGATTGTTTCCCTTCTCATTGAAAGAAAGAGTTAAAGGTTGGCTCCACTCTCTTAGACCACATTCGATAGGGACATGGACTGAGATGACCCGGGAATTCTTAAAAAAGTTCTTCCCGGCTCATAAAACTAATACCCTTCGAAGATCTATCATGAACTTTTGGGGAAAAGAGGGTGAGTCATTCTTTTAAAGTCGGGAAAGGTTTAAAGAACTCTTACTCACTTGGCCACATCATGGCTACGAAAGTTGGGAATTATGAACTTCTTTTATGATGGATTGAATTCCAACATGGTCAATTTATAGAGATGATGTGCAATGGCGAGTTCATGAGCAAAAATCCAGATGAGGCATGGAGTTACTTAGACATGTTGGCCGAGAATGCCCAATCATGGGATACCTCGGACAAGTCTAGTAACCATAAGCCTCCTTAACAAAAAGAGAAATGAGGGATTTACATCCTTAAAGAGGAAGATGATGTAAAGCAAGAATAACCAACCTCACAAGAAAAGTCGAGGCCATGGAACTAAGTAAAAGTGGAGTTTCTATGTCCACGGAAGCCATTGAAAACGTGTGCGAAATTTGTGCCGCTAATGTACACTCTACACAAGATTGTCCTACAATTCCCATGTTTCAAGAGGTGTTACAAGAGCAAGAAAACGCCGCATATGGTTATCAACGACCTTTTAATGGACCGGTAGGTAACACAAACAACTCTACTTGGAAGAACCATTTAAATTTCAGTTGGAGGAATGGTCCCATGACCAATCCTACCAACTCTCAAGGAGGGCCACCCATGTAAAATATGGCCCTACCTCAATTCTGAATGGAGGACACTTTAAAGGCGTTTATGTAAGGGTAAAAGCAAATTAATCAATTAAATCAGCAAATGTTCCAAGAGCTTAAAGTGTCGGTTGATGAGATTAAGGGACGCTTGAATGCTAGGGAAGGGACCTTTCCAGCCTAACCTCAGCCCAATCCTAAACAAGCACATGAAATAAGCACCCCCTAATCTCCCTAACCAACATGTGGAGCATGCAAAATCCATCACCATTCTTACAAGTGGTTAGGGCTCTCAATATTGGATCCAGTTGGATCCGGCTCCAAGTCCGTATATCTGTAGATGAATTCGGATCAGATTTGGATCCAACTCGGATCCAAAAGGTGATATCCATATCCGATCCATTTATAACTTGTTAAATCCATTTTCGATCCAAAATCCATATAACCATCGGATTCGGGTTGGATCTAGGTCTGAATCCACCCCATTACAAATCTAAAAAATATATATATGATATTGTTAACGTCAGATTTTGTAACAGGATCCTTTAGACGTTCACCTTCTCTCCAATAGAGACTTCCTCAACCGGACCTGAAAGAAGACAGAAAGCAACTAGGGGTGGCTGTCGTCCAGCCGTTAGCCCTCCGATGCTTAAGTTAGATAAGGCAAGAAGGAGAATAACCAAGCAGTCGAGGCTAGAGATTGAATATTGTGTACCTGTATTTTAATGGAGTCTTCTCCTTATATAGATCTGAAATGATCCAATCTGTTACGTAAGATATTGAGATCCCGCTGATTTCGTGGGATAAGATTCTTATCCTCAGATAGAAGGGAGATCTAATCCAATGACTCATCCGATAGTTTCGTTCCTTGATAGTGATCCCTTGAGACTCGGAACCACTGAAGAAGATAAGCCCAAAATCGGCCTATACGGGCTGCTGGTACTGAGGGCTAAGGGATGTCACCATAGAAAAAGCTGTTCGCAAGTTGGAAGATGGTTGCGAGTCCAAGTGCTCGCTCATTCAGATGTAACACCTTTCAACGACTTGTGAGAAGGTCTGCTCGTAGGAAAAACACAACTTCTCTCACCTTCCAGTATTTGACTATCGATCACAACTTCTCGAAGCTTTGGTAGTCGAGCATCGTTTTTTCTAATATGCGAGTCGCGAACAGACGTTTCGATAGTCGGATAAAGGTGCTCGCGGGATCGGAGTATCTTCGGAATATGCGAGTCGCGAACAGACGTTCTCGATAGTCGGATAAAGGTGCTCGCGGGATCGTAGTATCATTAGAATATAATAAGAAGCCTCCAGCAGATGATCTCCGCTATTTTTTACTATAACAGATGCCCCCCAAGTCCTTACCGCCAAGAATTCTAAGGGAAGGACTTAATTCACTATCACACATAACCGCCTGCTACCTTTATCGAGAATGAAACCGTACATGATTAGGCTAAAATTAATGAGCGCCAGCTTTTCGCAGCCTTTCCACAGTCAGGAAGTGAAGAGACGCTCGCCACGTGTCCGGAGAGTTAATGGGCGTGCCTACTCGACTGCCGCGCCGAAGGAGGGGCTGACACATATCACCAGATGCGGCGGAATGATTGCCTATAAATATACGGAGTCCGCCATTTCTCTGGTTTTCTACAGAAGTTTTTCAAACGAAAGAATTCTCCCGTCATCTTCCTCTCATACTCCTTCCTCCGGTGTTCCTTTTCCTTCCTTTCTTCTTTGTGGGTATATTCCTTTTCTTTTTCCTTTTTAACCATCTTATGGCTGAGGACTCTGACGAGACCACCGTCCCACTGGGAGATGCTACACCAGAATCCTCTGCTTCTAGTAATGCGAGGGTTCCGGCAGGCAGATACACGGCAGCTGGATATCCTTCTATTTTATCGGAGGACCGGCTGGTTGAGTTAAGGGAGAGGTATCTGATCCCTGACTCTATCACTCTCCGGTTGCCCGGAGATGGGGAGACACCAGATTCTCCGCCCCCAGGGTGTGTGGCTTTCTATGAGTACCAGCTCATCCTGGGGGTACGCCTTCCTCTCCATCCTTTCTTTTGGGATGTTCTCCGATGCTATAAGATTGCCCCCGGGGAACTTATTGTGAACGGGTGGAGGGTGGTCTGAGCTCCTTCGTCCTCTGGGCTCAGGCCGGCAACGGGGAGCTCATAGCTGAGGAGTTCCTCTGTATGTTTCTCTTGAAGAAGGCGCCCTCCAGCGAAGGCTGGTACTACCTGTGTTACTGGCACCGGGATAACTTCGTGCTGGGGAAGCCCTCCTCGAACTATCCCGGCTGGAGGAAACGGTGGTTCTATGCTTCCGGGAAACTAGGAGTGCCTCATCCAGGGGTCCAGGAGTGACCCGTTTTTCTGTGAAGGTAGGCATAATCCCACATTGTGCTGTTTCTCCAGTTAAAATTCTAGGGTTTATATATATTCTGACCGCTACTTGTGCTCACAGGTATCCCGGCCCTGAACAAGCCAAACTTGAAGGGAGGGATTAACGAGAAGATAGTATAAGTATACAAGGTGCCTGTTGGTGATAGGCACATCGAAGCCTGCTTGTCTTGCTCACGACTCGCGGCAGCGGGATTGATATCCGGCGAAGAAGTCACGTTGACAAAAGCTGGAGAAAAGAGGGGTTTGTTGCCTCGACTAAAGGGCACAAACTCGAAAAGGCAGAAGAAGTCTGCCGGACCTACTCAACCATCTGCCCGCAAGGGTGGCGACCAACCTGCTCTTCTCGCGAGCACGGTGGGGGCACCAGCAGTGCCCAACATCCCCTCACTGGTGGTCGCACCTGGACCGCCAGTGATTAACATTACTGACAACTCCCCTGATGGGGCAGGATCCAGCTGCCCCCAGCTGACGAGGCTCGCGAGCAAACAGAACCTCGCGAGTCGGTGCCTGCTCGCGAGCTGACCCCTGCTGGCGAGCTGGGACCTGCTCGCGAGTCGGTGGTCCCACCTGTCGCGAGCACGACTGGGTTGGTCGTCGCCCAGCCGTCTGGAGGTGGAACATTCTCTATTCCTCGCCACCTCCATCCAATTTGTAAATTTTTGTTCGACAACATTTAAGCCCAAACTTTTGGCTCTCTTCTCGAGCCAAGCCCTGAGAACCTCTTCCTTGAGGCGGGGGTAAGGATGGTTCAGGTAAGACCTCGAAGATTTTGTTTAACTTCCTTATTTTTGGGCTCTCAAGTATTTTTCTCACGTTTTCTTTTCCATTTTGCAGGGCTTAGATCTCATCTTGCGGACGAGGCGTGATATCGTCGCCGCTCGTCGCGTGATCGATGAGGCAGAAGGAAAGAGGATCGCCTTGGAGAAGGCGGTCCAAGGAAGGGATCAGCTCCTCAAGTCCCGTGAGGCGGTGATCTCTAAGAGAGATGAGGAGAAGAAGATCCTCATCGAGAAAGTCCAAGTCCTGACCGATAGGTATCAGGCTTTGGATTCTAACTTCGCGAAGCTCGCGGGGTTGAAGGAGAAAGCGGAGAGAGAGAGGGAGATCTTTCGTCAAGACAAGATCTCGCTGGAGGAGCGGCTCGCGGAAGCCAAGTCGCAGCTTAAAGAAGTCAGCGAAAATTTGGAGAGGGAGCGCTCCAATCTCGCACCGCTCAAGGATGACTCGATCCATTGGGACGAGGAGAGAGTCGCCTTGGTAAAAATGCTCTCGGAGGAAGGGCCTCGGGCAATTTTCGAGTTTCGGAACTCACAGCTATATGACGATGAAAGATATGAGTCATATGATGTTGGTCGCGACTTTGCGCTGAGAGTAGTGCAACGAATGTCCCCATCTTTTGATATGGGGGAATTCGGACGAGTCGCGACCATCGTAGCTGCAGAGGAGCAAGCTGCTGCTGAGAATGAGGTGACCGAAGCCATGCAGGCTGGAGGGGCTCCAGAAATGGGCCCTGAAGTCGAGAGCACGGCTCCTCCCCCGAGAGATTGATGTTCTTTTTTGTTTTTCTTTCTCCTGTACTCGCGAGCAGACATTTGTAAACAATTGACATATTAATGAAAAGATATTTTTGGGAATGTTCTCGTTCTTGTTTACCTTCTCTTTTTCCCTTCATGCAATGAATGCCTTCTCGTTTCAATGAGTTATGCTCAACCCGGGGGGTCGTAGTGACCCTGCCTTCGTGGAGATAGACTGATCTATCGATTGAGGAATGAGTTGTGCTCAATCCGGGGGGTCGTACTGACCATTCCCTCGTAGAGATAGACTGATCTATCGATTGAGAAATGAATTGTGCTCAATCCGGGGGGTCGTACTGATCATTCCCTCGTGGAGATAGACTGATCTATCGATTGAGAAATGAATTGTGCTCAATCCGGGGGGTCGTACTGACCATTCCCTCGTGGAGATAGACTGATCTATCGATTGAGCCTCCGTGTTTACCAAAGGTAGAAGAATGGTCGAGAGTACAAACGTGCTCTCCTTCAATGTTATTTTTGATCCATAAAATGGAAATGCGACCACCCAAGGTGAATTTATCCCTACCAAAGGTGGGCAATTGGCCAAGAGATTGTATGTATTCTCTTCAGGGCTGTTCAGGTCCAAATAAATGGAGTAGCGACCAAAAGATATCTTTAACTTTTTATTCATAAAATGTCGTTATGAACTACATCGAATCTAGGGGAAGTATTGCAGCAAATGCTCCACGTGCCAAGGGCGACGTACGGGTTTTCCCTACATGTCTTCGAGGTAATAAGTTTCGGGTCGCACAATCTTGATAACCCGATACGGGCCTTCCCAATTTGGATCCAGCGAACGAGCGGGAACTCCGAGTTTTTGCTTCAGAACCAAATCTCCGAGCTGGAAGGATCTAGGCCAAACCTTAGCATTTCGATAGCGAGTAATACGTTGTTGATATACGGCCGCTCGTACTTGGGAGGTATTTCTTCGTTCTTCCAAGAGATCGAGATGAAGTCGAAGATCTTCCTGATTACCCGCGGGGTCATACTGCTCGATCCGATATGAGGGCACTTGAATTTCCACTGGTACTACCGCCTCGACACCAAATGCTAAGGAGAAAGGGGTTTCACCTGTTGATGTACGAGCCGTAGTTCTATATGCCCATAGTACTTATGGCAGAAGTTCCGGCCACATACCTTTACATTCACCTAGCTTGGTCTTTAAGTGGTGCTTGATGATTTTATTCACTGCCTCAACTTGCCCATTTGCCTAGGGATGATATGGAGAGGTGCGGAGGTTACGTATCTTCCATTTTTCACAAAATTCATCAAAGGCTGTGTTGTCGAACTGCGTTCCGTTGTCGGTAATTATAGTGTGAGGAAGTCTGAAACGGCATATGATATTTCTCCATACGAGCTTAGTAGTTTGTTTCTCAGTAATCTTTGCTAATGGTTCTGCTTCGGCCCATTTGGTGAAGTAATCGACCCCCACTATTGCGAATCTGTTTTGTCCTTTTCCAGTAGGCAAGGGCCCGATGATATCGACCCCCCATTGCGCGAAAGGCCAAGGACTATCTACTGGAGTCATTCGTTCAAATGGTACATGAGGTATAGGAGAATATCGCTGGCACTTGTCACATTTTTTAGAGAATGCAATTGCATCTGTGTTCGCTTCCCCAAGTGTAGGGTTGCGATGTAGTAATAATCTCGGTAAGACCGAGGTCGATCCACAGGGAAGGAAGTAGACAATTCCAACTATCCTAATAACTAGAATCAAAGAGGTTTGTGAAATTGATTTTTAACATAAAATAGAAAATCTGATAATGGAAAGATAACTAGAGCATCAAGGATCCACTTATAGCTCTCCTTAGATGCATAATTCGCTATGGTTTCTCACTTTCTCAACTAGAATCGATATTAAGATCTATCTAGTCGGATGATAGAGCTGTTAAACCAAACAATCTGTCATATGTAAGTTCAATGCATAGGATTCACTCAATGTAGGCTGAGCTGAGCATGCTCAATTGCATAGGTCATTCCCCTTTCCAAAAGGTCTAGTTCACAATTATAACCATCCTCAAGTCCTGTCACAAGACAAGGCTAGATCATGATTTGAACTAGATTCAAATCACATGCACAATCCATACATATTCAGAAAATCAGTAAAATAGAACTTTGGTAGGAAGTCCCTTTATGAAGAGCATAGTACTAGAGCGCACTCCGATTCCTCGGATCATATAGGTCTAGACTGTTACAAACGAATTAAGAAGTTAAGTAATTCTCCCAAACATCCATGAGTCATCACAAGACTAAGAAAAATTACTCAAAAACTTGTATAAACTTCAAACCATAGTTCATAATCATGAATTCCATACTTCAAACCAACAAAACGAATTAAACAATCTAAGAAAACTATAAGGTTCACCTCTTAGCTCTAGCTAAGAGATTAGCTAATGAAAAGCATATTAAAAATAAAACTAGAACTAGAACTAAGAAAAGGAAGAAAAACTAGCTGGAGGCTAGGAAGCCTCCTATGACTTGAACTCCTTGCTCCCCACGTCCTTGGTTGCCTTGGAATAGAAGAGAGCACCTCCTTTTATAGTGCAGCAATAGTACAGCAACATAGCAGAATTTGTTTCGCTTGGTACGGCTTAACCAATGGTCGGATTGCCTTCAAATTTAGTTTATAGTTTCCTTGTAATGTGATCTTCCTCATAAATGATTTAGATTTCAAAGATTATCTTCTGAATGGGCCCACCAATCACATCACTAACCGCCTCTCAAAATCAGCGCACTTCGGGTACCTTCAGAACCAGTCATCTTGCTTCCAACGCTCCGGTGTGTACAGACGTCGGATTGATCCCAAATTTGGAACATTAGTAGAAAACTTCCTCCTCTACATGATAGATGGATTAGATTGTCCAAAATAATCCCAGAATGTGGTTCGAAAATTAGAACAATTAGGGCTTTTATAAACTCTGCGCAGTTGGATCTTTTTGGATGGTCCATCTTTCTTCAACCGGTACGATCAAACCACACATCCTTTTGATCTGAAACTTTTGTGGTTATTCATATATGGATGTGGTCTAAAAGATGGTCAAAGTAGATTCTTCATATCATCAATGATGGGCCACCTGGACCGGCCCAGAGTGGAACAGCGAAATCTGGAACTTTCTGGACAGTTCGTATTGTTTTGGCTACCACGATCAATCCGTAACTCCGATCGACACGAAACCACTTGTTAGTTCGGCGTCGAGCTCCTCTTCGACATGGATGTGTTGGATTTCCAAATATCATTAAGATGGCTACAGAAAAGTGGTCTGAAAAGTCAGAAACGGGAATGGCCTGCTGTATGCAATCTGGAGTCTGAAACTTGCATGGCCGACCGGTCGAACAAGGCTGGCCTTGCTCCAGGGAGTGCATCCGACCGGTCATGACCGGTCGGGCCTTCTTGGCCGACCGGTCTTGACCGGTCGGACCCAGTTTTGCTTGTTTTTCTTCTTTCTTTTCTTCTCTCCTTCCTCTCTCTTTACTTTCTTCTTTCTTTGGTCCACCTTGGGCCTTCATCAAAGGCTCCAAATGGCCCCCTTTTGGTCTCTAATTGAGTGAAGTCCGCTCTCATCCCTACAATCACAAAACATGTATTTGATTAGTCTTTAAATCATGAAAATCTTGTATAATGAGTGATGAATTGGGGTTAGAATATGCACAATTAAGAGCTCAACAATCTGCTTTCATAGTGGGCCAATAATATCCTTACCTCATCGCCTTATATGCTAGGGATCGCCCCCTGGGGTGGTTACCACATGCCCCCTGGTGTATTTCATCTAGAACATGAAGTGCTTCTTCGAGATGGAGACACCTTAAATAAGGCAAGGAAAAACTTTTGCGTAACAATATTCCGTCTTGTAAGGTATACCTGGCGGCTCGATGACGAATTTGTCTCGCAACTTTCTTGTTGTCTGGAAGGTATCCGTCTCTGAGATAAAGGATAATGGGGTCCATCCAACATGGAGATGATTGTACCGATATTACTTGCTCAGGAGTTGCTTGGTCGATACTCGGGTTTTGAAGATGCTCGATGGGGATTGAATGTGATAACTCAGATTCTGTAGCAGAGGCGAGCTTTGCCAGGGAATCTGCGAGTTGGTTCTTCTTGCGAGGAATATGAATTATTTCATAAGTCTTCAGTTTTGCGAGCAGGATGAGGACACGAGATTTGTATAAGGCCATCCTTTCTTCTTTGGCCTCGAATTCACCGAGAACTTGGTTGATAATGAGCTGGGAGTCGCTGTGAATTAGCAGATTTTGAATTGAAAGGACAATTGCTAGTTCGAGGCCAACGATCAAGGCCTCATATTCTGCTTCATTATTTGAGATGCGAGTGTCAAAACGTAAAGCGTATTGGAAATGCGACCCGTCTAGGGCGACTAGGATTAGGCCTGCTCCGCTACCGGTGGCCCGTGACGACCCGTCCACGAAGAGGGACCAAGAAGGATGGTCGCTGGTCGTGGAATTGTCATCGGAAGAGGAGTACGTGAATTCGGTGATAAAGTCAGCCACGGCCTGGCCCTTGACAGCGGGCCTGGGGCAGTACGAGATATCGTGCTCGTTGAGCTCGATCGCCCATTTAGTTAGTCGTCCAGAAGTCTCAGGTTTTTGAAGGACTTGTCGTAACGGATGATTCGTTGGTACGAGAATAGCGTGGGCTTGAAAATATGGTCGCAGTTTTCGTGCTGCTGTGACCAAGGCCAGGGCCAGTTTTTGCATATCAGAATAACTGGGTTTCAGCATCTACCAATGCCCGACTGATATAATAAACGGGCCTTTGCATCCCGGAGTCCTCTCGTATTAAAGCGGCGCTAACGGCCGTGGAAGACACAGATAAATAAAGGATGAGTTGCTCGTGCACTACAGGTTTAGACAAAACAGGGGGCGTGCTTATATACTGCTTCAATTGTTGAAAAGCTTCTTCGCATTGTGATGTCCACTCCCAATTAGATTTTGCTGTAGCACGGAGGAGCTTGAAGAAGGGTAAGCATTTGTCAGACGCTCGCGAAATAAACCTGTTCAATGATGCGATGCGACCAGCCAAACGTTGGACATCCTTAAGAGTGGTCGGGGATCTCATCTCTATCAATGCTTTTATTTTTTCAGGATTTGCCTCAATCCCTCCTGACCGACCATGAATCCGAGAAACTTTCCAGCAGATACTCCGAATGCACACTTTTCTGGATTCAACTTCATCTAATATTTCCTCATCAGATCGAAGGCTTCTTGAAGATCAGAAAGATGATCATCTTCTACGATGCTTTTCACGAGCATGTCGTCAACATAAACTTCTATATTCCTACTGATTTGAGCAGCGAATATTTTGTTGACGAGACGTTGATAGGTGGCCCCTGCATTTTTAAGACCGAACGGCATAACTTGGTAGCAATATAATCCCCGGTCGGTGATGAAGGCGGTATGTTGGCTATCAGGTGGATGCATCATGATCTGGTTGTAACCAGAATAAGCATCCATAAAGCTAAGCAGGGCATGCCCAGCTGTTGAATCGACCAGCTGGTCTATCCGCGGCGTCGAAAAACTATCTTTGGGGCATGCTTTGTTCAAATCTGAATAGTCGATGCACATTCTCCATTTGCCATTAGCTTTCCGGACGAGAACTACATTTGCGACCCACTCCGGGTAGTCAACTTCTTTTATGAAATTGACCGTAAGCAGCTTTTCGACTTCAGCCTTGATTGCCATTTGCCTTTCTGCAGTGAAGGCACGTCGACGCTGGTGTACGGTTTTATGCTTTGGATCAATATTCAACCGATGTGCAATAATGTTGGGATCGATGCCTGGCATATCCTTGTGAGACCAAGCGAACATGTCTTGATATTCGGTGAGGAGGCGGATCAACTCATCCCGAACGGCTCCCTTCAAAGAGGACCCCATGCGGATAACTCTGGACGAGTCATCTTTAGCTAAGTGAACCGCCACTGTATCTTCCCCAGGAGTTCCTGATTGAAGGGTGCTCTCTCTCGGGTCTAGGGAGTTGTCAGTCGAGGAGTTAGGTGAATCTTGAGCTATCGTCATGACAGGTGCTGCTGGGACTTTCTTTCGGTCTTGTAGGGCTATCTCGTAATAAGACCGAGCCTCATTTTGATTTCCTCGCACAACCCTAACGCCATTTGGGGTAGGGAACTTGATACACAAATAGGAAGGGTGTAAGGCTGCCCCAACCTTATTAAGCGATGGGCGCCCCAAAATGGCATTATATGCTGATTTTCGATCCACCACGAGGAAGTTTATGAAGACGGTAGTCTTCGCTGGACTTTCTCCAAAAGTAACCAGGAGATCAATGCTTCCTTCAGGTATTACCACCTCACCTCCGAAGCCGATGAGAGGGGTTGAAACTGGCTTGAGTAGGCTTCTGGCAAGTGCCATTTTGTTGAAAGCCTCGAGATACAGAATATCGGCTGAGCTACCTGTATCCACCATAATTCGATGAGTCAGATAATTTGATACCTTTAATGTGACTACGATGGAGTCCTCGTGAGGGAAGTGGATTCCTGCTGCATCTTCGAGGGAAAAGGAAATTGGAGGATGGGTGGCCTTTGACGCACTGGGTGCCTGTTCCAGCCAATAAATATGCTGGGGTTCTTTAGACGCCTTCCGAGCATACGCTTTCCTGGAAGCTTGAGAGTCGCCCCCGCAAGCTGGTCCTCCGACGATGGTGCGGATTTCTCCAGTAGGCTCAGCATCCTCTTGGGCAGTTTGATGATGAGACGGTTCCTTTTGGCATGGTGAGACTTTCGCCCCTTCTGGTGATCGATTTTTACGAGCGACATAATCCTGGAGATGGCCCTTTCGAATAAGGGCTTCAATATGATCTCGTAGAGAGATGCAGTCCTGGGTTCTATGCCCGTGATCTTTGTGGAAGTAACAGAACTTGCTCTTGTCTCTCTTCTCGGGATCAGATTTGATCTTTGTAGGCTACTTTACATATAGTTTATGTTTAATCTCCATTAAAACCTTTTCATGAGACCGATTGAGAGGAGTGTAGTTATGATATTTACCAGAATAAGGCTTCTTGGGAGAACGGTCGCGTTGATCACGACGATATTTTTTATCTGCAAAAGAGGTTCCCTCTGGCTTGCGTTTCTTACCCTGTACTCCATGGCGTGTCAATGCGACTTCTTCTGCATTGATATATTTTTGAGCTTTGGCTTGGAATTCTGCCATAGTTTTCGGAGGGCTCTTATCTAAGGCGAACCTGAATTTCTCGCTCGTTATTCCAGCTATGAGGGCTGTGAGACCTTTTTCTTCAGTATAACCCTCAGTTTGGACGGCTTCAGTAGTGAACCGTACTGTGAACTCCTTTATTGTCTCCCCATGCTGCTGTTTCAGATCCATTAGATGGGAGGCTGGCTTCTTAATGCGAATGCTTCCCATGAATTGAGAATGGAATAATTTCGATAACTGTGAAAAGGAGCTGATGGAACGAGGTTTTAGTCCCCGGAACCACGTACGAGCTGCTTCCTTCAGTGTCAGGGAAAAAGCCCTACACATGATTTCTGAGCCATGTCCCTCCGACTCCATAAGAGACCTATATGTTTCCAGGTGTTCAAGGGGGTCGCCAATACCTGTGTACGGGGTGATAACAAGCGTTCGATATTTTCTAGGTAACGGTGCCTCCATAACCTCGCTGGTGAAGGGGGACTCGGATTGATGTATCGCCGCCATGACGGTAGATGGTCGATTTGCCTGGTATCGCTGCTCTATAACGTCAAAACGATCATGGATTCTTTTGAGATCTCCTTCCCATGGTAAGGTATAGCCTGATGTTTCGACGGTGGAGTCCTGAGGTTGAGGTTGGCGAGACGCACTAGAATGTATGGAATGTGGAGGCAGCACAGGGGGGTGGTTGCTGAGTGGTGTTCGGTTTGGCGGAGGATGATTTGGTTGAACCCGTTGTTCGTCCATAGAATGTCTGGAAGCCACCGGAATGGGTTGCGGTGGTAACCCCTCGGAGGGTTGTCTTTGTGGTTCGGGGAAATGCTGATCAAGCTGATTTGACAGGGCCTGAACTCCGGCATTTAGAGTTAGAAGAGTATTTCTGAGGAAACGCAGAACGTCGTCTTGATTTCCAGAGGCCTCTAATAATGGGTTTGCTGACGGCATATTTGGGGCTCCTTGAGGAATATTCGTCGAAGTGGGTAGAGGGACAGGTACGGATTCCGTCTCATCGGGCGGAGGTGGTGCCTGCCTTGAAGTCGAAGGATGAATAGCCTTTTTAGGAGGCATATTAGAAAGATTTTGATCAATGGTTAGAACGATTGACTTTGACGATCAAGTCGTTCCCACAGACAGCGCCAAGTTGTTAACGTCAGATTTTGTAACAGGATCCTTCAGACGTTCACCTTCTCTCCAATAGAGACTTCCTCCACCGAACCTGAAAGAAGACAGAAAGCAACTAGGGGTGGCTGTCATCCAGCCGTTAGCCCTCTGATGCTTAAGTCAGATAAGGCAAGAAGGAGAATAACCAAGCAGTCGAGGCTAGAGATTGAATATTGTGTACCTGTATCTTAATGGAGTCTTCTCCTTATATAGATCTGAAATGATCCAATCTGTTACGTAAGATATTGAGATCCCGTTGCTTTCGTGGGATAAGATTTTTATCCTCAGATAGAAGGGAGATCTAATCCAATGACTCATCCGATAGTTTTGTTCCTTGATAGTGATCCCTTGAGACTTGGAACCACTGAAGAAGATAAGCCCAAAATCGGCCTATACAGGCTGCTGGTACTGAGGGCTAAGGGATGTCACCACAGAAAAAGTTGTTCGTAAGTTGGAAGATGGTCGCGAGTCCAAGTGCTCGCTCATTCAGATGTAACACCTTTCAACGACTTGTGAGAAGGTCTGCTCGCAGGAAAAACACAACTTCTCTCGCCTTCCAGTATTTGACTATCAATCACAACTTCTCGAAGCTTTGGTAGTCAAGCATCGTTTTTCCTAATATGCGAGTCGCGAACAGACATTCTCGATAGTCGGATAAAGGTGCTCGCGGGATCGGAGTATCTTCAGAATATGCGAGTCGCGAACAGACGTTCTTGATAGTCGGATAAAGGTGCTCGCGGGATCGGAGTATCATTAGAATATAATAAGAAGCCTCCAGCAGATGATCTCCACTATTTTTTACTATAACAGATATAAAATATATATTATAATATATTTAATTTAGTAGAAAAATGATGCAAATCCCACTATTTACTATGGTATGGTCGACATGGCCTAAAATAATTTATAAAACGGATGGTCAGAATGAACATAAGATATACAGTAAGGTGACAATGAGTCGGATCTTAATTGGATTAGGATCGAACTCAGATATGTTCTTGTGAATCCATATCTGGTCCATTTAAGTAATCGGACCTATTTTAAGATCCAAATCCGGTCCATTTAATTAATTGGACCTATTTTAAGATCCAAATCCGGTCCATTTAATTAATTGGTCCTATTTTAATATCTAAATCCGCATTATATACGGATTCAGAACGAATTGGATCTCGGATCTGACCCACTCCATTGAGAGCCCTAAAAGTGGTAAACAAGTAGACAAATCTATTTCGGTGCAGGCTGACAAACCTAATGATCTGGTAATTTCTGAGAATGAGGATGGACCTAGCTTAGCCCCACAAGAAACGGAACGCGTTCACAAGCCCATAACACCATTCCCTTCGAGATTGGTTACTCCAAAATCTCTCTTAAACTCTCATGATATTTTAGAGATTTTAAACAAGTCAAGATCAATATTCCATTGCTTGATGTCATTAAACAAATCTCCTCTTATGCCAAGTTTCTAAAGGACTTATGCACAACTAAACGCAAATATAATGTGCAATAAAAGGCCTTTTTGAATGAGCAAGTGAGTGCCATTCTCACCCAAAAGACCCCTACAAAATATAAGGATCCCAGTAGTCCCACAATCTCATGTATCATTGGTGACTACCGGATTGAGCGTGCATTATTAGATTTAGGAGCAAGCGTAAATTTGATCCCATACTCACTATACAAGCAATTGGGTCTTGGTGAATTAAACCCACCAAAACCACATTGCAACTGGCTGATAAATCCATCCTTATACCAAGAGGGATAGTTGAGGATGTATTGGTCAAAGTCGACAAATTCTACTACCCAGTAGATTTCATCATCTTGGACATGTAACCAGTTGTGGATACTTGTTGGGGTCCCAAAATGTAGGGGCCCCAAAAACAAACAAAATGGCCACGCACCTCCAAAAGAATCCCATAAAATGCATTCTAGTACATGCAAAATGGAGATTTACGAGAATCCTCTTACTTACCTAATTTTGACTAAAAACTCTGGCTGGCCCCGTGAATCACCGTGATCAGAACCGCCCAAAATCGAACTAGTAGCTTCATTACGAATTATGACAAATAGTGCATGTGATTTCATCATCAAATGGGCCCCACAAACCTATTAATTTTTAAAACCCAATTCGGAGCGTTCAAAAGTCCGTCAACGACCCATAAATTCGGATACCCACTGTTGAGCTCTTAATTGTGCATATTCTAACCCCAATTCATCACTCATTATGCATGGTTTACATGTTTAAAGGACTATTCTAAGGCATGATTTGTGATTGTAGGAACAAGAGGGAGATTTCACAAATTGAAGACTAAATGGAGTCTTTTATGAGCGTTGAAGATCATTGGATCAAGCATGAAGGAAGATCAAAGAAAAGAAAGAGAAGAAATGAAAGAGAAAACAGGGCTAGACCGGTCAAGACCGGTCAGCCAAGGAAGCCTGACCGGTCCAGACCGGTCGGCCACCCGTCTACGTGAATTGAAGAACCGCTAGAGGAGAAGTTATACAAGCCCGACCGGTCAAGACCGGTCGGGCATAGCTGCTGGACAAGGGGTTTCATAGGCTAGACTGGTCGTGACCGGTCGGCCAGGCCAGTCCAACCGGTCCAGACCGGTCGGCCATGCGTGAAAAGCTGTTTCTATTTTGGGATGCCGAAATCTTCTGCGCAAGTGCGTAGTTTTACGCGAAATTTGGAGTTCTCTTGCGTATTGGACTCTTCCAAGCTATAAAAGGATGTCTTCCCTTCATACCTGAGGAGGCTAGAACGTGGGGATTGCTTAGGAGATGGATTCTACTTCGGATTTCTAGTTTTCTTCCTGTTTTAGTTAGTTTTTATGTTTTTAGAGGCTTCTAGTTCAAGGATGTTAGAGATGAACTAAAACCTCTTAGCTAGGGCTAAGAGGTGAAGCTTTTGATTCGTTTTTTATGGATTAATGCAACCTAGGTTTCCTTTTTATGATTTAATTGATGAATTTTAGTTAATGTGAGTTTGAATCAAGTACTATTTTGGTTTCTACTTTGATCTCTTGATGACTCCGGGCTCATGTGATTCTTAGTGATCCTAGCTTAGTATCTTAAGCTTTGAGCATTGTTTATGCTTGTGTAGTTCATTGATCTACCATCGACTCCGGGCATGGTAGACGCTTTGATTGCCTTGTATGCAATGGCCCGATTTTCATGTGGGAACTCATTCAACTAAAGTTCTTATCTTTTGTTATATAATCTGGAATAGTTGTTTATTGATTGATTTTGATTTAATTAGAGTTCTAATCATGAGTTGTAATCAGGTCTAGTGACAGGATTTGGTGAAAGCTATGATTATGAATCTCAACTAGATTGGAAAGAGGCTTGGCCTATACAATTGAGTGTGCCCAAGGCCTGAGCATGGTTGTGGGAATCAAATCAATAAATAAGCACTTGTTTTAGATGATTGATGATTTAACCGCTCTATATTCCAATCGGATAGAGATATGAATTCGATTCCGATTGAGTTGTGAGAGACCTAGTTGTGTTGATGCATTGAAACTTATCAAAAGTGGATCCTTGGCGCTCTAGTGCCTTTTAGATTGAAATTCCTTAACCATTCACTGTTTAAACCCAAATCGCTATTTTTCAGTTTTAGTTTTTAATAGGATCTTAATTACTAGTTGTTTTAGACAAATTCTGAGGATACCCATACATAAATCTCTGTGGGAACGATACTAGGTCTTTCCGAATTATTACTACTTCGCAACCCTACACTTGGGGAGTGAACACCCACGCACCCAAAAAATCAACAAAATCAGAAACTCATTTACTGATGTATTGGAGTCCCACAGATCCATAAATTTGGGTCCATGCACCCATAAATTCGAGTACTCACGCACCCAAAAATTCATCAAAATTAGAGAAATTCTTTAGGGTGCATTGATGTCCCACGCACCCCAAAAATGGGTCCACGCACTCATAAATTCACCAGAATTCAGAAAATAATTTATGACTACATTAAAGTCCCACGCGTCCATAAATTTGGGACCCACACACCCAAAAAATAGGTCCACGCACCTATAAATTCAGTACATTTTAGAATCTCATTTAAGGGTGCATGGAGTCCCACGCACCCAAAAAATCAAAGCCACCTTTAATGAAGAAATATGGTATTAGGCACAAAGTGAGTACCCCATACCACCCACAAACAAGTGGGTAAGCTGAAATCTCCAATAGGGAAATCAAGCAGATTTTGGAAAAGACGGTGAGACCGGATCGTAAGGATTGGTCCCTACGATTAGATGATGCACTTTGGGCTCACCGTACCGCCTACAAGACTCCCATTGGAATGTCCCCTTATAGACTTGTCTATGGGAAAGCATGCCACTTGCCTGTGGAGATAGAACACAAAGCCTATTGGGCAATTCGGGCTCTAAATTTTGACATGGACAAGGCTAGCTCGCTTCGCAAACTTCAATTAAATGAGCTTGATGAAATCCGAAACGATGCCTATGAGAACTCGAGAATTTACAAGAGTAAGATGAAGGCTTTCCATGACAAGCACATCTTCAGGAAATCTTTCCATGAAGGACAGAAAGTACTCTTGTATAATTCCCGACTTCACTTTTTTCTGGGAAAATTACGATCTCGATGGATGTTAACGTCAGATTTTGTAACAGGATCCTCCAGTCGTTCACCTTCTCTCCAACAGAGATTTCCTCCGCCGGACCTGTAAGAAGATAAAAAGCAACTAAGGGTGGCTGGTGTCCAGCCGTTAGCCCTCTGATGCTTAAGTCAGCCAAAGCAAGAAGGAAAATAACCAGGCAAAAGAAGGCTAGAGATTGAATATCGTGTACCTGTATCTTAATGGAGTCTTCTCCTTATATAGATCAGAAATGATCCAATCTGTTACGTAAAATATCGAGATCCCTGATTTCGTGGGATAAGAATCTTATCCTCATATAGAAGGGAAATCTGATCCAATGACTCGTCCGATCGCCTCGTTCCTTGATAGCGATCCCTTAAGACTCGGAACCACTGAAGAAGATAAGCCCCAATCTCGGCCTGTGCGGGCTGCTGGTACTGAGGGCTAAGAGATGTCACCACAGAAAAAACTGTTCGCGTGTTGGAAGATGGTCGCGAGTCCAAGTGCCCGCTCATTTAGATACGATACCTTTCAATGACTTGGGAGAAGGTATGCTCGCAGGGAAAATACAACTTCTCGAAGCTTTGGTAATCGAGCATCGTTTTTTCCTAATTGCGAGTCGCGAACAGACGATCTCGATAGTCGGATAGACATGCTCGCGGGTCTATCACCAGTAGATGATCTTCGCTATTTTTTACTATAACAGATGCCCCCCAAGTCCTTTCCGTCAAGAATTCTAAGGGAAGGACTTCTATTCACTATCACACGTAACCGCCTGCTACCTTTATCGAGAACGAAACCGTACATGATTAGGCTAGAATTAATGAGTGCCAGCTTTTCGTAGCCTTTCCACAGTTAGGAAGTGAAGAGACGCTCGCCACGTGTCCGGAGAGTTAATGGGTGTGCCTGCTCGACTGCCGCGCCAAAGGGGGGGCTGCCACGTATCACCAGATGCGGCGGAATGATTGCCTATAAATATACGGAGTCCGCCATTTCTCTGGTTTTCTACAGAAGTTTTTTTTTCGAAGGAAAGAATTCTCCCGTTTTTCTTGTTCATTTTCTTTAACCTTTATGCAATGAATGCCTTCTTGTTTCAATGAGTTTATGCTCAACCCGGGGGGTCGTAGTGACCATACCCTCGTGGAGATAGACTGATCTATCGATTGAGAAATGTAGTGTGCTCAATTTGGGGGGTCGTGATGACCATACCCTCGTGGAGATAGACTGATCTATCGGTTGAGAAATGTGGTATGCTCAATCCGGGGGGTTGTGATGACCATACCCTCGTGGAGATAGACTGATCTATTGATTGAGACTCCAAGTTTACCAAGGGTAGAAGGATGGTCGAGAGTACAGACAGGCTCTTCTGCAGTGTTGAGAGATTGTATGCATCCTCTTCATGGCTATTCAGGTCCAAGTGAATGAAATAGCGACCAAAAGATATCTTTGGCTTTTTATTCATAAAATGTTGCTATGAACTACATCGAATCTAGGGGTAGTATTGTAGCAAATGCTCCACGTGCCAAGGGTGACGTACGGGTTTTCCCTGCATATCTTCGAGGTAATAAGTTCCGGGTCGCACAATCTTAATAACCCGATACGGGCCTTCCCAATTTGGATCCAGCAAACGAGCGGGAACTCCGAGTTTTTGCTTCAGAACCAATTCTTCGAGCTTGAAGGATCTAGGCCGAACCTTAGCATTCCGATAGCGAGCAATACGTTGTTGATATGCGGCCGCTCGTACTTCGGAGATATTTCTTCATTCTTCCAAGAGGTCGAGATGAAGTCGAAGATCTTCCTGATTACCCACGGGGTCATACTGCTCGATCCGATACGAAGGCACTTGAATTTCCACTGGTACTACCGCGTCGACACCAAATGCTAAGGAAAAAGGGGTCTCACCCATTGATGTACGGGTTGTAGTCCTATATGCCCATAATACCTCTGGTAGAAGTTCTGGCCATTCACCTTTGCATTCACCAAGCTTGGTCTTTAAATGGTGCTTAATGATTTTATTCACTTCCTCAACCTGCCCATTCGCCTGAGGATGATATGCAGAAGTGCGGAGGTTACGTATCTTCCATTTTTCACAAAATTCATCAAAAGCTGCATTGTCGAACTGCGTTCCGTTGTCAGTAATTATAGTGTGAGGGAGTCCGAAACGGCATATGATGTTTCTCCATATGAACTTAGTAGTTTGTTTCTCAGTAATCTTGGCTAATGGTTCAGCCTCGGCCCATTTGGTGAAGTAATCAACCCCCACTATCGCGAATCTATTTTGTCCTTTTCCAGTGGGTAGGGGCCCGATGATATCAATCCCCCATTGCGCGAAAGGCCAAGGACTATCTACTGGAGTCATTTGCTCGGAAGATACACGAGGTATAGGAGAATATAGCTGGCACTTGTCACATTTTCTAGAGAATGCAATTGCATCTGCTTTCATAGTCGGCCAATAATATCCTTGCCTCATCGCCTTATATGCTAGGGATCGCCCCCTGGGGTGGTTACCACATGCCCCCTGGTGTACTTCGTCTAGAACACGTAGTGCTTCTTCTGGATGAAGACACCTTAAATAAGGCAAGGAAAAGCTTTTGCGTAACAATATTCCGTCTTGCAAGGTATACCTGGCAGCTCGAAGACGAATTTGTCTTGCAGCTTTCTTGTCCTCTAGTAGGTATCCGTCTCTGAGATAAAGAATGATGGGATCCATCCAGCATGGAGATGATTGTACTGATATTACTTGCTCAAGAGTCGCTTGGTCGATACTCAAGTTCTGACGATGCTCGATGGGGATCGAATGTGATAACTCAGATTCTGGTGCAGAGGCGAGCTTTGCCACGGAATCGGCAAGTTGGTTCTTCTCGCGAGGAATATGAATTATTTCATAAGTCTTCAGTTTTGCGAGCAGGATGAGGACACGAGACTTGTATAAGGCCATCCTTTCTTCTTTGGCCTCGAATTCACCAAGAACTTGGTTGACAATGAGCAGGGAGTCACTATGAATTAATAGATTCTGAATTGCAAGGACAATGGCCAGTTCGAGGCCAACGATCAGGGCCTCATATTCTGCTTCATTATTTGAGACGCGAGAATCGAAACGCAGAGCATAATGGAAATGCGACCCGTCAGGAGCCACTAAAATCAGGCCAGCTCCGCTGCCAGTGGCCCGCGACGACCCGTCCACGAAGAGTGACCAAGGAGGCTGGTCGCTGGTCATGGTATTATCATCGGAAGAGTATGTGAATTCGGCGATAAAGTCAGCCATGGCCTGGCCCTTGACTGCGGTCCTAGGACAGAATGAGATATCGTGCTCGCTGATCTCGACCGCCCATTTAGTTAAGCGTCCGGAAGCCTCAGGTTTTTGAAGGACTTGCCGTAGTGGATGATTTGTTGGTACTAGAATAGCGTGGGCTTGAAAGTATGGTCGCAGTTTTCGAGCTGCCATGACTAAGGCTAGGGCCAGCTTTTCCATGTCAGAATACCTAGTTTCTCCATCAACCATTGCTCGACTGATATAATAAACGGGCCTTTGCACCCCGGAATCCTCTCTTACCAAAGCGGCGCTAACGGCCGTAGTGGACACAGAGAGATAAAGAATGAGTTGCTCATGTGCTACAGGTTTAGATAAAATGGGGGGTGTGCTCATGTATAGCTTCAATTGTTGAAAGGCTTCCTCACACTGTGGTGTCCATTTCCAATCAGACTTGGCCATTACACGAAGGAGTTTGAAGAATGGTAAGCACTTGTCAAATGCTCGTGAGATGAACCTATTCAACGATGCGATGCGACCAGCCAGATGCTAGACGTCCTTCAGAGTAGTGGGGATTTCATCTCTACCAATGCTTTTATCTTTTCAGGATTTACCTCAATTCCACGCTGGCCGACCATGAACCCAAGAAATTTTCCTGCAGATACTCCGAACGCACATTTCTCTAGGTTCAATTTCATTTGATACCTCCTCATTAGGTCGAAGGCTTCTCGAAGATCAGAAATATGATAATCTTCTACGGTGCTTTTCACGAGCATGTCATCAACATAAACTTCCATATTCCTACCGATTTGAGCAGCGAATATTTTTTTGACAAGACGTTGATAAGTGGCCCCTGCATTTTTAAGACCGAACGGCATTACCTGGTAGCAATATAATCCCCGATCTGTGATGAAGGCGGTATGCTGGCTATCAGGTGGATACATCATGATCTGGTTGTAACCAGAATAAGCATCCATAAAACTGAGCAGAGCGTGTCCAGCTGTTGAATCGACCAACTGGTCGATCCTCGGTGTCGGGAAGCTATCTTTGGGACATGCTTTGTTCAAATCTGAATAGTCGACGCACATTCTCCATTTGCCATTTGCTTTCCAGATGAGAACTACGTTCGCGACCCACTGTGGGTAATCAACTTTTTTGATGAAATTGACCGTGAGTAGCTTCTCGACTTCAGCTTTGATCGCCATTTGCCTTTCTGCAGTGAAGGCACGTCAACGCTGGTGTACGGGTTTATGCTTCGGGTCGATATTGAGACGATGTGCGATGACATTGGGGTCGATGCCTGGCATATCTTTATGAGACCAAGCGAACACGTCCTGGTATTCGATGAGAAAACGGACCAAATCTTCACGATGGACACTGGTTAAAGAGGATCCAATGTATACGACCTTGGACGGGTCGTCTTTGGTTAAGTGAATCGCTACTGTTTCTTCCCCAGGAGTTCCTGATTGAAGGGCGTTTTCTCTCGGATCTAACGAGGCGTGTGTTGAAGAGTTGGGTGAATCTTGTACTATCACCATAACGGGTGTCGCTTGGTCTTTCTTTCGATCTTGTAGGGCTATCTCATAGCAAGACCGAGCCTCCTTTTGATTTCCTCGCACAACCCCAACACCATTTGGGGTAGGGAACTTGACGCATAAATAGGATGGGTGTAAGGCTGCCCCAACCTTATTAAGCGACGGCCGCCCCAAAATGGCGTTATATGCTGATTTACGATCCACCACGAGGAAGTTTACGAAGATGGTAGTCTTCGCTGGACTTTCTCCAAAAGTAACCAGGAGATCAATGCTTCCTTCAGGTATTACCACCTCACCTCCGAAGCCGATGAGAGGGGTTGAAACTGGCTTGAGTAGGCTTCTGGCAAGTGCCATTTTGTTGAAAGCCTCGAGATACAGAATATCGGCTGAGCTACCTGTATCCACCATAATTCGATGAGTCAGATAATTTGATACCTTTAATGCGACTACGATGGAGTCTTCATGAGGGAAGTGAATTCCTTCTGCATCTTCGAGGGAGAAGGAAATTGGAAGATGGCTGGCTTTTGACGTGCTGGATGCCTGTTCCAGCCAATAAATATGCTGGGGTTCTTTAGACGCCTTCCGAGTGTATGCTTTCCTTGAAGCTTGGGAATCGCCCCCGCAAGCTGGTCCTCCGACGATGGTGCGGATTTCTCCAGTTGGCTCAGCGTCCTCTTGGGCAGTATGATGATGAGGCGGTTCCTTTTGGCGTGGTGAGGCTTTCGCTCTTTCTGGTGATCGATTTTTACGAGCGACATAATCCTGGAGATGGCCCTTTCGAATAAGGGCTTCAATATGATCTCGTAGAGAGATGCAGTCCTGGGTTCTATGCCCGTGATCTTTGTGAAAGTAACAGAACTTGCTCTTGTCTCTCTTCTCAGGATCAGTTTTGATCTTTGCAGGCCACTTTACATATGGTTTGTGTTTAATCTCCATTAAAACCTTTTCATGAGACCGATTGAGAGGAGTGTAGTTATGATATTTATCAGAATAAGGCTTCTTGGGAGAACGGTCGCGTTGATCACGACGATATTTTTTATCTGCAGAAGAGGTTCCCTCTGGCTTGCGTTTCTTACCCTGTACTCCATGGAGTGTCAATGCGACTTCTTCTGCATTGATATATTTCTGAGCTTTGGCTTGGAATTCTGCCATAGTTTTCGGTGGGCTCTTATCTAAGGCAAACCTGAATTTCTCGCTCGTTATTCCGGCTATGAGGGCTATGAGACCTTTTTCTTCAGTATAACCTTCAGTTTGAACGGCTTCGGCAGTGAACCATACTGTGAACTCCTTTATTGTCTCCCCATGCTGCTGTTTCAAATCCATGAGATGGGAGGCTGGCTTCTTAATGCGAATGCTTCCCATGAATTGAGAAAGGAATATCTCCGATAACTGTGAAAAGGAGCTGATGGAATGAGGCTTTAGTCCCCGGAACCACGTACGAGCTGCTTCCTTCAATGTTAGGGAAAAAGCCCTACACATGATTTCTGAACCATGTCCCTCCAACTCCATAAGAGACCTATATGTTTCCAGGTGTTCAAGAGGATCACCAATACCTGTATACGGGGTGATAACAGGCGTTCGATACTTTCTCGGTAACGGTGCCTCCATAACCTCGCTGGTAAAGGGGGACTCGGATTGATGTGTCGCCGCCATGACGGCAGATGGCCGATTTGCCTGATATCGCTGTTCCATGACGTCAAAACGATCATGGATTCTCTTGAGATCTCCTTCCCATGGTAAGGTATAGCCTGATGTTTCGGCGGTGGAGCCCTGAGGTTGAGGTTGTCGAGATGAACTAAAATGTATAGAATGTGGAGACGGCACAGGAGATGGTTGCCAAGTGGTGTCCGGTTTGATGATGGATGGTGTGGCGGGACCTGTGGTTCGTCCATAGAATGTCTGGAAGCCACTGGTATGGGTTACGGTGGTAACCCTTCGGAGGGTTGTCTCTGCGGTTCGGGGAAATACTGATTAAGCCGATTCGACAGGGCCTGAACTCCGGCATTTAGAGTTAGAAGAGTAGTTCCGAGGAAACGCAGAACGTCGTCTTGATTTCCAGAGGCCTCCAATAATGGATTCGCTGACGGCATATTTGGGGCTCCTTGAGGGATATTCGTCGAAGTGGGGAGAGGGACAGGTACGGATTCCGTCTCATCGGGCGGAGGTGGTGCCTGCCTTGAAGTCGAAGGATGAACAGACTTTTTAGGAGGCATATCAAAAGGATTTTGATCAGTGGTTAGAACGACTGACTTTGACGATTAAGTCGTTCCCACAGACGGCGCCAAACTGTTAACGTTAGATTTTGTAACAGGATCCTCCGGTCGTTCACCTTCTCTCCAACAGAGATTTCCTCCGCCGGACCTGTAAGAAGACAGAAAGCAACTAAGGGTGGCTGGTGTCCAGCCGTTAGCCCTCCGATGCTTAAGTCAGCCAAAGCAAGAAGGAAAATAACCAGGCAAAAGAAGGCTAGAGATTGAATATCGTGTACCTGTATCTTAATGGAGTCTTCTCCTTATATAGATCAGAAATGATCCAATCTGTTATGTAAAATATCGAGATCCCTGATTTCGTGGGATAAGATCTTATCCTCTTATAGAAGGGAAATCTGATCCAATGACTCGTCCGATCGCTTCGTTCCTTGATAGCGATCCCTTGAGACTCGGAACCACTGAAGAAGATAAGCCCCAATCTCGGCCTGTGCGGGCTGCTGGTACTGAGGGCTAAGAGATGTCATCACAGAAAAAACTGTTCGCGTGTTGGAAGATGGTCGCGAGTCCAAGTGCCCGCTCATTTAGATACGATACCTTTCAATGACTTGTGAGAAGGTATGCTCGCAGGGAAAATACAACTTCTCGAAGCTTTGGTAATCGAGCATCGTTTTTCCTAATATGCGAGTCGCGAACAGACGATCTCGATAGTCGGATAGACATACTCGCGGGGTCGGTGCATCATCAGAATATACGAGTCACGAACAGACGTTCTCGATAGTCGGATAGACGTGCTCGCGGGGTCGGCGCATCATCAGAATATACGAGTCGCGAACAGACGTTCTCGATAGTCGATAGACATGCTCGCGGGGTCGGCGCATTATCAGAATATACGAGTCACGAACAGACGTTCTCAATAGTCGGATAGACGTGCTCGCGGGTCTATCGCCAGCAGATGATCTTCGCTATTTTTTACTATAACAATGGATTGGCCCATATATTATCAAAGAAATTTTTCCTCATGGGGCTGTTGAGATTGAAAATGCAGCAAATGGTAACTGTTTTAAAGTTAATGGACAACGCCTTAAACCATTTGTTGAGAAATTTGATTCAGAGGACATGTCCATCACTCTGAATGATCCTGTCTATCAGGATGATTGATCTCCTAGTCTGATGGAGGTATAGCATAGGTGAGTTTTCTTTAGTTTTACTGTTTTAGTAGGTTTTAGTTGTTGGGTTGGCGACTTCCATGATTACTCTCTCAGGTACTATTGATTCTCACTCTCTCATAGTTTACCATTGCTCTCATGTCCATGCTAATTGCATATCTTTTACATTGAGGACAATGCAAGATTTGGTTGGGGGGTGAGATGAGATTCTTCATCTAGCATATTGCAACATTTCGAGCTTCACATATGCGCAAAATCTTTTCGAATTTTCTAAACATCTCAAAACTCTTTTAGAAAATCTTGTTTCTATACATTTGAGATGCTATGAGTATAAGAAGAGGAGATACGAAGTGTGTGATGTTGTAGGTCTTGAATTTTTCCCAACATAATGGTTTTATATGTTAGTTCCCCTATTGTTGTGATTAATAGAAAATTTGAACACCTTTACACCAAGTTCACATTACACGATTTTCATGAGTTGATAGGTTTATGTGATTTGTGGATTAGCTAGACTTTGGTTTAAAGGTATTGAGAAACCAAGCCGGGGTATTTTGTCCATCCTTGTCCATGGGAAAATAATGACAGATATGGATTTTTAAAAATCCTATCTAATTTAAAAGAAAAAGGAAAGAAAGGATGAAATCGGGAAGGAAAGAAAAATGGTGGAAAATTCCGAAAAGGGCTACCTATTACCAACCGGGGGATGGTTGAACCGTAACCAAAGCCGGAAATGGGACGTAGTGTGAAAGCCGTCAGAAGGACGGTAAGGCAAATTCCTGTCATAGGCTTGTTGTTGTTCTGTGCACCTTAAAATCCTTGGTTTACTTAATCTATGAAGAAGATGATTCCAGGAACTCATGAGATGAACTTTCACTATGCACACTAGGTTGAAATTGTTCGAGTTCTTCTATTTATCAATCAATCAGCGGGAATTTCATGTAGACACCTTTTATGTTTTGAGAGTCCAAGGTTTCAGCTTCTATCACCTAATTTTCCAAATTTTATACTTATACACCTTGGAATGGATAGAATCATGGGTTCTGAAGGAGAGTTGGGTTTGGAGGTTTGAAATTGTTTCACACATGTTTTGCTTGGGACTAGCAAAAAGCTGGTTGGGGGATGTGTTGAACCTCCAATTTATACACTGCATTGCCCATTTCATGACATGGTTTGCATGATTTTCATGATTTAAAGGCCCATCTAACACATGTTTTATGATTATAGGGGATGAGAGCGGACTTCATTTAGTTAGGGATTAAAAGAAAGCTTTTAGAACCATTGGATGAAGGATGAAAGAGGACCAAAGAAAGAAGAAAGCAAGGAGAAGAGAAAGAAGGATGAAAGAGGACAAAAGAAAGAAAGAAGAACAAGTTGAAGAGGGCCGACCGGTCTTGACTGGTCGGCCACACATGCTGATCAAAGAAAAGAAAGGCCGACCGGTCTTGACCGGTTGGCCATGCACACTGGATGGTTAAAAAACTAGTCCGACCGGTCTTGACCAGTCGGCTAGGCTCACTGACTGCTGTTAAAACGAGTCCGACCGGTCTAGACCAGTTGGCTGCACTCCCTGGACTGTTTAAAAGGCTAGTCCAACCGGTTTAGACCGGTCGGCTCTGCGTAAACTGAGTCCTTTCTAAATCGGGACTCCGAAAACTGCTGCGCACTGCGTAACCTTTCGCAGATTCTGGATGTTTCCGACGCAAGGGAGGTTTCTTACTATAAAAGGACACCTAGGGGCTCTTCCTAGGGCATCAAAGAAGCTAAGGAACGTGGTTCTAAGGAGAGGAAGCTGTCGTGGAGCGTCTGCAACTCTCCTATTTATGGTTTTTCTAGTTTTATGCTTTCATTAAGAGTTTTTAGTTGTAGCATGAATATGCTCGGCTAGAACCTCTCAGCTAAGGCTGAGAGGTGAAGCTTGTAGCTAATTCGATGTTGGATTCAATTTAATTCAAGTACTTTCTTATTCAAGTTTGGATTTTTCTCATGTTCTAGTTTCCAAAAGTGGTAGTTTGAGATGTTTTATGAGAGTTCATGTGCTCCGGACATGAATTCCTTGCAATTCTCTGAGATTATCATATAATGCTTGTTTAGATTCGAATTATAGTAACCCTTGAGCAGGCCATAGTCCATAGGCATGGCTGTTACTCCGCAGGCTATGGTTTTGAATTCTATATTGATTGAATGGACTAGAAATTGGAAGTTCAACTTGATTTGGATTGAATGTGTGTGAATGCTTTATTTTCCAACTAGATGAGAGATAGGACTTCAAATCTAGTTGTGTTTTATACTTAGATTGATTGAATTGACATGGGATTGCTACAAGTGGATCCTTGAATGCCTTAGTACTTTATATCACCGATTTTCTATTAAGTTACTGTTTTAGTTAAATACTCAATTGAATCTGATTTTCTTCCAAAAACTGAGTTGCTGGAGTGGTTTGGAAGTTGTTTCTATTTCCCTGTGGATCGACCTCGGTCTTACCGAGATTTATTACTACATCGCAGCCTTACACTTGAGGCAAGCGAACAATGGGATATGCATTTAACTTTCCTAAATGATGGCTGAGTCCATAAGAAACTCAAAACTTGGTCTCTATGTAATGCCCCCAAAATTCGACACTCGAGTATATAACTCAAATTTCGAAATCAAGGGTGTTATGAATGAATCCTTCACAATCACAACTGAAACTTTTATCCTTTCCATTCACAAGGTACCAAATATATGGAATAAAAATAAACCAACTTTGAAAATTAAATTAAAATCAACGAGTCTATGAAATTGTTCCAAACTGTCTAAACTAATGGCCGTCTAATGGACCTTATTACATCAATGCTTTCAAACCAAAAATCAAATAACTAATTCAAATAAAAATCTTCTAGAGTATTTCCTCATCTGGAACCGCTTCCTCGAAGTCTTCTAAATCGTCACCTGTCACTATGGTTAATCGCATAACACTGTGTCAGCTATAAAAGCCGGTGAGCATTCTCATATAGTTTAGCACATGTAATTCGACATAGAAAATTACTTAACCATTAAAGTACAAATCATTACAATTCCAACAATTATTTCATTACCAAAACTCTCTTGAACATGCACGTGATGCATGGGATGCAAGTATGCTTCAACAATCTCGGTACGGTTATCAGTAGAACATCCAGGGCCAGTTTATAGTCGGGCCTACACTTTCACAATTACAGAGTTGGTCTCTTGTACACACCAGGGAACTCACCCAACCTGCTAAAATCATCTGATATCCACCGGGTACGCTAGTATGGTATCTTGCACACACCCGGGAGCTCAACCAACCCGTCCACAATCGATGGACTATCAGAAGGGTATATTGCACACACAGGGCGCTCAACCAGGGACTGTTGCACACACTTGGGTGCTCACCCAAACAATCATCAATGGGCCTATTGCACACACCAGGGTGCTCACCCTACGGTAACAACTGGAGTTCTCAAATCGTGCTATGCATGAACCAAATCAATACTCCATAACATCTTTCCAAGATAATTCAAAAATAAGCTCACACATGTACAACCTTAATGGGTATCAAATTCATATGATTTATCAAAATCACTGTAAAACCACCCTTCAAAATCCAACTTTCAAATAGAATGTAATATAACAAAATTTCAGCCCATCAAGGCACCAATTACAATCATGCAAATCCATAAATTCATGAAACTATATAAATTTCCAACAATTGTTTAAAACAAAACCAAACAAAGATTGTAACTTTCGCATGACGATTAACCAATCTAAAATATAATATAAAATCCAAAACCAATTTCAACTAAAAAGAAATTGTGAATACAATGGAAAAACGATATGAGATTAAACTCACAGTTTCAATCTTTCTTTCTTCTTTCCTTCTTCTTTCTTCTTCTTCTTCTTTTTCTTTCTTCTTCTTCTCTCCTTGCTGCTGGGATATTGCCCCAGAAATCTCTCTCTCTCTCTCTCTACAAAGCCTCCCTCTCTCTCTACTCGTACTCACTCTCTCTCTCTTTCTCTTTCTCTTTCTCTCTCTACCCGCTCTTCTCTCTCTCTCTACGTTTCTCTTCTAGGAAACGACACCTAGGGGGGTCTTATACACCACCCTAGATGAGATTGGACGGTCTAAGATGGGCTTGCATGGCCTGAGTTCGCGGTACTACAACCGAACCGAAGGTGGTAGAGTTTGAGTTGGAGAAGGCTTCCGTTTTCGTTTCTTGTAGACAAAACCCCAAGTGAGACGTTGGAAACCTAGGTGGGGTCCACACGAACCCCCTAAAGAAGTTTGGTCCGTCCATGCAGAGCAACGGACCGGATCTTGGGATCTTTTGGTTTGGACGGTGATTTGGAAAAGCCTGGATTGGCGACCGTTATGAAAGAAACTCAAGGGGACCCCATACGTGGGTTAAAGGAAAAGAATGGGCGGTTCAGATCTTAGATGTGGGGCCCACACACGGACGGAGTGGATGGTGCGGACGGACAGCGTCCGTTCGCTGTTGCAGCGTCCAGCGAAGAAGACGCTCGGTCTTCTTGAATACGGGGTCAACGCACGTTGACCGAGAGGATGACGTGCACGTTGTGCACGTGGGTTCCACCGTGATGTATGTGACAAATCTACTCCGCTCATTAGTTAGGCCAGGGAGTTTTAGGGTGTGACACCAAAAATGAGGCAGATCCGATGTTTAGGTGGGCCGCTTCATGCAAAAGATGGGTAAGTAAACTTACGTTAAAACTTACACTAACGTAAGTAACGATTCAACCATATATATATTTAAGGTAATTCCAAGTTTACCCTTTTCTTTGTTTTTGAGTTCAACCACCTGTAGCGGTCCCGTTTACCATCAGTTTTCGGTGAAACTTCACCAAGGCCTGTCATTTTCTGCGCTCTTTATACAGGTTAATTTTGGGCGTTGATCTCTTACAGATAACCAAGATGCACTTTTAGTGGTCCATTACACTAGGTGATCCAAAGTGACATTTATACATATCTAATAGAAAATTTAACCGGTAGTCTTGGTATATATCCTATGATCTTCGAAATGATCGGTTCGGTTTGTTATTTGGGTGGCCCAATCAGCAGATACGAATTCGATGGATGGTTATATGAAGGGCCAATTTTTTTCTAATTAGATGTTTATGTTCTTAAACACAAGTATGACTTATTGTACGGTCAGTTTCTCAAACTGATATTCCTAATATGGTCTTTGGGTGGCCTATTGGTGAGACCTATACACCCTTAGACTTTAATGACTTGTCTACTCATGAAATTTCATCAGATCATAGTTTTGACGGTAGGTTAAGCATGTCAATGTATGATAAACAAGATGAACGGATCAGAATGTTAAATTGATTTGTGTATGAGCAGCTATGGGGATCAAGGGTTTAGTTTACCATGATCGGCTTGTCCAAATTTGAAGTGTACGCGAACCTTACAGTATGATAATTAATTGAACAGTTGGTTTGATAACTAAGGAATTGATGGTCATCTGGAAATAAAATGATATACATGTATTGCTGAACTAACGTATGTACATACCATTATGACTACCGCACCAAATAGGGTACACTATGCTGAACTCAAATATCATAATCCTTGATGACTTAGTCACTTGCTCGATCTATCTGGGGCTCTTCCTGAATACTCCATCTATTGTACAACTATCATTTATAGTGGAATCTTTGTCGCTTTATGCCGTGGTTTTTTCCTGTAAGGGTTTTCATATAAAAATCTATGTGTTGTTTGTGGTGTATTTTACTCTTGTTTATGCTCTTTTAATGCTTTATTTAATTTATCTATGATGCATACATACATTTACTTTTACCTTTTAATCAAGGGTAATCATCCATTGATGTAATTAAGGGCTCGTGACTAGTATTACAACCTGGAATGTAAAAGATCTCGAAATCTCTAGAATAAAATTCACCTTGCGATGCTTTCTCGTGTGTACTTTATGAATGCCTGTGATTGTCTATGGATGTCTCTATTACTCAAAACCCCAAAACAACAAACACAAGAAAACTGCCCTGCACATTTTGTAGTTTTAACAAACTGATAACTCTGCTAGGGATAGAACCATACAAAAATCTTTGGTTATCTCTGAGTAAAGAAACGTTCTAAGATAAATCATTTGCAGACAAGAATGTTTGCATAAGAAAGTTACCACAAGGAGAAATGTTCGTCGCCTTCCCGGTCGTCAAACTGGCTACTTTGAACGAGAACACTCTTCCCTTCATCTTCAAGGCAAAAGAATTTGAAATCAGTTTATTGAAAGTTTTCCTAAACTGTTTCCAAAAGGTATGTCTAAAATATTTCAAAAGAAAACATAACATGAATTTCTCATACCATACATTTAATTTATCATATGCGTTTCGTTTCTTGTCAAACTGCATCACGATCGATAAGATCGCCTGTTCTTTTCCTTTTGAAGTTGCAAGATGTCCTAATGCTTGTGTGGCTTTGCAGACAATCCTAGAGAAAGAACCTTACCAAAAGAACTAACTACTAAAATAAGAGAAATGGCAGTAACTATGATTTTCCTGAAAACAAGGGGGATTTTACTTTCCCCACCTTGCCGCATCTAAGTCAGTGATTACTGAATCCAGCTGGCAGATTTTGCAAAAGCGTAAGTAGCCGAAGAAGACTAAGAGTCTGAAAGGTAAAAGTGCTTGCAAGCAGGTGAACACAGCAAGGCCGCACTCCGACATTAGAAAGCAACGACGGATCAGCTGTACCGACGAAACGATATTACAGAAAATGCAGGGGTTCATCCTATCCACCAATGAATTTCCAGCCTGCCAAAAGCAATCAGACAGACTAAGGAGCAGCCAGAATACATTCTTCTGAAGATCATCGCAAAATCAGTAAAGGTATCCATCAGCAAGGCAATTGTGATAGAACTAAGGCCACAATTGGTGCAAGTTACTATGATTCAGGTTGCTGAAGAAGAACAACTGGCTGATCAAAACGTTAAGCTGCTTCTAAACCAAGAGCAGATAGACGAAAGAGTCCAAGTTTAGGAGGACACAGCCAGAGAAGTAAGAGAGATGAAGGAAGTTTTGCTGGCTTTAGTTGCCCAGGGGGAAACCAGAGGTACAGCCATCCCCATTGGACGATCACTAGAAGAATCACAGAGGGCAACGAAAGAGCCAATAGCCACGGAACCACAAGCCCGACCGAGAAACGTTGTGTTCGAATGTGTATCAACACAATCGTCCCATGTCACAAGAGAGGAATTATCCCAAACAGTCTCAAACTTGATGCATCAGGAGAGGGAGAAGGAGAGAGGAAAATATGTCTATCGGGTACCGTACCCGTCTGAAGTTGACGAAATCTCATTCCCTAACAACTTTAAGCACCCGAATTTTCCACAATTCGATGGCAGAGGGTCGCCTGAGGAGCATATGACCCAATTCATGACAATGCTAGGGAACTTGTGTGCAGTACCTCAGTACTGCTTCAGATTGTTCGATTCGATGCTCACGGGAAAGGCATTTCAATGATACATGTCATTACCTACAGGGCTGTCAAGACTTGGGATCAAATGTAAGAACTATTCATTTCTAAGTTTTTCTCTACTGAGCGAGAAGTTTCGGTGACTGATTTAGCCTTGGTTCGTCAAAGGCAAGGAGAGTCAGTCGAGAAGTTTATCAACAAATGGAGTACTATAGTAACACAATGTCGAGAGTTACCCAATGAAACCGAGCAAGTCAAGATGTGCATGTAGGCCATGGATGCAATGATCTCGTTTGGTTTACCCAGGCATAGTTTCTCAACGTTCCGGGACCTAACGACAAAAGCCCATATGGTGGAAGGAGCTGCGCTGAGAGCGCAATTCAGAGATGAAAGACCGAGATGTGAGATTGGAAGGACGGCTGCGTCAAATTACATTGACAAAAGCAAGGCCTCGAAAGATCGGAAACGCCTGCATCCAGAACACAAGATTAAAGGCAACTCAACAAAAACTCAGGCCAAAGACAGAGGCATGAGGACCGAGAAAGATGATGATCGTCGGATGGGGCAGAGTAAATAGGCGTTATTCGTTTAACCTGAAAGATCTCGTTCTAATAATGGAGCAACTGGTCAAAGAAGGGGAGCTGCAATTGCCAGAACCGATCTGACCAGATGAAGTAGGGCAAGTGGAAGCCCCCAATTATTGTAAGTATCATCGGATCCTGAGACATGAGATAGAAGAATGCCTCATCTCGAAAGGGAAAGTATAGAGACTAATCAACCAGGGAACTATTAAGCTAAAGATAGAAGAGACTAGTCAGGGTATGTCAGCTGTAGTGTCGATAACGCCCACGATACCACCAATTCACAATGAAAGACCAGGACAAGTCACGATGGTGCAGACCATTAAAGAAAGAGAATTGGCAGGATAAGACGTCGAATTGTTAACAATCCGAGAGCAGATAGAGAATTGGTCCAAGCCTACGGAGAGTTATCCAGACAGATGGGAGAAGTCCAGGAGGCTTTAGCCACCTTGATCTCGCAAAATGCAGCCCTTAGTATCTATAGTGAGACAGCAGGCCCATCCCGAATAAATAAATGCGTGTATTCTAGATTTGGACTCCATGATCCCATACGAGCTGCTAAGCAGCATCTCTTTCATCCTTCGTAACTCGGTTGTAGAGGTTCACATGGTAGAGCAGTTCATTTTGAAGACATGGTCCCAAGTGAAAAAGTCGAGACATGAAACTGGAAAGAGGACATGGGTTGATGTAAGAAAGGACCTTAGGAGCCGAAAGCGACTGAATTCAGGGCATGAGGCAAAAATCAGAGTAACGAAGACACAAGACAAGGGCAAAGAGCCTTAAAGGTCACAATACATAACAATTAGTAAGCGAGATAGAAAGAATGGACTATATACATTTGACGTCGAGGAATTTATCCCAATTATGGAGCAGTTGATTGAAAAAGGAGAATTGCGGCTCCCAGAACCTTTTCGGCCAACTGAAGTGGGGTGCATGAATGACCTCAACTACTACGAATATCACAGATGCATAGGCCACAAAACCAAGCAATGTTTCGTCCTGAAGGGAAAGGTACAAAGGATAATAAATCAAGGCATTGTCAGTATGAAGATTGAAGAGTCCGAGAGAGCCCCGGCCAGTACGGTTCCAATAGATATCACCTAGAAAAACCATTATCTCGAAGACTCCGTTTCCTGAACTTGAATAGTCATAAATGCCTATGAGCAGTTCTGACAGATTATAAAGTAGACAGGGGTGCACTTATGTTCATTCATGCATCTATTTCGTATATACACTACATTTTCTACTCATTCACACACCCACTCATATCACACCGATACACATATGCATATAAAATGTTTGTATAGCTTCTCTTGATGACAGTTACCATGGTCAATGGATGCCAAAAATATCGACTCTACAAATCACTAGCCAACTCTATAAAATGTTTGAGAGTCACTAGTTTGGTGCTCGTGAAGGCGCCGAACATTTCTCCTTGCGGTAACCTTTCTCATGTATTTTTCATTGTCTGCAAATGATTTATCTTAGCATGTTTCTTTACTTAGATGTAACCAGAGATTCTGGTATGTTCGATCCCCAGCATAGTCACCAGTTTGTTAAAACTAGAAAATGCACAAGCAGTCTTCTTGTGTTTCAATTATGGGGGTTCGGAGTAATAGAAACATTCATAGACAATCATAAGCATTCATAAAATACACAAGAGAAGGTATCGCAAGGAGAATTTTATTCCAGAGATTTCGAGATCTTTTACATTTTAGGCTATGATACTGGTCACGAGCCTTTAATTACATCAATGGTTGATCACCCTTGATTAAAAGACAAAAGAAAATATATGCATGCATCATAGATAAATTAAATAAAGTATTAAAAGAGCATAAACGTGAGTAAAACACACTACAAACAACACAGAAATTGTTACATGGAAACCCTTACAGGATAAAACCACGGCACAAAGCGGCAAAAGTTCCACTATGAATGATAGTTGTACAATAGATGGAGTGTTCAGGAAGAGGCCCGGATAGATCGAGCAGATGACTAAGTCATCAGGGATTACGATCTTTGAGTTCAAGGTTATAGAGACCAAGTTTCGAGTTTCAGTGCCAGTGACCATTGTTGTGGATGGGTGACCGTAGGAAGACACACCGCAACTACCTGAGCTGCTCAATTGATGGACCCCCTTTGGATGGGCAGTACATCAACTGGTTTCACCGATAGTAGTTTATAATAAGTGTTTCGAATGTTTTGAAGCTCTTTGATTACGATTTTTGATGATAACTATAGTCCCTTTGATTTAATTTCAGGCCTCAATCCGGGATGAATAGAGTTCATGTAGTGGATATGAGGAGTATAAAGTAAATATGCTTGATTTGTATTGCATGTTCGAGAAAGGATTGCACTAAGCTTGATGTTTAATGCATCGAGTGAATTATATACTTGATTCGATGAATCCGCTTTATTTATATCCTTAATTTAACCACATTATTGTTATTGATTTATGCTTCGAGAGATTGGATCACTCGAATGGGCTATGTCGAGCTATATTTCTTTTAGAGTTCAAGCTCGATGAGCTAGATTACACATTTCTGGGCCTGAAAATGGCAAAGTATCGGGGTTGATATATGCCTATTTATGCCGACAATTGATAAACGGTGGGGATCAGTGTCCCATAAGTGCTTAATTTAGTTGCCTTAAGATGAGAGGATGTTAAATCTGGCTTGGCGTTGTGTGATCGCGCTTAATTCCACTTGGCGTCAGTTAATCTTTGGGCCGTCAGGGCATTTTTCAGGGCCGAAAATGACTGAGTACTAAGTATGTTTATCGCTTGATCATGCTGTTTAGTGATTAATAATGATGATTAATTAAAAAAATGAATGATAATGCATGAGGCAGGGAACATTATCAAGCTGTAGATCCATTTTTGTACGAATTTGCACTAAAACGATGTTCTGGTCATTTCGTTGCCTGAAAATTCTAAGTAAAAATCTGGACTTTTTATATATCCACACATCGACCATAAAATATCATGAATATTTTACCGTTCTTTGGTGTTTTAGCCTAATTAGGGTATTTAAGATTTTTTGGACGGTTTAGATTAAAAGAAAACTCCTCTATTTAAAAGACGAACTTTTTGGGGAGTGCCAAAAAGTTGCAATTTGTACTTCGGATGGAAAATCAAAATCTTCATTGTTGAGAATTTATTTCTTTCATATTTTTTATTGAATCTAAATATGGGGTATTTTCTTATTTACATAAATAACTTAAAGTAAATGGAAACATAAATTAAAATATGAAATGGAAATATGAATTAAAATATGACATAAATTAAACATTTTATGTAAATAAGGTGTGTAGTGTAGTGCATGTGTGAAGCTATGCAGTGTAGTGCAGTGCAGAGAGATGTGCAGTGCAGTTTTCAGAGTTTTAAAAATGGCTATGTGTTGGACATTTTGAAGAAAATCAGGGATTAGATGTCTTTAACATCGACTGTTGGAAAATTCGGTCTGGGGGATGGATAGAGCATGTCCACACGTGTCTAGGAGGCATACTATGTTGGAGAGACGGGACCCACCCAAAGCGGGCCACACCACAGACATCTTAGGCTCCCAAAGGACTCCTGGGCGCATATGGCAGGGTAGTGGGCGCATGTGGTATGGCACATGCTCCCGAACCAGGCTAGTGGGCGCATATTCTAAAAGTGGAGAAAGAGAGAGGGAAGTTTTCCCAGCTCCTCTTGGTGGGCGCATGTGGCCTTACCACTTAGCCTAATTTTCATGTTTTTTTGCCAGAAAAAGAGTGGGCGCATGTCCCTCTGTAACTTAGTCAATTTTCAGGGTTTCAGGCCATAAGGTAGTGGACACATGTCCCTCTGAAAAGTGGAGAAAGTCCACTACTTAGAATGTTTTTCGGATTTTCCAACCAAGAAGAGGTGGGCGCATGTCCCTCTGCAAAGTGGAAAAAATCCACTACTTAGTGTTGAGCTCTGAATTGTGCATATTCTAACCTCAATTCATCACATATTATGCATGGTTTTGCATGTTTAAAAGACTACTTTAATGCATGATTTGTGATTGTAGGAACGAGATGGAGATTTCACTGATTCAAGGCTAAAAAGAGTATTTTACATACATTGAAGATCAAGGAACCAAGTGCAAAAGGATCGAAGAAAGAAGCAAGGGAGAAAAGGAAGAAAGAAGGACGAAGTGCAACAAAGAGCACTGAAGACTGGTTGTTAGAGCGGTCGGCCAAAGCACATGACCAGTCGTCCGACCGGTCGGCACTTCAACAAAGACCCAACCATGCTGCAGAATTCACTGGATCAAGACAGACCAGTCATCAGACCGATCGACTATCACTTAGACCGGTCGTCCGACCGGTCGAGCACTCAACAGAGAAGGGGTGAAAATTCCAAAAGCTTGCTAAACATAATTTGACGATTTGCGACCGGTCGTCTAACTGGTCGTCCATGTCTTCAGACCGGTCATCTGACTGGTCAGCAGCGTAACAGAGCTTTTTTTTAAGCTTCAAAATTTGTTGCGCAAAGCGCTATTTTTGCAGGATTTCTCGAAGGTTCTTCACAATTGGAGTCCGAAACTTATAAAAGGACCTCTCCTCTTCATACCCAAGAATGTTAGGACGTGGAGAACAACAAGGAGGCATGGGAGACGAATTCTACTTCAAGTTTTCATAGTTTTTCTTCTAGTTTTTATGTTTTCTGAGTTTTTAGTTCAAGGATGTTAGAGATGAACTAAAACCTCTTAGCTAGGGCTAAGAGGTGAACCTTTTAATTCATTTTTTAATGCATTGATATAATCTAGGTTTCCTTTTTATGTTTTAATTGAAGAATTTAGTTTAATTTGAGTTTGAATCAAGTACTAGTTCAGTTTTACTTTGATCTCTTGATGACTCCGGGCTCATGTGATTCTTAGTGATTCTAAACTTAGTAGCTTATCCTTTGGCCATTGTTTATGCTTATGTAGTTCATTGATCTATCATCGACTCCTGACATGGTAGACCCTTTCATTGCCTTGTGTACAATGGCATGATCTTCATGTGGGAACTCATTCCAACTAAAGTTCTTATCTTTTGTTATAATTTAAGATAGCTATTTGCTGATTGATTTTGATTTAATTAGAGTTCTAATCATTAGTCGTAATCAAGTCTAGTGACAGGATTTGATGAAAGCTGTGGTTATGAATCTCAACTAGATTGGAAAGAGGCTTGGCTTATACAATTGAGTGTGCCCAAGGCCTGAGCATTGTTGTGGGAATCGAATCAATGAACAAGCAACTGTCTTAGATAATTGTTGATTGGACCGCTCTATATTCCGATCGGATAGAGATATAAATTCGATTTCGATTGTGTAGTGAGAGACCTAGTTGTGTTAATGCATTAAAAACTATCAAAAGTGGATCCTTGGCACTCTAGTGCCTTTTTAGATTGTTATTACCTCTCATAATCACAATTTTTCAGCTTTAGTTTTTAATAGAACCTTAATTATAAGTTGTTTTAGATAAATTTTGAGAATACCCATGCATAAATCTCTGTGGGAACGATACTCGGTCTTTTCGAATTATTACTACTTCGCAACCTATACTTGGGGAGTGAACAAGTTTTTGGCGCCGTTGCCGGGGATCTCTATGTGGTATTTTTAGAATTTTCTGAGATAGCTTTTAGTTGAGATTGTGTTAAGTTAGGTTTAGGATTTGTTTTACTTTCTAGGGTAGGTTTTCTTCTAATATCATAATACTAACTTAGTTTATTTTAATTTTACAAGATTCTAACATAGATCTATAATTCAGGTTTTATCCTTCTTACCCCTCTTGCTAGAGATAGTTTTAGATTTTTGCTTTTAGAAGTAGGATTAGATTTTATAATTGTGGTGAGTGGTTTATGCCCAAGTGGGTTCGTGATCACAATCCGAGATTTTTAAGTGATGGAGTAATTGTTGAAGGGATTGATAGAGAGCCTCATGCTAGAAAACGTCAAAATCTTCCTGAAATTGTTAGAGAGATGGCTGAAAATCAACCCAATCAAGGGGCTAATCAAAATCAAGTCTAAAACTTTATTGAACTGGATGAAAATGAAGTGGGGGATGTACTTTAACCTAGGACTTTACGTGACTATTTACAACCCGCTAAGACGAGTACCCCCTCTTGCATAATTTTCCTCGCAATGTGGGAAATATTGATTTTAAACCAGGGTTAATCCAACTTCTTCCCAAATTCCATGGACTCGACTCTGAAAGTGCTTATCTACACATTAAGGAGTTCGAAGAGGTTATTGCCACAATAAACTATGATCATGTAACCAAGGATACCATAAAACTCAAATTGTTCTTTTTTTCCTTGAAAGAGAAGGCCAAATCATGGCTATATTCCTTAAGGCCGAGGTCTATTGGGACATGAGCTGAGATGACTCAGGAGTTTCTTAAAAAATCTTCCTAGCTCATCGAACCAATGCGCTGAGAAGGGCCATAATGAACTTCGCCCAAAAAGAATATGAAACATTTTTCCAAAGTTGGGAAAGGTATAATGAGCTATTAAACACATGCCCACATCATGGCTACGAACGGTGGAGGCTGATTAGTTTCTTCCATGATGGACTAAACTCAACCATGCGCTAATTTATGGAGATGATGTGCAATGGGGAGCTCATGAACAAGGAAACAGAGGAAGCATAGGATTATTTTGACATGTTGGCTGAAAACACATAATCATGGGATACATCTAAACCGACAAGTTCAAAACAATCCCAAGCCAAGGAAAAGGGATCAATTTACGTTTTGAATGAAGAAGATGATCTAAGTTCTAGAGTGGTTAATCTCACACGAAAGGGCGAGGCGATGGAAATAAGGAAAGTGGACACAACCCAACAAAGGGGGCCTGTTGAAACTGTTTGCGTCATTTGTGCTTTGAATGTACATCAAACGGGGGATTGTCCAGCAATTACTGCGTTTTGAGAACTTTTATACGAACAATTGAATGCCTTGAATAGTTATCAATGACCTTTTAGTACTCCAAATCCAAACACGTACAATTCTAGTTGGAGAAACAATCCTGACTTCAATTGGGCGAATGGACCCACGACCAACCAAAGTAATCTTCAAAAAGGGCCTCCAATGAAATTTCTTATAGACCCACCTCAAATGCCTATAGAGGATACATTGAAAGTGTCAATGGAAGGCCAAGCTCAAATAAACCAATCGAACCATACGATAATGCTTGAGTTTAAAAATTCGGTGGAGGAAATCAAGGCTCGCTTAAACACAAGGGAAGGGACTCTTCCGGCCCAACCCCTACCTAATCCGAAATCACAATGCGAAATAAGTGTGCCTAGTTCCTCTAGCCAACACATGGAACATGTTAAGCCCATCACCACTCTTAGAAGTGGTAAAATTATTGAAAATATGACCTGGTGAAGGCCTCAACACCTAATGATCCGGTATCTTTCAAAGATGATGATGGACCTAGCACCACCTCACAAGAAAAAGAACCAGTGAAAGAATATAGGCCCGTTGCTCCATTTCCCTAACGCTTGATTTCAACTAAACCTCAAGATAAATATCAGGATTTTTTGGACGTTTTTAAGCAAGTCAAGATCAACATCCCATTGTTGGATGCCATTAAATAAATACTGTCATATGCCAAGTTTCTAAAGGACCTTTGCACGGTAAAAAGAAAAATACATGTGCAAAAGAAGGCATTTTTGACAGAGAATGTAAGCGCCATTATAAATCACGGGATGTCCAAGAAATACAAAGATCCCAGTAGTCCGACAATATCATGCATAATTGGAGACTACCGGGTGAAGCACGCTTTACTCAATCTAAGGGCAAGTGTGAACTTAATCCCCTTCTTGGTCTATGAACAATTGGGTTTAGGTGAATTAAAACCCACCAAAACTACATTACAACTCCCTAACCGATCGATTCGTATTTCGAGAGGGGTAATTGAGGACGTTCTTGTCCAAGTTGACAATGTCTACTATCTGGTAGACTTTATTGTCTTGGACACATGACTCATGGTTAATATTGGCACTCAAATTCCTGTCATACTTGGCAGCCCATTCCTAGCTACATCAAACACTACCATCAATTGTAGGGTGGGGTCGTACAAATGTCTTTTGGCAATATGACGATTGAATTAAATGCTTTCAATATTGACAACCAATAAGAGGATGAAGATGAGGAGGTCCACGAAATAAACATGATCAATTCAATTGTGGAAGATGAGTCCCTCTCACCTCTTTACTTCGATCACTTAGAACAAGACGTGACCTACTCCCCTGATAAGGATGTTGAATTGACGGGGGTGTCGTCACACTTTTAGAGTTAGTATCGGCATATGACATTAGGCGAGAGGAGGATGTGAAACCAACGCTTTATTATGCTGAAAAATTAATTCATGTTTCCACACCTCTATGGGTCATGCATACCGAACTCTACCAATCCTGGGACGACCCATACTTGTAATATCATTGCCCAGGAAAATCTGAATGGAGACATATTTTTTCTAACAAATATGATGATGTGTCCTCTTATACATGTGGTGAAAACATTAAGGAACCCGCTGAAATTCCTTTTGGGGATTTTTAGTGGCTTATCAGGATCACTCACACACATATATTGTAAAGTAGAATATTGGATGACTTTATTGCAAAACCATTTGATCCATCTAATGATTTTGCTTAACTTTATGCTTTTGGATGAGTTATTGGGATGAACCTCCTAGTCTAATGAAGGACGGTTTAGATTTTTAATCTATTTTCCTAGAATGATATCCCATTAGGAGTTGCTTTGATTAGTTGATTAAGTTGTGAAGTAACCCATCTCCAAAAGCCAATTTTACCATGCAATGTGTTTCTCAGGTGATATCTCTCTGCCTCACTTCCCTTTATTTTGTCATTGCTCTCATGTGTTGCATTCATTGCATATTTTCTTACATTGAGGACAATGTAAAGTTTTGGTTAGGGGTGAAAGGTGAGATTCCTAGATGAATCTAGCAATTTGTGATATTTCGAGCAATGTTTGTAGAAATCTAAAAAAATTTCAATTTTTCTAAAAATTCAAAACTCTTTTGGAAAACTTTGTTTCTATGTACTTGGGATGTCATAAGAATGAATGGATGAGAAACAAATTGTATGATTTTGAAGCTCTTAAAGGACTTACAACATGGTGGTTTTCTATTTGAATTCCCTTATTGATGTGATTAATAGAATTTTTGAACACTTGTGCACCTAGTTTACAATACACGATTCTCATGGTTTGAAAGGAATATGTGGATTTGTAGATTGCCTAGGCTTAGATTTAAGGTGTTGAGGAACCAAGCCGGGGTACTTTGTCCTTCCTTGTAACAAAAGATATGGATTTCTAAAAATCCTATCTAATGTGTATAAAAAAGGAAAGGAAGGATGAAAATATGGGAATGATCAAGAATATGGTGGAAAATTCTGAAAAGGGCTACCTATTACCAACCAGGGGATGGTCTACCCGTAACCAAAGCCGAAAATGGGACGTAGTGTGAAAGCCGACGGAAGGACGGTAAGGCAAATTCCTGTCGTAGGCTTGTTGTTGATCTGTATACTTTTAGATCCATAGTTTAGTTGATCTATGAAGAAGATAATCCTGGAAAGTCATGAGATGAACATTCACTATGCACACTAGCTTAAATTTGTTCAAATTCTTCTATTTATCATTCAATCAGTGGGAATTCTATATAAACACTTATTATGTTGAGGGAGTTTAAGATTTCAATCTCTATCACTAATTTTCTCTCAATTTTCTACTTGTGTGTCTTGGAGTTTATAAAAGCATAATTTTTTAAGGAGAGTTGGGTTTTTAAAAATTGGATTTGTTTCACGCATGTTTTGCTCGGGACTAGCAAAATGCTAGTTGGGGGTGTGTTGAGCTCTAAATTGTGCATATTCTAACCTCAATTCATCACATATTATACATGGTTTGCATGTTTAAAAGACTACTCTAATGCATGATTTGTGATTGTAGGAACGAGATGGAGATTTCACTGATTTAAGGCTAAAAAGAGCACTTTACATACATTGAAGATCAAGGAACCAAGTGCAAAAGGATCGAAGAAAGAAGCAAGGGAGAAAAGAAAGAAAGAAGGAAGAAGTGTAACAAAGTGCACTGAAGACTGGTTGCCCAAGGCACACGACCGGTCGGCACTTCAACAGAGACCCCACTATGCTGCAGAATTCACTGGATCAAGACAGACCGGTCATCCGACCGGTTGAGAACTCAACAGAGAAGGGGTGAAAATTCCAAAATCTTGCTGGACATAATTTGACGTTTTACGGACCGGTCGTCTGACCAGTCAGCAACGTAACAGAGCTTGTTTTTCAAGCTCCAAAATTTGTTCGCAAATCACTATTTTTACGGGATTTTTTGAAGGTTCTTCGCAATTGGAGTCCAAAACCTATAAAAGGACCTCTCCTCTTCATATCCAAGCATGCTAGGATGTGGAGAACAATAAGGAGGCTTGGGAGACGAATTCTATTTTAAGTTTTCATAGTTTTTCTTCTAGTTTTTATGTTTTTTAAGTTTTTAGTTCAAGGATGTTAAAGATGAACTAAAACCTCTTAGCTAGGGCTAAGAGGTGAACCTTTTGATTCATTTTTTATGCATTGATACAATCTAGGTTTCATTTTCATGTTTTAATTGAAGAATTTGGTTTAATTTGAGTTTGAATCAAGTACTAGTTCAGTTTTACTTTAATCTGTTGATGACTCCGAGCTCATGTGATTCTTAGTGATTCTAAACTTAGTAGCTTATCCTTTGGGCATTGTTTATGCTTGTGTAGTTCATTGATCTATCATCGACTCCTGACATGGTAGACCCTTTCATTGCCTTGTGTACAATGGCATGATCTTCATGTGGGAACTCATTCCAACTAAAGTTCTTATCTTTTGTTATAATTTAAGATAGCTATTTGCTGATTGATTTTGATTTAATTAGAGTTCTAATCATTGGTCGTAATCAAGTCTAGTGACAGGAATTGATGAAAGCTGTGGTTGTGAATCTCAACTAGATTGGAAAGAGGCTTGGCTTATACAATTGAGTGTGCCCAAGGCCTGAGCATTGTTGTGGGAATCGAATCAATGAACAAGCAACTGTCTTAGATAATTGTTGATTGAACCGCTCTATATTCCGATCGGATGAGATATAAATTCGATTTCGATTGTGTAGTGAGAGACCTAGTTGTGTTGATGCATTAAAAACTATCAAAAGTGGATCCTTGGTGCTCTAGTGCCTTTTTAGATTGTTATTACCTCTCATAATCACAATTTTTCAACTTTAGTTTTTAATAGAACCTTAATTATAAGTTGTTTTAGATAAATTCTGAGAATACCCATACATAAATCTCTGTGGGAACGATACTCGGTCTTTCCGAATTATTACTACTTCATAACCCTATACTTGGGGAGTGAACACTTAGCCGTTTTCTGGATTTTCTCCCTCCCTCTCCCTCAGAATTCGGACTCCCGCGGGAAAATCCCCTTCCCGTGAGGGGTTTCGGTGAGGAAATCCTTTCTGACGAAGGGATCTAACAAGGGAAGACGGAGCGGGTGCATGTTACCTCTTGCGTCGCTCTGAGGTAGTCAGTGGGTGATGTCGCTTATGGTCATCAGGCGGACTTGCTATTTATAGTAGTTTAATCAAGTTCGGGTCAAGAAAAATGGATATGGTGAGCGCATGTATTTCCAAGGGGATTTTCGGGTGCATGTGCCCTCTGACTGTGGTTGGTGCATGTGTTCTCAGGCTGGACACATGTCTTCAAACTTGACTTTTCCGGATGTTTTCTAAGAAGTTTTCTGTGAAGAAATGTCCCGGGCGCATATGGCTAGTGCATGTGGTTTCAAGGCTTCCGCATGTGGTTTCAGGGCTTCCACATGTCCCTCTTAAAAATGCAAATTCTCCACTAATAATATTTTCTGGATTTCAGGCTCCGGCAGGCGACCCTTCCAAGGACAGGTACCCTTTCGGGGACCGAAGTCACTGACGCCAAGCCGCTTTTAAGCTCTTATTAACCTATCAAATGAACGGGATGGGGTGTGGAGGACCAGATGTTGCAAATTTTGGTAGTTGTTTCCTAATTTAGAACCTCCGGGTTGACTCTTCGTATAGGAATTTCGCTCTAAGAAGTACGCACATGAAAATACACACCGCACGACATTCAAACTTGTTAGTTAAGGGTTTTCAGACATTTTGGATCATTTGGTGGCAATACGCATGTCCAATTCCCTTCCGAAATAATATTTGTAAGCTTTCATTTCTTTTCAGTTAGTTCTAGATAGGGGCAAAACACACTTTGAAGTGCACAGGTAAAGATATGCACCGCACGACATTCAAACTTCATAGTTAAGGGTTTTTGGGCATTCCGGATTATTTGACAGCAATATGCATGTCCAATTTGGCTCCAAAATAGCAGTTGTACGTTTTGGACCCGATTGCACAGTTCACTTAAGGTTAGAGCTATATTGATGCCTGATCGCATTTCTCGGGTGTTTCGCGGGTCTGGAATCAATCTGAATCATTTTTATTGAACAGCCATGCGTTGCTTTATCATGAGTGAGATTTTGAGCCCCAACACTATATCGCAGCCTTGCACTTGAGGCGAGCGAACAAGTTTTTGACGTCATTGCTAAGGAATAAGTTAAACGTTTCTAATTGTTCTAGTAATTATAGAGTAGTCTTAGTTAGGTAGGATTTACTATTTTCCTATAACTAGTTTCCTTATTTTCTAGAACTAACATTGTTTGTTTTATTTTGTAGGAATTTCATCTAGTTCAAAGCTTTTCAGGTAATATCCTTCTAACTTAGAACTCTTTCTATTTCGATTTTTTAGATTTTATAGTTTCTAAATTTTTAGTTCTAGGCTTTAGGTTTAGTTTTTAGTTTGTGTTTGTGTGGTTTATGTCCTGTTGGTAACGTGACCATACAAACCCTCTTCAAACCGAGGCTAGAATAGTTGAGTTGCTCATGGTTCGCAAACGAGTTAGAAAATATCTGAAAATTTTGTGAAAGTTCGGGGAGTATGGATCAAACACCATTAAGGAATCCTCCCCCTCCTACTCTAACTATAAATACAAATTAAGAGGGAGTAGGAGAGAATGAGGTATACAATGCTCCTCCAATGAGAGCATTTCGAGATTACCTACAACCGGCTCGTGCTACTACACCCTCATGTGTGGTTTTTCCAACCATTGGGGGAAACATTGTTATAAAGCCGAGAGTCATTCAACTCTTACCAAAGTTTCATGGGCTCAACTCCGAGAGCCCTACATACATCTTAAAAAGTTTGATGAGGTAGTAGCCACTTTGCAATATAATAATGCGACAGAGGATGTAGTTAAATTGAGGCTATTCCCTTTCTCCTTGAAAGAAAGAGTTAAAACATGGCTTCACTCTTTAAGACTGAGGTTGATTGGGACATAGACTGAGATGACCTGAGAGTTTTTGAAGAAATTCTTCCTGGCTCATAAAACGAATACCCTTCAATGTGCCATAATGAATTTTTCAGTCAAAGAGAGTGCAATTTTCTTTTAAAGTTAGGAGAGATACAAAGACCTCCTACTTGCTTGTCCACATCATGGCTATGATATTTGGTGAATCATAAGATTCTTCTATGAATGATTGAACTCAAATATGTGCCAATTCGTAGAGATGATGTGCAGTAGTGAGTTCGTAAGCAAAGATCCCGACAATGCATGGAGTTACTTGGACATATTGGCCGACAATGCTCAATCATGAGATACCTCGGACAAATCTAATAATTTCAAGCCTCCTTAACAAAAAGGGAAAGGAGGGATTTATATCCTTACGAAAGACAATGATGTTAATGTAAAGATAGCTAGCCTCACAAGGAAGATAGAGGTCATGGAACTTAGTAAGAGTGGAGCTTCCAATTCCACTGAAGTTATTGAGAACGTATACGGAATTTGTGTCGCTAATGTACACTCTACACAAGATTGTCCTACAATTCCTGCATTTCAAGAGGTGTTACAAGAGCAAGCAAATGCTGCATACGGGTATCAACGACCTTTCAATGGACTGATAAGTAACACGTACAACTCTACTTGGAAGAACCATCCAAATTTCAGTTAGAGGAATGGTCCTACGGCCAATCCTACCAACCCTTAAAGAGGGCCACCCATGCAAAATGTAGCACTAAGCATGACCCCACCTTAATTCTCCATGGAAGACACTTTAACATCATTTATAGAGCTTATGCTAAGCCTCCAATTTATACATTTGCCGACCCATTACATCATATTATATGCATGGTTTTCATGTTTAAAGACTAATCTAATACATGTTTTTTTTATTGTAGGAATGAGAGGGAAATTTCACCAATTCATGGTTGAAGATCAATAGAAAGAGAAGAAAAAAAGAAGAAAATATGAAAAATTGTCTTAGACCTGTCGCTAGACCTGTCTGTAGACTGGTCGCTAGATAGGTCTACAATTATTTTTTGGACTATTTCTTTCTTCGTAGACCAGTCGCTAGACCTGTCTAAGGTGATCTAGAAACTCCGATTTTCAAGGCCAAGTTTTCAAATTGCCAAAAGACTCCGTGTTTTCTTGAAGTTTTCCAGTTGGTGAGGGATTTCTCTTATTAAAGGCCACCTCAACTCTCTCCCTAAGGCATCTAGCAACGTGGGGAGCAAAGAGATCAAGACCTAGGAGGCTTCCTAGCCTCCTACAACTAGTTTTCTTCTTTTTCTAGTTCTAGTTTCTAGTTTTTAATGCTTTCTTTTAGCTAACCTCTTAGCTAGAGCTAAGAGGTGAAGTTTGTAGTTTGTTTCAATGCTTTAATTGGTTTTATTCAAAGTACCCTTTACTTATTTATGGATTTTCAAGTTCTAGTTTAAATAAAGGTTGGATTTTTAGAAGTTTTGTGAGAGTTAGTGTACTCCGAACATGAGTTCCTTGCGATTCTCTGAGATTACCATGATCAGGTTGTTTGAATTTAAATTGTAGTAACCCTTGAACATGCCATAGTCTCTTGGCATGGCTATTACTCCAAAGGTTGCAAGTTCAAGTTCTATGTGCTTCATTAGAACTAGAAATCTGATTTCCAGATTTAAGTGAGACTATTTGTGCTTGAATATTATATCATCCAATTAGATGAGAGATAGGACTTTGATTCTAATTGTGTTGTGCTTGGATGAATAGATTGGTATTGAACTACTACAAGTGTATCCTTGATGCTTTAGTTCTTCTTATTTTCAGATTTTCCTATTTTATATGAAAAACTATTTTCTTAAACTTCTTATATTCTAGTTATTAGAGTAGTTGGAATTGTTTACCTCTTTCCCTATGGATCGACCTCGGTCTTACCGAGAATTATTACTACATCGTAGCCTTGCACTTGAGGCAAGCGAATAGTTTAAAGTTTCGGTTGATGAGATTAAGGGACACCTAATGCTAGGGAAGGTACCTTTCCAGCCCAACCTCACCCCAATCCTAAACAAACATATGAAATCAGCACCCCTAATCTCCCAAACAAACATATGAAGAAAGAAAAATCCATCACCACTCTTAGAAGTGGTAAACAAATTGATAAATCTATTTCGGTGAAGGCCGACAAGCTTAATGATCCGGTAATTTCTGAGAATGAGGATGGATTTAGATCAGCCCCATAAGAAAAGGAACGCATTTTCAAGTGCTTAGCACCATTTCCTTCGAGATTGGTTGCTCCAAAACCTCTCCCAAACTCCCATGACATTCTAGAGGTCTTCAAACAAGTTAATATTAACATTCTATTGCTTGATGTCATAAAACAAATTCCTTCTTATGCCAAATTTCTAAAGGACTTATGGACAACCAAACGAAAATACGATGTGCAATAAAATGCCTTTTTGAATGAGCAAGTGAGTGTCATTCTCACCCAAAAGAGCCCCCCCCAAATATAAGGTTCCTGTAGTCCCACAATCTCATGTATCATGGGGGACTACCGGATTAAGCGAGCTTTGCTAGATTTGGGGGCAAGCGTAAACTTGATCCCATACTTGGTATATGAGCAATTGGGTCTTAGTGAATTAAAACCCTCCAAAACCACATTGCAACTCGCTTATAGATCCCTCCGTGTACCAAGAGAGATGGTTGAGGATGTTCTGGTCCAAGTCGACAAATTCTACTACCCGTAGACTTTATCGTCTTGAACACACAACTTGTCATGGACACTAGCACTCAAATACCTGTTATATTGGGCCACCCATTCTTGGCTACATCAAACACAATCATAAATTACTGGAATGGGGTGATGCAATTGTCCTTTGGAAACATGACCTTAGAGGTGAATGTGTTCCACATGTGCAAAAAGCAAAGGAATGAGGAGGATGATAAGCTCTTCGAAGTAAATGTGCTTAAATCTTTTGAAGAAGAGGAGCTCCTCCAACTTGAACCACCCGAAACTTTGGAGACATGCTTGGCACATTTTGAGGATTCTAATGATCTCATCTTATGTGAAATTGTGCAAGCATTGCATGATGAGAAACCGGTAGTTGATATTAGTTAGTGGAGGCCTCACTTTGAAAAATTGTCACCAACCACATCAAAGCCTCTACCATCGAATATCCAACCGTCGAATCTTGACCTAAAACCATTGTTATCCGAGCTAAAATATGTCTATGTGGGTCAAGAGGAGACATTCTTAGTTGTGATAGCCTCCCTCCTAGGAAAAGACCAAAAGCTCAAGTTAATTGAGCTACTCAAAGAACATAGGGGAGCAATAGGATGGACAATAATGAACCTTAAGGGGATTGACCCTTCAGTATGTACTCACTGCATCCACCTCAAAGAGAATGAAAAAATGACTAGACAACCTCAAAGGCAGTTAAATCCAAACATGATGGAGGTTGTTAAAGTCGAGGTGCTTAAGCTATTAGATGTGGATATCATCTACACCATCTCGGATAGCCAATGGGTGAGTCCTACCCAAGTTATCCCTAAGAAGTCAGGTATCACCATTGTTGAGAACACCAACAACGAGCTTATACCGATTAGAGTGACTACCGATTGGCGTATGTGCATAGATTATCGAAAGCTAAACAAGGCCACTAAGAAATACCACTTCCCTCTCCCATTCATGGACTAAATTTTGGAGAGGTTAGCGGGTCATTCCTATTATTGCTTCCTAGATGACTATTTCGGATACAACTAAATTAAGATAACCATAGAAGACCAATAAAAAACCACCATTACATGCCCGTTCGACACCCTCACCTACTGAAGAATGTCATTCGGACTATGTAATGCACCCGCCACATTCCAACGATGCATGTTGAGTATTTTTTCGGACATGGTAGGTGAGTTTCTTGAAGTTTTCATGGACGATTTCTCAATTTTCATTTGTACATTCGATGAGTGTCTTGACCACTTGAGATTGGTCTTGACTACTTGAGATTGGTCTTGACTAAGTGTGAGGAGAAAAATCTTGTCTCAAACTAAGAGAAGTGTCATTTTATGGTACAAAGAGGAATAGTGCTTGGGCATATCATCTCGTCCAATGAAATAGATGTAGACTGAGCCAAAATCGATATTATTATCAATCTACCACCACCCAAAAGCATACGTGATGTGCGGTCCTTCCTTGGACACGTCGGTTTTTATCGAAGATTCATAAAGAATTTCAGTCAAATCTCAAGGTCTTTATAGAATCTTCTCCAAAAGGACAACTAATTCGAGTAAGTGCCGAGTGTCAATTAGCTTTTTCAAAGCTAAAGGACATGTTGACAACCGCACCTATCATGAAACCACCAGATTGGTTCCTTCCTTTTGAGTTGATGTGTGATGCGAGCGATTATTCTATTGGGGTGGTGTTCAGACAAAGGAAGGGTAAGAAGCCCCACGTTATTTACTACGATTAAGAACTATGATTAAAACAAAAAGATAAATAGGAAAAAAAATGAGAATTAAAAGAAACTAGAGCACTAAGGATCCACTTGTAGTAGCCCAATGCCAATCCATTCATCCAAGCACAAACGCAATTAAAATCAAATTCCTATCTCTCATCTAGTTGGACAATATTGCATTCAAACATAAACAGTCCCACTTAAATATGGAAAATCATATTTCTAGTTCTAATGAAGCATAGAGAACTTAAACTTATAGCCTTTGAAGTAACAGCCATACCAAGAGATTATGGCATGCTCTAGGGTTACTACAATTCTAATCTCATCAAACCATAATGATAATCTTGGAGAACTGTAAGGAACTTGTGTCCGGAGTACATAAACTCTCATAATTCATCTAAAAATGCAAACTTTATTCAAACTAGAACTTGAGAATTCATAATTAAGTAAAGGGGTACTTGAATAAATAAATTGAACAATGAAGATAACTACAAACTTCACCTCTTAGCTCTAGCTAAGAGTTAACTAAAAGAAAGAATGATAAACTAGAACCAAGAAAAGAAAGAAGAACTAGTTGTAGGAGGCTAGGAAGCCTCCTAGGTCTTGATTTGTTTACTCCCCACTTTCTATGATGCCTTAGGAAGAGAGTGGAAGTGGCCTTTTATAGGAGATATCCGCCACCGACTAGGAAACTTCGAGAATCTGCGGAGCCTTTTCACACTTGGAGTCGGTGGCCAAAATGGAATCTGGATTTTGAATTATATGTGCTTGGCTGACCAGTCATGACCGGTCGGACCCATCTGGGACAGTTCAGCAAGCTTTCAAGGATTCAGCAAGGGGGCCAACCGGTCATCCATTTGGGCAACTGGTCGGACCTATGGTTCTGACTTTCTTTCTTCCTTTCTTCCTTCTCTTCTCTCCTTGCTTCTTCCCTCCAACTCTTGTCCTTTCTTCCTTTGATCTTTAATGATGTTAGGGAGGTCTTTTAACATCAAATAGGTGAAGTCCCTCTCTCATTCCTACAATCACAAAAGCATGCATTAGATGAGTCTTTAAACATAGAAATCATGCATAATGAGTGATGAATTGGAGTTAGAATATGCACATTTCAGAGCTCAACCCACCCCCCTACCAGTGTTTTTCTTGTCCTGAGGAAAACATATGTGAAACAAATCCAATGTTCTAAAACTCAACTCTCTCTCAGAAACTATACTTCTATAAACTTCAAGACATACAAGTACAAAATTCAGATAAACTTAATGACAGAAATTGAAATCTTAAACTTCCTAAACATAATAAGTGTTTCACATAGAATCCCCACCGATTGATTGATAAATAGAAGAATCCGAACAAGTGTAATCTAGTGTGCATAGTGAATGTTCATCTCATGGATTTTCAGGATTACCTTCTTTATAGATGTTCGCTCGCCTCAAGTGCAAGGCTGCGATGTAGTAATAAATCTCGGTAAGACTGAGGTCGATCCACAGGGAATTAGAGAACAACTTCTAAGCTATTCCAGCAACTAGGATTGCATTAATTAAGAGATTCAATTGAGAGAATTGTGTTAAAATAGTAACTTAAGAAAAACAGTAATTAAGGAACTAAGGTTTTCAAGGATCCACTTGTAACAATCCCATGTCAATCCAATCAATCCAAGCGTAAACACAACTAGATTTGAAGTTCTATCTCTCATCTAGTTGGAAGATAAAGCATTAAACACATTCAATCCCACTTAAGTTGAACTTCCAAGTTCTAGTCCCATCAACCACATATAGCATTCGAAATCATAGCCTTCGGAGTAACAACCATGCCTATGGACTATGGCATGCTCAAGGGTTACCATAATTCAGATCTAATCAAGAAAAACATGATAGTCTCAGAGAATTGCAAGGAATCCATGTCTGGAGCACATGAACTCTCATAAAACTTCTAAAAATATCAACTTTATAAGAACTAGAACATTCAAAATTCAAACTTGAAGTGAAACTACTTGAATCAAACTGAATTAAACATGAAATTGGCTACAAGCTTCACATCTCAGCCTTAGCTGAGAGATTCTAGCTGAGCATTGTCTTACGACAACTAGAACTCAATAAAAAAAACAGAAAAAGCATAAAAACCCGGAGTTGGGAGGGTTGCAAAAGCTCCACGATAGCTTCCTTCACTTTCCACAAAATTCCTCGGCTTCTATGATGCCCTAGGAAGAGACCTTAGGCGTCCTGAAAAGCTCTATCGCATCGAAATCTTTCAGAATTTGCGTAGCACTTACGCACTACGTAGAAAATCTTAAATTTTCAAAATAGAAACTCTATTTACACAAGGCCGACTGGTCTTGACCGGTCAGACTAGTTTGTTAACAGTCCAATGTGCACAGGGAAGTCCCTGACTTGATTGCCGACCGGTCAAGACCGGTCGGACCAAGCTGGTCCTTACTCTAGCGGCTTCACAAGTGTGGGCAGTGGGGTGGCCGACTGGTCTTGACCGGTCTGGCTCCCTTGGCCGACCGGTCATGACTGGTCCAACCCCGTTGTTCGCTTCCCCAAGTGTAGGGTTGCGATGCAGTAATAAACTCGGTAAGACCGAGGTCGATCCACAGGGACTTATGTTGGAATTCACAAACACATCCAATAGTTTCTATTGAGAAGCTAATAACTAGACTTGCAGTAGATTGATGTAAGTAGCAATGTTGAACTAAACTGAAGTAATCAATTAATAAAAGGCACTAGGGGTTAAAGGATCCACTTGTAGCAATCCTTGATGCTCAATTCGCTATGGTTTCTCACTTTCTCAGCTAGAATCGAAAGTAAGATCTATCTAGTCGGATGATAGAGCTGTTAAAACCAACAATCTGCCATATTTAAGATCCATGCATATGATTCACTCAATGCAAGCTAGGATGAGCATGCTCAATTGCATAGGTCAGTCCCAATTCCAATAGACTAAGTTCTTAATCATAACCATCACTAAGGCCTGTCACATGACAAAGCTAGATCATGACTTGAATTTCATTCAAATCACATACGTAGTCCACCATACAACAGAAATCCAAAAAAGTAGAACTTTGGTAGGAAATTCCCACATGAAGATCATAGTACTAGAGCGTACTCCAATTCCTCGGATCATACAGGTCTAGACTAACACATAACAATTAAGAACTCAAGCAATTCTTCCAAACATCCATGAGTCATCATAAGATTAAGAAAAACTACTCAGAATTTGAATTAAACTTCAAACCATTGTTCTTAAACATGAAATCCAATCTTAAAACCAACTTTAAACGAATTGAAACATCTTAGATTGACTACAAGCTTCACCTCTTAGCCCTAGCTAAGAGGTTTAGCCGTTCATGATCCAAGGAAACATGAAACAACTAAGAAAAATATGAAAACAGTAAACAAACTAGAAGGAGTTGTGGAACTCTGAAATCCACTTCTGCCACCTCCCTCCTTGCTCAAACTCTTCTAAGATACACTAGGAACGATCCCTAGGTGTCCTTTTATAGTAGGGAGGCTCCGCAGCATTAGAATCTTCCAGAAATTGCGTAAGAGTATGCAGTGTGCAGAGAATTTCGAGACTTGTAGAACACGCCTCATTACGCAGACGACCGGTCGCATGACCGGTCTCAAAAGTGAAAAATCTATCCAGAGAGTTTTGGGATTTTTCCACCCAGAAAATAAATTCAAGGACCGGTCGCATGACCGGTCACAGTAGTGGACGACCGGTCGCACGACCGGTCATGGACAGTCCAGAGAGTTGTGGCCGCAGGGTTACTTCTGTTGAGTGATCGGACCGGTCGGACGACCGGTCCTAGGCCTTGGACGACCGGTCGGACGACCAGTCGTGGGTGTCTTCTTCTTCCTTCTTTTCTTCTTTTCTTTACTTCTTTCTTCCACCCTTTCCCACTTGGTCCTTTGGTCTTCTTTGTTCTAAATGGCGTCCTTAAGTCTCCATTAGATGATTCCTCTCTCTCATCCCTACAATCACAAATCCATGCATTAGTTTAGTCTATAAACCATGAAATCAAGTATAATGAGTGATGAATTGGGGTTAGAATATGCACAATTAAGAGCTCAACACACCCCCCAACCAGCATTTTGCTAGTCCCGAGCAAAACATGCATGAAACTAATTTCATTCTCCAAACCCAACTCTCCTTTAGAAACCATTCTTCTATACATTCCAAGACACACAAGTGTAAGATTCAGAGAAATTAGGTGATAGAGGTTGAAATCATAAACTCTCAAGACATAATAAGTGTCGATATGAAATTCCCACTGATTGGTTGATAAATAGAAGAACTTGAACAAATTCAACCTAGTGTGTATAGTGACAATTCATCTCATGAGTTTCCAGGATTATCTTCTTCATTGGTTAACTAAACCATAGATTTCAAGGTATATAGAGCAACATCAAGCCAATGATAGGAATTTGCCTTACCGTCCTTCCGACGACTTTCACACTACGTCCCATTTTCGGTTTTGGTTACGGGTAGACCATCCCCCGGTTGGTAATAGGTAGCCCTAATCGAAATTTTCCACCATTTTTCCATCATTCCCAATTTCATCCTTCCTTTTCCTTTTTTTTTTTTAATTTAGATAGGATTTTTAGAAATCCATATCCTTCGTTATTTTCCCATAGACAAGGATGGACAAAGTACCCCGGCTTGACTTCTCAACACCTTAAATCAAAGTCTAGCCAATCCACAAATCACATACTCCTTTCAACCCATGAAAATCGTGTAATGTGAACTAGGTGTAAGAGTGTTCAAATTTTCTATCAATCACAAAAATAGGGGAATTCACATATAAAACCATTATGTTGAGAGAAGTTCAAGACTTACAACATCATACACGTCATATCTCCTCTTCTTATGCTCACATCATCTCAAATGCATAACAACAAAGTTTTCCAAAAAAGTATTGAATTTTAGAAAAATTGAAAAATTTCTACATAATTGCTCGAAATGTTACAAATCGCTAGATTCATCCAAGTGATCCTACACCCCCCAACCAAATCTTGCATTGTCCTCAATGTAAAAGATGTGCAATGAGCAAAACATGAGAGCAATTTGAAAATAAAAGGGAGTAAGGAATGATAGTACCTGAGAGAGTGAAAAGTGGCATTCTTCCTCCTTCTAACAAACCTATGAAAAATAAACAAAAGCAGCCAACTTCTAATCCTAACTACTCTATACCTCCATCAGACTAGGAGATCAATCATCCTGATACACAGGATCAATCAGAGGTATGAACATGTTACTGCACTTTTCTGTGGCATACTAGTGCACCTTGTTTGTCAATCACTTACGTCAGTGAGTCTAGTGTCGGTTGAGCCTAATGAAGATGAAGACCGAAGACTTAAGTGGCTCCGCTGCATCAAGGAAGAAGATTCAGGTAAAAGTGATGCCTTGGTGCCTTAACCTTGACCAAAACCCAACCCCTTTGCTTCTTTGATGACCTTGACCACCTTAGGAATACTCTTAGTCATCATAGTGTGGCCCTAGGTGTCCCAAAAGACCATTCATACCTTGGCCATAGCGATGGGTTATGAGAGAGTTGGGTCAGCAAATAGCTGAGCTGAACCCAGGCCTGACCGACCAGTCACGACCGGTCGGATGGACTGGACTGACGGTCAAGACCGGTCGGACTGGGTCACCATGTGGACAGCAGCTTGCTGGAATGATCAGGCCATATGGCCGACCGGTCGTGACCGGTCGGACTGGGTCACCATGTGGACAGCAGCTTGCTGGAATGATCAGGCCATATGGCCGACGGTTCGTGACCGGTCGGCTAGGCTAGTCCGACCGGTCAAGATCGGTCGGACAGACCTCCCACCTCAAGACAGCAACTTCTGTCTTTGCACTAGCCTATGGCCGACCGATCGTGGACCCTGGACGACCGGTTGTGGACCCTAGCCGACCGGTCGTGCGACCGGTCGGCACTAGCCATTTTCTGCGCGTTTTGTATCCGTTGCACCTTCTTCTATAAATGGGCTTGGCTTGTTTTGAGGGGCAAGAAGAGGGATTTTGAGAGGAGTGAAGCCACCATTGTTGGAGACTATTTGAGGCTCATTCCCAACCTATGCAAGGCATCTTCCTTGTGCTTTAACACAAGATTAGAGCATTCCAAGCTCATGAAGAAGATGACCTTCATCCCCTATTGATCTCTAGAGTTTGGAACCTTCTTGATTGGCAAATCCTTGTCTAAAACTTTAAGATGAGATCGTTGTAGGAGAGAACCTCTAGGCAACCCATTCCCATTAGTTGTAGAGTTCTCAAACCTACCCTCCTAGCACCTTGGGCATCTCAAAGGCATCACATGCAAGGTGTTTGATCAAGTGTGGCTGAGGCATTGGCGACGCAACGACAACATGATCGTGGGAGCAAGGGAAGCTGATTGAAGCATGGGAGAGCGAGATCAAGCAACCCAAACCGGCGCTAAACAAGGGGCTCATCCGAAAAGTAAGGTTGTCCTTTTTGAGGGTCCATTTAGAGTTTGTTTGTCAAACTCGATCTAGGGACGTTAGCCGTTCCTTGGCCCGTTTGTCGGGCCTAAACTAAGTCTCCAAGGGGGAGCCTCCGTCACGGGAGTGAACGTGAGTCGGGTTAAGAGTTAGCCTATGTCCAAAACTCCGTTGGGGTTGAGAGTTAGCCCTTTGTCCAAAACTCCGGTCATGGTTGAGAGGTGAACCGGTAAAACCTCAGTGTAAAGGTTGAGAGGTGAACCTCATTTAAAACCTCCGATAGTGAATGCCGGTGTGCTCAAAGGAGTTGAGTACTTAAACCAGGAGTGGAGTAGACCCAAAGTCGAACCACTATACATGCTTGTGTTTGTGATTGAATTGAGCACATTGATATCTAAGCATTGGTAGTTAAATTGTCTAATTATGAATGCTTGATAGGAATGTATGCTAGGCACTAATTAGGCACATCCACACACAAGATGTACTTTCACTAGTTGTGTAGACTTGAGCTCATTGATCCATTCTCATAAGTCTACTTAGGTTGCATAGGTTAGAAGCTTAATTAGTTAAATATTTTGATTACCTTGCATGCTTTAGACTAGGTTGTTTATTGCTTAAATCATTTGCTAGTCTTGTGATTGAACCCATTAGGCTTGAAAGCCGAGGTGTTCTTGCTTACTTAGTTTGATTTGTTGAATTATATAAGTAGGCGAAAAGAATTTCAAAAAGGGTCCTAATCACCCCCTTTTATAGGTTTAACCATAATTCTAGTTGCTCTTTAAGCTTCCGCACATACGTGGGTGTCGTGTTAGACTACCGACGTACTTTTAGGACATACCTTCTGAAGGAAACTTCTCAAAGAACGGCTTTAGTCGCTGACCATTCGCCTTAAAAATGTTGCCGTTTCATGGATTTAACAACTCGACGGTCCCATATGGATAGACAGTTTGCACAATGTAGGGACCGGTCCATCGAGATCTCAATTTTTTCGAAAATAAATGGAGGCGAGAATTATACAAAAGGACTTTTTGATTGATCGTGAATGTCTTACGAAGAATGTTCTTATCATAGAATATCTTCGTCTTGTCCTTGTAAATTCTCGCATTCTCATAAGCTTCGTTCCGGATTTCTGCAAGTTCATTCAATTGAAGTTTATGCAACGAGCTCGCATTGTCAGAATCAAAATTCATCTTCTTAATTGCCCAATATGCCCTATGTTCTAACTCCACAGGCAAGTGACAAGCCTTCTCATAGACAAGTCTATAGGGAGACATTCCAATAGGGGTCTTAAAAGCAGTACGGTAAGCCCAAAGCGCATCAGTAAGTCGAAGCGACCAATCCTTGCGATCGGGGTTCACCGTTTTCTTTAAAATGTGTTTAATCTCCCTATTGGATATCTCAGTTTGTCCACTAGTTTGTGGGTGATAGGGAGTGATCACTTTGTGTGTTACGCCATATTTCTTCATTAAAGTTTCAAAAGGGCGATTACAAAAGTGAGACCCTCCATCACTTATGATGACTCGAGGTGTTCCAAACCGGGAAAGAATATTCTCTTTTAAGAAGCGATTGACCGTTTTATGGTCATTATTCCGGCAAGGGATGGCCTCAACCCATTTGGATACATAGTCAACGGCAAGCAAGATGTATGCGTCTCCAAAAGAAGATGGGAATGGACCCATGAAATTGATGCCCCAACAATAAAAAAAAATTGATTATTAAGATGGGATTGAGTGGCATCATATTTCTACGGGAGATTCCTCCCAATTTCTGACAAGGGTCACTTGTTTTGTAAAACTCATGTGTGTCTTTGAACATAGTGGGCCAATAAAACCCACATTGTAGAATTTTTGCTGTGGTCTTTTTAGCCGAAAAGTGGCCACCACTGCCTGAGAATGATAGAAGGAGATGATACTTTGTTGTTCATCATCTGGCACACATCTCCTTATGATTTAATCTGGACAATACTTGAATAAGTATGGGTCGTCCCATAGGAATTTTCGCACCTCAGTGAAGAATTTATCCTTATCTTGCTTTTTTCAATGTGTAGGAATTGTACCTGTAGCAAGATAGTTAGCAATGTCCGCATACCATGGCAATGGGGAAACAGCAAAAAGTTGTTCATCAGGGAACATGTCATTGATCGCGGTCGTTTCAGGGGAATCGGTGAGAACAAGTCGAGAGAGATGGTCAGCTACTACATTTTCTACTCCTTTCTTATCACGTATCTCTATGTCAAATTCCTGGAGTAGAAGGATCCATCTTAACAACCGTGGTTTAACATCCTTCTTAGAGAGAAGGTACTTAAGCGCGGCATGGTCAGTGAATATGATGATCTTAGATCCAATCAAGTAGGACCTAAACTTGTCTAAGGTAAAAACTACGGCTAAAAGTTTTTTTTTCTGTAGTAGTGTAGTTTGCTTGGGCTGAGTTTAAGGTTCTACTTGCATAGTAGATAACACATGGCTTCTTCTCTTTTCTTTGGCCTAGCACGGTCCCAATAGCATAGTCGCTTGCATCGCACATAATTTCAAAAGGAAGGCTCCAATCAGGTGGTTGCATTATGGGAGCACATGTCAACATACCTTTAAGTGTGGTAAAGGCCTTTTGATATTCTTCATTCTACTCGAATGAGTTTTCCTTTTGAAGTAGGTTACATAAAGGATGAGAGAGTGAACTGAAGTCCTTTATGAACCTTCTATAAAATCCTGCATGTCCCAAAAAGGACCGCACATCTCGTATGCTCTTGGGTGGTGAAAGGTTAGAGATAAGATCGATTTTTTCTTTGTCCACCTCGATTCCATTTTGTGAAACTATGTGATCAAGTACAATTCCTTTTGAACCATAAAGTGACACTTTTCCCAATTCAGCACAAGGTTCTTCTCTTCACATCTTTTCAACACAGATTTCAAGTGCACAAGGCACTCATCAAAGCTACAACCAAATACTGAAAAGTCATCCATGAAGACTTCAAGAATTGTCCCCACCATATCAGAAAAGATACTCATCATACATCGCTGAAAAGTGGCAGGGGCATTGCAAAGCCCAAACGGCATCCGTCGATAGGCGAAGGTGCCGAATGGACATGTGAATGTAGTCTTTTCTTGGTCTTCACGGGCGATCTCTATTTGGTTGTACCCTGAATAGCTATCAAGGAAGTCGAAATGGGAATGACCCGCCAACCTTTTCTAAGATTTGATCAACAAAAGGTTGGGGGAAGTGGTCTTTCCTCGTGACAGTGTTTAACTTCCTATAGTCAATGCACATTCTCCAATCGGTAGTGACTTTGGTTGGTACAAGTTCATTATTGGCATTGGCTACGATGGTTATTCCGAATTTCTTAGGCACCACTTGAGTTGGACTCACCCATTGACTATCGGATATTGGGTAGATAATACCCATATCCAATAGTTTTACCACTTCAGCCTTAACCACTTCCTTCATGTTGGGATTGAGTCGTCCTTGTGGTTGCCTAGATGTCTTCGCATTCTCTTCAAGGTGTATGTGATGAGTACAAATTAGTGGGTCTATGCCTTTGAGATCTGCAATTAACCACCCAATAGCACTCTTGTGCTCTAATAGAGTGGCCATTAGCCTACTCTCTTGTTCCTCATCCAAGTGGGAAGAAATCACCACCGGATATGTCTCATCTCGAGCTAAATAGACATATTTCAGCTCACTTGGTAATGGTTTTAGGTCGAGTGTTGGTGCCTTGATATTTGATGGGAGGGCTTTGTTCTCGTTTATGGGCAAAGGCTCAAATAGGGCCTTCCCTCTTTTGTTATCAAGCACCGGCATAGCATCTAAAATGGCATCCATCTCTCGTATTGTGTCATCATTTATCTTATGAGAGTGGGCCACGCATGCCTCCAAAGGGTCGGAATATAATGTTGAGGGGAAAGTTTCCTCCATGAATGATTCAATCAAGTTTATCTCGTGGATCTCCTCATCAACCTCCCGTGCTTGTTTGCATAAATCAAATATATTAAGCTCAAGAGTCATATTTCCAAAGGACATTTGTACAAGCCCGTTTCTACAATTGATAATTACGTTGGAAGTAGCTAGAAAAGGGTGGCCAAGTATGACGGGAAATTGAGCACCGGTACCTATCACGGGATGTGTATCCAAGATAATAAAGTCTACTGGGTAGTAGAATTTATCAACTTGGACTAGAACATCCTCAATCATTCCTCTCGGTATACGAATAGATCTATCAGTAAGTTGGAGTGTGGTTTTGGTGGGTTTCAATTCACCTAACCCAAGTTGTTCGTAAACTGAGTATGGAATGAGGTTCACACTTGCCCCCAAATTGAGTAAGGCTTGTTTAATCCGGTAGTCTCCTATGATGCATGATATGGTTGGACTACCTGGATCCTTGTATTTTTGGGGCACCTCTTGTTTGATGATAGCGCTCAAATTCTCAGTCAAAAGTACTTTGTTATGAATATTGTGTTTCCTTTTGACCGTACATAATTCCTTTAGAAATTTTGCATATGATGCTATTTGTTTTATGGCATCCAACAACGGGATGTTGATCTTCACCTACTTGAAAACCTCTAATATTTCCAGATTTTTGTCTAAAGGTTTGGGTGAAATCAACCTTTGGGGAAACGGGGCAACCGGCTTGTATTACCTTTCCGGCTCTTTCTCTTGTGGAGTGTTGTTTGAGCTATCATCCTCTTTAGAAAATTCCGAATCTTATGCTTTGGGGCCTTCACCGGATTAGATTTATCAACTATTTTCCCACTTCTCAAAGTGGTGATAGCTTGAACATGCTCCGTGTGTTGGGAGGATGAGCCTGCATCTTGTATCTCAAATTGGGTTCTTTGGTTAGGAAGAGGTTGGGCAGGAAGTGTGCCTTTCTCCCTAACACTGAGGTGAGATTCAACTCTAACCATTGAGGTTTTCAATTCATTGATGGCTTGAGTTGAATTTTAATTGAATTTCAATTGCTCTTGCATGAACCCATCTATTTTCAGAGAATTGGTCTTGTTATACTCAGCTTAAACCGATACAAATGCACCCAACATCTCCTCTAGCGTAACTTTTGGAGTAATAACTAGAGATGGACCTAGTATAGGTTAAGCTTGAGGGATGTTGTTTGCATTCATAGTGGGTCCATTCCTCCAACTGAAGTTGGGATGGTTCTTTCAATTAGCATTAAATGTGTTTGAGTTTGGAGCACCAAATTGCCATTGATAACTGTTTATGTAAGATGTCCTGAACCGTTGAAATTGTGGGACAATCTTGTGTTGCATGTTGATTTCTGGCACAAATTCCACAAACAGTTTCAACGTCATTGGAGTTAATCGTCTCTCCTTTCCTTAATTCCATGGCCTCAACTTTTCTTGTGAGGCTAGCCACCCATGCACTTATGCTATCTTCTTCTGATAAGACATAAATTCCTCCTTTTTCTTTTTGTTGGCCAGTCTTGGAATTTGCTGGTTTAGATGTATCCGAAGACTATGCATTCTCAGCTACTTCCTCCAAATAGTCCCATGCTTCATCGGCTTCCTTGTTCATGAACTCCCCATTACACATCATCTCTACAAATTGGCGCATGGGTGAAGTCAGTCCGTCATAGAAAAAGCTTATAACCCGCCAAATTTCATAGCCATGATGTGGGCATGCATTTAACAAGTCCTTAAACCTCTCCCAACATTGGAAGAAGGTCTCATCTTCCTTTTGGGCAAAGTTCATGATAAGGCGCCTCAACATGTTCGTTTTGTGAGTAGGAAAGAATTTTTTAATGAATTCCCTATGCGTATCAGTCCATGCACCAATTGATCTTGGCCTTAATGCATGAAGCCAACCTTTAGCTTTATCTTTAAGGGTAAAAGGAAATAATTTAAGTCTTACCACATCATTAGTAACGTTTGCAAAGTGCATGGTGATTATTACCTCATCAAACTCCTTAAGGTGTTGATAGGTGTTGAACCTCCAATTTAAACATTGCATTGCCCGGTACATCACATTATATGCACGGTTTTCATGCTTAAAAGGCCTATCTAATGCATGTTTTGTGATTTCAGGAATGAGAGCGGATTTCACCAAATTGGGACTAAAAAGAGTCAATTGAAGCCATTGGATGAAGATTGAAGAAGGACAAAAGAAAGTAGAAACAGAGGAGAAGAAAGGAAGAAAGAAGTTCAAGGACAAAGCAAGAAATAGAAGCCAAGACCGGTCGTGCGACTGGTCCGATTGTGCACAAAGGAGGATTTTTCACAGAAGGTCACTGGACCATTCACGACCGATCGTGCGACCGGTCGTCCGATGCCCAGACCGGTCGTGCGATCAGTCCTTGAATTAAAAGTAAAAATCAGATTTTTGGCAAAACTCACTGGACTGTTTTTTATGTTTTGCGACCGGTCGTGCGATCGGTCGTCTACGTAACAAAGCTTCTCCGAGAAGCTCCGAGATTTTCTGCGCAATGCGTAACCTTGCGTAATTTCTGGATGTTTCCGATGCAAGGGGCTTTCCCACTATAAAAGGACACCTAGGGGCTCTTCCTAGGTCGTCATAGAAGCTAAGGGAAATGGTGCTAGAGAGAGGGAGCCGTCGTGGAGCGTCTGTAACCCTCCAAACTTCGGTTTTTCTAGTTTTTATGCTTTCTTATTTGAGTTCTAGTTGTAGTATGACAATGCTGGGCTAGAATCTCTCGGCTAAGGCTGAGAGGTGAAGCTTGTAGCTAATTTCATGTTTAATTCAAGTTAATTCAAGTGATTTTCAATTCAAGTTTGGATTTTGCATATTCTAGTTCTTCAAGTTGGTAGTTTGAGATGTTTTATGAGAGTTCATGTGCTCCGGACATGAATTCCTTGCAATTCTCTGAGATTATCATATGTTGTGGTGTTTAGATTCGAATTATAGTAATCCTTGAGCAAGCCATAGTCCATAGGCATGGTTGTTACTCTGAAGGCTATGATTTCGAATTCTACATGTGTTGAATGGGGACTAGAACTTGGAAGTTCAACTTGAATGGAATTGAATGTGTTTGAATGCTTTATTTTCCAACTAGATGAGAGATAGGACTTCAAATCTAGTTGTGTTCTATACTTGGATTGATTGGATTGACATGGGATTGCTACAAGTGGATCCTTGAATGCCTTGGTACTTTAAATTACTGGTTTTTGTTGAGTTACTGTTTTAGCATAAGTATTCCAATTAAAACTCATATATATTGCAAACTGAGTTGCTGGGATAGTTTGAAAGTTGTTTCTAATTCTCTGTGGATCGACCTCAGTCTTACCGAGATTTATTACTACTTCACAGCCTTACACTTGAGGCGAGCGAACAAGTTTTTGGCGTCGTTGCCAGGGAAATTAGATAACGGTTGTCAAATTGTTTTAGTGGCTATAGAAGTAGAAGTAGATAGGTTTTCTGATTTTTTTTTAGAACTAATAAATTGTTTTGTTTTGTAGGATTACTTCTCTAGTTCAAGCACATCTAGTAATACCTTTCTAACTTAGCTTTTTGCAGAATTTTCTATTTTCAGATTAATTTCAGATTTCTAGGATTTAGGACTAGTTTAGTTTTTGGTTGAGTGGTTTATGTCCCGTTGGGAATGTAACCACTCTAATCGTCTCCAATCAGAAGGTGGTTTAGTTAGACCATTGTCGGTCCATAGACGAATCCGAAACTACCGAGAACATTGTCAAAATTTGGGGAGTATGGATCAAACACCTTTAAGGAATCCTCCCCCCTACTCCAACTACAAACGCAAATCAAGAGGGAGTAGGAGAGAATGAGGTACATAACGTTCCTCCAATGAGATCACTACGGGATTACCTACAACCAGCCCGTGCAATTACACCCTCTTGCGTGGTTCTACCACCAAACGGGGGAAACATTGACATAAAGCCGGGTGTAATTCCACTTATACCAAAGTTTCATGGGCTAGACTCTGGCAGGCCATATCTGCACTTGAAAGAATTTGAAGAAGTGGTGGCTACCTTGCAATACACCAATGTTTCTAAAGATACCATTAAGCTTAAACTCTTTCCCTTTTCATTGAAAAAAAGAGCCAAAGATTGGCTTCACTCTCTTAGACTACATTCGATTGGGTCATGGAATAAGATGACCCGGGAATTCTTGAAAAAGTTCTTCCCGGCTCATAAAACGAACACCCTTCGAAGAGCCATAATGAATTTCTCGGCTAAAGAGGGTGAATCTTTTTTCCAATGTTGGGAGAGATTTAAGGACCTCCTACTTGCTTGCCCACATCATGGCTATGAGAGTTGGCGAATTATAAATTTTTTCAATGATGGATTAAGTTCCAATATGCGCCAATTTGTAGAGATGATGTGCAATGGCGAGTTTATGAGCAAAAATCCAGATGAGGCTTGGAGTTATTTGGACATGTTGGCTGAAAATGCCCAATCTTGGGACACCTCGGATAAACCCAATAACCCCAAGCCTATTCAAGAGAAAGAGAAAGGAGGGATTTATATCCTCAAGGAGGAAGACGACGTGAATGCAAGGATAGCCAACCTCACAAGGAAGGTCGAGGCCATGGAACTTAGTAAAAGTGGAGTTCCAAAGTCCAATGAAGCTATTGAGACCATATGTGGGATTTGTCACACCGATTTACACGCTACGCAAGATTGTCCCACAATTCCTGCATTTCAAGAGGTATTACATAAACATGCAAATGCCACATATGGGTATCAACGGCCTTTCAATGGACCGGTGGGTAATACGTACAATACTAGTTGGAAGAACCACCCAAATTTTAGTTGGAAGAATGCTCCCATGGGCAATCCTACCAACTCTCAAGGAGGGCCACCCATGCAAAATATGGCCCCACCTCAATTCTCAATGGAGGATACCTTGAAAGAGTTTATACAAGGGCAAACGCAAATTAATCAAACAAATCATCAAATGTTCCAAGAGCTTAAAGTCTCGGTTGATGAGATTAAGGGACGCTTAAATGCTAGAAAAGGGACCTTTCCGGCCCAACCTCAGCCCAATCCAAAGCAAGTACACGAAGTAAGCATTCCTAATCCATCCAACCAACACATGGAGCAAGCCAAATCCATCACCACTCTTAGAAGTGGTAAACAAATTGACAAATCTATTCCGGTGAAGGCCGACAAGCCTAATGATCCGGTAAATTCTGAGGATGAGGATGGATCTAACTTAGCCCCACAAGAAACGGAATGCGTTTACAAGCCCGTAGCACCATTCCCTTCGAGATTGGTTGCCCCAAAATCTCTTCCAAACTCTCATGATATTCTAGAGATTTTCAGACAAGTCAAGATTAACATCCCTTTGCTTGATGCCATCAAACAAATCCCCTCTTATGCCAAGTTTCTAAAGGACCTATGCACAACAAAACGCAAATATAATGTGCAGCAAAAGGCCTTCTTAAATGAGCAAGTGAGTGCGATTCTCACTCAAAAGACCTCCCCAAAATTCAAAGATCCCGGTAGTCCCCCTATCTCATGTATCATTGGAGACTACCGGATTGAGCGTGCGTTGCTAGATTTGGGGGCAAGTATGAACTTAATCCCATACTCGGTATATGAGCAATTGGGTCTTGGTGAATTAAAACCCACCAAAACCACGTTGCAACTCGCTGATAGATCTATCCGTGTATCGAGGGGGATAGTTGAGGATGTTCTAGTTCAAGTTGACAAATTCTACTACCCGGTAGATTTTATCATCTTGGACACACAACCGGTTTTAGATGCTAGCACTCAAATACCGGTGATCTTACGCCGCCCATTCCTTGCTACATCAAACACAATCATCAATTGCCGGAATGGGGTGATGCAATTATCCTTCGGGAACATGACATTAGAGGTGAATGTGTTCCACTTGGGCAAAAGACATAGGGATGTTGATGATGACGAGTTCTTCGAGGTGAACATGCTCGAATCTTTTGAAGAAGAAGAACTCCTCTAACTTGAACCACTAGAAAGCTTGGAGACATGCTTGGCACATTTCATGGATTCCGAAGACCCCATCATTAGTGGAATTGTGCAAGCATTGAATATAGAAAGACCGGTAGTTGGTACTAGCCGGTGGAGGCCCCATTTTGAAAAGTTGCCACCAACCACATCAAGGCCTCTACCGTCTAACATCAAACCACCGAAGCTTGACCTTAAACCATTGCCATCCGAGCTTAAATATGTATATTTGGGTCAAGAGGAAACTTTCCCAGTTGTCATTGCCTCTCACCTAGAGAAAGATCAAGAGCTTAAGTTGATTGGGCTACTCAAAAAACATAGGAGAGCCATAGGGTAGACAATAGCGGATCTCAAAGGGATAGATTCTTCGGTTTGTACTCACCGTATACACCTTAAAGAAAATGCAAAAATGACTAGACAACCTGAAAGAAGGCTATATCCGAACATGATGGAGGTTGTCAAAGCCGAGGTGTTAAAGCTATTAGATGTGGGTATCATCTACCCCATCTTGGATAGCCAATGGGTGAGTCCTACCCAAGTTGTCCCCAAGAAATCCGGTATTACCATCATAGAAAACGCCAACAACGAGCTTATACCGACTAGAGTAACCATCGGTTGGCGTATGTGTATTGATTATCGAAAGCTCAACACGGTCACTAGGAAAGACCACTTCCCTTTCTCATACATGGATCAAATTTTAGAGAGGTTAGCGGGTCATTCCTATTATTGCTTCCTAGATGGCTATTCCGGATACAACCAAATTGAGATAGCTCTGGAAGACCAAGAGAAAACCACATTTACATGCCCGTTTGGTACCTTCGCATATCGAAGAATGCCATTCGGGCTATGTAATGCACCCGCCACATTCCAACGATGCATGTTGAGTATTTTCTCGGACATGGTGGGTGAGTTTCTTGAGGTATTCATGGACGACTTTTCTATTTTTGGTTGTACTTTTGATGAGTGCCTTAATCACTTGAAGTTGGTCTTGATGAGGTGTGAGGAGAAGAACCTCGTTTTAAACTAGGAAAAGTGCCATTTCGTGGTACATAGAGGAATAGTCCTTGGACATATCATCTCGTCCAATGGAATAGAGGTAGACCGGGCAAAATTGACATAATTTCCAATCTACCACCACCCAAAAGCATACGCAATGTGCGGTCCTTCCTTGGACATGCCGGTTTCTATAGAAAATTTATAAAGGATTTTAGTCATATCTCAAGGCCTTTATGTAACCTTCTACAAAAGGAGAACCAATTTGAGTGGAGTGCCGAATGTCAATTAGCTTTTTCAAAGCTAAAAGATATGTTGACAACCGCTCCTATCATGCAGCCACCAGATTGGTCCATTCCTTTTGAGTTGATGTGTGATGCGAGCGATTATGCTATTAGGGCGGTGTTAGGCCAAAAAAAGGATAAGAAGCCCCATGTTATCTACTATGCAAGTAAGACCTTGAATTCCGCCCAAGTTAATTATTCGACTACGGAGAAAGAGCTCCTAGCTGTCATTTTTGCCTTGGACAAATTCAGGCCTTACTTAATAGGATCCAAGGTTATTGTTTACACAGATCATGTGGCGCTAAAACACCTTCTTTCTAAGAAGGATGCCAAGCTCCGTTTGCTTAGATGGATCCTACTCCTTCAAGAATTCGATTTGGAGATCAAAGATAAGAAGGGGGTAAAAAATGTGGTGGCGGATCATCTATTCCGCCAAGTCCTACCTAATTCCATTGACGAGTCACCTATTGAGGACTCATTCCCTGATGAGCAACTCTTTGTTGCTATGCATCCACCATGGTACGCTGATATAGCCAATTATCTTTCCACAAGTGCGACGCCGATTCATTGGACTGCGCAAGACAAACGTAAATTTCTAAGGGAAGTGCGCAGATTTTTCTGGGATGAACCTTTATTGTTTAAATATTGCCCAGACCAAATTATAAGGAGATGTGTCCCTGATGATGAACATAATTCTGTCATCTCCTTTTGTCACGATCAAGCATGTGAGGGTCATTTTTCCACCAAGAAAACTACTGCAAAAATTCTGCAGTGTGGTTTTTATTGGCCCACGCTATTCAAGGACACCCACGAGTTTTACAAAGCATGCGAGCGCTGCCAAAAGTTAGGAGGACTATCCTGTCGAAATATGATGCCTCTCACCCCAATTCAACATCTTGAAGTCTTTGACTGTTAGGGCATCGATTTCATGGGACCATTCCCCTCATCGTTTGGACATGTCTACATTTTGCTTGCCGTAGACTATGTGTCTAAATGGATAGAAGCTATCCCATATAGAACCAACGATCATCGTACGGTTCTCAAGTTCCTCAAAGAAAACATACTTTGTAGATTTGGGACGCCTCGAGCCATCATTAGTGATGGTGGTTCTCACTTTTGCAACAAACCTTTTGAAGCTTTAATGAAGAAATATGGTATTAGGCATAAAGTGAGTACCCCATACCACCCACAGACAAGTGGGCAAGCTGAAATCTCCAATAGGAAAATCAAACAGATTTTGAAAAAGACGGTGAGACCGGATCGCAAGGATTGGTCCCTAAGATTAGATGATGCACTTTGGGCTCACCGTACCGCCTACAAGACACCCATTGGAATGTCCCCTTATAGACTTGTCTATGGGAAAGCTTGCCACTTGCCTGTGGAGATAGAACACAAAGCCTATTAGGCAATTCGGGCTTTAAATTTTGACATTGACAAGGCTAGCTCGCTTCGTAAACTTCAATTAAATGAGCTTGATGAGATCCGCAATGACGCATATGAGAACTCGAGAATCTACAAGAGTAAGATGAAGGCCTTTCATGACAAACACATCTTCAGGAAATCTTTCCATGAAGGACAGAAAGTGCTCTTGTACACTTCCCGACTTCATCTTTTTCCGGGAAAGTTACGATCTCGATGGACCGGCCCATATATTGTCAAAGAAGTTTCTTCTCATGGGGCTGTTGAGATTAAGAATGCAGCAAATGGTAATTATTTTAAAGTTAATGGACAACGCCTTAAACCATTTGTTGAGAAATTTGATTCAGAGGACATGTCCATCACTCTGAATGATCCTGTGTATCAGGATGATTGATCTCCTAGTCTAACGGAGGTATAGCATAGGTAGGTTTAGTTGTTTAGTTTTACTGTTTTAGTAGGATTTAGTTGTTGGAGTTGCAGACTTCCATGATCGACTCTCTCAGGTATTATTGTCCTCACTCTCTTAATTTTCACCATTGCTCTCATGATCATGCTCATTGTACATTTTTTTGTTACATTGAGAACAATGCAAGGTTTGGTTGGGGGGGTGAGATGAGATCCTTCATCTAGCATGATGTAACATTTTGAGCCTCATATGCGCAAATTTTTTCGAATTTTCTAAAATTTTAAAACTCCTTTAGAAAACCTTATTTCCATGCATTCGAGATGATAGGAGTATAAGAAGAGGAGATACGATGTGTGTGATGTTGTAAGTCTTGAATTTCTCCCAACATAATGGTTTTATATGTTAGTTCCCCTATTGTTGTGATCGATAGAAAATTTGAACACTTTTTACACCTAGTTCACATTACACGATTTTCATGGGTTGAAAGGATTATGTGATTTGTGGATTAGCTAAACTTTGATTTAAAGGTGTTGAGAAACCAAGCCGAGGTATTTTGTCCATCCTTGTCCATGGGAAAATAACGAAAGATATGGATTTTTAAAAATCCTATCTAAATTAAAAGAAAAAGGAAAAGAAAGGATGAAATTAGGAATGAAGGAAAAATGGTGGAAAATTCCGAAAAGGGCTACCTATTACCAACCGGGGGATGGTCGAACTGTAACCAAAGCCGAAAATGGGACGTAGTGTGAAAGCCGTCAGAAGGACGGTAAGGCAAATTCCTGTTATAGGCTTGTTGTTGCTATGTGCACCTTAAAATCCTTGGTTTACTTAATCTATGAAGAAGATAATCCCAGAAACTCATGAGATGAACTTTCGCTATGCACACTAGGTTGAATTTGTTCGAGTTCTTCTATTTATCAATCAATCAGTGGGAATTTCATGTAGACACTTATTATGTTTTGAGAGTTTAAGGTTTCATCTTCTAGCACCTAATTTCTCTAAATTTTATACTTGTATCTCTTGGGATGGATAGAAACATGGTTTCTGATGGAGGTTTGGTTTGGAGGTTTGAAATTGTTTCGCGCATGTTTTGCTTGGGACTAGCAAAAAGCTGGTTGGGGGGTGTGTTGAACCTCCAATTTATACATTGCATTGCCCAGTACATCACATTATATGCACGGTTTTCATGCTTAAAAGGCCTATCTAATGCATGTTTTGTGATTTCAGGAATGAGAACAGACTTCACCAAATTGGGGACTAAAAAGAGTCAATTGAAGCCATTGGATGAAGATTGAAGAAGGACTAAAGAAAGTAGAAAGAGAGGAGAAGAAAGGAAGAAAGAAGTTCAAGGACAAAGCAGGAAACAAAAGCCAAGACCGGTCGTGCGACCGGTCCTCCATCGCCAGGACCGGTCGTCCGACCGGTCCGATTGTGCACAAATGAGGATTTTTCACAGAAGGTCACTGGACCATTCACGACTGGTCGTGCGACCGGTCGTGCAATGCCCAGACCGGTCGTGCAACCGGTCCTTGAATTAAAAGTAAAAATCAGATTTTTGGCAAAACTCACTGCACTGTTTTTGACGTTTTGCGACCGGTCGTCTACGTAACAAAGCTTCTCCGAGAAGCTCCGAGATTTTCTGCGTAGTGCGTAACCTTACGCAATTTCTAGATGTTTCTGACGCAAGGGGCTTTCCCACTATAAAAGGACACCTAGGGGCTCTTCCTAGGTCGTCATAGAAGCTAAGGGACGTGGTGCTAGAGAGAGGGAGCCGTCGTGGAGCGTCTGCAACCCTCCAAACTCCGGTTTTTCTAATTTTTATGCTTTCTTATTTGAGTTCTAGTTGTAGTATGACAATGCTCGGTTAGAATCTCTCAGCTAAGGCTGAGAGGTGAAGCTTGTAGCTAATTTCATGTTTAATTCAAGTTAATTCAAGTGATTTTCAATTCAAGTTTGGATTTTGCATATTCTAGTTCTTCAAGTTGGTAGTTTGAGATGTTTTATGAGAGTTCATGTGCTCCGGACATGAATTCCTTGCAATTCTCTGAGATTATCATATGTTGTGGTGTTTAAATTCGAATTATAGCAATCCTTGAGCAAGCCATAGTCCATAGGCATGGTTGTTACTCTGAAGGCTATGATTTCGAATTCTACATGTGTTGAATGGGGACTAGAACTTGGAAGTTCAACTTGAATGGAATTGAATGTGTTTGAATGCTTTATTTTCCAACTAGATGAGAGATAGGACTTCAAATCTAGTTGTGTTCTATACTTGGATTGATTGGATTGACATGGGATTACAACAAGTGGATCCTTGAATGCCTTAGTACTTTAAATTATTGGTTTTTGTTGAGTTACTGTTTTAGCATAAGTATTCCAATAAAACTCATATCTATTGCAAACTAAGTTGCTGGGATAGTTTGAAAGTTGTTTCTAATTTCCTGTGGATCGACCTCAGTCTTACCGAGATTTATTACTACTTCGCGGCCTTACACTTGTGGCGAGCGAACAATAGGCACTTTCACTGTCTAATCCATGGAATTTTGGGAGGAGTTGGATCACTCCCGGTTTCAAATTGACATTCCCTGCATTTTGTGGAAAGATTATGCATGAGGGAGTGCTCGCTCTTGCTGGTTGCAAGTAATCACGTAATGTTCTTGGTCGGGGAACATTCTCAACCACATTCTCTCCCGTTTCGGTTTGGTTTTGGCCCAGATTTAGATTGGCCATCGGATTAGGTTGATTTACATCCATATTTTCAGACAAAATTGGAGAAGTTAGATGTCTCCTAGCACGTGGTTCTCTGTCTATTCCTTCTACTATTCCCCCTTCACGTATGAGTCGATTATTGGAATCCCGAGCCCAATGTGGCATGCAAAATCCTAAAAGATTGAAATAAAAAAGAAAAAGAATTCTTCCTTCCTTTCTTTACTCTTCTCTAAGACCGAAGCACAAGGTGTCTTGCAATGGCTAGGCCAGAAGCAAAGATGGAAACTGATTTCTCCTGGTCAATAGGGGTTCAGAGAACTCCCCACCCACTCTTTGAATCTTTTGAGAAAAGTGCAGAAAAAGAAGAAAGAGGAATAGAGGTGAGAAGAGAAATCTCTGAGCACAAGGTGATCCAAGACAGCAGAGCCGACCAATAGGAATCCAGGTGGCACAAGGCCTACCTATCAGAGATCTAAAAGGAGTCTCCACCCACTCTACAAGAGATGAATATGATGGGAATGAATAGGAGAAGAAGAAGAGTAAGGTTTAGAAGGATAGAACCTGATTTAGCACTTGAGGTCCTTATGTCTTCTTCAGCTTCCTAGAAATCCCTGAAAAAGAAAACAAATCAAACAAAACAAACTAAGTTAGTACTATTCCTAAAAATCCTAAATAGACACTATTTTCAAAATTTTGTGAAAAACCGTCAAAGTTCCCGGCAGCGGCGCCAAAAACTTGTTCGCTTCACCAAGTGTAGGGTTGCGATGTAGTAATAAACTCGGTAAGACTAAGGTCGATCCACAGGGACTTATGTAGGAATTCACAAACGCATCCAATAGTTTCTATTAAGAAGCTAATAACCAGATTTGTAGTAGATTGATGTAAGTAGCAATGTTGAACTAAACTGAAGTAATCAATTAATAAAAGGCACTAGGGGTTCAAGGATCCACTTGTAGCAATCCTTGATGCTCAATTCGCTGTGGTTTCTCACTTTCTCAACTAGAATCGAAAGTAAGATCTATCTAGTCGGATGATAGAGCTGTTAAAACCAACAATCTGCCATATTTAAGATCCATGCATATGATTCACTCAATGCAAGCTAGGATGAGCATGCTCAATTGCATAGGTCAATCCCAATTTCAATAGACTAAGTTCTTAATCATAACCATCACTAAGGCCTGTCACAAGACAAAGCTAGATCATGACTTGAACTTGATTCAAATCACATACACAGTCCACCATACAACAGAAATCCAGAAAAGTAGAACTTTGGTAGGAAATTCCCACATAAAGATCATAGTACTAGAGCGTACTCCAATTCCTCGGATCATACAGGTCTAGACTAACACAAAACAATTAAGAACTCAAGCAATTCTTCCAAACATCCATGAGTCATCATAAGACTAAGAAAAAACTACTTAGAACTTGAATTAAACTTCAAACCATTGTTCTTAAACATGAAATCCAATCTTAAAACCAACTTTAAATGAATTGAAACATCTTATATTCACTACAAGCTTCACCTCTTAGCCCTAGCTAAGAGGTTTAGCCGTTCATGATCCATGGAAACATGAAACAATTAAGAAAAACATGAAAACAGTAAACAAACTAGGAGTTGTGGAACTCCAAAATCCACTTCCGCCGCCTCCCTCCTTGCTCAATCTCTTCTAAGATACCCTAGGAACGATCCCTAGGTGTCCTTTTATAGTAGGGAGGTTTCGCAGCATTAGAATCTTCCAGAAATTACGTAAGCGTACGCAGTGTGCAAAGAATTTTGGGACTTGTAGAACACGCCTCATTACGCAGACGACCGGTCACACAACCGGTCTGAGCTACTGGACGACCGGTCGCACGACCGATCTCAAAAGTGAAAAATCTGTCCAGAGAGCTTTGGGATTTTTCCACCCAAAAAATAAATTCAAGGACCGGTCGCATGACCGGTCGCAGCAGTGGACGACCGGTCGCACGACCGGTCGTGGACAGTCCAGAGAGCTGTGGCCGCAGGGTTACTTCTGTTGAGTGATCGGACCGATCGGACGACCGGTCGTGGGCCTTGGATGACCAGTCGAGGGTGTCTTCTTCTTCCTTCTTTTCTTCTCTTCTTTACTTCTTTCTTCCACCCTTTCCCACTTGGTCCTTTGGTCTTCTTTGCTTCTAAATGGCGTCCTTGAGTCTCAATTTGATGATTCCTCTCTCTCATCCCTACAATCACAAATCCATGCGTTAGCTTAGTCTATAAACCATGAAAACAAGCATAATGAGTGATGAATTGGGGTTAGAATATGCACAATTAAGAGCTCAACATCGGCCATGCACATGAATTAAAAAAGTTGTTGTTTTTGTTGCTGCTTCAAGCCAGATCGGTTGGCCAGGGTGTTTATGTCGAATTTGGTAATAAGATTCTTCAGACGTTCCCCTTCCCTCGGGCCACCTCCAAACCTGAAAGAATACAAGAAAAAACTAAGGGTGGCCGGCGTCCAGCTGTTGGCCCTCCGAAGCTTAAGTCAGATGGGACGTGGTTGTAAAGTAAATAGCTAGATTTGAGCTTAGAGATTATGTACCTTTTATCCTCTATGGAGTCATCCATTTATACAGATCTGAGTGATCCAGTTTGTTACGCAAGACGTTAAGATTACTACTGATTTTCGGGGAGGAGGTGTTTATCCAGTTAATCCTTAGATAATCGAATGGCCTAACCCAGTTAGACATCTAGTTGATTACGTTCCCTGATGATGCTCCCCTGAGGTTCGGAGCCATGAACAAAAATAAGCACAAGACTAGCCTATACGAGCTGCTGGTACTATAAAAGCAGAGGATGCTCGGGCTCGGGGATAGCTGCTCGCATGTTGAGATGCAATCCCTTTTAACGACCACAAGCCGAGCTGCTCGCATGTTGAGATGCGAGCCCTTTTAAAGACCACGAGCCGAGCCGCTCGCATGTTGAGATGCGACCCCTTTCAACGACCACGAGCCGAGCTGCTCGCATGTTGAGATGCGACCCCTTTCAACGACCACGAGTCGAGCTGCTCTCGTGCGATCCTATAGGTTGGTCGTAGATTTAAGATGAATTATAACGAAGAGGGCTCGCAATTTGGACAAACTGAGCGTGACTTCTTTTAACATGTTTCTAACCATATGCAAAGACGACCAACTTTATCCTACAACACAGGGGGCCATGACTGGAGGACGTAAACACTTCATAAAATCCAGAAGATTTCAAGGAGGTGACGCATTTTTGCTATAAAAGGACACATGTATAATCATCTAAAGACATCCTAGAAGAGTTCTACAATCGCTGGAGGTGGAGAGGATCAACGTGGAGAGTCTACAACTCCAACTAGGGTTTTTCTAGTTTTTCTATGCTTTTAGTAGTTTTTTATTATTCTTTCTAGTTCAATCTTTTACAATGATTGACTAAACCTCTTAGCTAGGGCTAAGAGGTGAAGCTTGTAGTTAGTTTTGATGTTCAATTCATTTATGCAAGTACTCTTTCTTTGATTTTGAAATTTTAAGTTATAGCTTGAATAAAGTTGGTATTTTTATATGATTGTTTTAGAGTTTATGTACTCCGGACACAAGCTGCAAATTTCTGAGAATAATCATATTGGTTTGATGAGATTTAAATTATAGTAATCCTGGAGCATCCATGATTTCTTGGTATGGCTATTACTTTGAAGGCTACAAGTTCATCTTCTTTGTGCTTCATTAGAACTAGAAGTTTTGGTTTTCAAATTTTAGTTGGTTTATGTGTTTTAATGCAATATCTTCCAATTGGATGAGAGATAGGACTTTGATTCCAATTGTGTTTGTGCTTGTTGAATGGATTGAGATTGATCTACTACAAGTGGATCCTCGGTGCTCTAGTTTTTCTATTTAATTCGTAGATTTCCTCTACTATTTCTACTTAGTTCTAAATCTCAGAATTTCCTGAACTTTTGAATTCATGTTATTGAAAAGTTAGAATTAGTTTATCCGTAATCCTTATGAATAGATCTTAGTCTCACGATCGAGTTATTACTACTTTGCAACCTTGCACTTGGGGCGATCAAACATGTATCACTCTAAAAAATTCCACAAATACTTTCCATGACCTTATCGATGTTTGTTGTTTTTATTCTCCCTAGTTCCATGGCCTTGACCTTTTTTGTGAGACCCGTCAACTGTGCATTGAAATCATCCTCCTCTTCCAACACATCTATTCCTCTTTCTCTAGGTTCAGTCTTGGGATTATTAGTTTGATTTGAAGTGTCCCAAGATTGGACATTCTCTGCTAACATACTGAAGTAACCCCATGCATCTTCAGGCTCTTTTTTCAAAAATTCAGCGTTACACATCATTTAAACAAATTGGCACATGTTTGAACTTAATCCATCATGGAAGAAGTTAATCATGTGCCACATCTCATAACCACGATGTGGGCAAGCGAGTAAGAGTTCCTTGAACCTCTCCCAACATTGGAAAAATGTCTCGTCCTCCTTTTAGGAGAAGTTCATCATGACACGCCTTATGAGTATTGGTTTTGTGAACTGGGAAGAACTTTTGAAGGAACTCTTGGGTCATCTCAGTCTATGTCATGATACTTTCGGGCCTTAAAGAGTGGAGCCATGATTTGGCTGTTTCCTTTAGAGAAAAGATGAATAATTTTAATCTAATTAGATACTGAAGGACGTTATTTAATTAAAAGGTGGTGATAATCTCATAGAATTCTCTTAGGTCGGTTGAGCTCTAAAATGTGCATATTCTAACCCCATTTCATCACTAACATTGCATGATTTCTATGCTTATGGACTTATTTAATGCAATAGTTTTATACTGTAGGATGAGAGAAAGACTTCACCGAAAGGACGATTAAAAGACACTCTTAATGTGCATTGAAGATCAAAGAAAAGAAGCAAGAAAAAGAGTGAAAAAAAGAGGCAAGAAGAAGAAAGAAAAGAAGAAAAAGCACCCTGGCTGATTGATCAATTGGCCTGATCGATTGATCGCCTGGGCGATCGATTGATCCCCTAGCCAGAAAGATTGATCAGCCCCACTGCATACTCTGCTGGACTAAAAGATGAATGGTCGATTGATCGGTTGCTTAAATCGATTAATCGCCCATACTGCAGAAACTTAAAAAAGCTGCTGGACAAAAAAGAGCATGGTTGATGGATCTCACAAGCCTGATCGATTGATCTCTCAGCAATCGATTGATCGTTCACCCGGGGCGATCAATCGCCCGAACCATAAAAAATTCAGATTTTTGAAGAAAAGTTGCTGGAACTCTCTGGACACTTTTTACATCCATTGATTGACCATCTGACCCTGATCGATTGATCGCCTGCACTGATCGATTGATCTCCCAGCCAATCGATCAATCGCCCAATCACCCAGAACAAAAACTGCTAATTTCAGCTCCGACTCTTGCTGCGCAAGTGCGTAAATTCTACACAAAATCTTGATTTTTCTGCGATGAGGGGGCTGTAAGCTATAAAAGGGCCCATCCACTTCGTTACTAAGCTATCTTAGAAGAAATCTATCATAGTGGGAGTTGGTTTTGGAGTTCTATACTTCCTTTTATTAGTTTTCTTTCTAGTTCTTCATGTTTTCATTAATTTTCATGTTTGTCCTTAGCATGGTTGGCTAAACCTCTTAGCTAGGGCTACGAGGTGAAGCTTGTAGTAGATCTAAGATGTTTTAATTCATTTTTATTGGTTTCAAGTTGGATTTTTATTGATTGAACAATGGTTTGTTGAGTTTGAATAAAGTTCTAAGTAGTTTTTCTTAATCTTATGATGACTCATGGATGTTTGGAAGAATTTCCTTAGTTCTTAGTTGTTTTGCATAGATCTAGACCTGTACGCTCTAGACTTGGATCTTCATGTGGGAGCTTCAAATGAAAGTTCTACTTTTTATAAGAAGTCTGAAATATGTGTTGTTTATTTCTGTGATTTGAATCAAGTTTGAACCATGATATAGTTAAGCTTTGTGACAGGGTTTGATGATTATCATAGTTGTGATCTTAATCTATTGGAACTAGGATTGACTTATGCAATTGAGTGTGCTCAAGTCCTAACTTGAATTGAGTGAATCATATTGATGAACAACACATGTATTAAACTGTTTTGCTGAATTAATTGCTTCATATTCCTGCTAGATAGGATTTTATTTTGATTTTAGTTGTGTAATTGAGAAACTAAAGTGAATTATGCATCAAGGATCGCTACAAGTGGATCCTCGGCACCCTAGTACTTCTTTAGATTGTTAATTTCATCTCAAGTTACAGATTATTCTCCTACATTCATATTTTCATATTATTGTAGTTTGATTTCAATTGGAGATTGTTAGAAGAAATTCTGAGAATTCCTACATTAGTCCTTGAGAACGATCTCATCTCTACCGAATTATTACTACATCGCAACCCTACACTTGGGGAACGAACAAGTTTTTGGCGCAGTTGCTGGGGACTTGACAGTTCTTTACAGAATTTCTGAAAATAGTTTTTTATTGAAATTTTTAAAAAAATTTCTATTAGTACTAACTTAGTTTGTTTTATTTTGTTTTTTCTTTTGCAGGAATTTTTAGGAAGTTGAAGTAGAAGTAAGTTGGTTATCTTAAATTCTCAAATCAAGTTTTCTCTTTCCAACCTTACTCTTCTTCTTCTCCTATTCATTCATATCCTATTTTTCTCTTGTAGAGTGGGTGGAGACTCCTTTTAGATCTCCGATAGGTTGGCCTTGAGCCGCCTTTATTCTTATTGGTAGGCACTGTCGTATTGGATCACCTTGTGCTCAGAGATTTCTCTTATCAAATCTACTCCTCTTTCTTCTTTTTCTGAACTTTTCTCAAAAGATTCAAAGAGTGGGTGGGGAGTTCTTTGAACCCCTATTGATAAGGAGAAATCGGTCTCTATCTTTGCTTCTGGCTTAGCCATTCCAAGACATCTTGTACTTCGGTCCTAAAGAGGAGTAAAGAAAAGAAGGAAGAATTCTTCTTTTTCTTTTCATTCTTTTTATTTTGAATTTGCATGCCCCATTGGGTCCGGGATTCAAATAATCGCTTAATAAGTGAAGGAGGAATTGTTGAAGGGATTGATAAGGAACCACACGCTAAGAAACGTTTAAATTTCTAATTCTTTTTTCTGAAAATATGTCTGAAAATCAACTCGATCCAAGGGCCAATCAAAATCCGAGCCAAAATCAAACAGAAATGGGAGAGAACGAAGTTGAGAATGTTCCTCAACCAAGGACTCTACATGATTACTTGCAACCTGCAAGAGCAAGCACTCCCTCATGCATAATTTTTCCATATAATGCAGGGAATGTAGATCTCAAACCGAGAGTAATCCAACTCCTTCCAAAATTTCATGGATTAGATAGTGAAAGTGCTTATCAACATCTTAAGGAATTTGATGAAGTGATAGCCACGATGGACTTTGCAAATGTATCGGATGATGTTGTGCGACTTAAGTTGTTTCCCTTTTCCCTAAAAGAGAAAGCAAAGGCTTGGCTTCATGCATTAAGGCCAAGATCCATTGGCACATGGACTGAAATGACTAGGGAATTCATTAAAAAGTTTTTCCCAACTCATAAAACCAACATGCTAAGGCGCCTCATCATAAAGTTTGCCCAAAAAAAGGACGAGACCTTCTTCCAATGTTGGGAGAGGTTTAAGGACTTATTGTACACATGCCCACATCATGGCTACGAAAGTTGGCGAGTAATAAGCTTTTTCTATGAAGGACTGACTTCACCCATGCGCCAATTCGTAGAGATGACGTGTAATGGAGAATTCATGAATTAGGAAGCCGAGGAAGCATGGGATTACTTTGATTTCTTGGCTAAGAATGTACAATCTTGGGATACATCTAAACCAACAAATCCCAAGACAAACCAACAAAGAGAAAATGGAGGAATTTATGTCCTCTCAGAAGAAGATAACATAAGTGCACGTGTAACTAGTCTCACAAGAAAAGTTGAGGCTGAAATTGAAGAAAGGAGAAACGATTATACCCATAGAAGTTGTTAAGAATGTTTGTGGAATTTGAGCTGGAAATTAACATGAAATACAAGATTGTCCTACAATTCTTGCATTTCAAGAAGTTTTGCAAGAATAATCCAATGCCATAAACAACTATCAATGACCATTTAGTGCTTCAAACTCAAACACGTATAATTCTAATTGGAAGAACCATCCCAACTTCAGTTGGAGGAATGGACCAACCACAAATGTAAATAACACCCCCCAAGCTCAACCTTTACTATGTACACCCTAGTAATCACACCAAAAGCTACGCTTGAGGAGATGTTGGTGCATTCGTATCGGTTCAAGCTGAATATAAAAGGATTAATTCTCTAAAAATTGATGGGTTCATGCAAGAACAACTAAGATTCAACCAAAACACTTCTCAAGCCATCATTGATTTAAAAACTTTAATGGCTAGAGTTGAATCTCATCTTAGTGTTAGGGAGAAAGACACACTTCCTGCCCAACCTCTCCCTAACCCAAGAACCCAATTCGAGATACAAGATCCCAACTCATCCTCCCAACATATGGAACATGTTAAAGCTATTACCACCTTGAAAAGCGGCAAAATAATTGACAAATCAAATCCGGTGAAGGCCCCAAAGCCTAATGATCCAGAAATCGCTAGCAAAGATGATAGTTCTAACAATGTTCCACATGAGAAAGAACCGGAAAGGCAACATAAGCCAGTTGCTCCTTTTCCACAAAGGTTGATTTCACACAAACCTCTAGACACAAATATGAAAATTTTAGAGGTTTTTAACCAAGTGAAGATCAACATCCCATTATTGGATGCTATAAAACAAATACCATCATATGCTAATTTTTTGAAGGAAACTTGTACAATCAAAATGAAACACAATGTGCACAATAAAGTACTTTTGACTGAGAATTTGAGTGCCATCATCAAACAAGAAGTGCCTAAAAAATACAAGGATCCTGGTAGTCCTACCATTTCATGCATGATAGGTGACTACCGGATCGAACAATCTTTACTCAATTTGGGGGCAAGTGTTAACCTCATCCCATACTCGGTTTAAGAACAACTTGATTTAGGTGAATTAAAACCCACTAAAACCATACTCCAACTTGTCGATCGATCCGTTCATATACCAAGAGGAATGATTGAATATGTGCTTGTATAAGTCGATAAATTCTACTATCCAGTGGATTTTATTATCTTGGATACACATCCTGTGATTGGTACCGGTGCTCAAATTCCTATCATACTTGGCTGCCCTTTCTTAGCCACTTTAAATGCAATCATCAATTGTAGAAACGGGCTTGTATAAAGTCCTTTGGAAACATGACACTTGAGTTAAATATTTTTGATTTATGCAAACAACCACGGGATGGTGATGATGAGGTCAATGAAATAAATTTGATTGACTCATTCATGGAAGAAACATCCCTCTTAACATTTTTCTCTGATCACTTAGAGGCATGTTTGGCCCACTCTCATGATATTGATGATGACATAATACGAGAGATGGATGCCATTTTGGACTCTGTGCCGGTACTTGAAACTACCCGATGGAAGAACACATTTGAACCTTTGCCTTTAACTGAAAACAAGCCTCTTCCATCTAGTATCAAGGCTCCGAAGCTTGACATAAAACCTTTGCTTACGGATCTCAAATATGTATATTTAGGTCGAGATGAGACTTATCCAGTGGTGATTTTTTCCCACTTGAATCAGGAATAAGAAAGTAGGTTGATTGCCATTCTCAAAGAGCATAAGAATGTCATCGGGTGGTCAATTGCGGATCTCAAAGGCATAGACCCCTTGATTTGTACTCATCGCATACACCTTGAGGAGAATGCGAGAAAATCTAGGCAACCACAAAGACGCCTCAATCCAAACATGAAGGAGGTAGTTAAGGCCGAGGTGTTAAAACTATTGGATGTGGGTATCATTTATCCAATATCAGATAGTCAATGGGTGAGTCCAACTCAAGTCGTGCCTAAGAAATTTGAAATAACCATCGTAGCCAATGCCAACAATGAACTCGTACCAACTAGGGTCACTACCGATTGGAGAATGTGCATTGACTACCGAAAATTAAACACTGTCACGAGGAAAGACCACTTCCCTTTACCTTTTGTTAATCAAATCTTAGAAAGGTTAGCAGGTCATTCCCACTTTTGCTTCTTCGATGGATATTCAGGGTACAACCAAATAGAGATCGCCCTTGAGGATCAAGAGAAGACAACATTCGCATGTCCATTCGGCACTTTTACTTATTGAAGGATGTCGTTTGGACTGTGCAATGCCCCTGTCACTTTTCAGCGTTGCATGTTAAGTATCTTTTCAGATATGGTGGGGAAAATTCTTAAAGTTTTCATGGACGATTTCTCTTTACTTGGTCGCGACTTTGATGAGTGCCTTGGGCACTTAAAAACTGTTTTGAGAAGGTGTGAAGATAAGAACCTTGTGCTGAACTGGGAGAAATGTCACTTTATGGTTCAAAAGGGAATAGTCCTTGGTCACATTATCTTAGCCAAAGGAATCGAGGTGGACAAGGCTAAAATCGATATTAAATCGATATTAGCTTTGACCTTCCATCACCCAAGAGTGTACGAGATGTGCGATCCTTTTTAGGACATGCCGAATTCTATAGGAGGTTCATCAAGGACTTTAGTACTCTCTCTCATCCTTTATGCAACCTCCTTCAAAAGGAAAACTCATTCGAGTGGAATGAGAAATGCCAAAATGCCTTTGTTAAACTTAAAGGTATGTTGACATGTGCTCCTATAATGCAACCACCTGATTGGAGCATTCATTTTGAGATATGTGTGATGCCAGTGATTATGCTATTGGGACAGTCTTAGGCCAGAGAAAAGAGAAGAAGCCATACATTATCTACTTTGCAAGTAGAACTCTAAACTCAGCTCAAGCGAATTAAACCACCATGGAAAAGGAACTCTTAGCCGTAGTATTCACTTTGGACAAGTTTAGGTCCTACTTGATCAGATCCAAGATCATAATATTTACCGATCATGCCGCACTTAAGTGCCTTCTTTCTAAGAAGGATGCTAAGCCGCACTTGTTGCGATGGATCCTCTTACTCCAAGAATTTGACATAGAAATACGAGACAAAAAGGGAGTAGAGAACATAGTGGCTGACCATCTCTCACGACTTGTTCTCACCGATTCCTCTAAGATGACTGCGATTAATGACATGTTCCCTGATGAACAACTTTTCGAAGTCTCTCAATTACCATGGTATGTGGACATTGCTAACTATCTTGCTATAGGTACCATTCCAACACATTGGAAAAAGTAAGATAAAGATAAGTTTTTTAGTGAGGTAAGAAAGTTTCTGTGTGATGACCCATACTTGTTCAAGTACTGTCCTGATCAGATTATAAGGAGATGTGTGCCAGATGAGGAGCAACACAGTATCATCTCCTTTAGTCATTCTCAAGCACGTGGTGGCCACTTTTTGGCTAAGAAGACCACAACCAAAATTCTGTAATGTGGGTTCTATTAGCCCACATGTTCAAAGATACGCATGAGTTTTGTAAGGCTTGTGAGCCTTGTCAGAAATTGAGAGGAATATCCCGTCGAAATATGATGCCACTCAATCGCATCTTAACAATATAAATTTTTTTATTGTTGGGGCATCGATTTCATGGGCCCATTCCCATCTTCTTTTGGAAATTTATACATTCTGCTTGCCGTTGATTATGTTTCAAAATGGGTTGAGGCGATCCTTGCCGGACCAATGACCATAAAACAATCATTCGTTTCTTAAAAGAAAACATTCTTTTTCGGTTTGGAACCCCTCGAGTCATTATCAGTGATGGAGGGTCTCACTTTTGTAACCGGCCATTTGAAGCATTAATGAAGAAATATAGCATTAATCATAAGGTGAGCACTCCCTATCACCCACAAACAAGTAGACAAGCTAAGATATCCAACAGGAAAATCAAACATATTCTAGAGAAAACAGTAAACTTCGATCATAAGGATTGGTCGCTTCGACTTACTGACGTGCTCTGGGCTTACTGTACAGCTTCCAAGACCCCCATTGGAATGTCATCCTATAGACTTATCTATGGGAAAGCTTGTCACTTGCTTGCGGAGTTGGAACATAGGGCATATTGGGCGCTAAAGAAGATGAATTTCGATTTTGACAAAGCAAGCTCGCTGCATAAGCTTCAATTGAATGAACTTGCAGAACTCCGAAATGAGGCATATGAGAATTTGAGAATTTACAAGGACAAGACGAAGGTGTTCCATGATAAGAACATCCTTCGTAAGACTTTCACGATCAATCAAAAGGTCCTTTTGTATAATTCTCGAATACATCTATTTTTGGGTAAATTGAGGTCTCGATGGACCGATCCCTTCATTCTCAAAACTGTTTATCCGTATGAGACTGTTGAGTTGTTGAATCCAAGGAACGACAATATCTTTAAAGTGAATGGTTAGCGTTTAAAGTCGTTCTTTGAGAACTTTCCTTCAAAAGGTATGTCCATGCCTTTGACTGATCCTATGTATCAAGATACTTGATCCCCTAGTCTGATGCAGGTATAGTGTAGTTTAGGATTAGGATTTCTGCTTTTTGCTTTATTTGTCTTTCAGTAGGTTTGTTAGATGGAGGTAGAATCCCACCGTTTTGCTCTCTTAGGTACTCTCATTCCTCAAAACCCCTTGTTTTTGTCGTTGCTCTCATGTCTGCATATTGCATATCTTGTTACATTGAGAACAATGTAAGATTCGGTTGGGGGGGTGAGATTTCATCCTCTAAGTATTTTGTACATTTCGAGCAATCATGTAAGACATTTTTTCAATTCTAAAAAATTTTAAATCTCTCTTGGAAAACATTGTTTCTATATACTTTAAATAATACGAATGTAAAAGGAAGAGAGATGAAGTGTTGTGATTTTGAAAATTTTGAATTCTTTTGAATATAGTAGATTCCCATGTGAATTCCCATATTGAATGATTGATGGAAATTTTAAACATTTTGAGTCTAGCTCACATCGCATGATTTTCATGATGGAAGGGATTACTAGATTTGTGGATTGATTAGACTGTGATTTAAGGTGTTAAGGAACTAAGCCAGGGAAGTATTGTCCATCATGTTTAAATGTAATTAAGGGCAATGATTTTTATCCTATGTCGTTACCATTATGTGATTATTGTTTTAGTTCGAAGTGAGCCTTTGGGATTCTTCGGCTATTGATCTTAAAAGAAAGAATGTTTAGCTTTTATTGAATATTTGTTAAGAAAAATCCGAAAAGGGCTACCTACTAACTAACCAGGGGAAGGTCTACCCGTAACCTAAGCTGGAAATAGGAAGTAGTGTGAAAGCCATCGAAGGAACGATAAGGCAATTTCCTGTCATATGCTTGTTGTTGAACTGTACACCTTGAATCTTCAATTTGATTGATTTATGAAGAAGGTAATCCTTGATGTCCATGGATTGAGCATTCACTTTGCACACTAGATCACATTTGTTATAGATCTTTTATTTATCAATCAATTGGTGGGAATTCTATGTGGAATGTTTACGGTATTTGGAGGATTCAAGATTTCAATCTCCTTTAGTGATTTTCTCTGATATTTACACTTGTATGTTTTAGAGTTCTTAGAAGAACATTTCTGCAAGAGAGTTGAGCTTTAGAGGACGGGATTGTTTCATGCATGTTTTGCTCAGGACTAGCAAAATGCTGGTTGGGGGGTGCGTTGAGCTCTAAAATGTGCATATTCTACCCCATTTCATCACTGACATTGCATGATTTTTATGCTTACGGACTTATTTAATGCAATAGTTTTGTGATTGTAAGATAAGAGAAAGACTTCACTAAAAGGATGATTAAAGGACACTCTTAATGTGTATTGAAGATCAAAGAAAAGAAGTAAGAAAAAGAGTGAAGAAAAGAGGCAAGAAGAAGAAAGAAAAGAAGAAAAATCACCCTGGTCGATTGATCGATTGGCCTAATCGATTGATCACCAGGGTGATCGATTGATCCCCTGACCAGACAGATTGATCGGCCACACTGCATACTCTACTGGACTAAAAGATGAATGGTCGATTAATCGGTTGCTCAAATCGATTGATCGCCCATACTGCAGAAACTGAGAAAAGCTGCTAGACAAAAAAGAGCATGGTTGATGAATCTCACAAGCTTGATCGATTGATCTCTTAGCAATCGATTGATCGCTCACCCTGGGCAATCAATCGCCTGAACCATATAAAAATCAGATTTTTGAAGAAAAGTTGCTGGAACTCTTTGGACACTTTTTGCACCCATCGATTGAGCGCCCGCACTGATCAATTGATCTCCCAGTCAATCAATCAATCGCCCAATCGCCCAGAATAGAAACTGCTAATTTTAGCTTCGACTTTTTCTGCGCAAGTGCGTAAATTCTATGCAAAATCTCAAATCTTCTGTAATGAGGGGGCTTGAAAGCTATAAAAGGGCCCATCCACTTCTTTCCTAAGCTATCCTAGAAGGGATCTATCATAGTGGGAGTTGGTTTTGGAGTTCTATACTTCCTCTTCTTAGTTTTCTTTCTAGTTCTTCATGTTTTCATTAATTTTCCTGTTTGTCCTTAGCATGGTTGGCTAAACCTCTTAGCTAGAGCTACGAGGTGAAGCTTGTAGTAGATCTAAGATGTTTTAATTCATTTTTATTGATTTTAAGTTGGATTTTTATTGATTGAACAATGGTTTGTTGAGTTTGAATAAAGTTCTAAGTACTTTTTCTTAATCTTATGATGACTCATGGATGTTTCTTTAGTTTTTAGTTGTTTTGCATAGATCTAGACCTATACGCTCCGAAGAATCGGATTCAAGATGCTCTGGACTTGGATCTTCATGTGGGAACATCAAACGAAAGTTCTACTTTTTATGAGAAGTCTGAAATATGTGTTGTTTATTTCTGTGATTTAAATCAAGTTCAAACCATGATATAGTTAAGCTTTGTGACAAGGTTTGATGATTATCATAGTTGTGATCTTAATCTATTGGAACTAGGATTGACCTATGTAATTGAGTGTGCTCAAGTCCTAACTTGAATTGAGTGAATCATGTTGATGAACAACACATGTATTAGACTGTTTTGTTGAATTAACCGCTCCATATTCCGGCTAGATAGGATTTGATTTCGATTCTAGTTGTGTAATTGAGAAACTAAAGTGAATTATGCATTAAGGATCGCTACAAGTGGATCCTCGGCACCCTTGTGCTTCTTTAGATTGTTAATTTCATCTCAAGTTACAGATTATTCTCCTACATTCATATGTTCAGATTATTGTAGTTTGATTTCAATTGGAGATTGTTATAAGAAATTTTGAGAATTCCTACATTAGTCCTTGAGAATGATCTCGGTCTCTACCGAATTATTATTACATTGCAACCCTACACTTAGGGAGCGAATAAGGTGCAAGTATGGACTCTCAGAGTTGAGTCCATGAAATTTTGGGGGCAATTGGATAGTTCCCAGTTTAAAATCCACATTTCCTGCAATGAGTGGAAAAATCATGCACGAAGGTGTGTTTGTTCTCTCTAGTTGTAAGTAATCACATAAGGTTCTGACCGGAGGAACATAGTGTGCCTCATTCTCATCACGTACCGTCCTAGTTAGCAATGTGTGGTGCTCAATGTTCTCATCAATATTCATCTCATTCTCAGCCCCTGTTTCTGGATGGTTCAAAAGTTCCTAGATGTTTTCTAACTTGTTTGTGAATAGTTAAGCCCTCGACTAAACCTCCCTCACTTAGAAGTCTTGACGTATGGTCTTTTATGTAAATTGGCATAAACCACATAGAATCTAACTGAAAACTAAGTCTAAAAGAAAAAAAAAATCCTATAGTAAACTAATCAATAAAAAAGAAATTAGAAGAGATTAAGGAAGGATGTTACCGATAGAGACAAATTACTTGAACAAAATCCTACTGAATAGCAAATAATGTTAGTAAACTAGAATTAAAATTTTAAAATTCTAAAATAAAATTCTAAAATTGAACCCTAGGTTAGAAATCCTAACTACTATGTTGTTAAAACTAGAAAAAATGCTCATTAGCAGTTTTTCCTGAGTTTCGTTGTTCTGGAGAATTCTGAGTATAGAGACATTCATAGACAATCACAAGCAATCACAAAGTATACACGAGAAAGCATCGCAAGGTAAATTTTATTCCAGAGATTCTGAGATCCTTTACATTCCAGGCTGTGAACTAGTCACGAACCCTTAATTACATCAATGGATGATCACCCTTGATTAGAAGGCAAAAGTAAATGAATGCATGCATCATAGATAAGTTAAATAAAGCATTAAGAGAGCATAAATGTAAATGAAACAAATCACAAACAACATAAAGATTTTTACATGGAAATCCTTACGGGAGAAAACCACGGAACGAAGCGATAAGATTTCACTATGAATATAGTTATACAATAGATGGAATATTAGAAAGGAAGCCTGGATAGATCGAGCAAGTAATTTAAATCATCAGGGATTATAGTCTTGAGTTCATTGTCATAGAGACCTATTTGTTTTCTTGTTATGGACTGAGCCATGTTTTTAGACAAGTCGGATGTCTATGTCCATTTTCTTTTGGATTTTTAGGGTTGAAGGACTATCAGGATTTTATCGAGTGGTGCAACTCTGGGTCATTGACCTCTGGAATACACGAGCATCGAATGTTGGTCGGCACGATCCAAGGCCAGCGCCCGTATTTTTATGACGGGTGACCTTAGGAAGTCACTCTGTAACTTCCTGAGTGAGGATTTAATCGAGTGGTGCAACTTTAGGCCGTTAGCCTCTGGAATACACGAGCATCGAAATGTTGGTCGGCATGACCCAAGGCCCGCACTGGTATTTTTATGACGGGTGACCTTGAAAGCACTCATCAACTGCCTCACTAACTTAACTGACGGACCCGTTGTCAATGGGTAGGGCATCGACTGTCTTTTTGTAATGGCAGTCCATAGCATGATGTTTCAAGCTTTGTTAGAACTCTTTTGATTGTGGTTTCTTGTAGTAATCATAATCCCTTAGATTTAGCCTCGGACCTTTATCTGGGATGAATAGTATTTGTACAGTAAAATAAATGTGTCCATTCTTGGAGTCCACCGACTTGTCTTTGAGAACATTCTTTCTTCTGAGTGCTTTCTGATGATCGATTTGAGATCGAATAGGCTATATCGAGCCAAGATCCTTCGAGGATTAGAGTTCAATGGGCTGGATCGGCTACTTCCAATGCCTATAAATGGCTAAGTATCGGGTCTGATAGGTGCCCGTTTATGCCAATTTCTGATAAACGATAGGGATCGGTGGCCTATAGATGTCCAAGTCAGCTGTTTTATAGCGTGAGTGCATTAGCTTTGCCTTTACGTTTTTTAAGATCGCGGTTGATTTCACTTGGCATTAGTCGATTTTCGAGCCAACATGACACTTCCCATGGCTGAAAATGACTAAGTAGTGGACTTGTTTACGGTCTGATCGGGGTATTTATTGAATACCGACGATACATCTTTGAACAGGGATGGATCATGTCCATGAGGATCGCAATGATGTTGGATCCACTCTGGCGTCAGTGCGATCACATTTCATTTTGCTCAACGTAAGTCGATTTTCGAGCCGACATGGCACTTCCCAGGGCTGAAAATGACTAAGTACTGGGCTGTCGACCGCTTAATTAGGGTATTCAAAGGTCTTGAGATTAGATAACCTTGTTGTAGTGCATGATTATGATGTATCCTGTTACGGAGAAGAGAAGTCTCTCTCTCGAGGTCGATCTGATTTCGCCCGATTCTCCTTGATTTCGGCCGTTTCCTGGTTTTCGGAGAGATTTCTAGATTTATAGATTTGACCAAGTGTCGAACTTTTTTTATTAAATCAGTGATTTGGGCCATTTATCATTGACCGTTAGAAAATCCAACTCGGGGGATGGAAAGATATCACTGATGTGTGTCTAGGAGGGTCAGCGCGATCAGGAGGCGGACCACATTGAAAGTGGGCCACATGATGAAAGGTTTCAGAACCCAATCAGCGTCCGGGCACACCTATAGGTGGGAGTGGGTGCACGTTGATAGGAGGTGGGCGCATGTTGATAGGAGGTGGGCGCATGTGCCCTGGAGTGGGTGCATGTGGCCAAAGTCAGGTAAAGAAAGAGAGAGAGAGAGAAACTCTCCTGGGCGCATGTGGTATGGCACATGCGCCTCGGTCATGGTGATGGGCGCATATGCCCAAGGCACTTAAGCCACTTTTTTGTATTTTTCGGCTAGAAAAAGTGGGCACATGTCCCCCCTGTGCTCAGTGCATTTTCTGGATTTTCAGGTAGCAAAACTCTTAGAACAGTGGGATTTCCCACTACTTAGTTTATTTTCTTGATTTTTCGGCCAAGTGGTGGTGGGCGCATGTCCCTCTTAAGAGTGGAAAAAGTTCACTACTTAGAATAATTTTGGGATTTCTCTCCCTCTCTCCCTCTGCATTTAGGCTCTAGGGAGAAAATCCCTTTCCGATGAGGGATTCCGACGAGGAAATCCATTCCGGCCTGGGCATCCGGCAAGGGATGCCAAAGCGAGTGCATGTGGTTTCAGGGTAGTGATCATGTTAATGGTCATTAGAGGGTGTCTATTTATAGTGTTCTAAATGGATTCGGGTCTGGACCGGTGGATACTTCTAGGCGCATGTGTTTTTGGGGGACTTTCTAGGCGCATGTGGCTTCTGATTGTCATCATCCGACTGTTGCCGGGAGCATGTGATTCCAAGCTAAGCGCATGTGTTTTTGGAGGACTTTTCGAGCGCATGTGGCTTCCAACTTTCATCCTCCGACTATTGCCGGGCACATGTGACTTTCCGACTATCACTTTCAGGCTGATGCAGCGCATGTGATTCCAAGCCGAGCACATGTGTTTAAACCTGACTTTTTCGGACATTTTTCAGGAAGTTTTCCAAGAAGGATTGTCCCAGGTGCATGTTGTGAGTGCATGTGGTTTCAAGTCTTCCGCATGTGGTTTTGGAGCTCCCGCATGTCCCTCGTGGAAAGTCATTTGCCCCACTCCTTAGCCAATTTTCTAATTTTGTACTCTGCAAGAGAGAAATAGTTTTCAGACTTAGAATATTTTTAGGATTTCAGGATTTCAAGCTCCGACTGTCCAGTGTACAACTACCTTTTCTGGGGCCAAAATCACTGACGTCAGGGCACTTTAAGCCACTCATTGCGCTATCAAATGAATGGTATGGGGTGCGGAGGACCAGATGTTGCGAACGTTGGTAATTCCTTTTTAATTTGGAACCTCTGGGTCGGCTTTTCGTATAGGAACTTTATTTCAAGAAGCGCATGCATAGAAATATGCACTGCATGACTTTTAAACTCACAAGTTATGGTTTTTTCAGGTATTCCAGATCATTTGGCAACAATACGCATGTCCATTTCCGCTTTGAAATAGGACTTGTAGGCTTTTGGACCCTTTCGGTCAGCTTTGGTTAGGGGCAAAATGAGTTTCGAGGTGCGCAGGCAAAGATATGCATCGAATGACTTTGAAACTTGTAGGTTAAGGGTTTTAGGGCGTTCCTGATCATTTGGTGGAAATACCAATGTCTGGTTCCATTTTAAAACATCATTTGTAGGTTTCAGTCATAATTGCGTAGGTTAGGGTTGCGCTAGTGTTTTTCGGGTATTTCTGATCTCGATATTGATTCAAATCATCGTAAATGGATCGCCACATACTGTTTTATTATGGGTGCGAATTTGAGCCCCAACAAGTGCCCCCCTTGGTGTGCTGTACTGGATGCTTACGTCACGCTAGTGCAGTGCACTGGTCCCCAGGCTCAAGTATAAATAGTTGACTCACTGAGTGATTTGCTCATTTTCTAAGTCGAAGAAAATAGAATTCTTTGAGGTGAGAGAGCTTTCTTTCAGGACACGGGCGAATGTGGCCTCCCCATCGGCACATGTGGCCTTTAGGCCATTTTTCGACGAGTAAAGGCTCCTCCCATGGGCGCATGTCGGATTGCCCTTTTAATGGGCTCATGTGTTAGGTGCATGTAGCTCTGGACATGCGCCTGGAGCCTCCTCCAGACTTAAAACTTTTCCAGAAAAAATAAAGATGGGGGCATGTCAGCTCATTGCTATTGGATGTGGGTGCATGTGCATGGGTACATGCGCTCGGAGCAGATCAATGGGTGCATGTTGGGAACCACATGCGCTAGATCACTTAAAAAACTTATTCTTTTGGCCTTTGCTGGTTTGGGCACATGTTAGAGGCACATGCGCTTGGGGCTCTGCCTTGGGCGCATGTCAGCCCACTACTTAGCCAATTTTGCAGTTTTTGGCATCTCTTTTGCTCTTGGAGAAACATCTATGCACTCGGCTCCATTCTCAGCCAAATTCAATGTCGTTCGTGGCCAGATCGCTTAAGACTTGAACATGATTAGAATCCAATGCCTCGGGCCCGTAATATGCTGCTTGTTTTGACCTTCTACGGCTTGTAATTGTCCATTTTAGGCAGGTTCAGAGTGTATCCGTCAGACTGCGCTCAAGTGCTTCGAATGTATGCATGATCGTTGTGTGTGAACAATTGTGTACATCCGATGTTGGGATCGTTTCTTGTCTTTGCCCAGCGCTTGTGACATGTGTGTGCTTATTTGTCGGATGCACTCTTGAATTCTGTTACTCCCATGTTTTTGTGGGTCGTGATTTTGTACACGTGTTTATTGGTGTGATTTGTTTGTGTGTGCAATTCATGATTGGATTATGTGATTTTTTTATGATGTGTACCTCATTGTGTTGTTTTGTTGCATGCAATGGAGCTTTCTCTTGATGTTTCCTTGTTTGCGTGCCACAACAAATCATGGCAGAAATGACGAGATCTTCTAGTGAAGCTTCCTGGTTGTAAGCTTCTAGTCCCTCATCTCTGCAACATGGGAAGAAGAGAGTGGCTGAAGATACTGTCGATCCATCTAAAGCAAAGTGTCGTTTGCGCTTCTCTGCGATAGCCGATCCTAAAGTGAAGGATTTCTCCGGTCATATTAAGTAGCTTCCCCATGAGGTGTTACTATGTATTTATGTGGATAAAACCGCATCTAAGCCTCCGACGCAAGGGACTGAAGAAGAATGGTCCTCTTGGTATTGTCAGCTTACTGGTGCTCCAAGTGTCATCGAGGCAAGTCCTTCTAGTTTGCTTGGCCAACATCCCGAGGATAATCAAGAAGTTCAGAAGAAGAAGAGACGGAATCGAAGTAAGAAACCGGCTGAGGCAGTCAGTCAGGAGGAGCAGTAAACATAGCTCGTCGATTTGAAGAATGACCGGATGAAGATTGGCTGGGATAGAAACCAAATCGTCGTAACGTGCGATTTCTTCATTGTGAACCCCTACAATGACTGAGTCATTACACATAAGAAATCTCTTATGAGGCACCGACCCCTCCCGATCATTGACCCATCCCACGTTGAAGGCTCTTTTCAGTTCTACGGGGTTGGAAGGTGGACATCTGTTCCTGAGCAGTTGTTGACTACCTTATTGGTCGACGATGGGAGAGAACAGCAGGTAGGTCTCTCAAGAGAAATGGTATTCCTTGCACCGACTTATGATCCTCACGCTTTTTATCTAGCCGATTATTTTGAGACAGTTCAGCAAAGGTTTCAGCATATGGACAAGATGATGATGTGGGCGACGAGAAGTTTCCATTCGCGAGGTCATCTGAACGAGCGAGTTGGTTATGAGCCGTGGGCAAAAGAGATTTTGGTTCGTCACGAGAGGGTTTTGAAGCAAGTTGGCCTGTATTTGGCTATCAATGCAACCTCTAGGCATTTCTTCCATGATCCTACAATCCTTCGGAGCTTCTTGAGTTACTGGTCTTTTGTTACCAATTCATTCCATTTTCCATATGGGGAGATGAGCATAACTTTATGGGATCTCCGGATGATGGCTGGCTTGTCTGTAATAGGAGAATATTACCAGGAATACGTCCCAACTGATGAAAAGTTGTCTTCGTACTTATCATTCAGAGGCTTGTCTAGAGTTGTTCGTTTAGTTGTCGCAGTTCGACAATATTACAAAGATTCATTATGACAACCGGTTGATCTACTTCAGCTAGAGGATGAAGTAATATTTCTTCCGACACCTTCTTTTGTACTTCACGTTTTGCATGCTCTTAGCTTCTTTTCTTCTGACATGGAACTTTCCTTTCATTTTAAAGCATTGATTATGAAGAATATGAAACCCCCCAGGAAGACTGAGTCTTGATGAAGGAATGTTTCGAACATAGATTTCGCAATCCGAATAAGCTTACGTTGACTTGTGAACTGGCGGGCTTCTTAGCATACTGGCTGTCAGCAGTTGTGTTTCCTAGCTCCAAGGGTGCTGATGGGGTCAAGGTTTCTTACTTTGTCGTTGCAGGAGCTCTTGCAAATGGCCATCGATATTCTTTAGCACCGCCAGTGTTGTGCAGTTTATATAGGGCTTTTGGTAATATTACCAGTAACAAAGATCAACTCGGGCGAGGGATGAACGTGGCTTATTGCCCATGGCATTTCTTCTGTGGGTGACTGTGCATATATTTCCTATGGACATATGGAATGGATCTCTTTCAGTATCCCCACACCGATCATGCGCCTCTTTATTGCTGCAGAAAACTTGAGATGATAGCGCAGTCATCTGATTGGATAGCTTCAAAAATCAGCATTTGGGTGGAAATGACTTTGCCTTAGCATTTTTTGAGATCGCGGTTGATTTCACTTGGCATTAGTCAATTTCCGAGCCAACAGGGCACTTCCCAGGGCTGAAAATGACTAAGTAGTGGACCTGTTTACAGTCTGATCGGGGTATTTAGTGAATACCGACGATAATAATCTTTGAATAGGGATGGATCATGTCCATGAGAATCACAATGATGCTGGATCCACTATGGCGTTAGTGCGATCGCATTTCGTTTTGCTTGACGTAAGTCGATTTCCGATTCGATAGGGCACTTCCCAGGGCAGAAAATGAATAAGTACTGGGCCTGTTGACCGCTTAATTATGGTATTCGAGGGTCCTGAGATTAGATAACCTATTGCAGTGCATGATTATGATGTATCCTGTTACGGAGAAGAGAAGTCTCTCTCTCGGGGTCGGTCCGATTTTACCCGATTCTCCTTGATTTCGGCAGTTTCCTGGTCTTTCGGAGAGATTTTTGGATTTACAGATTTGACTAAATGTTGGAATTTTTTTATTAAATCAATGATCTGGGGCATTTATCATTAAATGTTGGAAAATCTGACCCGGGGGATGGAAAGATATCACTGATGTGTGTCTAGGAGGGTCAGCGCGATCGGGAGGTGGACCACACTAAAAGTGGGCCACACGATGGAAGGTCCCAGAACCCAATCAGCGTCTGGGCGCACCTATAGGTGGGAGTGGGCACATGTTGATAGGAGGTGGGCGCATGTGCCCTGGAGTGGGAGCATGTGGCCCCACCCTAGGCGCATGTTGCCAAAGTCAGGTAAAGAAAGAGAGAGAGAAACTCTCCCGGGTGCATGTGGTATGGCACATGAGCCTGGGTCATGGTGAGGGGCGCATATGCCCAAGGCGCTTAAGCCACTTTTTTGCATTTTTCCGGCTAGAAAAAGTGGGTTCATGTCCCCCTGGACTTAGTGTATGTTTTGGATTTTCAGGCAGCAAAAGAGTGGGTGCATGTCCCTCTTGGAACAATGGAATTTCCCACTACTTAGTTTATTTTTCGAATTTTCCAGTCAAGTGGTGGTGGGCGCATGTCCCTCTTAAGAGTGGGAAAAGTTCACTACTTAGAATAATTTTGGGATTTCTCTCCCTCTGCATTTAGGCTCTGGTGGGAAAATCCCTTTCCGGAAAGGGATTCCAATGAGGAAATCCATTCCGGCCAGGGCATCCGACAAGGGATACCGGAGCGAGTGCACGTGGTTTCAGGGTAGTGATCATGCTAATGGTCATCAGAGGGCTTGCTATTTATAGTGTTCTAAACGAATCTGGGTCTGAATTGGCGGATACTTCTAGGCGCACGTGTTTCTGGGGGACTTTCAGGGTGCATGTGGCTTCCGACTTTCATCATCCGACTATTACCGGGCGCATGTGATTCCATGCCAAGCGCATGTGTTTCTGGAGGAATTTTCGAGCGCATGTGGCTTCCGAATGTCATCCTCCGACTGTTGCCGGACGCACGTGACTTTCCGACTATCACTTTCAGGCTGATGCTAGCGCATGTGATTCCAGGCCGAGTGCATGTGTTTAAACTTGACTTTTCTGGACATTTTTCGAGAAGGATTGTCTTGGGCACATGTTGTGAGTGCATGTGGTTTTGAGTCTTCTGCATATGGTTTTGGAGCTCATGAATGTCCCTCTTAGAAATGCATTTGCCCCACTACTTAGCCAATTCTCGAATTTTGTACTCTGCAAGAAAGAAACAGTTCCCAGACTTAGAATATTTTCAGGATTTCAGGCTCCAACTGTCTAGTGTACAACTACCTTTTCTAGGGCCAAAATCACTGATGTCAGGGCACTTTAAGCCTCTCATTGGGCTATCAAATGAATAGGATGGGGTGAGGAGGACCAGATGTTGCGAACTTTGGTAGTTCCTTCCTAATTTGGAACTCCGGGTCGGCTTTTCGTATAGGAACTTTGTTCCGGGAAGCGCGCACATAGAAATACGCACTGCATGACTTTTAAACTTGCAAGTTAAGGTTTTTCGGGCATTCTGGATCATTTGGAGACAATACGCATGTCCATTTCCACTCCGAAATAGGACTTGTAGGCTTTCGGACCCTTTCGGTCAGCTTCAGTTAGGGGCAAAATACGTTTTGAGGTGCGCAAGCAAAGATATGCATCGAATGACTTTGAAACTTGTAGATTAAGGGTTTTAGGGCATTTTGGATCATTTGGTGAAAATACGCATATCCGGTTTTGTTTCAAAATGTCATTTGTAGGTTTCGGTCATGACTGCGTAAGTTAGAGTTGCGCTGGTGTTTTTCGGGTATTTCTGATCTCTGTATTGATTCAAATTGTCGTAGATGGACCACCACATACTGTTTTATTATGGGTGCGAATTTGAGCCCCAACATATGTTTAGAACTGTTAGCCTAAATCCCCAACAACGATGCCAAAAACTTGTTCACAGCCCCAAGTGTAGGGTCGCGATGCATTAATAATTCGGTAGAGACCAAGATCGTCCTCAAGGATTTGAAGTAATAATTCCAAACACAAACTAACTTAGACTAGAAAAATTCAGATTTATAGTAAGGTGATGGATTTCAGAAACATAAACAATCTAATTATAGGAAAATATAGGAAAATTAAAGCACTAGAGCACCAAGGATCCACTCGTAATCACTTATCAATGACAATTTTCCAATTCAAGCATGTAACTCAATTGGAATCAACGTCATATCTCTATCCAATCAAAATATAACATCACTTAAAAATACAACTTAAAAACCAATATAAAATCTGAACTTCAATAGGTTGGTTCTAGATATAACACAGAGTACTTAACTTATAGAATTACAGAGCATCTATGTTCACTCGCCTCAAGTGCAAGGCTTGCGATGTAGTAATAACTTGTAAGACCAAGGTCGATCCACAGGGAAGAGGTAAACGAATTCAAACTATTCTAATAACTTGAATCCAAAAGGTTTAGAAAATTAGTTTTTAAAGACTAAATATAAAACAGGAAAATATGATAATTGAAGGCAACTGGAGCATCGAGGATCCACTTGTAGTGGTCCAATGCCATCCATTCATCCAAGCACAACACAATTAGAATCAAAGTTCTATCTCTCATCTAATTGGAGGATATAACATTCATGCATAAACAGTCCCATTTAAATCTGAAAATTAGATTTCTAGTTCTAATGAAGCACATAGAACTCTAACTTGCTATAAAAGTGCTAAGTTAGAACGAAAGTACCCGATTAGCTTGAACTAGAAGAGTTCCTTCAAAAGAAAACAAGTTATTAGTCCTAGAAAATCAGAAAACCTATCTACTTCTACTTCTACAGCCACTAAAACAATTTAGAACCATTTATCTAAACTCCCCGGCAACGGCGCCAAAAACTTGTTCGCTCGCCTCAAGTGCAAGGTTGCGATGTAGTAATAAATCTTGGTAAGACCGAGGTCGATCCACTAGGAATTAAGTAAACCAATTTTAATTATTCCAGCAACTTCAAATTTAATTAATTTAGAAGTTCAAGTTCATAAACTAGCTTAAAACAGTAAATTGTGAAAATCTGTAATTTAACGAAACTAAGGCCTCAAGGATCCACTTGTAGTAGTCCCCATGTGAATTCATTCATCCAAGCATAATACAACTAGAATTGAAGTTCTATCTTTCTTCTAGTTGGAAGATTTAACATTCAAACAAAATAATCTCTACTCAAATCAGAAATTGAGATTCTAGTTCTAATGAAGCACATAGGATTCGAATATGTAGCCTTCAAGTAACAACCATGCTAATGGACTATGGTATGCTCAGGGATTACTACAATTCGAACCTAATCAATCTAAACATGATAATCTCAGAGAATTGCAATGAACCAATGTCCGAAGCACATGAACTCTTATAAAACATCCAAAAATACCAACTTTTATTCAAACTAGAACTTAAAATCCAAATTTAAATTAAAGTACTTGAATCAAAACGAATTCAACATGATAACCACCCACAAGCTTCATCTCTTAGACTTAGCTAAGAGGTTCTAGCCATGTATTATCATGCTTCAACTAGAAATAATGAAAAACTAACTAAAAGCATAAAAAATCGGATTCGGGAGAGTTGTAGACGCTCCACGACGATCCTTTGCACCTCCCATGAAGTCCTTGATCTTCTATGATGCCTTAGGAATGAAACCTAGGTGCCCTTTTATATATTTGGAGTCCCACCGACTCAGAAACTTCCAGAATTGTGTAATACTCACGCACATCGCATGAAATTTCGGAGCTTGCTGAAGCAGCTGCTGAAAATCAGCAGAAATACACTAGCCGACCGGTCTTGACTGGTCAAGCTTGGATGGCCGACCGGTTTTGACCGGTCAGACCTATCTGGGGAGTGTCCAGCGCGTGCAGGAGAGGTGGCCTTCACCTAGCCGACCGGTCTTGACCGGTCGGACTTGTCTGGCCCATTGTCTAATGATTATAGAGGGGGCTACCTTGATGGCCGACTGGTCATGATCGGTCGTGGCCTCCTTGGCCGACCAGTCAAGCCTCATTTGCTTCACTTCTTTCTCTCTCTTCTCTCCTTCTTTCTTCTTCCTTCTTTGGTCCACCTTGATCTTCACCAACTAGCTTCTAAATATGGTCTTTTAGCAATTAATTGGGTGAAGTCTCTCTCTCATTCCTACATCAACAAAACATGCATTAGATGGGTCTTTTAAGCATGCAAACCATGCATATAATGCGATGTAATGGGTTAGAATATGTATAAATTAGAAGCTTAGCACACCCCCCAATTAGCATTTTACTAGTCCTGAGAAAAACAAGCGTGAAACAATCCATTTTTCTGAAAACTCAACTCTCTCATGGAAACTATGTTTCTATAAACTTTAAAACATATAAGTGCAAAAATCAGAAAAACTAAATGATGACAGATTGAAATTCTAAATTTTCCAAACATAATAAGTGTTCACATAGAATCCCCACCGATTTATTTACAAATAGATAAATCCAAACATGTATGGTCTAGTGTGCATTGTGCATGTTCATCTCATGAATTTCCAAGATTACTTTCTTCATAAATCAAGTAAACCAAAGATCTAAGAATATACAGATCAACCAATTGCCTATGACAGGAATTTGCCTTTCCGTTCCTTCAACGACTTTTACACTACTTCCCATTTTCAGCTTTGGTTATGGGTAAACCATCACCTGGTTGGTAATAGGTAGCCCTTTTCGAATTTTTTTTACTAATATTCAATAAATACCCATACTTTCTTTTTCTCTTCTTTTCTCTTTTCTTTTCTTTTTCTTTTCTTTTCTCTTTTCTTTTCTTTTCTTTTCCTCATGTATTAGATAGGATTTATAGAAATCCATATCTTTCATTCTTTTCTCTTATTTTCACATGATCAAGGATGGACAAAGTACCTTGGCTTGGTTCCTCAACACCTTAAATCTCGGTCTAACCAATCCACAAATCTACTAATCCCTTCGAATCATGAGAATTGTGTAATGTGAACTAGACTCAAAATTGATCAAATGTTCTATTGATCATATAAATATGGAGATTCACATATAAAACTATTATGTTTAAGTCACTTTAGAGATTTCAAAATCATATCAGTTCATCTTTCATCCTTTCATACTCATGACATCTCAAGTGCATAGAAACAAAGTTTTCCAAAAGAGTTTTGATATTTCAAAAATTGAAAAATTTCTACCAACTTTGCTCGAAATGTCCACAAACTGCTAGATGAGGAATCTCATCTCACCCCTTAACCAAATCTTGCATTGTCCTCAATGTAAAAAGATATGCAATGAGCATGAACATGAGAGCAATGATAAAATAAAAGAGAGTGAGAACGAGAGTTCCTGAGAGAGGCGATCGTGGAGGTCTACTTCGGTATCAAAATCTACGAAAGAAAAAAAAATTAGAAAAACAAACTAAACCTAATTTACTCTATACCTCCGTCAGACTAGGAAATCAATCATCCTGATATACAGGATCATTCAGAGCGATGGACATGTCCTCTGAATCAAATTTCTCAACGAATGATTTAAGTTGTTGTCCGTTCACTTTAAAACAGTTACCATTCGCCGCATTTTCTATCTCGACAACCCCATGAGGAAAAAACTTTTTAGCAATATATGGGCCGGTCCATCAAGATCTCAATTTTTTCGAAAAAAGATGAAGTCGGGAATTATACAAGAGTACTTTCTGAACTTCATGGAAAGATTTCCTAAAGATGTGTTTATCATGAAAGGCCTTCATCCTACTCTTGTAAATCCTCGAGTTCTTATAAGTATCATTCCGGATCTCGTCAAGCTCATTCAATTGGAGTTTGTGAAGCGAGCTAGCATTGTCAATGTCAAAGTTTAATGCCCGAATTGCCCGACAAACTTTCCCATAGACAAGTCTATAGGGGGGCATTCCAATGGGGGTCTTGTACGCTGTACGGTGAGCCTAGAGAGCATCGACTAATTGCAGCGACCAATCTTTGCGATCCGGCTTCACCATTTTCTCCAAAATCTGTTTAATTTCCTGATTGGAAATTTCAGCTTGCCCACTTGTCTGTGGGTGGTATGGGGTACTCACTTTATGTCTAATGCCATATTTCTTCATTAAGGCTTCAAAGGGCCTATTACAAAAGTGAGAATCACCATCACTTATGATGGCTTAAAGCATTTCAAATCTGGAAAGTATGTGTCATTTTAGGAACTTTACAACCGTACGATGATCGTTAGTTCTACATTGAATAGCCTCTATCCACTTGGACACATAGTCTACGACAAGTAATATGTAGACATGTCCAAAAGATAAGGGGAATGGTCCTATGAAATTGATGCCCCAACAATCGAAGACTTTGAGATGTTAAATTGGGTTAAGGGACATCATATTCCGACGGGACAATCCTTCTAGCTTTTGACAGCGCTTGCATGCTTTGTAAAACTCGTGGGTGTCTCTAAATAAAGTAGGTGTTTGCTCGCCTCAAGTGCAAGGCTGCGATGTAGTAATAAATCTCGATAAGACCGAGGTTGATCCACAGGGAATTAGAAAATAACTTCTAAACTATTCCAGCAACTAGGATTGCAATAATTAAGAGATTCAATTGAGAGAATTATGTTAAAACAGTAACTTAAGAAAAACAGTAATTAAAGAACTAAGGCTTCCAAGGATCCACTTGTAACAATCCCATGTCAATACAACCAATCCAAGCATCAAACACAACTAGATTTGAAGTTCTATCTCTCATCTAGTTTGAAGATAAAGCATTAAACACATTCAATCCCACTTAAGTTGAACTTTCAAGTTTTAGTCCCATAAAACCACCTAGCATTCGAAATCATAGCCTTCGAAGTAACAGCCATGCCTGTGGACTATGGCATGCTCAAGGGTTACCATAATTCAAATCTAATCAAGCAAAACTTGATAATCTTAGAGAATTGCAAAGAATCCATGTCCGAAACACATGAACTCTCATAAAACTTCTAAAAATATCAACTTTATATGAACTAGAACATTCAAAATTCAAACTTGAAGTGAAAACTACTTGAATCAAACTGAACTAAACATGAAATTGGCTACAAGCTTCACCTCTCAGCCTTAGCTGAGAGATTCTAGCCGAGTATTGTCATACTACAACTAGAACTCAATGAAAAAGACATAAAAACCATAAAAACCCGGAGTTGGGAGGGTTGCAAACGCTCCACGACGGCTTCCTTCACCTCCCACGAAGTTCCTCGGCTTCTATGATCCCCTAAGAAGAGACCCTAAATGTCCTTTTATAGTGGGGAGGCTCTACCGCATCGGAATCTTCCAGAATTTGCGTAACATTATGCACTTGCGCAGGAAATCTCGGAGCTCGAAATAAAAGGTGCTGTTTATGCAAGGCCGACCGGTCGTGACCGGTCGGACTGGGTTGGCCAACTGGTTTAACCGGTCGGACCTGTCTGAGAGAAGTCCAGCGTGTACAGAGTGGTCACCAACCCATTGGCCGACCGGTCTTGACAGGTCTGACTAGCCTGGTCCTTTGTCAAGCAAGCCTCCAAGGTGGCCAGCAAGTTGGCCGACCGATCAGGACCGGTCGTGGCTCCCTTGGCCAACCGATCATGACAGGTCGGACCTCTTTTTTCCTCTTTTTCTTCTTTTCTTTCTTCTCTTTTCTCCTTCCTTCTTTAGTCCACCTTGGGCCTTCATCTAAAGGCTCCTAAATATGCTCTTTTTTTGTCATAAATTGGACAAAGTCGCTCTCATTCCTACAATCACAAAACATGCATCAAATGGGCCTTTTAAACATGCAAACCATGCATATAATGTGATGTAATGGGCTACTTTGTATATAAATTGGAGGTTCAACACACCCCCAACCATCTTTTTGCTAATCCTGAGCAAAACATGCGTGAAACAAGTTCAAACCTCTAAAAACCAACTCTCCTTCAGAAACTATGTTTCTATCCATTCCAGACATACAAGTGTAAAATTCAGAAAAATGAGGTGATAGAAGTTGAAACCTTAAACTCTCACAACATAATAAATGTCCATATGAAATTCCTGCTGATTGATTGATAAATAGAAGAACTCGAACAAATTCAACCTAGTGTGCATAGTGAAAGTTCATCTCATGAGTTTCTGGGATTATCTTCTCCATAGATCAACTAAACTATGGATCTCAAGGTGCACAGAGCAACAACAAGCCTATGATAATAACTTTCCTTACCATCCTTCCGACGGCTTTTACACTACGTCCCATTTCCAACTTTGGTTACGGGTAGACCATCCCCAGGTTGGTAAATAGGTAGCCCTTTTCGAAAATTTCCACCATTTTCTCCATCATTCTCATATTTTCATCATTCCTTTTCCTGTTTCTTTTACATTAGATAGGATGTTTAGAAATCCATATCTTTCGTTATTTTTCCATGAACAAGGATGGACAAAGTACCTCGGCTTGGTTCCTCAACACCTCAAATCTAAGTCTAGCCAATCCACAAATCACATAATCCCTTCAAACCATGAAAATCATGTAATGTAGACTAGGTGTAAAAGTGTTCAAATTTTCTATCAATCACATAAATAGGGGAATTCACATATAAAACCATTATATTAAGAGTAGTTCAAGACTTACAACATCACTCACTTCGTATCTCCTTTTCTTATACTCGTATCATCTCGAATGCATAAAAATAAGGTTTTCTAAAAGAGTTTTGAATTTTTAGAAAATTCGAAAAAATTTGCACATATAATGCTTGAAATGTTGCAAACTGCTAGATGAGGAACTCATCTCACCCCCCAACCAAATCTTGCATTGTCCTCAATGTAAAAAGATATGAAATGAGCATGAACATGAGAGCAATGGTAAAATACTAGAGAGTGAGAACAAAAGTACCTGAGAGAGTCAATCGTGGAAGTCTGCAACTCCGACAACTAAATTCACTAAAACAGTAAAACTAAAATAGAAAAAGCAACTAAACCTAAGTTATCCTTTTAAAAAGAGAATCTCCATCAGACTAGGAGATTAATTAGCATTTTGTCATCCAAAAGGACAAAGTTGACCAGGATCATCAAGTGGTGTAACATATTTTCAGTAGAACTATCCACCATCCTACTTTAGAAAGTACATTAGTGACATTAATCATTCTAACCCATTGAAAATTCTGCTGAAAGGTTTCAGTAAGTATCTTAATAAATTGTCACATGTACTAGGAAAGGAGAATTGCATTGGTTGGAAATTATTGAAAATGGATCTCCTTTCCATCTTGTCTGGACAAAAATTTGTCAAATATGAGTCATCCCAGAAATTGTGTTCTTTGGTTTGAGCAACCCAAAGAGATGTGGAGACTTGTATTTCTTCTTCACAAGTCTATATGATCTCCACAAAAGCAGATTTCACCGGTGATTCCACAATTGATTTTTCAGTTTGGCGTTCTGGGGAAGGAAGCTTTTTAGGCACCAGAGGGATCTCCTTCAAGGCATGCACTATGTTCTTAATCATGGGATCATCCCAAGCTTCAAAATACGCTAAACACTCCTCTAAAGTGTAGGAGACCTCATCAGAGGAAGTTTTCAGATTTGGACCCTTTTCGTCTTCTTCCTTCTCAAACTTTTATGTAGGTTGAAGTGGGTCCTCAACCTCTACACTTTCAGAAATTGGCTTCTCTGTAGGCAAGTCAAGCACCGATTCTTCCAATTCCTGCATAATAAATTTATGTAAATCAGAATTTGGTAACTTGTCAAGTAAATTTTTAGAAATTGACACTTCCAAGATCTCATTAATAATAGAGTTGAATTCATCCTTGGAGTGTGTCAAACATGTCCCCAAGCTTCCAGGTAGATCGTGTTGGAAAAACTCGCCATCTTCCATAGATTCTATCATGTTTACCTCATGGGGCCCATCATTGTCATCCAAATCCTCATTGGTGACATTAACCAGTCTAGCCCATTGAAAATCCTGCTGAAAAATTTCAGCGGGTTCTTCAACAAAATTGTCACATGTACTAGGAAAGGAGAATTGCATTGGTTGGAAATCATTGAATATGGATCTCCTTTCCTTCTTGTCTGGGCAAAAATTATTCAAGTATGGGTCATCCCAGAAGTGTTCTTCGGTTTGAACAAACCAAAGAGATGTGGAGACTTGTATTTCTTCTTCACAAGTTGATATGATCTCCACAAAATCAGATTTCACTGGTGCTTCCACAATTGAATTTTCAGTTTGGTGTTCTGTGGAAGGAAAATTTTTAGGCATCGGGGTGGTCTCTCTCAAGGCATGTACAATGTCCTGAATCATGGGATCATCCCAATCCTCAAAGTACGTTAGGCACTCCTCAAGTGTATAGGAGACCTCATCGGAGGAAATTTTCAGATTTGGACCCTTTATGTCTTCCTCCTTTTTAGAATTTTGTGTAGGTTGGAGTGGGTTCTCAACCTCTACACTTTCAGAAATTGGCCTCTCTGTAGGCAAGTCAAGCACCACTTCTTCCAAATCCTGCACAACAAATTTGTGTAAATCTGAAATTGGTGACTTGTCAAATGAATTTTCAGAAATTGACACTTCCAGGGTCTTAATAAAATGAGAATTAGATTCATCCTTAGAATGTGTCAAACATGTCCCCAAACTTTCAGGTACATCATGTTGGAAAAACCCCCCATCATCCATGGATTCTATCATGTTTACCTCATGGGGGCCATCATTGTCGTCCCAATCCTCAAAGGGATCAAAGCTAACAACATCTAGAGGATCAAAATTCTGCCTTAAAGCGAACTCCTCTTCCACGATTGAATTAATCAAATCAACCTCGTGGACATCATCATCATCCCTATACCTTTTGCCTAAGTGGAATACATTCACCTCCAACGTCATGTTCCCAAAGGACATTTGCATCACTCCATTCCAGAAATTTATGATTGCGTTTGATGTAGCGAGGAATGGACGGCCTAGAATCACCGGTATTTGGGTGCTAGCATCCATAACCGGTTGTGTGTCCAAGACGATGAAATCTACCGGGTAGTAGAATTTATCCACTTGGACTAGCACATCCTCAACTATCCCTCTCGGTGCACGGATGGATCTATCAGCGAGTTGCAATGTGGTTTTACTGGGTTTTAATTCACCAAGACCCAATTGCTCGTATATCGAGTATGGGATCAAATTTACACTTGCCCCCAAGTCTAGCAATGCACACTCAATCCGGTAGTCTCCAATGATACATGAGATTGTGGGACTACCGAGATCTTTGAATTTTGGAGGGGTCTTTTAAGTGAGAATGGCACTCACTTGCTCATTTAAGAAGGCCTTTTGCTGCACATTATATTTTCGTTTAGTTGTGCATAGGTCCTTCAGAAACTTGGCATAGGAGGGGACTTGTTTAATGGCATCAAGCAAGGGAATGTTGATCTTAACTTGCCTAAAAATCTCTAGAATATCATGAGAGTTTAGGAGAGATTTTGGGGCAACCAATCTCGAAGGGAATGGTGCTACGGGCTTGTAAATGCATTCTGTTTCTTGTGGAGCTAAGTTAGATCCATCCTCATCCTCAGAATTTACCGGATCATTAGGCTTGTCGGCCTTCACCGGAATAGATTTGTTAATTTGTTTACCACTTCTAAGAGTGGTGATGGATTTGGCTTGCTCCATATGTTGGTTGGAAGGATTAGGAATGCTCACTTCATGTACTTGCTTTGGATTGGGCTGAGTTTGGGCCGAAAAGGTCCCTTCCCTAGCATTCAAGCGTCCCTTAATCTCATCAACCGAGACTTTAAGCTCTTGGAACATTTGCTGATTTGTTTGATTGATTTGCGTTTGCCCTTGTATAAACGCTTTCAAGGTATCCTCTATTGAGAACTGAGGTGGGGCAATATTTTGCATGGGTGGCCCTCCTTGAGAGTTGATAGGATTGCCCGTGGGAGCATTCTTCCAACTGAAATTTGGGTGGTTCTTCCAACTAGTATTGTACGTATTACCCACCGGTCTATTGAAAGGCCGTTGATACCCATATGTGGCATTTGCATGTTCATGTAACACTTCTTGAAATGCAGGAATTATGGGACAATCTTGCGTAGCGTGTAAATCGGTGTGACAAATCCCACATATGGTCTCAATAGCTTCATTGGACTTTGGAACTCCACTTTTACTAAGTTCCATAGCCTCGATCTGCCTTGTGAGGTTGGCTATCCTTGCATTCACGTCGTCTTCCTCCTTGAGGATATAGATCCCTCCTTTCTCTTTCTCTTGAATCGGCTTGGGGTTATTGGGTTTATCCGAGGTATCCCAAGATTGGGCATTTTCAGCCAACATGTCCAAATAACTCCAAGCCTCATCTGGATTTTTGCTCATAAACTCGCCATTGCACATCATCTCTACAAATTGGCGCATATTGGAACTTAATCCATCATTGAAAAGATTTATAATTCGCCAACTCTCATAGCCATGATGTGGGCAAGCAAGTAGGAGGTCCTTAAATCTTTCCCAACATTGGAAGAAAGATTCACCCTCTTTAGCCGAAAAATTCATTATGGCTCTTCGAAGGGTGTTCGTTTTATGAGCCGGGAAGAACTTTTTCAAGAATTCCCGGGTCATCTCATTCCATGACCCAATCGAATGTGGTCTAAGAGAGTGAAGCCAATCTTTGGCTCTTTCTTTCAATGAAAAGGAAAAGAGTTTAAGTTTAATTGTATCTTTTGAAACATTGGTGTATTGCAAGGTAGCCACCACTTCTTCGAATTCTTTCAAGTGTAGATATGGGCGGTTAGAGTCTAGCCCATGGAACTTTGGTATAAGTTGAATTACACTTGGCTTTATGTCAATGTTTCCCCCGTTTGGTGGTAGAACCACGCAAGAGGGTGTAATTGCACGAGCTGGTTGTAGGTAATCCCTCAGTGATCTCATTGGAGGAACGTTATGTACCTCATTCTCTCCTACTCCCTCTTGATTTGCGTTTGTAGTTGGAGTGGGAGGGGGAGGATTCCTTAAAGGTGTTTGATCCATACTCCCCAAACTTTCACAACGTTCTTGGTAATTACGGACTCGTCTATGGGCTGACAATGGTCCAACTAAGCCACCTTCGGATTGAAGACGATTGGAGTGGTCACGTTCCCAACGGGACATAAACCACTCAACTAAAACTAAGCTATTCATAAATCCTAGAAATCTGAAATTATTCTGGAAATTGGAAAAAAAAATCTGCAAAAAGCTAAGTTAGAAGGATATTACCCGATGTGCTTGAACTAGAGAAGAAATCCTACAAAATAAACAATTTTGATTAGTTCTAAGAAATCAGCAAAAAAATATCTAATTCTACTTCTACAGCCACTAAAATAATTTAAAAATCGTTATCTAAATTCCCCGACAACGGCGCCAAAAACTTGTTCGCTTGCCTCAAGTGTAAGGCTGCAATGTAGTAATAAAACTCGGTAAGACCGAGGTCGATCCACAGGGAATTGGATAACAAATTCCAAACTATTCCAGCAACTCAGTTTGTAACAGATAAGAGATTCAATTGAAATAATTATGCTAAAACAATAACTTAATGAAAATCAGTAGTTTAAGGTACTAAGGCATTCAAGGATCCACTTGTAGCAATCCCATGTCAATCCAATCAATCCAAGCAAGATACACAACTAGATTTGAAGTCCTATCTCTCATCTAGTTGGAAAATAAAGCATTAAACACATTCAATCCCATTTAAGTTGAACTTCCAAGTTCTAGTCCCATTCAATCAATGTAGAATTCAAAATCATAGCCTTCGGAGTAACAGCCATGCCTATGGACTATGGCTTACTCAAGGACTACTACAATTCGAACTAAACAAGCATCATGTGATAATCTCAGAGAATTGCAAGGAATCCATGTCTGGAGCACATGAGCTCTCATAAAACATCTCAAACTATCAACTTGAAGAACTAGAATAAATAAAAATCCAAACTTGAATTGAAATTACTTGAATTAAACTGAATCAAACATGAAAATTAGCTACAAGCTTCACCCCTCAGCCTTAGCTGAGAGATTCTAGCCGAGCATTGTCATACTACAACTAGAACTCAAATAAGAAAACATAAAAACTAGAAAAACCGGAGTTTGGAGGGTTGCAGACGCTCCATGACGACTTCCATCCTCTCCCACGACGTCCCTTGGCTTCTATGATGCCCTAGGAAGAGCCCCTAGGTGTCTTTTTATAGTGAGGAAGCTCATTTGCGTCGGAAAGATCCAGAAATTGCGTAAGGTTATGCACTACGTAGAAAAATCGGAGCTTCATGAAGAAGCTCTGTTACGCAGACGGCCGGTCGCACGACCGGTCTGAGATCCTGGACGACAGGTCGCACGACCGGTCGCAAAAAGGCGAAAACAGTCCAGAGATTTGCTTGAAATCCATCTTTAAAATTTAGTTGCAAGGACCGGTCGCACGACCGGTCGTGAATGGTCCAGTGGCCTTCCGCAGAATGATTTTCTTCTGTGTATAGTTGGACCGGTCAGACGACCGGTCTTGGCGATGGACGACCGGTCGCACGACCGGTCTTGGCTGATATTTCCTACTTTCTTCTTTGGCTTCTTTCTTCCTTTCTTCTCCTCTCTTTCTACTTTCTTTGGTCCTTCTTCCTTCTTCATCCAATGGCTTCAAATGGCTCTTTTTAGTCTCCAATTGGGTAAATTCCGCTCTTATTCTCGAAGTCACAAAACATGCATTAGATGGGCCTTTTAAACATGAAAACCATGCATATAATGCGATATAATGGGCAATGCAATGTATAAATTGGAGGTTCAACACTAGACTTGACTACAACCAATGACTTGAACTTCAATTAAACAAAAAACAATCAGCAAAACAGCTATCTCAGATTAACATAAAAGATTAAAACTTCAGTTTGATATAATTCCCAAATTAAGATCATGGCATTGAACATATGACAATCAAAGCATCTATCATGCCCGGAGTCGATAATAGATCCATGAATTACACAAGTATAAACAATGCAAACATGTAAGTTACTAGATTTAGATTCACTAAACATCAAGAGATCGAGGAAGAACTAAACTAGAACTTTATTCAAACTTACTCAAACCATGTTCATCAATTAAAACAATAACAAGGAAACCTAGGTTGCATCAATCCATAAAAAATGAACTAAAAGCTTCACCTCTTAGCTCTAGCTAAGAGGTTTTAGTTCATCTCTAACATCCTTGAACTAAACTCTCTTAAAAACATAAAAACTACAAGAAACTAGAAGAGAAATAAGAAACTAGAAGTAGAAATCCTTCTCTCAAGCCTCCTTGATCTTCCCCACGTCCTAGCATGCCTTAGAAAGGGATTGGAGGTGTCCTTTTATAGTGCAAACAAGAGGACGGTAACATATGCGATTTTGTTTCACTTAGTACGGGATAACCAATGGTCGAATTGCCTTGAAATTTGATTTGTAGCTTCCATGATCTTGATCTTCCTCATGGATGGTTTTGATTTCGAAAATTTTCTTTTTGGTTGGCCCACGAATCAGATTAGTGACCGTCTATCAAAATTGCGCAATTCAGACACTTGCAGAACCAGTTATCTTGTTTTCAATGATACAGAGTGTACAGAGGTCAGATTGGTCTCAAATTTTAAAAATCGGTAAAAAAATTCTTCCTCTACACGATAAAGGGCTTTGATTGTCTAAAACTATTCCAGGATTAGGTGCGAAAAACAAAACATTTAGGGCTTTTTATAAAATCAGAGCAGTTGGAATCTTTCAAGATAGTCCATCTTTCTTTAACTGGTACAATCAAACCACACTTCCGTTTGACCTGAAACTTCGTGGTTATTTATATATCGATGTTCTCTGGAAGATGATCAACTTGGATTCTTCATATCATTAGTATGGGGCCACCTGAACCATTCCATAGTTGAGTAGGCGGAATCAGAAAATTTTCTGGATAATTCATATTGTTTTGGCCGCCACGGTCAATCCATAGCTCGAATTGACACGAAACCACTTAGGTTTTTTTTTTTTTTTTTTTTTGCGGTGAGCTAATCTTCAATATGAATGGATTAGATTTACAATAATCATCAAGATGAGCTCCAAGAATTAGGCCAAAAACCCAAAAATGGGACTACCTGTTTCCTGTTTGAAATCCCAAAACAGAAACTTCCTTTTTCCTATTCTTTCTTCTTTCCAAACCGGCAGCAGTTGTTGTTTCCCTTTTTTTTTCTTTTCTTTAATTTATTTGTAACTCCTATGGACCACTTCACACACATGTAAGGATTATGGTGAAATTACATCGGTAGTCTAACACGACACTAACGCATATGCGTGCAGAAGCTTAGACCAGAGCAACTAGAATTATGGCTAAGTCCTAGAGAGGGGGGTGATTATGACCTTTTGAAATTCTTTTCACCTACTTAACAGTTTTATCAAATTAAACTAGGTAAGCAAGAACACATCGGCTTCTAAGCCTAAGTAGGGTCCAATCACAAGGCTAGCATATAATTAACAATTAAACAATCTAGCCTAAGCATGCATAGATAATCAAATGATTAAACAAGTCTAGCTCCTAATCTATGCAACCTATATATGGATCAATGAGCTCAAGTCTACACTACTAAGTGAAAGTACATGTTGTGTAAGGATATGCCTATCTAGTGCCTAGCATACATTCCTATCAAGCATTTATAATTAAACAATTAAACATATAATGATAAGATAACAATGTGCTCAAAATAATCATAAACACAAGCATGTATAGTGGTTCGACTTCGGGTCTCCTCCACTCCCAGTTCAAGTACTCAACCCATTTGAGCACATCGGCATTTTCTAGGGATTTTAAATCCGGTTCCTCCTAACCAAGGTGTTTTAAATCGGATATACCCAACCAAAAAGTTTACAGGTTCCTTCCAACCTACACGTACACACCTGTATTGGTGACTCCCCTTGGAGACTTGTTTAGGCTCTACAACCAAGCCAAGGTCCTACAACCGAACCTCAATTTAGACTCCATTCATGATTCGAAGTCCTACAACTAAACCTTAATGGTTTTAGGCTCTACAACCAAGCCAAGGTCCTACATCCGAACTTCAATGGTTTTAGGCTTTACAACCAAGCCAAGGTCCCACAACTGAACCTTTCGTTTACTCCAGCCGGAGGCTCCTTTGAAGACTCAATTAGACCCTACAACTACAGCCGAACCTATCGAGTTTGAAGACAAACTCTACACTCAATTTTCACCGAGAATAGAGTGGAACCAGACTCTTACATTTGGCAACTTACTTGTCAGATTGAGCCCCTTTATTGCGCCGTTTTGGGTTGCTTGATCTCTGCTCTCTCATGCTTCAATCAACTACCCTTGTGCTCCCCCGATCTTTGATGCCATTGCGTCGCCAATGCTCCAGCTCTAAGATCAACTACCTTAATTATGATGCTCTAATGGAGATGCGCAAGGTGCTAGGAGGTAGGTTTGAGATCTCTACAACTAGTGGAAGTGGGTTGCCTAGAGAGTCTCACCTACAAAGATCTCATCATAGAGTTTTGGATAGGAATATAACTATCAAGGTTAATCCAAACTCTAGAGATCAATAGAGCTTCATCATAAGTTTGGAATGCTCCATTCTTGTGATGAATCATAAGGAAGATCACTTGCTAGGGTTAGGAATAGAGCTTTTAATGGTATGCAATGATGGTAGCTTCTATCTCCTCAAAATCCCTCTTAATCTACCCAAAGACCATCTCTTCCGTATTTAAAGAAAATCTTCAATGGTTATAAAATGGGTAGAATACGGCCACTTCGATATATCGAATTAATGTTCCGATTAATCGAAATTATCTTCGATATATCGAAATATCCAAAGAATGTGTCTAAAGGATTGTGAAGTTACTAGACCATCTCTCCGACATATCGAACTAAGGTATTGATATATCGAAAACCCTAATTCTGATATATCAAAATTCATTCCAATAGATCGATCATTTTGTCTAGGGAGTTGTGTATTTACTGGACACTCAATTCGATATATCGAATAGACCTTTCCGATATATCGAAGGTCTATCAAAAGTTGATGTTTGGGCTTGATTAATTACAACAACTTCCACCTCTTTAATTAGTCTAACTTATCATGTTTTTCAAGGTGTTCAAGACTAATGATGATGACTAAGGTTATTCTTAATTGGTCCAAGTCATCTAAGAGGTTATGGGTATTTTGGTCCAAAGGGCTAAGGTCACCAAAGCATCTCATTTACCTATTCTTCTTCCTTAATGCTTCCAGTCCACTTGAATCTTCAGTCTTCAACTTGCCAAGGCTCAACCGACATTATAACACATGGATACACGTGATTGACAAATAAGGTGCACTAGTATGCCACAGAAAAGTGCACTAATAAATGGGTCCACCTTGGCTATTTGATGGAGACAGTTAACAGATGCTGGACGGTGATAGATGGTGAGCGCTGGTGGGTGATCAACAGTTGGGAGAGACTCAACTATTGTGTGAATCTAGACCATTGATGAATGGGGTCCATAGCTGCTGGATTCACATGGATGTTGTAGGAGCTGTCCTTGGACGTCTTGCACGTGTTGAAGAATGATAGATGAGTTGAGTTTACACGTAGCTGCTCCTGTGATGATCATTGATGGAGATCAACAGTGGATGTTGATGGAGTTCATCAACTTGGTGTCCTGGATGTGTTGGAAAGGTGGACCATTGGAAATTGTTGTGTTGTAGCTGAACTTTGCTATCCATTTGTTCCATATTGAGCTCCTTTTATTCGTATCTCTCATTTGCTCCTATAATCACAATAGCACATTAAAGTCGGTCTTTAAACGCATTGTGTTATGTAATTAAAGCATGAAATTAGGGATAAATATGCATAATTCAAGGCTTAACACCCATCCACATGAAAAGGGTTTTAATTTCATGCCATCAACCCAAATTTGAGGGCAAAACTCATCATAGATAGACCACACCGGAGGAAACAATTCAGAATTAACGCACAACGCTAATGTACTTGTGGCCCACATACAGGTAGAAAAAAATTGAAATGACCATACTGTGGGTTCATGGCCACTCGATTAAACTAAACGCATCAGATCAGTGATCAAACTAAAAGTTAACAATCCCAAGTATATGGCTACAATGTAGTTTTAACTCGTGAGACCGAGATCGATCCACATGGAATTGTGGTTGAGAAGACAATAAGAACTAACTAGACTAGAATTATAAGATCTAAAGAGTTGGATTACTCTAACTATTTAGAAGGAATTAAAATAATAATACTAAAGTACTAAGGATTCAGGGATTTATTTCTATCAACCACAATGTTTAATTCATCGATTCAACTTTGATAACTTAATTAGACCCAAATTTCAATTTGTTCTAATCGGAAAGTAAAATAGTTAATCCATTCATAACATCCAATAAATTTATGAGTTCAATTGAACAATTCTCTCATGAATCCCTCGAACATCAATCGTAGGGAATTCAATCATCTATTATGCATGGAGTCTATAATAGATCATGTAATTTTATAGATCTATTCCTTCGCTAATCAAGCTAAGTAATTGTTAAATCAAAGCATCTGATGTAAGCGGAGTTTACAACAGATCCAGAAATAAATAACTCAAAGGCTTATCAAGTAAAATTTAAATTTATTCAATCTAGTATCATCATTCAATCCATTGTTGTTGAATCAAATAAACTAGAACATTATAATTAAACTAGAAGCATCACCCCTTAGCCTTAGTTAAGTCCTAGCATGGCTAACATCTTAAAAAAAAACTAAGAAGAAGAAGAAACTCGAAGATGAACTCCACAAATCTCTCTCTCTCTCTCTCTCTCTCTCTCTCTCTCTCTCTCTCTCTCTCTCCTTCCTCGGATCTCTAAAAATGAGTTTATGGGTCCTTATATAACCCTTAGAATCGGCTTCACACCGCTTTGGAAGAATCCCAAATAGATTTTGAAATAAGTGTTAGTGCACTTGTTTGTGCACCTTGTATGTCACTTACGTAAGTCGGTTGAGCCCAAAGAAGATGAAGACCAAAGACTCAAGCTGACGAGAAGCATCAAGGACAACGAAACAAGTATATAAAGTGGCTTGGTGACCCAAAACAACCATTTCATTAGCCTTTTGATGACCTAAACCTAATAAGTACACCATTAGTCATCATTCATTGGCCATAAGAGTCCCAAAAGACCTATAATTTGTCACGGCCAAGAGGTTCATAACTGCTGAAAAGATACAAACCAATTAGCAGCAAAACGACAATTTTCGGGCTCCCTATCAACATGGCTTAAGGGACCGAAATGGTCTAAAACTGTCCAACAACAACCTGGACATTGTCAGACCATCCGACCATACAGAATCACGCTATTTAGTTTAACATTTTGAAGGACCATCCAACAGGTCCATTTTATAGTCATTAACTAGTCGTTGGAAACTCATTTCTATATATAAGGGGCTAGTTCTTTTTGCTAAGTAGATGGTTTTTCAGCTCTTAATTGCCCCATACATTTGCAAACCTTTTCTAGGCTAAAACCATTGTGGTTACGTATTTCTCAAGAGTTTAATCACTTAATTAGAGCATCCAATGCTCATTAATGGAGAATGCTTAACCTCTCTCAATCCCTAGGCTTTAAACCTTGATTCTATAGTTAAATGTTTGTCTCTAAACAGCCTTAGGTAGATTGATTTTGGTGAATCCTTGTCCAATAGTAAAAACCTTTGAAAGGACCACCACTGTAGAGATTAGAGCCTTAACCTTGACCTTTAATCCTCATAGCTTGGATTTCTCTTTCCCATAGTAAAAAGCTTTTAGAGAAACCCATCCTACCCTCTAGCCTTGGTCATTCAAGAGCATCATCATCAAATCAAGGCGATGATTCGAGGGAGCAATCGAGGAGCTACTTCAAGAAGAGAAGAAGCACCTCATTAGTGCATCAACAGGGCTCAACTTGACCAAGTAAGGGTTTAAATTTGTGAGTCCAAAGTATTTATGATTAAGTCTCCAAGGGGAGCCTCCGGCGGGAGCATACGTGACTTGTTCTTAAGTTGAACAAGTGTGAGTCTTTGTATAAGCCTTTGACATGGAAGAATACGTGTGTTGTCCGTGTGTAGGAAGGGTGTAAGACCTTGTGTAGGCCACTGACGGGTGAAAAATGCATGAAGCTTGTGTAGGTTGTAAAGGTTGAGAGGTGAACCCAATTTAAAACCTCCGAGATAGTGAAATTCGGTGCACTCGAGGGGAGAGTGAGGCAACCGGGAGTGGAGTAGACACATAGTCGAACCACTATATATTCTTATGCAATGTGGTGAATGCAATTTGTCTTGAAATGCTATGTGATTGTGAATGCTAAATAAATTGCATCTATTAACCTAGGCTATCTTGTATGAATTAAGTAGTTAAGTTTATTTGATCATCATATATATTGCATCTTTATTTTATTCTTGCTAGCATTTAGTTCATTGGAATATATTTCATCATTTTGCTAGTACTTGAGGACCATGAGATAGATAGAGTTTGAAGTTACATGTGCATGATCATTTAATGTGGTTGTTGGGAATGTGTTGAGGTCATAACTTGCTATCCTAACAATTTGATTACACGAAGTTGTGTTGAAGACTATCAAGTTAAGATCTCAACATTGGACTTTGATTCATATTAGTACATCCAATTTAGTCATTCTATTCTCGACTTAATTACTTAAGATACACTCTTGTGAGATTAATTGAATCCATATTCATAATTTGTATCTCATTGTTGGACTAATAGTTTTATAGTCATATCTTGTATTAGTCCTCTTTATAATTAAGATAAACATTTGTAGAATTGAAAGATCATAAATTTTTAGTCCTTTAATGACATTCCATTTAGAGTAGCTTATTGAGTTTTCATTTCATACTTATCATCTCGTTGCTAACTCTTTAGTAGGACTAGGTTCATTATTTGTTCATTGTTGAACCTCAAATTTATACATTACATTGCCCAGTACATCACATTATATGCACGGTTTTCATGCTTAAAAGGCCTATCTAATGCATGTTTTATGATTTTAGGAATGAGAGCGGACTTCACCAAATTGGAGACTAAAAAGGGCCATTTGAAGACATTGGATGAAGAAGAAAGAAGGACCAAAGAAAGTGGAAAGAGAGGAGAAGAAAGGAAGAAAGAAGTCCAAAGAGAAAGCAGAAAACAAAGGTTAAGACCGGTCGTGCGACCGGTCGTCCATCGCCAGGACCGGTCGTCCGACCGGTCCGATTATGCATAGAAGGAAGAAAGTTCAGAGAAGGTCACTGGACCATTCACGACCGGTCGTGCGACCGGTCGTCCGATGTCCAGACCGGTCATGCGACCGGTCCTTGAATTAAAATTTTAAATCGGAATTTTGGCAAAACTCTCTGGACTGTTTTTGACGATTTGCGACCGGTCGTGCGACCGGTCGTCAGGGGGCTCAGACCGGTCATGCGACCGGTCGTCTGCGTAATGAAGCTTCTCCGTGAAGCTCCGAGATTTTCTGCGCAGTGCGTAACCTTGCGCAATTTTCGGATGTTTTCGACGCAAGGGACTTCCACACTATAAAAGGACACCTAGGGGCTCTTCCTAGGGCATCATAGAAGATAAGGGACGTGGTTTTAGAGAGAGAAAGCTGTCGTGGAGTGTCTGCAAATCTCCACTTTCCGGTTTTTCTAATTTTTATGCTTTTATTATGAGTTCTAGTTGTAGTATGACAATGCTCGGTTAGAATCTCTCAGCTAAGGCTGAGAGGTGAAGCCTGTAGCTAATTTCATGTTTGATTCAAGTTAATTCAAGTACTTTTTAATTCAAGTTTGGATTTTTCATATTCTAGTTCTTAAAGTGGTAGTTTGAGATGTTTTATGAGAGGTCATGTGCTCCGGACATGAATTCCTTGCAATTCTCTGAGATTATCATATGATGCTTGTTTAGATTCGAATTATAGTAATCCTTGAGTAGGCCATAGTCCATAGGCATGGCTGTTACTCCGAAGGCTATGGTTTTGAATTCTATATTGATTGAATGGGACTAGAACTTGGAAGTTTAACTTGATTTGGATTGAATGTGTGTGAATGCTTTATTTTCCAACTAGATGAGAGATAGGACTTCAAATCTAGTTATGTTCTCTACTTGGATTGATTGAATTGTCATGGGATTGCTACAAGTGGATCCTTGAATGCCTTAGTACTTTAAATCACTGAGTTTCCATTAAGTTACTGTTTTAGTTTAATTACCCAATTAAATCTGATTTTCTTGCAAAACTGTGTTGCTGGAATAGTTTGGAAGTTGTCTCTAATTCCCTATGGATCGACCTCGGTCTTACCGAGTTTTATTACTACATCGCAGCCTTACACTTGAGGCGAGCGAACATTCATTGATTGCTAGTCCTCATTTATAGTGTTCAATGACTTAAATTTTAATTTGGCAAAAGAAATTTAGAAGTCCTATTCACCCCCCTCTAGGACATTAGCCATACCTTCAAGCTCCACATGTAGCGGTAAAACCACAATTTCAATAAGTTACATACTTCTACAGTTTCCCATAAATTCCCACAAATCATCGATCGACCGAACTCCTTCAAAATATCTAACAAACAATTTAAAAAACTAGTTGAACTGTCGATCGATTGATCCCTAGATTTTGATCGATCGAACATGACAAAAAGTGTCTAGTAAGTTTTGGCCATAATTTAATGAGTTTTGATCAACCGAGATGATCGTTCGAGGATCTGTCGATCAATCAATGACTTTGGTCGATTGATCGATGGCTACTATTTTCTTCAACTTTTGTCCACACATGATTTTCAGTTGCTTTCTTCACTTTGATACTTGATTTCCTTAGTTCCTTTGGGTCTTTAAGTATTTAACATCATTCTCCAAACTCCAATTCTTTGACTTGATCATCACTTAGGCTTTAATTTAATGCTTTAAGCTCATTTTCGGTCTTGATATTCAATTCATTCTTTACACATAAAACGCACATAATTTGGACTAATTAATATGATGTATACAATAAAAGAAATGCAAAATAGGGAATAAATATGCAATATTTAGGTGTTATCACACCCCAACCAACATTTTCCTAGTCCCGAGCGAAACATGTGAAACATCTTGAAAATCCAACATCAAATTTTTTTTTCTAAAAGAACAACTCTATATACTCATGTATCCTAAAAGTCATCTAAACAACTCTATATCGGTTTAGATCCTAGAACATTCTATAACAATCCATCATCGAATTCAATCCATTAATTAGCTAATGGAGAAATCACAAGCATTGGAAATCATGGTGCTCTATGACGTCTGATTTTTTAGCAACTAGGGAATCAATTTTCAACCACCATGATAACATCATCAATAACCAAGAGTGAGCAGATCAACCAAAGCATTGAATCAACATTTTTAACCATTCCTTTCAATTTCTTTTTCTACATCGACGGCTTCACATTATTTTCTTCTTTTTATTCTTCTTTTTCATTCTATTGTCTACATAATTCATTAGTTTTCTTCTTTTTCAAGGACAATTCACACCATAAGTAGCCCTTTTCGATGTATTTCTCCTTTGTTTTTCAAGGTTCATCAAAATTGGTTCTTTTCACACTTTTGAAAAATTAACATGTATCACAACAATATCCCAATTTATCCTTATTAATGAAAATCGATTGTGAATCGTGAAATATGGTTTATCAATACCTAAAATATCCACTAGGAACTAGTAAAATAATTCAATCGAATTTTTACAAACACACTAATTTTTAGACCTCGACTTCAAAATCACTAAGTACCTTATCATCCAAATCACTCAGATTAGTCCAATTTAACATTAATACATAAAACGTAATCTTCTAAAGAAAATTTTCAAAAATTCAGCCCAAAAATTACAATTTTAACATAAATGAATAATTTTTCCAAAGGAAACCGCACCCCCAACCTAAATGATACATTGTCCTCAATGTTAAAAAGATATGCAATAAGGATAACACTAGAGCAATAAAAAAAATATAACAAGTAGAGGGTAGAGAGTACCTGAGAGATGATTATACATGAAGGAACTAGGAATTCCTCCAAGTCAGTGCTTCAGTAACTAAAACTAAAACTAAACAAAACAACCTATCGTACTAAAAGAACTAATTCCTAAGAAAGAAAATAAACTCCTAAAGCAACTAATGGATCTCCATCAGACTAGGAGGTCAATCCTACAATGGATTCCTCTTGTGAAGGAAAATATCTTAGCAAATTCCTCAATAAGCTTTTCAACATGATCATCCGAAGGAATGCTGTACAATAGGTATGGGTGTCTGTACACATTATAAACCAGAAAAAACCATTTTGTAGAATTTGAGCAATGGTTTTCATATTAGAAAAATGTGCACCACATGTATGACAAAAGGAGATAACATTAGGTTGTTCATAAAAGCATATCTCCTAATTGTTGAATCTGAGCAAAATTTCAGCAAAAATAGATCTTCTCAAGCATGATGCACTTCGGTTGGGAAAAACTAAAGTGATGAAGAGACTTCAAATAGTTGTTCTTCATCTTTCATCATTGTTGTCTCCATAAAATCTGAATTTTTTTGTGCTTCCACAATAGATAATGTCAGATTAAAATCAATGGAGAGCAGCTTTTCTGGCACAGGGGTGGATTCGCGCAAGGCATTCACTACGTCTCTAATCATTGGATCATCTGAATCTGCAAAGTGAGCCAATCGTACTTCTAAGGAGTCAAGGATTTCGATTTAAATGGATTTTTATTCCACAAGCGTATCAATCAGGTTAACCTCGTGGATCTCATCCTCATCCTCTTGCTGTTTGCACAAATTAAATACATTCAATTTCATTGTCATATTCTAAAAGGATAACTTCATGATTCCATTCTGACAATTAATTATGACATTGGAAGTAGCCAAGAATGGTCAGCCTAGAATAACAGGAATTTGAGTGCTCATGTTCATAACCAGGTGTGTATCCAAGATGATAAAGTCCATTGGAAAGTAGAATTTGTTGATTTGGACCAACATGTCTTCCCCACCACTCTCGGTATTTTGATTGAGTGATTAACAAGTCGTAAGGTTGTCTTGGTGGGTTTCAACTCACTACGACTAAGTTTCTCATACACCAAATAAGGTATCAAGTTAACACTCGCCCCAAGATCGAGAAGTGCCTTTTCGATCTAGAAGTTACCTATTATGTAAGAGATTGTCAAAATTTTGGGATCCTTGTATTTTGGGGGAGTTTTTTATTTAATGATTGCACTCGCCTACTTTTTCAAGAAGGCTTTCTTACGTACATTCATCTTGTGCTTTATCGTACATAAATACTTTAGGAATTTGGCATAAGATGGATTCTGTTTAATAATGTCCAATAAGGGGATGTTGATTTTTACTTGTTGGAAAACCTCCAAGATATCCTGATTATTACTCAGCCGTTTTGATGAGAGAAAGCGTTGGGGAAATGGAGCCACAGGCTTCTTCTCATACTTCGGCTCTTTGTTTTGTGGAGCTATTGAACCTCCAATTTATACATTTGCCAACCCATTACATCACATTATATGCATGGTTTTCATGTTTAAAAAGCTCATCTAATGCTTTTTTGGTGATTATAGGAATGAGAGCGACTTCGCCCAATTGGAGACCAAAAGGAGCACATTTAAGAGCCTTTTGATGAGGATCAAAGGTGGGCCAAAGAATGGTGAAGAAAGAGAGGAAGAAGAGGAAGAAAGAAAGAAGGAAAATGAAGAAAACAGAAGGCCCGACCGGTCAAGACCGGTCGGCCAATAGGTAGGCCACTCCCTGGACTGTTAAAAGACCGGTCAAGACTGGTCGGCCACATATAGACAGCGAGTGCAACCTTCTAAATTCTGATTTTTGGGTTTCCTAAGTGCGGGAGGACTCTGTAGTTCCGTGTTTCTTCCAAGTTGGTGACTCCTCTAAGATATAAAAGGACACCTACAGCCTCTTCCTAACCCAGCTAGCAACGTGGGGAGCAAAGAGATCATGACCTAGGAGGCTTCCTAGCCTCCTACAACTAGTTTTCTTCTTCTTCTAGTTCTAGTTTCTAGTTTTTATGCTTTCTTCTAGTTAACCTCTTAGCTAGAGCTAAGAGGTGAAGTTTGTAGTTTATTTCAATGCTTTAATTCATTTTTTCAAGTACCCTTTACTTATTTATGGATTTTCAAGTTCTAGTTTGAAGAAAATTTGGTTTTTTAGAAGTTTTGTGAGAGTTTGTGTACTCCGAACATGCGTTTCTTGCAATTCTCTAAGATTACCATGATTGGGTTATTTAAATTTGAATTGTAATAACTCTTGAGCATGCCATAGTCTCTTGGCATGGCTGTTACTCCGAAGGCTACAAGTTCAAGTTTTATGTGCTTCATTAGAACTAGAAATCTGATTTCCAGATTTAACTGGGACTGTTTGTGCTTGAATGTTATCCTCCAATTAGATGAGATATAGGACTTTAATTTTAATTGTGTTGTGCTTGGATGAATGGATTGGCATTGGACTACTACAAGTGGATCCTTGATGCTCTAGTTCTTCTTAATTTCAGATTTTCTTATTTTATGTGAAAAACTATTTTTCTAAATTTCTTAGATTCTAGTTATTAGAGTAGTTGGAATTGTTTACTTCTTTCCCTATGGATCGACCTCGGTCTTACTGAGATTTATTACTACATCGCAACCTTGCACTTGAGGCGAGCGAACAAGTTTTTGGCGCCGCTGCCGGGGAAAAGGTTGAACGGTTCTAATTGTTCTAGTAGCTATAGGGTAATTTTAGTTAGGTAGGATTTTCAGTTTTATAGAAGTAGATTTTCTGATTTTTTCTAGATTACTAATAATTTTTATTTGTGTAGAACATTGTTGCTGACATAGTTCTCACCTTCACGGGTAAGCTCTCCCCATCTCCCTTCTTTTTGTTTTTTTTCTAGATTAGAGTAATTTCCAATTCCTTAAAATTTCATCATGTATGATTGGACGAATGGTGCGTACAAGTACCTTTTGGAGGATGAGACGTCGGATTGGGGGACCCTAACTCATTGTGATCGGGACCCTCCAAGCATAAGTATTTTTCTAAGATTCAAAGAACCTCCACTATCCCCCCATGTAAGACGATGCGTGATTACATTAATGAAAGCAATACACATGTTGAGACACGACGTAAAACGATGGGGGAATACCGGAACGAAGCAAAATTGAATAATGATCATCTGGAGAAAACATTACGTAATTGCCAGATTGAAAATAACATGAGTGTTCCACCGGTTATGGTAGGAGGTGTGCAACAACAAAAGAAACAGGTGAATAGTGGCTAACCGGTTAAGACAATGCATGATCACTTGTATGGATATGCCTATCAACCATCATATAACTCTTCATCCTACAATGCATACGATCTTAATTGGGAAAACCATCATCCTCTTTGTTCAAGGAAAGAACCAACCGTAGTTATTAACAATCACCCTACAACGTCCTCTTCTTGTGATGATATGTATACATAAATACTTGAGGAAATATGGAAAGAGTATGTAGATGAACAATCAAATCAAGCTTACTCGCCATCGTGTGAAGACGTTGAGCCCGAAATTGGGGGCATCGAATCAATCCCCTCTAATGAGGAGGATGGGGCTACCCAAGTCCCACCTTCTTTGGATTTATTGAATAGACTTTTAGAGGAGATTGACCTCGATGATCCCAATGTCATCATCAATTATGGTGAGTCCACAATCTCTTTTGGACACTTTAAACTTAATGATGAAGAGATTTCAATGACTGTTGACGAACCCTAGGAATCTATTAAACCTGAAAGCGATAGTAGGGTTACTTACAATGAGGGTTCGTTGGATGCTTATGAACCTATGGTTTCTTTTTCCCAAGGGCATAACTGATTATGAGTCTCTAGAGGATATGCATGCTAGAGAGATGGCTGAGGATGATATTTTTGAGTCACTCCACTAACTTGACATGCTTAATTTTAATGTGGAGAATAAAACTCCCATGAGTGAAAATTCAGATTCTTTGGATGAATGCTTGGCTCACTTTAAAAATTCAAACAACCCTATTATTCAAGAAATTGTTAAAGCCTTGCAAACTTCCAACTTGGTGCCTCATACTAGTTATAGAGAACCTAGTTTGGAAGAATTCCACTCCATGGAGGGGGAGTCCCTTACCATCGAAACTGAATTTTTGCACTCACTCAAGTAAGATCATGATCCTTCATCCGACTATCTCGATTTCCTAGAGGAATGCTTGGCCCACTCCTATGATCTTGATGATGAGATGATTAAGGAGTTGAATATTTTGTTAGACATGGTGTCCGTGTCTAAAGAACACCATTCCACTGATTTACACTCTTTACCATTGTTTGTGGAAGCACCGTACAATTCTGAATTTGTAGAGGAGACATCTTTAACCAATGAAAGCTTGATGAATGTCTCTCCACCATCATGGGTCCTTTAGCCCATTGAAAATTTTGATTGGGAGGACCCATTTTTAATCAATCATAACCCAAATCAGAATTTGAGGAGATCTCTTTTCGCTGCTCTTATCTCCTCCTATCATGCATATGGTGCACATAAATATTGGACTTCAATGAAGACAAGCACCCATGTCTACTGTCCAGCAGGACCTTGGATGGTCTCTATGAGAAATTTATTGAAATTTATGAAGATCCTGCTCAAATTTAATCATGTAGTCGATCAGACTAATCAAAGGTAGGTAGGTAGGTTATGATTTTTTTTTTTTGCAATTAGGATTGAATAAGTCTCATCAAGACAATGGAAGATGTTATAATTGATCAACTTGCTACCGTCAGGTACTCTCGTTCTCACTCTCCTTTGTTTTATTTTATTGCTCTCATGTCATGCTTATTGCATATCTTGTTACATTAAGGACAATGTAAGATTTTGGTTGGGGGGTGAGATTCCTTAGATGAATCTACTAGCTTTTGTGACATTTCGAGCAATTATGTAGAATTTTTTTTTATTTTTCTAAAATTTAAAACTCTTTCTAGAAAACGTTGTTTCTATGCATTTGGGATGATACGAGTATAAAAAAAGGAGATATGAAGTGAGTGATGTTACAAGTCTTGAACTACTTTTAATATAATGGTTTTATATGTGAATTCCCCTATTTATATGATTGATAGAAAATTTCAACACTTTTACACCTAGTTCACATTACACGATTTTCATGGTTTGAAAGGATTATGTAATTTGTGGATTGGCTAGACTTAGATTTAAGGTGTTGAGGAACCAAGCCGGGGTACTTTGTCCATTCTTGTCCATGGGAAAATAACGAAAGATATGGATTTCTTAAAATCCTATCTAATATAAAGAAAAAGGAAAAGGAAGAAAAATGGCTACCTATTACCAACTGGGGGATGGTCTACCCATAACCAAAGTCGGAAATGGGACATAGTGTGAAAGCCGTCGAAAGGACGGTAAGGCAAATTCCTGTCATAGGCTTGTTGTTGCTCTGTACACCTTGAAATCCGTAGTTTAGTTGATCTATAGAGAAGATAATCCCAGAAACTCATAAGATGAACTTTCACTATGCACACTAGGTTGAATTTGTTTGAGTTCTTCTATTTATCAATCAATCGGTGGGAATTTCATATGGACACTTATTGTGTTTTGAGAGTTTAAGGTTTCAACTTCTATCACCATTTTTTTCTAAATTTTACACATGTATGTCTTAGAATGGATAGAAACATAGTTTCTGAAGGAGAGTTGGTTTTTAGAGGTTGAACTTGTTTCACGCATGTTTCGCTCGGGACTAGCAAAAATCTGGTTGGGGGGTGTGATGAACCTCCAATTTATACATTTGCCAACCCATTACATCACATTATATGCATGGTTGTCATTAGAGCTGGACACGAACTGAGTTTAACCGTTTGGATCGACTTGGATCGACTCGGTAAAACCCTGTTCGAACAAAAAGTCTTATTGTTCGAACTTTGTTCGAACACACATGGTGTGTTAAAAAAAAATCAATTCAATTTCAAACACAGTCATGTTCAACTCGACTCGAACTCGAACTTGACTCGAATATTGGTCGACTCGACTCGACTCGTTCGTTTATATATATATATATATATATATATATATATATATATATATATATATATATATATATATATATATATATATAGAGAGAGAGAGAGAGAGAGAGAGAGAGAGAGAGAGAGAGAGAGAGAGAGGAAGAAGGGTGGATGACAAATAAACGTGACTGTGATCCCAGGAAGGTTTCAATGGTGGACATCATTCTCCTCACTGTTTCCTATGGTGTGGTCCATTTGAGTTTTGTATCTGCCTCATTTCTTATTTAATGCCTTAAAATAAGCTGTACAAATGGATGGATGGAGTGGATAAAACAAATACATCATGGTGGGACACACAAAACGAAAAAATTGGTATTTACTATTCAGTAGTAGAAAAAAATATTTTCAAGCGAAAAAAACGAAATTGTTCGAACTCGTAAAAATTGTTCGAAATCCATATGTTTGAACATGTTCGAACATGATTGGGCTAGACCAAATTGAGTTCGAACAAAGCCATCCTGTTCGAATGTTTGTTTGAACATTGTTCGAACACACCCACTCAAGCAGCCGAACAATCCGATATGGTCCATGTTCGACTCGGATCGGATCGTTGTCCACCTCTAGTTTTCATGTTTAAAAGGCCCATCTAATGCTTGTTTTGTGATTGTAGGAATGAGAGCGACTTCGCCCAATTGGAGAACAAAAGGAGCACATTTAGGAGCCTTTTGATGAAAATCAAAAGTGGGCCAAAGAATGGTGAAGAAAGAGAGGAGGAAGAGGAAGAAAAAAAGAAGGAAAATGAAGAAAACAGAAGGCCCGACCGGTCAAGACCGGTCGGCCAACAGGTAGGCCACTCCCTGGACTGTCAAAAGACCGGTCAAGACCGGTCGGCCACATATAGACAGAGAGTGCAACCTTCTAAATTTCGATTTTTAGGTTTCCTAAGTGCGCGAGGACTCCGTAGTTCTGCGTTTCTTCCAAGTCGGTGACGCCTCTAAGCTATAAAAGGACACCTACAACCTCTTCCTAACCCAGCTAGCAACGTGGGGAGCAAAGAGATCAAGACCTAGGAAGCTTCCTAGCCTCCTACAACTAGTTTTCTTCTTCTTCTAGTTCTAGTTTCTAGTTTTTAATGCTTTCTTCTAGTTAACCTCTTAGCTAAAGCTAAGAGGTGAAGTTTGTAGTTTATGTCAATGCTTTAATTCGTTTCTTCATATATCATTTACTTATTTATAGATTTTCAAGTTCTAGTTTGAATAAAGTTTGGTTTTTTAGAAGTTTTGTGAGAGTTTGTGTACTCCGGACATGAGTTCCTTGTAATTCTCTAAGATTACCACGATTGGGTTGTTTGAATTCGAATTGTAGTAACCCTTGAGCATGCCATAATCTCTTGGCATGGCTATTACTCCGAAGGCTACAAGTTCAAGTTCTATGTGCTTCATTAGAACTAAAAATCTGATTTTCAGATTTAACTGGGACTGTTTGTGCTTGAATGTTGTCCTCCAATTAGATGAGAGATAGGACTTTGATTATAATTGTGTTGTGCTTGGATGAATGGATTGGCATTGGACTACTACAAGTGGATCCTTGATGCTCTAGTTCTTCTTAATTTCATATTTTCCTATTTTATGTGAAAAACTATTTTTCTAAACTTCTTAGATTCTAGTTATTAGAGTAGTTGGAATTGTTTACTTCTTTCCCTGTGGATCAACCTCAGTCTTACCGAGATTTATTACTACATCGCAGCCTTGCACTTGAGGCGAGTGAACAGGAGCATTGATTGATCCACCATCACCCTTAGAATTTTCAGATTCCTCGAGTTTCTCAATCTTCTTAGGAATCTCCTTATTGATTACTTTACCACTTCTCATGGTGGTGATGATTTAATATACTCTACATGTTGGGTTAAAGAGTTGGGATCATTGACTTCAAATTATCCTTTCAGGTTAGGCTGAGATTGGGTCGGAAAGGTCCCTTTCTCCCCAATGTTTAAGTGTGTCTCAATTGTTGCAACTGATGTTTACACCTCATTGATAACCCGCATGGTAGTATGATTGAATTGCATTTAGCGTAACATGAATACATTCAATGTACCCTCAAGGGTCCTCTTCGGTGGGGGCACTTATGATGTACTAGTAGATGACCCTTAAGGATCATTATTTGCATTCGCAGTTATTCAATTCCTTCAACTAAAGTTGGGATGATCCCTCTAATCCAGAGTGTATGTTTTCGAATTCGGTGCACTAAAAGGGTGTTGGTAAGCATTCATGGTCACTTGAGCATGCAACACCTATTGAAAAGCAGAAATTGTAGGACAATCCTTAGTTAGGTGTGCTTTAACCAATCCTCCTTCACTCGTTGGTGAATGGATAGTCCGTCAACCAATCCTCCTTCACTTAGAAGCTAAAGTGTATGATTCCTTACCCACTTGGACATGAACCACACACATAAACTAAAATCAATTGGAAGAAGAGAGGAATGAAATTTCCGGATTAGATGAATTAGGATTAGAAGATCCTAAAAAAACAGAAAATGAAAAAATCAACATTAGTAATCTAAAAAAATTGTAAAAACCTAAAATTAAAAATTCTGAAATTTAAAAATACTAGAACTAAACAAACCCTAGGTTAGCAAAAAAAAATCAGAATCTAAACCCTAATCTAATTCTAATGTATTCTTAGCGCACAAAGTCCTCCGCGACAGTGCCAAAAACTTGATATAACCAAAAGGCTGATAACCCTAAGTGTAGGGCTGCGATATAGTCCTACTCGATAAAATCGGGATCGATCCACATGGAATTGTGGTTGAGAACACAATAATAACTAACTAGACTAGAATTATATATAAGATTAAAAGAGTTGGATTGCTCTAACGATTTAGAAGGAATTAAAATAGTAATACTAAAGCACTAAGGATCTAGAGATCCACTTCTAGCAATCACAATATTTAATTCATCGATTCAACTTCGATAACTTAGAATTGAATTTCAATTCGTTCTAATTGGATAGTAAAATAGTTAATCCATTCATAACATCTAATAAAGATATGAGTTCAATTAAATGATTTTCTCATGAATCACTCAGACTCGATCACAGGGAATTCAATCGTCTATCATGCTCGGAGTCAATAATATATCAATGAATTTTACAGAATGATTCATTCTCTAATCAAACCAAGCAATTACTAAATCAAAGCATCTGATGTAATCGGAGTTCACAACGGATATTATAAAGTAAAATTCAAATCTATTCAATCTAATATCATCATTCAATCCATTGTTGTTGAATTAAATAAATTAGAATGTTGTAATTAAACTATAAGCCTCACCCCTTAGCCTAGTATGGCTAACATCTTAAAACAAAAAACAAAAGAAACAAACTAAGAAGAAAAAGAAACCTCGAAAATGAACTCCACGGAGCTTTCTCCCTCTCTTCTTGCTTGGATCTCTAAAAATGAGTATAAGGGTCATTATATAAACCTTAGAATCGACTTCACACTACCTGGGAAGAATCTCAAAAGGTATTGGAAATAAGTTACGCACTTCCACACTTTTTCATAAATTATTGCAAATCGTCAATCGATCAATCGATCGACCGAACTCCTCCAAAGCTGTCCAGCAAACAAATTAAAAAATTAGTTGAATTGTTGATTGATTGATCCCTAGATTTTGATCGATCGAACATGGTGAAAAAATTATTTGAACTATCGATTGATTGATCCCTAGATTCAATGAGTTTCGATCAACCAAGACGATTAATCGACGTCGATCGAGGATCTATCAATCAATCAATGACTCTGGTCGATTGATTGATGGCTGTTGTTTTCTTCAACTTTTCTCCGCACATGCTTCAATCGCTTTCTTTACCTTGGTACTTGATTTCCTTAGTTCCTTTGGGTCTTCAAGTCTTCAACATCATTTTTCAAACTCCAATGCTTTGGCTTGATCATCACTTGGGCTTTAATTCAATGCTTTAAGGTCATTTTCAGTCATGGTCTTCAAATCTCTTCTTGCACATTAAACGCACATAATTAGGACTAATTAATGTGATGTATACGATAAAAGCAATGCAAAATAGGGGTTAAATATGCAATATTTAGGTGTTATCGATCAACCATGGGGTGGGTCCAATCCTTGATTTAGTAGAGCCCACACCCATCTTTCGAAAAAGGCCCTTTCAACTTTCGAGACAAGCCACCACCGCATGAGGGGAGTATTGGCAGAGGGCAATTTCGTCCCAAGAAAGATAAAAAGTGCCTAAAGGGCTAAAATAATGAGGTTTGAAGGGGGATGCCAACGTGTAGATTACACGGTACTATGAGGTTATTGTACTAAAAAACCCCTTCTACTGGATTGTTAAAATAAATATATCAAGTGGTCCTATCAAGCACATGTCCTTTTCTTGCTCCACCAATCTTTAAACCGTAACTTAGCTGCAGCGGGTTCCCATTTTTTGCCGGTGAAATTGATCGGGTTAGTGTATGCCGGTTTTAGAATCTCTGTCCCTGCTTATCAAGCATCATGATTCATGTGTTGTTAAGATTATCAAATAATTCCTTCATGAGTTGGGAGGCGAATTTCCTGCCAAAGGCTTTCGCAGGAAGCTCATGCGTCAAGCGTCATGATTCATGTGTTGTTAAGAGTATCAAATAATTCCTTCATGAGGTAGGAGGCGAATTTCCTGCCAAAGGCTTTCGCAGGAAGCTCATGCGGCAGGAAGTTAAGTGGGGCCTACCGTGATGTTTGTGAGAAATCTGCTCTCTCTCCGTTTTGTGAGCTCATTTTAGTATATGCTACCGAAATGTGGGCAACACAAGAGAAAACAGTAGGAAATGAATGACCACCATGGAAACATTCGTATGGCTAGAATGGCTGAGTATTTTCTATTTTTAGCTCACCTAAAGTGAGAATGACCTTATAAACGGTTTGGATGGCAAATAAAGATCAAGGAGGAGCCCATGAAGGTTTCAACTGTTAAACTTTCTTTCATGAGTGGACCTCTAGCTTTGAGGCTTATAGTAATGTATGTGCCTTAAATCCACACCGTCCAACCATTTTGAGAGATCATTTTAGGGCATAATCCAGAAAATGAAGCAGACCCAATTATTAGGTGGACCACACCACAGGAAACAGTCTTGATTGAATCCCCACCATTAAAAACTTCATGGATTCCACTGGAATGTTTACTTTCGATCCAACCTGTTGTTGATAAGGTCACAAAGAACTTTATGAAGCGAGCACACAAATATCATCTTGATCCAAATCTTTTGTGGCCCACAGGAAGTTTTTAATGATCAATTACAAATGTTTCCTTACTATGGTTCACCTGAGATTTGGATTTACTTCATTTGTTGGATCATGCCCTAAAAGAGCTTTCAATACAGATGAACGGCATGAAAGTAGGAACAAACGTCACGGTGGCCGCACAGTAAGGGGTCCCACCCATTTCAGTAAAGCCGGGATCCACCGAAGTCGCAGCCCTGCGAAAGGCTTTCGACAGGTGATCCTCGTCTGATTAGCCAACCCCAAGTGGTGCAAGGCTGGGCCTTTATAGGCTAGCAAAGGTGCCATCGTGGCACACAGGAATAAGATCCAAACGTCTATCAGGTGGATCCCGCTTGGTAGATGCCTTAGACTAAAGTCAGGGTGCTGGGGTGCATGCTTCCGTGATCCAGACCGTTCATCTGTTATGACCGTATAAATCTAGACTGTTCAGCACATGTATGCTTGACCGTATGGATAAAAATTCCCACCGAACAAAAAATGGGGGATGGTCCATAAATCCCATACATGGCTGGGGCTCAAGAGACAAATGTCCTGGAATTACTAAACCAGTGAGCCCCGTAAGTAGACCGTGCACCTATTCCAGGAAAGGCATCGAAAGGATGTGTTTGGTTGCACCGAGTATCAGGAAATGAAATTTCATCATGTCTTGCACCAAATTACAGTGATTAATTTGCAACTGAAAGCACCACAAATCTTGGGCGACGAAACCACCGAACCGATGGATCAAACTCCACTTATTCTCTATACAACGTCACTGCTGACGCAAGCATCCTCATCATCAAGTGGCTCTTGACGCTTGGCCTTTAATTAATTAAAATAAAAGGAAAGAAGGAAAAAAAGAGAGTAGGAAAATGGTATGTGCAATCTACGGCACCAAGTGGTCCTACCTATGATCACTGTGGACAGTTAAATAGATAGGGTCCACCATGATTAGGACGTGACAGCAATATATAGCACCTTGATTCGATGATCACAGTCATTGGAATGAGTCCTGCATAATTGATTACAAGACAATATTTTTAAATCTCAGGCACTGGTTCACACTATGGTGATCATCCAATCCCCGTTATCCATGCTGGACCTCTCATATTCGACGGTTGTGAGATCATAAGTTGGCCCGGGTAGGTACTTCGTCGTATTGGTTCATTGCTTATATATATATATATATATATATATATATATATATATATATATATATATATATATATATATATATATATTTTATAGTTTGCAGCAACCTTTACAATTTTCCAGGAGACAACAGATGGAAAGGGAAAAGAAATAAAAATAACAATAAAAAAAGGCCCGCCATGCCCACAAAGGGATAGAGGCAGATCTTGACCGAATATTTTCTCAGCTTATTTTATTAATATACACATTAACGTTCCGACTACCCTTGATTTAAATAATCAACATGGAGACATTAAAAATTAAAACCTAGGAAAGCCACCCATTGTTTTGCCATTTGCTCTTTCTTTTGACAACGGATCACCTACAGGTGGGCCACAGCTATATGTTGAATCGGGCCGTCCGTCGCCCATTCGTTCCTATGTTTTGGCCCACCTGCTAAGTGGATCGGACTGGCTTTTATGCTAGACGACCTTTATGGTGGGCCTGCCATTTTCATGGTACTGATTTCCTACGTATTAGTGGAAACTATGTTATACTGCCACATATTTTGGTACTTTTAAAGGGGATTACTCAAGGTGATTGCTTCCCTCATGTACAGTGGAGGCGCAGATTTGAATTGACATACGTGATATAATTTTACATATACAAATAAAGATGAATCCTGTAATAATAGAATGTACACCTAATCACATCTTGTAAAAATAGATTATACAGCTTGTATTTCAAATTGACTTGATCCTTGACATGCCCCTTCAAACTTGTATTTCAAATTGACTTGATCCTTGACATGCCCCTTTCAAACTAAGCGGCAAAAGTTTGACATTTAGTTTGGCTTGTAATGTATAAAATTGTGTTGTAAAAAGGCCCTTATATGGTAAAGATAACTATAATTTCATCAACTGTAGAGAGATAATGTATATCAATTTCACCATGGACCACCTTTTCCCAAACGTAATGATAATCCACCTTGATATATTTTGTTCGGGCATGGTAGATAGGATTGAAATTCAAAGAAATGGCACTGAGGTTATCACAACCTATGGTTAGTGGATGTTGGAGAAAGATTCCTAAATTTTTTATAATCATCCGTATCTAGGATAACTCGGCAGCAATATGAGCTAATGAGCGATACTTAGATTTTGTGTTTGATCATGTCATAGTAGGTTGATTCTTTGCACTCCATGAGATTAAACTTCCTCCAGGATAAATGCAATAGCTGCTTGTGGATCAATGATCATCGAGACTCCGCGCCCAATCAACATCGGAATAGGATGATGGTCTAGAGTTAAAGTGCAATCAATAGTTGACGGTCCATTTAAGAAATCATAGAATTCTTTTAACTGCAGACCAGTGGGAGGTTCTGAGTTCATGCATAAAACTGACAAGCCTAATTTATTGTGAAAGCAATATCAAGCTAAGTAAATGTTAAGTATTGGAGGGCCCTGTTGAGCTCTGTATTGTGCATATTTTAACCTCAATTCATCACACATTATGCATGGTTTACATGTTTAAAGACTAATCTAATATATATTTTTGTGTTTGTAGGAATGAGAGAGAGACTTCACCTATATGATGTTAAAAGACTCACTTTGCATGCCTTAAAGATCAAAGGAAGAAATGACAAGAAGTGGAGGAAATATGCAATGAAGATTGAGGAGAAGAATCATGAATAATCACAAGTCATAGAGTGTCCGACCGGCTGGCCACTACAGCAAACTGGTTGGCCAAACCCTCCAGAAATCACAAAATCTCTGGACATTTTTAAACACTACCCAACCTGTCATCCTACTAGCCGGTCGGTAGATGGGTCGGCCTTTGTATTTGAATGTCTAGACGGTTATGTTTGTTACTGTGCAAGCTTCGACCAGCCGGTCGGCCATCACCCAAAGTGCATAAACTCTTCACAAATTCTAGAAGATTCCAAGTCGGTGGTAGATTTTTGCTATAAATGGATACCTTTACATCGTTCTTAAGGCATCATAGAAGGCTTGGGAAGTCGTGGGAGGTGGAGAGGATCGTCATGGAGCGTTCATAACTCCTCCAACTAGGGTTTTTATAGTTTTTCTTTTGATTCTAATTGTAATATGACAATGCTCGGCTAGGTGAAGCTTGTAGCTAGTTTCAATGATTCAATTCGTTTATTTCAAGTACTCTTATTTCAAGTTTGGATTTTTAAGTTCTAGTTTGAATAAAGTTGGTATTTTTAGAAGTTTTATGAGAGCTCATGTACTCCGAACATGAGTTCCTTGCAATTCTCTAAGATTATCATTATGGTTTGATTATATTTGAATTGTAGTAACCTTAGAGCATGCCATAATCTCTTAGTATGGCTGTTACTCCGAAGGCTACAAGTTTGAATTCTACATGTTTCATTAGAACTAGAAATATGATTTTCTAGATTTAAGTGAGACTGTGTTGAATGAAATATCTTCCAAAGAGATGAGAGATAAAACTTTGATTCTAATTATGTTGTGCTTAGATGAATGAATTGGCATTTGACTATTATAAGTGGATCCTTAAAAGCCCTAGTTTCTCTTTAAATCTTAGATTTTTCTCTACTTAGTTTTCTATTTAGTTTTAGTTCTTAAAATTGAATTCCAAAACTGTTTCAATTGAAGTTATTAAAATAAGTTGGGATTGCTTACCCTAATTCCTTATGGATCGACCTCGGTCTTATTGAGAATTATTACTACATCGCAGCCTTGCACTTGAGGCGAGCGAATAAGTTTTTGACGTCGTTGCCGGGGAATTGGTTAAACGATTCTAAATTATTTTAGTAGTTATAGAATTAGAATTAGTTAGGTTTTACTGTTTTCTTAGAACTGGTCATTCTTATTTTCGAGAACTAATAAGTTTGTTTAGTTTTGTAGGAATTACTTCTAGTTATAGTGAATCGGGTAACATCTTTCTAACTTAGAATTTTTTCTATTTCAGTTTTACAGTTTTTAGTTTTTTCAGAATTTTTGTTTATTTACAAATTTTTTGTTTTAGATTTAGGACTTAGGTTTAATTCTTAATTCAGATTTTGTTTATGTGATTTATGTCCCGTTGGAAACGTGACCACACAAATCGTCTCCAAACCGAATGTGGTTTAGTTGAACCACTTTCCAGCCAAAGGCGTGTTAGAAAATACATAGAAATTTGTGAAAGTTCGGGGAGTATGGATCAAACACCATTAAGGAATCCTCCCCCTCCTACTCCAATTATAAACACAAATCAGGAGTGAGTAGGAGAGAACAAGGTAAACAATGTGTTCGCTTCCCCAAGTGTAGGGTTGCGATGTAGTAATAAACTAGGTAATACCAAGGTCGATCCACAGGGACTTATGTAGGATGTCACAAACTCATCCACAAGTTTCTATTGAAGCTAACAATCAAAGTTTGAATAGAATGTGTGTGATTAACAGTTTAAGCTAAATTGAATGTAAACAATTATAAGAAGGCACTAGGGGTTCGAGGATTCACTTGTAGCAATCCTCGATGTTCAATCCGCTGTGGTTTCCCATTCTCTCAACTAGAATCACCAGTCAGGTCTATCTAGTCGGATGATAGAACTGTTAAACCAGAAGTCTGTAACATGTAAGTTCTGTGCATAAAGTTCACTCAACTCTAGGCTGATCTGAGCATGCTCATTGCATAGGTCATTCACCTTTTCTATATGTCCAATTCCCAATCATAACCATCCTCAAGTCTTCTCACAAGATAAGGCTAGATCATGATTTGAACTGGATTCAAATTATATGCACAGTCTATACATATTCCAGATAATCAACCAAAACTAGAACTTTGGCATGAAGCCCCTTTATGAAGAACTTGGTACTAGAGCGCACTCCAATTCCTCGGATCATACAGGTCTAGACCGTTGCAAACAAATTAAGCAGATAAGTAATTCATCCAAACATCCATGAGTCATCACAAGACTAAGAGAAATTACTTAAAAACTTGTATAAACTTCAAACCTTAGTTCATAATTCTTAATTCCAAACTGAAAACCACTTAACTACGAATTAAAACATCTTGGATACACTACAAGCTTCACCTCTTAGCCCTAGCTAAGAGGTTTAGCTGCTCATGATCCAAGGAAACATGAAACAACTCTTAAAAACATGAAAACAGCAAAGCAAACCAAAAGGAGTTGTGAAACTCCAATCTTCACTTCCACAGCCTCCAACCTCGCTTGAACCCTTCTCGGATACCCTAGAAACAATCCCTAGGTGTCTATTTATAGTTTGGAGGCTCCCCAACGTCGGAAGAATCGGAAATTTGCGTAACACTTACGCAGCGCAGAGAATTTCGGGAAGAAATTAGAAAGTTCTAACTCAGTACGCATGGCCGACCGGTCAAGACCGGTCGGCCTCAAGTGAAAATACTCCAGCAGGTATGCCCGACCGGTCAAGACCGGTCGGGCCTTGTAGAACCTCAATCCAGCAAGCCACTCCGACCGGTCAAGACCGGTCGGATGTTTTTCTTCACATTGCAGCAACACTGACCGACCGGTCTTGACCGGTCGGTCCTATTCATTGAATTCCCAGCAGCACTGTCCGACCGGTCATGACCGGTCGGACGTCTTCAGCAGCATCCTCCATACATGGCAGACCGGTTACTGACCGGTCTGGCTTCCTTGGCCGACCGGTCACGACCGGTCAGCACTTTTTCTTCTTTGCTTTCTTCTCTTTCTTTCTTCTTTTCTCTTCTTTCCTTGCTTTCTTCTCTTTGATCTTCCTTCAATACTTCATCCTATGGTCTTCAATACTTGTAAGGAGCCTCATTTAGCTTTCAAATGGTGAGCTCTCCATCTTGTCCCTACAATCACACATCATGCATTAAGTTAGTTCTTTAAACGTATATATCGTGCATAATGAGTGATGCATTGGGGTTAGAATATGCATAATTATAAGCTCAACACAATGCTCCTCCAAAGAGAGCTTTACATGATTACCTACAACCGGCCCGTGCTACTATGCCTTCATCCATGGTTTTTCCAAACAATGTTGGAACAATTGATATAAAGCCAGAGGTAATTCAACTTCTACCTAAGTTCTATGGGCTAGATTCCGAGAGTTTTATTTTGCTAGTCCCGAGCAAAACATGCGTGAAACTAATTCCATCCTTTAAAACTCAACTCTCTTTCAGAAACCATCCTTCTATACATTCCAAGGTTCATAAGCTTAAGATTCAGAAACATTAGGCAACAGAGGTTGAAACCGTAAACTCTCAAAGCATAATAAGCATTCATATGAAATTCCCGCCGATTGGTTGATAAATAGAAAGATTAGAACAAATTTAACCTAGTGTGGGTAGTGAAAATTCATCTCACGAGTTTTTAGGATTATCTTCTTCATAGATCAAGTAGACTATAGAACTCAAGGTACATAGAGCTATATCAAGCCAAAGACAGGAATTTGCCTTACCGTCCTTCCGACGACTTTCACACTACGTCCCATTTCCGGCTTTGGTTACGGGTAGACCATCCCCCGGTTGGTAGTAGGTAGCCCTAATCGGAATTCTCCACCATTTTTCCACATTCCCAATTTCATCCTTCCTTTTCCTTTTTCTTTTTTTTAAATTAGATAGGATTTTTAAAAATCCATATCTTTCATTATTTTCCCATGGACAAGGATGGACAAAGTACCCCGGCCTGATTTCTCAATACCTTAATTCAAAGTCTAGCTAATCCATAAATCACATAATCCCTTCAACTCATGAAAATCGTGTAATGTGAACTAGGTGTAAAGATGTTCAGATTTTCTATCAATCACAAAATAGGGGAGTTCACATATAAAAACCATTATGCTGTGAGGAATTCCAGACTTCCAGCCCTATACACTTCATATCTCCTCCTCTTATGCTCATATCAACTCGAATGCCTAGAACCAGTGTTTTCCAAAAGAGTTTCAAATTTTTGAAAAGTCAAAAAAATTTCCACATAATTGCTTGAAATGTTGCAAATTGCTGGATTCATCCAAGTGATCCTACACCCCCCAACCAAATCTTGCATTGTCCTCAATGTAAAAGATGTGCAATGAGCAAAACATGAGAGCAATTTGAAAATAAAAGGGAGTGAGGAATGATAGTACCTGAGAGAGTGAAAAGTGGAGATCTTCCTCCTTCTAACAAACCTATGAAAACGAAAACAAAAACAGCAAAATTCTAATCCTAACTACTCTATACCTCCATCAGACTAGGTGATCAATCATCCTGATACACAGGATCATTCAGAGGTATGGACATACCTTCTGAAGGGAAGTTCTCAAAGAACGGCTTTAATCGCTGCCCATTTGCTTTAAAAATGTTGTCGTTCCTTGGATTTAACAGCTTGACAGTCCCATATGGATAGACAGTTTGCACAATGTAGGGACCGGTCCACCGAGATCTCAATTTTCCCGGAAATAGATGTAAGCGAGAATTATACATGAGGACTTTTTGATTTATCGTGAATGTCTTGCGAAGAATATTCTTATCATGGAATATCTTCGTCTTGTCCTTGTAAATTCTTGCATTCTCATAAGCTTCATTACGGATTTCTGCAAGTTCATTCAATTGAAGTTTGCGTAACGAGCTTGCCTTGTCAGGATTGAAATTTATCTTCTTAATAGCCCAATACGCCTTATGTTCCAACTCCACAGGCAAGTGACAAGCCTTCCCATAGACAAGTCTATAGGGAGACATTCCAATAGGAGTTTTAAAGGCAGTACGGTAAGCCCAAAGCGCATCGGTAAGTCGAAGTGACCAATCCTTGCGATCAGGATGCATCGTTTTCTCTAAAATGTGTTTAATCTCTCTATTGGATATCTCAGCTTGTCCACTAGTTTGTGGGTGATAGGGAGTGCTCACTTTGTGCGTTACGCCATATTTCTTCATTAATGCTTCAAAAGGGCGATTGCAAAAGTGAGACCCTCCATCACTTATGATGACTCGAGGCGTTCCAAACCGGGAAAGAATGTTTTCTTTTAAGAATCGAATGACCGTTTTATGGTCATTATTCCGGCAAGGGATGGCCTCGACCCATTTGGAAACATAATCAACGGCAAGCAAGATGTATAAGTTTTCAAAAGAAGATGGGAATGGGCCCATGAAATTGATGCCCCAACAATCAAAAATTTCGATAATTAAGATGGGATTGAGTGGCATCATATTTCTACGGGAGATTCCTCCTAATTTCTGACAAGGTTCGCAAGCTTTGCAAAACTCATGTGTGTCTTTGAACATGGTGGGCCAATAAAACCCACATTGCAGAATTTTCGTTGTGGTCTTTTTAGCCGAAAAATGGCCACCACATGCTTGAGAATGACAGAAGGAGATGATACTTTGTTGCTCATCATCTGGGACACATCTCCTTATGATTTGGTCGGGACAATACTTGAACAAGTATGGGTCGTCCCATAGAAATTTCCGTACCTCTGAGAAGAATCGATCCAATATGTAGGAATTGTACCTGTAGCAAGATAATTAGCAATGTCCGCATACCATGGCAATTGGGAAACAGCAAAAAGTTGTTCATCAGGGAACATGTCATTGATTGCAGTCGTTTCAGGGGAATCAGTGAGGACAAGTCGAGAGAGGTGGTCAGCTACTACATTCTCTACTCCTTTCTTATCACGTATTTCTAAGTCAAATTCTTGGAGTAGGAGGATCCATCTTAATAACCGTGGTTTAGCATCCTTCTTAGAGAGAAGATACTTAAGCGCGGCATGGTCAATGAATACAATGATCTTGGATCCAATCAAGTAGGATCTGAACTTCTCCAAGGCAGAAACTACGGCTAAAAGTTCCTTTTCAGTAGTGGTGAGTTTGCCTGGGCTGAGTTTAGGGTTCTACTTGCATAGTAGATAACACATGGCTTTTTATCTTTTCTTTGGCCTAACATGGCCCTAATAGCATAGTCGCTAGCATCGCACATAATCTCAAAAGGAAGGCTCCAATCAGGTGGTTGCATTATTGGGGCGCATGTCAACATGCCTTTAAGGGTGGTAAAGGCCTTTTGACATTCTTCACTCCACTCAAATGAATTTTCCTTTTGAAGTAGGTTACATAAAGGACGAGAGAGTGAACTGAAATCCTTTATGAACCGTCTATAAAATCCTGCGTGTCCTAAAAAGGACCGTATATCTCGTATGCTTTTGGGTGGTGGAAGGTTAGAGATAAGGTCAATTTTTGCCTTGTCCACCTCAATTCCATTTTGTGAAACGATGTGACCAAGTACAATTCCCTTTTTAACCATGAAGTGACACTTTTCCCAATTGAGCACAAGGTTCTTCTCTTCACATCTTTTTAGCATAGATTTCAAGTGCTCAAGGCACTCATCAAAGCTACAACCGAATACGGAAAAATCATCCATGAAGACTTCGAGAATTGTCCCCACCATGTCAGAAAAGATGCTCATCATACAACGCTGAAAGGTGGCAGGGGCATTACATAGTCCAAACGGCATCCGTCGATAGGCGAAAGTGCCGAATGGACATGTGAATGTAGTCTTTTCTTGGTCTTCACGGGCAATTTCTATTTGGTTGTACCCTGAATAGCCATCAAGGAAGCAAAAGTGGGAATGACCCGCCAACCGTTCTAAAATCTGATCAACAAACGGTAGGGGGAAGTGGTCTTTCCTCGTGACAGTGTTTAGCTTCCTGTAGTCAATGCACATTCTCCAACCGGTAGTGACTCTAGTTGGTACGAGTTCATTATTAGCATTGGCTACGATGGTTATTCCGGATTTCTTAGGCACCACTTGAGTTGGGCTCACCCATTGGCTATCAGATATTGGGTAAATGATACCTACATCCAATAGTTTCACCACTTCGGCCTTAACCACATCCTTCATATTTGGATTTAGTCGTCTTTGTGGTTGCCGGGATGTCTTTGCATTTTCCTCAAGGTGTATGCGGTGAGTGCAAATCAGTGGGTCTATGCCTTTGAGATCCGCAATTGTCCATCCGATGGCACTCTTGTGCTCTAATAGAGTGGCTATTAGCCTACTCTCTTGTTCCTCATCCAAGTGGGAAGAAATCACCACTGGATATGTCTCATCTCGACCTAAATAGACATATTTTAGCTCACTTGGCAATGGTTTTAGGTCGAGTTTTGGTGCCTTAATGTTGGATGGGAGGGCCTTGTTCTCATTTATAGGCAAAGGTTCAATTGGGGTCCTCCATCTTTTATTTTCACGCACCATCATCACATCTAGAATGGCATCCATCTCTTGTGTTGTATCATCATTCATATCATGGAGATGGGCCACACATGCCTCCAAAGGGTCGGAAAATAGTGACAAGGGGATTGTATCTTCCACGAATGATTCGATCATGTTTAATTCGTGGATATCATCATCAACTTCCCGCGGTTGTTTGCATAACTCAAATATGTTAAGCTCAAGGGTCATATTTCCAAAGGACATTTGTACAAGTCCGTTTCTACAATTGATAATGGCATTTGAGGTAGCTAGAAACGGTCGTCCAAGTATGACGGGAATTTGAGTACCGGTGCCTATCACAGGATGTGTGTCCAAGACAATAAAATCTACTGGGTAGTAGAATTTATCAACTTGGACTAGAACATCCTCTACCATTCCTCTCGGTATCCGGATGGATCTATCAGCAAGTTGGAGTGTGATTTTGGTGGGTTTCAATTCACCTAACCCAAGTTGTTCATAGACCGAGTATGGAATGAGATTCACACTTGCCCCCAAGTCGAGTAGGGATTGTTTAATCTGGTAGTCTCCTATGATGCATGATATGGTTGGACTACCCGGATCTTTGTATTTTTGGGGTACCTCTTGTTTGATGATGGCACTCAAATTCTCAGCCAAAAGCACTTTGTTGTGAACGTTATGTTTCCTTTTGATTGTACACAATTCCTTTAAAATTTTGGCATAAGATGGTATTTGTTTTATTGCATCCAACAGCGGAATGTTGATCTTCACCTGCTCGAAAACTTCCAGAATTTCCAGATTTTTATCTAAAGGTTTAGGTGAAATCAACCTTTGTGGAAATGGGGCAACCGACTTGTATTGTCTTTCCGGTTCTTTCTCTTGTGGAATATTATTTGGGCTATCATCCTCTTTGGGAATTTCCGGATCCTTAGGCTTAGGGGCCTTCACCGGATTGGATTTATCAATTTCTTTCCCACTTCTCAAAGTGGTGATAGCTTGGACATGTTCCGTATGGTGGGAGGATGAGCTTGCATCTTGTATCTCATACTGGGTCCTTGGGTTAGGAAGAGTTTGAGCAGGAAGTGTGCCCTTCTCTCTACCACTCAGGTGAGCTTCAACTCTAGCCAGAGATGTTTTCAATTCATTAATGGCTTGGTTTGAATTTTGATTGAATTTCAATTGCTCTTGCATGAACCCATCTATTTTTAGAGAATTTGTCTTGTTATACTCATTCTGGACTGATACGAGTGCACCCAACATCTCTTCTAGTGATACTTTTGGAGTGTTGTTTGCATTTGCAGTGGGTCCATTCCTCCAACTGAAGTTGGGATGGTTCTTCCAATTAGGATTATACGTGTTTGAGTTTGGAGCACCATATTGCTGCTGATAACTGTTTATGGCATTTGTTTGTTCTTGTAAGATGCTTTGGACTGCTGAAATTGTGGGACAATCTGGTGTAGCATGTTGATTTCCAGCACAAATTCCACAAACAGTTTCAACCTCAGTGGAGTTGATTGTTTCTCCTTTCCTTAATTCCATGGCTTCGACCTTTCTTATAAGGCTAGCCAACCGTGCACTTATGCTATCTTCTTCTGATAAGACATACATTCCTCCCTTTTCCTTTTGTTGGCCAATCTTGAAATTTGTTGGTTTAGATGTGTCCCAAGATTGTGCACTTTCAGCCAATTCTTCCAGATAATCCCATGCTTCATCAGCTTCCTTATTCATGAACTCCCCATTACACATCATCTCTATAAATTGGCGCATGGATGGAATCAGTCCTTCATAGAAAAAACTTATAATCCGCCAATTTCATAGCCATGATGTGGGCATGCGTTTAATAGGTCCTTGAATCTCTCCCAACATTGGGAAAAGGTTTCATCCTCCTTTTGGGCAAAGTTCATGATAAGGCGCTTAAGCATGTTCGTTTTGTGAGTAGGGAAGAATTTTTTTATAAATTCTCTGTGCATATCATTCCATGACCCAATTGATCTTGGCCTCAATGCATAAAGCTAACCCTTGGCTTTATCCTTAAGAGTAAAAGGGAAGAATTTAAGTCTTACTACATCTTCAGTCACATTTGCAAAGTGCATGGTGGTGATTACCTCATCAAACTCCCTAAGGTGTTGATAGGCACTTTCACTGTCTAAACCATGGAATTTAGGGAGAAGATTGATCACTTCCGGTTTCAAATCCACATTCCCTGCATTTGGTGGAAATACTATGCATGAGGGAGTGCTCGTTCTTGCAGGTTGCAAGAAATCACGTAAAGTCCTAGGTCGGGGAACATTCTCAACCACATTCTCCCCTGTTTCGGTTTGATTTTGAACCGGGTTAGGTTGATTTGTAGCCATACTTTCAGATAAAATTGGAGAATCTAAATGTCTCCTAACACGTGGCTCTCTATCAATGCCTTCTACTATCCCCCCTTCACTTATGAGTCGGTTATTGGAATCCCGAGCCCAATGTGGCATGCAAAATAAAAAATAAGAAACAAAAAGGAAAAAGAATTCTTCCTTCTTTTTCTTTACTCTTCTCTAAGACCGAAGCACAAGGTGTCTTGCAATGGCTAGGCCAGAAACAAAGATAGAGACCGATTTCTCCTGGTCAATAGGGGTTCAGAGAACACCCCACCCACTCTTTGAATCTTTTGAGAAAAGGTGCAGAAAAAAGAGAAAGAGGAGTAGAGATGAGAAAAGAAATCCCTGAGCACAAGGTGATCCAAGACGGCAGAGCCGACCAATAGGAATCCAGGTGGCAAAAAGGCCGACCTTTCAGAGATCCAAAAGGAGTCTCCACCCACTCTACAAGAGATGAATAAAATAGAATGACTAGGAGAAGGAGAAGAGTAAGGTTTTAGAAGGATAGCACCTGAATTGCACTTGAAATCCTTGACTCTTCTTCGGCTTCCTAAAAATCCCTGAAAAGAAAAATCAAATAAATAAACTAAGTTAGTCTAAAAATAAAAAAATCCTAAATAGATACTAATTTCAGAAATTTGTGAAAACCGTCAAAAATCCCCGGCAACGGCGCCAAAAACTTGTTCGCTTCCCCAAGTGTAGGGTTGCGATGTAGTAATAAACTCGGTAATACCGAGGTCGATCCACAGGGACTTATGTAGGATGTCACAAACTCATCCACAAGTTTCTATTGAAGCTAACAATCAAAGTTTGAATAGAATGTGTGTGATTAACAGTTTAAGCTAAATTGAATGTAAACAATTATAAGAAGGCACTAGGGGTTCGAGGATTCACTTGTAGCAATCCTCGATGTTCAATCCGTTGTGGTTTCCCATTCTCTCAACTAGAATCACCAGTCAGGTCTATCTAGTCGGATGATAGAACTGTTAAACCAGAAGTCTGTAACATGTAAGTTCTGTGCATAAAGTTCACTCAACTCTAGGCTGATCTGAGCATGCTCATTGCATAGGTCATTCACCTTTTCTATATGTCCAATTCCCAATCATAACCATCCTCAAGTCTTCTCACAAGACAAGGCTAGATCATGATTTGAACTGGATTCAAATTATATGCACAGTCTATACATATTCCAGATAATCAACCAAAACTAGAACTTTGGCATGAAGCCCCTTTATGAAGAACTTGGTACTAGAGCGCACTCCAATTCCTCGGATCATACAGGTCTAGACCGTTGCAAACAAATTAAGCAGATAAGTAATTCATCCAAACATCCATGCGTCATCACAAGACTAAGAGAAATTACTTAAAAACTTGTATAAACTTCAAACCTTAGTTCATAATCCTTAATTCCAAACTGAAAACCACTTAACTACGAATTAAAACATCTTGGATACACTACAAGCTTCACCTCTTAGCCCTAGCTAAGAGGTTTAGCTGCTCATGATCCAAGGAAACATGAAATAACTCTTAAAAACATGAAAACAGCAAAGCAAACCAAAAGGAGTTGTGAAACTCCAATCTTCACTTCCACAGCCTCCAACCTCGCTTGAACCCTTCTCGGATACCCTAGAAACAATCCCTAGGTGTCTATTTATAGTTTGGAGGCTCCCCAACGTCGGAAGAATCGGAAATTTGCGTAACACTTACGTAGCGCAGAGAATTTCGGGAAGAAATTAGAAAGTTCTAACTCAGTACGCATGGCCGACCGGTCAAGACCGGTCGGCCTCAAGTGAAAATACTCCAGCAGGTATGCCCGACCGGTCAAGACCGGTCGGGCCTTGTAGAACCTCAATCCAGCAAGCCACGTCGGATGTTTTTCTTCACATTGCAGCAACACTGACCGACCGGTCTTGACCGGTCGGTCCTATTCATTGAATTCCCAGCAGCACTGTCCGACCAGTCATGACCGGTCGGACGTCTTCAGCAGCATCCTCCATACATGGCAGACCGGTTACTGACCGGTCTGGCTTCCTTGGCCGACCGGTCACGACCGGTCAGCACTTTTTCTTCTTTGCTTTCTTCTCTTTCTTTCTTCTTTTCTCTTCTTTCCTTGCTTTCTTCTCTTTGATCTTCCTTCAATACTTCATCCTATGGTCTTCAATACTTGTAAGGAGCCTCATTTAGCTTTCAAATGCTGAGCTCTCCATCTTGTCCCTACAATCACACATCATGCATTAAGTTAGTTCTTTAAACGTATATATCGTGCATAATGAGTGATGCATTGGGGTTAGAATATGCATAATTATAAGCTCAACACAATGCTCCTCCAAAGAGAGCTTTACATGATTACCTACAACCGGCCCGTGCTACTACGCCTTCATCCATGGTTTTTCCAAACAATGTTGGAACAATTGATATAAAGCCAGAGGTAATTCAACTTCTACCTAAGTTCTATGGGCTAGATTCCGAGAGCCCATATCTACACTTGAAAGAGTTTGATGAGGTAGTAGCTATGTTGCAATATAACAATATGACGGAGGACGTAGTGAAATTAAGGTTATTCCCTTTCTCTTTGAAGGAAAGAGCCAAAACATGGCTTCACTCTCTAAGACCAAGATCGACTGGGACATGAACAGAGATGACCCAGGAGTTTTTGAAAAATTCTTCCCAGCTCTTGAAACAAATACCCTTCAATGATCGATAATGAATTTTTTTGTTAAAGAGAGTGAGACTTTCTTTCAAAGTTGTGAGAGATACAAGGACCTCCTACTTGCTTGTCCACATCATGGCTATGAGATATGACGAATCATTAGCTTCTTCTATGAAGGATTGAACTCAAATATGCGTCAATTCGTGGAGATGATATATAATGGTGAGTTCATGAGCAAAGATCCCGATGACACATGGAGTTATTTGGACATGTTGGCCGAGAATGCCTAATCATGAGATACCTCGGACAAATTTAGAAACCTCAAACCGCCTCAACAAAAAGAGAAATGAGGGATTTACATCCTTAAAGAGGGAGATGATATTAATGCTAAGATAGTTAGCCTTATAAGGAATATAGAGGCCATGAAACTAAGTAAGAGTGGAACTTTCAACTCCACTGAAGCTCTTGAAAATGTGTGTGGAATTTGTGCTGCTAAAGTACACTCTACGCTAGATTGTTATACAATTCATGCGTTTCAAGAGTTATTACAAGAGCAAGAAAATGGCACATATAGTTATAACGACCCTTCAATGGACCGGTAGGTAACACCGTTCACTTGCCCAAGTGTAGGGTTGCGATGTAGTAATAATCTCGGTAAAACCGAGGTCGATCCACAGGGACTTGTGTAGGAATTCACAAAACACTTCTAATGGTTTCTACTTAAGAGTTAACTAAACAGGATTTTAGGAAATTGGTGTAGATAGATATTTTGAATTAAATTGAATGTAATTAATAATAAAAAGTACTAGGGGTTCAAGGATCCACTTGTAACAATCCTTGATGCTTAATTCACTGTGGTTTTTCACTTTCTCAACTAGAATCAAAATTAAATCCTATCTAGCTGGATAATGGAGCAGTTAAAACAAACAATCTGTCATATGTGTGATTCATGTACATGATTCTCTCAATTCAAGCTAGGACTTGAGCACACTCAATTGCATAGGTCAATCTTAATTCCAATAGGTTAAGATCACTATCATGAAGTTCCCACATGAGGATCATAGGTCTAGAGCGTATTGAATCCAATTCCTCGAAGCATACAGGTCTAGAATAACTCAAAACAATTAAGAACTCAAGCAATTCTTCTAAACATCCATGAGCCATCATAAGATTAAGAAAAACTACGTAGAACTTTATTCAAACTTCAAACCATTGTTCTTCACTAATAATCCAACTTGAAACCAAATCAAACGAATTGAAACATCTTAATTCACTACAAGCTTCACCTCTTAGCCCTAACTAAGAGGTTTAGCCGTTCATGATCCAAGGAAACATGAAAGTTACTAATAAAAATATAAAACTAGAAGAACAAACTAGGAGGAGTTGTAGAACTCCGGATCTGACTTCCGCCGCCTCCTACCGTGATAATTCCCTTCTAGGATGCCTTAGGAACGAGCTAGAGGAGTCCTTTTATAGGTTAGGAGCCCTAGGTACGAAGAAACTTCGAGAAATCCCGTAGAAATAGCGCTTTGCACAGCAAAACTCGGAGCTTGTAGAAGAAGCTCTGTTATGTAGCCGACCGGTCGGACGAACGGTCTGAGCCTATGGACGACCGGTCTCAAAAGTGCAAAAACAGTCTAGTAAGTTTTCATAAATTCGAACCCAGAATTTTAATTCAAGGACCGGTCGGACGACTGGTTTGAGTAGTGGACGACCAATCGTACGACTGGTCGTGGATGGTCTAGCAAGATTTGTAATAGTGGCCTTTCTGTTGAGTGTCTGGACCGGTCGGATGACCGGTCCTTAGCTTTGGACGACTGATCGGACGACCGGTCTTTCGTGTATTCTTCTGCCTTCTTTCTTCTCTCCTTTGCTTCTTTCTTCCACCCTTTGACGCTTGGTCTATTGATCTTTAATGCTTGTAAATAGCGTCTTTAAGTCTTCAATTGATGAATCTTCTCTCTCATTCCTATAACTACAAAGCCATGATTAGTTAGGTCTTTAATCATGTATTTTAAGCATAGTTAATGATAAAATGGGGTTAGAATATACACATTTAAGAACTTAACAAACACGTACAACTCTACTTGGAAGAACCATCCAAATTTTAGTTTGAGGAATGATCCCACGGCCAATCCTACCAACTCTCAAAGAGGGTCACTGTTCACTTGCCTCAAGTGCAAGGCTGCGATGTAGTAATAAATCTCGGTAAGACCGAGCTGGATCCACAGGGAATTAGAAAATAACTTCTAAGCTATTCCAGCAACTAGGATTGCAATAATTAAGAGATTCCATTGAGAGAATTATGTTAAAACAGTAACTTAAGAAAAACAGTAATTAAGGAACTAAGGCTTTCAAGGATCCACTTGTAACAATCCCATGTCAATCCAATCAATCCAAGCATAAACACAACTATATTTGAAGTTCTCTCTCATCTAGTTGGAAGATAAAGCATTAAACACATTCAATCCCACTTAAGTTGAACTTCCAAGTTCTAGTCCCATTCAACCACATAGAGCATTCGAAATCATAGCCTTCGGAGTAATAGCCATGCCTATAGACTATGGCATGCTCAAGGGTTACCATAATTCGAATCTAATAAAGCTAGACATGATAATCTCAGAGAATTGCAAGGAATCCATGTCCGAAGACATGAACTCTCATAAAACTTCTAAAAATATCAACTTTATAAGAACTAGAACATTCAAAATTCAAACTTGAAGTGAAACTACTTGAATCAAACTGAATTAAATATGAAATTGGCTACAAGCTTCACCTCTCAGCCTTAGGTGAGAGATTCTAGTCGAGAATTGTCTTACTACAAATAGAACTCAATGAAAAAGACATAAAAAGCATAAAAACCCGGAGTTGGGAGAGTTGTAAACGCTCTACAACAGCTTACTTCACTTCCCACGAAGTTCCTCAGCTTCTATGATGCCCTAGGAAGAGACCATAGGTGTCCTTTTATAGTGGGGAGGCTCTACCACGTTGGAATCTTCCAGAATTGCATAGCATTATACACTTGCGCAGAAAATCTCGGATCTTGAAATAAAAACTGTTGTTTAATGCATGGTCGACCGGTCGTGACTAGTCGGACTGGGTGGCTGATCGGTCTTGACCGGTCGGGCTTGTTGGAATGGACGTCCAGCGTGCACAGAGTGGTCATCGACCCGTTGGCCAACTGGTCTTGACTAGTCAGACCAGACTGGTCCTTTGTCCAGCAAGCTTCAGAGGAGGATGGTAGGGTGGTCGACCGGTCGTGGCTCCCTTGGCCGACCGGTCATGACCGGTCGGACCTCTTCTTTTCATATTTTCTTTCTTCCTTTCTTCTTCTCTCTCCTCTCCTTGCTTTCTTCTTTCTTTAATCCCTTTGGGCCTTCATCTAAAGCTCCTAAATATGGTCTTTTAGCTATCATTTGTGCAAAGTCTCTCTCTCAATCCTACATCCACAAAACATTCATTAGATGAGCCTTTTAAACATGCTAACCATGCGTATAATGTGATGTGATGGGCTAGATCATGTATAAATTAGAGGTTCAACACACCCCCCAACCAGCTTTTTGCCAGTCCTGAGCAAAACATGCGTGAAACAAGTTCAAACCTCCAAAAACCAACTCTCCTTCAGAAACTATGTTTCCATCCATTCCAAGACATACAAGTGTAAAATTATGAAAAATGAGGTGATAGAAGTTGAAACCTTAAACTCTCAAAACTTAATAAGTGTCCATATGAAATTTCCACTGATTGATTAATAAATAGAAGAACTCGAACAAATTCAACCTAGTGTGCAGAGTGAAAGTTCATCTCATGAGTTTCTGGGATTATCTTCCTCATAGATCAACTAAACTATGGATCTCAAGGTATACAGAGCAACAACAAGCCTATGACAAGAATTTTCCTTACCGTACTTCCGATGGCTTTCACACTACGTCCCATTTCTGGCTCTGGTTATGGGTAGACCATCCCTCGGTTGGTAATAGGTAGCCCTTTTCGAAAATTTCCACCATTTTTTCCATCATTCCTAATTTTCATCCTTACTTTTCCTTTTTCTTTTACATTAGATAGGATTTTTAGAAATCCATATCTTTCGTTATTTTCCCATGGACAAGGATGGACAAAGTACCCCGGCTTAGTTCCTCAACACCTCAAATCTAAGTCTAGCCAATCCACAAATCACATAATCCCTTCAAACCATGAAAATCGTGTAATGTGAACTAGGTGTAAGAGTGTTCAAATTTTCTATCGATCACATAAATAGGGTAATTCACATATAAAATCATTATATTAAGAGAAGTTCAATACTTGTAACATCACTCACTTCGTATCTCCTTTCTTATACTCATATCATCTCGAATGCATAGAAATAAGGTTTTCTAAAAGAGTTTTGAATTTTTAGAAAATTCGAAAAAAAATTGCACAATATGATGCTCGAAGTGTTGCAAACTGCTAGATGAGGAATCTCATTTCACCCCCCAACCAAATCTTGCATTGTCCTCAATGTAAAAAGATATGCAATGAGCATGAACATGAAAGCAATGGTAAAATACAAGAGAGTGAGAACAATATTACCTGAGAGAGTCTATCATGGAAGTCTGCAACTCTGACAACTAAATCCACTAAAACAGTAAAACTAAAAATAGAAAAAGCGACTAAACCTAATCTACGCTATACCTTCGTCAGACTAGGAGATCAATCATCCCCATATACAGGATCATTCGGAGTGATGGACATGTCCTCTGAATCAAATTCCTCAACAAATGGTTTAAGGCGTTGTCCATTAACTCTAAAACAGTTACCATTTGCGGCATTCTCTATCTCAACAGCCCCATGAGGAAAAACTTCTTTAACAATATATGGGCCGGTCCATCGAGATCGCAATTTCTCGGAAAAAGATGAAGTCGGGAATTGTACAAGAGCACTTTCTGACATTCATGGAATGATTTCATAAATATATGTTTGTCATGAAAGGCCTTCATCCTACTCTTGTAAATCCTCGAGTTCTCATAAGCATCGTTCCGGATCTCATCAAGCTCATTAAGTTGGAGTTTGCGAAGCTAGCTAGCCTTGTTGATGTCAAAATTTAATGCCTGAATTGCCCAATAGGCTTTGTGTTCAATCTCCACAGGCAAGTGGCAAGCTTTCCCATAGACAAGTCTATAAGGGGACATTCCAATGAGGGTCTTATAAGCGGTACGGTGGGCCCAAAGCGTATCATCTAATCTCAGTGACCAGTCTTTGTGATCCGGCCTCACCGTCTTTTTCAAAATCTGTTTGATTTTCTGATTGGAAATTTTAGCTTGCCCACTCGTCTGTGGGTGGTATAGGGTACTCACTTTATGCCTAATGCCATATTTCTTCATTAAGGCTTTAAAAGGCCTATGACAAAAGTGAGAACCACCATCACTAATGATGGCTCGAGGTGTTTCAAATCTGGAAAGTATGTTTTCTTTAAGGAACTTTAAAACCGTACGATGATCGTTGGTTCTACATGGAATAGCTTCTATCCATTTAGACACATAGTCTACGGCAAGTAATTTATAGATATGTCTAAAAGATGAGGGGAACGGTCCCATGAAATCAATGCCCCAATAGTCAAAGACTTCAAGATGTTGAATTGGGGTAAGAGGCATCATATTTCGATGGGATAATCCTCATAACTTTTGGCAACGCTCGCATGATTTGTAAAACTCGTGGGTGTCCTTAAATAGAGTGGGCCAATAGAAACCACACTGCAGAATTTTTACAGTGGTTTTCTTGGCGGAAAAATGACCCCCACATGCTTGATCATGGCAAAAGGAGATGACGAAATTATGTTCATCTTAGGGACACATCTCCTAATAATTTGATCTGGACAATACGTAAACAGTAAAGGTTCATACCAGAAAAATCTGCGCACTTCCTTTAGAAATTTTTGTTTATCCTGCGCAGTCCAATGAGTTGCAATCGCACCTGTGGAAAAATAGTTGGCTATGTCAGCGTACCATGGTGGATGGGAAGTAATAAAGAGTTGCTCATCAGGGAATGAGTCGTCAATAGGTGACTCGTCAATGGAATTAGGTAGGACTAGGCGGGATAGATGATCCGCCACCACATGTTCTACTCCCTTCTTGTCCTTGATCTCCAAATCGAATTTTTGAAGGAGTATGATCCATCTAAGCAAACGGGGCTTGGCATTCTTCTTAGAAAGAATGTGTTTCAGCACCGCATGATTTGTGTAAACGATGACCTTGGATCCTATTAAGTAAGGCCTGAATTTGTCCAAGGCAAAGATGAAGGCTAGGAGCTCCTTCTTCGTAGTCGAGTAATTGACTTGGGCAGGATTTAAGGTCCTACTAGCATAGTAGATAACATGGGGCTTCTTATCCTTCTTTTGGTCTAACACTGCCCCAATAGCATAATCGCTCACATCGCACATCAACTCAAAAGGTACGGACCAATCCAGTGGTTGCATGATAGGAGTGGTTGTCAACATGTCCTTTAGCTTTGAAAAAGCTAATTGACATTTGGCACTCTACTAAAATTGGTTCTCCTTTTGGAGAACGTTACATAAGGGCCTTAAGATATGACTAAAATCCTTTATGAATCTTCTATAAAAATCGGCGTGTCCGAGGAAGGACCGCACATCGCGTATGCTTTTGGGTGGTGGCAGATTGGAAATTATATCAATTTTTGCCCGGTCTACCTCTATTCCATTAGATGAGATGATATGTCCAAGGATTATTCCTCTTTGTACCATGAAATGAAACTTTTTTCAGTTTAAAACAAGGTTCTTTTCCTCTCACCTTGTCAAGACCAACTTCAAGTGATTGAGGCACTTATCAAAAGTACAACAAAAAATTGAAAAATTGTCCATGAATACCTCGAGAAATTCTCCCACCATGTCCGAGAAAATACTCAACATGCATCTTTGGAATGTGGCGGGTGCATTACATAATCCGAATGGCATTCTTCGGTATGCGAAGGTGCCAAACAAGCATGTAAAAGTGGTCTTCTCTTGGTCTTCTGGGGCTATCTCAATTTGATTGTAACCGGAATAGCCATCTAGGAAGCAATAATAGGAATGACCCGCTAACCTCTCCAAAATTTGATCCATAATGGGAGAGGGAAGTGGTCCTTCCTAGTGACCATGTTTAGCTTCCGATAATCAATGTACATACGACAACCAGTGGTTACTCTAGTCGGTATAAGCTCGTTGTTGGTGTTTTCTATGATGGTAATACCGGATTTCTTAGGGACAACTTGGGTAGGACTCACTCATTGGCTATCGGAGATGGGGTAGATGATACCCACATCTAGTAGCTTTAATACCTCGGATTTGACAACCTCCATATTTGGATTTAGCCTTCGCTGAGGTTGTCTAGTCATTTTCGCATTTTCTTCGAGGTGTATACGGTGAGTACAAACCGAAGAATCTATCTCCCTTGAGATCCGCTATTGTCCATCCTATGGCTCCCCTATGTTCTTTGAGTAGCTCAATCAACTTGAGCTCTTGGTCTTTCCCTAGGTGAGAGGCAATGACAACCGAGAATGTTTCTTCTTAACCCAAGTATACATATTTAAGCTCGGATGGCAATGGTTTAAAGTCAAGCTTTAGTGGTTTGATGTTAGACGATAGATGCCTTGATGTGGTTGGTGGAAATCTTTCAAAATTGGGCCTCCACTAGCTAGTATCAACTACCGGTTTCTCAATATTTAATGCTTGCACAATTTCACTAATGATGGGGTCTTTGGAATCCTCAAAATGTGCCAAACATATCTCCAAGCTTTCTAGTGGTTCAAGTTGAAGGAGCTCTTCTTTTTCAAAAGATTCGAGCATGTTTACCTCGAAGAGCTCGTCGTCATCAACATCCCTATGCCTTTTGCCCAAGTGGAACACATTCACCTATAATGTCATGTTCCCAAAGGATAATTGCATCACCCCGCTCCAGCAATTGATGATTGTGTTTGATGTAGCAAGGAACGGGCGGCCTAAAATCACCTGTATTTGAGTGCTAGCATGTATAACCGGTTGTGTGTCCAAGACGATAAAATCTACCGGGTAGTAGAATTTGTCAACTTGGACTAGAACATCCTCAACTATCCCTCTCGGTACATGGATGGATCTATCAACAAGTTGCAATGTGGTTTTGGTGGGTTTTAATTCCCCAAGACCCAATTGCTCATATACCGAGTACGTGATCAAGTTTACGCTTGCCCCCAAGTCTAGCAATGCACGCTCAATCCGGTTGTCTCCAATGATACATGAGATTGTGGGACTATCAGGATTTTTGAATTTTGGGGGGGTCTTTTGAGTGAGAATGGCACTCACTTGCTCATTTAGGAAGGCCTTTTGCTGCACATTATATTTGCATTTAGTTGTCCATAGGTCCTTTAGAAACTTGGCATAAGAGGGGATTTGTTTGATGGCATCAAGCAATGGAATGTTTATCTTGACTTGTCTAAAAATCTCTAAAATATCATGAGAGTTTGTGAGAGATTTTGGAGCAACCAATCTCGAAGGGAATGGTGCTACGGGCTTGTAAATGCGTTCAGTTTCTTGTGGGCCTAAGTTAGATCCGTCCTCATCCTCAGAATTTACCGGATCCTTAAGCTTGTCGGCCTTCACCGGAATAGTTTTGTCAATTTGTTTACCACTTCTAAGAGTGGTGACGGATTTGGCTTGCTCCATATGTTGGTTGGAGAGATTAGGAATGCTTACTTCATGTACTTGCTTTGGATTGGGCTGAGGTTGGGCCGGAAAGGTCCCTTCCCTAGCATTCAAGCGTCTCTTAATTTCATCAACCGAGACTTTAAGCTCTTGGAACATTTGCTGATTTGTTTGATTGATTTGCTTTTTTCCCTTGCATAAACGCTTTTAAGGTGTCCTCCATTGAGAATTGAGGTGGGGCCATATTTTGCATGGCTGGCCCTCCTTGAGAGTTGGTAGGATTGCCTGTGGGAGCATTCTTCCAACTGAAATTTGGGTGGTTCTTCCAAGTAGAATTGTACGTATTACCCACCGGTCCATTAAAAGGCCGTTGATAACCATATGTGGCATTTGCATGTTCATGTAACACCTCTTGAAACGCAGGAATTGTAGGACAATCTTGTGTAGCGTGTATATTAGTGAAACAAATCTCATATGTGGTCTTAATAACTTCATTGGACTTTGAAACTCCACTCTTACTAAGTTCTATAGCCTCGATCTTTCTTGTGAGGCTGGCTAGTCTTGCATTTACATCATCTTCTTCCTTGAGGATATAAATTCCTCCTTTCTCTTTTACTTGAGTAGGCTTGGGGTTATTAGATTTATCCGAGGTGTCCCATGATTGGGCATTCTCGGCCAACATATCCAAATAACTCCAAGCTTCATCTGGATTTTTGCTCATAAATTCGCCGTTGCACATCATCTCTACAAATTGGCGCATATTGGAAGTTAATTCATCATTGAAGAAGTTTATGATTCGCCAACTTTCGTAGCCGTGATGTGGGCAAGCAAGTAGGAGGTCCTTAAACCTTTCCCAACATTAGAAGAATGATTCACTCTCTTTAGCCGAAAAATTCATTATGGCTCTTCGAAGGGTGTTTGTTTTATGAGCCGGGAAGAACTCTTTCAAGAATTCTCGGGTCATCTCGTTCCATGACCCTATCGAATGTGGTCAAAGAGAGTGAAGCCAAGTCTTGGCTCTTTCTTTTGATGAAAAGGGAAAAAGTTTAAGTTTAATGGCATCTTCCGAGATATTAGTGTATTGCAAGGTAGCCACCACTTCTTCAAATTCCTTTAAGTGCAAATATAGGCTTTCAGAGTCTAGCCCATGAAACTTTGGTATAAGTTGAATCATACCTGGTTTTATATCGATGTTGCCCCCAGTTGGTGGTAAGACCACGCACGAGGGTGTAGTTGCACGTGCCGGTTGTAGGTAGTCCCGTAATGATCTCATTGGAGGAACGTTATGTACCTCATTCTCTCCTACTCCCTCTTGATTTACATTTGTAGTTGGAGTGGGGGGGGGGGGGGGGGGGGGGGGGGGGGGGTGGATTCCTTAAAGGTGTTTGATCCATACTCCCCAAACTATCACAATGCTCTTGGTATTTTTGGACTTGTCTATAGACTGACTATGGTCCAACTAAACCACCTTCAGATTTGAGACGATTGGAGTGGTCACGTTCCCAACGGGACATAAACCACTCAACTAAAAACTAAACTAATCCTAAGTCCTAAAATCTGAAATTAATCTATAAATTGAAAATCTGCAAAAAGCACTAAGTTAAAAGGATATTACCCGATTCGCTTGAACTAGAGAAGAAATCCTACAAAGCAAAATAATGTGTTAGTTCTAGGAAATCAGAAAAACCTATCTACTTCTACTTCTACAGCCACTAAAACAATCTAGAACCGTTATCTAAATTATCCGGCAATGGTGCCAAAAACTTTTTCACTCACCTCAAGTGCAAGGCTGCGATGTAGTAATAAATCTTGGTAAGACCGAGGTCGATCCACAGGGAATTAGAAAACAACTTCTGGGCTATTCCAGCAACTAGGATTGCAATAATTAAGAGATTCAATTGAGAGAATTGTGTTAAAACAGTAACTTAAGAAAAACAGTAATTAAGGAACTAAGGCTTTCAAGGATCCACTTGTAATAATCCCATGTTAATCCAATCAATCCAAGCATAAAAACAACTAGATTTGAAGTTCTATCTCTCATCTAGTTGGAAGATAAAGCATTAAACACATTCAATCCCACTTAAGTTGAACTTCCAAGTTCTAGTCCCGTTTGACCACATATAGCATTCGAAATCATAGCCTTCAGAGTAACAGCCATGCCTATGGACTATGGCATGCTCAAGGGTTACCATAATTCAGATCTAATAAAGCTAGACATGATAATCTCAGAGAATTGCAAGGAATCCATGTCCGAAGCACATGAACTCTCATAAAACTTCTAAAAATATCAACTTTATAGGAACTAGAACATTCAAAATTCAAACTTGAAGTGAAACTACTTGAATCAAACTGAATTAAACATGAAATTGGCTACAAGATTCACCTCTCAGCCTTAAGTGAGAGATTCTAACCTAGCATTGTCTAACTACAACTAGAACTCAATGAAAAAGACATAAAAAGCATAAAACCCGGAGTTGGGAGGGTTGTAAACGCTCCACAACGGCTTCCTTCACTTCCCACGAAGTTCCTCAGCTTCTATGATGCCCTAGGAAGAGTCCCTAGGTGTCCTTTTATAGTGGGGAGGCTTTACCACGTCAGAATCTTCCAGAATTATGTAGCATTACGCACTTGCGCAGAAAATCTCGGATCTCGAAATAAAAACTGCTATTTAATGCATGGCCGACCAATTGTGACCAGTCGGACTGGGCTGGCCGATCGGTCTTGACCGGTCGGGCTTGTTAAAATGGACGTCCAACGTGCACAGAGTGGTCATCGACCTGTTGACCGGTCGGACCAAACTGATCATTTGTCCAGCGAGCTTCAGAGGAGGATGGTAGGGTGGCCGACCAGTCAAGACCGGTCGTGGCTCCCTTGGCCGACCGGTCATGACCAGTCGGACCTCTTCTTTTCATATTTTCTTTCTTCCTTTCTTCTTCTCTCTCCTCTCCTTGCTTTCTTCTTTCTTTGATCCCTTTGAGCCTTCATCTAAAGCTCCTAAATATGGTCTTTTAGCTATCATTTGTGCAAAGTCTCTCTCTCAATCCTACATCCACAAAACATTCGTTAGATGGGCCTTTTAAACATGCAAACCATACATATAATGTGATGTAATGGGCTAGATCATGTATAAATTAGGGGTTCAACAGTCACCCATGCAAAATATGGCCCCACCTCAATTCTTAATGGAAGATACTTTAAAGGCGTTTATGCAAGGGCAAACACAAATTAATCAAACGAATCAACAAATTTTTCAAGAGCTTAAAGTCTTAGTTGATGTGATTAAGGGACGCTTCAATGCTAGTGAAGGGACTTTTCCAGCCCAACCTCAGCCCAATCCTAAACAAGCACATGAAATCAACACCCTTAACCTCTCCAACCAACTTTTGGAACAAGCAAAATCTATCACTATTCTTATAAGTGGTAAGCAAGTGGACAAATCTATTCCGATGAAGGCTGATAAACCTAATGATCCGATAATTTCTGAGAATGATGATGGACCTAGCATAGCCCCACAAGAAACAGAATCCATTCATAAGCTCATAACACTATTCCCTTCGAGATTGGTAGCTCCAAAACCTTTCCCAAACTCTCATGATGTTTTAGAGGTTTTCAAAAAAGTCAAGATCAACATTCCTTTACTTGACATCATTAAAGAAATTCTCCCCTATGGCAAATTTCTAAAGGACTTATGTACAACCAAACGTAAATATAATGTTCAACAAAATGCCTTTCTCAATGAGCAAGTGAGTGCCATTCTCACCCAAAAGGTTCTTGATTTGCCTACGGAGAGGCCAAGTTCTGAAAGTGTAGAGGTTGAGGACCTACTCCAACCTACACAAAAGTCTGAGGAGGAAGATATGAAGGGTCCAAATCTCAAAACTTCCTCCCTTGAGGTCTCTTACACTCTAGAGGAGTTTTTGGCTTATTTTAAAGATTGGGATGATCCCATGATTAAGGACATAATGCATGCCTTGAGGGGACCCCTCCAGTGCCTAAAAAGTTTCTTTCCACAGTGTTAAGTTGAAATATTAATGGTGGAAGCATCGGTGAAAGTTGATTTTGTGGAGACCATCCCAATTTGTGTGGATGAAGTGATTGAAGTCTCCACTTCTGGGATGACCCATATTTGATAAATTTTTTCCTAGACAAGATGGAAAGGAGATCCATATTCACTGATTTCCAACCAATGCAATTCTCTTTTCTTAGTACATGTGATAACATTATTGAGAAACTCGTTGAATTTTTTCAGCAGGATTTTCAATGGGTTAGAATGATTGATGTCACCAATGTATTTTCCAAAGCAGGATGGTGGATAGTTCTACTAAAAAATCTGTTACACCACTTGATGATATTGCTCAACTTTGTTCTTTTGGATGTTATAAGAATAATTGATCTCCTAGTCTGATGGATATTCTCTTTCTAAAAGGACAGATTAGGTTTTGTTTATTTTCTTTAAGTATGATTAGGTTTAGTTGTTTTTTGTTTTATTGCTTTAGTAGATTTAGTTGTCGGAGGTGGATTTCCATGATCGACTCTCTTAAGTACTCTCGTTTTCACCCTATTTTATTTTTCTCATTGCTCTCATGTTATTGCTCATTGCATATCCTTTTTACATTGAGGACAATGCAAGATTTGGTTAGGGGTGAGATTTTTAGATGAATATAGCAATTTGTTACATTTCAAGCAATGTTTGTAAAAAAATTTCAATTTTTTTGAAAATTCAAAACTCTTGTGGAAAACCTTGTTTCTATTTATTTGGGATGCTATAAGTATAAAAGGACGAGAGATGAATTGATATGGTTTTGAGATCTCTGAATTAGCTTAAATATAATAGTTTTCTATATAAATTTCTCTATTTATATGATTGATAGAAAATTTGAACACTTTTTTAGTCTAGTTCACCTTACATGATTCTCATGGTTGAAGGGACTATATAGATTTGTAGATTGGATAGACTAAGATCTAGGTGTTAAGGAACCAAGTCGGGGAACTTCGTCCATCCTTGTTCATGAGAATTAAGAGAAAAGAATGGAAGATATGGATTTTTAAAAATCCTATCTCATGCATATGAAAAGAAAGAAAGTATGGTTATTATTGAATATTTTTTAAAATTGTGAAAATGACTACATATTACCAATTAGGGGATGGTCTTCCCGTAACCAAAGATGGAAATGGGAAGTAGAGTGAAAGCCGTCGAAGGGACGGTAAGGCAAAATCTTGTCATAGGCATTTGGTTTATCTGTACACCTTTAGATCCTTTGTTTCGCTAATCTATAAAGAAGGTAATACTGGAAATTTGTGAGATGAACATTCACTATACACACTAGATTATACTTATTTGGATTCTTTTATTTATCAATCAATCTATGGGGATTCTTGTTCACACGCCTCAAGTGCAAGGCTGTGATGTAGTAATAAATCTCGGTAAGACCGAGGTCGATCCATAAGGAAAGAGGTAAATAATTCCAACTACTCTAATAACTTGAATCTAAGAAGTTTTTAGAAAAAAATAGTTTTTAAGAACTAAATAGGAAATCCAAGATTTGGGTAGAACTAGAGCATCAATGATCCACTTGTAGTAGTTCAATACCAATCCGTTCATCCAAGCACAACACAATTAAAATCAAAGTCCTATCTCTCATCTAATTGGATGATATAACATTCAAGCATGAACAGTCCCACTTAAATCTGAAAATCAAATTTCTAATTCTAATAAAGCACATAAAAGTCAAACTTGTAGCCTTCGAAGTAACAGCCATGCCAAGAGACTATGGCATGCTTTGGGGTTACTACAATTCGAATCTAAACAAACTCATCATGGCAATCTTAGAGAATTGCAAGGAACTCATGTCCGGAGTACACAAACTCTCATAATTCATTTAAAAATCTAAACTTTATTCAAACTAGAAGTTCAAAATCTAAAATTAATAAAAGGGTACTTGAAATAAAAGAATTAAAGCATTAAAACTAACTACAAATTTCACCTTTAGCTCTAGCTAAGAGGTTAACTAATAAAAAGCATATTAAAACTAGAACTAGAATTAAGAAAAGGAAGAAAAACTAGCTGTAGGAGGCTAGGTAGCCTCCTAGGACTTGAACTCCTTACTTCCCACGTCCTTGACTGCCCTGGAATAGAAGAGAGCACCTCCTTTTATAATACAGCAAGAGTACCGCAACATAACAGATTTTGTTTCGCTTCGTACGGCTTACCCAATGGTTGGATTGCCTTTAAATTTGATTTGTAGCTTCCTTATAATGTGATCTTCCTCATAGATGATTTAAATTTTCAATATTATCTTCTGGATGGGCCCACCAATCAGATAAGCGACCACCTCTCAAAATCGTGCAATTCGGGTACCCCCAAAACCAGTCATTTTACTTTCAACGCTACGGAGTGTACAGAGGTCGGATTGATCTCAAATTTTGAAAATTGGTAGAAACCTTCCTCCTCTGGATGATAGATGGATTATATTTTACAAATCAACTCCATAATTGGGTGAGAAAATTAGAACACTTAGGCCTTTTATAAAATCTGTGTAGTTGAATCTTTCTAGATGGTCCATCTTTCTTCAACCGGTACGATCAAACCATACATCCTTTTGATCTAAAACTTTGTGGTTATTCATATATGGATGTGATCTAGAAGATGGTCAACTTATATTTTTCATATCATCAATGATGGGCCACCTGGACCATTCCAGTGTTGAACAGTGAAATCTGGAAACCTTCTGGATAGTTCGTATTTTTTTTGTCGCCACTGTGAATTCGTAGCTTCGATCGACACGAAACCACTTGGGTTATTTCAGCGTCAAGCTCCTCTTTGACATGGATGTGTTAGATTTCCAAATATCATCAAGATGGCCCCCAAAAACTGGGCTGAAAAATAAAAAAATGGGACCGCCTATATTTGAAATCTGCTTTAGAAAGTGCATGCCGACCTGTCATCCGACCGGTTGGCCGGCCGGTCAGACCACAGGTCGGCCTTCATAAAATTAGTCCAGAGAGTTTGCTGTTTCTGGAGGGTTTGACCGGCCGGTCGATGGCTATGGCCGGCCAGCCGGTCAGGCTGTAAATTGTGACTTTTTCATACTTTTCTTCCTCCATTGCATTGCATCTTTCCTCCATCTCATATCCTTTATTTCTTTGATCTTCAAGGAATACAAAGTGACTCTTCTAACTATGAATTGGTGAAGTCTCCCTCTCATTCCTACAATCACAAAATATGTATTAGATGAGTCTTTTAAACATGAAAACCATGCACATAATGTGATGTAATGGGTTGGCAAATGTATAAATTGGAGGCTCAATCAATTCTATGTGAACCTTATTATATTTAGGGAATTTAGGATTTCATCTTCTTATCACTAAGTTTCGCTAAAGTTTGCACTTGTGCATCTTAAGGTTTATAGAAGGAGAGTTTCTGAAAGAGAGTTGGGTTTTTAAAAGTTGAATTTGCTTCACGCATGTTTTGCTCAAGACTAGCAAAATGCTGGTTGGGGGATGTGTTGAGCTCTGAATTGTGTATATTCTAACCCCAATTCATCACACATTATGCATGGTTTACATGTTTAAAGACTAATCTAATACATGTTTTTGTGTTTGTAGGAATGAGAGAGAGACTTTACCTATATGATGTTAAAAGACTCACTTTGTATCCCTTAAAGATCAAAGGAAGAAAGGACAAGAGGTGGAGGAAAGATGCAATGAAGATTGAGGAGAAGAATCATGAAAAATCACAAGTCATAAAATGTCTGACCAGTGTTGAGCTCTTAATTGTGCATATTCTAACCCCAATTCATCACTCATTATGCAAGATTTTCATGATTTAAAGACTAATCAAATACATGTTTTGTGGTTGTAGGAATGAGAGTTGCTTTGCCCAATTGATGACCAAAAGGGCACATTTAGGAGCCTTTGATGAAGGCCCAAGGTGGACCAAAGAATGATGAAGAAAGAGAGGAGGATGAGGAAGAAAGAAGGAAAGAAAAGAAAGAAGAAAACAATGCAGAAAATTAGGCTAGACCGGTCAAGACCGGTCGGCCATGGGTAGAAATTCTTCACATGTTGCTGGACTACCACCCAGATAGGCTAGACCGGGCTTGACCGGTCGGCCAGCCCTGTCCGACCGGTCTTGACCGGTTGGCCATGCAAATTCCAGCTTTGCAGATTGCAGACAGCAGGCCACTCCCATTTCAGATTTTTTGGACCAGTTTTTTGGGCTCATCTTAATGATATTTGGAAATCTAACACATTCATGTCGAAGAGGAGCTCGACGCCGAGCTAACCTTAAGTGGTTTCGTATCGATCGGAGCTACGGATTGATCGTGGTGGCCAAAACAATACGAACTGTCCAGAAAGTTCCAGATTCTGCCTACTCCACTCTGGGCCGGTCCAGGTGGCCCATCATTGATGATATGAAGAATCTACTTTGATCAAATTTTATACCACATCCATATATGAATAACCACAAAGCTTCAGATCAAAAGGATGTGTGGTTTGATCGTACCGGTTGAAGAAAGATGGACCATCCAGAAAGATCCAACTGCGCAGAGTTTATTAAAGCCCTAAGTGTTCTAATTTTCGGACCACATTCTGGGATTTTTTTTGGACAATCTAATCCATCTATCATGTAGAGGAGGAAGTTTTGTACCAATTTTCAAAATTTGGGATCAATCCGACATCTGTACACTCTGGAGCGTTGAAAGCAAGATGACTGGTTCTGAAGGTACCCGAAGTGCGCGATTTTGAGAGGCGGTCGGTGATCTGATTGGTGGGCCCATTCAGAGGACAATCTTAGAAATCTAAATCATCTGTGAGGAAGATCACATTACAAGGAAGCTACGAATCAAATTTGAAGGCAATTCGACCATTGGTTAAGCCGTACCAAGCGAAACAATTCTGCTATGTTGCTGTACTATTGCTGCACTATAAAAGGAGGTGCTCTCTTCTATTCCAAGGCAACCAAGGACGTGGGGAGCAAGGAGTTCAAGTCATAGGAGGCTTCCTAGCCTCTTCCAGCTAGTTTTTCTTCCTTTTCTTAGTTCTAGTTTTATTTTTAATATGCTTTTCATTAGCTAATCTCTTAGCTAGAGCTAAGAGGTGAACCTTATAGTTTTCTTTGATTGTTTAATTCGTTTTATTGGTTTTAAGATTGGTTTTCATGATTATGAACTATGATTTGAAGTTTATATAAGTTTTAAGTAGTTTTTCTTAGTCTTATGATGACTCATGGATGTTTGGGAGAATTACTTAAATTCTTAATTGGTTTGCATCAGTCTAGACCTGTATGATCCGAGGAATTGGAGTGCGCTCTAGTACTATGATCTTCATGTGGGGACTTCCTACCAAAGTTCTACTTTTCTGAATTTCTGTAATATGTATAGATTGTGCATGTGATTTGAATCAAGTTCAAATCATGATCTAGCCTTGTCTTGTGACAGGACTTGAGGATGGTTATGATTGTGAACTGAACCTTTTGGAATGGGGAATGACCATGCAATTGAGCATGCTCAGCTCAGCCTACATTGAGTGAATCCTATGCATTGAACTTACATATGACAGATTATTTGGTTTAATAGCTCTATCATCCGACTAGATAGATCTTAATATCGATTCTAGTTGAGAAAATGAGAAACCATAGCGAATTATGCATCTAAGGAAAGCTATAAGTGGATTCTTGATGCTCTAGTTATCTTTTCATTATCAGATTTTCTATTTTATGTTCAAAACCAATTTCACAAACCTCTTTAGATTCTAGTTATTAGGATAATTTGCATTGTTTACTTCCTTCCCTATGGATCGACTTCGGTCTTACCGAGATTATTACTACATCGCAACCCTATACTTGGGGAAGCGAACAAGTTTTTGGCGCCGCTGCCGGGGAAGAGGTTAAACGGTTCTAATTGTTCTAGTAGCTATAGAGTAGTTTTAGTTAGGTAGAATTTTTTATTTTTATAGAAGTAGATTTGCTGATTTTTTTTTCTAGATTACTAACAATTTTTTATTTGATTTTGTAGGACATTGTTGCTGACATATCTCTCACCTTCACGGGTAACATCTCTCCATCTCCCTTTCTTCTTTTTGTTTTTCTTCCTAGATTAGGGATTATTTAACTTCTTATATTTCATTATGAATGCTTGGACGGGTGGATTGTCTAAATTCCTTTTGGAAGATGAGAGGATAAACCAAATAAAAGATCATTATGATTGGAACCATTACAAGCATGAATATTTTTCTAAGACTCAATCTTCTTCTAATACTCCCCCACGTAAGACAATGGGAGAGTATCGGAAAGAGATGAATAATGTTCCACCGGTTAGGACAATGTATGATCACTTGTATGGCTACACATATCAACAACCATCTAAAAGCCCAACATATGACATGCATAATCCAAATTGGTGGGAGCATCAAAATTTCAACTTGGAAGATGAGCCAACCATGGATGCCAACAACTATCCTCAAGAGTTTCTTTCTCATAAGCCGCAACCGACACGAACTCTTGAGGATGTGCTGCAAGAGTTTATGGAAACAACTAAGCAATGCATACAAAACCTCTCGCCATCTCAAAATATTGAACCCAACATTGGGAACACCGAATCAATCCCCAACAATGAGGAGGATAAGGTTATCCAAACCCAACCTTCTCTAGATTTAATGACTAAACTTCTAGAGGATATTGATCTCAGTGATCCCACCATTACCATTGATTATGGTAAATCAACTATATCTTTTAGCTATTTCGATTTGAATGATGAAGAGATTTCAAGGACGGTTGACGAACCCGAGGAATCTACAAAATCTGAAAGTGATAGTTTGATTGCCTACAATGAGGGTTTGAAGGATGATTGTGAGTCCATGATTTCTTCTTCCAAAGGGCCGAATGTTTTTGAGTCACCGGAAGATATTCTTGCTAGAGAGATGGCCGAAGTTGATATTTTTGAGTCCTTCCACCAACAACACATGTCGAATTCTATTGTGGAAGAACTCCCTTGGGTTGAAAATTCTGTTTCTTTGGATGATGGGGTGACACAATCTGAAATTTCAAAAGATCAACCAATGCTAGATAATGTGCTTACCACTAAATCTGAAAATTTTTCTTTGGAAGACCTCCCCTCTATAGAGGAGGAATTCCTTACCCTTGAAACAGAATTTCCTCAATCACTTAGGGAGAACGAGGACCCTTCATTCGACTCTCTCGATTTCCTAGAGGAATGCATGACCCACCCCTATGATCTGGATGATGAGATGATTAAGGAGTTGGATAGTTTGTTAGACACGGTGTCGGTGCCTGAAGAACACCATTCCACTGAGTTACACTCTTTACCATTATTTGTGGAAACACCGTGCAATTCTGAATTTGTGGAGGAGATAACCTAAACTGAAAAATACTTAATGAATGTCTCTCCACCATCATGGGTTCTTCAACCCATTGAAAATTCTGATTGGGAGGACCCGTTTTTAATCAATTACAACCCAATTCAGAACTTGAGGAGATATCTTTTTGCTGCTCTTATCTCCTCCTTACATGCGTGTGGTGCACACTATGATTGGACCTTCATGAAGAAACGCACCCATGTATACATTCGAGCAGGACTTTGGATGGTCCTCATGAGAAACCTATTGAAATTCATGAAGACCCTGCTTAAATTTGATCATGTAGTCGATCAGACTAATCAAAGGTAGGTAGGTAGGTTAGGATTTCTTTCTTCATTTAGGATTGAATAAGTCTCATTGAGACAATGGAAGATGCTAGAATTGATCAACTTGCTACCTCAGGTACTCTCGTTCTCACTCTCCTTTATTTTATGTCATTGCTCTTATGTCATGCATATTGCATATCTTATTACATTGAGGACAATGTAAGATTTTGGTTGGGGGGTGAGATTCCTTAGATGAATCTACTAGCTTTTGTGACATTTCAAATAATTATGTAGAAAATTTTCAATTTTTCTAAAATTCAAAACTCTTTTGGAAAACGTTGTTTCTATGCATTCAAGATGATATGAGTATAAGAGGAGGAGATACGAAGTGAGTGATGTTGCAAGCTTTGAACTTCTCTTAATATAATGGTTTTATATGTGAATTCCCCTATTTATATGATTGATAGAAAAATTGAACACTTTTACACCTAGTTCACATTACACGATTTTCATGATTTGAAAGGATTATGTGATTTTTGGATTGGCTAGACTTAGATTTGAGGTGTTGAGGAACCAAGCCGAGGTACTTTGTCCATCCTTCTCCATGGAAAAATAACGAAAGATATGGATTTCTAAAAATCCTATCTAATGTAAAAGAAAAAGGAAAAGGAAGGATGAAATTGGGAATGATGGAAAAATGGTGGAAAATTCCGATTAGGGCTACCTACTACCGACTGGGGAATGGTCTACCCGTAACCAAAGCCGGAAATGGGATGTAGTGTGAAAGTTGTCAGAAGGATGGTAAGACAAATTCCTGTCATAGGCTTGTTGTTGCTCTGTGCACCTTGAAATTCATAGTTTAGTTGATCTATGAAGAAGATAATTCTGGAAAATCATGAGATGAATATTCACTATGCACACTAGGTCAAATTTGTTCAAGTTCTTCTATTTATCAATCAATCAGCGGGGATTTCATATGAACACTTATTATGTTTTCAGAGTTTAAGGTTTCAACCTCTATCACCTAATTTTTCTGACTTTTACACTTGTGTGTCTTGGGATGTGTAGAGGAATAGTTTCTGAATGAGAGTTGGTTTTTGGAGAATTGAACTTGTTTCACGCATGTTTTGCTCGGGACTAGCAAAATGCTGGTTGGGGGGTGTGTTGAGCTCTTAATTGTGCATATTCTAACCCCAATTCATCACTCATTATGCAAGATTTTCATGATTTAAAGACTAATCAAAAACATGTTTTGTGGTTGTAGGAATGAGAGTTGCTTTGCCCAATTGATGACCAAAAGGGCACATTTAGGAGCCTTTGATGAAGGCCCAAGGTGGACCAAAGAATGATGAAGAAAGAGAGGAGGATGAGGAAGAAAGAAGGAAAGAAAAGAAAGAAGAAAACAATGCAGAAAATTAGGCTAGACCGGTCAAGACCGGTCGACCAGGAGACCCACGACCGGTCAAGACCGGTCGGCCATGGGTAGAAATTCTTCACATGTTGCTGCACTGCCACCCAGACAGGCTAGACCGGTCTTGACCGGTCGGCCATGCAAATTCCAGCTTTGCAGATTGCAGACAGCAGGCCACTCCCATTTCAGATTTTTTGGACCCATTTTTTGGGCTCATCTTAATGATATTTGGAAATCTAACACATCCATGTCGAAGAGGAGCTCGACGCCGAGCTAACCCAAGTGGTTTCGTATCGATCGGAGCTACGAATTGATCATGGTGGCCAAAACAATATGAACTGTCCAGAAAGTTCCAGATTCTGCCTACTCCACTTTGTGCCGGTCCAGGTGGCCCATCATTGATGATATGAAGAATCTACTTTGACCATATTTTAGACCACATCCATATATGCATAACCACAAAGTTTCAGATCAAAAGGATGTGTGGTTTGATCGTACCGGTTGAAGAAAGATGGACCATCCAGAAAGATCCAACTGCGCAGAGTTTATTAAAGCCCTAAGTGTTCTAATTTTCGGACCACATTCGGGGATTGTTTTGGACAATCTAATCCATCTATCATGTAGAGGAGGAAGTTTTCTACGAATTTTCAAAATTTGGGATCAATCCGACATCTGTACACTCTGGAGCGTTGAAAGCAAGATGACTGGTTCTGAAGGTACCCGAAGTGCGCGATTTTGAGAGGCGGTCGGTGATCTGATTGGTGGGCCCATTCAGAGGACAATCTTGGAAATCTAAATCATCTATGAGGAAGATCACATTACAAGGAAGCTACAAATCAAATTTGAAGGCAATCCGACCATTGGTTAAGCCGTACCAAGCGAAACAAATTCTGTTATGTTGCTGTACTATTGCTGCACTATAAAAGGAAGTGCTCTCTTCTATTCCAAGGAAACCAAGGACGTGGGGAGCAAGGAGTTCAAGTCATAGGAGGCTTCCTAGCCTCTTCCAGCTAGTTTTTCTTCCTTTTCTTAGTTCTAGTTTTATTTTTAATATGCTTTTCATTAGCTAATCTCTTAGCTAGAGCTAAGAGGTGAACCTTATAGTTTTCTTAGATTGTTTAATTCGTTTTATTGGTTTTAAGATTGGTTTTCATGATTATGAACTATGGTTTGAAGTTTATATAAGTTTTAAGTAGTTTTTCTTAGTCTTATGATGACTCATGGATGTTTGGGAGAATTACTTAAATTCTTAATTGGTTTGCATCAGTCTAGACCTGTATGATCCAAGGAATTGGAGTGCGCTCTAGTACTATGATCTTCATGTGGGGACTTCCTACCAAAGTTCTACTTTTCTGAATTTCTGTAATATGTATGGATTGTGCATGTGATTTGAATCAAGTTCAAATCATGATCTAGCCTTGTCATGTGACAGGACTTGAGGATGGTTATGATTGTGAACTGAACCTTTTGGAATGGGGAATGACCTATGCAATTGAGCATGCTCAGCTCAGCCTACATTGAGTGAATCCTATGCATTGAACTTACATATGACAGATTGTTTGGTTTAACAGCTCTATCATCCGACTAGATAGATCTTAATATCAATTCTAGTTGAGAAAGTGAGAAACCATAGCGAATTATGCATTTAAGGAAAGCTATAAGTGGATCCTTGATGCTCTAGTTATCTTTTCATTATCAGATTTTCTATTTTATGTTCAAAACCAATTTCACAAACCTCTTTAGATTCTAGTTATTAGGATAATTTGCATTGTTTACTTCCTTCCCTATGGATCGACCTCGGTCTTACCGAGATTTTTACTACATCGCAACCCTACACTTGGGGAAGTGAACAACCAGTCATCCGACTGGCCTGCCACTGCAGCAGACGGGTCGGCCAAACCCTCCAGAAATCACAAAATCTCTGGACCTTTTTTTACACTACCCGACCTGTCATCCGACCGGCCAGTCGGTAGATGAGTTGGCCTTTATATTTGAATGTCCAGATAGTTATGTCTGTTGCTGTGCAAGCTCCGACCAGCCAGTCGGCCACCGCCTAGAGTGTGTAAACTCTTTGTAAATTCTTGAAGATTCCAAGTCGGTCACAGATTTTTGTTATAAAAGGACACATCTACATCGTTCATAAGGCATCATAGAAGGCTTGAGAAGTCGTGGGAGGTGGAGAGCATCATTGTGGAATGTTTGCAACTCCTCCAACTAGGGTTTTATAGTTTTTCTTTTTATTATAGTTGTAGTATGACAATTCTCGGCTAGAACCTCTTAGCTAGGGCTAAGAGGTGAAGCTTGTAGCTAGTTTCAATGATTCAATTCGTTTATTTCAAGTACTCTTACTTCAAGTTTGATTTCTTAAGTTCTAGTTTGAATAAAGTTGGTATTTTTGGAAGTTTTATGAGAGTTTATGTACTTCGGACATGTGTTCCTTGCAATTCTCTAAGATTATCATTATGGTTTGATTAAATTCGAATTGTAGTAACCCTAGAGCATGACATAATATCTTGGTATGGTTGTTGCTTCAAAGGCTATAAGTTTGAATTCTACATGCTTCATTAGAACTAGAATTCTGATTTTCCAGATTTAAGTGGACTATTTATATTGAGTGAAATATCTTCCAATTAGATGAGAGATAGAAGTTTGATTCTAATTGTGTTGTGCTTGAATGAATGAATTGGCATTGGACTACTACAAGTGGATCCTTAAAAGGCCTAGTTTATCTTTAAATCTCAGATTTTTCTCTACTTAATTTTCTGTTTAGTTCTAGTTCTTAAAATTGAATTCCAAAACTGTTTCAATTGAAGTTATGAGAATAAGTTGGGATCGTTTACCCTAATTCCCTATGGATCGACCTTGGTCTTACTGAGAATTATTACTACATTGCAGCCTTGCACTTGAGGTGAGCGAACAGGCCCCAACAATACTTCGATACTCGGTAGTTTTAGACATTGGGTTGTTGAGCTCTTAATTGTGCATATTTTAACCCCAATTCATCACTCATTATGCATGGTTTTCATAATTTAAAGACTAATCAAATACATGTTTTGTGGTTGTAGGAATGAGAATTACATTGCCCAATTGATGACCAAAAGAGCTGATTTAGAACCTTGGATGAAGACCCAAGGAGGGCTGAAGGAAGAAGGAAGCAAAGAAAGAAGCAAAGAAAGAAGAAAATAGAAGAAAGAAAGGAAGAAAACAAGAAGAAAAAGAGACCGACCGGTCTTGACCGGTCGGCCAAGGAAGCCCGACCGGTCTTGACCGGTCGGCCATGCTTGCTGGAGTAATGCCAAAGAGGGCCTGACCGGTCGTGACTGGTCGGCCAGCCCTGTCCGACCGGTCGTGACCGGTCGGCCATGCAAGTTTCAGATTCCAATTTCTAAAACAGCAATGTATTCCCGCACCTGGTTTTTTGGACCAGTTTTCTGGGCCGATCTTGATGATATTTGAAAATCCAACACATCCATGTAGAAGAGGAGCTCGACGCCGAACTAACCCAAGTGGTTTCGTGTCGATCGGAGCTACGGATTGATCGTGGTCGCCAAAACAATACGAACTGTCCAGAAAGTTCCAGATTTCACTGTTCCACTCTGGGCCGGTCCAGGTGGCCCATCATTGATGATATGAAGAATCTACTTTGACCATCTTTTAGACCACATCCATATATGAATAACCACAAAAGTTTTAGATCAAAAGGGTGTGTGGTTTGATCGTACTGGTTGAAGAAAGATGGACCATCCAGAAAGCTCCAACTGCGCAGAGTTTATAAAAGCCCTAATTGTTCTAATTTTCGGACCACATTCTGAGATCGTTTTGGACAATCTAATCCGTCTATCATGTAGAGGAGGAAGTTTTCTACTCATGTTCAAACTTTGAGATCAATCCGACCTCTGTACACTCCGGAGCGTTGAAAGCAAGATGACTGGTTCTGAAGGTACCCGAAGTTCGCGATTTTGAGAGGCGGTCGGTGATGTGATTGGTGGGCCCATTCAGAGGATAATCTTGGAAATCTAAATCATCTATGAGGAATATCACATTACAAGGAAGCTACAAATCAAATTTGAAGGCAATCCGACCATTGGTTAAGCCGTACCAAGCGAAACAATTCTGCTATATTGCTGTACTAGTGCTGCACTATAAAAGGAGGTGCTCTCTTCTATTCCAGGGCAACCAAGGACGTGGGGAGCAAGGAGTTCAAGTCATAGGAGGCTTCCTAGCCTCCTCCAGCTAGTTTTTCTTCCTTTTCTTAGTTCTAGTTCTAGTTTTTAATATGCTTTTTATTAGCTAATCTCTTAGCTAGAGCTAAGAGGTGAACCTTATAGTTTTCTTAGATTGTTTAATTCGTTTTATTGGTTTTTAGTTTGGAATTCATGATTATGAACTAAGGTTTGAAGTTTATACAAGTTTTTAAGTAATTTTTCTTAGTCTTGTGATGACTCACGGATGTTTTGATGAATTACTTATCTTCTTAATTCGTTTGCAACAGTCTAGACCTGTATGATCCGAGGAATCGGAGTGCGCTCTAGTACTAAGCTCTTCATGAAGGGACTTCCTACCAAAGTTCTATTTTTCTGTTTTTCTGAATATGTATGGATTGTGCATGTGATTTGAATCTAGTTCAAATCATGATCTAGCCTTGTCTTGTGAGAGGACTTGAGGATGGTTATGATTGTGAACTGGACCTTTTGGAAAGGGGAATGACCTATGCAATTGAGCATGCTCAGCTCAGCCTTCATTGAGTAAATCCTATGCATAGAACTTACATATGACAGACTGTTTGGTTTAACAGCTCTATCATCCGACTAGATAGATAGGAATGTCGATTCTAGTTGAGAGAATAAGAAACCATAGCGAATGATGCATCTAAGAAGAGCTATAAGTGGATCCTTGATGCTCTAGTTATCTTTTCATTATTAGATTTTCTATTTTATGTTAAAAATCAATTTCACAAACCTCTTTTATTCTAGTTATTAGGATAGTTGGAATTGTTTACTTCCTTCCCTGTGGATCGACCTCGGTCTTACCGAGTTTATTACTACATCGCAGCCCTACACTTGGGGAAGCGAACAAGTTTTTGGCGCCGTTGCCGGGGAAGAGGTTAAACGGTTCTAATTGTTCTAGTAACTATAGAGTAGTCTTAGTTAGGTAGGATTTTCAGTTTTTATAGAAGAAGATTTTCTGATTTTTTTTTTTAGACTACTAACAATTTTTTTTGTTGGATTTTGTAGGACATTGTTGCTGACATATATCTCGCTCTATTGGGTAACATCTCTCCATCTCCCTTCTTTTTGTTCTTTTTTCTAGATTAGGGTAGTTCCAACTCTTTAAAATCTCATTATGGCTAATTGGAAGTGTGGTGCTTATGCATACCTTTTAGAAGATGAAATAACAGACCATGAAATTGAAACTCTTTATGATTGGAACCATTATAAGCATAAGTATTTTTCTAAGACTCAATATACTTCTAATACTTCCCCACGTAAGACGATGCGTGATTACATTAATGAAAACAATACACATATTGAGGCACAACGTAAGGCAATGGGAGAGTATCGGAAAGAGATGAATAATGTTCCACCGGTTAGGACAATGTATGATCACTTGTATGGCTACACATATTAACAACCATCTAAAAGCCCAACATATGACATGCATAATCCAAATTGGTGGGAGCATCAAAATTTCAACTTGGAAGATGAGCCAACCATGGATGCCAACAACTATCCTCAAGAGTTTCTTTCTCATAAGCCGCAACCGACACGAACTCTTGAGGATGTGCTGCAAGAGTTTATGGAAACAACTAAGCAATGCATACAAAACCTCTCGCCATCTCAAAATATTGAACCCAACATTGGGAACACCGAATCAATCCCCAACAATGAGGAGGATAAGGTTATCCAAACCCAACCTTCTCTAGATTTAATGACTAAACTTCTAGAGGATATTGATCTCAGTGATCCCACCATTACCATTGATTATGGTAAATCAACTATATCTTTTAGCTATTTCGATTTGAATGATGAAGAGATTTCAAGGACGGTTGACGAACCCGAGGAATCTACAAAATCTGAAAGTGATAGTTTGATTGCCTACAATGAGGGTTTGAAGGATGATTGTGAGTCCATGATTTCTTCTTCCAAAGGGCCGAATGTTTTTGAGTCACCGGAAGATATTCTTGCTAGAGAGATGGCCGAAGTTGATATTTTTGAGTCCTTCCACCAACAACACATGTCGAATTCTATTGTGGAAGAACTCCCTTGGGTTGAAAATTCTGTTTCTTTGGATGATGGGGTGACACAATCTGAAATTTCAAAAGATCAACCAATGCTAGATAATGTGCTTACCACTAAATCTGAAAATTTTTCTTTGGAAGACCTCCCCTCTATAGAGGAGGAATTCCTTACCCTTGAAACAGAATTTCCTCAATCACTTAGGGAGAACGAGGACCCTTCATTCGACTCTCTCGATTTCCTAGAGGAATGCATGACCCACCCCTATGATCTGGATGATGAGATGATTAAGGAGTTGGATAGTTTGTTAGACACGGTGTCGGTGCCTGAAGAACACCATTCCAATGAGTTACACTCTTTACCATTATTTGTGGAAACACCGTGCAATTCTGAATTTGTGGAGGAGATAACCTAAACTGAAAAATACTTAATGAATGTCTCTCCACCATCATGGGTTCTTCAACCCATTGAAAATTCTGATTGGGAGGACCCGTTTTTAATCAATTACAACCCAATTCAGAACTTGAGGAGATATCTTTTTGCTGCTCTTATCTCCTCCTTACATGCGTGTGGTGCATACTATGATTGGACATTCATGAAGAAACGCACACATGTATACATTCGAGCAGGACTTTGGATGGTCCTCATGAGAAACCTATTGAAATTCATGAAGATCCTGCTCAAATTTGATCATGTAGTCGATCAGACTAATCAAAGGTAGGTAGGTAGGTTAGGATTTCTTTCTGTATTTAGGATTGAATAAGTCTCATTAAGACAATGGAAGATGCTAGAATTGATCAACTTGCTACCTCAGGTACTCTCGTTCTCACTCTCCTTTGTTTTGTGTCATTGCTCTCATGTCATGCATATTGCATATCTTATTACATTGAGGACAATGTAAGATTTTGGTTGGGGGGTGAGATTCCTTAGATGAATCTACTAGCTTTTGTGACATTTCGAGCAATTATGTAGAAAATTTTCGATTTTTCCAAAATTCAAAACTCTTTTAGAAAACGTTGTTTCTATGCATTCAAGATGATACGAGTATAAGAAGAGGAGATACGAAGTGAGTGATGTTGTAAGCTTTGAATTTCTTTTAATATAATGGTTTTATATGTGAATTCCCCTATTTACGTGAGTGATAGAAAATTTGAACACTTTTACACCTAGTTCACATTACACGATTTTCATGGGTTGAAAGGATTATGTGATTTGTGGATTAACTACACTTTGATTTAAGGTGTTGAGAAACCAAGCCGGGGTACTTTGTCCATCCTTGTCCATGGGAAAATAACGAAAGATATGGATTTCTAAAAATCCTATCTAATTTAAAAAGAAAAAGGAAAAGGAAGGATGAAATTGGGAATGATGGAAAAATGGTGGAAAATTCCGATTAGGGCTACCTACTACCAACTGGGGGATGGTCTACCCGTAACCAAAGCCGGAAATGGGACGTAGTGTGAAAGTCGTCGGAAGGACGGTTAGACAAATTCCTGTCATAGGCTTGTTGTTGCTCTGTGCACCTTGAAATCCATAATTTAATTGATCTATGATGAAGATGAGCCCAGAAACTCATGAGATGAACTTTCACTATGCACACTAGGGTGAATTTGTTCAAGTTCTTCTATTTATCAATCAATCAGTGGGAATTTCATATAAATACTTATTATGTTCTAAGAGTTTAAGGTTTCAACTTCTATCACCTAATTTATCTGATTTTTATGCTTGTGTGTCTTGGAATGTATAGAAGAATAGTTTCTAGAGGAGAGTTGGATTTGGAGAATGAAACTTGTTTCACGCATGTTTTGCTCGGGACTAGCAAAATGCTGGTTGGGGGGTGTGTTGAGCTCTTAATTGTGCATATTTTAACCCCAATTCATCACTCATTATGCATGGTTTTCATAATTTAAAGACTAATCAAATACATGTTTTGTGGTTGTAGGAATGAGAGTTACTTTGCCCAATTGATGACCAAAAGAGCTGATTTAGAACCTTGGATGAAGACCCAAGGAGGGCTGAAGGAAGAAGGAAGCAAAGAAAGAAGAAAATAGAAGAAAGAAAGGAAGAAAACAAGAAGAAAAAGAAGCGACCGGTCTTGACCGGTCGGCCATGCTTGCTGGAGTAATGCCAAAGAGGGCCTGACCGGTCGTGACCGGTCGGCCAGCCCTGTCCGACCGGTCGTGACCGGTCGGCCATGCAAGTTTCAGATTCCAATTTCTAAAACAGCAATGTATTCCCGCACCTGGTTTTTCGGACCAGTTTTTTGGGCCGATCTTGATGATATTTGGAAATCCAAAACATCCATGTCGAAGAGGAGCTCGACGCCGAACTAACCCAAGTGGTTTCGTGTCGATCGGAGCTACGGATTGATCGTGGTGGCCAAAACAATACGAACTGTCCAGAAAGTTCCAGATTTCGCTGTTCCACTCTGGGCCGGTCCAGGTGGCCCATCATTGATGATATGAAGAATCTTCTTTGACCATATTTTAGACCACATCCATATATGAATAACCACAAAAGTTTTAGATCAAAAGGGTGTGTGGTTTGATCGTACTGGTTGAAGAAAGATGGACCATTCAGAAAGCTCCAACTGCGCAGAGTTTATAAAAGCCCTAATTGTTCTAATTTTCGGACCACATTCTGAGATCGTTTTGGACAATCTAATCCGTCTATCATGTAGAGGAGGAAGTTTTCTACTCATGTTCAAAATTTGAGATCAATCCGACCTCTGTATACTCCGGAGCGTTGAAAGCAAGATGACTGGTTCTGAAGGTACCCGAAGTGCGCGATTTTGAGAGGCGGTCGGTGATGTGATTGGTGGGCCCATTCAGAGGATAATCTTAGAAATCTAAATCATCTATGAGGAAGATCACATTACAAGGAAGCTACAAATCAAATTTGAAGGCAATCCGACCATTGGTTAAGCCGTACCAAGCGAAACAAATTCTGCTATATTGCTGTACTAGTGCTGCACTATAAAAGGAGGTGCTCTCTTCTATTCCAGGGCAACCAAGGACGTGGGGAGCAAGGAGTTCAAGTCATAGGAGGCTTCCTAGCCTCCTCCAGCTAGTTTTTCTTCCTTTTCTTAGTTCTAGTTCTAGTTTTTAATATGCTTTTTATTAGCTAATCTCTTAGCTAGAGCTAAGAGGTGAACCTTATAGTTTTCTTAGATTGTTTAATTCGTTTTATTGGTTTTTAGTTTGGAATTCATGATTATGAACTAAGGTTTGAAGTTTATACAAGTTTTTAAGTAATTTTTCTTAGTCTTGTGATGACTCACGGATGTTTGGATGAATTACTTATCTTCTTAATTCGTTTGCAACGGTCTAGACCTGTATGATCTGAGGAATCGGAGTGCGCTCTAGTACTAAGCTCTTCATAAAGGAACTTCCTACCAAAGTTCTATTTTTCTGTTTTTCTGAATATGTATGGATTGTGCATGTGATTTGAATCTAGTTCAAATCATGATCTAGCCTTGTCTTGTGAGAGGACTTGAGGATGGTTATGATTGTGAACTGGACCTTTTGGAAAGGGGAATGACCTATGCAATTGAGCATGCTCAGCTCAGCCTTCATTGAGTGAATCCTATGCATAGAACTTACATATGACAGAATGTTTGGTTTAACAGTTCTATCATCCGACTAGATAGACAGGAATGTCGATTCTAGTTGAGAGAATAAGAAACCATAGCGAATGATGCATCTAAGAAGAGCTATAAGTGGATCCTTGATGCTCTACTTATCTTTTCATTATTAGATTTTCTATTTTATGTTAAAAATCAATTTCACAAACCTCTTTGATTCTATTTATTAGGATAGTTGGAATTGTTTACTTCCTTCCCTGTGGATCGACCTCGGTCTTACCGAGTTTATTACTACTTCGCAACCCTACACTTGGGGAAGCGAACATGGGTCTCCTTCAGAGGAAGATATTTTGTAACCGTTGGTGACTGGAGAACTGATAGGTTTTCAGGCGTCCATCTTTGTCCAGCGTAGAAGGTCCAATACATACTTGGATTGGCTCAGATAGAGTCCAGTTGATGTACTATGAGCCTCAATGCCCAAAAATAATGGAGGGGGCCAAGATCTTTCATAGCAAATAGTTGACTTAGATCATTAATGGGAGAAGAAATGGTTTTATTTTAACTACCAGTGACAAGTATATCATCAATATAAATGAGAATCATGGTAATAATTATTTTAATCATAAAAATAAAAAGAGAGTTATCTACAATAGAGTTGACAAAACCAAGGCATGGGAGATATGTAGCGAGGTGTAAGAACGAAGCTCGAGGAGATTGTTTCAGCCCATAAATGGTTTCATAGAGACAACAGACATGCGTAGGCCATTGTGGATCGACAAAACCTTAAGGTTAAGCCATGTAAACTTCTTTAGTAAGAGCTCTAATAAAAAAAAGATTTTGGACTTCGAGTTGTTGAATTGGCCAACTTTGTTCTACAACCATCGTAAAGACAATGTGAATCATCGTTTGTGTTTAGACAACAAAATTATCTTTATGTTTGTAGGGGAAACAGGAGTCACATTCCAATATCAGACAGGAGAGATAGAAAAGCATTCATCATTTTATTTTTTATTCATTTACTGAGTTCTTCGTACATTACATATTTACATTATCCCTTAATTCTAGAATAGATTGTACATTGTACACAAATGAATATATTCTCAGAAAGTAATTTCGGCAGAGCTTCGTTTCATTCTTCTTTCATCCTGCCAAATGACAGGGATATGGCTGAATGATCATCCAAGTCAAGATTGTTATTCTTTTCAGAGTGAGGCGAGTCAACCGGATTAGGCTTCGTTCCTTTGTGATCTTCATAACACTCGATGACGTTCCAAAATGCTGATATCTGATATCATCCAACATGTCTACCACTTCTAGGGATTACGCTAACTACAGTCAACCTGAAGGGATAGAAATGGATCTTCTACTCCATACTGGTATCATCTATTAAGACAACCACTTATGGAGATTGTACAAAGTATGCTCAACCCGAAGGGAGAAAGATAAGTCTTCTATTTCATCTATCAAGACAACCACTTACGGGGATTGTACAAAGTACGCTCAACCCAAAAGGAGAAAGATTGGCCTTTTACTTCATCTATCAAGACAACCATTTACGGGGATTGTACAAAGTATGCTCAACCCAAAGGGATAAAGATAGGTATTATGCTCACAAAGAAACAAACTCTCTAGTATGGACTGCTCTCTGTGTTGTCCATCTTTGCCACGATCTCAATCTTCAATGTTTCTCACGATTGAAAGGGAAATGCCTTTAACATCCTTTACAAAAGGAGAGAACAAGTGCTGAAACTACCTCTAAGGCAGCTTTACGCGGGTCGCGTAAAGCACCTCTCAAGTAAACTTTTGCTCTTCGATCTCCAACCTTCATTTCAACAGAGTTTCCCCATCATTCTTCTTCAATCCTCGAGGTCCGCATATTGTGTGTTCAACCTGAGGAGAAGGAGAAGCTCAAGGCCCTCTTCGTACCTCTGGAATCTTCAAAAGGAGCTCTGAAACTCTGAACTTCGGAAGAAAGTACCAAATTATGAAAAAAAAATCTCATTTTTTCCTTATTTGATCTGATCAGAAAGAAACTTTGGGATTGCTGAATCTCAGACGAGATAAATATATAAAGCAACGGAACCATCGTAGTATTTTTTGACTCCTACGAAAGGAAGGATGGTAAATGGATCATTCAACGATCTGGGTCTGATGGATTCTATTTGTCTCTTTCTTCGATAGAAGGGAAAAAGAAATTCCATTGCAGAGCCGTATGCAATTCACAAAAGATGCCTGTACGGTTGTTCAATTCTATTTTTTTCTTCTTGTTATTCTTTATCCCCTCCTTTCACCCGATCGTACGAGATAGAGGAATCGTTTATTATGTTATATCATAAGGGTTATGATCCACCAACCTGCTAGTTCTTTTTATGAGGCACCCTTGGAGGGGCATTTATAGGTAAAGGGGGTCATTTTCGAGTAAAGCATTGTGAATCTGGGAGTAGCTTTACGCAGGTCGCATAAAGCACCCTTCTCTACAGAAACCTCATCACTTTCCTCTGCAGACCTCATCATATCTGCTCATTTCTTCTTAACCTCCTCATTGTCTTCTGAAAACCTCATCATTTCTTCTCCTTTTCTTCTAAACTTTATTTCTTCCTTTTCTCCTTTATTCTAAACCTCAATAAGTGCCTCAATCTTCTTTTCCTTAGCATTTTTCTATGCCTCGACAGATGCCCCATTTTGACTGCAATCATCGCGAAATAGATAAAAAATCTCAAACTTTTCTTCCCCATGAAGCTTTACGTGACTTGTGTAAAGCACCCATGCTGGTTTATATATAGTTCAGCGCCCATTCATTCTCTACTTTCTTTTCCTGGAGCGAAGCTCTGCCACTCTAAACTCACTTTATGCGACCCGCGTAAAGCACGCACCCTTTACATAACTCGCATAAAGCGCCCTCCCGGTCTGGAAATTTTTAAGTCCTAAAACTCTGTCGATTTTTCTTCAAACTTGTAATTTTTTCCTTCAAGGGTACTCTGCTTCTTGCACGTAGTCATATATGAGAGTTTTAGTCTTCTTTTCCTGTCTTCGGAGACTTCATTCCTTTAAGTTTTCAGAAGTGTCTATTTATTCATTACTTTAATTATCCTTCCTTTTCTCTTTGACAGAATTCATCATACCCCCAAAGATTTCTTTCAGAGTTTCTTCTTCTTGTCAAAGACCAGTCTTCCAAAGAATTCTCAATTCTTATGCAACTCGCATGCTCTTCTAAAGATTACTTGGAATACTTGATCATCATGATCAATGGGATCAGCTATCGATTCTTTAGGAAGACAATTCTTTTACTGCAACTCTTCTCCATGTTGATCCCTCTGTCTATACTGCCACCATCTTGGACTTACTGACTAAGGTCAAAAAATTAGAAGAAATGCAAGATGATTCCGTTGGACGGTCTACATCACTATCAGTAGAAGACGAGTTGAATTTACTAGAGGGTGTTGAGCCATTTGTTATGAATTCTTTTCTTAACAAATGGGATGATGTGCATGCCACATTCTCTTCTCTTGCAACCACAGGGGGTCCAATCACAAGGCTAGCTAATGATAAGCAAATAAGCAAACTAGCCTAAGAACATAGATTATAAACATACAATATGTTGAGCTCCTAATCAATGTGCAAACTAGACTACAAATGATATCTTAAAATAAGCACCTAGTCTAGAGAGTTAAGTAGACAATATGAAAATCATCATACTAAACATATGTCTACTAGCTAAGTGAATATACATCTTTTGTATGAATCTACCTAACAAGAACATAGCATACATTCCATGCATTCATATAATTAATAATAAAAGACAATGCAAGAAAGAAAATAGCTCAAAAGACAATCACAAACACAAACATATATAGTGGTTTGACTTTGGGTCTACTCCACTCCCGGTTCAAGTACTCAACCCCTTTGAGCACATCGGCATTCACTATACGGAGTTTTTAAATCAGGTTCACCTCTCAACCTTTACACGAAGGTTTTACTGGTTCACCTCTCAATTTAAACGAAGTTTTGGACATAGGCTAACTCTCAACCCGACACATGTATGCTCCAGTGTTGGAGGCTTCCCTTTAGAGACTTGTTTAGGCCCGACAAACATGCCAAGGAATGCCAAATGCCCCTAGACTTTAAGCCCAACAAACGTTTCAAGGGACGACAAATGTCCCTAGACTTTTAGGCCAAACTAACGAGCCAAGGATCGGCAAATGATCTTAGATTGAGTTTGACAAATAAAATCTGCACTCAATTTCCATCGAAAAAAGAGTGGATGGACTCAACACAAATTGACAGCCTTACTTGTTGGATTTAAGCCCCTTTGAGCACCGCTTCAGGTTGCTTCTTCTCGCTCTCCTGTACTTGAATCAACTCCCCTTGTGCTCCCCTGATCGTGTTGCCATTGCATCAGCAATGCCTTCGCTACACATGATCAATCACCTTACAAAGATGCTCTTTGAGATGCCCAACGTGATGAGAGGTAGGTTTGAGATCTCTACAACTAGTGGGAATGATTTTCCTAGAGAATCTCACTTACAATGATCTCATCATAGAGTTTTGGATAGGTATATAACTATCAAGATCAATCAAAACTCTGGAGATCAAAGAGGGTGTTGAGCTCTGAATTGTGCATATTCTAACCCTAATTCATCACTCATTATGCATGGTTTCTATGTTTAAAGACTCATCTAATGCATGCTTTTGTGATTATAGGAATGAAAGAGGGACTTCACCTATTCGATGTTAAAAACATCATTAAAGATCGAAAGAAGAAAGGACAAAAGTTGGAGAGAAGAAGTAAGGAGAGAAGAGAAAGAAGAAAGGAAGAAAGAAAGTCAGAACCATAGGTCCAACTAGTCAGCCAAATCGAGTGACCGGTCTGCTGACTGGTTGGCCCCCTTGCTAAACTCCTTGAAAGCTTGCTGGACTATCCCAGAACCAGTCATGACCGGTTAGCCAAGCACAGATAATTCAAAATTCAGTTTCTATTTTGGCTACAGACTCCAAGTGCGAAAAGTCTCTGGGGATTCTCGAAGTTTCCTACTTGGTGACGGATTTATCTTATAAAAGGCCACCTACACTCTCTTCCTAAGGCATCATAGAATGTGGGGAGTAAAGAGATCAAGACCTAGAGCCTCCTATAACTAGTTCTTCTTTCTTTTCTTAGTTCTAGTTTTAGTTTATCACGCTTTCTTTTAGTTAACTCTTAGCTAGAGCTAAGAGGTAAAGTTTGTAGTTAACTTCATTGTTCAATTCGTTTATTCAAGTACCCCTTTACTTAATTATAGATTCTCAAGTTCTAGTTTGAATAAATTTTGGATTTTTAGATGAATTATGAGAGTTTATGTACTCTAAACACAAGTTACCTGCAATTCTCTAAGATTATCACTATGGTTTAATGAGATTCGAATTGTAGTAACCTTAGAGCATGTCATAATCTCTTGGTATGACTGTTACTTTGAAGGCCATAAGTTCAAGTTCTCTATGCTTCATTAGAACTAGAAATATGATTTTCTGTATTTAAGTCTGACTGTTTATGTTTGAATACAATATCGTCCAACTAGATGAGAGATAGGAATTTGATTTTAATTGTGTTTGTGCTTGGAAGAATGGATTGACATTGCGCTACTACAAGTGGATCCTTGGTGCTCTAGTTTCTCTTAATTCTCAGTTTTTTTTTCTATTTATCTTTCTATTTTAATCCTAGTTTTTAAATTTTGAATTTCTTAAACTTTTTAAGTTGAAGTTATTGGAATGGTTTGAATTGAGTTTACCCTTTTCCCTGTGGATCGACCTCGGTCTCACCAAGTTATTACTATTTGCAGCCTTGCGCTTGAGGCGAGTGAACGTTATTGCCGGGGAATTAGTTAAACGATTCTAATTGTTCTAGTAGCTCTAAAGTAGTCTTAGTTAGGTAGGATTTTTAGTTTTTCAGAAATAGGTTTGTGATTTTTTTTTAGATTACTAACATCGTTTTTTCTGTTTTGTAGGACTTGTTGCTGACATAGTTCATCTTCATGGGTAACATCTCTCCATCTCCCTTCTTTTTATTACTTTTCTTAGGATATGTTAGGCTTCCACTCCTTAAAACTTCATTATGATTGATTGGACGAGTGATGCATATGAATACCTTTTGGAAGATGAGATGTCAGATCATAGGATCCAAAATTATTGTGATCGGAACCTCTCCAAGTATGAGTATTTTTCTGAGACTCAATCAACCTCCATTACTCCCCAACGTAAGACGTTGCGTGACAATTATAATGAAAACAAAATACATAAGGAAACACTACGTAAGACGATGGGGGAGTACCGGAACAAAGTTAAAATACATGATGACCAACCGGGTAAAACGTTGCGTGAGTATTGGATTGAAAATAATATACATAGTGTTTCACCGGGTATGGTAGGAGGTGAAATTACACCTTTTGTAGATTAGGTGTATGCATGCAGAAGCTTTGAGAGCAACTATTATTATGGCTAATTCCTATGGGGAGGGGGGGATTAGGACCTTTTGAAATTCTTTTCGCCTACTTAACAGTTTTAACAAATTAAACTAAGTAAGCAAGAACACTTCGGCTTCTAGGCCTAAGTGGGACCAATCACACGACTAGCATATTGTAAGCAATAAGCAACCTAGTCTAAGTATGCATAGATACTCAAACGATTAAGTAAATCAAGCTTCTAATCTATGCAACCTAAGTAGACTATAGAGGATGGATCAATTAAGCTCAAGTCTAAAAACTAAGTGAAAGTACATCTTGTGTGTGGATGTGCCTATCTAGTGCCTAGCATATATTCCTATCAAGCATTCATAATTAACAATTAAACATACAATGCTAAGATAACAATGTACTCAAATACAATCACAAACAAAAGCATGTATAGGGGTTCGACTACTTGTCTACTCCACTCCCGGTTCAAGTACTCAACACCTTTGAGCACACCGGCATTCACTAGGGAGTTTAAATCTGGTTCCTCCCAACCAAAGTGTTTTAAATCGGCTCCACCTAATTGAGGAGTTTATAGGTTCCTCCCAACCTATGGGACATACTCAAGGACAACGCACGTTCACTCCCATGTCGGAGGCTCCCCCTTAGAAACTTTATTTAGGCCCACCAATCGTGCCAAGAAGTGCTAAACAACCCCTAGTCTTTAGGACAACAAACGTGCCAAGGAATGATCAACATCCCTAGAGTTTTAGGCTCAACTAATAAACCAAGGATTGACAAATGACCCTAGTTCGAGTTTGTCAAACAAACTCTACACTCAACTCCCACAGGGAATTGAGTGCAAGGAATCTCTACAAAGACAACTTTACTTGTTGGATGAGCCCCTTGTTCAGCGCCGGTTCTTGTTTCTTGATCTCCGCTCTCCCGTGCTTCAATCAGCTTCCCTTGCTCCCCCGATCGTGTTGCAGCTGTGTCGCCAATACCTCAGCTACACTTGATCAACCACCTTGCAAATGATGCATTTGATATGGCCAAGGTAATAGGAGGGTAGGTTTGAGATCTCTACAACTTATAGAAATTGGTTGCATAGAGAGTCTCACCTACAAAGATCTCATCATAAAGTATTGAATATGAATATGACTATCAAGATCAATCCAATCTCTAGAGATTAAAGAGGGACAAGTGCATCTTCATCTTAAGCTTTAAATGCTCCATGCTTGTGATGAATCATAATGAAGATCACTTGTTTGGGTTAGGAATAGAGCTCTTAATGATCTTAAAAAATGGTGGCTTTTATTTCTTCAAAATCCCCTCTTTTAGCTCAAAAACGAATCCCCCTCTATATATAAATTTTCTTTAAACGGTAAAAAAACTGGCAGATTCGCGCATCTCCGATTGATCAGAAAAAGGGTTCGACTGATCGGAGACTTGTCCGATTGATCGGAGACATGTCCGATTGATCAGAAATCTGTCCAGTGAAATCTCTGGAAGATATTTCGATCGATCGAAATCATGGTCTGATTGATTGGATGGACCCCTTCTGATGGATCGAAAATCTGTCTGATTGATCGAAAAAAATTTCAATGAATTTTCAAACTTACTGGAATAAATTTTGATTGATCGGGACTTATGTCCGATCGATCGGAGTCCTATTGGGACGCCTGTCCGATTGATCGAAGTCCAATCGAAAGCTGCTGTTTGAACTGATTTGTTTACAACAGCTTCCACCTTTTTAATTAGTCTAGCTTATCTTATTTTTCATGGAGTTCTAAGACTAATGATGATGACTAAGGATATACCTAGGTGGTCCAAGTCATCTAAGAGGTTATGGTTTTGGGTAGGTTCAAGGCAAGGCACACTAAGGCATCTCTTTTACCTGTTTCTTCATCCTTGATGCAGCTGGTCCGTCTTGAGTCTTGAGTCTTCGTCTTCATTAAGCTCAACCGACACTAGACTCATTAACCTAAGTGATTGACAAACAAGGTGCACTAGTATGCCACAAAAAAGTACACTAACAGGAGGTGTGCATCAACAAAATGAACGGGTGCATAATGGCCAACCAGTTAAGACAATGCGTGATCACTTGTATGGATATGCTTATCAACTATCATATAATTCTTCATCCTACAATGCGTATGATCTTAATTGGGAGAGCCATCATTCTACTTGTTTAGGGGAAGAACTAACTATAACTAGTAACAATCATCCTAAAACGTCTCATTCCTCCTATGAGCTTGATGTACACAAATCCTTGAGGAAGTATGGAGTATGTATGTAGATGAGTAATAAAATCAAAGTTACTTGCCATCTTGTGAAGACATTGAGCCCGAAATTAGGGGCATCGAATCAATCTCCTCTAATGAGGAGGATGGGGCTATCCAAGTTCCACCTTCTCCGGATATAATGACTAAACTTCTAAAGGAGATTGATCTCGATGATCCCAATGTTATCATCGATTATGGTGTACATCTCTTGACCTTAATGATGAAGAGATTTCAATGAAAGTTGACAAACCTGAGGAATCTATAAAATCTGAAAGCGATAGTGGGGTTACTTACAAAGAGGGTTTGGTGGATGCCTATGAGCCTATGGTTTCTTTTTTCCAATGGCAGAATGTTTATGAGTCTCTAGAGGATTGTTGAACCTCCAATTTATACATTGCATAGCCCACTACATCACACTATATACATGGTTTTCATGTTTAAAAGGACCATCTAATATATGTTTTGTGATTGTAGGAATGAGAGTGGACTTCATCCAATCGGAGACCAAAAGAACACATTTAGATGAAAGGGGATGAAGATTGAAAGAGGAGCAAAGAAAGAAGAAAGCAAGTAGAGTAGAGAAGAAGAAATAAAAGAAGAAAAAGAAGAAATGGTCAAGGGCCGACCTGTCCAGACTGGTCGGCCGACCTGCCAGGCCCTGCCGAACTCACTGGACAAAGGGACCAGTTGGTACGACCGGTCGTGACCGGTCGGCCAACAGGTCGGTGACCCTGCTGAAACCCCTTGGACGTTTTTATTAAGACGGTCCGACCGGTCAAGACCGGTCTGCCAACAGGCCAAATCCCGCCTGTGCTCTCTGGATGCTTGACATACGCAGCCAGACCGGTCAAGACCGGCCGGCCAGGCCAGTCGACCGGTCACGATCGTTCGGTCACATACAAAAACGGGTACTTTCCAAATTGGGCTCAGATTTCTTCTGCGCAGTGCGTAACCTTACGCAGTTTCTAGATGTTTCCGACGCAACCAAGTGTCCTCACTATAAAAGGACACCTAGGGGCTCTTCCTAGGGTATCATAGAAGCTAAGAGACGTCGTGGGAGAGGAAGGAAGCCGTCGTGGAGCGTCTGCAACCCTCCAAATTCTGATTTTTCTATGTTTTCTAGTTCTTTCATGAGTTTTAGTTGTAGTATGACAATGCTCGGCTAGAATCTCTCAGCTAAGGCTGAGAGGTGAAGCTTGTAGCCGATTTCATGTTTAATTCAGTTCAGTTCAAGTAATTTTACTTAAAGTTTGGATTTTTGCATATTTTAGTTCCTAAAGTTGATAATTTTAGATGTCTTATGAGAGTCCATGTGCTCCGGACATGGATTCCTTGCAATTCTCTGAGATTATCATGTTGTGCTTATTTAGATTCGAATTATAGTAATCCTTGAGCAGGCCATAGTCGATAGGCATGGCTGTTACTCCGAAGGCTATGATTCCAAATTCTACATTATTGAATGGGACTAGAACTTGGAAGTTCAACTTGAGTGGGATTGAATGTATTTAATGCTTTATTTTCCAACTAGATGAGAGATAGGACTTCACATCTAGTTGTGTACTTTGCTTGGATTGATTGGATTGACATGGGATTGCTACAAGGGGATCCTTGAATGCCTTAGTACCTTAAATTACTGTTTTTCACTAAGTTTCTGTTTTAGCATAATTGTTCCAATTGAATCTCTTATTTATTGCAAATTGAGTTGCTAGAATAGTTTAGGAACTTGTTCTCCAATTCCCTGTGGATCGACCTCGGTCTTACCGAGTTTTGTTACTACATCGTAGCCTTACACTTGAGGCGAGCGAACAGGTTTTTGGCGCCGCTGTTGGGGAATTTAGATAACGGTTTTTAAATTGTTTTATTGGCTGTAGAAGTAGAATTAGATAGGGTTTTTCTGATTCCTTAGAACTAATCAAAATTGTTTGTTTTATAGGATTTCTTCTCTAGTTCAAGCACATCGGGTAATATCCTTCTAACTTAGCTTTTTACAGATTTTTCAATTTTTTAGATCAATTTTAGATTTTAGGACTAGTTTAGTTTTTAGTTGAGTGGTTTATGTCCCGTTGGGAACGTGACCACTCCAATCGTCTCCAATCCAAAGGTGGCCTAGTTGGACTATTGTCTGTCCATAGACGAGTCCAAAATTACCAAGAACATTGTGAAAGTTTGGGGAGTATGGATCAAACACCTTTAAGGAATCCTCCCCCCTTATTCCAACTACAAACGCAAATCAAGAGGGAGTAGGAGAGAATGAGGTACATAACGTTCTCAAATGAGATCACTACGGGACTACCTACAACCAGCTCGTGCAACTACACTCTTGTGTGGTTCTACCACCAACTGGGGGAAACATTGACATAAAGCCGGGTGTAATTAAACTTATACCAAAGTTCCATGGGCTAGACTCTGACAGCCCATATCTGCACTTAAAAGAATTCGAAGAAGTGGTGGCTACCTTGCAATACACCAATGTTTCGGAAGATACCATTAAGCTTGAACTCTTTCCCTTTTCATTGAAAGAAAGAGCCAAATATTGGCTTCACTCTCTTAGACCACATTCGATAGGGTCATGGAACGAGATGACCCGGGAATTCTTGAAAAAGTTCTTCCCAGCTCATAAAACGAACACCCTTTGAAGAGCCATAATGAATTTTTCAGCTAAAGAGGGTGAATCTTTCTTCCAATGTTGGGAGAGATTTAAGGACCTCCAGCTTGCTTGCCCACATCATGGCTGTGAGAGTTGGCGAATTATAAACTTCTTCAACGATGGATTAAGTTCCAATATGCGCCAATTCGTAGAGATGATGTGCAACGGTGAGTTTATGAGCAAAAATCCGGATGAAGCTTGGAGTTATTTGGATATGTTGGCTGAGAATGCCCAATCTTGGGATACCTCGGATAAACCCAATAACCCCAAGCCTACTCAAGAGAAAGAGAAATGAGGGATATATATCCTCAAGGAGGAAGACGACGTGAATGCAAGGATAGCCAACCTTACAAGGAAGATCGAGGCCATGGAACTTAGTAAAAGTGGAGTTCCAAAGTCCAATGAAGCTATTGAAACCATATGTGGGATTTTTCTTACCAATTTACAGGCTACGCAAGATTGTCCTACAATTCCTGCATTTCAAGAGGTATTACATGAACATGCAAATGCCACATATGGATACCAACGACCTTTCAATGGACCAGTGGGTAATACGTATAATACTAGTTGGAAGAACCACCTAAATTTCAGTTGGAAGAATGCTCCCACGGGCAATCTTACCAACTCTCAAGGAGGGCCACCCATACAAAATATGGCCCCACCTCAATTCTCAATGGAGGATACCCTAAAAGCGTTTATACAAGGGCAAACGCAAATCAATCAAACGAATCAGCAAATATTCTAAAAGCTTAAAGTCTCGGTTGATGAGATTAAGGGATGCTTGAATGTTCGGGAAGGGACCTTTCCGGCCCAACCTTAGCCCAATCCAAAACAAGTACATGAAGTAAGCATTCCTGATCCCTTCAACCAACATATGGAGCAAGCCAATCCGTCACCACTCTTAGAAGTGGTAAACAAATCGACAAATCTATTCCGGTGAAGGCCGATAAGCCTAATGATCCGGTAAATTCTGAGGATGAGGACGAATCCAACTTAGCTCCACAAGAAAAGGAATGCATCTATAAGCCCGTAACACCATTCCCTTAGAGATTAGTTACTCCAAAATCTCTTCCAAACTCTCATGATATTCTAGAGATTTTTAGACAAGTCAAGATAAACATTCCTTTGCTTGATGCCATCAAATAAATTCCCTCATATGCCAAGTTTCTATAGGACCTATGCACAACTAAATGCAAATACAATGTGCAGCAAAAGGCCTTCTTAAATGAGCAAGTGAGCGCCATTCTCACTCATAAGACACCCCCAAAATTCAAAGATCCCGGTAGTCCCACAATCTCATGTATCATTGGAGACTACCGGATTAGCGTGCATTGTTAGATTTGGGGGCGACCGTAAATTTGATCCCATACTCGGTATATGAGCAATTGGGTCTTGGTGAATTAAAACCCACCAAAACCACATTGCAACTTGATGATAGATCCATCCGTGTACCGAGGGGGATAGTTGATGATGTTCTAGTCCAAGTTGACAAATTCTACTACCCGATAGATTTTATCGTCTTGGACACACAACCGGTTTTAGATGCTAGCACTCAAATACCGGTGATCTTAGGCTGCCCATTCCTTGCTACATCAAACGCAATCATCAATTGTCGGAATGGGGTGATGCAATTATCCTTTGGGAACATGACATTAGAGGTGAATGTATTCCACTTGGGCAAAAGACAGGGATGTTGATGATGATGAGTTCTTCGAAGTAAACATGCTCGAATCTTTTGAAGAAGAAGAAGTCCTCCAACTTGAACCACTAGAAAGCTTGGAGACATGCTTGGCACATTTCATGGATTCCAAAGACCCCATAATTAGTGAAATTGTGCAAGCATTGAATATAGAGAGACCGGTAGTTGGTACTAGCCGGTGGAGGGCCCATTTTGAAAAATTGCCACCAACCACATCAAGGCCTCTACCGTCTAACATCAAACCACCGAAGCTTGAGTTAAACCATTGTCATTCGAGCTTAAATATGTATATTTGGGTCAAGAGGAAACTTTTCAGTTGTCATTGCCTCTCACCTAGAGAAAGACCAACAGCTCAAGTTGATTGAGCTACTCAACGAACATAGGGGAGCCATAGGTTGGACAATAGCGGATCCCAAAGGGATCGATTCTTCGGTTTGTACGCACCGCATACACCTTGAAGAAAATGCAAAAATTACTAGACAACCTCAAAGAAGGCTAAATCCAAACATGATGGAGGTTGTCAAAGCCGAGGTGTTAAAGCTATTAGATGTGAGTATCATCTACCCCATCTTGGATAGCCACGGGGTGAGTCCTACCCAAGTTGTCCCCAAGAAATCCAGTATTACCATCATAGAGAACGCTAACAACGAGCTTATACCGACTAGAGTAACCACTGATTGGCGTATGTGTATTGATTACCGGAAGCTCAACACGGTTATTAGGAAGGACCACTTCCCTCTCCCATTCATGGATCAAATTCTGGAGAGGTTAGCGGGTCATTCCTATTATTGTCTCCTAGATGGCTATTCCGGCTACAACCAAATTGAGATAGCCCCAGAGGACGAAGAGAAAACTATATTTACATGTCCGTTTGGTACCTTCGCATATCGAAGAATGCCATTCGGACTATGCAATGCACCCGCCACATTCCAACGATGCATGTTGAGTATTTTCTCGGACATGGTGGGTGAATTTCTTAAGGTATTCATGAATGATTTTTCTATTTTTAGTTGTACTTTTGAGGAGTGCCTCAATCACTTGAAGTTGGTCTTGATGAGGTGTGAGGAGAAAGACCTTGTTTTAAACTGGGAAAAGTGCCATTTCATGGTACAAAAGGGAATAGTCCTTGGACATATCATCTCGTCTAATGGAATAGAGGTAGACCGGGCAAAAATTGACATAATTTCCAACCTACCACCACCCAAAAGCATACGCGATGTGCGGTCCTTCCTTGGACACGCCGATTTTTATAGAAGGTTCATAAAGGACTTTAGTCATATTTTTAGGCCCTTATGTAACCTTCTCCAAAAGGAGAACCAATTTGAGTGGAGTGCCGAATGTCAGTTAGCTTTTCTAAAGCTAAAAGACATGTTGACAACCGCTCCTATCATGCAACCACCGGATTGGTCCATACCTTTTGAGTTGATGTGCGACGCGAGTGATTATGCTATTGGGGCGGTGTTAGGCCAAAAGAAGGACAAGAAGCCCCATGTTATCTACTGCGCAAGTAGGACCTTGAATCCGGCCCAAGTTAATTACTCGACTACGGAGAAAGAGCTCCTAGCCGTCATCTTTACCTTGGACAAATTCATGCCTTACTTAATAGGATCCAAGGTCATCGTTTACACGGATCATGCGGCGGTAAAACACCTTCTTTCTAAGAAGGATGCCAAGCCCCGTTTGCTTAGATGGATCCTACTCCTTCAAGAATTCGATTTGGAGATCAAGGACAAGAAGGGAGTAGAAAATGTGGTGGCGGATCATCTATCCCACCTAGTCCTACCAAATTCCATCGACGAGTCACCTATTAAGGACTCATTCCCTGATGAGCAGCTCTTTGTTACTATGCATCTACCATGGTACGCTGATATAGCCAATTATCTTTCCATAGGTGCGATGACGATTCATTGGACTGTGCAGGACAAACGTAAATTTCTAAGGGAAGTGCGCAGATTTTTTGGGATGAACCTTTACTGTTTAAATATTGCCCAAACCAAATTATAAGGAGATGTGTCCCTGATGATGAACATAATTCTGTCATCTCCTTTTACCATGATAAAGCATGTGGGGGTCATTTTTCCGCCAAGAAAACCACTGCAAAAATTCTGCAGTGTGGTTTTTATTGGCCCACACTATTTAAGGACACCCACGAGTATTGCAAAGCATGCGAGCGTTGCCAAAAGTTAGGAGGAGTATCCCGTCGAAATATGATGCCTCTTACCCCAATTCAACATCTTGAAGTCTTTGACTGTTGGGGCATCGATTTCATGGGACCATTTCCCTCATCTTTTGGACATGATTATATTTTGCTTGCTGTAGACTATGTTTCTAAATGAATAGAGGCTATTCCAAGTAGAACCAACGATCATCGTACGGTTCTCAAGTTCCTCAAAGAAAACATACTTTCCAGATTTGGGACGCCTCGAGCCATCATTAGTGATGGTGGTTCTCACTTTTGCAACAGACCTTTTGAAGCTTTAATGAAGAAATACGGTATTAGGCATAAAGTGAGTACCCCATACCACCCACAGACAAGTGGGCAAGCTGAAATTTCCAATCGGGAAATCAAACCGATTTTAGAAAAGACGGTGAGGCTGAATCGCAATGATTGGTTACTAAGATTAGATGATGCACTTTGGGCTCACCGTATCGCTTACAAGACACACATTGGAATGTCCCCTTATAGATTTGTCTATGGGAAAGCTTGCCACTTGCCTGTGGAGATTGGACACAAAGCCTATTGGGCAATTCGGGCTTTAAATTTTGACATTGACAAGGCTAGCTCGCTTCACAAACTCCAATTAAATGAGCTTGATGAGATTCGAAACGATGCATATGAGAACTCGAGAATTTACAAGAGTAAGATGAAGGCCTTTCATGACAAGCACATCTTTAGGAAATCTTTCCATGAAGGACAGAAAGTGCTCTTGTATAATTCCTGACTTCATCTTTTTTCGGAAAAAATTACGATCTCGATGGACCGGCCCATATATTGTCAAAGAAATTTTCTCTCATGGGACTGTCGAGATTGAGAATGCAGCGAATGGTAACTGTTTTAAAGTTAATGGACAACGCCTTAAACCATTTGTTGAAAAATTTGATACAGAGGACATGTCCATCACTCTGGATGATCCTGTGTATCGGGATAGTTGATCTCCTAGTCTGACGGAGGTATAGTGTAGGTAGGTTTAGTTATTTCTGCCGTTTAAGTTTTGCTTGCTAAGTAGCTTTAGTTGTTGGGTTGTAGACTTCCATGTTCGTCTCTCACAGGTACTATTGTTCTCACTCTCTTATATCTTACCATTGCTCTTATGTTCATGCTTATTGCATATCTTTTCACATTGAGGACAATGCAGGATTTGGTTGGGGGTGAGATGAGATTCTTCATCTAGCATGTTGCAACATTTCGAGCATTATACGTGCAAATTTTTTCGAATTTTCTAAAAATCCAAAACTCTTTTAGAGAACCTTATTTCTATGCATTTGAGATGATACGAGTATATGAAGCGCAGATACGAAGTGTGTGATGTTGTAAGTTTTTGAACTTCTCTTAATATAATGGTTTTACATGTTAAGTCCCCTATTGTTGTGATTGATAGAAAATTTGAACACTTTTACACCTAGTTCACATTACACGATTTTCATGGGTTGAAAGGATTATGCTAATTATGGATTAGCTAGACTTTGATTTAAAGGTATTGAGAAACCAAGCCGGGGTACTTTGTCCATCCTTGTCCATGGGAAAATAAAGAAAGATATGGATTTCTAAAAATCCTATCTAATTTAAAAGAAAAAGGAAAAGGAATGATGAAATTGGGAATGATGAAAAAATGGTGGAAAATTTCGAAAATGGCTACCTATTACCAACCGAGGGATGGTCTACCAGTAACAAAAGCCGGAAATGGGACGTAGTGTGAAAGCCGTCGAACGAACGGTAAGACAAATTCCTGTCATAGGCTTGTTGTTGCTCTATGCAACTTGAGATCTATAGTTTAGTTGATCTATGAAGAAGATAATCCCAGAAACTCATGAGATGAACTTTCACTATGCACACTAGGTTGAAGTTGTTTGAGTTCTTCTATTTATCAATCAGCGGGAATTTCATGTAGACACTTATTATGCTGTGAGAGTTTAAGGTTTCAACTTCTATCACCCAATTTCTCCAAATTTTATACTTGTATTTCTTGGAATAGATAGAAACATGGTTTCTGAAGGAGAGTTGGTTTGGAGGTTTGGAAATGCTTCACGCATGTTTTGCTCGGGACTAGCAAAAAACTGGTTGGGGGGTGTGTTGAACCTCCAATTTATACATTGCATAGCCCACTACATCACACTATATGCATGGTTTTCATGTTTGAAAGGACCATCTAATGTATGTTTTGTGATTGTAGGAATGAGTGTGGACTTCATCCAATCGGAGACCAAAAGAACGCATTTAGATGAAAGGGGATGAAGATTGAAAGAGGAGCAAAGAAAGAAGAAAGCAAGTAGAGGAGAGAAGAAGAAATAAAAGAAGAAAAAGAAGAAATGGTCAAGGGCCGACCGGTCCAAACCAGTCGGCCGATCTGTTAGGCCCTACCGAACTCACTGGACAAAGGGACCAGTTGGTCCGACCGGTCGTGACCAGTCGGCCAACAGGTTGGTGACCCTGCTGAAACCCCCTGGACGTTTTTTATTAAGACAGTCCGACTGGTCAAGACCAGTCGGCCAACAGGCCAAATCCCACCTGTGCTCTCTGGATGCTTGACATACGCAGCCAGACCAGTCGACTAGGCCAGTCCGACCGGTCATGACCGGTCTATCACATAAAAAAATGGGTACTTTCCAAACTGGGCTCTGATTTCTTCTGTGCAGTGCGTAACCTTACGCAGTTTCTGGATGTTTCTAACGCAACCAACCGTCCTCACTATAAAAGGACACCTCGGGGCTCTTCCTAGGGTATCATAGAAGCTAAGGGACGTCGTGGGAGAGGAAGGAAGCCGTCGTGGAGTGTCTGCAACCCTCCAAATTCTAATTTTTCTATGTTTTCTAGTTCTTTCATGAGTTTTAGTTGTAGTATGACAATGCTCGGCTAGAATCTCTCAGCTAAGGCTGAGAGGTGAAGCTTGTAGCGGATTTCATGTTTAATTCAGTTCAGTTCAAGTAATTTTACTTCAAGTTTGGATTTTTGTATATTTTAGTTCTTGAAGTTGATAATTTTAGATGTCTTATGAGAGTCCATGTGCTCCGGAAATGGATTCCTTGCAATTCTCTGAGATTATCATGTTGTGCTTATTTAGATTCGAATTATAGTAATCCTTAAGCAGGCCATAGTCGATAGGCATAGCTGTTACTCTGAAGGCTATGATTCCAAATTCTACATTATTGAATGGGACTAGAATTTGAAAGTTCAACTTGAGTGGGATTGAATGTGTTTAATGCTTTATTTTCCAACTAGATGAGAGATAGGACTTCACATCTAGTTGTGTACTTTGCTTGGATTGATTGGATTGACATGGGATTTCTATAAGTGGATCCTTGAATGCCTTAGTACCTTAAATTACTGTTTTTCGCTAAGTCTCTATTTTAGCATAATTGTTCCAATTGATCTCTTATTTATTACAAATTGAGTTGCTAGAATAGTTTGGGAACTTGTTCTCCAATTCCCTGTGGATCTACCTCGGTCTTACCGAGTTTTATTACTACATCGCAGCCTTACACTTAAGGCGAGCGAACAAGGATATGCATGCTAGAGAGTTAGCCAAAGTTGATTTTTTTGAGTCCTTCCACTAACATAACATGTCGAATCTTATTGTGGAAGACCCCCCTTAGGTTAAAAATTATGTTTCTTTGGATGACGGGGTGGCATAATCTGAAATTTTAAACAATCAACTTATGAAAGATGTTGTGCCTCCCACTAAACTCGAAGAACTTTCTTTGGAAGACCTCCCTCCATAGAGGAGGAATTCCTTGCCATTGAAACAAAAAAAATTCAATCACTTAGGGAAGATAATGACTTTTCATCCGACTATCTCGATTTTCTAGAGGAATGCTTGGCCCACTCCAATGATCATGATGATGAGATGATTAAGGAGTTGGATATTTTGTTAGATACGGTGTCCGTGCTTGAAGAGCCCACTTCCACTGTTTTTCACTCATCACCATTGACTGTGGAAGCACCGTATAATACTGAAATTGTAGAGTAACTAAAGAATACTTGATGAATGTCTGTCCACCATTATGGGTTTTTTAGCCCATTGAGAATTCTAACTGGGAGGACACATTTCTAATTAATCATTACCCAGTCCAGAATTTAAGGAGATGACTTTTCACTTATTATCTCTCATCTTCTTATGCATGTGGTGCACATAACTATTGGACTTCAGTGATGACAAGCACCCATGTATATCATTGAGCAGGACTTTGGATGGTCCTCATGAGAAATTTGTTGAAATTCATGAAGATCCTGCTCAAATTGGATCATGTGGTCGATCAGACTAATAAAGGTTAGGTAGAGTAGATAGGTTGGAATTTATTTTTCTGCATTTAGGATTGAATAAGTCTCATGGAGACATGGAAGAAGCTAGACTTGATTAACTTGATGTTTCAAGTACTCTCGTTCTTACTCTCCTCTATTTATGTCATTGCTCTCATGTCATTGCATATTGCATATCTTTTTACATTGAGGACAATGTAAGATTTCGGTTGGGGGGGTGAGATTCCTAAATGAATTTATACTAGCTTTTTGTGACATTTCAAGCATTTATGTAGAATTTTTTTTATTTTTCTTAAATTTTAGAACTCTTTAAAAAAAATTGTTTCTATGGACTAGGGATAATATGATTATGAAAGGAAGATAGATGAAGTGATATGATTTTTAAGCCCTTAAAAACCTATAATGTAATAGTTTTCTTTATGAATTCCCCTATTGATTTGATTGATAGAAAGTTTGGAACACTTTTGAGTCTAGTTCACATTACACTATTCTTATAATTGAAGGGATTATATAGATTTGTAGATCGACTAGACTAAGATTTAAAGTGTTGAGGAACTAAGCCAGGGAACTTTGTCCATTACGTTCAGGAAATAAGAAGTGAAGAATGTTAAAGATATGAATTTCTAAAAATTCTTTCTCATTGTTTATAGTGAAAAGAAAAAGAAAGAAAAGAATGGTTATTTGTTGAAAATTTGTTGAATTCTGAAAATGGCTACCTATCACTAACCAGGGGAAGGTCCACCATAACCTAAGATGGAAATGGGAAGTAGTGTGAAAGCCGTCGAAGGAACGGTAAGGCAAATTCTTATCATAGGCTTGTGGTTGATCTGTACACTTTTAGATCTTTAATTTTGTTGATCTATTATTGAACCTCCAATTTATACATGATATATAGCCCATTACATCTCATTCTATGCATGGTTTGCATGTTTAAAAGGCTCATCTAATGCATGTTTTGTGATTGTAGGAACGAGAGCGATATCGCCTAATTAGAGACCAAAAAGAGTATATTTAAGAGCCTTTGAATGAAGGCCTAAGGTGGACCAAAGAAGGAAGAAGAAAGAGAGAGAAAAGAGAAGAAAGAAATGAAGAAAAAAGGAAAGAACAGGTGTTGAGCTCTTAATTGTGCATATTCTAACCCCAATTCATCACTCATTATGCTTGTTTTCATGGTTTATAGACTAAACTAATGCATGGATTTGTGATTGTAGGGATGAGAGAGAGGAATCATAATATGGAGACTTAAGGACGCCATTTAGAAGCAAAGAAGACCAAAGGACTAAGTGGGAAAGGGTGGAAGAAAGAAGTAAAGAAAAGAAGAAAGGAAGGAAGAAGAAGACACCCACGACCGGTCATCCGACCGGTCGTCCAAGGCCCAGGACCTGTCGTCCGACCGGTCCAATCACCCAACAGAAGTAACCCTGCGACCACAGCTCTCTGGACTGTCGTGCGACCGGTCCTTGAATTTATTTTCAGGGTGGAAACATCCCAAAACTCTCTGGACATATTTTTCACTTTTGAGACCGGTCGTGCGACCGGTCATCCAGTAGCTCAGACCGATCGTGCGACCAGTCGTTTACGTAATGAGGCGTGTTCTACAAGTCCCGAAATTCTCTACGCACTGCGTACTCTTACACAATTTTTGGAAGATTCTAATGCCACGGAGCCTCCCTACTGTAAAAAGACACCTAGGGATCGTTTCTAGGGTATGTTAGAAGAGTTTGAGCAAGGAGGGAGGCGGCGGAAGTGGATTTCAGAGTTCCACAACTCCTTCTAGTTTGTTTACTGTTTTCATATTTTTCTTAGTTGTTTCATGTTTCCTTGGATCATGAACGGCTAAACCTCTTAGTTAGGGCTAAGAGGTGAAGCTTGTAGTGAATCTAAGATGTTTCAATTCGTTTAAAGTTGGTTTTAAGACTGGATTTCATGTTTAAGAACAATGGTTTGAAGTTTAATTCAAGTTCTCAGTAGTTTTTCTTAGTCTTATGATGACTCATGGATGTTTGGAAGAATTGCTTGAGTTTTTAATTGTTTTGTGTTAGTCTAGACCTGTATGATCCGAGGAATTGGAGTACGCTCTAGTACTATGATCTTTATGTGGGAATTTCCTACCAAAGTTCTACTTTTCTGGATTTCTGTTGTATGGTGGACTGTGTATGTGATTTGAATCAAGTTCAAGTCATGATCTAGCTTTGTCTTGTGACAGGCCTTAGTGATGGTTATGATTAAGAACTTAGTCTATTGGAATTGGGACTGACCTATGCAATTGAGCATGCTCATCCTAGCTTGCATTGAGTGAATCATATGCATGGATCTTAAATATGGCAGATTATTGGTTTTAACAGCTCTATCATCCGACTAGATAGATCTTACTTTCGATTCTAGTTGAGAAAGTGAGAAACCACAGCGAATTGAGCATCAAGGATTGCTACAAGTGGATCCTTGAACCCCTAGTGCCTTTTATTAATTGATTACTTCAGTTTAGTTCAACATTGCTACTTACATCAATCTAATACAAGTCTGCTTATTAGCTTCTCAATAGAAACTATTGAATGTGTTTGTGAATTCCTACATAAGTCCCTGTCGATCGACCTCGGTCTTACCAAGTTTATTACTACATCGCAACCTTATACTTGGGGAAGCGAATAAGTTTTTGGCGCCGTTGCCTGGGACTTTGACGGTTTTTCACAAATTTCTGAAAATAGTGTCTATTTAAGATTTTTAGGAATAGTACTAACTTAGTTTGTTTTGTTTGATTTGTTTTCTTTATCAGGGATTTTTAGGAAGCTGAAGAAGACATAAGGACCTCAAGCGCTAAATCAGGTACAATTCCTACATATTGGAAAAAGCAAGATAAGGATAAATTCTTCACTGAGGTGCGAAAATTCCTATGGGATGACCCATACTTATTCAAGTATTGTCCCGATCAAATCATAAGGAGATGTATGCCAGATGATGAACAACAAAGTATCATCTCCTTCTGTTATTCTCAGGCATGTGGTGGCCACTTTTCGGTTAAAAGGACCACAACAAAAATTCTGCAATGTGGGTTTTATTGGCCCACTATGTTCAAAGACACACATGAGTTTTACAAAACATGTGAACCTTGTCAGAAATTGGGAGGAATCTCCCGTAGAAATATGATGTCACTCAATCCCATCTTAATAATCGAAATTTTTTGTTGTTGGGGCATCGATTTCATGGGTCCATTCCCATCTTCTTTTGGAAACGCATACATCTTGCTTGCCGTTGACGATGTATCCAAATGGGTCGAGGCCATCCCTTGCCGGAATAATGACCATAAAACGATTATTTGCTTCTTAAAAGAGAATATTCTTTCTCAGTTTGGAACACCCCGAGTCATCATAAGTGATGGAGGGTCTCACTTTTGTAATCGCCCTTTTGAAACTTTAATGAAGAAATATGGCGTAACACACAAAGTGAGCACTCCCTATCACCCACAAACTAGTGGACAAGCTGAGATATCCAATAGGGAGATTAAACACATTTGAGAGAAAATGGTGAACCCCGATCGTAAGGATTGGTCGCTTCGACTTACCGATGCGCTTTGGGACTACCGTACTGCTTTTAAGACCCCTATTGGAATGTCTCCATATAGACTTGTCTATGGGAAGGCTTGTCACTTGCCTGTGGAGTTAGAACATAGGGCATATTGGGCAATTAAGAAGATGAATTTTGATTCTGACAAGGCGAGCTCGTTGCACAAACTTCAATTGAATGAACTTGTAGAAATCCGGAACGAAGCTTATGAGAATGCGAGAATTTACAAGGACAAGACGAAGATATTCCATGATAAGAACATTCTTCGTAAGACATTCACGATCAATCAAAAAGTCCTTTTGTATAATTCTCGCCTCCATTTATTTCTGGGAAAATTGAGATCTCGATGGACCGGTCCCTACATTGTGTAAATTGTCTACCCATATGGGACCGTCGAGTTGTTAAATCCATGAAATGGCAACATTTTTAAGGCGAATGGTCAGCGATTAAAGCCGTTCTTTGAGAAGTTTCCTTCAGAAGGTATGTCCATACCTCTGACTGATCCTGTGTATCAGGATGATTGATCTCCTAGTCTGATGGAGGTATAGAGTAGTTAGGATTAGGAGTTGGTTGCTTTTGTTTATTTTTCATAGGTTTGTTAGAAGGATGAAGAATTCCACTTTTCACTCTCTCAGGTACTATCATTCCTCACTCCCTTTTATTTTCAAATTGCTCTCATGTTTTGCTCATTGCACATCTTTTACATTGAGAACAATGCAAGATTTGGTTGGGGGGTGTAGGATCACTTGGATGAATCTAGCGATTTGTAACATTTCGAGCAATTATGTAGAAATTTTTCAATTTTTCTAAAATTCAATACTCTTTTGGAAAACTTTGTTGCTATGCATTCGAGATGATGTGAGCATAAGAAGAGGAGATATGACGTGTATGATGTTGTAAGTCTTGAACTTCTCTCAACATAATGGTTTTATATGTGAATTCCCCTATTTTTGTAATTGATAGAAAATTTGAACACTCTTACACCTAGTTCACATTACACGATTTTCATGGGTTGAAAGGAGTATTTGATTTGTGGATTGGCTAGACTTTGATTTAAGGTATTGAGAAGTCAAGTCGGGGTACTTTGTCCATCCTTGTCCATGGGAAAATAACGAAGGATATGGATTTCTAAAAATCCTATCTAAATTAAAAGAAAAAGGAAAAGGAAGGATGAAATTGGGAATGATGGAAAAATGGTGGAAAATTCCGATTAGGGCTACCTACTACCAACCGGGGGATGGTCTACCTGTAACCAAAGCCGGAAATGGGACGTAGTGTGAAAGTCGTCGGAAGGACGGTAAGGCAAATTCCTGTCATTGGCTTGATGTTGCTCTATATACCTTGAAATCTATAGTTTAGTTAACCTATGAAGAAGATAATCCTGGAAACTCATGAGATGAATTGTCACTAAGCACACTAGGTTGAATTTGTTCAAGTTCTTCTGTTTATCAACCAATCAGTGGGAGTTTCATATGGACACTTATTATGTTTTGAGAGTTTATGATTTCAACCTCTATCACCTAATTTCTCTGAATCTTACACTTGTGTGTCTTGGAATGTATAGAAGAATGGTTTCTAAAGGAGAGTTGGGTTTGGAGAATGAAATTGGTTTCACGCATGTTTTGCTCGGGACTAGCAAAATGCTGGTTAGGGGGTGTTGATCTCTTAATTGTGTATATTCTAACCCCAATTCATCACTCATTATGCTTGTTTTCATGGTTTATAGACTAAACTAATGTATGAATTTGTGATTGTAGGGATGAGAGAGGAATCATCAAATGGAGACTTAAGGACGCCATTTAGAAGCAAAGAAGACCAAAGGAACAAGTGGAAAAGGGTGGAAGAAAGAATTAAAGAAGAGAAGAAAAGAAGGAAGAAGAAGACACCCACGACCGGTTCAATCACTCAACAGAAGTAACCCTGCGGCCACAGCTCTCTGGACTGTCCACGACCGGTCGTGCGACAGGTCGTCCACTGCTGCGACCGGTCCTTGAATTTATTTTCTGGGTGGAAAAATCCCAAAACTCTCTGGACATATTTTTCACTTTTGAGACCGGTCGTGCGACCAGTCGTCCAGTAGCTCAGACCGGTCGTGCGACTGGTCGTCTACATAATGAGGCGTGTTCTATAAGTCCCGAAATTCTCTGCGCACTGCGTACTCTTACGCAATTTATGGAAGATTCTGATGTTGCGGAGCCTCCCTACTATAAAAGGACACCTAGGGATCGTTCCTAGGGTATCTTAGAAGAGTTTGAGCAAGGAGGGAGGCGGCGGAAGTGGATTTCGGAGTTCCACAACTCCTTCTAGTTTGTTTACAGTTTTCATGTTTTTCTTAGTTGTTTCATGTTTCCTTGAATCATGAACGGCTAAACCTCTTAGCTAGGGCTAAGAGGTGAAGCTTGTAGTGAATCTAAGATGTTTCAATTTGTTTAAAGTTGGTTTTAAGATTGGATTTCATGTTTAAGAACAATGGTTTGAAGTTTAATTCAAGTTCTCAGTAGTTTTTCTTAATCTTATGATGACTCATGGATGTTTGGAAGAATTGCTTGAGTTCTTAATTATATGTGTTAGTCTAGACCTGTATGATCCAAGGAATTGGAGTACGCTCTAGTACTATGATCTTCATGTGGGAATTTCCTACCAAAGTTCTACTTTTCTGGATTTCTGTTGTATGGTGGACTGTGTATGTGATTTGAATCAAGTTCAAGTCATGATCTAGCTTTGTCTTATGACAGGCCTTAGTTATGATTAAGAACTTAGTCTATTGGAATTGGAACTGACCTATGCAATTGAGCATACTCATCCTAGCTTGCATTAAGTGAATGATATGCATGGATCTTAAATATGACAGATTGTTGGTTTTAACAGCTCTATCATCCGACTAGATAGATCTTACTTTCGATTCTAGTTGAGAAAGTGAGAAACAACAGCGAATTGAGCATCAATGATTGCTACAAGTGAATCCTTGAACCCCTAGTGCCTTTTATTAATTGATTACTTCAGTTTAGTTCAACATTGCTACTTACATCAATCTACTACAAATCTGGTTATTAGCTTCTTAATAGAAACTATTGGATGTATTTGTGAATTCCTACATAAGTCCCTGTGGATCGACCACGGTCTTACCAGTTTATTACTACATCACAACCCTACACTTGGGGAAGTGAACAGCCGACCGGTCAGACTTGCCCATTTTAGCCCAGCAAGGTTTGCAAAGAACTCGATGTTTGCTCGCCTTAAGTGCAAGGCTGCGATGTAGAAATAAATCTCAGGTAAGACCAAGGTCGATCCACATGGAATAAGGTAAACCAATTCAAGTTGTTCCAGCAACTTCTAATTCAATGAATTGAGGATTTCAAGTTTAAAAACTAACTTAAAACAGTAATTGTAAAATCTGTAATTAAAAGGGAACTAAGGCTTTTGAGGATCCACTTGTGATAGCCCTCATGTGAATTCATTCATCCAAGCATAGCACAACTAGAATTGAAGTTCTATCTCTCTTCTAGTTGGAAGATATAGCATTCAAACACAAATAATCTCTACTTAAGTTGAAGAACAAGGTTCTAGTTCTAATGAAGCCCATAGAAGTCGAATATGTAGCCTTCGAAGTAACGTCCATGCCAATGGACTATGGTACGCTCTAGGGTTACTACAATTCAAATCTAATCAATCCAAATATGATAATCTCAGAGAATTGCAAGTAACTCATGTCCGAAGCACATGAACTCTCATAAAACATCCAGAAACATCACTTTTATTCAAACTAGAACTTAAAAATCAAACTTCAAAGCAAAGTACTTGAATTAGAACGAATCCAACATGATAACTACTCACAAGCTTCACCTCTTAACCTTAGCTAAGAGGTTTTAGTCGAGCATTATCATGCTTCAATTAGAATTCAAAGAAAAACATGAAAAACTAGAGAAAACCCTAGTTGGAGGAGTTGCGATCGCTCCACGATGATCTCCCTTACTCCCCACGAACTTAGAACTCTTCTAGGATACCTTAGGAAGGATCTCAAGGTGTCCTTTTATGAGAAAAACCACCCATCACCTCGGATTGCGTAAAGATTTACGCACTTGAATCGGTAGTCGGACGCTGGTCGAGCGCCCGGTCATGTTTTGGTTGGGCGTCCGGCCAAGTCCAGAAAAGTTCCAGCAATAACTAGATATTTTTGTCAATTTCGGGCGCCTGGCCAGATGGTGGTCGGGCGCCCGAAGGTCAATTTTTACAGTTTTTCTGATTTATAGGGCCATCTGCTGAATTTTCTGCATTTGAATTTTCTGGCCCTACAGCTCTGTAATATGACTTTTCTGGCCATTCCAAGTCTTCGACTTGATTCCTTCAAGGCTTTTTCTCCACTTCTTTGGCTCTTCAAAGCTTGGTCTTCTAATCATTCCAAATCCTTCAAATTGGTATTAAATCCATGTCATCTCTCTCTTCTCCTTGCTTCTTTCTTCCATTCCTTTAGCTCATCTTTTTTCATCATCAAGTGGGTTTAAAAGCATTCTTTTAGCCATCAAATAGGTGAATTCTCTCTCTCATTCCTACAATCACAAACATGTATTAGATTGGTCTTTTAAGCATGCAAACCATGCATAAGATGTGATGTAATGGGTAATCTCATGTATAAATTAGAGGTTCAACACACCCCCCAACCAGCTTTTTGCTAGTCCCAAGCAAAACATGCGTGAAACAATTTCAAACCTCCAAACCAACTCTCCTTCAGAAACCATGTTTCTATCCATTCCAAGACATACAAGTATAAAATTTGGAGAAATTAGATGATAGAAGTTGAAACCTTAAACTCTCAAAGCATAATAAGTGTCTACATGAAATTCCCGCTAATTGATTGATAAATAGAAGAACTCGAACAACTTCAACCTAATGTGCATAGTGAAAGTTCATCTCATGAGTTTTTGGGATTATCTTCTTCATAGATCAACTAAACTATAGATCTCAAGGTGTACAGAGCAACAACAAGCCTATGACAGGATTTGTCTTACCGTCCTTTCGACGGCTTTCACACTACGTCCCATTTCCGGCTTTGGTTACGGGTAGACCATCCCCCGGTTGGTAGTAGGTAGCCCTTTTCAAAATTTTCCACCATTTTTCCATCATTCCCAATTTCATCCTTTCTTTTCCTTTTTCTTTTAAATTAGATAGGATTTTAGAAATCCATATCTTTCGTTATTTTCCCGTGGACAAGGATGGACAAATTACCCTGGCTTCGTTTCTCAACACCTTAAATCAAAGTCTAGCTAATCCACAAATCACATAATCCTTTCAACCCATAAAAATCGTGTAATGTGAACTAGGTGTAAAAGTGTTCAAATTTTCTATCAATCACATAAATAGGGGAATTCACATATAAAACCATTATATTAAGAGAAGTTCAAAGCTTGAAACATCACTCACTTCGTATCTCCTCTTCTTATACTCGTATCATTTCGAATGCATAGAAACAAAGTTTTCCAAAAGAGTTTTGAATTTTAGAAAAATCGAAAATTTTCTACAGAATTGCTTGAAATGTCACAAAAGCTAGTAGATTCATCTAAGGAATCTCACCCCCCAACCAAATCTTACATTGTCCTCAATGTAACAAGATATGCAATAAGCATGACATGAGAGCAATGAAATAAAACAAAGGAGAGTGAGAACGAGAGTACCTGGGGTAGCAAGTTGATCAATTCTAGCATCTTCCGTTGTCTCAATGAGACTTATTCAATCCTAATTACAGAAAAATAAATCCTAACCTACCTACCTACCTTTGATTAATCCGATCGACTACATAATCAAATTTGAGCAGGATCTTCATGAATTTTAATAAATTTCTCATTAGGACCATCCAAAGTCCTGCTCGACAGTAAATATGGATGCTTTTCTTCATTGAGATCCAATATATATGTGCACCACATGCATGATAGAAGGAGATAAGAGCAGCAAAAAGATATCTCCTCAAATTCTGATTTGGGTTATGATTGATGTTGAACCTCCAATTTATACATTGCATTGCCCATTACACTACATAATTTGCATGATTTTCATGGTTTAAAGGCCCACCTAACATGTGTTTTGTGATTGTAGAGATAAGAGTGGATTTCATCAAATTGGAGCTAAAAGATTATATTTGAAGACATTGGATGAAGTCCTAAGATGGACCAAGGAAAGAAGAAGAAAGAGAGAGGAAAGAGAATGAAGAAAAGAAGAAAAAGATGATGAAATATAAGGCTGACTGGTCGTCCGACCGGTCAGCCACATCAAAGGAATCAAGTAGAAGAGAGGCCGACCGGTCGTGACCGGTCGGCCATGCACACTGTATGAAGGCTTCGCAAGTTGAAGATAGGCCGACCGGTCACGACCGGTCGGCCATGTATACTGGATCAAGGAAAAAAAACCCGACCGGTCATGACCGGTCGGGCATGCACGCTGGAATGAATGGAAAATCAGCCGACCGGTCACGACCGGTCGGCTCTGCGTAAGAAGGAGTCCTTTCTAATTCGGGACTCCGAAAATTGCTGCGCAAGGCGTAGGATTTTGCAGAATCCGACGCAAGGGAGGATTGTTGCTATAAAAGGCCACCTAGGGGCTCTCCCTAAGGTATCAGAGTAGAGAAGAAACGTGAGTTTGGAGGCTGAAGGCGACTGTGGAGCGTCTGCAACATCTATCTTCGGGTTTTTCTAGTTTTATGCTTTATTTTTGAGTTTTTAGTTGTAGCATGACTATGCTCTGCTAAAACCTCTCAGCTAAGGCTGAGAGGTGAAGCTTGTAGCCAGTTCTATGTTAATTTCAGTTTGAGTTAAGTATTTTTCAATTCAAAGTTGATTTTTCTTATGTTTCAGTCCAATAGGTGGTAGTTTGAGATGTCTTATCTGAGTTTATGTGCTCCGGACATGAATTCCTTTTAATTCTCTGAGATTATCACAGGTTGCTTGTTTAGATTCGAATTATAGTGATCCTTGAGCAGGCCATAGTCCATAGGCATGGCTGTTACTCCGCAGGCTATGAATTTGAATTCTACATTGATTGAATGGACTTGAACTTGGAAGTTCAACTTGAATTGGATGAATGTGTGTGAATGCTTTATTTTTCAACTAGATAAGAGATAGGACTTCAAATCTAGTTGTGTTCTCTACTTGGATTGATTGAATTGACATAGGATTGCTACAAGTGGATCCTTGAAAGCCTTAGTACATTATATCTCTGATTTTTCATTAAGTTATTGTTTTAATTAAACATCCCATTGAATTTGAAATTTACTCTATTAAACTGAGTTGCTGGAGTAATTAGGAAGTTGTTACTCTTTCCCTGTGGATCGACCTCGGTCTTACCGAGATTTATTACTACATCGCAGCCTTACACTTGAGGCGAGCGAACAAGTTTTTGGCGCCGTTGCCGGGGAAATAGATAACGATTTCCAAATAATTTCAGTGGCTGTAGAAGTAGCAGTGGATAGTTTTTCTGATTTTCTTAGAACTAACAAGTTTTTCTGTTTTATAGGAATTTTTCTCTAGTTCAAGCACATCAGGTGATACCCTTCTAACTTAGCTCCTGCAGAATTTTCTTTCAGTTTCAGATTTTAGTTTTCTAGAATAGGATTAGTTTCAGTTTCTGGTTGAGTGGTTTATGTCCCGTTGGGAACGTAACCATTCAAATCGTCTCCAATCTGAAGGTGGTTTAGTTGGACCTTTGTCAGTCCATAGACGAGTCCGGAATTATCAAGAGCATTGTGAAAGTTTGGGGAGTATGGATCAAACACCCTTAAGGAATCCTCCCCCCTACTCCAACCACAAACGCAAATCAGGAAGGAGTAGGAGAGAATGAGGTACATAACGTTCCTCCAATGAGATCACTACGGGATTACCTACAACCTGCTCGTACAATTACACCTTCTTGCATAGTTCTACCAGCTAACGGTGGGACCCTTGACATAAAACCGGGAGTAATCCAACTTTTACCTAAATTCCATGGGCTAGACTCTGACCGCCCATACTTACACTTGCAAGAATTCGAAGAAGTGTTGGCCACCTTGCATTATCCCAATGTTTCTGGGGATACAATCAGACTTAAAATTTTTCCCTTCACTTTGAAAGAAAGAGCCAAAGATTGGCTTCACTCTCTTAGACCATATTCGATTGGGTCATGGGTTGAGATGAACCGGGAATTCTTGAAAAAGTTCTTCCCGGCTCATAAAATAAACACTCTTCGAAGGGCCATAATGAATTTCTCAGCTAAAGAGGGTGAATCATTCTTTCAATGTTGGGAAAGATTTAAGGAACTCCTGCTAGCTTGCCCACATCATGGCTATGAGAGTTGGCGAATTATAAATTTTTTCAATGATGGATTAAGTTCTAATATGCGCCAATTTGTGGAAATGATGTGCAATGGCGAGTTTATGAGTAAAAATCCAGATGATGCTTGGAGTTACTTGGACATGTTGGCTGAAAACGCCCAATCTTGGGATACCTCGGATAAACCCAAGAACCCCAAGCCTACTCAAGAGAAAGGAGGGATTTATGTCCTTAAAGAGGAAGACGACGTAAATGCAAGGATAGCCAACCTCACAAGGAAGGTTGAGGCCATGGAACTTAGCAAAAATGGAGTTTCCAAGCCCAAGGAAGCTGTTGAAACCACATGTGGGATTTGTCTCACCGACTTACACGCCACGCAAGATTGTCCCACAATTCCTGCATTTAAGGAAGTGCTGCAAGAGACAGCCAATGCCACATATGGTTATCAACGTCCCTTCAATGGACCGGTAGGTAATACGTACAATGAGAGTTGGAAGAACCACCCGAATTTCAGTTGGAAGAATGCCCCAACGGGCAATCCTACCAACTCCCAAAGAGGGCCACCCATGCAAAATATGGCCCCACCTCAATTCTCATTGGAGGATACCTTGAGAGCATTTATGCAAGGGCAAGCGCAAATAAATGAATCAAATCAGCAATTGTTCCAAGAGCTGAAAGTCTCGGTTGATGAGATTAAGGGACGCTTGAATGCTAGGGAAGGGACCTTTCCAGCCCAACCTCAGCCCAATCCTAAGCAAGTACATGAAGTAAGCATCCCTAATCCTTCCAATCAAAACATGGAGCAAGCTAAATCCATTACCACCCTTAGAAGTGGTAAACAAATTGACAAAACTATTCCGGTGAAGGCCGATGAGCCTAATGATCCGGTAAGTTCTGAGGATGAAAATGGATCTAACTTAGCCCCACAACAACCGGAACGCATTTACCAGCCCATAGCACCATTCCCATCGAGATTGGTTGCCCCAAAATCTCTCCCAAATTCTCAAGATATTCTAGAGATTTTCAGACAAGTCAAGATCAATATCCCTTTGCTCGATGCCATCAAACAAATTCCCTCTTATGCCAAGTTTCTAAAAGACCTATGCACAACAAAACGCAAATATAATGTGCAGCAAAAGGCCTTCTTAACTGAGCAAGTTAGTGCCATCCTCACTCAAAAGACTCCCCCAAAATTCAAAGATCCCGGTAGTCCCACAGTCTCATGTATCATTGGAGACTACCGGATTGAACGTGCCTTGTTAGACTTGGGGGCGAGTGTAAACTTGATCCCATACTCAGTATATGAGCAATTGGGCCTTGGTGAATTAAAACCCACCAAAACCACATTGCAACTCGCTGATAGATCTATCCGTGTACCAAGGGGGATAGTTGAGGATGTTCTAGTCCAAGTTGACAAATTCTACTACCCGGTAGATTTTATAGTCTTGGACACACAACCGGTTTTGGATGCTAGCACCCAAATACTGGTGATATTAGGCCGCCCATTCCTTGCCACATCAAACGCAATCATCAATTGCCGGAATGGGGTGATGCAAATATCTTTTGGAAACATGACACTAGAGGTAAATGTGTTTCATTTGGGCAAAAGACATAGGGATGTCGATGATGATGAGTTCTTCGATGTGAACATGCTCGAAACTTTTGAAGAAGAAGAACTCCTCCAACTTGAACCACTAGAAAGCTTGGAGACATGCTTAGCACATATCATGGATTCCGAAGATCCCATCAGTAGCGAGATTGTGCAGGCATTAAATATAGAAAGACCGGTAGTTGATACTAGCCGGTGGAGGCACCACTTTGAAAAATTGCCACCAACCACATCAAGGCCTCTACCGTCTAGCATCAAACCACCGAAGCTTGACCTCAAACCATTGCCATCAGAGCTTAAATATGTATATTTGGGTCAAGACGAAACTTTCCCAGTTGTCATTGCCTCCCACCTAGAAAAAGACCAAGAGCTCAAGTTGATTGAGTTACTCAAAAAACACCGGGAAGCCATAGGTTGGACAATAGCGGATCTCAAAGGGATAGATCCTTCGGTTTGCACTCACCGTATACACCTTGAAGAAAACGCAAAAACGACTAGACAACCTCAAAGACGGTTAAATCCAAACATGATGGAGGTTGTCAAAGCCGAGGTGTTAAAGCTATTGGATGTGGGTATCATCTACCCCATCTCAGATAGCCAATGGGTGAGTCCTACCCAAGTTGTCCCCAAGAAATTCGGTATTACCATCATTGAAAACGCCAACAACGAGCTTATACCGACTAGGGTGACCACCGGTTGGCGTATGTGCATTAATTATAGGAAGCTCAATACAGTCACTAGGAAAGACCACTTCCTCTCTCCCATTTATGGATCAAATCTTGGAGAGGTTGGCAGGCCATCCCTATTATTGCTTCCTAGATGGCTATTCCGGATACAACCAAATTGAGATAGCTCCGAAGACCAAGAGAAAACCACATTTACATGCCCGTTTGGTACCTTCGCTTACCGAAGGATGCCATTCGGGTTATGTAATGCACCCGCCACATTCCAACGATGCATGTTGAGTATTTTCTCGGACATGGTGGGTGAGTTTCTTGAGGTGTTCATGGATGACTTTTCTATTTTTGGTTGTACTTTTGATGAGTGCCTCGAACACTTGAAGTTGGTCTTGAGGAGGTGTGAGGAAAAACAACTTGTATTAAACTGGGAAAAATGCCATTTCATGGTACAAGGAGGAATAGTCCTTGGACACATCATCTCGTCCAATGGAATAGAAGTAGACCGGGCGAAAATTGATATAATTTCCAATCTACCACCACCCAAAAGCATACGCGATGTGCGGTCCTTCCTTGGACACGCCGGTTTCTATCGAAGGTTTATAAAGGACTTTAGTCACATCTCAAGGCCTTTATGCAACCTTCTACAAAAGGAAAACCAATTTGAGTGGAGTGCCGAATGTCAATTAGCTTTTTCAAAGCTAAAAGACATGTTAACAACCGCTCCTATCATGCAACCACCAGATTGGTCCACTCCTTTTGAGTTGATGTACGATGCAAGCGATTTTGCTATTGGGGCGGTGTTAGGCCAAAAGAAGGATAAAAAGCCCCATGTCTTCTACTACGCAAGTAGGACCTTGAATCCTGCCCAAGTTAATTATTCGACTACGGAGAAAGAGCTCCTAGCTGTCATTTTTTTCCTTGGACAAATTCAGGCCATATTTAATAGGATCCAAAGTTATTGTTTATACAGATCATGCGGCGCTGAAATACCTTCTTTCTAAGAAGGATGCTAAGCCCCGTTTGCTAAGATGGATCCTACTCCTTCAAGAATTCGATTTGGAGATCAAAGATAAGAAGGGGGTAGAAAATGTAGTGGCGGATCATTTATCCCGTCTAGTCCTACCAAATTCCATTGACGAGTCACCTATTAAGGACTCATTCCCTGATGAGCAACTCTTTGTTGCTATGCATCCACCATGGTACGCTGATATAGCCAATTATCTTTCCACAGGTGCAATGCCGACTCATTGGATTGCACAAGACAAACGTAAATTTCTAAGGGAAGTGCGCAGATTTTTCTGGGATGAACCTCTATTGTTTAAATATTGCCCAGACCAAATTATAAGGAGATGCGTCCCCGATGATGAACACAATTCAGTCATCTCCTTTTGTCATGATCAAGCATGTGGGGGTCATTTTTCAGCCAAGAAAACAACTGCAAAAATTCTGCAGTGTGGTTTTTATTGGCCCACGTTATTTAAGGACACCCACGAATTTTGCAAAGCTTGCGAGCGCTGCCAGAAGTTAGGAGGATTATCCCGTCGAAATATGATGCCCCTCACCCCAATTCAACATCTTGAAGTCTTTGACTGTTGGGGCATCGATTTCATGGGACCATTCCCCTCATCTTTTGGACATGTCTATATTCTGCTTGCCGTAGACTATGTGTCTAAATGGATAGAGGCTATCCCATGTAGAACCAACGATCATCGTACGGTTCTCAAGTTTCTCAAAGAAAATATACTTTCTAGATTTGGGACACCTCGAGCCATTATTAGTGATGGTGGTTCTCACTTTTGCAATAGACCTTTTGAAACTTTGATGAAGAAATATGGTATTAGGCACAAAGTGAGTACCCCATACCACCCACAAACAAGTGGACAAGCTGAAATCTCCAATAGGGAAATCAAGCAGATTTTAGAAAAGACGGTGAGACCGGATCGCAAGGATTGGTCCCTACGATTATATGATGCACTTTGGGCTCACCGTACTGCCTACAAGACACCCATTGGAATGTCCCCTTATAGACTTGTCTATGGGAAAGCTTGCCACTTGCCTGTGGAGATAGAACACAAAGCCTATTGGGCAATTCGGGCCTTAAATTTCGACATAGACAAAGCTAGCTCGCTTCGCAAACTTCAATTAAATGAGCTTGATGAGATCCGGAATGATGCATATGAGAATTCGAGAATTTACAAGAGCAAGATGAAGGCCTTTCATGACAAGCACATTTTAAGGAAATCTTTCCATAAAGGACAGAAAGTGCTCTTGTATAATGCCCGACTTCATCTTTTTCCGGAAAAATTACGATCTCGATGGACCGGCCCATATATTGTTAAAGAAGTTTTTCCTCATGGGGCTGTTGAGATTGAGAATGCAGCGAATGGTGACTGTTTTAAAGTTAATGGACAACGCCTTAAACCATTTGTTGAGAAATTTGATTCAGAGGACATGTCCATCTCCCTGAATGATCCTGTCTATCAGGATGATTGATCTCCTAGTCTGATGGAGGTATAGCATAGGTAGGTTTAGTTTTGTTTTACTGTTTTAGTAGGATTTAGTTGTTGGAATTGCAGACCTCCATGATCGCTCTCTCAGGTACTATTGATTCTCACTCTCTCATATTTTACCATTGTTCTCATGTTCATGCTAACTAACTATCTTTTTACATTGAGGACAATGCAAGATTTGGTTGGGGGGTGAGATGAGATCCCTCATCTAGCATATTGCAACATTTCAAGCTTCATATGCACAAATTTTTTTCGAATTTTCTAACATCTCAAAACTCTTTTAGAAAATTTTGTTTCTATACATTTGAGAGGCTATGAGTAGAAGAGGAGGAGAAACGAAGTGTGTGATGTTGTAGTCTTGAATTTCTTCCAACATAATGGTTTTATATGTTAATTCCCCTATTGTTGAGATTGATAGAAAATTTGAACACCTTTACACCAAGTTCACATTACACGATTTTCATGAGTGACCGGTTTATGTGATTTGTGGATTAGCTAGACTTTGGTTTAGAGGTGTTGAGCAGCCAAGCAAGGGTATTTTGTCCATCCTTGTCCATGGGAAAATAATGAAAGATATGGATTTCTAAAAATCCTATCTAAGATAAAAGAAAAAAGGAAAGAAATGATGAAATTGGGAAGGAAAGAAAAATGGTGGAAAATTCCGAAAAGGGCTACCTATTACCAACCGGGGGATGGTCGAACCGTAACCAAAGCCGGAAATGGGACGTAGTGTGAAAGCCGTCGGAAGGACGGTAAGGCAAATTCCTGTCGTAGGCTTGTTGTTGCTCTGTGCACCTTAAAATCCTTGGTTTACTTAATCTATGAAGAAGATGATCCCAGAAACTCATGAGATGAACTTTCACTATGCACACTAGGTTGAATTTGTTCGAGTTCTTCTATTTATCAATCAATCTGTGGGAACTTCATGTAGACATGTATTATGTTTTGAGAGTCCAAGGTTCAGCTTCTAACACCTAATTTTTCCAAATTTTACACTTATACATCTTGGAATGGATAGAAACATGATTTCTGGAAGAGAGTTGGATTTGGAGGTTTGAAACTGTTTCACGCATATTTTGCTCGGGACTAGCAAAAAGCTGGTTGGGGGGTGTGTTGAACCTCCAATTTATACATTGCATTGCCCATTACACTACATAATTTGCATGATTTTCATGGTTTAAAGGCCCACCTAACATGTGTTTTGTGATTGTAGAGATAAGAGTGGATTACATCAAATTGGAGCCAAAAGATTATATTTGAAGACATTGGATGAAGTCCTAAGATGGACCAAGGAAAGAAGAAGAAAGAGAGAGGAAAGAGAATGAAGAAAAGAAGAAAAAGATGAAGAAATATAAGGCTGACCGGTCGTCCGACCGGTCAGCCACATCAAAGGAATCAAGTAGAAGAGAGGCCGACCGGTCGTGACCGGTCGGCCATGCACACTGTATGAAGGCTTCGCAAGTTGAAGATAGGCCGACCGGTCACGACCGGTCGGCCATGTATACTGGATCAAGGAAAAAAAACCCGACCGGTCATGACCGGTCGGGCATGCACGCTGGAATGAATGGAAAATCAGCCGACCGGTCACGACCGGTCGGCTCTGCGTAAGAAGGAGTCCTTTCTAATTCGGGACTTCGAAAATTGCTGCGCAAGGCGTAGGATTTTGCAGAATCCGACGGAAGGGAGGATTGTTGCTATAAAAGGCCACCTAGGGGCTCTCCCTAAGGTATCAGAGTAGAGAAGAAACGTGAGTTTGGAGGCTGAAGGCGACTGTGGAGCGTCTGCAACATCTATCTTCGGGTTTTTCTAGTTTTATGCTTTATTTTTGAGTTTTTAGTTGTAGCATGACTATGCTCGGCTAAAACCTCTCAGCTAAGGCTGAGAGGTGAAGCTTGTAGCCAGTTCTATGTTAATTTCAGTTTGAGTTAAGTATTTTTCAATTCAAAGTTGATTTTTCTTATGTTTCAGTCCAATAGGTGGTAGTTTGAGATGTCTTATCTGAGTTTATGTGCTCCGGACATGAATTCCTTTTAATTCTCTGAGATTATCACAGGTTGCTTGTTTAGATTCGAATTATAGTGATCCTTGAGCAGGCCATAGTCCATAGGCATGGCTGTTACTCCGCAGGCTATGAATTTGAATTCTACATTGATTGAATGGACTTGAACTTGGAAGTTCAACTTGAATTGGATGAATGTGTGTGAATGCTTTATTTTCCAACTAGATAAGAGATAGGACTTCAAATCTAATTGTGTTCTCTACTTGGATTGACTGAAGTGACATAGGATTGCTACAAGTGGATCCTTGAAAGCCTTAGTACATTATATCTCTGATTTTTCATTAAGTTATTGTTTTAATTAAACATCTCATTGAATTTGAAATTTACTCTATTAAACTGAGTTGCTGGAGTAATTAGGAAGTTGTTACTCTTTCCCTGTGGATCGACCTCGGTCTTACCGAGATTTATTACTACATCGCAGCCTTACACTTGAGGCGAGCGAACAATTGATTAAAAACGGGTCCTCTCAATCAGAATTTTCAATGGGCTGAAGGACCCATAATAGTGGAGAGATATTCATCAAGTTTTCATTGGTTAAAGTTGTCTCCTCCATAATTTTCAGAATTGTACGGTGCTTCCACAAACAATGGTAAAGAGTATAAATCAGTGAAAATGTGTTCTTCAGGCACCGACACTGTGTCTAACAAAATATCCAACTCCTTAATCATCTCATCATCAAGATCATAAGAGTGGGTCAAGCATTCCTCTAGGAAATCGAGATAGTCGGATGAAGGATCATGATCTTGCTTGAGTGAGTGCAAAAATTCAGCTTCGATGGTGAGGGACTCGCCCTCCATGGAGTGGAATTCTTCCAAACTAGGTTCTTCATAACTAGTACGAGGCACCAAGTCGGAATAATGGGGTCGTTTGAATTTTCAAAGTGAGCCAAGCATTCGTCCAAAGAATCTGAATTTTCACTCATGGGAGTCTCATTCTCCACATTAAAATTAAGCATGTCAAGTTGGAGTGACTCAAAAATATCAACATCAGCCATCTCTTTAGCATGCATATCCTCTAGAGACTCATAATCATTATGCCCTTGGGAAAAAGAAACCATAGGTTCATAAGCATCCACTGAACCCTCATTGTAAGTAACCCCACTATCGCTTTCAGATTTAATAGATTCCTTGGGTTCGTCA